>JAPYXD010000755.1:4037063-5296626 GCA_030998225.1 Diplolepis rosae | reverse complement strand
TTCTGAAATTCAAGCTCTTGTGCTCTTTAGCAGAGAGTCTGAATTTTAAACTTCAGTTTTTGTTATCATTATCTTTTGAATTCAAATTTTCCTTCTGGACTCTTCCATATGTCCCCACCTATGGCTAATCAAGATTGTAAGCGCAAACATAGATCGCGAGCGGGTCGACAAGCAAGAGAAAAATTTGACCAGAGGTTGGATAAGGTGAAAGTGACTCCTCGTGATTCTGGGGAACCTCCTAGCAGCACAACACCCGAGGCTCCAACCCAAACATTCAACCCCCAGGAATTCGAAATCAGAGAAATAAATTATTTTGACGAATTTTCAGTTTTTTTTTGAAAATCTGCTCGATAAGGCAGAAATTAACTTAAAAGAAAAAAAAAAAAAAAAAAAAAATTCCAGCAGGCGAAACGAGAGTCTCAAGAAGCGTCCACCTCCAAGTATTGAAGATACTCATTTATTAGTCCTTACCACACACGTATTGCATAATTCTCTTTTTAAATCATTTATTATGTCTCTCATAATCTACGATCAATCTCAGGCCTAAAACAAATATTTGTTGTCAGGGTTTTCTCCTGTAAATCTTACATACCGGCGGAAGGAGAATAATGTAACAGAATTTTGATTGAGTTTTTATTCAATCAAAATTCTAGTGGTTCTTTCGTTCTGTAGTGCGTACGTGAGACATAGGCTCTTTTGCCAACGTTGAGCGTTTGAGTTAATTATTCCCCTTTTTCCATAGAGTAAGGAGAGGAAAATTCAAATCAGAATTTCCCTTTTGATTTGAATCTTCTGAAAAATTCTTCCGCTCTGTGGTACGTACGTGAGACGTAGGCTCTGTTGTCCACGTCGAGCGTTTGAATACTCATTACTCTATGTCCTGTAAAAAAAATCCCATTCTTCGGGAACCACCCAAAAGGGGAAAACGTTCCGGTAAGAAACATCAAGGCACACCTAAATACTCATTATTGTAGTATTTATTACTATTTTTATTATTTAGTATTTATTTAGTATTAGTATTTATTTATTTTTAGTATTTCCTGTCGAAAGAAACATTCCAGTGTGTGTGGTCTTACCTGACCGACGGACAGAAGTGCCTGCACCTGAAATCACGCGCGAAGTCCCTCAAATTACAATAATAGATTTGGAAATCAGCGAGGCCCTTGAACAAAGGAGGCAAGCTTATAGAGAGGAGAATCACCCCCCACGTGAAAACCACCAAGTTAATATCGGAAGAGCCCAAAATAGGGGTATTTCGGGGAACGAAATTTCTGACGCTGAAACTGTCATAATTGATTCAGAATCAGAAACTGAACAAATGTCAGAGTAATCCGATTCTTGCACAGGACATCGCAAACGGCGCAGTATACATCACGGAATCCACCGAACCCGGTTTCATAAAAGTTGTTTTAAGTAAGCTCAAGGGTGTAGCGCGAGAAAGCGTTAGGGACAAAAGATTTAATCGGGTAAACGACTTAATGGCACATTTAAAAAAACGTTGCGCCCCTTCGAAGAAATATCAATGGTACTTCGAGTCTATCGTGAACCTACGGATGAAACAAACGGAAACCGTAAGCGACTATTACGACCGAGTACAGGGTTTGCTGAGTGGGGCAAAACATGCAATCGAGGATAAGTATACACAGGTTCATTATGCCGGTACTCCTCATGAAGTAAGTGAGAGTACAATCATGATGAAACCGGTAGTGGATTGCGCATTAGACGCCTTCATTAAGGGTCTCCCGGACGAAATGTCTACATTTGTAGACACCAGAAATCCGAAGGACCTTAGTGAAGCCCTCGAACATGGCCTCCACATAGAGGAAAGACTAAGGCAAACGGAAAGACTAAGGCCCACCGCTTCATCTTACCATATCATGCGGCAAAACGAGAAAATCCCGGAACGCGTCCGATCACCTAGCCCTTATACCAGACAGATGGTTAAGCCAGATAAGGCAGAAAGGGAAAAGGGCGAGGTTGCAACAGAAGTCCCCAACCCACGCAATCCAACACCTCCACATCAACCATTTCATCAATACCCGCCACAGTACCCTTCATACCCACCACAGTTCCCCTACTCTTATCCCCCACAATACCCTCCAACCTACCAATACCCCTACTCATACCCACCCCTTCCACCTATGCCGCAATACCCTTCTGAACCCCCGAATAGAAACGGACCCGGGAGTAATCAACCATGGCGCGGGTATAGGAGGCCGCCAGGAGCAATGACACCTCCTAGATCAACTTCACCAGGGCCGCCGGAGAATTTAAACTCCCAGCAGGTTCGTCGCTCGGACGTGGCAACGAATCAAACTCACCGAGAGCGTCCGACGACAGTACACTTCCAAGACAGCTCAGTAGGATCTTTCGAACAAGATCCAAAACCGAAGACTCACCCGTTGTTGAGTTGAGTGCCCCTGAGTTCCGCAACAGCAAAGCTAGTATTCTTGTGGACCCAGGTTCGGACGTTAATTTAATTAAACTGAGCGCCTTGCGTCAAGAACTAATTCTTGATCCGAAAGGATCAGTCCCAATCACCGGTATAACAAACCACCCCGTAATCACGATAGGCACCATCAACCTTTCGATACTAAACACCCTAGTGGAATTCCATGCCGTGGGAAATAGTATTCCTATTTCACCAGATGGAATTCTAGGGAGACCCTATTTAAGGCAAGAACAGGCTCAAATTTCCTTCCGGCACAACGCATTAGTGACTGCTTCTAACCCTATCACACCGATTCCATTTATCGATCGAGAATCACAGGAATCCACAAAATCACTTAAAACTGAAATCAAACCTTTTTCTAGAATACTAAAAATTAGGGCTAGAACGAGGCAACCTATTGCTATAAGCGTTACAAACCCAGAGGTTGCAGAAGGCTACCTGCCTAAGCTGAACACTCCTGAAGGGCTCTACCTTGGGGAGGCAGCAGTCTCGACACACAATGGCGTCTGTCACGCAATTGCCATCAATACCACTGAAGACGATATAGATATAGAAATTGCCCCCCAGGAGGTCATACCGTTCGATTTTTGTACATTTCCTGGTGAAGAAACCTCTGACTCAGAACTCGAGTACTCTACCCTAGACATACAGGAACATCCGAGCTCTTATGCAGAGCGTGCCGAAAGAGTCAAAAGGAACCTGCGCCTTTCTCATTTAAATGATAAAGAGAAGGATTACGTCCTCAGGTGGGCAGATGACTACGATGATTTTTTCCACCTAAATGGCGAGAGACTTAGCAGCACTCATCTGATCCAGCACCGAATTCCAACAATGGATAACGAAGTGATTGCCAAGAAACAATATAGGTATCCTCAGGATGCGACAGACCAGGTCATTCTACAAACTGAAAGACAATACGACAGCGGGATTATTGGCGACTCTAAGTCCCCTTACAATTCTCTACTTTGGATTGTCCCAAAAAAGCTCGATGCCTCGGGAGAGAAGAAGTGGAGAGTTGTTATTGATTTCAGAGCCCTCAACGAAAAGGTAATCGGGGATGCCTACCTCTTGCCCAACATCACAGATATTTTAGACCACTTGGGGAATGCACAGTACTTTTCTGTGTTTGATCTCCCAGTGGATTCCACCAAGTAGAAACGCATCCCGACGATCGATCAAGAACGGCGTTCTCGACCCCCCGTGAACACTTTGAGTACCTGCGAATGCCAATGGGGATCAAAAATGCTCCTGCTACCTTCCGACGCCATAAGTGTGAATTCTTACGAACCGAGGTAGCTTATCCGGGCCATATAATCGGCCGTGATGGAGTAAAGCCCAACCCTGCTAAGATAGCCGCTATTAGGAAATTTCCAAAACCGAGGACAGTCCGGGCTATTTGACAATTCCTAGGCCTTTCAGGATACTATAGGAGGTTTATAAAAGACTATGCAAAACTAGCAAAACCCTTGTCCAATCTCCTGAAGAAGGACACAAAATGGGAATGGGGACGCTCACAACGGAAAAGCTTCCGAAGAATACGCAGATACCTCTGCAGCGAACCCGTACTCCAATATCCCGACTTTAACAAGCCCTTTAAGCTAACCACAGATGCCTCTGAGCATGCTGTCGGGGCTATGTTAACCCAAGAAAGGGATGGAGTAGACATGCCCATCGCCTACTTTTCCAAGGTGATGAATTCCTGCGAACAAAACTACTCGAAAGCAGAAAAGGAATGTCTGGCGGTGTTGTACGCTGTCACGAACTTTCGCCCATATTTGTATGGAAGGGAGTTCGTGCTGGCCTGCGACTACGAACCAGTTCACTGGATGACTTATATTAATAATCCAGGAGCAAGGTTGCTGCGATGGCGACTTAGACTCCAGGATTACCAATATAAGTTTGAGTATAAACAAGGGAAACTGAATAGAGGCGTTGAAGCTTTGTCAGGAAACCCTGTGGCTAACGAACAGTACTCAGAATCTTCTGACTCAACTGACTCCTAGGATTCTGACGATTTCAATAAATCCTACAATTCTTCTTCCCTGCAAAAAAACTCTGCAGACATTAAGAGCTCCACATCAGAACCTCCAGACATCCGACAGATATTAGTAATAACGCGTTCCGGAGCATCGCGGGCAGACTGTAGTCGAGGTGAACCTTCCTCCACCAGCCAGGAACCCTCAGATTCTACTGGACGCATAACTCAAACAAAGAAATTCATACAGTCAAGGAACCAATCCATTTCCAGATCCAGTGTGGAATCTGCGTTGCCACTAAGGAACAAAGGAAAACCTTCTGTACCCCGATCCATCCCCTTCAACGCAGTAAGGACTAAAACCACAGTTTCTCCATAACCGTCCACCTCAGCCGGAGCAATGCGTAAACGACGGGGAAGGCCAAGAAAGGATTCGGCTCCTGAAAATCCCCAAGCAGCTCACAAACCCCAAAATGAACCGAAAGCAACCAACCTTGACGAAAGTTGCATTGGTAAAAGACTTTCGAGACGAAGAGGAATTAATGTGGCCCCATTGTTAAACGAAAACACTTCCAGTGATCCATCGTCAGATGACGAGGATAGTGACGACTCCGACCCCCCAGTGTTTCGCGAATCGCGTAGTGTTTTTCCGAACTTAATGCCAACCCTTGTAGCGAAAACGGACAACACTGCCCCTAAAAGTTACAATGGACGTGGTGAAGCCACAGAATGGATTCCAAAATGGGAGGCAAACGACTGGAAAACGTACGAGAATAAACCAGTTAGGAATCGATCCGAGTTTGAAAAGATGAAAACAGCCCTGGAACCGTTGGACGTAATTTGGGGACATGTCCCAAGCCACAAAGGAATCCCAGGAAACGAAATGGCCGATAAACTAGCCAGAGAGGGTATTGAAGCCTTACCGTCTACCGACAACAACGGGGGAGAGTCACCTCCTGAACAAATGATCGTTGATGTCCTCGCACAACCACTGGACAGCGAAGGCAGCAACGAAACCGATGAGGATATCCCCAGCCAATGCCAACCACAGAACAAATTAAGAGAAGATCTGCAGAAATCTTTTTCAAAGCTAGATAAATCGATGGAAAACCGAGGGCTCGACAGCTCCAACATCGTTCATGAGTCTCTATGGTGGGATCATGAAAATATGCAGGACGATCATCGACCTCAGTGCACCTACGTCTCCGAAGGCGAAGAAGACCAAGAGCTCCTGGAAAACTTAGAAGCTCTCGATCGCTGTGGAGAATATGACGACGTCGAGTTCTCCAATAGAGTAAAGAACTTTTTGGAAAAATACAAAAAGGAAATAGGCAAGGAAGCATGCACACCGCAAGATTGGAAAACCACACCCAGTTCCTCTACAAGCCCAGCACAAACCACAGGCGAATCTAGAACCACTGGGCAGATAATCAAGTCAACGGAATTTTCTGACAAAAATTCCGGGGTGGCGAGGAGAAGCATGGTCCGATTTAAGGATGCTCCTGAGGAAATCGAATCTTCCTCAGAGTCCCCAATAATTGGGAAGCAGCCCCCCCGTAGGTCCTTGCTCATGACACCAGCAGCCCCTGCGACGCCAGGAGCCAGACCAACGCCCTTCACAAGGTCATTCATCGACCCAGATGACTGTAGGAAGGACTCGATAGGAAGAGGAGCAGGAATGAAACCAAGAAGACTGGAACAAACAAAACCATTTCACGAACCCGTCGAAGGTCCCATATTCCATCCTAGCTCCATCATTGACGTTAAGATGCCGTGCAAGAATCTCCCAAATACAGACCAAAAACCAATTAGCATCTGCACAGATGAACCTAATGTCATCCACCAATGGACAGAACCTTTAACTTTCAGACACGACAATTATGCTCACTTTATATCCGAAGATTGCGAGCCTACGAACCCCATAGCGAAACTTCTTGTGGCTACCGAGCGTCTTGACCTACAGGACCTCTGGGGATGCCGCCCTAAGAAGGGACAAGTCCTTATCACTCCGCACGGCCGACATAAAACATATTCCGTTGTCATAAAAAGACGACACGTCGACAATGTCGACTGGAAGGATGTGGGGCAAGGATTAAGGAACCTTCGAACAGCTTTAGAAAAGGACAGTCAAACCACCTGCCGTATGACTAATTCAGGAGATTTGCTGGGATCGTTACCGCAAAATAAAATGACGGAACTCGTGGCAGAAATAATCCGGGGTGGTAACATCACCATTACGCTTTGCCACGGAAAAATCGAAGTTCCACCTGTAGAAATTCGACCCAAAATTATCGCCGAATATCATGGCAGCCTTATAGGTGGCCACAAGGGCATTACGAAAACTTACCGCCGTATCAGAGAGCGATATACATGGCCTGGTTTACGGGACGAAATCAGTGAGTTCATCCGAGGATGCAGAAGCTGCCTTGAACAAAAACTCGTCCGAGCTCGTATTCGTGAACCTATGCTCATCACTGACACTCCCGCTGAGCCATTCGAGAAGGTATCACTTGATACTGTCGGAAAATTGCCCACAACGCCAAACGGGAATAGACACATCCTGACAATGCAGGATAATTTTAGTAAATACTGCATTGCAGTTGCCATACCGGACCTAAAAACGACTACTATTGCTCACGCGGTTGCGACAACTCTCTTCTCCCAATATGACGCTCCGAGATACATCCTAACAGACAGGGGAGGGAGTTTTATAAGCAAACTAATGAAACACCTAGAAAGAATATTTAACGTGAAGCAACTAACTACTTCCGGATGTCGACCACAAACTAACGGATCACTCGAGAGAAGCCATATTGTATTGACGGATTACATAAAGCATTATGCTGATGATTATGACGATTGGGATCGATTGCTCCCTTTCGCCATGTTCGCATATAACACGTCAGTACATGAGGCCACTAATTTCACACCTTACGAGTTAGTTTTCGGGCGAGTCGCTAGGACGCCCAGCTCGTTTCCTCAGGGTACGGAACTCGGGACTTATGGATCTTACTTACGCGACCTGATAGTAAGAATAACCGAGATCCAGCAAATTGCCCACAAAAATCTCATCAGGGCAAAATCTCGCTCGAAAGAGCAATACGACAAGAAAATTAGACCACTCAACGCGAAAATCGGAGATACGGTTTACGCCCTTAAGGAAATTAGGGACGGAGAATTCGACAGTCGAGCCACAGGGCCGTACGCCGTCGCCGGTTTCACAGAAAACAATAATGTTATTCTGGAAACAGAGCACGGCGAACGGATCATGAAGCACAAGGATAAACTCTTGCTTGCTCACTGCTAGGTACATTAGGACTAAAGGAAGAAAATCCGAGAAAGAATATGCATTACTAGAATCCCATGAGACTCCAGCGCAACCTAAAGAAACGAAAAAAATAAATAAATAAAGCGGTTATCATAATTTTTTTTCTTTCTCTCCTCTAAATGGGAAACCAGACAAAGCCCCAGTATTCTTAGAAGTACAAAATGCATATCCTATCTCGAGATAGTGCTCACCCGGTCGTGAAGAGACAATCTAATGCCCCTCCTTTACAGATTCCAAAATTCAATGACAATGATGGGATATCGATGGGTTGCCTTTCTGTTACCTCTTCTTGCCACCAGCCAGAAGCACCAGGAAGCCACGTATCAGATTACCCCACTCAACAATAGTACGGGGGTGTACTATGAATATCTGGGAACCGTAAGGTGGACGACCAGTACCTGGAGGATCACCATCTTCATGGACATCATTAAAACCCAGAGCATACTATCATCCTATAAAAATAATATGATTCACTTAGCCGCACATTGCCAACCAGGGTACGAAGAACACTGCCATCAAGTTATCGCATGTCATGCTCTTGGATCCAAGGTCAACCTAGCCGACAGGCTCCAAGGAGAACTCATGAAAGAGACAACAATGATGCAACAACGAGCCGAAAAGATCCTCCCCTCTCGTTTACCCAAAGCAATGCGAAGACGACGAGCAACTCCACTACTAGGTTTCCTTGGCGGAATCATTGGACCCGTAGCTGGACTCCTAACCTATGATGATGGTCAGCTCATTGAGACAAAAATCCAAGAGTTAAATGAAGCTCAGACCAACATTTCACACCTAGTAGGGCAACAGACCCACTTGGTTAGGTCCCAACTAGAGGAGATGCACAGCCAAGCACAACAGCATCAGGAAAAACTCCAATCGCTCAAGAATGAACTCACCAATCTCAATCAAGAACTTGGTCAGGCCACCAGGAAGATCACTGAGCTTAAATACACTGAAGCCTTAACTCGAGTCCTGCGAGCGAACGAAGCAGCTGTAGAGGAATACATAAGAGCAACTGACAAAATGTTGAGTGACCTTCACGATGCAAGACAGAAGCAAATGCATCCAGGATTATTGACTCCCAGCCAACTGGAACTAATCTACCGAGACATCCAGGACCATCGCCCAGAGGTGTCCTTCCCGATATCCGGACCTATTGTGGACATCGAGGAACTGACCAGCGTATCCACCGTCACCTCATTATACAAGGAAGGAGTCCTTAAAATACTGCTGGATATACCATTATTGAGAAGAGCTAACCATCTGATGTATCAACTACATCCACTTCCAGTGCCCCAAGCCATCTTAGGAAACAACTCCGGGAAGGCATATATTCTACCTAAATTCTCCCACATCGCCTTAAAAGAATCACAGAGGACTTACGTTCTAATGAACCACCAGGATGTTGCGGCATGTACCGAACTACCAGCTTATAAGATTTGTCAAGGAAATTTACCCGTCAACGAGAATGGGAAATTCAGAACTTGCGAAGCAGAGCTTCTGCTGAATCCATCGCTATCCACCTTCCAAATTTGTAACGTTCAAGTGACATATGAAGACCAGTTTGATTGGAGTTCAATAGGAAGCCTAGGCGGATGGTTGTACTCTCTCCAAGAGCCGACTATCGCCATAACAACCTGTCCTAATCAGGCCAACAACCAGATCACCTTAAAAGGAACCGGCATAATCCAACTGGCTCCAGGATGCGACCTTAGACTAAAGGAAAGGACACTCCCAGGTACCACCAATAGGAAAGGAGAAACCGAAATGATCTACGCACCACTGCTTCACCTGAACATCTTTGCGCTGTGACCAGCTCTACAAGAGTTTCAAGGATACATACCTACAAGAAAATCTATGTCTGCTCAGACGAAGGAGACAACGCCTAGGGACAAGGTCTTCGAAACTAACGACAAATCCTTGGAGCATATAGAACAACAACTGTGTGACTACAGCCTGGCCCGACGAGCAGGAAACAGCCAAATAAGGATGATCCACGGATCCTATCTCGGACTAGGCCTCATATTTATTGGACTACTTATATACATCTTCTTACCCAGGATTTCAAAACTAATGATCAACTGCAATCAACAACGCTCACCAGGGACGAGGGCTGATCGATGTGTCGACTTCAGCACCATTAACATCAAGGAAGAGCAAGAACCAATCCCAGCACAGAACTCTCTGCCACAAACGACTACGGAAACAGGTACCTCCACTCGTGCAGTCATACCTGCTGCACCACCAAGAGAACGACCAGCGAATACCCCCGTAATTCAGTTACCAACTCAGACTCTCCAACCAGCATAAGAACCAGATAAAACCAGTCATGGAACATGGCTATTAAAATTCTCCAATCTAAGATACATTCACCGAAAAAAAAAAAAAAAAAAAAAAAAAAAAAAATTTGTTTTATATTGTTTTTATATGTTATCATTTTTACTGTACTATCTATATTGTTTTTCTTTAGGAAATGGAACTGTTAGAGTAGGACTTTTTTTTTATCTACTATACTACGAACCTAGACATTGTAAATTCTGCCACAGCTTGATTAAAAGAAGCCACTGCATCTGAACAACATAAGGCTATCATTCCTTATTCTTATCCGTACTCGTCTCTAGACCACCCTTTTTTGTCGGGGACGAAAACACTAAAAATTCCGGTGTAGTTTGTTACGGGCGGTCCAAAGTGCGCAATATTTTCTGGAAAAAGTTTTTATTAGTATACAAAATCTAATCTATGAAATATCAATTGCTTTAAAAGTGAATGAACTGCACACTTTTGATCGTTCGTAACCTGATTGCATTCCAGTGGCTAATGCAATTCTGCATTTTTGGTCATGCGAGCTGGTCTTGAGACGTAGAGTAATTCATATTCTAGTTATTTAAATACATTTAAATTAAACTTTAAAAGTTTGAATAAAACTTTTAAAAAAAATACTATTTCCCCCTTTTGTTTTTAAGATGCATTAATGTTATATAATCTAGATTAATTGATAGCGAGAGTGCATAGGCATTCAATTGCTATGATGTAAAAAGTATGAAATAAGAGAAAAGCGAAGAATGAGTATAAGGTGAGAGCGATGATATAAAAACTAGGATGAGCGGAGAAAGAATAGAATAGGAAAAAGAATAAGCAATAGCAGACTCACGATAGAATGTACGAATAGAAGAGGAAAAAGAGAACGAAGGAGAGAGAGAGAGATATCTAGTACACGTACACCCATGCACTGTTTATCGCCACAGCTTTCTGCCGTTTGTCAACTCCTCCTTTCGTTCGCCTATGCACATGCCTAATATACTGGTCTCTTTTAGAAAATCTTGATGCGCTCTGCTGTGCATCGCGAGGCTAGCATTCATCTCATAATTGCATCTCCTCCTCACACACCTATCCTTGCTCAAATGCTTTAGCCAGCTGATCTCCAGCCACAAAAGCCACGTGCTTTTTGTAACTAAAACCCAACGCTCATCTGAATACTTAAATAATTATGTCAAAGCTTTAGTCCACTTAAAGATTATAAGCCTAGACTAATTAAATATATATATTTCGATTTACTCTGAAATATATTGGAAACTAAAATTGTTTCTACAATTTGATGACCATGCATCAAATACTAAAAATTGATGATAACATTTCCTTTCTCACGATAGGAGTAGAAAGAGGGGAGAAATAATTGCATTCTAAAAATCAGCAAATGGCGCAATAACCACATCAGCACTTGTGCAAATTCCTAAATCCTCCCTGCCATTATTACCTCTGTCCAATCATTAATTCCTTAATCATCAAAAAACCCTACCATGCTCACCTCGCGATGAACTAGTAAAACGGATCAAGGCAAAATCAAATTCGCAGTCTTCTGAGTGTCTTGACCGGATTCAGACCTTAGAATAATAAAGAAAATATTTTTCTTTTATCGTGCCCGTCTGCGGCCCAGATCGACAGTTCCTAGATCCTCGTTAGTTGATTGACCCGGTAAAACTCTTTCTAACGAAATTATATTTTTGGAATCGTGTCGGGCGGACGTAAAAGACAAAAGACTTCATCTGGACAGAAGCAACAGAATTAAATTCTTTCTTCGGCGGGCTATTTTTAAAGTCCAATTCGTTTAATAAAAAAACGGCAAAAAGGTGCGCGAAATCGCGGAAAAATTAATACTACCGAATCTCAAAACGGTAGTGATAATTTTTCATAAAATATTGTAATTAGATTTAATAGGAAAATTCTAGCGGCGAAAAGGGCGAGTTTAAAAGCACTCAACCCTTTTCTGGTTAAAAGCCAACCGTTATTTTCTCTTATTAAGCCTAATAGAAAGTGGCAAAAACAATATTTGTGTGCGCGTGTGCTATGCGCGACTCGCAAATCGGACAAAGTGTGATTTTGAGCAACACTCAACAGAAAGCCCAGTCTAGGACGAATCAGGAACTAAAGGAAAAATCTCTCCCTCTCTCTCGCACTCTCCTGGGACTGGTAGATATAAGGAAAACTAGTAGTAAGGTATCGTTCCAATATATGTATTTATTTGTATATCCTTTTTATACGGAAATTAAACACCAAAACTGGAAATCTTCCTGTATTCAAGTTTTCTTTTCCAAAAATCAAAGAGGGTTTTCTTAAAAGCAGGGTATAGCCTCCTCAGTCAGAGGAGAGGGCAAATACGATCCCAGATTAAAAACAAATTTTGGTTTATTTAATTTATAATTTCCTAAATTGAAATTTTGCAGTTTGGAGCCTCAAGCGGGCGTATAATCGAATTTAATATTTTTATTATAATAAATTTAATTATTCCCACGTAACACAACTCAGCACAAGTTTCCAATTCCTGAAATTATTTTTTTATAAAATTCCGATTTTTTTATTCCGAATTTTTAAAATTATTGTTAAAATTAGGCGTTCAGAATTGCAGCACAGCAATGTAATCTGTATTCTTTACTCAATAAAAATTGTTTTAACCTGTAAAAATGCAGAAAAACATTTATTTTTGTAAATTCAAATTTTTTTTGATTTTTACGAAAAGTGGGCAAAGTTGCGAAATTTCTGCTAGCAGCACAAAATTTGGTGCACTTGAGAGTACCTAGCACAACTGTCAGTTTCATGTTACAGCACAGTTGCGGTTCTAGAAAAAAAAAAGTTTTTCAAAATTTACTGCCGTGATTTTTGATTTTACAAAAAATCGTTTGCGGCACAAATCAGCATAACTCTAGCACAACCTAGCACAACTTTGAGTTTTTGAAAATATTATGTTTGCGGTTCTAACTTCCGGGACATAAAAAAGGTCTTCGAAAGATTTTTCGGAGAGTCCGCGATCATCGAGTGTGTCGGATTCTTACCGACTAAAAAAACCATACTTTCCTCCTGGTACTAGACCAGTCCAGAACCGCGTGAATATTATTTCAGGGTGGGACCATTTTCTTCGCTGGCGTACAGCGCCTCCTGGTTTTCTTATTTTATGGCGTTTGCTCTACCAAAATTTCTTCCTTCTTCTTCTGACGAATTATTTTTTCCACAAAGGTAGAAATTTCCTCCCAGGCCTCTTCGCTCATGAGCATCGTATTTGGTGTTATGATGCCGAATTTTGCTCTTAGCCTCTCCTGTAGTACGGCCCAGCGGTCGCACATAAAAAATGTGTGCTTTGCGTCAATGCGAACGGCTCCACAGTATGCGTATCTAGCACTTTGCACTTTATTCCTCTTCTAGAGGTAAGCTTGAAAGTAGGCATGTTCGAAAAGAAACTGCTTCAAGCAATAGTTGACTTTCCCGTGTTTACGGTGGATCCACACACTTAGTCGAGGTATGACCCATTTGTCTACCGACCTCTACTCTTGCCATCCCACCGTTGTTGACAGCACATCCACTTGAATTCTCTTGCATTTGCCTTTACGGTCTTCTTTTCTGCTTCTCGCGTCCTCTCGAATATGATCTTCTTCTCGATTGCCAGTAAGTTAATGGGTATCTCCCCTGAATCACAAGGGCTGCAGATTCTGAAACGGTGCAGCAGGAGCACACGATCCTCAGAGCTCCCCTGTATTCCACAGGTCCTATTCTCTTTCTATAATTTTCCTTTTTCAGCGCGTCCGCCCATATTGCACTCTCGTATAAGAGAATGGACTGGGCTACCGACATCAGAAATCGATGCTTGCTTGATGTAGGACCGCTGACGTTGGCAATGACTCTACTCAAAACAGTCGTCATCGTGACTGCTCTGTCTAAAACCTTCCTGATGTGTACCACGCATGTGAGCTTCGAGTCCATCATGATGCCAAGATATTTCACGGCATTTTGGTCTCGATTCTCTCTGCTCCCACCTGCATTGTGACAAGCTTGGGAATTTACTTTCCGGTAATCAATACTTTTCAAAAATTCGAAAATTTTTATGTGTGCCCAAGGCGCAGATTACTTTCATTCATTTCGTGTGTGAATAGGCAGCTGCTCAAACGAGTATTGCGACTTACGGTTCACTGAACTCTAAAGTGGAGCCTATGATAGAATAAACGAAAGGCTTTAGCATTTTCGTGATTGTATGAAAGATTGGTTTTATTATAATTATACTACGAGTAATAATATATATTTTCCAAATCTTTAATGCACGCTTTCATAATTTAGTTTACATTTCTGAATTTTACTGAACTGTGATTAATTCTTGAACACTTGGTATATCACAAATAATCACCATAATACTTAATCATTTGTGACCTGTCTATAGGTCTATATGTCCTAACTTTGATTGAAAGTTGAGTAAAATTACTTGAATTATTTTGCTCTGCCTAGTTATACGTAGACCAAGCTTTAACGTTTCTCATATGCCTTTCTAAAATACAGGGTTTTATAATTTGAGGTTTCATTTTGATTTATAAAAAAACGCGTGTTTTTTGTGAAAAATCATTTTATTTTAATTGCATTCAATAGGAGAAGGTTTGCCATTAATAGTTAAAAACAATATCATCTCGGTGGCCAATTGTAATCGTCGTTTCAAGAAATTACTCGGCCTGGAAATTTTTCACGCAAAAGAACGATAGTTACGCCACTTGTGTGGTACGTAGCGCCGTGTTCTTGGAAATAGACATCATCTACATCCATATCTTTAAATTCTGGCAATAAAAATTCATTAATCATGGTTCGATAGTGCAATACTTTCACCGAAACAGCCACTCCAGCTTCATTTTCAAAAAAATAAGGCTCAATGATCCCTCCTGCCCAGAAACCGTACCAAAAAGTTAGACGTTGCAGATAGAGAGGCTTTTTAATAATAATTCTTGGGTTTTCCGATCCCCAAATACGACAATTCTGCTTATTAACGTAGCCTTCAAGGTGAAAATGAGCTTCATCGCTCATAAATAATGATTAATCGGTGATCATTTACATTTTTATGCATTTTGTAGTGAATTTAAACAATTTTAATGCACTGTTGAAATGTGTATCGTTCCATTTTTATTAATGGCATGGTTTCCAGTTGTCATCTGTTTAAAAATGGCACCTCTTATCATGGCAGCTGCCAAAATAGCAGGCTATTCAAAATGCAACCTCTAATTGGAAAAGCCTGTAGTTCTATTTCATCATTGAGAACGATGATTCTTCTGAAGAGGGAGAACTGTTACTTACCGTAAATTAATAAAATTAAATTCACGCCCGCACCAAGGTGATGCTGCATGTAGCTAGGTAAAGGACGAGTGATCGTATGATAATTGGCTTGTCAACAGGGTAATTGAATTGAAACAATCAAATAAAAAGTCGATAAAGGAGTTGATCATACCCATTTAACAATAAAACAAAAGTATTGCTTTATGCCGGTATGATATTTAATTAAGTTACAGATTATAAATTATTTGATAATGATTTATGACAATAATATTTATTCAAATTCTTTAAAATTGAAATAATATTTAACTTATTTTTAAAATGATATAGGATATCTGCAGATCAACCCGAACAATCTCCAAAATCATTATTAGAACTTATTGTACTATTATAGAAAAATTATAGAAATAAGATTAATAATTGCCAATGTTTCTTTTGTGACTTACAGTGATGAGTAAACTTCATATTCTGCTACATCTTTTGGTAGTCCCAGCTCCCTAATCATACAATCTTATTCCACCGTGGAAATTTTGCGTGCAAAAATTTGCTCTCTCAAATTAAATATCTTGCTACCTTAGAATATGGAAATATTGCGATGGTATTGGATACGATTAAATATACAGAACACGTTTGGCAGATTTGTGGCGATCTCAAGGTCATCACAATAATAATGGGTGAACAATCAGGTTTCACAAAGTTTCCATGCTTTCTCTGCTTGTGGGATAGCAGGGATCGCAGCAATCATTATACCCAAAAAGATTGGCCTGCCCGGAAATCTATAAAATCTGGATCAAATAACGTCATAAATAAACTATTGGTAAAGCCGACTAAAATCCACCTCCGCTGCACATAAAACTGGGTTTGATTAAACAATTGATCAAAGCTTTGGATAGGAATGGGAAATGTTTTGCATACTTATGGGATTGAGAGATAATGGGAATATTGTAGAGGCATTCTTCGCCCAGAATTTTTTTTCTGGGCCTGTGTGATTGAAGATACGTGACTTGACAAATTGTCAAACGTAGATGACTGTCAACAAATTAGCAAGACTCACTCCCACTTTGGCTATAACCAATCATATATAAATTCCAGAATTACTTTTGGAGATTGTATTTTCGTCGATCGTCCCACGTCTAGTAATCAGTAATCTTTCAGCCTACAAGTCATACTGTCGGCATGACGATCTCACACTTCGATATTCGCAGTTTTTTTGGTATCTTCGTGTATAAGGACTACATAGGTACTTTGTAAATATGGCTTCTGGTCCCCAAGTGGTGCAAGTCCGATAACCGTAGACCATCAAGTTCCGTTAAAATACGTATATCTTCGTATGAAGTAGTGTTCTTCTGCTATAGCAACTGCGGAGAAAAAACTTGACCAGTGTTTATAAAGCATGTTTGATTGTCTAATCTGCTTTATGTACTAGTTGATTATCACTATTTAACTCCAGCCAGGATTGTTTCGTTATCGAGTTATCTAAAAGGAGACCTATAAATTAAAAGCTTGACTCAGCATTAATTGTGTCGTTATCCAGATACCAGGAAGCAGAAATGTACGACAAAACCCCATTCTCTTGCCTTCTCGATCTAAGGAATAGCGTAAATTTTATGCATAATTATCTCAAACCTGATTATAACTTGTATACACACATTTCTTATTTAATAAAACTCTGAACGTTTTTATTTAATTACATTGATTATTATTGTGAACAACACGAACCGCATAGGTTTAACAAGTGACCACGATCCATAAGAAATATGTGGAAAAACAATGAATCATAAAAATTTGTTCTAATATATTATTCCAGATACAATGGATCAAATTCATGGCGAACTAGAATTCGCTAACCAGAATGACTGTAATATTCCTAATTGGAGCCGAAACTTAAAAAGTTTAGGCACAATAAAAAATATTTATTCTATTGTGTTTTGCAACGACCATTAAACTTGCTCGTGTCTTTACTTCCTATTTGCTTTTAAAACATTTCGCTCTTTCGCGGTTTCTAACATTAATTTTCGAGATTCTTTATACTAATTCCATTGCCTAATTTGGCTAAGATTTATAAATTTTAAAGTTACTCATTGGGTTTCACGAAGGGGGAAAATTTCGCTCAATAAAATTTCTTATTTTAACAATTAAGGACATAAAAAACTCACGTTTGATTGTTTTGAGACAAAAGGTTTTGTGTAAAAACCCTCGTTTCCTTCGATTCGAAAATTTGTTGAAATCTAAAAAAAAATGAAAGAAACTTTAATTTTTTTTTCGCAATTCGCGCAGTTGCACATAAAGAACACGTTCTAATTTTTGGGAGTTCCCTGATATCTGAAAATAAAGTTTTTGTGGGCTTGTTGGCATTCCGTTAAATACATATCATAAGACGGCATTTCCAAAAACCCTCTGAACCACATTCACAATCTCATAAACACGTTGTTCAGATGCTGACCAGAATAGAAAACTTAATGTTAAGAAGAGCTGTAAACCCTTACTGTCGAGCACATGCTGGGTCTCTTCTCTTCATTGCCATTTATTTGGGGTTATTGAATTGTGACCCTGTTGGGCTGTTTATGTTTAGATTTGTCTGGGCCATTTTATAATACCATCGACTGTAGTTAAGGGTATGGAAGTTTGTTTCTTAATCCGGAAAGTAGCTAGTAGTCACGTAGACCACTTTAAGAACCTAATTGCGGAAATGAAACTCTCTATTTTTTGTAAGGAAAACTGAGGGTCGTGTGATCCTGTGAGAAATGATTTTCCGACGTTGTCACCTTTCATATTGTTGTCTCAAAACCGCCTATATTGGAAGGCAACATTGTATTTTGAACAAGACACTTCGGAAACTCCAAGTACGGCAAAAAGGGCCAGTACGTGGCCAGGCCTAATCTCAGCGATATCACCGGACCACCTTAATTGTAACCTTCTTGTAGTTTTTACATAGCAATTTATATCTTTACAATTATTTTGAATAAACAGTTAATAATGTGATATGTCGTGAGTCATCAATTAGAACCTTTTGTCTTGGACAGTTCAACACAAGCATGCAACGTAACGAATAGGAACTAAGATCATTTTAAATACTTGCAAGCTTAACATTGGTGCTTTTCGAAATCTCAATGGACAAAATCAATATGGGTTAGGAGAAGAACGAAAATCACATTACCAGCTCCAGAAGGTAGATGGGTGTGATTTTCTCAAGAACAACGAGAAACGACTAAGTCCACGGCGGGTAAGAAATTGTTTTTTTGCTCGTTGATTTTGGAGTAATTATGTAGAGTGACGAGTAGCTATCCCTTGCCCTTTCCAGGTAGAAAAGGAATCACTACTCCAGATTTCGGTAAATACGTGATAAAATGCCTCTTTTTTCAGGCTTTATTCAAAAAAGATGATTAAGTTCCCTTTTTTAAGACGCTACGTGACCGCGTGAGCCAACAAACCCCTAACTATACACGGAGGACGGGTGAACATAGGCGGAGAAGCTCTTAAATAATTGATTCGCTGATGCTACAATGCACACAATCAAGTCTATCTTCTAATTTACAAGTGGCGATCCTGAGGAAACTTCGGAGCAACGCAGTGTTGCAACTTTTTTCCCAGTCTCTGGATGGTCCCGCGAACCTACCTGGAGTAGATGCAGAGACCGAAGTGCCTTTTGGTAATTTTTCACCGCACTCGTCACCTGGCTTTTTCTTTGATTCGCGGTTATTAATTCCCTACTCTTCATTAATTTACAAAAAGGGTGTTCACGTGACTGTCCTGATTTGGAACCATCATAAATGGGGAACCAATGAGGGTGGTAAGGAAAAAGCTTGCAGAATTAGTTATCTTCTGATTCAATAATAGTCATTTTACCCCTTTACCTGACCGAAATAGTGCGCGCTTCCTAACACGTTAAGACAACCCTTTTCTCATATTTTTACCACTTCTAGTTCGCGAGATAAATGCCTTTTTGCATTTTCATGCATTTATAGGCAAGAGGGAGAGAGAGCACTCGAGTGTTAACATGGAAGAACAAATCCACCTGTCATCGTCTCGTGACCGGCCTTGACCCGCAGTCAAACGGCAAGATATGAGTATCAATATTTTCGTGGGTTTAAATGTCCTCACAGGTTGCGCAATTTCTTGCCGACACTCGATTAAGGAAACGTGCCAAGATTAAATAAAATTTCCAAATTGATTAATTTAGTTTTACGAATTAAATCTTCCATCTTAATATGACAGCCTAATAAGGTTTATCTTTTTATTATTTTATAAGATCAGGTGTCATCAAACTCAAATTCCACAGGTTAAGATTTAGTTTACCATATAAAAAAAAATATAAAATAATATAAAATAAGGTAAAAATAAGAGAGGGTGTAAAATAACGCAAAATAAAATAATGTCTGAAAGAATCCAAAATATTAAGAAGGATATCTATTATTATCACAATCGTTCATTAATTATAATTTAGAATATTTGATACGTTTACAATAAATATATACCAACTAAACTAAACTAAACTAAATTAGTATTTTGTTTTCAGATAATCACAGATTTTATTTTTAACCTTCCTATTATTTGTCACACGAATTTTCCCGTTTTTATCAGCACCAAACAAACGAGATAATCCATCAAAACCATGGTCTTTGTATGCATCGATAACCATAGCTACCGTGATGTCAGAGGCAATCATTTTTTTCCTCATTTCGACGGATGTGCAGCTTTTTAATTTATTGCATAATTCCATGTCTGAGAAACATTTCTTAGGTACTGATGTGACCATATGTGCGACTGTACACCTGTGCGCACACGAACAAACAAGATGCGACGTTGCCAGATCAAGTACTACTGTAGTCAACCTGCGTGTTTAACCCTGTTTTGACTAGGCGGGTAGGTGAGTAACTCCCTTAACTTCTGTGATCGCCCGAGAGCCGGTAGACCCAGCCTAGTGTCACGCTGTCTGCTACTACGAACGAAAATGTTCCTGAGAACCTCATTGTCGTATCTATCTCACATGCACTTCCGGTTCGTGCTCCAAACCGTAATTAATGCGCTTGTGGCTCACGAATCATCGCGATTTTTGCGTGCGAGCTTAGTCACATTGTTTTCAGCCCTTCCACGCAGATGTTCTTGCTAACTTCTCTTTATTTTCATGTTAAAATGCTGAGAGTCGCAGCTGAGTCGTCTGACTTTATTATTTTCAAAGAAAAAAATGGGCTTCCCAATTCTATGGGACAAAACCCTAGCGCTTTGACTTTGCAGCCTCAAAAAGGAATTTTCGTCTGAGTAAATATGTGGAAGGATAATGAGAAAATATTATAATCCTGTAATCTACGGTCTAACTTTTGATAAGTCCCTGGCATCTGAAAATAATAGTTTTTGAACTTACTGGCTTACGGCATTCATTATTCTACCTATTAATTTATTCTCTTTGATACCATTTTTGAGTTTTGGAGAAATACGTTCAGCATCGGGTTGTCAATAAGTGATCATCAGAGAGATACGTTACGATTGACTTAATCATCATATGCCAGAATTTCTCACTCCCATACTTCTAAGGAAGAAAATGTCAGTATGTCTCGAAATCTCACTGGGAAGATCTGTTTTGGAGGGAAAGGAAGCGAAGATCACTCAAAGAGATTTCGTGATATGGAAGTCTGAATTTTCGCGAGCAAGAATAAGAAAGTAAGCGTCGCTAAATCCACGGAGGGTATGAAGTCGTTCTCGCTTTCTTCTTATTACAGGTTTTTGAGGATTAGATGAATAGCTATTCCTCGCTCCATTTGGTAAAGAGGGAATCACTATCCGAAATTCAATTAATATGAACTCAACGCGTTTTTTATTGTATTAAGGTGAATTGAAATTGAACTTAACATTGACGCGACACAAAAATATCAAATTTAAGTCTCTAAGCCCCTTCGTAACCATGGTAGGCAGGTTAACATGTGTAGATTAGCTCGAGAAATGATTCATCCTCTGATGCTAAGACGTGGAACAATAAGTCCCGGGACTGACACATAGATGGCGTTGCCAACAAAAGTTCTGTATGATTTTTTCATGAGTACCAACCTTCAAAAGATACCTGTCAAAATTTCATGACATTCTGATGTTTGGTCCACGAGTTACAGTGATTTAAGTGACGCTAGTCTTGATATTCTCAAAACAATTGATTCGAAACAATTTCGTGTGTTGATTTACCATTGCATTTTGATGGAAAACAAACACAGTACAAGCTCAGCAATGGCTTGAAAAGTGCTGCGGGGACTCTGCCCCTTCAAAAACAACCATTTGTCGGTGGTATGCTGAGTTTAAACGTGATCGTACAGACACTGAAGATGCTGAACGCTTCGGCCGGCCAAATAAGGTAGTTACACCGGAAACCATAAAAAAAGTCCACCAAATCGTTTTCGAAAACCGTAAATTAAAATTGCGTGAGATAGCTGACACCTTAAACATATCATACGGCAGTGTGTACGCTATTTTGCATGGACATTTGTCTATAAGGAAGCTGTTGTGAAAGTGGGTGCCGCGTTTGCTCACGGTGGATCAAAAACGACAACGTGTCGTTGATTCCGAGCGCTGTTTGGAGTTGTTTCGCCGAAATAAACCGAATTTTTTGCGTCGGTATGTGACAATGGACGAACCCTGTATCCATCACTACACTCCGGAGTCAAAGCGGTCGTCAGCCGAGTGGACTGCAGTCGGTGAGAAGCGGCCAAAAACGCAAATTTGGGCCGGTAAGATTATGGCCTCAGTATTTTGGGATGCTCCGTGAGTTTTGTTCATCGACTACCTTGAAAAAGGTAAGACGATCAATAGCGAACGTTACATTGGCCAATTGATGCGTTTGAAGAACAAAATCGGTGAGAAACGGCTCCAAATGAAGAAGAAAAAAGTGCTCTTTCACCAAGACAATGCGCCGTGTCACAAGTCACTCCCTAACATGGCGAAATTGAATGAATCGAGCTTGGAATTGCTTCCGCACCCACCATATTCAACGGATCTGGCCCCCAGCGACTACTACCTATTTGCAGACCTCAAGAAAATGCTCCGAGGAAAGAGATTCTACTCCAACGAGGAAGTCATCACCGAAACGAACGCTTATTTCGAGGCCAAAGATAAATCGTTCTACAAGAAACGTATTGAAATGTTAGAGAAGCGTTGGACTGATTGTTTTGCTTTTGAAGGAGACTATGTTCATGAATAAAGTCGAGTTTCGCCAAAAAAATGTGTTTTTCGTAGTTAGTCCCGGGATTTCTTGATCTACGGGATACAATGCAGCGGAACAATCATCAAGTCTAACGTCCTCTTTCGTTTTTGTTCCGAGTCCTCAGAAAACTAAGAACGGATCGAGTCCGTGACTTTTTCTGACAATCTAATGGCTTGTGCAATCGCCTTTATTTATGGAAATTATAAGTGTGAGACAAATAAAAATGACCTAACAAATGCCTATTAAAAATAAAAAAATTGTATTCAGTTATTAGTATTTAGTCATTTTATTGGTTGGGGATTGTGTGCGCTTTGCTACACGTTACAAAAATGTTTTTCTCGGAATTTACCTCTTTCAGTCTACGAGAAAAATGATTTTTTGAATTATCTTGCATTTAAATTTGGGTGGGAGACTGACAACGCGAGCATCAGTAGAGGATGACAAGTCCACGTGTCATCACTTTGCAAACTACCTTGTCATGCAGTTAGGAAGCATAACGTAAACACAAATATTTTCAGTGGTTTAAATGCCATTATCGGTTACATTATTTTTATATTAAAGTCGCTCAGCATAATTAAATAATAATGAATATATTCATTTTGAAATTTTGAACGATCCATTTCGTAACTTCTAATATTTTTTATTTTGAAATTATCGTGATGACACTCAATCGTTTCAAGAAGGAAAATCAATCCTAAATAAGCACTCATACACAGTTGGTAGAACCAAGAGGAATGATTATTATTCATGAGTAATTAAGGCAAGCTGATCTATTAATAAGTTCTTTTTGAGTTCAGTCAATTGACTTTGCTGAGTTTGTCGTCTTCAAAGGGGGTCGTCTACCTTTGCGCCACAATTTCGAGCCTATTTTCAACGATGGTTTGCGAAAAAACTACACATAATTTTGAGGAACGGTTTTCCGTATTTTATTAGCAGACTCTTAGACTCAAAAAATATTACGTCGAAACAATTGTCTTCTCATAATCGCGATCTTGGAGCGTCCTTGACCGCGCCTCCGCAAAAACGTCACAGTCGACTTTGGGGCACAATTTTGCCATTCCGGTTTCTTGAAAAAAAAAAAACGATGTAACGAGGTTACACTAGCGCCCCGGGAGGACACAGCCCTGCAACCGGAATTCGGGGGAACTTGGCCCGGCATGCCCTACGATGACGCGCCGTCGCCGGTTACCGGCTGCTAGTAGTTGGATCTAGGTCAGTGTGTCGCTACAAGTTTGCTGTGTTACGTTTTGTTGGATTGTACTTCGAAGTGTCGTGCCACCGAATTGTAAGTTAATAAACCTGGATATTCTAATTGTGATTTTGATTGTGCATCTTCTCGGCGTCCCCTCCTTTCCCTCTCCTCAGTTAGCGACCCCGGTCACAAACTTGGCGCCCAACCAAAAAACCCACGAAATCCTATTTAGCCAAATAGTGGAAAATCCTCCAGCCGAGAAAACACAAAGTAATAAAATTGCCAAGTGACAAAAGAAAAATACAGTGCGGTGAAAAATTAAGTGAAAAACAAAAATAAAATAAAGGAATAGCAGACATCACGAGTAAGTAACGTAAAATAAGTCGATGAGATTAAGGCCCGGAAAAGTAAAAAAGAATAGAAAAATGGCCAATAAAAAATAAAGTTATCGAAAATGAAAAAATAAAAGAAATAGAATTGGAAAATAAATTATCAAAGAATGAATTAAGGGGGGAAAAGAGTGAAAATGAAGAAATAACGGAAAATAAAAGAAAAGAAGTAGAATTAGAGATTAGAGAGAGACAGCATGCCAACAAAACAGGCACAATACCGAAAGCCACAATACGTAGCATAGAGACAATTTCAAAACCACGCGACAAAGACGGACGAAGCAAGGACATATTACAGAAACACAACATGGACACAGAAATAATAAATAGTACTTACAAAGGCATGCTATCTCCTAATACGGAAAATACGGTAGGTTATTGGCGAATATTAGAGGAAGAAGAAAATTTAGATTTAGATAAAATAAAAGGTCGGGAATTAGAATTAGAGTACTTAGAGAGAGAACGCGAAATAAGAAGAAACGAAATGAAAAAACTAGATAAGGAGAGGGTAGAGATCGAAAAAATAATTAGGGAAAAATTGGAAAAGGATAAATTAGAGCTAGAAATATACAAAAGAACGCAAAGGGATGAAAAGGATAAAACATTCGAAATAGACTCATTTATAGAAACGAATAAGGAATTTTGGAAAGAAGCAGAAATACTAATTGAAAACAAGGAACCAAAGAACAACAAATCAAAAATCCTAGAATTAACCCTAGAAATAAAATCTTTAAAGGAAAAAATGGAACAAATCCTAAATAATACGCAAAATAAAACTTTAGAAATACACAACGCACAGACCATAGTTAGTCCTACAGTAGAAGGCCAAATAAAAGTAAATAGAAATAGAATAACAAAAACGGACAAAGGGTCAGATAACAGAAGAGTAGAAGAAAACGAAGAAGACCAAAGTACGTTTAAATTACCAACACCAGCTCCCCGGAAATTAATAAGAAATACGATAATAACCACCACGGAAAATAAACAAAACGAGACGCAAGCCGAAAGATACAACGACCAAAGTGGAGAAAATAATAATCTAAGCGATGAAGACGTACAGGACGACGAATTACAAACAATGCGAGCATCGCTTTTCCCATTCGGAATGGTCCAAACACCTTTCCAGATCATGCTAAACTGGCCGGTTAAATTCAGAAACAATATAGACGATAGCCCAACAAATTTTTTAAATAATTTATTGAGATTCAAAAAAGGGTATAAAATCAACAAACAAGATATCCTAGAAAATTTAGACGCCGTATTGATAGGAGAAGCTCAATGTTGGTACCAAGTAAATAAAAGAAATTGGCATAACTTGGAAGATTTCATACAAGAATTCAAACAGGTCTATTTGAATGAAAAGTACCTAGAAGTAATTCATAACAAAATAAGATATTGTAATCAAAAGAAAAATCAAGAAATTCACAGTTTCATAATAGAAATGAGACAGTTATTCGAGAAATTAGAACCACTTCCCAGCTTGGAATGGCAATTAAAAAAAGTTTACGGGAATTTAAGACTCGAATATAAAATTTACATTACAAGAAATTCATTCAAAAATTTTACAGAATTAGAAATATTAGGACGCGAATGGGAAGCAGAAATGGCAAAATCAAGAATGAAAGGGCAAGAAATTAAAATATGGGAGAAACAATAGGAATGACAGATTGTATATAAGAGAACAAGAGAGAAACCAAGAGCAACAAAACAATCAAAGCCATGAAAATAATTATGAAAGACAAAATAATAGTAAATACGAATTATACAACATACAAAGCAGACAACAATTCCAGCCAAGATACGCCAACAACGGGACCAAATATTTCTATAACAACCAAAGAAGCCAAAACACATACCCACAAAACCGAGGTATTAACAAATTTCAAAATAGAGTAGGAGTTAACTATAACCAAAATTACAGATACCCAAATCCAAACAATTGGTTTAGGAAAGAGGAGATAATAGAAATAGAAATTAGAGATAACGGGACAAGTACTGATTCCGATTGAGGTAGGCCACATTAAAAAGTATTTATTATTTAGATTAGTACCCGAACTGCAATCCACAGGAATCTTAGGAACAGATATGATAGAAAGACTGGGATTAAAGTTAGATTTCGAAAAGAGAAACTGGTGGCTACCAGAAAAACCACAAATAAAATACAAAATAGAAACAAACCCCAAGGAAAACGAAATAAGAGAAAACGAAAAGGAAAGAATAGGAGAACAGAGAAAAACAAGCAACTTACAATGGAGAGAAATACCCACTAGTACCCCAACCAACCATACCCGGCCTGTAGTCGTCCAGACAAGGGACACAAAAGGGTCCAAAATACCAGTAAGACAGAGAAGTCTAATCCCACAAGAAAATAAAAAACAGAGGCAAGAAGTCACTAGTTTTAGTCCCTTAGAAGAAGAAAACGTAATACAAACAGCTCTCAAAGCAAAAATCAAGAGTGAAGATAAACAAAGAGTAAAGGAAATAGAGAAAGAACCCGAAAAGGAAATAAAAAATAAATTAAAACTGAAAAGAGAACGAAACGAAGAAAGCAAGAATGAAGAAGTATCGAGGGAAAGAAAAGAAACAGAAAATGAAAAATGCGATAAAGAATGGAAGAAACAGAGAGAAGAGCTTAGACGATGGGAAGAAAATCAAGAGCAGGAAAGGAGGGCCTGGAAAGAAGAAAGAGAAAAAGAGAAAGAAGAAAAGATAATGTTCCAAAAAATAAGAGAGGAAAAAGAAGAAAGGGAAAGAAGAACATGGAACGAAGGAATAGAAAGAAAAAAGAAAGAACTGAGGGAGAAGAAAGAACGCGAAGAAAAAGAAAAAGAACTAAGAAAAACACTGGAAGAATTAGAAAAAGACACAGACAGTGACAGCGACACAGAATCTGATGATTCAACGAAAACGATTATTTACATAGTAAATAAGAACTAAAATTAATAAAAAATGTACATTAAATTAATGGAAAAGGATCAAAATAAGATAATATATTTTCTTTTTCTATTTCGATTCGTTTATACATCGACCGAATTCAAAGAAGAATCAAAATAATAAAAATTTTTTTTTTCTCGTTGTATAAATAATTAAAATAAATAAATAAAATCAAGCAAATCGTCTTGTTTACAATAAAATAATAGTATAAATGTTTAGAAGTAGATAAACTATTTAATTTCAGGTACGGCAATGGAAGACATCGAGATGTGGGAGTGCAGGTTCTGCGAAAGAAGAGTGCCAAAAGAGTTATATATATTCCATGACACCTTCTGCAAGAAAACACCAAACAGGATCAGAAACTACTATACAACACCAAACAGCGCGAAAACCAGATATATGAGGGGCGGATGGATGGATATAAGTAGAAAATTCAAGAAAACCATAGAAATTAGCGTGAAAAAGAAAACAAAGCCAACGAACGAAAACAGCCAGAGCGGAGAAGACACATACATTACACTAGACATCGAAACAGACCCAATCTGGCTGGAGTTCGAGGAAGAAATACAAAAAATACAAAAATATAGGGAATAAACCACAACCCGATCAGGAGGGAGGGGGTTGTAACGAGGTTACACTAGCGCACCGGGAGGACACAGCCCTGCGACCGGAATTCGGGGGAACTTGGCCCGGCATGCCCTACGATGACGCGCCGTCGCCGGTTACCGGCTGCGAGTAGTTGGATCTAGGTCGGTGTGTCGCTACAAGTTTGCTGTGTTACGTTTTGTTGATTTGTACTTCGAAGTGTCGTGCCACCGAATTGTAAGTTAATAAACCTGGATATTCTAATTGTGATTTTGATTGTGCATCTTCTCGGCGTTCCCTCCTTTCCCTCTCCTCAGTTAGCGACCCCGGTCACAACGAAACAATGTCTTTAATTGTTATCACGTTGGCGAGGTTAGAACACAAGCTTTTCGAAAAATATCCAAATCTTATACTATATATGATGAAATAAAACATGATTGGAGAAGCATACGATTTAATCGGCTATGCCAGGACACATTTCTATTAAAGTCTAGATTCGAAATATGCAAAAAAAATGGATTTTTTCAAACCTCGAAGGTAAACGACCCCCTTAAGACAATTCTAACGTTAATAAATACTTCAACTACTTTTTTCTCTAATTTAAACCTTCTTAAGGGATGACGGATAATTTCTAGTTAGTAATCTTCGAGGAATTCAGGATTCAAATTATAACACTCCTGAGTCACTTACCAAATTTATACAAATTATTTATAAAGAGATAAAAAATCATATTGTAGAAAACGCTCATTCCATCACATAATTTAGTTATATATTATTGCCCGAATTCCCGAAGGTCATATTTGACTACGAGACACGCAGTTGTTGCCAATGTTAGGCAAACCTTAATTCTTAGATTTGCTCTGAAAGAGCAATATATTGTAACTTTTATTTTAATTTTATTATCGCGGGAAATACGGGACACGGGAGAAGAAATAAGAGTTAAATTCTTTTTATATTTCTCTTTACATAAGGATAGGAGCAAAATTATGATTTCACATAATAATTAAAAATCAAAACAGAGAAATCGTCCTACGCTAATTAAAAGACTCACTCGCAGGTGATCAGCCTGGAGTGCCTAACAGTTATATAAAAATTCGACTTTGTAAATACCCGATGTACTTGGAATTTATAAATAATATAAAATAGTCTTTGATATAGTTTTACATTTAGTCTTTGGTCATCGCGGGACCCCAGGTTTATGGCTCGATATAATACAATTCTGAGGTTTTAACGTTGTGGCTCGATATAATGCAATTCTGTCCAAAATCTCCTTCAGCCAATAGTCGCCACAAGCAGGCAGGAGCTTCAAGCTCTTTACTTGTGAATAATATTCATGAGTGAAGGCGCTCGAAGACCCCCTTGGGTGGATGAGAGCACCAGACTCAGATAAGGGCAGAAAACCCTTATCCTGCCCACTGCACCTCAACCGTGAGCCGAATCAGGACTCAGCTAAGGACAGAAAATCCTTAGCCTGCCCCGAGAACGTCTCAGAGAATAAATCAGGACTCACGTAAAGGCAGAAAACCTTTAGACTGCCCCGAGAGTATTCTCAGGCTGCTTGCGGCTCGATTAAGAGCCGCCGGAATGCCTTTTCCCGGCACAGCATTCCACTTTTATATTCGCGGGTTCATTCTCCCACCGCGGTTCCGTTCTCCCATCGCGGTTCCTTGGTCGTGGGTGGGAGATGCTGCGTCTGCGCTTGGCAACCGCGCCTAGGTGCTGGCTACACCGCTCGTTGGCAGACTCGGCGGTGTTGCCGGTTGCCGTTCTGCAGGGGCGAGGTGTGTACGGTTACAACTGCCCCACTAAATTTTGATTTCGGTGATCTGATGATCTTCTTTTTCTTCCTTTTTTTTTTATTACTCACCGCAATCAAAATTTCAATCGAAGGTAAGTCTCACGGTTACTCGCGATCTTCTGCTGCTCCTGTGGTCTGCTGCTGCGTTCCCATTCTCTAGTTATTGGCCACTCTTGTGTTGGTGACCATTCACGAAACTTTTTTATCCACTCCTGATTTCCTTTCCTCAACGCCACTTTTCTCTTTTTCCTTGCGTCCATCCGTTGTTTGTCCCGATCTTCATTTTCGTTTTCTTTTTCTTCCGTCCTCTTCAGCTTTTTTTTTGGGCTGCTAAGATATCGGCATATAACTTCTCTTGCCGGCTTGGTCTCGCTTGGCTCCCGTTGCGGTTGGTTCCTTCCTTCATTTATTGTTGCTTGTCTTTGTACGCAGTTGCGTGTCAAATGATTTATCTCTTTGAGGATCATTATTTCTGATTCCTCCTTTGTTTCTATAACTATATCATCCGTACCCACGCACTGACGAAGAGTTTTGATTTTCTCAGTGTTTACTTCTGAGACTTTCATACCTGGCTTCCTGGGTTGCTTCCTCTTAGGATTCGTCAGTACTCTCGGGCGTGCATTGATCTCCTTCATCGTTTTATATTCAGCAATTACTGATGTCATAACTCCTCCTTGTCCTCCACATTGTGTATACACGTTGCGCCGTGTATCTTTTATCTCCACTTGAGTCGTGATTTCCGGCATGATTACTCTCTTCACTTTTCTTTCTGTTTGTGTTATACTTTTCCGACGCTTCGGAGAAAACTGACGCTTTCAGGCTTTCACGCTTTTACTTTTTTATCCTTTTTCCATTTACCTGGTGTTTATGGTGATGATTCATAGCTGCCGCTACCCCTCCTTGACTCTTTACCCCCACTCCTCAGTGGTGGTCCGTTCGGTATGGTTTCAGATCTACCGCATGGAATTGCCCCCTCTCACGTTCAGTCTCAGTGTTGCAGAGGATGTACGTGTTGCGCGCGATTCTCTTCTTTACCTTGTACGGTCCTTCGTAGAGGGCAAGGAACTTCGCTACTTTACCGGCTGCTGCATTTGCCACGTTGCAGGCTTTTACCAGCACGAGGTCACCAGAATGAAAGGTAAGTCCGATTTCGTCTTTGTTTGTTCGCGCATTTCTTTTCTCTTCTTTTGTCTTAATTTTTTCTCGAATCATTCTAATGAGTTCCGTTTTGTTGTTTTGATTTTTATTGGGTCTTATTTGTGGAATCCATTTCTCCCAAATTCTATCAGATTTCTTTCCCAATAATGCTTCGTGTGTAGTGATTTCTATCGTGTCAGGGTATGATTCGTTAAATATAGTTTCAATTTCATCGATCCAGTTATACCATGAATCGTGTTTTTTTTTCTGGTAAGAAAGTTCTGAAACACCTTGCTATCTCCCGGTTTACCCTTTCAACCATATTCGCTTGTGGATGGCGTATTGAGGTTAGAATCATTTTAATGTCTCTTTCTCTCAATGCCTCCTTCCATTTCTTGCTTGTAAATTGTGTACCTCGATCTGACAGTATTTTTGTGGTTTCCCTAAGTTATTGATGAATTTATCGATTTGTTTGATCGTTGCTTTACAAGTGGCCCTTTTTAGCGGGTAGAGCTTAGTATATTTCGTAAATGTATCGACCACTACTAAAATATGTTCATACCCATATTTTGTTTTTACCAGGGGACCGAAAAAGTCAATGGATAGCAACTCAAATGGTTTTTCTGGTTGTACCGACTCTTCAATGATGATAGCTGATTTGGTCGGGATTTTATTTCGTTGTCATGAGTCACACGTGCTCAGTGTTTGTCTGATTATCCTAGCTAAGCGTGGATAGTAGAAGTGTTCTCTGATGATTCTGTGATTTTTATCTGCTCCAGTGTGTCCATAAGCTATGTGACATTCCCAAATTAGTGTCTTCAATGTTTTAATTGGTAAGTATATTCGATCTGCCTCTGGCGTTTTTTTGCATAATATTTCTTTGTTTATTATAAAACGAGAGTTGTGTTCTTTGCCTTTTTTGAGTGCTTGGATAATTTTGTTGATTCGTGTGTCTTCTCTCTGGAGTTGTCGTATGTTTTGTAGATCATCTCTCAGCTCCCTTGAGCATTCGTGTTTAAGTGCATTGATAGTGATTTCGCTATATCCTTTTCCTTCTCCCAGTCTTTTTCTGGATGTTGTCTGCTGACCAAATCTGCAGCGATGTTCGTAGAAAGGTCAGGGCCATGTGGTCTGTTCTATTGATTATGTGAGCTCCTTTCCTGTCCTGGTTTTTTTGATATAGTATTGCACCTAAGGCGTAGTTACTTGCATCAGTTTCCAGGTAGTGTGATTTTCTTGGATCTGGAAAATATAAAGTGATGGTTTCACAGAAAAGCTGCTTGACCCTGTTGAAACTTCTCTGCATATTCTCGTCCCATTTCCAGGGTACTCCTTTTTTTATTAAGTTTAGTAGAGGCACTGTTTCTTCGGCGTGTCTGCTGCTGAATTTTGAGTAAAAATTTACCAAACCTAGGAATCCTCTTAATTGTTTGACGTTTTTAGGCGCTGGGAAGTCCATGATTCCTTGAACTTTTTCTTGGTCTGGTTTAATTCCCTCAGTGATTAGGATGAATCCTAGAAACTTTGTTTCATTTTAAAAAGTTTGATTTACTTAAATTCAGAGTTAAATTGTGTTTCTCCAGGCGTATGAGGAGTTCTTCCAAATGTTCCAAGTGTTGTTTTGTTGATTCTGATATTATGAGAGTATCATCGACGAATGAGATTATGTGATCCCCGAGATCTTGTGAAACATGATCTAGCCCTCTTACCAGTGCAGCTGTGCTCGTTTTTAGTCCAAAGGGTACTACATTGAACTCGTAACTTCTTTCTCGATGTTGAAACGCTGTATACTTCTTCGACTCTGCTCGCAAAGGTACTTGCCAGAAACTGCTCGTCATGTCGAGGCTCGACATTACTTGAATCCCCTTGCATTTCTGAAAGAGAACCCCAGCAGGTTCTGGGCATTCCCAGTCTTCCAGGAGAATGTCATTTAACTTTCTAGCATCTAGACATAGTCGTACAGTTCCATCTTTCTTGATTACTGGTACAATGGGGTTGATATATGAGCTGCTGGAACGTTGGATAATTCCCATGTCTAACATTTTTTTTATCTCTTCGTCGACTTTTTCACGGTAGGCCATGGGTATAGGATAGCTCCGTCCAATAAAGGGTTGGTTTTCCTTTACTTGTAGGTGGTGCTCATATCATGTCAGTCTGCCAGGTTCCTTCCTAAATACTGATTTATGCTTCCATAGAATCCTCTCAAGTTGCTCTCTTGTTTCTTCATTCATGGTGCTGCTTCCTTATACCTTTGACCCGATTTCTTCTCTTTTTACTTCTATGTCATCTTTTATACTTATTATGGAATTTACTGTCTGTTTTTTCTTTTCCAGGTGGTGCTGTAGTTTCTTCATTTACGATTCTGATAGATGGCTTTCCTTCCAGATGAGTGAAGGATATAGTTTTATTATCTAGATCTATACAGCTTTTAAGTTCGTCAAGCAGATCAATTCCTATGATACAAGGTCTGGATACATTGGGCACCACTAAGAAGATTACTTGAATTATGTGATTTAGCAGATGAAGATCTGCGTAGATTTGTCTGTTTAACCTAATCGCTTTTCCTCCCAGTGGGCCTACGAGAGTGACTTCATTGATTGGCAGCGTTGGGCATGTTTGTAATCTTTCTTTGTTTTTATCTACAAATTCTTCTGATATACATGTGACTTCAGCTCCTGTGTCTATCAGTGCCGTTGTCAGAATTCCTCCTATTGAGATGTTGGCTATATAACATTTTGAATGTTTTCTCGAACTTGTTTCTCCTGTTTCTTCCAGAAGCTCGTATCTTGATCGCTGAAGTACGTTCGTGTGTATCATTATTCCTGATGCCACGTCTATTTGTTGATTTTCCTTATTTTTTATAGACGTGGCTGAGGCTCGTTTCCCGACTCAGTGCTTGAGGCTCTCTCCTCTTCAATCTCGTCTTCAGGTTCCATTTCATTGATTTCCATGTTACGGACCTGGTATGTTGGTTGTGAGTTGTTCCTCCATGATCTGTTCTCAGTTGGCCTGTTGTTTAGTCCAGTGTTTCCACCTGTGGTTTGTCCTGAGCTTCTCTCCATTCGATTTCCATAGCCGGAGTTTCTCTGCCATGACGGTGAGTTCTGTGCTTGAGTATGTTCCGTTCCATCTTGAAGATTTCCTCTTGGTGTTAATCTCCATGGACCCGATTCCGAGGGTCGACTTCCCCGATGATTGTTATAAGCTTCATTGTATGTCTTCTTCTCTCTTGCTTCTTCTTTGTTTGTGTTTATTGGACCTATTCTATCAAAATTTTCTAATAGCTCTACCAGGTCATCCATGTGAGAAATTCCTCTTCCAATTATCGCATACTTGATTTCTTCGTTAAAGTGTCTTGCCAGTTTTTGGATGATTTCACCTGGGGAGATGGTTGGGCGTAATTCCTTTGCCTCAGCGTACAAACGGATGGCATATTCCGATCTCGATCCCATTTTTCCTACTTGATGACATCTAAATTCTAATTTTCTTCTCAGCTCGTGCTGAGCCTTCTCGTTCCAAAATCGTCTTGAGAATTTATTCAAAAATGTTTGAAAGTTGTTGACCTCATCCTTGATGATTTGCCACCAATCTCCTGGTGGCCCTGTCAGTGATCGTTCGATGAGATAGTGTGTATCACTATCTTTTGGTTTCACTGCTTCCCAATATTGCTTCAACTGATTATGTTCGAATTCCTCTCCAATCCTCTACTCTCTTCTCTTCTGCCTTCCTCTGAGTTTATCCTCTCCATGATTCTCGTTTGTTGGGCTTCTAGTCTTCCAAACTGGGCTTCTATCCTATTATTCCTTTCCTCTAGAGTTTGGGTAATTCCTGAAGCAACTTCCAATGATCGGTTGATTCCAGCTTCCATTGTGCTCAGTTCCTTCTGAAGATTCCTTTCTTTCTCTAATTCTAGTTTCTCCTTTCTTTTCCTCTCATCTTCGAGCATCTTTTTGACTCGTCTCTCTAGATCTTCGAATTTCTTCGTTAAGGATTCTGAGGGCTCCTCGATTTCCTGGCTCCTGTTGATTGCGTGCCCCCTAGATCCATGCTGCTTGATGATCCTCTATTTTCTTGAGTTTCTGTTAGGTTCCGATCTAAGTCCTCTTGACTTTGGTCACCTCCACTAGTTGCAGATCGCAAACCTTGGCGGCTCATTTTATTCACAGTTGTTATCTTCCAGTCCGAAATTCGCACTTTATCTTCGTGTCCTTTCTCACTACATTATTCAACGCTAAGGGATAAAGTCATATCATACGCTGATTTTTATTTTTATTTATCTTTAAATTCTTATTTCTTTTTCAACTCCTCGTGGCCCCACGTTGGGCGCCAATGTAACTTTTATTTTAATTTTATTATCACGGGAAATACGGGACACGGGAGAAGAAATAAGAGTTAAATTCTTTTTATATAATAGACAGCAAAATTTAAGACAATCCTAAAATATACGATTTCTCTTTACATAAGGATAGGAGCAAAATTATGATTTCACATAATAATTAAAAATCAAAACAGAGAAATCGTCCTATGCTAATTAAAAGACTCACTCGCAGGTGATCAGCCTGGAGTGCCTAACAGTTATATAAAAATTCGACTTTGTAAATACCCGATGTACTTGGAATTTATAAATAATATAAAATAGTCTTTGATATAGTTTTACATTTAGTCTTTGGTCATCGCGGGACCCCAGGTTTATGGCTCGATATAATACAATTCTGAGGTTTTAACGTTGTGGCTCGATATAATGCAATTCTGTCCAAAATCCCCTTCAGCCAATAATCGCCACAAGCAGGCAGGAGCTTCAAGCTCTTTACTTGTGAATAATATTCACGAGTGAAGGCGCTCGAAGACCCCCTTGGGTGGATGAGAGCACCAGACTCAGATAAGGGCAGAAAACCCTTATCCTGCCCACTGCACCTCAACCGTGAGCCGAATCAGGACTCAGCTAAGGACAGAAAATCCTTAGCCTGCCCCGAGAACGTCTCAGAGAATAAATCAGGACTCACGTAAAGGCAGAAAACCTTTAGACTGCCCCGAGAGTATTCTCAGGCTGCTTGCGGCTCGATTAAGAGCCGCCGGAATGCCTTTTCCCGGCACAGCATTCCACTTTTATATTCGCGGGTTCATTCTCCCACCGCGGTTCCGTTCTCCCATCGCGGTTCCTTGGTCGTGGGTGGGAGATGCTGCGTCTGCGCTTGGCAACCGCGCCTAGGTGCTGGCTACACCGCTCGTTGGCAGACTCGGCGGTGTTGCCGGTTGCCGTTCTGCAGGGGCGAGGTGTGTACGGTTACAACTGCCCCACTAAATTTTGATTTCGGTGATCTGATGATCTTCTTTTTCTTCCTTTTTTTTTTATTACTCACCGCAATCAAAATTTCAATCGAAGGTAAGTCTCACGGTTACTCGCGATCTTCTGCTGCTCCTGTGGTCTGCTGCTGCGTTCCCATTCTCTAGTTATTGGCCACTCTTGTGTTGGTGACCATTCACGAAACTTTTTTATCCACTCCTGATTTCCTTTCCTCAACGCCACTTTTCTCTTTTTCCTTGCGTCCATCCGTTGTTTGTCCCGATCTTCATTTTCGTTTTCTTTTTCTTCCGTCCTCTTCAGCTTTTTTTTTGGGCTGCTAAGATATCGGCATATAACTTCTCTTGCCGGCTTGGTCTCGCTTGGCTCCAGTTGCGCTTCCTTCCTTCCTTCATTTATTGTTGCTTGTCTTTGTACGCAGTTGCGTGTCAAATGATTTATCTCTTTGAGGATCATTATTTCTGATTCCTCCTTTGTTTCTATAACTATATCATCCGTACCCACGCACTGACGAAGAGTTTTGATTTTCTCAGTGTTTACTTCTGAGACTTTCATACCTGGCTTCCTGGGTTGCTTCCTCTTAGGATTCGTCAGTACTCTCGGGCGTGCATTGATCTCCTTCATCGTTTTATATTCAGCAATTACTGATGTCATAACTCCTCCTTGTCCTCCACATTGTGTATACACGTTGCGCCGTGTATCTTTTATCTCCACTTGAGTCGTGATTTCCGGCATGATTACTCTCTTCACTTTTCTTTCTGTTTGTGTTATACTTTTCCGACGCTTCGGAGAAAACTGACGCTTTCAGGCTTTCACGCTTTTACTTTTTTATCCTTTTTCCATTTACCTGGTGTTTATGGTGATGATTCATAGCTGCCGCTACCCCCTCCTTGACTCTTTACCCCCACTCCTCAGTGGTGGTCCGTTCGGTATGGTTTCAGATCTACCGCATGGAATTGCCCCCTCTCACGTTCAGTCTCAGTGTTGCAGAGGATGTACGTGTTGCGCGCGATTCTCTTCTTTACCTTGTACGGTCCTTCGTAGAGGGCAAGGAACTTCGCTACTTTACCGGCTGCTGCATTTGCCACGTTGCAGGCTTTTACCAGCACGAGGTCACCAGAATGAAAGGTAAGTCCGATTTCGTCTTTGTTTGTTCGCGCATTTCTTTTCTCTTCTTTTGTCTTAATTTTTTCTCGAATCATTCTAATGAGTTCCGTTTTGTTGTTTTGATTTTTATTGGGTCTTATTTGTGGAATCCATTTCTCCCAAATTCTATCAGATTTCTTTCCCAATAATGCTTCGTGTGTAGTGATTTCTATCGTGTCAGGGTATGATTCGTTAAATATAGTTTCAATTTCATCGATCCAGTTATACCATGAATCGTGTTTTTTTTTCTGGTAAGAAAGTTCTGAAACACCTTGCTATCTCCCGGTTTACCCTTTCAACCATATTCGCTTGTGGATGGCGTATTGAGGTTAGAATCATTTTAATGTCTCTTTCTCTCAATGCCTCCTTCCATTTCTTGCTTGTAAATTGTGTACCTCGATCTGACAGTATTTTTGTGGTTTCCCTAAGTTATTGATGAATTTATCGATTTGTTTGATCGTTGCTTTACAAGTGGCCCTTTTTAGCGGGTAGAGCTTAGTATATTTCGTAAATGTATCGACCACTACTAAAATATGTTCATACCCATATTTTGTTTTTACCAGGGGACCGAAAAAGTCAATGGATAGCAACTCAAATGGTTTTTCTGGTTGTACCGACTCTTCAATGATGATAGCTGATTTGGTCGGGATTTTATTTCGTTGTCATGAGTCACACGTGCTCAGTGTTTGTCTGATTATCCTAGCTAAGCGTGGATAGTAGAAGTGTTCTCTGATGATTCTGTGATTTTTATCTGCTCCAGTGTGTCCATAAGCTATGTGACATTCCCAAATTAGTGTCTTCAATGTTTTAATTGGTAAGTATATTCGATCTGCCTCTGGCGTTTTTTTGCATAATATTTCTTTGTTTATTATAAAACGAGAGTTGTGTTCTTTGCCTTTTTTGAGTGCTTGGATAATTTTGTTGATTCGTGTGTCTTCTCTCTGGAGTTGTCGTATGTTTTGTAGATCATCTCTCAGCTCCCTTGAGCATTCGTGTTTAAGTGCATTGATAGTGATTTCGCTATATCCTTTTCCTTCTCCCAGTCTTTTTCTGGATGTTGTCTGCTGACCAAATCTGCAGCGATGTTCGTAGAAAGGTCAGGGCCATGTGGTCTGTTCTATTGATTATGTGAGCTCCTTTCCTGTCCTGGTTTTTTTGATATAGTATTGCACCTAAGGCGTAGTTACTTGCATCAGTTTCCAGGTAGTGTGATTTTCTTGGATCTGGAAAATATAAAGTGATGGTTTCACAGAAAAGCTGCTTGACCCTGTTGAAACTTCTCTGCATATTCTCGTCCCATTTCCAGGGTACTCCTTTTTTTATTAAGTTTAGTAGAGGCACTGTTTCTTCGGCGTGTCTGCTGCTGAATTTTGAGTAAAAATTTACCAAACCTAGGAATCCTCTTAATTGTTTGACGTTTTTAGGCGCTGGGAAGTCCATGATTCCTTGAACTTTTTCTTGGTCTGGTTTAATTCCCTCAGTGATTAGGATGAATCCTAGAAACTTTGTTTCATTTTAAAAAAGTTTGATTTACTTAAATTCAGAGTTAAATTGTGTTTCTCCAGGCGTATGAGGAGTTCTTCCAAATGTTCCAAGTGTTGTTTTGTTGATTCTGATATTATGAGAGTATCATCGACGAATGAGATTATGTGATCCCCGAGATCTTGTGAAACATGATCTAGCCCTCTTACCAGTGCAGCTGTGCTCGTTTTTAGTCCAAAGGGTACTACATTGAACTCGTAACTTCTTTCTCGATGTTGAAACGCTGTATACTTCTTCGACTCTGCTCGCAAAGGTACTTGCCAGAAACTGCTCGTCATGTCGAGGCTCGACATTACTTGAATCCCCTTGCATTTCTGAAAGAGAACCCCAGCAGGTTCTGGGCATTCCCAGTCTTCCAGGAGAATGTCATTTAACTTTCTAGCATCTAGACATAGTCGTACAGTTCCATCTTTCTTGATTACTGGTACAATGGGGTTGATATATGAGCTGCTGGAACGTTGGATAATTCCCATGTCTAACATTTTTTTTATCTCTTCGTCGACTTTTTCACGGTAGGCCATGGGTATAGGATAGCTCCGTCCAATAAAGGGTTGGTTTTCCTTTACTTGTAGGTGGTGCTCATATCATGTCAGTCTGCCAGGTTCCTTCCTAAATACTGATTTATGCTTCCATAGAATCCTCTCAAGTTGCTCTCTTGTTTCTTCATTCATGGTGCTGCTTCCTTATACCTTTGACCCGATTTCTTCTCTTTTTACTTCTATGTCATCTTTTATACTTATTATGGAATTTACTGTCTGTTTTTCTTTTCCAGGTGGTGCTGTAGTTTCTTCATTTACGATTCTGATAGATGGCTTTCCTTCCAGATGAGTGAAGGATATAGTTTTATTATCTAGATCTATACAGCTTTTAAGTTCGTCAAGCAGATCAATTCCTATGATACAAGGTCTGGATACATTGGGCACCACTAAGAAGATTACTTGAATTATGTGATTTAGCAGATGAAGATCTGCGTAGATTTGTCTGTTTAACCTAATCGCTTTTCCTCCCAGTGGGCCTACGAGAGTGACTTCATTGATTGGCAGCGTTGGGCATGTTTGTAATCTTTCTTTGTTTTTATCTACAAATTCTTCTGATATACATGTGACTTCAGCTCCTGTGTCTATCAGTGCCGTTGTCAGAATTCCTCCTATTGAGATGTTGGCTATATAACATTTTGAATGTTTTCTCGAACTTGTTTCTCCTGTTTCTTCCAGAAGCTCGTATCTTGATCGCTGAAGTACGTTCGTGTGTATCATTATTCCTGATGCCACGTCTATTTGTTGATTTTCCTTATTTTTTATAGACGTGGCTGAGGCTCGTTTCCCGACTCAGTGCTTGAGGCTCTCTCCTCTTCAATCTCGTCTTCAGGTTCCATTTCATTGATTTCCATGTTACGGACCTGGTATGTTGGTTGTGAGTTGTTCCTCCATGATCTGTTCTCAGTTGGCCTGTTGTTTAGTCCAGTGTTTCCACCTGTGGTTTGTCCTGAGCTTCTCTCCATTCGATTTCCATAGCCGGAGTTTCTCTGCCATGACGGTGAGTTCTGTGCTTGAGTATGTTCCGTTCCATCTTGAAGATTTCCTCTTGGTGTTAATCTCCATGGACCCGATTCCGAGGGTCGACTTCCCCGATGATTGTTATAAGCTTCATTGTATGTCTTCTTCTCTCTTGCTTCTTCTTTGTTTGTGTTTATTGGACCTATTCTATCAAAATTTTCTAATAGCTCTACCAGGTCATCCATGTGAGAAATTCCTCTTCCAATTATCGCATACTTGATTTCTTCGTTAAAGTGTCTTGCCAGTTTTTGGATGATTTCACCTGGGGAGATGGTTGGGCGTAATTCCTTTGCCTCAGCGTACAAACGGATGGCATATTCCGATCTCGATCCCATTTTTCCTACTTGATGACATCTAAATTCTAATTTTCTTCTCAGCTCGTGCTGAGCCTTCTCGTTCCAAAATCGTCTTGAGAATTTATTCAAAAATGTTTGAAAGTTGTTGACCTCATCCTTGATGATTTGCCACCAATCTCCTGGTGGCCCTGTCAGTGATCGTTCGATGAGATAGTGTGTATCACTATCTTTTGGTTTCACTGCTTCCCAATATTGCTTCAACTGATTATGTTCGAATTCCTCTCCAATCCTCTACTCTCTTCTCTTCTGCCTTCCTCTGAGTTTATCCTCTCCATGATTCTCGTTTGTTGGGCTTCTAGTCTTCCAAACTGGGCTTCTATCCTATTATTCCTTTCCTCTAGAGTTTGGGTAATTCCTGAAGCAACTTCCAATGATCGGTTGATTCCAGCTTCCATTGTGCTCAGTTCCTTCTGAAGATTCCTTTCTTTCTCTAATTCTAGTTTCTCCTTTCTTTTCCTCTCATCTTCGAGCATCTTTTTGACTCGTCTCTCTAGATCTTCGAATTTCTTCGTTAAGGATTCTGAGGGCTCCTCGATTTCCTGGCTCCTGTTGATTGCGTGCCCCCCTAGATCCATGCTGCTTGATGATCCTCTATTTTCTTGAGTTTCTGTTAGGTTCCGATCTAAGTCCTCTTGACTTTGGTCACCTCCACTAGTTGCAGATCGCAAACCTTGGCGGCTCATTTTATTCACAGTTGTTATCTTCCAGTCCGAAATTCGCACTTTATCTTCGTGTCCTTTCTCACTACATTATTCAACGCTAAGGGATAAAGTCATATCATACGCTGATTTTTATTTTTATTTATCTTTAAATTCTTATTTCTTTTTCAACTCCTCGTGGCCCCACGTTGGGCGCCAATGTAACTTTTATTTTAATTTTATTATCACGGGAAATACGGGACACGGGAGAAGAAATAAGAGTTAAATTCTTTTTATATAATAGACAGCAAAATTTAAGACAATCCTAAAATATACGATTTCTCTTTACATAAGGATAGGAGCAAAATTATGATTTCACATAATAATTAAAAATCAAAACAGAGAAATCGTCCTATGCTAATTAAAAGACTCACTCGCAGGTGATCAGCCTGGAGTGCCTAACAGTTATATAAAAATTCGACTTTGTAAATACCCGATGTACTTGGATTTTCTAAATAATATAAAATAGTCTTTGATATAGTTTTACATTTAGTCTTTGGTCATCGCGGGACCCTAGGTTTATGGCTCGATATAATATGATTTTGAGGTTTTAACGTCGTGGCTCGATATAATACAATTCTGATGTTTTAACGTCGTGGCTCGATATAATGCAATGCTGCCCAAAATCTCCTTCAGCCAATAATCGCCACAAGCAGGCAGGAGATTCAAGCTCTTTACTTGTGAATAATATTCACGAGTGAAGGCGCTCAAAGACCCCCTTGGGTGAATGTGAGCACCAGACTCAGATAAGGGCAAAAAACCCTTATCCTGCCCACTGCACCTCAACCGTGAGCCGAATCAGTACTCAGCTAAGGACAGAAAATCCTTAGCCTGCCCTGAGAACGTCTCAGAGAATAAATCAGGACTCTCGTAAAGGCAGAAAACCTTTAGACTGCCCCGAGAGTATTCTCTGGCTGCTTGCGGCTCGATTAAGAGCCGCCGGAATGCCTTTTCCCGGCACAGCATACCGCTTTTATATTCGCGGGTCCATTCTCCCACCGCGGTTCCGTTCTCCCATCGCGGTTCCTTGGTCGTGGGTGGGAGATGCTGCGTCTGCGCTTGGCGACCGCGCCTAGGTGCTGGCTACACCGCTCGTTGGCAGACTCAGCGGTGTTGCCGGTTGCCGTTCTGCAGGGGCGAGGTGTGTACGGTTACAATATATCGTCTACCTTATTTTCCAAAGTTGTTTCAAACCCATAAGGAATCTGTTTAGTTATCATTGCAATATTACCTTTCTGGTCGATCAGCTTCAGGCTTCTCCATATAGTATCTAATAAACGCTCTTTCTGCATCTTCACGTTCTTCTAATGGAATAACACCACCACCATTCAAAGTTTCTACATTTGGGAGTCTGGCCATCAATAACTGCCTTCTTTCATGTTCCGTATACTCTTGAGGACTCTAGAAACAAATTAATATTGAGTTTGAATAAGTAAGTAGAGTGTACCAGCCACAGTTAGTCTCAATGTTATAATTGTGGAATCATAACCTTGCGTACAAATTTATTGTGTGTGTGTGTGTTGTTCGAAGATAATTCCACATGCAAAAACTAATGCAGATAACAACGTATGTACTTGAATAGAGGTTAGTGGTTGAGGCTTACGATATGTATAAACATCATAAGTAGGTTCGAATCTCATGGGTGTTTTGTACGAGAATTTGGTAATCCAATCTAATTATAAATTATATCTATGATGCATTGGATTTCATTGACTCTCTGCCTGCCCAAGCATATCCGCACTCAGGAAGTGGTATCACGTCGGCACATTGCTGACGTGAAAGGCATTAAAATTAGTGTGAGAGGTTCCGGATCGTAATTATTCGTAACAGCTGACTTGCCCCCCCCCTTCGATTAAAATTATTAAAATAATAATTGCATCACTCTTCTAATACTCTTTAAACCATTTATCAGGAGTGAAATAAATAAATAAAACTCAATTATTCGCTAATCCCATAAACAACATAGATTATGTGATAAGAAAATCGGTATGTGCAGCATAATCTAAAAATAGAATGTCATATTGGATGAAATAGATTTTAGAAGAGAATATCTGAATGGATAACCTAAAACATTCAATAAACGAAGAATACTGCTCTATTGAACACTTATGGAAGAATCAGAGACAATTTTTAAGTGTAAAAATAGTAAAAGTTATTCACATACATACATGTTAGTTTTTCGTAAGTTACACGATAGCCACAGTAAGTAAACAAATATTACTTTAGTTGAGGTTAATTTTATAGTTTCCGCTTAAAAAAATTTATATCTAAGTTTTTAAGTGTCATTTCTTAAACTTGAAACACAAGGAAATTTAATTAATTTAAGAATTTGAAATCGTTCTGTGGAAAAAAGACGCTTTCGACTGCGCTGGGATTCGATCCTAGGTCTTCCGATTGTCGGTCGACTGTTCTAACCATTGGAAAGATTTCAAATTGTCAAATTTGAATTTAAATTTAAATTCAATTTGCAATTCTTTGCGATATAAGAGTTGTAATTTGTCTACGAAGACACCTGTCGGCAACGTATCCTATCTGATACGCGACTAGTGATACTCCGATAATGTAGGCAATGGCAGAAATTGAAAACTCAACTAATTAATTTAATTAATATCACTCATGAATGACAATTCTACTTCCAGGAATTGGATCCATCCATCCAACATAGATCTGAGTAGTATTTAGTTTAAAACTGAATCCAAGATTCAAAAATATTTTCTTAAACCTTCATGATCGAATTTCGCGGTTAAAATAGTAGTAGTATTTGGTTGTTTTCCGCTAGTTTATTCAAGGGGGTCCTCCGGTTTGTTGGGCGATTTTCGAGCGTATATTTAGAAATTTCTAGTGAACGCTTTTTGAATCGGTTTTGGATTTTTTTATTGAGCAAGAACAAATGTTCAAAATATGTTTTTTACAGTGTTTTTTCAACCATGCTAGCAATCTCTAGATGACCTTGAATGTGCCTCTTCTAAAACGTCGAGTGAAACGGTGCGCACGATTCCACTCTGAAACATTTCGACCTTTACGATCTTTAATTTATCAATTTTTAAAAATTTATCAAGTTATTTTTGCCCGATTTGGTCAAAAGTTTCGCTTTTAGATTCTGATTTTAAATTTCAAATCTGCAATTTCTAATTATATCAATTTCCTGAATTTTGGAAAGGCAACTTTGCCCTATTTTAGACCAAAATTGTCCTTTCAAAATCTACGTGTGGGTCACACGAAGGGTGAAAATTTCGCGAGCTTTTATTCTTTATTTTAAGAGTGAGAACAGAAAAGAAACTCACGATTTTCAGTTTTTCCGAATGAGCAAAATAGAACGGAGGAATCGTCGGATATATTGCCCGTGATATTTGATTTTTGAGAATCTAAAAACCATAAAAAAAAACTTCAATTAGCAAGCACCAAGATTTCGCGCAGTTGCGCCTTCAAATACACGGTTTAATTTTTGGGTTTTCCCTACATCTGAAAATAACGTTGTTTGACTTTTTGGATCATGGAATAGCTTGCTCTGCCAGATAAATTACCCCGAGAATACCTCAGTTATTTGATTTCGCGCCCTACCGTTTATTTAAAAATTTAGTTAGTTAAGAAAGCATCAGTAAAGTCGGTTCCAAATTTTGGAAATTATGAGCATAAGCTCCCGACGAGGTCATCATTTGCCTTTTCCCTCCCACAAGAATAAACCACAATTATACTGGACCTTGGTTGACCCAATTGGAATTTATTTAGGGAAGTGTAGGGAAGCACCGTGGCAGCGAAGTGCCCTCAGGGCTCCGACACTGCTCGGCAGAAAGAAAAGTTGTAAGGATGGGAGCTTTCTCCGAGTCTCATTTTTGTGAGTGCACGGATACTTGCCTCCCGGGTTGACCATAATCCAGTAGTGTCTGCTCGAGCTTATTGCTCGCTATTTTTAATTCATAAAAGAAGACCCACGTGAATTTGAGAAAAATCCAGTCTACGATAACTTTTTTTATTTAAAAAAAAAGTGATCCAAAAAATCCCTAACGAATAAGGGAGGACCAGGAACCATGGACGATCTGGTTCTCAAAGTTGTTCACCTGATCGTGAGATGCAAGTGAACATACTCGAGCCCGAGATCTTGAGACAAATTGTGAAACGCCCCGGTGTCGAGACGTGCTCTCACCTTTCTGGGCAGCGCGCCTGTAATAAAATTTGTGGATCAGCAACCGTGCACGTTACCTCGGTTTTCCACCTCTCTATTAATTTCCCCCCTTAATTAGTATGCGCGCGCCTCAATTAGCGACCGCGATCGAGTCCAATTAAATCAATAAATCAAGAGTTTTATGCGCGATGTTTTCCCCCTTTTTACGACCGTTTTCGGGTTGAAAATCAGTATCAGGAAAAAGCTGATATTCTCTTGATTATGACGATGTTTTTCAAATTTCGAAAAGTCGCATATTTCGTCCCGTGGAAGCATTCAAAAATTGATCTGCACTCAAAAGCGAAAACGCACCGCGCGACGATGACGAGAAAGCCTTTCTCCCATTTCACCTCCCGCTGGCGTGTGCTACTTGCGTGGGCGAGGGTTCCTATTGGACAGCGGTGTGGGCAGGCTTGAACGTCGTGTAACGCTTTTTATAATAAAAAGGAGATTTCAATAAATCAACTTCTATTTATCATTGTTAAGTGACCCATTTTCATAAATACAGTTATTCGTAATGTTGAATACTAATGGATTTTACGGCACAATGATAATTATCTTTACTTATAATATCAAAAATCTATAATACTTGCAATGTGGCAATGATTATAATTATTTATTTAAAATAAAATAACAATTATATTTGCTTATTCAAAATATAATAATAGCTGTATTCACTTATAACCATACAGTTAGGTTCATTTATTTATACATTACATTTGTTCATTTGGTTATTTTATTTAATCATTAATTAAAACTCCCAGACGTGTAAATGAATAAATGATCCTGTTATAAATAAGAAAAAAAAATATATGGAAAAAAAATAACAGTGTGGGACGCCCGTCCATCCAGCGGACCATGCCACACGCTGCTTGATCTGAGTGAGTGGTCGGGTGGCAGCAACCACAGGTTAGTGTGGCGCTCGCTGAGGATACGAGCAAAAATGTCTGTGAAAAGTAGACAGCCTCGTTCTTGCCATACTCACTTCCGGTTTGGAAGTAAATCCCTTATTACTCGACAAATACTTAACGAGACATCGCAATTCTTTCGTGCGAGTCTCGTGGGAACCTACTTATTCTAAAAGTAATCCTAATTTAGTGGATTGCTTACTCTTTTCGTCGCAAAAAGGCGGATACTGAAGGCTGGGCCATCTCAACTCGTATAAAGAATCTGAAACACACAAATTTTTTTTTTTTATAAAGTTTCATTATGTTGGCTATCGTTTGATCGAGACGTTTTTTGTTATTCAGATTTTTTTCGAAATGGCGAGCGTAAATTTCCATAGAATTTCCATGCTTTTTTTGTCGTTATAGGCTGTAAAAATGAAACAAATTTTAATTTCCGAAAACCGCTCGATCAAACGATAGCGACATTTATCCTGAACGTTACAAAAAAAGTGTCCCAAAAGACGAAGTAGATTTTTCAAAATCGTGCGCACCAGCTGCAAAAACACAACTTTTGGGAAAACGCATTCAAAGATTTATCGTGTTAGAAGAAAAATTTGACGAGACTCACGTTTAATCCGCAATGCCGGGTCCATAGAGTTCATCTTTCTGTTCATTGAGCAATTCCCGATTTGCCACCTGCTCCTCTCTTTGATTGATTCTTACTTTTTTTGCTCCATCACTCATCCTGCGTTCCGAACGGTCAATCCTTTCCGAGTTAAGTTCGATGGCACACGTCTCCGCGTGCTCCTCGACAGCAAGTCCCATGGTGACGGTTCATTCAGAAGCTTCTGAGCTGACGTACTTGCGAATGATGAGTTTTATTAACTCAAGTTTTGTGGTTTGCGTTTTCACTTGTAACGATCGAGATGTTTCCAACGTGAAAATCGGTTTGAAACTGAATTTCTATGCGATTTTGTTTGTTTGGAAAATAGGCCTCGATACACTAACACGCACAAAGAAAATAAAATAGTGTATATTGTTTTTTGAGGGTAGGCGTTTTCCCTAGAGAAAATCCAACAGCGCTGTGACAGAGCTGGGCGGCTCAAAGGTGTGTTTACGGATCACAAGAAAGTTATGCTCGAGGAGCAATAATTCTTGAACCATAAGATTATGCTGAATCCTTTTACCACGACATTCTAGTGCCATAATGGCAGCTCTGCTATCCGAGCAGATGCCAATGTTCCTACCGCGCCCATAACACATCACTCAATAAGTTTCAGGTCTAAATAAGAAAAAAACAATTTTTTCGAGAAATTCAAACTTATTCATCAACATAGTTTTCTACAAGCGTAATACATCCATTCCAACGCTTCTCTAACTTTTCGATGCCTTTTTATAGGATGATTCGTCTTTGCTCTCAAAATAGGCCTCAGATTTGGCAATCGCTTCTTCATTGGAGACAAATCTCTTTACCTGGATCATTTATTCAGGTCAGCAAAGAGCCAGTAGTCGCTGGGGGCTAGATCTGGAGAATATGGTGGGTGAGGAAGCAATTCGAAGCTTAATTCATTCAATTTCGTCAATCATTTCAGGTGTGTAGTGGTGGATCCGTGTTTCACCCATTGTCACATACTGACGCAGAAAATCTTTCTTACCTCGCTTGAACCGCTCCAAACAGCGCTCTAAATCCTTGACGCGTTGTTGTTTCGGTCGGGTGTGAGCAAACGTGGCAACCACTTTGAAAACAACTTACGCATCCCCCATGATTCGTGCGAAATTGTCATCGGTGTTTCTACGACCGCGTTGAAATTCGGCATACCAGTCGATGATTGTTGATTTCCTTGTTGCAGAGTCCCCATAACGCTTATCAAGCCACTGCTTTGCTTCAACAGTATTTTTTCCCATTTAAAATCAATGTTTGATTAACACTCGAAACTCTTTTTTATCCAGTGTTTTTAAAATGACAAAAGTTGCTTCACCAAAACCTCTGTAACTTTTGAACTAAACGTCAGATTGTCATGCAATTTTCTTCTTCTTCTTCTTTGTCTCTCACAATTAAAAGCAGGGAGGAATAGTTTTAGCCTAGGTCCTTGCTAAGAGTATGCGACCTATTTCGCCATGTCTATTAGAGATGGAGCTTCAGGGTTGGCTAGCTTTCACAAGATATGTGAAAAGAATGTCTATAAGCGTTTCCTAATTTTAACGGCTGGTGGACCAAGTAGGTGAATGTTTATTTGAAAGAGGATGCAAAACACAAAAATAGTATAAAACGAAAAGGTTCAAATGTGAGTATGATTGAAGATAAGACCAATAAATGATTATATGAGTAAATTGTTTTCTTTTAAAAATTTTAAGATAAAGGAGACAGGTTTGCTTACAGGATATTATAAAAAAGGTTCTATAGAGTAAGGTAGTTAATATCCTCACCAGGAAATCTGCAATGGGGACACTCATCAGAATCAGTGAAATTTTTTCTAGCCAAACTAGCCGCTAGGCTCTAATGATTAGCTCGTAATCTAGAAATAGTAACAATAAAACTTCTGCACAGGTCTACTTTAGAAAACCATGGTTTATTTATTTTATCTGGATTAAAAAATTTTTCAAAGTAATAGCGACCCACATTCCTGGTCTCAGACGCCTTGACCCACTTATTTATAGTTGAATTCTGTTGAAGCAGATGGGTGGCGGCCCAAACATCGGTGTGTGCAAGAGGAGATTCAATGACTTGACAATCAGTAGTTGCATTTTTAGCTAGAGAGTCCACAATTTCGTTACCATCCACTCCTATATGGCCTGGAATCCAAATCAACGAAATATTGAGATTGTTCTGGTTCGCTCAGTATAAAAGATTACGGATTTTAAAAATTAAATGAGAAGTGAGAGAAGAGGGGTTGGGCCTAAGGGTGGCCTCCAAAACACTTCTAGAGTCGGAACATATTAATGAGTTTCAAATGTTGTGATCCAAAATGTACTGTATTGCCTCTCCTATAGCTATAGCCTCCGCAGAATAAATAGAAGCATGCTCCGATAATTTAAACTGAATTTCAAGACTTAAATGTGGGGAGTATAATGCGGCTCCTGCTCGAGAATCCGGCTGTTTAGATCCATCAGTAAAAAAGAGAATATAGTTAAGAAATTCGTTAGTGATAAAATTGTTGAAAGTAAAGTTAGGGGATCTACTATTTTGAAAAATGAGACCAGAGGATAGATCAATTGTGGGTTGGAAGAATTTTGCTTCATAAGGACAGAGATAGTATATAGGAATAGTAGAGCTAAGAACCTTATCCCAAAATCCCTTTAGTTTGAAAAAGGACTTAAGCAAAAGGAACCCTTTATCTAGATTATATTGTGTTTGATTGTATTTAGTAGTGTAATACAGTTGTTCTAAAGTGTTGAAGACTGGGTGATTTGAAACGCAGAAACATTTAATGAGGAATTTATCAGAAAGTAATTTAAATCTATCTATGAGTGGTAACTCCCCCAATTCCGCCTGCATAACCACTATGGGAGTAGAGATTCTAAAACCCAAGATGGTTCGCAAGAATTTATTGTGTAATTTTGTGAGTTTAGTAAATAGTTTGTCTTCTTTGAAAATAGATAATGCATGGCAGCCATATTCTAAAAAGCTTCTTGCTAATGAATGAAACAATAACAACAAGATACGAGGGTGAGACCCCCACCAAATACCACATAAGTGTTCAATTATATTGAGAATTTGTTGGCCTCGAGAAATTAAGTTCGAAAAGTGTGAGTTCCAAGATAAAGTACAATGAAAGTAGAGACCTAGGAATTTTGTGTCTTCTGATGGATAAATAAATTGATCGTCTATTGTGATCACGAGATCATCCGGCAGCTCATTGAATGCAACCGGGAAAACAACTAGTTTAGACTTCGAATGAGAAATTGTAAGACCTCTCTGCCTGAAAAAATCATTTAGATTCGCCAGGTTTCTTTGAAGAGCGAAAATCCATTCCTGAATGCTGTCACCTGAAAAGTAAATGACGATGTCATCAGCGAATTCTAAGATTTTACAGCCAGGGAAAAGTGCCGAATGTGCGTTGCGTGTGTAAATCGTATAAAGAACAGGGCTAAGAATGCATCCCTGTGGTAGACCCTTCATCAAGTGGAAAGGGCCCTTGTTATATCCATTGATTCTAAAGGAAATGCATCGTTCGCTTGTGAGATTATAGACAAATTTACAAATTTTTTGGGGTAAGCCGAGGTTCAGGAGGTCCTGAACAAGGATTGAAGGTATAACGTTATCATAAGCAGCGCTCACATCCAGGAAAAGAGCTGCTGTAATACGATTAGTTGCAAGAGATAGATGCAAATCAGAAGAATGAATACCCAAAGTATCGGCGCACGACCTATTCTTCCTAAAGCCGTATTGAGATGGAGAAAGAATATTATTATTCTCTATCCAATGATTCAATCTATACAGGATAAGCTTTTCTAGAATCTTTAAAAAGCAAGAAGCCAAGGCTATAGGTCTAAATTTCCTACGGGTAGTTTTGGGAAGAGAAATATGAGAAAATTTTTCCAAGAATCAGGGAACAGATGTCCTTCGTAAATGGCATTCAAAATATGGAGTAAGTGGCGTAAGGAGGGTTCCGGTAGGTGGAGAATAACCACAAAGCTCACCCTATCCATGCCCGGAGAAGATTTAGGTTTGACACTATGTAGAGTGTATTTTAATTCATCTAAAGTAAAGCAGGGATAAAAAAGATCATAATCAAGGTCTGGAGTAGAGCCCACGGGAGGTAAACATTCAGGAGAATTGAGGAGATCGTCAAAGGTCGCATCTGAGAGAAGATGAATGTCCGTGCCGGAAAAATCATTAGACATTTCTAGAAAGCTGTGAATATAAGCATCCATGTCCTCCAATACCTCCTGATTAAGAGGGCATGTTGTGATCGAAGGAGGGTTAAGCAATCTATGTCGGAACCCTTGGATCTTGTTCCAAACATTTGTTAGAGGGGAATTAAAAGAAAGAGATTCACAGAAGGATTTGGAACTTGAACGTTTAATAATTTTGAGTCTTTAGGTAGTTTGTGCACTAAATTTTTGATATTCTAAGAAGCTTTTATAATCAGATTTAGCCAGATAATGCTTCAGCTTAGCCAATCTAATCCTAACCAACCTATCACATTCCTGGTTCCACCAAGGGGGAGAAGATGGGTATAATTTTTTCCTGGGTGGTTTCCTATCCAACCTGGGGTCAGCCTTATGAAGGGCATCATCAATGTCTTTAACAAATTTTTGATAGGTATCCAAGATGCTCGAGGAGTCAGATAAGAGGGGAAGCTCGTTCTTCTCATGAATAGCCAATAGCTCCTTCCTGAAGACGTTCCAATCTACCCTATTCAAATTATATTTGTGAGAGAAAAATTGATAGAAAATAAATGGAATTCCAATATTAATTGAAATGGGTGAATGATCACTACCCATTCGATCAACTAAAGTTGACCAAGATGAGAGTGGTTTTAAGTTAAAAGAAACCAGTATGAGGTCAATTGCAGACTTTGATTGACCTGAACGAGGAGTTAAAGTAGATTTACCATTATTTATTATATGCAGGTTTGAATTTGAAATGGCCTCTGAAAGGGCAATGCCTGAAGTGCAAGCGTAGTCACAACCCCAAGACTGGTTGTGAGAATTAAGGTCACTCCCAATGAGAATGTGAGAAAAGGCTGAAAGAGAATCAAAGAAGAGAGACCAATGAATGTCGTGAGCTGGAGCACGAGGATTTCTATAAACATTAATGATCAATATTTGTCCAAGTTCTGTTGAAATGATTATAGCTAACAATTCAAGTTTATCATTGCAATTTGTAGTTAGGTTAATTTGTTTGAAGGGAATGTCATTCGTCAATGCAATTAGTAGCCCTCCATCCTGTCGAGATGGTCGGTCTTTCCTAATGATATTGAAATTACGAAGATAGAATTTCAAATGGGGTTTCAACCAAGTTTCATTTAACATAATGATATCAAAGCCATTACAGATCTTCTCTAGAGAGCCCCTTTTGTTGCTGACACCACGACAGTTCCACTGTAGAATCTTTAGAGAATTTCCCTTTGACATAGTAAGGGTTATAAAAGTATATATGGAGAAGGAGAATGAAATTAAAAGAGTAGGGGGTAGAAAGGGACGGTAAGATGCATAATGTAAGATGCGTGATGTAAAGACGTTTTGTTAAAATAGAAATAAAGATTTGAATTCAAATTGTAGGGTTATATTGGCCAACCATAGATAGTCATGGAGTGAGTTGATTTAAGAGATGCATCATCATTGACATTAATTGTGAAAAAGATTGAGCTAATTGGGGGGTGAAAGAACCCTGGTTTCAACAGTGCTGAAAGATGGATTATTGAGTTCAGCACTTGACGGTTGGGAAGAGAATCCTCTAGAAGTGAAATTAAGTTGTGTAATAGTCAAATCTGGGGGAAGGCTGAGCCGAGCACCCATGCAGGGTAGTTTTTTTATTGAGAAGATAGTTCGGTTCAAATGGAGTATTATTGGTCCCGGATCGTTTTTTTTCTTGGTAGAATAACTGAGGTGCTTCTTTGATAGGAATGTTCCTATAGGCCGCTATTTTCCTGACGGTAGATTGCTCCTTAAAAGTCGGGCAGTTTTTGTCTGAAACCAGTTGAGGGCCTTTGCAGTTCAAACAAGTGTGTGGTCCATTAATTTGAGGACAGACCTGTTCCTTCTCATGCGGAGACGATCCGCAGAAACAACAGCGGGGATTTTTACATTGGTTTGCCACATGACCAAATCTGAAACAAGAAAAACATAATTTAGGTTGGGTTATGTATGGGTCTACCTTAATTCTCATATGGAAAAGATCAATGAAGTCTGGAACCTCTTGCCCCTCGAACTTAATTTGGACTGTAGTAGAAGGGACTTTTTCTCCTTTATCATTCTTATGGACAAAACGTCGTGCTTCAGTGATAGGACATTTAAGGCTCGTAGATGAAAATCTAACAATATCGTCAATTGAAATATCCAGTGGAATATTACGAATGATTCCTTCACGAGAAACCCAAAAATTAGGAATAAAGGCCTCTAGGTTAAATTTAGAGACAGCATCTTAAGAGGTGACAATTTCGTTGGCTGACTTACCATCGAAACATTCCACGAGGACTCTTGCGCGGTCTGATTTTTCGATTCGTTTGATGAGACCGGGGAAGGTGGAGTGGAGAATTTTCCCTATTGATAACACGTGTTTGCATGGTCCGTCATTAGTAGCCTGAACAGAAATTATGTATGGTCCTTTATTATGAACTGAATATCGGTTGTTTAACAAATTGTCATAAGCGGGATCAGTAAAGGCATTTTGTTGCGCCATAATGGGCAACTATGGCCTTAAAGGCCTTTGTTGTAGTTAAAGTCACGTACCTGGCCTTATTAGACACTAATAAACAGTCACTTCAATGAAAAAAGTAGAAAATCTTTAGAGGAAAATACTCCCAGGCCAACTATTGTTCGAGGGAGGAAGAAAATGAAATTTATTTGTTCGTGGACAAACACACGTTCTCTAACGGTCTCCTTGTCAGAACTTCTATTCCGTCATGCAATTTTGACACTCAACATTTAAAGGTTGTTACTATCCAGAAATTATATGGATTTTACAACAGTGATGCCATCTATGTGTCAGACCGGAAACTTATTGAGTGATGTGTTAATTCTGCTCTTTGTATGCACATTGGAGTATGGCCGCGCTCTCGGTTTGTAGAACTATGGAGTGAGGTCCCAACGAGACCATGAAGCTCGTGTCGCTGTTCTTCCTATAGACACCAGCCCCCGCGCCTTTCCTATTCTTGGAGCAGTCTGTAAACCAGTTGTCTCCATCACCTAGGAAATGTGCGCAACCCACCTTCCAATCTTCCATAGTTGGCAGGCTTACCTTGTACTTTTTGTCGAAATGGTATTGCAGAGACGTCCAGCATGTTGCCATCTCTTCACGATGATGACAGTGGTTCCTAGTTTTCTTTTGAGATACTGATTTTCTTACCACAAAATTCATATTGTTCATGGGATTAGTGCTTAATTGAGTTCCATTCATTCATTTTACTTTTGATAAATGATTTTTAGAGTAAATATTTTTATAATTTTTATTTTGTTAATAAACTACAGATATGAGAAATTTAATTGTTTAAACAATTTTTGCATGTCTGCCCCCTCAGTAGAATAATTAGGAAAAAACACTATCATATGCGCTATGTCTCAATATAACTAGCGCATATTTAATGAAAGTTAGACTCAATTAAATCGGAAAATATTAAATAATTTTGAGCGCGCGACGTGTTTAATCATATCTTTCGATCTAACTGAGTCTCCACTTTTATTAAACATGCGCTAATAAAAAGATGCCAAAGAAAAAAATTTAAGACTTTTAAAAATGTGAAGAATTTTTATTTTTGGGAAATCCATACGATTTGCAAAATAATGTCTCATATATGGAAATAATGAAATCACAATAAATTTAACTATGAAAAAAAAATTCTTGAAAAAACACTATTTCACCAGACTACCTCCTTAAGCAATGGTATATTATTAATATTTAGTGTGAATTTTATTGGCAAATGAGATGTTGAATTTAAGCAATGCAAAAAATATAGCGTGCATACTGCATGTGCCAGGAGGAATCGAATCTCCGTTCTATGCATACCTTTCCGGGGACTTACTGTGATAAACGCACCAACTATTATAACTTCCAATTTTCACTACCATTAATAGATGTAGCTTCTTGTGAAGAATACGACAGCATAACAAACATTCAGTATCAATATAAAGGCAAGTTAAGGTTGTTATCGTCCTAAAAATCAGGTCTAAGACAACAAGTTTTTCTGTGATTTGAAGACCGGAAATGATATTATCAGTAATGTCTTATGATTGAAAGAACATTGCATTTTATTTTTAAAAATGTTGAACTTACAAAGAATACTACTTTTAATAATGTTTTTCATAATCGGATTTTTCCTTACTATTGCTTTTTGCCAATTTTTTCGAAATGATTGGATTTTCATAAATCCCGACTTATTTAGTCAGGAAAAAGATTTTTAACAACGCTACTGTTTTCAATTTTAAAAGTGAAGATTTGAGTGGCTAGAATCACAAAAAAAAAATTTTAAAGAAACCCTTTTTTTTAAGAACTATATTTCAAAATTTGTTACTTATCTTAAAAATTGGAAACAGTAGAGTTGTAGAAAATATTTAAAGCTTAAATTATGCTTCATGGTCTTGAGAATGAGACAACGCAGTCGCCCGATTGAAGGTTAAGGCAAATAAAAATGATAACTCTTGACATGCAAAACTAGAAAGAAAGAAAAACAAACGAGCTGTGAAACCAATTATAATTGTAAACGTCGTTTCTCTCAAAGCCTCAAACACAGTACTCAGATTCGAAATAATATCACAAATTCTGCAGGTTCACTTTTCCAAAATGTCTTGACATAAGTATCCACGATTTCATTATTAGTTTTTGCGATTTAAATTATAACTTGCAATGAACAGTAATGAATTAATACCCAAATCAATCAATACATTCTATGGTATAAACCTAAACTAAATTGCAATGCGGTCACCGAAAAAGAAGGTGACTGCGGTATTCGGAGGGCAGCGTGCCAGTTTACAGTCCATGGCGCTGCCAGCAGGCCGCCACACAATGCTCGAGAGGTGAGTGGATCCGGGGACCGGCAACACAACGTAGAACGCTGCCCACTTTTCTCCGTGTATTATATAAAACTTCAAACGCGTGTTTTTTTCAAAACTGCTGTTGCTTAAACTACGAGACACATTTGTACTACTGAATTCTATACCCCGCATGAAAATTTCGAAAGCGTTTCTGGACGTCCGAGATGGCCCCTGATTCCTTGAAAATTATTATTAGAAAATTAAATTTTGAAACCTACCACTTTGCAGGAAAATCTATGGTGCATCTTTTCCTCTTTCGCAAAAGTTTTATCTTTTACTGTTCCTAAAAAACAAGACTGGAAACTGGATTTTTTGAAAAATGAATTTTAATTAATCTTTTCACTTCAACTTTCTCTCAAAGACAAAGTTCTCAACATTATTAAATGAAAATTTAGAGGGTAAATCTTGAACCTGTTTTAAAGTTTAAGAGCTATTTGGAATTTATCGTCTTCACAACAGAACAAAATAATCCATTTGCTTGTCAAGCAATATTCAAATTGTGTTATAAAATGTCCAATTTCTTCGTTTATCGAAGGAATGTACGGAAGTAAAAGTGTAATATACAGAGAAAAATAGTTGAAGTAATTTTACTCAACTCCCGATCAAATTTGTGACATATACACAAGTTAGAAGTTATTTAGTATCATTGAATTTATTTGTATAATATATATGGGTCATTTCATGGGAGCTTTACAGTCAACATTTTTTTTTCGACGAAACATTTTTTTTTGCCTTTTTACTTCGAAAATAATCGACACGTATTTTTTTTCAATGTGATACTTGAAAATTTCGAGATATAATTTTTTTAAGTCTGGCACTCGGAAAATTTTTTTTTTTTTAACAGCTCACTGTAAAAACAGTTTTGAATATACAATGTAACCCTTGCACTTGAAATGCGCGAAAGAGTACGAGCTTTCAAAAAAGTTATAGCACACATTTCGTTTTTTTTTTTTAATTTGGAACTAATTTCTTTTCGATATTTTAGTCTCTAAATTTTTGTTGAAGTTTTTTCAATATGCAGGCAAAATTATGGAATGGAAAAATCAAAACTCTAGGTGTAATTAATTTATTAAATCTGTCCTGCGCATTGCAACGAGCGAGCTCGCACGCTGCAACTAAGCTTAAGCTTGTTTAGGCATGCTCGGACTCGAAGCACGTGTGGCAGTGAATGCAGTAACCCCTGTTTTAGTTTTCTGTAAATGTTCCTCAAGTGTTAACTTATTTCAAATTAATACAGAAATGCCAAGCTCTCGATATAAACATGTCTGCTGCAATCCGTTTAATAAAAAAAATAATAGTGGAAAAAAGCAAAAAAAATTTGCGTCGCGTTTTATCCTCGATACTTGAAAAATTGAAAATTTTCAAAGCGGTTGATGTTTTGTGTACACAATGCAGAATAGAAGCAAATGAAACGGAGATGGAAAATTTTTGTTGTAAGTACATTCAAACTTGTGCGTAGAATATTTCAAAACGAATCATTAGTTATAATGATGAATTGATGAGTGGAGTTTTACGATAAAATTACTTTAAATGAAACACTTAAAAACGCAAATATTTTTTTGGTTTTTTCCACTATGATTTTTTTATTAAACGGATTGCAGCAGACATGTTTAAATCAAGAGCTTGGCATTTCTGTATTTATTTGAATAGGTGAACACTTGAGGAACATTTACAGAAAACTAAAACAGCGGTCATTGCATTCACTTCCACAAGTGCTTCGAGTCCGAGCATGCCTAAACAAGCTTAAGCGTAGTTGCAGCGTGCGAGCTCACTCGTTGCAACGCGCGGGACAGATTTTATAAATTAATTACACCTACAGTTTTCATTTTTCCATTCCAAAATTTTGCCTGCACATTGAAAAAACTTCAACAAAAATTTAAAAACAAAAAAATCGGAAAAAATTAGTTCCAAATTTAAAAAAATTCAATTGTTTATAGAAATGTACTATATTGTTATTACAAAAAAAAACAACGAAATGTGTGCTATAACTTTTTTGAAAGCTTGTACTCTTTCGCGCATTTCAAGTGCAAGGGTTACACTTTATATTCAAAACTGCTTTTACAGTGAGCTGTTAAAAAAAAAAAAATTACCCGAGTGCCAAACTTAAAAAAATTATATCTCGAAATTTTCAAGTATCACATTGAAAAAAAATACGTGTCGATTATTTGCGAAGTGAAAAGGCAAAAAAAAATGTTTCGTCGAAAAAAAAATGTTGACTGTAAATCTCCCATGACATGACCCATATATATAATATATATATTATTACTCGTAGTGTAATCATAAAAAACCAATCTTTTATTAAATCTCAAAAATAGAGCTTTCCGTTCATTCTACTCTACGCTTCAATCGCAAGTTGAGTAAACGGTGAATCTCAAGACTTGTTCCACCAGCTATATCTATTCACGCAGGAACGAATGAAAGAAATCTGCGCCTTGGGCACACATAAAATATTTTTAATTTGAAAAACGTGTTGAATTTTTAACATACTGATGTTCCAAGTTATTATATTTAATATTCAAAATCAATTTAAAACATATAAAATCCAATTACAGTTTATTTTAGTACTCTCTAAATCCAAAATAGTGGATTCCACTTATAAACTAGTGATTTTAAAAATTCATCGTACTGCAGTCGTGTTTCATTGTGTTTTGTCTGTTCGTCACGAAACTTTCGTAAATGCTTCGCAGTGTTAATCACTATTTGTTTTTATGATTTTCCACTAGTTCATATAATTTATTCAAGAGTTTCACATAATCTAGTTATATAGATTCCGTAAGTTTAATGAATTTGTGATACAAAATTTGTTCTTAATTTATTTATAATTACTTCTTTCTTTTCCAATTAAGTTTTTTTAAATTAAATTCATTTTATAAAAATTCAAACAACAAAATTCTTGATAGGTGTATTACATAAAATTTGGAAAATCTACACAGGATTCAGATTTCACATAAATTTATTAGGGACAATGATAATTTAAAACTCGCAATTGTAAAATCCATATTTTGAAAATATACAACAGAGAAAATAAGAAAACCTGCTTTAAAATGTTTTTATGTGCCTCAGCCGCGGAAACTCGCTTTTCCGTTACAGCTGAGAGTAACGGAATGTTGTATATTCCGTTACAGAGGGATACAATGTAGAAATTGGACTGTGCATGCGCATATAGTCTTGCAGTGGAACGCAATCTTTTTCTTATTCTTCTTCGTACAGCGTTAGCACCTTACTGGCAAAGCCTTGTACATTTGAACTGCGCATGCGTCTATAAGAATCCATTACTACTACACAAGATCGATAATATCAAAATGGTCGGGACTAATCGTGATATATCAAGTGTAATGACTAGCGCCGCAAACAACTAAAATACTAGATTAGATTCGAGTTTCTCGAATCTTCGAGAATCTTCGTCTCGGCTTTGCCTCAGCTACATCTCAGCTACGCCTGGCGCAAGCGCTTTCAGGCCATGATTGCTTTAATGTGTACCTGAAGCGCTTCAAGAAAAGAGACGACAAGTCGTGTAGCTGCTGCGGTTCCCTTGTGGACAATGCAGAGCACACACTCTTTATTCGTGCCAGATGGGGCGCGGAAACGGAGGCTGTCGGTCGGGCAGTGGGCGCACAACTCACCGCTGACACGATGGTTTCTCTCATGCTTTAGTCTGAACAAAAATGGATACTTATCGATTCATTCGTCACCTTAGTGATGAAGACGAGGGAGCTCGATGGGCGTCCAGAGCGCTGCAACAACGGGGGCCAGTAGAAATCGCATCGGGGCCTGCACCCGCGGTCCTGCGTCTTGGGCGGACTTGGCTGTCAGCATCGTTCGGCGGAGGAATCGGTTTATTCCTCCCCTGGCCGGCGCGCCCAGTCGGTCTGCCTAACGGGCGTGTGGCCGAGGATGGGATTCCCGGGCGAACGGATGACGGAAGAGTCGTACGCGACTTTAAGCTGGAACCAACCACCCGTTTTTTCTGGTTTTAACAGGTATGCCTAGACCCGTCCTAGGAGAGTCCTGTACTTCGCCATTTTTCCTCCTCACCAAAAAAAAAATGAAATAAAATAAAAATGTATAGTAAATATTAATTAATAATTATATTATATATATTATATTATATTATATATATTATATTATACTATATTGTATTATATATATTATATATATAAATATATATCAACAATCATAATTATAATAATTTATTAATAAATTATATTAATTTAAAAAGATATTTTAGGAATAATGTATGAAAAAAGTTGATTTATTTTTACTTGAGTAAGGCTTAAAAACTTTATTGACGTCGCTTACTCTCACAAGCTCTGAATAACTCTTGCAGTCACTATATAAGAAAGTTCCAAGTTTTATGTCTGAGGATTGTAAGCGAGCGTGTACGTGATTCTACGAAAGCGTATCGTACTTTATATAAGTGTAGTTCTTAGGTTTATATATGTAAGGTTATATGTTTGAGTGTATTTGTGATTAAAAATATGATTGGTTACGACTGAATAGTGTGAATATATTTTTTCTACTAGCGGGCCATAAAGTGGATTTTATTGCCCCGTGCGGGGCAAACAAATCCACTTTCTGACCCGCTAGTTGAAAAAAAATCGTGTGCAACACGGGAAAAACATTTATTTTACTCGTGTGGTTGTTACCCTCGCTTTGCTCGGGCATCAAACTTCACACTCTCAAAATAAATTTTTTTCCCCTAGTTGCACAATGTACTATTGTATCCTGGTTATTTGTGTATGTATGTATGTATGTATGTATTAGACGACTATTGGCAGGCTCGAGGTATGCATTTTTTTAATTTAAGAGAACCATAGCATTGCCAATTGAAATAATATGCCCGATGCTCATTTTCCCCAACTACGGTTTGAAGCGCCTCAAGCGTCGGTGATATACTTATACATTTCATGTTAACCCACTGACGCATATTGATGCCCTGTCGTCGATAACGTTTTACTCAACTCCTTACTATTCCCTATGTAACGTTTATTGTTATTCACTTTGGGTGAATTAGGTATTTATCAAATTCATTTTACCCGATTACGATTTAATAGATGTTTAAATGCCCTTATGACCTAAGGTTAATTGACAGAGTTGAGTAAAATTACTTCAACTATTTTTCCGTGTAGGGAGAGAGATAATAGTGAATTTATAAATAGAAATATCATAAATCCTTAACTACGTGTGAACGAGGGAACCCTATCGGAATGTGCTGAGTACGCAAGAGTATCGACCGGTGCAGCAAAAGGTAGAAATTAAAAAATAAATCGACTTCAGAAGAAGGAACGTCGGGGAAACCAGAAGAAAAAAGACTAAGTCTCCCCTTTTTTCTTCAAATACACAAAAATGCCGACCAAAAGGAAAAGAGGCCAGCTTAGTCACATGCCAAGGTCAGTCCAACATCGGAGAAACCAGGGCAAATCAAAGTTGGGGCAGCATCGACTCGAATTAAAACCCATTAGTTAGCACCTAGAAGTTCCGTGGGAGTAACGATCGAAAAATGGCGAACATAGCCATTATCGATCGGAAAATGTCCATAAAAGCACCTGCGTATCCGCGAATCTTCAGTTACCGTCAGACCATCTTGAACTTCGGAATTCTCCTTCAAAAAGTTTTTTTGGATATCAGTGACTCCAAAATTAAACCGCAGCGGCCTCCAACTCGAATTTTGAACCATCCTTTCTTCAATGTGGATTATTACTACAACCATAGGACTACAAAAAAGTGAATCGAATAAACGATCTTCCCAAGAAGGTAATTTCGAAATAAGAATTATTAACAAAATAAATGACAAAAATAAAAAACAAAATAAAAGACACACACATATTGCCTGTGGTGTCAATTTCAAAGAATTGTAATGAAAGGTTAGCAATTGTAACATTTTGTTGAGCGTTTATTTTTTGTTGGCTTCCCTCGCCCAGTTTCGGTTTAGAAATTAACTGGGTTTCTTCACCGATCTAAAACGAGGGGAAACAAATTTAATAATAGGAGGAAGGTAAGTGACAGGACGTTACAAAATAGTATATTGTGTATCTAGGAGGTAAAGTAGGTCTTTTGGGGCGAGGACTGAATACATTGGTCGAGTCCCAAAATGACCAACCTCCGTGGTACACACGATATTTTTTGCAAAATACGTCCTAAAGAAGTATTTCGAGTGTCTGTAGAATGGTATTGAGAGTGTCCAATTAGGACTTGGTGGAATAGTAACATGCTATAACAATAATATTGATAAATATGGCACGAAAGGTGGTGGAAAGGGCTGTAGGGGGGAGGGGCCCAGGGACGAAGTCCCGGTGGGGGTTCGGGGGGCTGCGCCCCCCGAATTGTATGAAATGAATTTGATTGAATTTAATAATGTATGGAAAAGTATAAACTTTGGTTAGATTAATTAAGTATTAGCACTAAGCCCAGAACGTGCGAGATGACTTCCTGGTAAGCAATGAAGGAGTTAGCTTAATCCTTGCTGTCGCCATCTTGCGGTCCGATCAAGTATTTGCTTGGGAGGAAATATAATCCATTTTTCGCAACTGTGCAGAGGGCGTAAGGAACAAAAGTAGGACATAAGGAACGAAAGTAGGACTTAAGGAAGAAAATAGATACAATATGAACATGCTGGTCGTAAATGGACAACTTTACGGCCGCTCTACAGGGGCTCGAAGTACTACTTTAGTGCCTGTTTTGCAAAAATATAATTTTATCGCGTGTGTGTATAAAGATTTGGTATTAAATGTACACCCTCAATGCTGCTTTACAGATACTCGAAACACTTCTTAAGGACGTATTTTGCAAAAATTATCGTGTGTGCTATGGATCTGAAGCATTTTGAAACTCGACCAATGTATTTAGTCCACGACTCCACCTTGAGCGCGCCTCAGGCGCGCGCTCGCTTACGGACTCGACCAAAAAACATCGGTCGTCGTCCCAATACTCGTGCCTCAGCTCCTACCAACACAATATACTATTTTCTAATTTCGCAGTTTTTGTTTTTATTCTCTTCAAGGACGATTTTCAAATATCACAAAACGCTTCAAATCCATGCGAGGGCACTTCCACGATACAAATAATTTGCATGATAATCAACTCAATTATTATAAACAGATTGAGTCAACAAATAAACAACAGAGTGGTTTAACAAACAAAACAAATTTTGTGCACTAAAATTGCTATATTTTAACTCAAGCACAACATTAGATCGTAAAAATGTAAAAAAGACATAAAATTATTTCCACGCTTGTCATTTTTTATGAACAAACTGGATGAATAAGAGCAAAACGCATTTTTGGGCAGAATCTTTAGCTTTTCATGCAAATCAACCTCCAAATGCGTTTCTAGAGAGGTCTAACTACAGAAAATTCTTGATTTATAACCGTTGCCATGGTTAGAAAGAAAAGTTATCAGGTGTACAAATAAATTTCCGCCGTTTTTATCAGAAATTGGGCATTTTTTGTGAAAGAACAGAAGCTTAAGTTTTATTTGAAGTATTGTCCATCGTAATTCAACTTTTGTCAAACGGCGTAAACTTATTTGTACATCTGATATATAAAATAGCAAATCTCTTTGTTTGGAATTCAAATCCTTTACTTTTATACCAATATATATGCTGTCTTATATATGTACTTCTCAAATTTATCTAAATTTGAGACGAACTCCACGTCAGTATAGAGAACAGTGGTGCCAACTTAGCATCAAAAAGGTTTTTCGACAACCTCTTTAAGCAGGCTTTTTGAATGATCAATTCTCGGTACTTTTTAGTATAATGTGCAACTAAGGAAAAAAAAATTCATTTTGCGAGTGCGAAGTTTGATGCTCGAGTAAAGCGAGGGCAATAATCACACGACTAAAATTAATGTTTTTCCCGTGTCGTACACTAGTATATTACATGCCTAGACGCACAATGAGGGTTATTGCGTGACGAGCGACAATGCTTGCAGGAGATAGAAGCCAAGGCGCAGTCAAGGTATAGCCGAGACGAAGCCGACACAAAGCCGAGACGAAGCTGAGATGCGATCAGTCCTGCGAGCATTGTCGCGAGTCTCGTAATTTCCCGAATTGTGTGCATTGGCACGTATTCTATTTTATGTGACTTCGGCGGGGATACGAATTTTTATGCGTACACTAGAATCTAATCTAGTATTGTAGTTGTTTGCGGCGCTAGTGATCACACTTGATATTTCGCGACTAGTTCCAGCCATTTTGATTTTATCGATCTTGTGTAGTAGTAATGGATTCTTATAGACGCATGCGCAGTTAAAATGTACAAGGCTTTGCCAGTAGGGTGCTAACACTGTACGAAGAAGTAGAAGAATAAGAAGAAGATTCTGCTCCACTGTAAGACTATATGCGCATGCGCAGTTCAAGTTTTACATGATATTCCTCTGTAACGGAATACACAACATTCCGTTACTCTCAGCTGTAACGGAAAAACGAGTTTCCGCGCCGGAGGCACATAAAATTTTTTATGTTTCGTACTGAACTGAACTGCGCATGCGTGTTTTAAAACCTGCTACTACTACACAAGATTGATAAAATCAAAATGGCCGGGACTAGTCATGACATGTCTGATCTATTTGAAGCTACTCCTCCCGAAGTAGCAGAAATAGCAAAAAATAATATTAATGATTTACTTCCGACCAAATCAAAAGAAAGATACGAACTAGCGTACGAAAAGTTTAATAATTATAAAACAAAATTCGTACTACTTCGTCCACTGAAAATATTTTAATGTGATATTTCACTCAATTAAAGAAGGAATACAAGCCATCCACTCTGTGGAATCATTATTCAATGCTCAAAAAAACATTGAACGTAAAAGAGAAGATCGATATTGCCCAATACTGTGCTTTAACCTCATTTTTGAAAAAAGAATCCAAAGGTTTTCAAAGTAAGAAAGCGAAAGTCTTCACTATCACGTAAATGAACAAGTTTTGGGAAGAAGCTCCGGATATTCAATATCTCGTACACAAGGTATGAATACCAATAAAAATATTCTTAGTTCAAATATGCCTTTTGCATCTTTCATACAAATTTCATAAGGAATATGTACAAACAACTCACAAGTGCAAGCATTTACAGAATATATCTATTTTTTTAAGGTAATCCTAATTTTTGGACTATACGGCGCACTCAGAAAATGTGATTTCCTCAATTTAAAGGTCGCAGACGTTTCAAACGAAGGAAATTTGCTGTTAATCAATATTACTGAAACCAAAACCGACAAACCTCGTACTTTAATCATACCTGAAAAAAAATGTTTCCAGCGTCAACAAATACATAAGTCTTCGTCCCAACAATGCGAACTCGAATCGCTTTTTTTGCGATATTAAATAGGAAAGTGCACTTGTCAACTCATTGGAACTCACAAGTTTGAATCGATTCCTAGAGAAATAGCTTCGTACTTGAAGCTGGAAACAGTTGAAGAGTACACGACTTATGCTTTTCGTCGAACTTCCGCAACTGCCCTTGCTGACGCTGGCGCTGACAATTTAGCCTTAAAACGTCATGGGGGCTGGAAAAGCGATGCTGTTGTGCAAGGTTACATCGAAGAATCTGCCGAAAAGAAGACGGCTACTGCTAACATCATAAACTCACACGTGACGAAAGAACTCCCCGTGGAAGACTCGACTAAGACAATGAAACGAAACTTCCATGACGAATTGTCATTTGCGGGGACAAGTACGCGTGAAGATCAACAATCCGAAATAAAAAAACAAAAATTAAGCAACAAAAACGACGAAGACAATGGGGTCAACAAACCCGATCACAAGATTCCTGATCTTGCGGAAAAGAAATTGTCGACTTTCATAGAAAAAGGAGCCATCTTCCAAAATTGTACTATTCATTTCCATTAATATTTATGAAATTGAAGATTTAATGCAAAATTGTGAAAATATAATTCAAAAGTGAGAAGTTAATATCAAATCACTCTTGAATTACATTTTCACAGTTTTGCATAAAATCGTAGTTTTGTAGTAAGGAGTAAAAATAAAAAAAATATGTAATTTTTATTTTCAGATGATATATATACAATTCTTGTATTTTATATTACTTTCGTAGCAATGTACCAATAATAAAATGTTGAAGCCATATTATGATTTCATAAAGATGCTCATTCTGCAATAAGCTGTTATTTACATTTTTAGTATTAATTTTATAGCATATACTGTAACGTGGCATGTTGCCACTTAAACGCACTCTCTCACCTGGCACGGGTAGAGAGGCAAAGACACACAAGGCAGGATCCACAACGTAACTAGTAAGTAACTTTACGTAAGAAGGACCACGCCAGATCGAGTAGGAAGGGTTAAATCTTGATGAATAACCCAAGAAGACAGAAGAACTTGATCTGGGTGGAATAATTGTATTATCTTTTACTTAGTTACTAAGTTACAAGTTTCGTTTATAATGTCTACGTTCCGAATCATGGATTTTTATTGTAATAATATCTTTGTATTCCAGCACTGTAATGCTCCGAAGCCTTTCTGAGGTAGAAAGAGAGAAAGAGAGATAAAATTAAGAAGGAGAAAAGAGGACAGTGAATAGTGGGCAGGGATGGCGGCTCTCTAAACGGAGAGCGAAGACGCACGGTTCTGGACCGGGAAGGTGGGCCAATGGCAGCCAGCCAATGAAGTGAATGGCCGTTCGCCGCTCGACCTCTGCCTATCACGCTAAGGATCGACTTCAGGTCTATAAGAAAACGACCAAGGAAACAAGACTCCTCCATTTTGTCAATTTTTGGCCGGGAGGAGGTCTTAATCCATATTTATTAATAATAACTTATTCAAAAGCGAGGAGTGGCGTGCGAGGCGGCCAGTTCCATAATAAAAGGGTTTGGTAAAGAACGAGATGGCAGCACCTCCCGGTCATGGAACGTGGTACACGGAACGTGGAGCTGAACCGTGAGGAGAGACGCCATTCTGTCTTGTGCGTTCGCCTTGTGAACTGCGTCTGCCTAAGAGGATTATTTGTGATTTTTTTTAGAGTAAGCAGAGAAGTCGAATAGTAAAAAGATAGTTCCATTATCAAAGAACGGAGCAGTCAGGTCTCTGTCTCTATCTCAGTCGTCTACGAGAGATTTATCAAGGTGAAAGGCAGAATCATAATTATTGTCCGGTGTGTGTGGTGTTCGGTTGGCGCCCTTTTATTTACATCTAAAAATAATCATTCATATCGTACCATTGATGGAATGGTGAATTCACGTGGTCGCCAATTTGTGGCGTCGCTTGGCCGCAATTACCCTAAGTGGCGGTAAGGCGCGTCATAATACAAAACTTTAGTAAAAAACTTAATCATATAATTAAAAAATTCCTTGGTTTCATCGACCTGAGGACTCGTGTGTCCACAAATGGCAGCTAATCTATCAAGCCATATCGGAGAATCACTCTTTGTACCTTCGTTGATTAAAATTCCTCGGTTTTTCCTAAGTTCGCAGAAAAATCTCGCTTTAAAGCAGCAAAATTCCTTCATCGCTTGGACCATTTTTTTCTCGAGGTAACTTTCAAAATATCTTTTCAACTCCTAAGAAACGCAAATAAAACAATTAGAATTGTTTAAGAAAAACAATTAAGTAAATTTGGTAAAATAATATGGATAATAACGCACCTTTTAAAAGTTCTATCGAGGCATCGTTGTCGATTCCAAACAAATACTTTAAAAACTTGAATCATTCAGCAAGTTTTGCTAATAACTTTCAAACTCTATTCTTACCTACAGACTGCCCTGAGGAAAATGAATTATGAAATTTAATATCCAGGTCCAGTCACTATGGGACAGCTATTTAGATTATAAATACTATAATCTAGATTATAAGAAGTATAATCCAGATTATTAATTCTAGATTATAAGTCACATAACCTACAATTTTTTCTATATTCTAACATCATACCCCTTATAATCGAGATTATAGCTTTTATAATTCAAATGGCTGTCCTATAGTCACTTTACCTGGATATTTAATTTTATAATCCATTTTTCTCCGTGTGAGAATGAATGTTGGCTGCAAACGAATGCTGTATGTCCTATTGTGATATGCGTATTTTCTGGAACTTTAAAGTAGCTTGCACAATTACATCGTTCTTCTTCCTAAGGTGTGAACTTTAGCTTTAAATTAATCCTCATGTAAATGTTATTTATACAACCTGGAAAAAATACATTACATATATTTAAAAAAATTAAAACTCAAATTTATTGATTGATAATTATTTGATATTGTTTTTTTCTTCAATTAATAGTATTTACCTCATAATCGTGATGATCAACGCAGATGAGTACAAAATATAAAATTTTATTAGTATAATGTTTTCTCCCAACGCAACCAGGAACCATCGTTTCTATGAATGTTTCTGCTAGCTTCGTAAAAATGCGACAGTAGTTCATAGACTTTTCCATCTCCTTATGAGCTACTGATAACTGATAGAGCTGCTCTAAACCCATGACATTTGTAAGAAAACACAGTTGCAACTGCTGCAATTATTGATAACTCGTTTCACAATTATTCTGATTTACTTTTCCCGAAAATCTTTCCAAAAATAATATTTTGTCAAAGAGATGTCAATAGTTGAATGGGTTAGGTTTTGCTATCTTTTGGTAGAAACTAAAGATTTGAAGGCAATCTTTTCCAAATTGAGATAAAATAAATTTGTATTGCTAAAAAAAATGAAAGAAAAAACTTACCTGAAATACATATGCTACCACATCACTTGAAGTAACGGATTTTAAAGAAATTGCATGAACCATAATTTAAGCCAGTTCTTGCCGCACTCCGCCCGCTTCGTACAACTAGCGCCGCAAACAACTACAATACTAGTTTAGATTCCAGTGTATGCATAAAAACTCGTATACGCAACGAAGTCACATAAAATAGATTTCGTGCCAATGCACACAATTCGGGTGATTCTGAGACTCGCGACAATGCTCGCAGGACTGATCGCACTTCGGCTTCATCTCGGTTTTGTCTTGGCTTCGTCTCGGCTTTGCCTCAGCTACGTCTCGGCTTCGTCTGGGCTTTGACTCAGCTACGTCTCGGCTACGCCTCGACTACGCCTTAGCTTCGATCTCCTGCGAGCATTGTCGCTCGTCGCGCAATGACCCTCATTCTACGCCTAGGCACGTAATGTACTATTGTTTACTAGGGGGTCAGAAAATGAATTTGTTTGCCCCGCACGCGGCAATAAAATCCATTTTATTACCCGCTAGTAGAAAAAAACATTTAGAGCATTGCAATTATGATTCTGCGATCATATTTAAATTAGCAGGTGTCTCACTGCAAGCAATAGTTAACCTTGACGATGTACACGTTCCACCAATTGTAAACCACTGCACTGCCTTTAATGACAGGTATACGATGTTTTTCTAGTTTTTATCGCTGAAAATTAAAATTATTGTATTCATTCCTACACTTTCTAATTCAAACTTTGCCACAGAATCATAATTGCAATGCTTTAAATGTTTTTTACCGCTCTTAGCTACAATAATGCGAGATCAGAAAACAGTCAGAGAATAGTCAGAGGATGGTCAGAGTATTCTCTGACCGCTCTCTCAGCCGGTTTCGCTAGGGGAAGCTCATGTTTGCGCAAGCGACTCGACCTGCTGGGACGGTTTTTTTCTTTCTACCTAATATGGAATAAAATAAAACTATCATCTTTTATACGATTTTTATTAGTTTTCCTAATAATTTATATCCTCCATCATCATATATATATATATATATATATATATATATATACTATAGTGTCGTTAGAATTAGGGGAAATACTTTCTGCGTCTTCATTTGCACATCATTGTGTGTTGAGAACGGTAATATTATACATTTCATAACAGTAAGAGATCCTTTATTCAGTAAAATATATTTACGACAAATATTTATCTGATGGATCTTCATAGTTTACTATGAGATCTCGACGACCATATGGTTTTGACGCTGAAATGCTAGGTTGAATGTGTTTTTTTTCGGAATAATCATGAATATATTCACAAGAAAAATTAAAACTAGTGAGCCTTTTTTAATTATATAAATAATATGAAAATTTTTTATAAAATAGTTTTAAATTGCGAGAAATTACAAAACGTTCATGATTGTATGTTTTACTTCCTTATTCTTAGCTTCAAATTTTAAGGGTTCTTTGTTTAACTTTTCAAGGTCTGAATTCGTCATTTTTATCTTGAAGATCCTCTTTGGAAGATTTATTATTTATGTTTTGTTGTATTTTTTCTGAAGTTTCTATTCCAAGAAGATTCTTTTCGCGCAACATTTTTTTTTTTGTCAAGGTGCGCTTATCAACAAGTGATATGGGGTAATTGCTGCTATTATTTAAAAGATTTATTACATTAAAAACTGTACATATTCTATTTCAGATTCTAAATCTTCTTCTTCTTTGATTTTCGTATAGCTTTAGTTGTGGTTGGGATTCTTAATTCATCTTCAACGAGAATCAGAGGCAGAATCGTGTATTTTTACTTCCATTAAGATTTGTTAAACACTACTTATTACAAATGAAAAATCGAAATTAAAAAAGAATATAAATATTCTGTATGATTATTCTGGAGGCTGGAGTAGCTTATAGTAGACCACTCCGAGCTGATCCCACCAGATGCACAACCTTAGCTTCTTGCCATGAATATCCGATTTGGCCGTTAAAGTTGATGAATGGCCGGGCTTACTGGTAGCCCTGATTCATTGCACCAGAGTTCCACGATGCGAAGAGCTGACCTTGTGAGGCCCATCAACGTGTCTAGGTGGGCACCCCTTAACAGGATCACAAAGTCGTCTGCGTAGCATTGAGTCTAACAACTCTCATAGTTTAGTCTACGTAGGAGTGCATTCATCACCATGTTACACAGAGTGGGCGATAGGACGCCCCTCTGTGGGCAGCCCCTGGATGCCCTTCCTCCTACTTTGATGCCTTCCCATTCCGTTTAGAGGCGCCTGTACTGCAGCAGACTCTAAATTCAGTCGACAAGCAGTCTCGTTACAACGCACTTCAACGCCTGCCTTCTCATCACTTCAGGGGGAGTATTACTAAAGGCACCTTCTATATCCAAGAAAATGCCCGTTACATAGACCCCTTCCACAAGTTGCCACTTTATTTTATTAACAGCCATGAGGCTTCTATATGAATAGAGCCGTTTCGACAGAGCAGCCTTGTTGGAAGGCGTATTGACCACTGTGAAGTGGTTTACTTGTTAACACCCTATCCTAAAGTAGACGTGGGTGCTTCTTCAGGAGCTGAGGGATGGAAGGACGTCCTTCAGCTCCTGAAGGAGCAGAATAAAAATGTGGAGAGATTGGCTCAAAAAGGGGGGAGACGTTTCGCACTTCTGGGAGGAGCTCGACCTGGCGGTCGGGGAGAGGGGGGAAATTTCGGCCCTGGTCTCGACGAGATCCCTCGAAATTAGGGACCTTGACGAGACCGTCGAGAAAGAAGAGGTCGTGTCTGTCTTGTGCTTGACACTGGGCAGACCGGTACTTGAAAGACAGGAAGAATGCCAGTTGGAGATTCAGCACCACGGGATACTTAGCCAGGAGCTGTGAGGCTCCGACAAGGTGCTTGACGTGCTCAGACAGGGGCGATAAAGATATCGCCCATGTCTCTGGTGGTGGCTCCTGCCCGGTCCTCCGGGAAGAGCTTCGGAGTTTGAGAGGCAGGAATTGAGGTTCCTGCAGCTCAACCTCGGAAGAGGTAAAGATGCCCAGGACCTTCTCATGCAGACTGCCAGGGAGAGGGGGCGATGCACTGCTCATTAGTGAGTAGTACAAATGGTCTGAAAACTCTGCTTGGTATCACGATGCATGAAGGAGCAATTATACTTCAGTAACATTGCACGGACTTATCGGCATATGTATATAACGCATCGTTCAATAAGTCCCGGGACTAACTGAGAAAACAACATTTGTTTTGCAAAATTCATTTTTATTCATCAATATAATCACCTTCAAGGGCGATACAATCATTCCAACGCTTTTTTAACTTTTCGATATCATGCTTGTAAAATTATTTGTCCTTGGCCTCAAAATAAGCTTCAGTTTCAGCGCTTACTTCCACATTTGAGCCAAATCTTTTTCCCTGGAGCATCTTTTTAAGATCAGCAAAGAGCCAGTAGTCGCTGGGGGCTAGATTGAGCTAACGTGGCACCCATTTGGAAAAGACCTTTTTGATGTCCAATTCTTCGTTTAAAATCGTAGACGCACTTCCAGTTGATATGTTCACCATCTTAGCAATCTCACAGACTTTCAGTTTGCGTTCGTCCATCACGATTTGCAAAACTTGCTTAATATTTTCCGGAGTTACTGCTTCATTTGGCCTACCCGAGCGTTCCGCAACATTTGTATCAGTGCGACCGCGTTTGAAATCAGCATACCACCGGCAAATCGTTGTTTTCGACGGAGCACAGTCCGGATAACATTTTTCAAGCCATTGTTGAGCTTGCACGGTATTTTTCCCCATTAAATAGCAATGCACACGCGAAATTCGTTTTTGTCCATTTTGTACACAAATGCAAAAGTAGCATCACTTTCACCACAGTAGCTTTGCTATTTATGGTCTGATTGACATGAAAGTCAGACACGTGTCATTTAAAGGTTAGTTCTTTTGAAAAACGAAGTGGATTTGATATTACTAACGCCATCTGTGGGTTAGTCCCGGGACTTATTGAACGATGTGTTATATACAGGGTTTTCCAATTAGAGGTTTGATTTTAAATAGCCCGCAATTTTGGCAACAGTCAGAATAAGAGGTGTCATTTTTTGACAGGTGACAACTAAAAACTATGCCATTAATAAAAGCATTTCTTTTGAGGAAAAGTTTAGTCAGAATAAAAATAATAGACAAAAGTTTACAGATTTGATTAAATAGTGTTAAAATAGTAGTATATTATATACTTACAAGGGACATTTTGGAAAAATTGATCGACAAAATAGAAGATAACCGTTACAGAGTGAACATGGTGACTAATCAGAAAATAATGTGGAGGATGCCATATCAAGATATGGCATATATAATAATATAATATAAGCGGAAAGTTTTAAAATCAAGAGATTGTTTGATGAGTTTTATAACATTAAAATATACGTAACTTTAATTTTTAATATAAGCTCTAAAATTGATTGAATTATTATTTTTTTGAGTGTGAATCATTTAAAGGCAAAGTCTTTTTTCAAAAATTTTGTTCATGTTCCAGGATTTTTACTGTTTAAAAATCAAAATGGTTTTCAAAGTCTCAGGCATGTTATGTTAAAGCTATAGTGTTGATTTTATAATTCTTAGTCGAGCTTGCACGTTCCATCATTCTGGTATGTATAAATCTACTAGTCGGTCCAATATAGATTCCATTACATTGTATAGAATGAATTTCACAAACAATGAATAGGAGGAAAATTTCATTTTACATTATTTCATTCATTTGTCTGTATATATGTGTCTTTTCGACTTCCATTCAATGAAACCCATATGATGACAAACATTGAGCATAAACAAATCGTTTAAGTGGGTACGATAGATATTTCGCTAAACTAATGAAACTATCATTGTAATGGAGGAGGCCATGTTGGATAAATAATTCTTCCTGCATCTTCACGAACATTGATGACGGAAACCTATTATAGTGTTACCAAATATAGATTGAATTTATTTCAGCTTATCAATACAGTTCGGCTATACGGTTTACAATTATAGAGAATTAAGGATTTTGATTTAAGCCTATCGTAATAAGAATTTTACCGTGGCATAGTGAGAGTAGGTCGTCGAAGTTGAGCGAGCAAGGCAATCAATACGGAGGATTCTACGGTACATATCGCTCAAATCTAAGCCGAGACTACGGATACCGTAATTTCGTGGGTTAGTGCCACACAAACTTCCAGCGACTCCACTAGGCCAGCACGTAATCAACGTGCAGGGCCACCCACCGATCAAACAGAATTACCAGAGGTGCTCCAATAAGGTAATGGATGCGCTGCGTGAAGCAGTGGGCAAGGTGGAAGAACAAGAATTTATTGAACCTTTGCATATCTTGACGACATTATTGTAGTCAGAGAATCATTTGAAGAACATATGCATTGGTTGAAAAAGGTTTTAGAAGTTATACTTAAGTCAGGCCTCACGAATAATCGTGAAAAAAGCAAATTTTGTGCAAATCAAGTTAGGTATGTAGGTTATTTAGTAGATCAACAAGGCTGCCACGTAAATCCACAAGAGACGGAGCCGATTATTAGTTACCCACCTCTGAAAACACTGAATCAGCTCAGACGCTTCCTGGGGATAGTGTCTTGGTATCGATGTTACGTACGAATAATTAAATTCAATATAAATAAAAATATTGAATCCAAATACACGTTCGCTTGAGGCTCCAAACTGCCAAATTTCCGGGAATGGGCGGATGATGATTCTTCTTGTTATGGTTGCCCAAAGGGGGCAACTATAGTCCTTCTAGTTTGCAAAACCACTATAGCCACTTTCTGTTAGGTTTAATAAGAGAAAATAACGGTTGGCTTTTAACCAGAGAAGGGTTGAGTGCTTTTAAACTCGCCCTTTGCGCCGCTAGAATTTTCCTATTAAATCTAATTAAAATATTTTATAAAAAATAATTACTACTGTTTTGAGATTCAGTAGTATTAATTTTTCTGCGATTTCGCGCACCTTTTTGCCGTTTTTGTTAAACGAATTTGGACTTTAAAACAGTCCGCCGAGAAAAGATATATTACAACTATGTTTTGTATATTTCAATATATCTTATATGTATTGCTTCCGTCCAGATGAAGGCTTTTGTCTTTTACGTCCGCCCGACACGATTCTAAAAATAAATGATTTCGTTGGATAAGGTTTTACGGTCTTAATCAACTAACGAGGATCTAGGAACTGTTGTTCTAGACCGCAGACGGGCATGATAAAAGAAAAATGTTTTCTTTATTATTCTAAGGTCTAAATCCGGTCAAGACACTCTGAAGACTGCGAATTTGATTTTGCCTTGATCCGTTTTACTAGTTCATCGCGAGGTGAGCATGGTAGGGTTTTTTGATGATTAAGGAATTAATGATTGGACAGAGGTAATAATGGCAGGGAGGATTTAGGAATTTGCACAAATGCTGATGTGATTATTGCGCAATTTGCTGATTTTCAGAATGCAATTATCCCCCCCCCCCCCTTTCTACACACATCGTGAGAAAGGAAATGTGCTCATAAATTTTTAGTATTTGATGCATGTTCATCGAATTGTAGAAACAATTTTAGTTTCTAGTATATTTCAGAGTAAATCGAAATATATATATTTAATTAGTCTAGGCTTATAATCTTTAGGTGGATTAAAGCTTCAACATAATTATTTAAGTATTCAGGTGAGCCTTGGGGTTTAGTTACAAAAAGCACGTGGCTTTTGTGGCGGGAGATCAGCTGGCTAAACCATTTGAGCAAGGATATATTTATGAGGAGGAGATGCAATTATGAGATGAATGCTAGCCTCGCGATGTACAGCAGAGCGCATCAAGATTTTCTAAAAGAGACCGATATATTGGGCATGTGCATGGGCGAACCAAAGAAGAAATGGGAAAACGGTAGAAAGCTGTGGCGACAAACAGTGCATGGGTGTACGTGTGCTGGATATCTCTCGCTCTCTCTTCCTCTCTCTTACCTACTCTTTTTCCTATTCTATTCTTTCTCCGCTCATCCTAGTTCTTATATCATCGCTCTCACTTTACACTCATTCTTCGGTTTTCTCTCATTTCAGACCTTTATAGTTCATAGCGATCGAGTGCCTATGCACTCTCGCTATCAAGTAATCTACTTTATAAAGCATTAATGTACCTGAAAAACAAAAGGGTGAAATGGTCTTATTTTTAAAAGTTTTATTCAAACTTTTAAAACTTTGATTTAAATGTATTTAAATAACTAGAATATGAATTACTCTACGTCTCAAGACCAGCTCCCATGACCAGAGATGCTGAGTTGCATTAACCACTGGTATGCAATCAGGTTACGAACTTCAAAAGTGTGCAGTTCATTCACTTCTAAAGCAATTGATATTCCATAAATTAGATTTTGTATATTAATAAAAACATTTTCCAAAAAAGTATTGCACACTTTGGACCGCCTGTAAAAATCGACGATTCATACAGGATTTCGCGACTAAGGCGGAGCTCCTGTTACAACTTCTTAAGAAGAGTCGTAGATTCGTATGGGGGGAAGAGCAGCAGAAAGCCTTCGAAATTTCGCAAAAATCTTTATCAGCCGCTCCTATTTTAGCACATCCAAAATTTGAATGGCCGTTTCATTTACAGACAGATGCCAGTAGCACCGGTCTGGGAGCCGTTCTGACACAAGTCTTAGACGGTGAAGAACGCGTAATCGCATATGCCAGTCGTATTATGACTCCTGCCAAGAGAAATTACACGGTTACTGAGCAAGAATGCTTGGCAGTCGTGTGGGCGGTGAAGAAATTCGAGCCTGCTTGGAGGGCTACCACTTTAAAGTGATAACTGATCATAGCAGCTTGCGTTGGCTATATGGGCTCAGGGATCCTTCTGGTAGGTTGGCTAGATGGGCTGTTCAATTGCTACAGTATGACTTTACCATAACACACAGGAAAGGTGCTCTACACCACGTTCCTGACGCCCTCTCAAGGATGTACGAACCAGATCCACTTGCCGTGTCAAACATTGCGGAAACCGATGATTCGTGGTACTTGCCTAGGTTACAGATGGTCCCCGAGATGCCGAAACAATTTCCGGATTGGAAGGTGGAAGACGGGCGATTATATGTCACCGACCGAATGAGTTTACAGATCCGATAATAGTAGATTTAGAAGCCTGGAAATTAGTCTTGACGTTAGATTTAAGAAATAGAGCCATCGAGGAGGTACACGCAATGACTGCCTCTGGTCATTTAGGTATTGAGAAAACCCAAGCGCGGTTATCACTTTTGTATTATTGGCCAGGTATGTTCCGTGATGTGGCAACCTACGTCAGAGCGTGCCAGGTCTGTCAACAGATGAAAGTTGAACAGGCTGGGTCGGCCGGACTTATGGGTAAAAGGGTCATTGAGCAACCGTGGACTATAGTAGCTACGGACATAATGGGACCATTCACACTCAGTCGCGCAGGTTTTAGTTATGTCCTAGTTTTCCAGGACATGTTCACTAAATGGATAGAAATCGTTCCGCTTAGGAAAGCGAATGGCAGATTTGTCCCGAAAGCGTTCGAAGATGCCGTAGTATTTAGATGGGGAAATCCTGAGATTTTATTTACAGATAATGGTACGGAGTTTGTGAACAACCTTATCGCTAAAGCAGCGGCGGACCAGGAATTCGTCACACAACTACTCTGCCCTATCACGCCCAAACGAATCCAGTGGGAAGGGTGAACAGAGACCCTAAGACAATGATCGCTTTATTTGTAGATAATGATCACAGAAGTTGGTATAAACACCTCCCAGACTTCCGCTTCGCGTATAATACAGCGGTTCACAGTTCGACTGATGTATCACCAGCATTCCTATATTTTGATAGGGAGCCTACACTGGTCGAATCATTGAAAGTAAAAGAAAAAGGAACCCCTTTAATAACACCATTAGCTGCAGAAGATTGGGAGGATAGAGTTAAGCGACTTCCGGCATTGAGAGATTTAGTCACACATCATTTATATATATCGTCCGACCGTCAAGCGGAATATTATAATCAGAAAAGGCGCGATGTTAGATTTAATATAGGAGACGTAGTTTAGCAAAAGTCCCATGTATTGTCCTAAGCGACTGATTATATTACTCGGAAAATAGCCCCTAAGTATGAAGGACCGTTTAAGGTACTCAAAGTTCTATCTCCAATGGTGTACCACGTACAAGATGAGTCGGGAAAAATCGAAAAGACACATACGAGGTCTTAGTAATTTTTCCAAATCATTTCAGTCGATTTTGTCGATAATTAGAAGACTGTATCACTCTCCGTGATAACGGAACTCTACCATATCGACCTTATCAACCTGTGATTTAGAATTAACGTCATTTAAGACTAGATGGAATTTTCAATATATATTGAGAACATTTTTTCTGCGAAAAAAGAAACGCTTCCACTCCACTGGGTATTGAGACCAGGACCTTTCGATTGCCGGTCGAATGCTCTATCATCTGAGCTACGGAGGTTCCACAAAACTTTTCTCACAGAATCTATTGACGCCAATTTGGCCACAGATATATCATAAACTATTTTAGTAATTTTTCCAAATCATTTCAGTCGATTTGGTAGAGCTCCGTTATCACGGAGAGTGATACAGTCTTCTAATTATCGACAAAATCGACTGAAATTATTTGGAAAAATTACTAAAATAGTTTATGATATATCTGTGGCCAAATTGGCGTCAATAGATTCTGTGAGAAAAGTTTTGTGGAAACTCCGTAGCTCAGATGATAGAGCATTTGACCGCCAATCGAAAGGTCCTGGGCTCGATACCCAGTGGAGTGGAAGCGTTTCTTTTTTCGCAGAAAAAATGTTCTTAACATACGAGGTCTGTCCGGAAAGTATCGGACCTAGCTTTCTATCTTCGCGCCACAGTGTTCGAGCGACCTCTGCGGGGCATGAACGTCAACAGTAAGGCCTCACGAACCTATCGAATGCTGGCTGACATCTGCCGGACGTATAGTTCATGCGCAGTCTTTCAGTGCTTCATGCAGTCTTTGTTTACAAAGCTATTTTTGATTTCGGCGGATTTTGTGATTTTTAAAAATGACTGAAAAACAAGAACAACGAATTTGCATCAAATTTTATTTTCAACTCGGAAAAACGAGTTCGGAAACTATTCAGATGATGCAGAAGGCCTTTGGGAATGAGTGTATGAGCAAAACACGAATAAAAGAGTGTTATAATCGTTTCAAAGGAGACCACACTTCTGTTGATAGTGATTCTCGTCGATTGACTGTTCGTAAACTAGAAGAAGACCCTGGAATGCCAAAAACTTTAATTTGGGAAATTTTAACCTCAAATTTACAAATGACACGCGTGTGTGCGAAGTTCATTCCGAAATCGCTCAGTGCAGAGGAAAAAAAGTTTCGCTTAGAAATCGCTCAGGACAACTTAGAAAAAAAAGCCGAAAAAAGCACGTCAAAGTCGGAGCAGTGTGAAGTCAATGTTGATTGTTTTTTCCGATTATGAAGCTGTTGTGCACAACAAATATGCAACGACAGGTCAGGCAATCAATAAAGAATATTACGTTCAAATTTTGAAGCGTTTGCGTGAAGCAGTGAGAAGAAAACACCCGCACTTTTGGTCAAGTAGTGACTGGCTTCTCCATCACGATAATAAGCCAGCGCATTCATAGAATCTTGTGCAGCAGTTTCTGCGTAAACACAGTATCGCATTGCTTCGACAACCTCCGTACAGTCCCGACATAGCCCCCTGTGACATTTGGCTGTTTCCAAAACTCAAACAACCACTCAAAGGACAGCGATTTGATGACAAAACGACGGATGAAAATAGTGCGACGAGCGTACTCAAGGCCATACCTAAAAGCGAGTTCCAGGACTGTTTCAAGAAGTGGAAACATCGCTGAAACCGTATGAATCAATCAACTGAGGATTAATTTGAAGGATGCCACCCGCCCGATGATGAAAAATAACGCCAGCGCGGAGATATAAAGGTAGGTACGATACTTTCCGGACAGACCTCGTATAAAAGAACTGAAATACTACTGGTCAGTGGATCCGGATTATATTGAGACGGTGTATATTTCTTTCAGATCTATAAAAGCAGATAAGTCCAGTGCCGCAAACGACACTCAGGACGTTCCTGAGCCGCAAAGGAGTCCTGGGACGGCGAAGGTACGTGCCGATAGAGCAAGTGCCCAGCACACAGCACGAGCTCATCGACCAAAGGGATCGCTAACCCTTGTTCCCGGCAACGAAGAGGTCCAGCCAGCAGCAACCAGCGGAGCTGCTCCCAGAAAAAACTGCAGGCCTCCAAAAGCAAAAATTGGAGTCCTCGTCACCACACGCCCAGCCCTGCCTAGAAACAAAGGCCCAGGACGCCCCAGAAAAGGCTTAAGGGGCCCTCCCAAATAAGTCAGCAACAAATGAAATCCCGCGGTCCAAGGAGGCAAAGAAGCACCAAGGAGGAGTGCCCGAGTTAGGGCACAAACTTTAGCCTAGAACTGCCTCGCCTACAGCACGACCACCGGAAGTACAGCCCACCATGGGGATTGGCTGTGGTAGGGGCTTTTTAGAGCAGAAGGGGAAAGCGTCAGAGCTTATTCGAGACGTCACCTTGTCAAAGGGAAGAGTGATAGGAAGAGGTGGAATTCCGCCAAAGGAACCGAGTTAAAGTCGATAGGTAAACTTCACAGCTCCACGGCCTCACCCGAGCAAAAGGTGTCATTCCACCCATGCTTGGTGACGTCCTGGCGGGTAAGCCCAAAGCCCCGGAGAGGATATCTCCCGGGTATATATTTCGGCCCTACGCGAGTTGCACTCTCCTCCCCTTCCTCCACAACAACAGCAGGCCCTGCTCTGGCCCAGACAGGGAACAGTGTTGTCTTCGCCGGCTGCGACAAAAATTTATTCGAGTAAAGGTAGCTTAGAGTAGAGACTTGAGATTTGAGTTCGAAGGTGAATGTTGTCGAGTTTCTTTTAACCTTGTGCCTTTATCTGAGAGTGAAGACAAGGACAAGGTCAGGAATAAGTTTCAATATATAATTAGAAATTCTAAGTTGTTGATGCCGTGTTTGTAAGAAGTATTTTAGAGAATTTGAGTATACAGAAATTTAGATAGAATTAGTTTTAAGCATATAGAAATTTTGCCGTTTTGTGGAGACAAGTTGAGTTTGGCAACTTATACCGCATATTAGCAACATAACATAGCTCTTCCTTACGGCTTTAAATGATTTCAAATTCATTAGTTGAGTATGAAATTTTTGACCGATAATGTAGGCAGTGACAAACATTTCAAACTTAACTATTTAACTTGAAATCTTTATTAAATTCTTTATAATTTATGAAAGTGTTTATCCATATAATATTTTTGTTTATTTGCTTAATTTTAAGTAAAATGTCAGTAATTTCATATTTAAGAATTTTCTTACTAAAAACTAGAAAAATTAGAATTGAATTTACACACTCCAGATCCTCAAAAAGTAAAATCTAAGTTTATTGATGTTCCTTGCTCCCTAACATGGAGGGCTGGCCCGCATAGATCGAAAAGATTCTCCAAGGCTATTGCCTAGGTGATGCTGAAATTCACCTAGGCAAGCGACGAGTCTTCTTCTAAATTTATATCACGCGCGAAAATCACTTCCAACCTATCTGGAAATAGGTGTCCAGAGCGAAGTCATTTTTGGTGGTTTGAAACCACTCGTCAACTCGGTTATTTCTGATTCGTTGCGAATATTCCCCAACCTTCTCAAATTCGCCAAAAGGAGGGCTCTTGCGACCACTTTGATTTTTGATAATTATAAATGGGGAACCAATAGACATAGTTAAAAAGAAGCCTATCAAAAATAATTATTTTTCACGAAGAACACAGGTCTACAAGGTTTTTTTGTTGAAAAGCTATGGGTCGTTTCCGGAGTAATTTTTGACGTAGAATCCTAATCATAAATCAGAATCAGCCTATCACGACAGGATTTTGAGATATTTGAGGTTAAGTGCTCGAAAAATGGGGGTTTTCGCTACTTTTGAGGTTATGTAAAGGGCGCAAGAAATTTTTTTGGTTTTTTTCTCACATGTCATCATTCAGCACTACTCTTTCCGTTCAGAATGAGATATTGAACACTCACGAGCGATTTTTTTTTACAAAGATACGACCATATCAAGTTTTGACATTTATCCGAACAACCTTATGAGCATTCACATTGACTCTTTGGTGCATACCATTCTGCATTCGAAAATTTATCTTGAAAATTTGTTCTTGCGGGTCTTGATGGTCTGTGAATGAGAATTTACAGTCAGAAAATTGACATTTCCATTTCTAAGATGGCGGATTCAAAATGGCGGATTGAAATTTACGAAATTAAACGATTTCGCTCTCTAAAAACTCTTACTCAGGGGTTTCGGAATTGCTGATTACGAAAATGGGGTCGCGAGATTGACATTTTCATTTACAAGATGGCCGGCAGTTTTAAAATGTCGAACTGAAATTTACGGGGAAAACAATATTGGTCTCTAAAATTCTGTACTCGAGAGTTTTTTGAGTCACTGAGTACGAATGCATGTGTACAATATGCGAAGTTTTTTCTGTGTATTACGAAGGTCAACTTTCATGAGTCAATTAGCATAAACAACCTTGAATTTTTCAGCGTCCCAAAATTCCTATTTTTAGCGTTACCCAGGAACTATGACGTGGACGCAATAGGATTTTGTGCTATGTTCTCTGTCGATTTAGATCCTCTACATTGAATCTACCATCTTGGAAATGGAAATGTCAATCATGCGACCTCATTTTCGTAATCAGCAACTCCGAAACCCACGAGTAATACAAGCCCATTATTTGCCCATTAAATTGTCTACGAGGACACCTGTCGACAACATAAAGTGGCTGCATGCCACGATCTGGAAATTGAATTCACCTTTTGTATTTAGCAGTAAAAAAATTAATAATAAACTGATTTGTAATTCAATACTACACTTTAAAAAAATATCTCATTCTAAAGAAAACTATAGAACCAATGAAACTCAAGCTCAATAAGTTACTAGCAATTTCACCCACACTCTTGACGATTCCATGATAAAAGCGGTGACAGATTGTTTTGCTATACAACAAGGAATTGTAGACATTTCGGTATTTGATGTTGAAAACATGCCTGGAAGATAGCTTTCAACCACAGCGTCCGTCATGGTCACGGAACGTAACCTAGTAGAATCTCATTTAAATTCAAGCTTTGAATAATTCATCTATATGAAACCTCATCTATCATAAAATATATAGAGTAATAAAAAAATGTTAATGTCTGTTATTATTTAATTCATATATAAATACATACCTATTTGCAATCAATTTCAAATGCATCTTTTATTACAGTGATTTTCATGAAAGGAAAAATAATATATGGTGTGTTCATGCATTATTTAAAAATTCATGGGATAAAAAAAAAAGAAATATGTTTTTGTTTTTGTTTTCAATTAATTCAAAACTGAAACTAAGAAAAATTCTGAAAAAAATTACTCAAACGTATCATTAGATGGCCGATGTAGTAGCATTTTTCGGAAAAATTTTTACTCCAAATTTAATAACAAAAAAAATTTTTTTTTAAATAAATTGATTTTTTGAAAAAACGCCATTTTGGAAAAATCTGAAAAAATTCATAGTAATAGCCACAAGTATTACTTAAATTTTAGGTATATAATTAAGGTGCGCACTTGAAAATTGCGCGAAATATGAATTTTTTGTAAAGTGAGGCACGTGGAATCACGATCTTTGATATATATATATATATATATATATATATATATATATATTATATATAATAATAATATATTATATTATTATTTCAAATTAATTAGTTAAGTTTGAAATTTTTGTCACTGCCTACATTTTTATACAAAAGTGGAATATTTGAAAATATTTTTCTCTCAAATTTGATCGCTACCAGAAGAATGATTTCATTTTACAAATTATATTAGTGTTCAACGAGTTGTTTAAAACCAAGACAACCCGTGAACATACGATAAGTTCTCATGGTTTTTTTATTATGTATATTGATTGTATGAAGAATATTGAAAAATGATGATTTAAAAGTAAATGCTAACCGCGCAAATAAACGTTTAAAGAAATCATGTGTCACGTCCCGCGACTCTACCACCTAGAGTAATAAGCAAATTAAGGAACCAATAAAGAGATCAAGGCAACATTACCACGTCCTTGATTATATTGACTCAACAGCAAGATCTACCAAGAAATAGGAAGATCGTTAAAATCGAAAGGCAAATCTAAATAGATATATTTGGCTGTGACATTAACGCCAAGTAATAAATTTCATCGGAACGTGACTCATCGGTAAAGGCAACTCATTCGACTTTAAACACCAAAATATGGAAAAGATCGTAAACCTTGTTTTTACTTCCACAGTAGTTGACCTTTTCGTTAGAATCGAATAACAGATAAAATAGACTTGATATATTTGACTATGACACTAATGCCAGGTAATAAATTTCATCGAAGCATAAGTGATCAGAGAAGGAAACTCATCCGATCTTAAAATACCAAATATGGAAAAGATGATACACCTTGTTTTTACTTCCACAGTAGTTGACCTTTTCGTTAGAATCGAATAACAGATAAAATAGATTGCGACATTAGTGCCAGGTAATGAATTTCATTAGAGCACGAGTCATCAGAGAGGGCAACTCATCCGATCTTAATACCAAAGGTGGTACACCTTGTTTTGCTCCCACCATGGGCAACCTTGCAAAAGTTCTATAAAAAGCGAAAGTTCTAATAGAGATCAGTTCAGTCAACATCAGATTTCTAAAACATAACCAACGCGAGTTCAGTCAGTTCAGTCAGTCAGTCGACATCCGATTTTCACAATGTAACCAACCCGAGTCCAGTACCATCATCTCTACACGGCGAGTTCAGTTCAGTCTAGTCCAGTACCATCATCTCTACACGGCTAGTTCAGTTCAGTCTAGTCCAGTTTCATTATCTCTACGTTACGCGTTCAGTCCAACCTCATCAGATTTTACCGCTACTCAGACGAATTCCTACTCGACGCTGAGTTCAACGACATTAGAAAGTGAAGGGGAATCACCGTCCAAAATTCTCTCTAAACTTGGATCAAGAATCGACTAGACCAACCGTCTCAACAACGAATTTCCCATCAAACAAGTACTATCTCAACGATCTCAACGAGGACTCAACTGACCACCTTCGCTCCACTGGACTCAATAATTCATCCGACAAATTTCACTTGGAGTAATTACAAAGGTACATCTAAATTTCAATTCGATTTCCAATTCCATGATGCTTATTCGTTTCTCAATTTGATTGTTAATAAACATACTTTATATCAATAACCATTCTCAATCACAGACTTCTCCTCATCCCTTAGCGAGGATCCTTTTCGATCCTAACATAAAACGAGGAATCTTTTAAGAAGTGAAATGTTACGTTTCTGACGTAACATACCCAATCTCTTTTTTTGGTGCATCGGCCCGGGAAACACTTGAAGTCAGTGAATGGGATATTGAAATTTTATAATTACTAGGAATCAAAACTTGATAAAGCACAATTATAATTTATCTGATCACACACATATTGCTTAAAATAAAATAAATTTTATATAATCACGAAAGGATTTGACCCTGAGGCTAACTTGAGTGATTAAATAATCATTTTATTTTATTTTAAATTTTACACATATATCTTGTTAAAATAAAATAATTTTATCAAATCACAAAGGGATCTGACCTTCAGGCTAACCTAAGTGATTAAATAATTATTTTATTTGAAAAATTGTTTAATTTCCTTATTTCTTGTTATTTTTGTATAAACTGTCTTAAAATAAAATAAATTCTGTTGAGTCACGCAGGGATTTGACCTTGAGGCTAACCTAAGTGATCAAAAGACGTATTTTATTTGAAATGTTATTATCGGAATTTCTGAAAGTGCAGAGATTACATAGGATTTTGTGCTTGAGTCATGCCTGTCTAATCTCGTAGTTTATTAATTCTAAATTGTTGACTAAGTTTTAATTCGAGTTAAAACGAGAAAAAGCAGCACAAGAGACTATAAGTCCATTTTAGATTCGTTGAGCGGTCACCATTTGATTACGATCAATTGGGTAAGACAAAATTCAAGTGCTCATACAGTATCGTTTGAAACTTTTATTTCAACTCTGTTAACTAACAGAATGTTTTTAATTGCAAAAGATTGACCAAGATGTTGTGCTTGAGTCAGGCTTGTCCAATCTTCCATTAATAAAATTCTGTATAATTTATAATTTTTTTTATGTGTGTGTAATAAAAAATATTTAAAAAATTTTTTTTGTGTGAGTGTAACAATTATTTAAAACCCATTTATGACCTATACCATTCGACAATTATATAAAAAAAAAACATATCAAGTATCCCAGGTAAGAGAAGGAACAAAATTAGTTTCAATAAGAATAAATTTGAAACAAAAATTCTAAATAAATATTTTTTCTGTAAGCACATGGAAATTGGTAGAATTAAGGCATATTATTTTAAGAATTTTGATTGATGATTATAAATTTACCTGACTCGGAACATTGAGACAATTCATATTTTCTAATAACAAATTATTAATCACATTTATTGATTACAAAAATATTTTAAAACGAAAGATATTTGAACAAATTTTCTGTTGATCCAAATTAATATTTATGTATCGCAATTTTAAAAAGTGCCTCCATGTACGTATCAATAAATTTTATTTCATAATAATCTATGTCGGGACCCAATCCCAGTGAATTAGGGAAATCACAAATTCAAGAAAATCCTATTACACGCAGTCAAGGTAAGAAAAATATTGAACTTGCAAAATTTGTGGCGCAAAATCAAACTGGTCCCCTTAAACCAAAAAGAACAGTTACTGTGAATGAAAAGGTAACTAAAGATAATTTTGAAAATATTTCTAACAAGGACAAAACAAATATCAGCTTTCAATTAGATAATATTTCTTTAGAGAGAACCTTAACGTTTGAACACTTCGAAACTACCGGAACAAGCAATTTATCTGACTCGAATAATTGGCGTAATTCAAATTCAAGTATTATTTGTGGATCAATTGATCAGGATGAAACATTAAAAAACGAAACTATTTATATTGACAACGAAGATATAAGTTTACTTAGTTCAACGATAATTCCAAAAAACACAGTCGAAGAAAGAACTAAAACAAATTTATCAGAAAATTCTCTTAAAGGCCAAACAATTTTAAGTAATAACGATAGCGACGATAATAGTACCGACAACGAACAAATGGAACAAACTGTTCACAACAATCCCGAAGAAAACGTTAATCCAATTATAAACAACGAAATGGTCCTACCTAATAATCAACAAGTATCCTTACGCGACGCGCTAGAAGTAGTACCCTTATTTGATGGAAGTAACATTATCAATAAAATTAACTATCTGGCCTAAAACCTTTACAACATCAAAAAAAAAAATATATATATACAAAATTGGTAAATTTACCATCTTAGATTGTCGATTCATGGAAATGTTTGCAATCATACCCAATAAAGGTAACTTTAATTCCTAATTTCATTTAAACAAACGGCTATACTAAAAACGAAAAAAAACCGAAAATTGTTTGAAACGCTGTAAGCGGTGTTGGCTTGGTGCGTTTATCACAGTAAGTCCCCGGATAGGCATGTATATTCGGAGGTTCGATTCCTCCTGGCACATGCAAGATGCACGCTTTCAAAATTTTTTTTCGGTCTTAAAATATTTCATCACCTAAATATTAACCATTTTACATATTTCACGAACTACTACGCACTACGGAGGAATAAAAATTCAGATTATTTGGATGATTCTATAAATAATAGAAATAATAAAACAACTCGATTCAATGTTGCACGAGATAACAATTTAAATTGTATAATATACAAATTTATTCAAAAATATGGCTTCAAGACTTATTTTTAGGACAATATTTCTATTAAGTCCAATGTTTTCCAAAAAATACGAAAATTTATCATAGGAAACTAATACTACAAGAGCTCAAAAGAAAATAGAACTAGAAAAAGCAAAAGATTTAAATCAAAATGAAATCCAAGAAAAATTAGACGAAAATTTTTCTTCTAAACCTCTTGTGAAAAAACTTCGAGGTGGGCCAAGAATAAATCTACTTACAAATTTAAAAAGTATTCCCTCTCAAACAAAAGGAAGAGAGGTAGAACAGGAAAACAAATATATGAAAATGAATTACTAGAAATAATTATGCAAAAAGGAAGCCGAACAAAGTGGAATCAGATTCCGACTCTGATCCTGATTCTGATCCTGAATATTTGGACTATTTGAAAGAAATCCAAGCAAAAAATAAAAGAAATAAAAATGGCAAAAAGCCTAAACAATTTATTATACCTCAAGAGGAAGAAAGCGAAAATTATTTTTTTACTTCAGAAGATGAAGTAATTGATATAGAAACTGAAGATGAAGAAAACTCTGAAAACTCTAGTATTGAAGAAATTTTTGAAAATAAAAATATTGAAGATACCTTTAATGAACAAAGTTCCGAAATAAACAAAAAGCAACAAATAAAAACCAGGGAAAATCTCGAAAATGATAATAATTTAGAATTTGAAGAAAGCCCCCCCCCACTCAACTCAAAATCTACTAGGCAAATTTTAATGATGAATAAAGATATCGTTGAATGTCGCGATCAATTAACGATGCGAAAAGATAATTATGTATATCACATCATGTCCTAGGTGAATATCTCAAACAATTTGTAGCAAAAAACTCAGAATGGGACGATTGGCTAGAATTAGCAATGTTCTCATATAACACAAGTGTTCACGAAGCCACAAAATGTACGCCTTACGAATTAGTTTTGGGCAAATTAGCCCGTGAACCCTCTAGTGAACCTCTATCACAAAATGAAAAATTGCAAACTTATGATGAATATTTGATCAATTTTGTCACACAACTCCATGAAATGCGAACTCAAGCAAGAGAGAACCTCATAAAGGCAAAAGAAAAATCAAAAATGTACCACGATAGAAAAATAAATCATTTGGAAATAAAAATTGGGGATAATGTATTTTTATTAAAAGGAGAACAAATTAAAACGCTGGATAATCAATACACAGGACCTCACGAAGTTTTAAATGTACTAGGAAAAGGAAATGTAAAAATCAACATAAAAGGAAAACCGACAGTAGTTCACATCAATCGAATAAAAAGATCCCACATAAATATACAAAATTGAGTAACTGAATTTGAATTCAAACTTAAAATAATATAAACTTTGCATAAAACCAAAGCGTTTAGAATAACTAAACCAGGAAATGTTTTAAACAAAAGATCATTTGAAATTTTAGTCTAATCTTATTTTTTCTATTTCAGAGATTCGAGAAGCTCACTGTACCTTTAAATAGCAATCAAAAAATTTCAATATATTTCATGTTTTTCTTCACAGTAAATTAAACTCTTCAAACTAGCAAGTATTTATCAAATGCATCAAAATTTTTCAACTTTTCTCTTCTGTTGAGCAAAAACTAATAATCTAATATACTCACAAAGAAATTATATTTCTTTAAAATTCTTATGAGTACTTTCTTTGCATTTAATTTAATCAATTTTATTTTTGTTCACAAACCTTTCAAAAAACACATTAATAACCTTTTAAGTAAGACGAATGCTAGTTTTCATTCGAATCAACATTTTATTTTATCACTTTGTCACGTCCCGCGACTCTACCACCTAGAGTAACAAACAAATTAAGGAACCAATGAAGGGATCACGGCAACATTACCGCATGCGTGATTATATCGACTCAAGATACAACAAGATCTAATAAGAAATAGGACGATCGTTAAAATCGAAAGGCAGATTAAAATGGAATTGATATATTTGGCTGTGACATTAATGCCAGGTAATAAATTTCTTCAGCGCGTGAGTCATCGGAGAAGGCAACTCATCCGATCTTAAGCTTCAATACCAAATATGGAAAGGGTAGCACACCTGGTTTTTTACCCCCACCATGATTGACATACTTTGGGCATATAAAAGGCGAAGGTTCCAATAGAAGTCAGTTCAGTCGCTTAGTCAACGTCCGATTTCTAAAATGTAACCAACGCGAGTCCAGTTCAGTGTCGTCACTTCTTACCGCGAGTTCAGTCCAGTCAGTGCAGTTCAGTTCAGTCTCATCAAATTATTCACCGCTAGTCGGACCAGTTCTAATTCGACGCCAAGTTCAACGACTGTAAAAAGTGAAAGGGAATCGCCTTCCAAATTCTCTCTAAAACCTGGGATCAGAGAATCGACTATCTTAACCGGCTAGACCACAATTTCCGATCTGACTGAAATTATCTCAACATCTATAAGTGACGACTCAAGTATTCACATCCTATCTACTGGACTCATTTCATCACCGACCAAATTCCAACGCAGGGTAATCACTAAGTATTTTAACTTTTATATATTCATGTCAACCTTATCCATGGTGCTCACTCAAAATACTTTTGTTAATAAATATATTTATATGATCAACCCTTCTCATTTACTGACTATTCCTCATCCCTTAGAGAGGATCCTTCCGATCCTTACATAAAACGAGGAGATCTTTTAAAAGAGAGAAGTGTTACGTTTCTGACGTAACAACTTAAAGAAAAATATAGAAATATTTGCATTTTTCTTCTTTTTTGGATAAAAAAAAGACTTTTTCTGACAAGAATAAATAAGCACTTCATAATTGGTGCCATCATAAATATAATTACAATTTTGTTTTTCCTTCCATCAAGGGAACTTTTCTTGATTCCCATCCTATTGGAAGAACAGTTTCTACAAATATTGAGTCTGTAAATGTATACTGTGCGATGGCGTTACAAAATTGTTAATGTAAAAATTGCTTTTCCAATAGAAATTAATGTGCAACAATGACAAATTAAATAATTACACTAATCAAATTGAAGTTCATGAAATTTTTTTTGTTAATCTCTACTAATATTATATATTTCAATCTTTTCTTATGTATAATCAATAACTTTTAAAACTTTCCAGATTTTATTTTTACTAATGTATACATTAACGATCGTAATTCTTGGAAATTACTCTTTAGTATTTTATATCTAATCGATAGAATTTTACAATTTTTAATCTTCTTTTCATCAACAATCATCATGTTATAAGTTTAAATAGTTATTATAAATCAAAAAAATTAGTCAAATTACCTAATTACCACTATAGCATATCTAATCAATGATTGTAATATTTTCAGAATTATATCCTCTGTTATTACTATACACTTATATAAAACTTGTTATAAAATTTTAATTCGCAATAATAATTTGAAATGTCAATTCCTATAATTATGTTTAAACGAAGCTATTATGTTATAAATTGTCAAATTAAATTAAAAATATGTACTTGATTGAGTAAGCATCTTGGATTAAAAATGTATTCTTCTACCGAAGTTTCGATCGCGGATCGTTAGCTCCCCGCGTTCGAATTAAGGGGGGAGGTGTCACGCCCCGCGACTCTACCACCTAGAGTAATAAGCAAATTAAGGAACCAATAAAGAGATCAAGGCAACATTACCACGTCCTTGATTATATTGACTCAACAGCAAGATCTACCAAGAAATAGGAAGATCGTTAAAATCGAAAGGCAAATCTAAATAGATATATTTGGCTGTGACATTAACGCCAAGTAATAAATTTCATCGGAACGTGACTCATCGGTAAAGGCAACTCATTCGACTTTAAACACCAAAATATGGAAAAGATCGTACACCTTGTTTTTACTTCCACAGTAGTTGACCTTTTCGTTAGAATCGAATAACAGATAAAATAGATTGCGACATTAGTGCCAGGTAATGAATTTCATTGGAGCACGAGTCATCAGAGAGGGCAACTCATCCGATCTTAATACCAAAGGTGGTACACCTTGTTTTGCTCCCACCATGGGCAACCTTGCAAAAGTTCTATAAAAAGCGAAAGTTCTAATAGAGATCAGTTCAGTCAACATCAGATTTCTAAAACGTAACCAACGCGAGTTCAGTCAGTTCAGTCAGTCAGTCGACATCCGATTTTCACAATGTAACCAACCCGAGTCCAGTACCATCATCTCTACACGGCGAGTTCAGTTCAGTCTAGTCCAGTACCATCATCTCTACACGGCTAGTTCAGTTCAGTCTAGTCCAGTTTCATTATCTCTACGTTACGAGTTCAGTCCAGCCTCATCAGATTTTACCGCTACTCAGACGAATTCCTACTCGACGCTGAGTTCAACGACATTAGAAAGTGAAGGGGAATCACCGTCCAAAATTCTCTCTAAACTTGGATCAAGAATCGACTAGACCAACCGTCTCAACAACGAATTTCCCATCAAACAAGTACTATCTCAACGATCTCAACGAGGACTCAACTGACCACCTTCGCTCCACTGGACTCAATAATTCATCAGACAAATTTCACTTGGAGTAATTACAAAGGTACATCTAAATTTCAATTCGATTTCCAATTCCATGATGCTTATTCGTTTCTCAATTTGATTGTTAATAAACATACTTTATATCAATAACCATTCTCAATCACAGACTTCTCCTCATCCCTTAGCGAGGATCCTTTTCGATCCTAACATAAAACGAGGAATCTTTTGAGAAGAGTAATGTTACGTTTCTGACGTAACACATGTATAGTAAATTAGTTCCTTTGGAATAAATTTAAAAATAAAATGTTTCAAAACATTTCAGAAAATTAATGGCATGAGGAGAATAATTTCCTTTTGAAATCATGAGTGTTCTATGCATTGTACCAAACCAGGATAGTTCACGAACAAAAATCGAAGTTTCCTTTCAATTGTCTTCCGATCCACGTACATTTGGTGTGATTGCATTTGTATATTTGCTTTATTTTTTCTCCTAGATTGCATTTTCAAAATGGCCAATCCTAACGAAGAACATAAAAAAATGTGAAAACAGTCATAATCCATGATGGCTAATAGTTTTAACACTATTTTTTCAATTTTTTCAAAGATGAAAAATTGAGTTTTAAATCGGAAAAATTGGAAAAATAGTGGAAAAAACACGAAATAGCGCCTAAAACGAATAAAAAATGCCTAAAATGCTCACTCAAATGGGAGATTATGGTAGCTACGATTAAGTTCCAACACAAAAAGAAAAATTTGCAACATTTATAGTTAATTAGATAAAGATTTCGACGTTTTTAATAAAAAATATGAAGAAAATTCAGGTTCAAAAAGTCCATATCTTTCTAATTAAATATCTTGAGAACAAGCTCCAACTTAGCCAAATGGCTGTGCACATAAACTCTGGATAGAATTATCAGATTGAATTGAGCTTTGCCACACTTTATCGGAGCCCAAAAAGTAAGGACAAGTTCGTTAACCAGCCACATCCAATAAAAATTGAGGAATTGAGCACTACTTTTGTGTTTTTGAAAATAACTCTTTGAAAAAATCAGAAATTTCAATACTGGTTTTTGATAGTGCTCATAAATCTCTACAAATTATCTTGATAACATTTTTTGATTAAATTAAAATTGGAAATGTTACAGCATATTAAAACTTGAAAAAAGTCAATATCAAAATTCCGTTTTCCAGTTAAATTATACGAGATACGAAAAAACATCATGACACAATATTATTTTCTACATAAAGACCTACAAATTTAAATTGTAACATTTTTTCATAAGATGCATATTTTTTTTTTTAATTAAAATAAAAACTATTGAAAATCCAAAATTTAATTTTTTAACAATAATATGTAAAATACAAAAAAACGTAACAATACGAAGTTGTTCGTTTCAAAAAGATCTACAAATTTTGTCTTACACAGTTTCTGATAAAACATGTATTTTTCGTTTCAATTCCAAAAAATACGATTAAAATTCAAAAATTCCATTTTTTAGACAAAATATGTGAGATACAAAATAAGCGTTGTTCTGCAAAATCGTTTCCTTAAATAAAGTCTACGACTGTTTTTTCTTTTTGAGAGATTTGGAAGAAAATAAATTATTTTAATCATGTAATTTATTAAAAAGTTACTGAAATGTATACAGCAAATTGAGCGTGAAGCGCGATCGTCATGATGAGAATGTGTTCCTTAAGGCTGATAGAGCCTTAAGTAAATTGAATTTCCTGTTTCACTTAAATTCGAAAAGAAATTGAGTGACTTTGAGAAAATGTGTAATTCACATCATCTGTAATATTATTATAAAATTTTTTTTACTATAACACGAAATACACACTCTCCTTTGAAAAAATCACGATGTTTTATCAACTGCAAGTGCACTAATTACGCATCGAACTCTGAACTGTAAGTGTGTGCAAGTCGAACGCTGGCTATCGAGCTTGCATTGTGATTTTCGTTCGTGATTTCAGAGAGCGCTACACTGAGTTGCGTTTGGTGCCACTCACACAATTCTCGAGGTAAAGCGGTTTTGAACGCATCAGTGCCTGGATTGGTGTCCCGCGTTTCTTTTTTTCCTTATTTGATATATATGTATATTAATAATTAGCGGGGTGAAATAAACATTCATTTTACCTAATAATAAAATGGTATATCGTTTTGAAATGATAAACACTGAATAAATGTTAAACTTTACAAATGAACTTTAAACATTATTAAAACATTATAAATACTAAATTTAAACATTAATCTAATAAATAAATAATCGCAAAAATGTCAGCTTCCTCGTGATACTAGAATGCACTCTTGAAACGGACTAGAATCTAGGTGGGAATCTTCCAAAGAGAGGGAAAACCGAGGTAACGAGATTGGTTGCTGATCCTCGAATTAGGTTATGTGCATTATAGCATCACAGCACGTGAGGCTCAGAGAACTGATCAACGTATGTACCCCAGCCCGCCGGTTAGATAGGGGCTCTCAGGCTTGGTTTTATTTTTAAAAAAGGGGGAATTGTATTTTTTTTGCATAAATAATCCATTACACAGCAAGGCAGTACTGGGCATCTTGGGTCGTCATTATATCCTCAAGTGGTTAGTGCCCGTCAACAACTCTCTTATTGAGAGAAATTGTGAAAACCACTTTCCCCGTAAAAAAAAAGAAAATAATTACGTTCTCGAGGTGGTGCCGTAGCCCAACAAGGCACTTTACTGGCACAGTGATAAGCCAAGGAATAGGACATTTTTGAAACTGAAACCATATCCAGCGAGCATAGGACGACCACGCGCTTTTGTCGCATTTGCAATTGGAGGCTTAGAAGGAAACAAATGATGAAAAGTCCTAGAAGTTGTAGCCGTGAAGGTTTTTAAAGCACCTGGTGCTGGTGCCCCTCTTTCTGTTTTCGACAAAAGATAACGTAGAACTGGTGGGACGCCTGATTATCAGGAGGAAACACATGGAAGGGGAGAAAGCCTGCGGGTCAAAAAGAACGATTATTTCCAGGTGTAGGGAACTTTCCCCAAAATTAGAACACGTTCTCTACAATGGTGCTACAGCGCGAATTCGTTACTTCAGATTCGAGTTTTGTTTTGTATCTCGCGTGTGATGAATAATAAATCATAACTGCTATATGAGAACAGCAGCCAACAGTTCTTCGACCATTGGCACATTTACAAGCATATCTTTCAATTCCTGCAACACCTATACTGTTTGGTCTGTAAACAATAAAACATCTATATAATTTCCGACTAATGTGTCTTGACTGTACCTGGATCTTTAAAATATTTGCCTGCTTTTTTACAAATTGTAAATTCATGGACCCATTATCGTTCATCATTTCTGCCAGGTACGAAACTGCTTTTAAGAGTTTATATAAACCTGTGAATAAGATTTTTCGGTCCTTCTCTGTCAACTCTGGAAAAACTAAAAGGTCATTAGAAGAAAAAATTTGAAACACAAGCTTTTTACGAAACCAGCCTTTCTCCTCAGCTTCATTAGCCAAAGTGTTTTCTACGTGTATCTGATGTTTCATTCTCTTTAAAATTTTTTCTGAAAGATCGCCATCTGATTTTAACGCCTTTGCAAACCGATTGTGCAGAAATGCTGCAATTTTAAAATACAACTCAACTTTTAGAAGCAGTTTGTTATCAATTATATGATTCAGCAATCGATAGTTTTGTTTAATTATTCCATGGACAGGTTCCACTGACCAGTGGATTTTTGTCATAAAACGAGACTAGTTTGCTTCTTTAGATATCAGCTTATTTTGCTTGCCCTTTGACGCTGGCATCAGTGCAGTAAAGCCTTTTGACTCCAGTACGTCTTTCGCATCTCGAAAACCACGATCAAGGAAAAGTTTGTCGCCTTCATGCAATAATTGACACAAATCATGCAGACCTACAATAAGATTTTTTATAATTTCAGCGTCTTTCTGAGACTTATAAAATGGTCCTGCCATGTCTAGTACTCGTCTAGTTGTTGTATAGATAGTAAAAGACTTGCATAAGGGAGTCTTTTTTCTCCCGAATAAGATTTTCGCTGGTACTCATTATTTATTATTACAAATTAACATCAGCTCGTCAGAAGAATTGATCAATATTTTAGAGACATCAGTAGTGTGAGAATCGATTAGCTCACATATAGAAAACGCGTTCAATCCAGAACGGGAGGGTAAGACATCCCTTTGAAAAAAGTTCATGATAGAAGCGGCATAGTCTGAAACAAGTTGCTCTTGTTTTAATTTCCAAATTGCAGCAATCATTTTGTTGGAGTTGCCTGATCTTAATTTTGATAAGAACACGACTTTGTCGAGAATCATGGTGTCACATTCAATGGTCAAACCGCTCAACTCGAATACCAACTTATAGCACACAGCTACCTAATTGCGAAATCTGTCAATACGAGATACTTGTCGAAAATCGTAAGACTAGATCGTAAGATTAGATGTATATCATATAAGAGTGAGGTGCATTGTTCAAATCATATTTATTTTATAGAGTTATAAGCTAAAAATAAAGTTGGGCCCCCATTCTAATGGAATTACATACATATAAGGGGACAACATTGATATTTTTTTTTAAACTATGAAGTAATCCTCTGATCGCATACCAAAAAATATATGTTGTTATTTGTGATATGAGTATATTATAGAAAAAAATAGCGGTGTTGCAACAAAAACTTTGATTAAAAAAAATTGTTCCAAAACTACAATAACTTTCTTCACCTCCTTCCTGTTGAAGGAATTAAGTTTTAAATTTTCTTTTTGATTGCATTATTACTTTCTACAATATATGTTTGAGGCATTTTCTGTCTTTTCTTGTGAATATACGCGTTCTCCTCCCCTATCGTTACCTCCGTCTGCCTTCTTAGCGAGGTCGTCAACGCTTTTGTTTACGGCATTGCCCCCCCCCCCCCCCCCCGCCCTAAACCTTGCATAGAATGTTGTGCTCTTTCGGCAAATTGCATTTGAGGTCTCTGACCTATATTTTCCAAAGGCGTCGCTGAATTATTTATAGAATCATTTCTTTCAAACGATAAAGAGGCGCTGTCTCCTAGCGCTCTACCTGAGGGAGACTCCCCACCTTTGTTCAAATTACTTAGCGGTGACGTAGTGTTTCATTTTATAAATTTTGTTCGATTCAATATCTCTCCTACAACCCAGACATCATTCGTTTTAATGATGAACGAGCTGATACGGAGTCCCTGTATTACATCTCCAGCAGTCACCCTCTCTTCCGGGGCATGTGGTTGCTAACCCTGGAGAGGTGACTCATGGTCATTTACTGACTTATGAAGCTTTGGAAAACCATCCAAAATGACATCGGATACACTGATTGCGTTTTCAGTACTCGAGTCCTTACGGACACCCGAGGTTTATTAACATTCTGCGATTTTAAGGATCCCATAGCTTTTTCCTTTTTCAAAAAGTGGTACTTTTCTGGTTGAAGAAAAAGTCAAACCCCTTTCAAGCGACCTAAGAGTGCTCTTGATTTTCGGGCGTAGTTTTCTAGGAAGCAACGATAGATGAAAATGTCGTGAATGTAAAAAAGAGTTCCACCCCCTGAAGGCCGGTTAGATCTCTGTCCATTAACCTTTGAAATGTGATAGGTGTGTTTATAAGCACAAATGGCATTCTGCTGAATTTCAGGTGTGAAAATGGGGTGGTAAATGCAGTTTTGGCAACAGAATTGGGATGCATGGGTATTTAATGAAACCCGGAGGCTAGATCAAAAACAGAGAAATATCGTGCGCCATCAAGTAGGTTTAGAATATCCGTAATATTAGGCGGAGGGCAAGCGTGGAAAACCGTCCGCTCATTCAAAGCGCGTTAGTCGATTAACATCCTCCACTTATCATTTCCCTGTGTATCTGGTTTCTTGGGAAAAATCCACAAGGTTCAACTATAGGTGGAGTTAGATGGTCAAACTATACCACTTTCGAGCAATTCACTGACTTGCATTTTAACTTTGTTTTTGAGAATTTTAGGATTGGGATATTGTTTCTGTTTTATGGGTTTTCAATCAGTAGTAAAAATTCCATGCGAAACAACGGGGATTAAACCTAACTTGTCACCGGGAAAGTGGAATCGTTATAAATAATCGCCAATAGATTATAAAATACTATTAGTTTTTCCTCACTTAGTTCTTTCAAATCTAGGATTTTTTGAAGGTTTGTAAAGCCAGCGGCATGCTCCTTCTGACCCTCAGGGAACAGTGGGGGGTATATATCTGATAGTGCGACAGATGAGAGGCAGGTGATGTCTTCTAGGTCAACGGAAGGGAGTGTCAGTTTAATGTCTTCAGTTGTGGTGTTTATATTATTCCTTTTCCTATCCCGACTAAATCATATAATTTTTTACTGTTTACCCATGCGCGAGAATCTACAGTGTTTTCTTTTATTAAATTTAAATCACAGCCAGTATCTATCATAAAAGTCGGCAAAGAGACTACCTGTACGGGACACTGCAAAGGTCGACGAAACGCATTTCTAGAATTAAGGCAACAGTGGGAGACGGATGCATTTTGCAGGACCTAAAAGTTTCTGACAATGAGAGAAGGTATCGCTGAGGTCTTGCACGAATTGCAGCAACTCCGATAAAATACTGAATACACGGAGAGCTGAGTTGGATCACGCACACCAGGTAGGAAAATCAGTTGGTAGGAAGGTGAAACTGGCGCGAGCCCAGTGTTAAAAGCGTCAGAGATTATGGCTGTCAGACAGCCTCACAAACTGTAGTGAGCAGTACTCTGGACTTGCGGAAACCGCCAAGAGAGCCGAAAGTGAGCCCACAGGATACTGTAGCCAAAAAACCGGAGGTGAAGACGCCTAAAGCTTCCATAAAGGAAAATAAGTGGGTGGCGGTTCCAACAAGAAAGATCTTCTCAAAGTGAAGACCTAAACCGGAGGCTAAGGAACCGGACTGGCCAAAGCGTGCTTGTCCAAAAGCGATGCTAACAAAGCTTGCTGACGAGGTGAGCTACGCGGTCATATGGAAATTTTATTTTCTCACACTTTCAAAGTTCGAAGATTTCTTTTCTTATCACAGCCTTGCTACGTTTTACTTGAAGTTTTACGCTTTCCGTGCTTGTAAAAATTGAATTTTACAATTTTTTTTCAGATGATGGATTGTGTATTGAGACTGCTGAGCAGTATATTTATTATTTATAAATTCCATGGTTAGTAGATTTGCTTCAATAAAAAGAATTGCATAAAAAGTAGGTATATTTGCTAGTGTCAAATTATTATACTTTTGTAAGAATTCCAAACTTAACCTCACTTAACCTTATTTTTTCATTAGCCTTTTGTTCCTGGATCAAAGAAAGTTTTTCATCACGATTATTTTCAAATAATAAATTTCAGACTGCTTATATTTTTTTGCAAAAAGTATAAAATTGTACTGCATTTCAGTGCCTAAGCTAAAGCCATCTTTTATCTGGAAATTCTTTTAAGAAATACCTAGATGATGGGGGGTGATTCTTCAAAAATTTGAAACCAAGTACTTAAATGCATCAGAAAAGGAGGTGGCACTACCAATTATAAAAAATAGTCAAGACTTACACATTTAAAAAATGAAAAGCTTAAAGAATTTTCAAAACTTTTTGCTGACGAAAAATCTGAAAAAAGGAGTGGAGTTAAAAACTCGCATGCTCAATTACAATTGCCATTTATATCCGCATCTTTGCTATCTATGGATTGAACTAAGGTGGATTCAGTTTCATTAACTGATTTTTCATCAGTATCTAGCTTATTACGGTCGGAAAGATATGTTTTTTTCTGACATAACGATTTTTTTGCAGCCCACAATAAATAGTTCCTTCAAACAAGTGAAATCATTTGGAGGTATGTAACATATGTTATAAAAGATCTGTGTAGAATATATAGGCCATTTATTCATTATTTTCCATAGAATAAGGTAATTAATGATCGCAAAACCCAGAAATAACCACGAAATATTAATTTCAAAATGTCTTGTACTGCTTAATAGATGAAAAGGGATAGGGAGATAAGTATGTGAAAGTTGCCCCCGCACGTAACAAGTTCAAATTTATGTCGTAAGTAGGCACCAACTAGTTATTTAATTTCCTAAAATGGTAACCTTAAAACTACAGTTTTTTGGGAGTTATGGAGGGGGAAATCAAAATGAAATAGTATATTATGTCCTGCGAGCATTTTAAGCGAGTTTCGGAATTACTCGAGTTGTGTGCATTGGCACATATTCTATTTTATGTGAATTCGGTGCGTATACGAGTTTTTATGCGTACACTCGAATCTAATCTAGAATTCATCATGATTTTCGTCCATTGCACTTGATATTTCGCGACTAGTTCCGACCATTTTGATTTTCTCGATCGTGTGTAGTAGTAGCGTATTGTAATAGAATATGCTCAGTTCAAATGTACAAGGCTTTGTCAGTACGGTGCCAAAGCTGTACGAAGAAGAATAAGAAGAAGATTACGCCCCGCTGTATGGTTATAGGCACATACGCAGTTCAATTTTTATATTACATTCTTCTGTATCGTTATGCACAACATTACGCTACTCTTAAATGCAGTGTAAAGACGATTTTACGCGCCGGAGGCACATAAAAAATTAATTTCCTCGAAAACGGCTTACCCGATTTTGATGACCAAAATATATGTTATAAATGCCAGCGAGACTAATTTAGAAAAAAAAATTTAAAAAGTTTCGGACAAAAAACGGGGTTAAAATTATTTTTTAAATTTTTCACAATTTTTTTTTGTAGGTTTTATTTGAGAGGGTCACCAATGTAAATATTATAGAAATATTACTTGGAATCTCTAATTTTAGTATATATCTTGAAAAAAAAATTTTGAGTGGTGCAACACAGCCAAAAAAAAAATAAAAATCAGGCAGGTAAAGGAAAACCCGTAGAAATGATGAAGAAGCGGCCATATTATTCGGAAAAATGCTGAGCTCTTTTGTTGGCTGAGATTTTAAAGCGTGATTTAAAAATTAGAGGTCTGTGAAGTGTAAATAACAAGCGTAGAATAATGAGGAAATTGCAAAAACAATAACTCGTGTCGCAATCAATTTATCAGAGAAACTTATTCGAAATTGCATGTTGAATAGCGCGCGGCTTATTTTAGCCAATAAAAGACAAGCATCGAAACAGCCAATGAGGAAACTTTATCTTCATTGAGTAATATAATTAGATTTTCCCATCGTTGTACCTCCATACATTCAAATTTTCTTTTCCTTTGCCTAATTTATTCCGCTATTGTAGCTTTTATAAGCAGAAAGTCGACATTTCTGGCACAAAATGTCGTTTATATTCATTTCTTTAAATAAACGTCTAGCATCATTTTCATCTTTAACTATTTTTATTTGCCTCTGGTTTTTCTTAAAAATGTATCACAACCAGCACATTTTACATCTATTTTTCTAGTTTTATGCATCTTTAGATTACAAAATTCTACTAAATTATTATTAATGAGGATTAATTAATTTCAATTAATAAGTATGCTCAAACTCGTACAAAAAAACAAAGGATATTTATACTGAAAGTAGAGATTCCAAGGAATATTTCTATAATATTTACTTTGGTGACTCTCTAACAAAAAACCTAAAAAAAACCTAAAAAAAAATTTTTGAAAAATTAAAAAAAAATGTTTACCCCTTTTTATTTTCCGAAACTTCTTTTAATTATCTTATAAATTAGTCTCGCTGGTATTTATAACATATTTTTTGGTCATCAAAATCGGTTAAGTCATTGTTCGAGGAAATTAATTTTTTTCATTTTGATTTCCCCCTCCATAACTCCCAAAAAACTGTAGTTTTAAGGTTAACATTTTAGGAAATTGAATAACTAGTTGGTGCCTACTTACGACATAAATTTGGACTTGATAAGTGCGGGGCAACTTTTACACGCTTATCTCCCTAGGCCCTTTCTTTTAGGTGTAAATCATGATGTTTGACAATTGAACATCGATTACCGCCATTTAACCTTTTAGCTGCGGGGAAATTTCAGTACAAATCGACCTCTTATGAAATGCTAAATTTATACATAAAATCACTGGATATCTCAGGTAGAGTCCCCGACCTGAATGCAGGTCGATATATCAACCAGCCCCACAGGCAACGTAAAGAACAAAATAAAAAAATTGTCCCATTTGACATGAAGGTTTGAGAGAGTACTTCTATGTAATTTCACGCGCTGAATATGAAAAAAATAGTAAACAAATTCCCACAGACGATCATGACCTCAAAATTCGCCAATTCAAGGTCAAATTTTATTTCTAATATAAGCCAAGTTTTTAGAAGGTTTTCGTATGTAGTTTGATGCGCTGAATATGTAAAAAATAGGAAAAAAATTCCTGCAGACACCCTTGACCTTGAAAATCTCTATTTCGAGGTCAAATTTCATTTATCGTATAAGGCGAATTTCGAGAAGGTTTTCGTAAATCAATTTCGCGCATCAATGACGCTGGAAAGCCTTCTCCAACTTTCGGTTATGCAAAACATGAGATGTGACCTTGACTGTAGATTCTCAAGATCAAGGATACCTCATTGATTTTTTTCGTATTCAGTCCATCAAATTACGTAGGAAAACACTCTGAAATCTTCGCTCCTACTAAAAAAGAAATTCGACCTTGAAATACCGATTTTCAAGGTCAACAATGTTTCGAGGAATTTCAAAACTATTTTTGATGTATTAAAAACATCAAATTTTGCCTATAAACATTAAATATTTTGTGCCTCTTGAGTGGTCGATATATCGACCACCCCTGCAGCTATAAGGTTAAGCTTCGGACTATCCTTCTAAAACTTCATGGTAATTAATTAAATATATCTTATTTTCTGATGAAATAATTCGTATAGAAAAATAGTAACATTCTCATATGTACTATTGTGGTTTTGGAAACTTAAAGATTATAAATATATAAACAGTATACCGTGAAAAGTTTTTATGAGTTCTCAAAAGTAAAAAAATTAAATAACTAAAATAAAAAAAGGTTTGCAAATCGCTACATGTTTTAAACAATTTTTTGTCCGCCGTACATCGAAAGTTAGCCTTGTTAGTGTCGTTTTGCGTGCGGAAAATTGATGTTCCCGCACTAGTGCGTTAAAATTTTAAGTGTGCGGAAAATTTAAAAAAACTTAAAATTGTACCATGCTAGTAAGAAAAATCAACTTTTCGCACAAAAAACGACACCGACTCACCTATCTATCGGTATACAGCAAAGAAAAAAAATAGTTCTTATCACGTGCGGAACGTATTTAACGGCGCAATCGAGTCGCGACTCGCTCTTGCGTTAAAATACGCCTTTCCGCACTTGATACAAATTATACTATCACGTAGGCAACAACTTCATTTCGTTTTTTTTTCATGATTTTCAAAGCAATTTCGTTAATACAAATAACAAACATTAATCAATTATGTATTGACCATTTTGTTCGATGACCTTTTGCCATCTTTCAGTCAGCTTCATAATTCCACTTTCGTAGAAATTTTGGTTCTTAGAGGCAAAAAACTGAATTAACTCGTTTTTGACAGCCTCATTTGAATCGAATGGTTTTCCATTCAAATGGTTTTGAAGTGAACGTAATAAATGATAATCAGATGGCGCAAGGTCAGGACTATACGGTGGATGAGGCATCACTTCCCAGCCTAACTCCAGTAATTTTTTGCGAGTGACCAAAGATGTATGTGGACTGGCGTTATCTTGATGGAAGATGGCGCCTTTACGAGCTGCCAGTTCTGACCACTTTTTCTTGATTTTGATTTGGTAAGTTGAATATCGTTCAATTTGTGAGGAACCCAAATATCGAGCTTATTAACGTAACCAAGTTGTTTTAAATGTCTTTGAACGCGTGTATGTGATATGTTAAGCTTTTCTGCGATCACTCGTGTTGTGCTACGCTGGTTACTTTCTATCATTGCTTTTATTTTGTCGTCATCAACTTCAATTGGGCGTCTAGCGCGTGGGGAATCTTTGAGGTCAAAATCTCCAGAACGAAAACGAGCAAACCAATTCTGGCACTGGCGTTCTGTTAATGATTTTTCACCATGAAGATCATACAACTTTTTCCGAGCTTGCACTGCGTTTTAAGCTTATCGGAAGTAATGAAGTAAAATGTGACGAAAATGATCGTCTGGAATCTCCATTTCAAATTAATGCAAAACAATAAATAAACAACAAAACTTGTGTTACGTCCGAAAACGCAATAGTGTCCTATGCAAAATGATTTTTAGGTCAAAGCTCGCGCTTTATAACCTGGGAATCAGACCTAACTATGAGAAGAGAATAATACGCAAATCAACCCGTTAAGTCGAAATCAGCGAGAAAACCCTAACGCTTTCGTGTCGCAATATAACGTTTTGAATAACGAAATAAGAATACCTATTAATCCCTAATATTTGATTGATTAAACAAGTCAGTTTGAGTGAACTTGGTGCTAGCTCAACTAACTGTTTGCAGCGTGAAAATCAGTTAACTAACTGATTGATATACCATGTCAATGACCCTTGAGAAAATTTGCAAATATTTATAGGTCCCAAAATCGTTTCGAGAACGTCTATCTTGAATGATAGCATTGAACCAATGCTTTGAATCAATGCTCCATTCGTAAGACAAATAAACCTATCTTACTATATCTTGCACTGAACTAATTATGCTCAATGCTAAAGGATTAAGGTTAACAAAAATACAAACTAACATTGAACGAAAATAATGCTCAATATTTGTTTAAAGTTTCCAAAACATACAACCTAAATATCTGGGCACTGAACTATGCGAATTGCTCAATGTCCTAGTTGAAGAACTTGAAATTAAACAAAGATAATAACTAACACTGAACGATGCTAATGCTCAATGTTTGTTTAAAATTACAAAGTGCTTCTCCTAAATATCTGAACACTGAACTATGTGAAATTGCTCAATGTTCAAATTGAAAAATTGAAATTAAACCAATGATGTAACCTGACACTGAACAAAACCCTTGCTCAATGTTTAATTAAGAACTTGAAATGAACCGAATATATTAAACTTACACTGAACGAACTAATGCTCAATGCTTGTTTAAAGGTTTAAAAGTACACGACCAGAATATCTAAACACTGAACTATGAATTGCTCAATGTTTAATTTAAAAAATTATTATAAACAAATTAAATCAATTAACACTGAACTGAATTGTTCAATGTTGAAATTGAAAATTGAAAAGAAGAAACAACTTACACTGAACTTAACCGAATAGCTCAATGTTTAATTTAAAAATTATTATAAACAAATTAAATCAATTAACACTGAACTTAATTAAATAGCTCAGTGTCAAAATTGAAATAAAGAAGGAAAATTACACTGAACTTAATTAAATAGCTCAATGTTGAATTTAACAATTGTTATAAACAAATTAAATTAATTAACACTGAACTAATTTTGCTCAATGTTTAAATTAATGATTGATATAAACAAACCAAACACACTAACACTGAACTAATTCTGCTCAATGTTTAAATTTAGAAATTTATTATAAACAAATTAAACAACTTCACTGAACTAAATAAATTGCTCAATGTTTAAAAATTAATTGATTAAACAAATTAAACACACTAACACTGAACTAATTTTGCTCAATGTTTGAATTAAGAAATTTATTATAAACAAATTTAATAAATTAACACTGAACTAATTTTGCTCAATGTTTAAATTTATGATTGATATAAACAAATTAAACACACTAACACTGAACTAATAATTTGCTCAATGTTTGAATTGAAAGTTGAAATAAACAGATTTAATTCTTTAACACTGAACTAATTCTGCTCAATGTTTAAATTGAAAGTTGAAATAAAAATCAAATACACTAACACTGAACTAATAATTTGCTCAATGTTTGAATTGAAAGTTGAAATAAACAGATTTAATTCTTTAGCATTGAACTAATTCTGCTCAATGTTTAAATTGAAAGTTGAAATAAAAATCAAATACACTAACACTGAACTAATAATTTGCTCAATGTTTAAAAATTAATTGATTAAACAAATTAAACACACTAACACTGAACTAATTTTTCTCAATGTTTGAATTAAGAAATTTATTATAAACAAATTTAATAAATTAACACTGAACTAATTCTGCTCAATGTTTAAATCGAAAGTTGAAATAAAAATCAAATACACTAACACTGAACTAATAATTTGCTCAATGTTTGAGTTGAATGTTGAAATAAACAGATTTAATTCTTTAACACTGAACTAATTCTGCTCAATGTTTAAATTGAAAGTTGAAATAAAAATCAAATACACTAACACTGAACTAATAATTTGCTCAATGTTTAAAAATTATTTGATTAAACAAATTAAACACACTAACACTGAACTAATTTTGCTCAATGTTTGAATTAAGAAATTTATTATAAACAAATTTAATAAATTAACACTGAACTAATTCTGCTCAATGTTTAAATCGAAAGTTGAAATAAAAATCAAATACACTAACACTGAACTAATAATTTGCTCAATGTTTAATAATTCGAAGAAATGTTTAATATAATTATTTGATTAAATTTCAGTGCGTTAAACGGCTTAAATTTGAAAATAGAAAAAAAATTGTTGGAAATTGAATTAAAGAAATAAACAAATTTTGGCTTACTTGGATTTATTTTATGAAGAAGTTCTGATACAATATTTTTCTCTTGTTGATGAGGTCTTGGTAACACAAGTTAAAAAGCTTGATATGGGGCTAAAGCCCAAGTTGAACTGATTTTCCATGAAAATTGTCGCTGTATTTATATGGTTTGGCTCCCATATGTTCTATGGGTAAGGCAAAGAGAGCATGAGGGCTGTTTTGGTTTATACCGGGTGTCCTCATATTAACTTTGCCTTTTACAAAATTCCTTAAAAATAAGCCTAATTTCTTTGATTTTCTTATATTTTAAGTCGTATCCGATAAGGTTCATTTGAGTCTAACATGAGTTGCTAATTTAATTAATTCGCATTCGTGAATTCCACCCCTTTCTCGATTCTTTTGTACTTATAAATTTAATTTATTATTTAACGATACTATTCGCTTGTTTATTGTTTATTTCATGTTTTCATATTTTTTGCATACAAAATTAACACAGGTGCTATATTTTTGATTCGAACTCTTTTCTTATACATTATTTTCTTATCCTTAATCTAAACCTTAAGAACTAGAATACAATTTATTACATCCTTGAATATGTAATTTGAAGTTATGCGCGACTTTATTGAGAAAATAGTTGAAATAAAAGAAAATTAACAAAATATTATTTTGAAGAAAATCTGTAAAATTCTTTAAGAAATCTAAAGAGTACTCTAAGTGCAGTGCATTGAGACTAGGGGAGCGTCCTTATCATGCACTTTGACATGTTTATTGCGCTCCTGCAGTCGGAGTCAGCTGCATACAAGTGTCTATTTCCCGTATATACTATGTGGCCGAAAATTTCAAGAATCGCTGTATTAATTTCCTATTCTATATTAATATTAATAATTTAAACTTATGCAGGATGTAACACTTGAAACTTTTTTTTACTGAATAGTCTGTGTAACGTCAGCTGTCAAATACCATATACGATCTGAAGTTTGCAGTGGAGAAGAACGACTTCGAACGATTTAAGTCATCTAGCGGAAAAAAGCGAAATGACTTTGTTGCCAACCCAATATTAAGAATTAATAATTTAAACAATGTTCTTCCTAAGCAAAAAAATAATGGAAATTTTTATTTATGTACGGTTTTTGGATTTTCAATTTTTATATTTAAGAATAAAGTTAAGGGAGTTATTGCCAAAATCAAAAGTTTCGAAAACCTTATAAGAATTTGTACAAAATGAAGTCGTGCATCAGAGATTCTGCATATTAAACCTCAGGCTAATTAAACATCTAGTTTTGGAGGAATCCTCATTTACAATCAGTCATTATATTTCTGAGTTTTTCTAATACAAAAATCGTACTTGCATTAATTATAATACAGTTTAATTGCATCATGTTACTCTCATTATCTGTGGCGAAGTCACACACGTAAACAGCTGAATAACGGTTATAAGTGCGAAATTGGTAAGATATGCTAGATTCCTTTTTTTTCAGTACAGTCAAGACTCGTTTATTGCAAGACTACGTAACGAGCGAGAGTCATTTATTGCAAGACAAGAGGGGTTCCCACCACAGCAAATATCGGTAAGGTTGGTTTTCAGAGCATGCAGTGGATTGGTTGTCACCCCAACCACAGTGTTGCATATACGGCAAAGGTGGGGATTAAGGGAACACTCGGGCCTTGCAATAGACGAGTCTCGCGCCTTGGAATTAGCGAGTCTTGATTGTATTATGATTTTCTAAATCAGATTTACGTTTATATTCGTTTTCAATCAAATAGGCTACGTGGTTCTTTGCTCAACTTGCATAGTTGGACAATAGCTACCTTAACCCTTAATCGACACCTGGGGTGGTGGACACCCCAGCCAAATTTTGATCTCAGTTTTTTGTTAAAATTTTTTTTTTAAGAATTTTTTTCGACATTTCAGAATCAAAATTTGTTGATCGTTCTCTTTGAATCTTATTTTTGAAGGTTCGAAGTATATTTCATATTTTTATTCAATTCAATTGGTGCAATACTCTAATTGTAATCAACGTTTAAAGTGCCTGGGGTGGAGAACATCGCGTGCAGTGCTCCCAGATCGTGGATGAAATTTAGCCCCTCCACTATATCAGTTTATTACAAAAAAAAACAATTTTTCAAATATAATTTGGAGATATGCATGCCTTAATTCACAGTCACGTCTCTCACTTATACTTACACTTAAACTCCAACTCGCACTCTAACCTACCTTTTTTTATCAAAAATTGGGCATTTATTGTGAAAGAACAGAACCTTATGTTTGGTTCAATGTATTGTCCATCGTATTGTTCTTCTTGCGTTTGGCACGAATCTTGACCCAATAATGCTTCTAATTCTGAGCCTTCGTATACTTTCGGCCTTCCACTACGTTATTTGTACTCGATGTCAAACAAACGACTCACGACCAATTCTAATAAAGCTAATACAATAATTTTGTTTCTTAGAATCGAAAAGTAAAAAAACACATAATACCTGTCATTGAAGGCAGTGCAGTGGTTCATCAATTGTCATGTCTCCACCGTCAGGGTTAACTATTTTTTAGAGTGAGACGAAAGTAGTTGTGTCTCACTCCAACCAATGGTCAACTCAAACGGTGTAGAACGTTCCGCAAATGGTGAATCACTGCACTGCCTTCAATAACAGGTATTAAGTTTTTTTCGTTATTAACGCTGAAAAATAAAATTATTGTATTAATTTTGGTACCTCCAAACTCAAAATGTACAGCAGCCATGATTAGAACAATTCAAATGTCTTTTGTGCTCTTCTCATTTATATTATTACGAGGTCAGCGAATGGTCAGCGAACGGTTAGTGACTGGTTCCGCCAGGGTTGTTTTCCTTTTTGCGTTAATTTTATCTGATACTTGTATACGAGGTCTGTCCAGAAAGTATCGGGCCTACCTTTATATCTCCGCGCTGGCGTTATTCTTCATCATCGGGCGGGTGGCTTCCTTCAAAGTAATTCCCACTTGATTGAATAACACGGTTCCAGCGATATTTCCACTTCTTGAAACAGTCCTAGAACTCACTTTTTGAAATGGCCTCCAGCTCGCGCGTCGCATTGCTCTGAATCGTCTCGATGTCGTCAAACCACTTTCCTTTGAGCGCCATTTTCAATTTTGGGGACATATAAAAGGCGCAGGGAGCTATGTCAGGACTGTACGGAGACTGTCGGAGCTGTACAATCTTGTGTTTCGCCAAAAATTTCTCCACAAGATTCGATGAATGCGCTGGCGCGTTATCGTGGTGAAGAAGCCAATCACTGCACACACGCAAATCATTCCTAAAATCTTGTTCAAATATCCCCAAACAGTAGTTTTCGGTATTCCGAGATCGTTTTCTAGTTCACGAACAGTTAATCGACGATCACCTTCAATCGCAAGTCGCACCCGCTCAATATTATCCAATGTTTTTGTCGTCGAAGGTCGGCCAGAACGAGAATCACTATCAACAGAAGTGCGGCCTCCTTTGAAACGATTATAACACTCTTTTATTCATTTTTTGCTCATACACTCATTCCCAAAGGTCTTCTGGATCATCTCAATAGTTACCGGACACTACTTATTATAAGCATTGTATTAGTTCATGAGTATTATTTGCTAGTTAATATATTATTTCAGAAAGCGAATCGTCCCCTCGCATAAAAATTGTTCTGCACTTCAGGACATACAAAACGCGCTTCACTCGAGTTCGCACCAATTTTTGGATTCAAGTGACATGCCAAACAAAAAAGCGACACAATGATACCTTTATTCGAGCGATTTTGAATAACACGAAAAATTCTAATGTGGTTTCTGCGCTTGGAAATATATAAAACTTTCCTAGCGTGAGTGTTGCGAAAAAGTGTATAAAACTTTGAATGTACATGAAAAAGATTTCGACATATCAGTGACTATTCAAAATTATAACATAGTCATGGTCTGGTATTATAGAAAAGTACAGGATTGGGGATGGGAATTATTCTTTGGAACTATCCCTCTTCTTTCTCTATAATCGGGATACTGACAACGTAGGTGAACAATCCTTTAATGTTTGACAACACGGCAGCTATATTCTTATTGTTACTGTAAACTTTGTTAAATTCAGCATTTATTTAACGCAGATCATTTTCGATGAGGGTTCCAAATAATGTTTTTGAATTATCTCCAACGAAGTTGGCTAAAGCTATTCGTTGCCTGGTTTGTCGTTTTGCTAAGAGCTTCATGAGGATAGTATTTTTGTGTCTTAATCTATTGTCAGAGTATAATTCGCCTGACTAATCATAGCTAGTGCCAGCAGCGTTATCATCTGTATCAGCATCTGAAAAATACGGCATGCATTGATCTATATGTATTAGAATGATCTTATATTTATTTCTAATTCTTAGATTGTTATTGTCGATGTAATCTATTACTATAAAAGGACTTTTCCAGGCTGGTTCTAATTTATTTTGCTTAGCGTTGTTAAGTGTTTTGACAAGATCTCCTGCTTTATATATTGGATGTTTCCTAGTTATATTGGTCAGAAAGTATAGTCTTAGGTGCTCCGAAAGTATAAATATAGTGATCGATTAAGGCTTCTATTATTGAATTCGTTGATTCATTCTCCAAGGGTAAATAGTGGATCTCCGAAAATAAGCCTTAAATTGGTTAGTTTTTTACTATTGATTGCCTCTATGATCCAGCTTAATTTTATGAGCCAATCTTCTTCATCATAGTCGGGCATTTCCTTCCATAAATTTCCTATCGCGTTAGGTTTTGTCTTAACTTTGCCGAAGGTGGGTTGCAGTCTCGAATTTATAAATTCCGTATGCATGTCAAGTTTCTCGGTTGTCATGTCTTCTGCAGATTCGTTCTTTGTTTCCTCCGAAGGTACTCTCATCCGTCTTGGTTGGTCCTCTCCTTTTAGTACCCTATATTCTGTTATAACTGGGGTACCGAAAATATCGATTTTCTGTCATTGATTTTTTAATACCGCAGTTCCATCCTCCTCATCGGATATTCCTGCTTCCGACATTGCTTGTTTTGAAATATCAGATGTTATAGGGAAAAGTCGGAATAAACAGTCTGTAACTTTGATTTCATTTCCTTTCACGTATACGATGTCGTAATCGTGTTCCTCCATTCTCAATCGCCATCGAAGCAATCTCGAGCTGGGATTCTTAACATTATGGAGACACACCAAAGCTCTGTGGTCCATTTGGATTTCGAATTTTTTACCAAGGAGATACTGTCTCAAGCGCTTTATAGCCCATACTATAGCTAAAAGCTCTTTTTCTGAGGTACTGTATCTTTCTATAGCTTTTTTAAGAGTCCTTGAGATGAATAAGCATGGGTGTCCATTTTGACTAAGAACTGCTCCTAAGCCTTGATTTGAGGCGTCAGTTGTTAAGGTGAATTGTTCTTTGAAATTCGGGAACCTCAATACCGGTGCTGATATTAATGCATTTTTCAAGTGGTAGAATGCTTTTTCACAGTTTGATGTCCAGTCGAATATTATATCTTTTTGAGTTAGCTTAGTGAGTGGTCTTGCAATGCTTGAAAATTTTTCTATAAATTTTCTATAGTAGCCAGATAGTCCTAGGACAGATAGTACGTCCTTCACAGTTTTGAGTTCTTTAAAGTTTTTGATCGCGCTCAACTTTTCTAGGTTAGGTTTCACACCTTCTTTAGTTACGATGTGTCTTAAGTACTCTAATTCGGGTTTCAAGTATTTACTTTTGCTGGGTTCTAAACGTAATCCAAGTTGTTTGATCCTTTGCAAAACGTCTTCCATATTTTGATTATGTTGTTGGATAGTGTCTCCGGGTGCGTTCTTCAATCCAAAAGGCATCCGATTGTACTCAAAATTTCCTTGTGAAGTGGAGAAAGCTGTATATTTTTTGTCTCTTTCTCTCATCGGGATCTGGTGGAAACCCGCTGATAAGTCAAAGGCAGAAAAGAATTTTGCCTTTCCTAATTGATCAAGGATATCGTCTATCACAGGCAAGGGACAAGCGTCCTGGTCTGTGTCTTTCTCAATTTTTTGATAATCTATCACCATTCTCAACTTGTTACCTATTTTGGGTACTATCCATAATGTGAAATATGTGTTCTTTATTGAAAAAGTTTAATTTGACAGTTTCAGTTGACGTGTGCTCGTCTCGTCCCATAACAAATTTTTTGAAGTGTTTTTGTCTAATGTTTTGTTTGCCTAGGATTTTTTTTAGGTTGATTGCTGCTCCAGAGTCTACTAGCAGTTGATAGCTTCCTGTTCTTCTTCTTGCTCTAATAGATCTTCGTCTTCCGCATACGGCAGAAACTCGGATGAGTCCTCGTAATCTATTTGTTCCTATATTTCTTTCGGTGTCATTTGTAGTGCATCCGTGCTTTCCTCTTGTAGCATTCTCACTGGTTGTCGGGATTTTTTGACATTCTGGCCGGGTTGAAAACGCTCTCTCACGTGACATTGGTTTGCAAAATAACCTGTCTTGACACATTTATAACAATTCATTTTTACCCTGTCTGCTAGTGTCAGTTCTATAGGATTGACGTACTGTGCTTGTATAGCGTTATTGAATTCATTTATAATAATCTGTCTGAATCTAAGAGTGAAATTTTGTACAGACTCAGTTGCTCCTTGTTTGCAACTCTCTAGTTTTAATTTTAGGGTTTCAATCGAGTTTGATGATTTTAAATTTTGTCTAAGTGCGTCGTATAAATCCAGGTATGAGTTCATTTGTAAATATCCAATTGACTTTTACGCGAAACCAGTAATGTTCTTTGCTATAATTAAGTCTAGGAGTAAATTAGGTTGTGTAGATCTGGTATTTACTTTCTTAACAGTTCTAATGAAATCTTCCATTCCTATGTCGTCTTGTCCATTGATCCCACGAGTGGTTTCGAACGCGGTTTCTGCTTTTATTCTTTCCTCCTCGACGATGTGTGATGCTGAAGGTACGGGGAATCGTACGTTAGGCTCTGCGTATAAGTTCTCATTCCTAAACCGTAAGTTTTCTTGTGCGTGCTTATTTACCTGTCCTTCTTCGGACGACGAGTCATTGGTAACCTCTTGTCGTTGTGTAGTTAATTACTTGCTGCTATGCAGGTTATGGGCGTTAGTCAACCTGGTCCGATTCTTCTTAAGTTTTTACCGTCTATATGACGTACCTCTTTCTCCTGTTTGCGGGACTCGTTCCAATTTGAATGTTCTTTAATCTGAATTTGCGTCGTATAGGGCCTACTATATTCAGCGCCTAATTATATTCAGATAAATACTAATTCCCTTTTATATTATTTTTCTCTTTCGGGCTTACCGTAGTGGAGTACGGAGTTTTTGCCTTAATGAATCTCGTAAGATTCTCACTTCCTTCTAGTCCGTAGATTCCAGTTTCTTTTCTCAGTGCCGTCCGCCTTTCCATATGATTCTAATTAATCTATTCCGTAGAATTTCAAGAACCGAGAGAACTTACCGAATCCTGGCAGGATCGCCAAAAAATGTTATGCGTAATGACGTACAAAGAGGTTTTGAGAATGCTACTGAGTCATCCGCTCAGGAAACTCAGTAGTTACTACTTTATTGGTCGGACAAGAACTGAGGAGCGGGCTCTGCGCTCTACATTATATAGGCCTTGAGTGCTAATACCGTTGGGCACAAAAACTGGAAATTAGGAATGAATGCCATTTTGTGCTCAAAAGTAGTAATTAATCTCATACTCTGACCGTTCTCTGACTGCAATCTGATCGTTCTCTGACCTCACATTATTATGGCTAAGAACGATAAAAAAAAACATTCAAAACATTGCAATTATGATTCTGCGATCAAATTTGAATTAGCAGGTGAAGGAATAAATACAATAATTTTATTATTCAGAGATAAAAACTACAAAAACATCGTATACCTCAAAAATTCAAGTGTAGTACACATCTAATGTGTTAGAAAGTAAAAAACGACACTTTCGGACCAAGTCATTTTATTTTAAAAAACAGTTTCAACGTTTCGAGAACACAATGTATCTCCTCATCAGGGAATAAAAGCTCTTATTACCACATTAGTATTAAATTTGTTAAATCTGTAATAAAGAATTATTTTATATCGATTGTAACAGATAAAATATTATAAAAATATTATTATAAAAAAGTAAATACCTTAAAATTGTAAGAATAAACATATAAACCATAATAATTTTACAAACATTGTAAGGTTAACCAAATATGAAAATTTTTGTTAGGAAGCAAGAGCACACGGCTCTGCTCCCGACGTAACTGAATTTCAAAATTGTCACTTACTTATTATTATAATATTACAGGAGCGTATCGTTGAATTTTAAAATTACGGAGTCAATAAGAAATGAAATTTTGTGGAATGATTTCAAAATTGTCCATCAAGAAAAAAACTTTCAAAAAAGATCTTTCGCAGAAATGGTTTTCATAAAAAAAGAAAAAAACAATAGTCTAAACAAAGTCTCAGATTTGGAGCATTTTAACCAATCTTATAATGCTATTCTGGAATTCCTTTTATGAAAATTTTATAAAAATAGAAGAAATTCCGATTATTTTTATATTTTCTCCCCTTACTTATATGTTGGTTTCCATTTCTTACTTAATTTATAAATGAATGTCATTTTATCTTATGTTGTTTCCTAAATTTTATTTATTTATAAACAAATTTGACTTCTTATTGACTCCGTAATTTTAAACTTCGACGATACGCTCCTGTAATATTATAATAATAAGTAAGTGACAATTTTGAAATTCAGTTAAGTCGGGAGCAGAGCCGTGTGCTCTTGCTTCCTAACAAAAATTTTCATATTAGTTTAACCTTACAATGTTTGTAAAATTATTATGGTTTATATGTTTATTCTTACAATTTTAAGGTATTTACTTTTTTATAATAATATTTTTATAATATTTTATCTGTTACAATCGATATAAAATAATTCTTTATTACAGATTTAACAAATTTAATACTAATGTGGTAATAAGAGCTTTTATTCCCTAATGAGGAGATACATTGTGTTCTCGAAACGTTGGAACTGTTTTTTAAAATAAAATGACTTGGTCCGAAAGTGTCGTTTTTTACTTTCTAACACATTAGATGTGTACTACACTTGAATTTTTAATATTCTCGGACGTAAAAAGATTAACATACTGATGGTATACCTGTCATTAAAGGCAGTGCAGTGGTCCACAATTGGCGGAACGTTTTCACCGTGAAGGTTTACTATTGGTGGAGTGAGACGCAACTACTTCTGTCTCACTTCTAACAATAGCCAATCCTGACGGTGGAGACATTCCGCAAATGGTGAACCACTGCACTGCCTTCAATGAAAAGTAAGAACATGTTCGCAAAACATTACTACTAATGTACTATTTTTTCTTTTCCTCTTTCAGCTCTTCTCAAACAGAATAATAAAAGACCGGAAAGACAGATGCTACGCAATGGATATTTACCCGCTGGATATATGAAAAAGGACGATTCTCAAGTAAGCTTCATTGCTTATACGTATATATATATATATATATATATATATATATAAATATATATATATATATAAAGTTTTTTAAGTAACATAATCTACATGTAAAATTACTGTTAAATTATAGTCCAAACATCCCCGTTCAAATGTATGTATGTATTCGTATTAATCGTAAACATTTAAAATTAAAATTTGAATTAATTGTGATTTGTTCAATTTATTGTGGACCATTTCTTAACACGATTTACCAATTCCAAAAAGAAAAATCTGGCACTTGCATACCGCTTGCATTTTAAAATTGAAATAATAGAAATATAATTGTTGCAAATTCGAAAATAATCGAGAATTCCCTTCTTAAAATTTGTTTACCAGCTTGAACATGCCCCCAAGGAACATAAAGTATAATATGATTGTTCAATTTCAGATTTTTATGAATATTGGTTGATGACCGAAAGGAAGATGGACGATATTAAAGCCGATATTGGGGCTCAAAACACCTTCGATTATATACGAAAAAAAATATCGGACATGAAAACAATTTCACGTGGTAAGATATTACAAAATTATTTTTAATCCAATGACCTACTTTTTTTTTATATTTAACAGTAATTACATCTTTACAAGGTACATAAATTTATATGTTTATGCTTAAGTTTACAGGTTCTGCGGAGAAAAAAATAAACTTTCAAGAAAACGAAACTGATGCTCCGCTTTTGGAACGAAATACGATGCCAGATGTGGAAAATTAATCTAAACTACCAGAAGATAAACTAGATCTCGCTTACACTTTGAGAAATGGCAAAAACGAGATGGAAAATCTAGAAGAGGATGAGAAAGTAAAGGAAAATAAAGAAGGAATTATGAAACTCTTCATAATGGAACACGAATGGAAGAGAATAGTAAGAAGGCAGCAACTCTTTTCGAAGATGAAAGTATTCTTCCAGAGAGGAAAAGCATTTCTAATCGTGAAAGCCCTCTAGGAAATATCGAAAACCTCACAGATAATGCAAGTTACGTTGAAAACGCAGAAGAAAAAATAGAAAGAAGGACAGGAGACTTGCAAAAAGGGGAAGGTTTTCAAGAAAGAGAAACTTGCGAGAACCGCGTTCAAAATGTAAAGGCAAATAAGATGTACGATGTAGAATATAAACATCACATTAGCTCGCTAAATCTGTCAAAAGAAATTAAAATTCTTCCCGGCTGTATTAATTTTTCCGACGTAATGTAAGCGATTTGCGTGTCTTTACAATTTTGTTATAAGTACAGGTTTTATAAATAATATCGAGTAATATTGACCTGAAATATTTTGATTTATTTCATAAAATTAATATAAAGCTTTCAATGTGTTCCTAATTAGAGGAAGGAACCAGTCTTTGCATTAGATTTTAAGCTCTTGAAATTTATTACGTTTTTTAAATACAATTATAACATTTTCTTTCTTTTCGGCGATATGATGGTTTATGTGTTAAAATACATTACCGTCCAGGAGTAAAAGGACACCTGTTTTTTCAGATGTAGCTAAAGTCTCTTAATTTGTTCAATATAATTTGAAATTTTGTTCCCGATAGTAGTATAAAAGGGAATAAAAGTATACGTCCGCTAAGCTCAAGTTAAATGCAAAACAACACTTTTATAAAATGATTACTTAATTTTTATAAAACTTTTATATACTTAATTTTTTATAAAATGATACATAATGATTACTTGTTTTTTTAAAACCTGTTTCATCACCGTGCCTTAGCGGACCCGGTTGAGAGAACGGTCAGAGAATACTCTGACCGTTCTCTGACCTCGCATTATTATGGCTATGAACGATAAAAAACATTTAAAACATTGCAATATTATAATTCCGTGGCAAAATCTAGAATAAAAGGTGTAGAAATAAATACAATAATTTTATTTTTCAGCGATAAAAACTAGGAAAACCTCTTGTACCTGTCATTGAAGGCAGTGCAGTGGTTCACCATTTGCGGAATGTCTCCACCGTCAGGATTGGCTATTGTTAGAAGTGAGACAGAAGTAGTTGCGTCTCACTCCACCAATAGTAAACCTTCACGGTGAAAACGTTCCGCCAATTGTGGACCACTGCACTGCCTTTAATGACAGGTATACGATCAGTATGTTAATCTTTTTACGTCCGAGAATATTAAAAATTCAAGTGTAGTACACATCTAATGTGTTAGAAAGTAAAAAACGACACTTTCGGACCAAGTCATTTTATTTTAAAAAACAGTTCCAACGTTTCGAGAACACAATGTATCTCCTCATTAGGGAATAAAAGCTCTTATTACCACATTAGTATTAAATTTGTTAAATCTGTAATAAAGAATTATTTTATATCGATTGTAACAGATAAAATATTATAAAAATATTATTATAAAAAAGTAAATACCTTAAAATTGTAAGAATAAACATATAAACCATAATAATTTTACAAACATTGTAAGGTTAAACTAATATGAAAATTTTTGTTAGGAAGCAAGAGCACACGGCTCTGCTCCCGACTTAACTGAATTTCAAAATTGTCACTTACTTATTATTATAATATTACAGGAGCGTATCGTCGAAGTTTAAAATTACGGAGTCAATAAGAAGTCAAATTTGTTTATAAATAAATAAAATTTAGGAAACAACATAAGATAAAATGACATTCATTTATAAATTAAGTAAGAAATGGAAACCAACATATAAGTAAGGGGAGAAAATATAAAAATAATCGGAATTTCTTCTATTTTTATAAAATTTTCATAAAAGGAATTCCAGAATAGCATTATAAGATTGGTTAAAATGCTCCAAATCTGAGACTTTGTTTAGACTATTGTTTTTTTCTTTTTTTATGAAAACCATTTCTGCGAAAGATCTTTTTTGAAAGTTTTTTTCTTGATGGACAATTTTGAAATCATTCCACAAAATTTCATTTCTTATTGACTCCGTAATTTTAAAATTCAACGATACGCTCCTGTAATATTATAATAATAAGTAAGTGACAATTTTGAAATTCAGTTACGTCGGGAGCAGAGCCGTGTGCTCTTGCTTCCTAACAAAAATTTTCATATTTGGTTAACCTTACAATGTTTGTAAAATTATTATGGTTTATATGTTTATTCTTACAATTTTAAGGTATTTACTTTTTTATAATAATATTTTTATAATATTTTATCTGTTACAATCGATATAAAATAATTCTTTATTACAGATTTAACAAATTTAATACTAATGTGGTAATAAGAGCTTTTATTCCCTGATGAGGAGATACATTGTGTTCTCGAAACGTTGGAACTGTTTTTTAAAATAAAATGACTTGGTCCGAAAGTGTCGTTTTTTACTTTCTAACACATTAGATGTGTACTACACTTGAATTTTTAATATTCTCGGACGTAAAAAGATTAACATACTGATCGTATACCTGTCATTAAAGGCAGTGCAGTGGTCCACAATTGGCGGAACGTTTTCACCGTGAAGGTTTACTATTGGTGGAGTGAGACGCAACTACTTCTGTCTCACTTCTAACAATAGCCAATCCTGACGGTGGAGACATTCCGCAAATGGTGAACCACTGCACTGCCTTCAATGAAAAGTAAGAACATGTTCGCAAAACATTACTACTAATGTACTATTTTTCTTTTCCTCTTTCAGCTCTTCTCAAACAGAATAATAAAAGACCGGAAAGACAGATGCTACGCAATGGATATTTACCCGCTGGATATATGAAAAAGGACGATTCTCAAGTAAGCTTCATTGCTTATACGTATATATATATATATATATATATATATAAAGTTTTTTAAGTAACATAATCTACATGTAAAATTACTGTTAAATTATAGTCCAAACATCCCCGTTCAAATGTATGTATGTATTCGTATTAATCGTAAACATTTAAAATTAAAATTTGAATTAATTGTGATTTGTTCAATTTATTGTGGACCATTTCTTAACACGATTTACCAATTCCAAAAAGAAAAATCTGGCACTTGCATACCGCTTGCATTTTAAAATTGAAATAAGGGAAATATAATTGTTGCAAATTCGAAAATAATCGAGAATTCCCTTCTTAAAATTTGTTTACCAGCTTGAACATGCCCCCAAGGAACATAAAGTATAATATGATTGTTCAATTTCAGATTTTTATGAATATTGGTTGATGACCGAAAGGAAGATGGACGATATTAAAGCCGATATTGGGGCTCAAAACACCTTCGATTATATACGAAAAAAAATATCGGACATGAAAACAATTTCACGTGGTAAGATATTACAAAATTATTTTTAATCCAATGACCTACTAATTTTTTATAGTTAACAGTAATTACATCTTTACAAGGTACATAAATTTATATGTTTATGCTTAAGTTTACAGGTTCTGCGGAGAAAAAAATAAACTTTCAAGAAAACGAAACTGATGCTCCGCTTTTGGAACGAAATACGATGCCAGATGTGGAAAATTAATCTAAACTACCAGAAGATAAACTAGATCTCGCTTACACTTTGAGAAATGGCAAAAACGAGATGGAAAATCTAGAAGAGGATGAGAAAGTAAAGGAAAATAAAGAAGGAATTATGAAACTCTTCATAATGGAACACGAATGGAAGAGAATAGTAAGAAGGCAGCAACTCTTTTCGAAGATGAAAGTATTCTTCCAGAGAGGAAAAGCATTTCTAATCGTGAAAGCCCTCTAGGAAATATCGAAAACCTCACAGATAATGCAAGTTACGTTGAAAACGCAGAAGAAAAAATAGAAAGAAGGACAGGAGACTTGCAAAAAGGGGAAGGTTTTCAAGAAAGAGAAACTTGCGAGAACCGCGTTCAAAACGTAAAGGCAAATAAGATGTACGATGTAGAATATAAACATCACATTAGCTCGCTAAATCTGTCAAAAGAAATTAAAATTCTTCCCGGCTGTATTAATTTTTCCGACGTAATGTAAGCGATTTGCGTGTCTTTACAATTTTGTTATAAGTACAGGTTTTATAAATAATATCGAGTAATATTGACCTGAAATATTTTGATTTATTTCATAAAATTAATATAAAGCTTTCAATGTGTTCCTAATTAGAGGAAGGAACCAGTCTTTGCATTAGATTTTAAGCTCTTGAAATTTATTACGTTTTTTAAATACAATTATAACATTTTCTTTCTTTTCGGCGATATGATGGTTTATGTGTTAAAATACATTACCGTCCAGGAGTAAAAGGACACCTGTTTTTTCAGATGTAGCTAAAGTCTCTTAATTTGTTCAATATAATTTGAAATTTTGTTCCCGATAGTAGTATAAAAGGGAATAAAAGTATACGTCCGCTAAGCTCAAGTTAAATGCAAAACAACACTTTTATAAAATGATTACTTAATTTTTATAAAACTTTTATATACTTAATTTTTTATAAAATGATACATAATGATTACTTGTTTTTTTTTTAAAACCTGTTTCATCACCGTGCCTTAGCGGACCCGGTTGAGAGAACGGTCAGAGAATACTCTGACCGTTCTCTGACCTCGCATTATTATGGCTATGAACGATAAAAAACATTTAAAACATTGCAATATTATAATTCCGTGGCAAAATCTAGAATAAAAGGTGTAGAAATAAATACAATAATTTTATTTTTCAGCGATAAAAACTAGGAAAACCTCTTGTACCTGTCATTGAAGGCAGTGCAGTGGTTCACCATTTGCGGAATGTCTCCACCGTCAGGATTGGCTATTGTTAGAAGTGAGACAGAAGTAGTTGCGTCTCACTCCACCAATAGTAAACCTTCACGGTGAAAACGTTCCGCCAATTGTGGACCACTGCACTGCCTTTAATGACAGGTATACGATCAGTATGTTAATCTTTTTACGTCCGAGAATATTAAAAATTCAAGTGTAGTACACATCTAATGTGTTAGAAAGTAAAAAACGACACTTTCGGACCAAGTCATTTTATTTTAAAAAACAGTTCCAACGTTTCGAGAACACAATGTATCTCCTCATTAGGGAATAAAAGCTCTTATTACCACATTAGTATTAAATTTGTTAAATCTGTAATAAAGAATTATTTTATATCGATTGTAACAGATAAAATATTATAAAAATATTATTATAAAAAAGTAAATACCTTAAAATTGTAAGAATAAACATATAAACCATAATAATTTTACAAACATTGTAAGGTTAACCAAATATGAAAATTTTTGTTAGGAAGCAAGAGCACACGGCTCTGCTCCCGACGTAACTGAATTTCAAAATTGTCACTTACTTATTATTATAATATTACAGGAGCGTATCGTTGAATTTTAAAATTACGGAGTCAATAAGAAATGAAATTTTGTGGAATGATTTCAAAATTGTCCATCAAGAAAAAAAACTTTCAAAAAAGATCTTTCGCAGAAATGGTTTTCATAAAAAAAGAAAAAAACAATAGTCTAAACAAAGTCTCAGATTTGGAGCATTTTAACCAATCTTATAATGCTATTCTGGAATTCCTTTTATGAAAATTTTATAAAAATAGAAGAAATTCCGATTATTTTTATATTTTCTCCCCTTACTTATATGTTGGTTTCCATTTCTTACTTAATTTATAAATGAATGTCATTTTATCTTATGTTGTTTCCTAAATTTTATTTATTTATAAACAAATTTGACTTCTTATTGACTCCGTAATTTTAAACTTCGACGATACGCTCCTGTAATATTATAATAATAAGTAAGTGACAATTTTGAAATTCAGTTAAGTCGGGAGCAGAGCCGTGTGCTCTTGCTTCCTAACAAAAATTTTCATATTAGTTTAACCTTACAATGTTTGTAAAATTATTATGGTTTATATGTTTATTCTTACAATTTTAAGGTATTTACTTTTTTATAATAATATTTTTATAATATTTTATCTGTTACAATCGATATAAAATAATTCTTTATTACAGATTTAACAAATTTAATACTAATGTGGTAATAAGAGCTTTTATTCCCTAATGAGGAGATACATTGTGTTCTCGAAACGTTGGAACTGTTTTTTAAAATAAAATGACTTGGTCCGAAAGTGTCGTTTTTTACTTTCTAACACATTAGATGTGTACTACACTTGAATTTTTAATATTCTCGGACGTAAAAAGATTAACATACTGATCGTATACCTGTCATTAAAGGCAGTGCAGTGGTCCACAATTGGCGGAACGTTTTCACCGTGAAGGTTTACTATTGGTGGAGTGAGACGCAACTACTTCTGTCTCACTTCTAACAATAGCCAATCCTGACGGTGGAGACATTCCGCAAATGGTGAACCACTGCACTGCCTTCAATGACAGGTACAAGAGGTTTTCCTAGTTTTTATCGCTGAAAAATAAAATTATTGTATTTATTTCTACACCTTTTATTCTAGATTTTGCCACGGAATTATAATATTGCAATGTTTTAAATGTTTTTTATCGTTCATAGCCATAATAATGCGAGGTCAGAGAACGGTCAGAGTATTCTCTGACCGTTCTCTCAACCGGGTCCGCTAAGGCACGGTGATGAAACAGGTTTTAAAAAAAAACAAGTAATCATTATGTATCATTTTATAAAAAATTAAGTATATAAAAGTTTTATAAAAATTAAGTAATCATTTTATAAAAGTGTTGTTTTGCATTTAACTTGAGCTTAGCGGACGTATACTTTTATTCCCTTTTATACTACTATCGGGAACAAAATTTCAAATTATATTGAACAAATTAAGAGACTTTAGCTACATCTGAAAAAACAGGTGTCCTTTTACTCCTGGACGGTAATGTATTTTAACACATAAACCATCATATCGCCGAAAAGAAAGAAAATGTTATAATTGTATTTAAAAAACGTAATAAATTTCAAGAGCTTAAAATCTAATGCAAAGACTGGTTCCTTCCTCTAATTAGGAACACATTGAAAGCTTTATATTAATTTTATGAAATAAATCAAAATATTTCAGGTCAATATTACTCGATATTATTTATAAAACCTGTACTTATAACAAAATTGTAAAGACACGCAAATCGCTTACATTACGTCGGAAAAATTAATACAGCCGGGAAGAATTTTAATTTCTTTTGACAGATTTAGCGAGCTAATGTGATGTTTATATTCTACATCGTACATCTTATTTGCCTTTACATTTTGAACGCGGTTCTCGCAAGTTTCTCTTTCTTGAAAACCTTCCCCTTTTTGCAAGTCTCCTGTCCTTCTTTCTATTTTTTCTTCTGCGTTTTCAACGTAACTTGCATTATCTGTGAGGTTTTCGATATTTCCTAGAGGGCTTTCACGATTAGAAATGCTTTTCCTCTCTGGAAGAATACTTTCATCTTCGAAAAAGAGTTGCTGCCTTCTTACTATTCTCTTCCATTCGTGTTCCATTATGAAGAGTTTCATAATTCCTTCTTTATTTTCCTTTACTTTCTCATCCTCTTCTAGATTTTCCATCTCGTTTTTGCCATTTCTCAAAGTGTAAGCGAGATCTAGTTTATCTTCTGGTAGTTTAGATTAATTTTCCACATCTGGCATCGTATTTCGTTCCAAAAGCGGAGCATCAGTTTCGTTTTCTTGAAAGTTTATTTTTTTCTCCGCAGAACCTGTAAACTTAAGCATAAACATATAAATTTATGTACCTTGTAAAGATGTAATTACTGTTAAATATAAAAAAAAAAGTAGGTCATTGGATTAAAAATAATTTTGTAATATCTTACCACGTGAAATTGTTTTCATGTCCGATATTTTTTTTCGTATATAATCGAAGGTGTTTTGAGCCCCAATATCGGCTTTAATATCGTCCATCTTCCTTTCGGTCATCAACCAATATTCATAAAAATCTGAAATTGAACAATCATATTATACTTTATGTTCCTTGGGGGCATGTTCAAGCTGGTAAACAAATTTTAAGAAGGGAATTCTCGATTATTTTCGAATTTGCAACAATTATATTTCTATTATTTCAATTTTAAAATGCAAGCGGTATACAAGTGCCAGATTTTTCTTTTTGGAATTGGTAAATCGTGTTAAGAAATGGTCCACAATAAATTGAACAAATCACAATTAATTCAAATTTTAATTTTAAATTATAGCAAGACATGTTCCTGTACATGTTTTGGATTTTTTATATTGACCCACAGTAATAAATATATGATAATTGCATCGGCATGGAGTCAGTTACTTTTTTTTTTCCAAATATATAAAATTTCAAAGTGGCAAACGTTTCGGCCACAGATGTGGGCCCTCTTCAGTGCCAGATTTATTTAAAAGTGAAAACATTAAGATATCGAAGCCGCTTTAGAAAATAAACCTTAAAAATTAATCATTAATAATTAACCTGAAATGCGTGCAATTTATAAGTTATTTAGTAACCTAAGAGTAATACTAATTTTTGTCTTTGTTTTTTTGGATTTTTTATTTTATTACTTTAATTAAGTTAGTGGATCATGCATAAAAATTTTGGAAAAACTCATGAAAAAGTGAAGGCCTGATGTTGGACGACCAAAGGAGAGGTGCAGTTTTTTTTGTATTAAAAAATTAATCCCAGTTGCGCTCGTGAGAGTGTGAGGTTGTCAACCACAAACAGCATATAAAAACTAAAAAAACACCAGACACAAGAACCACGAGAAGACACGAAAACACACAAAGAACACGAAAAACCACAGAAACAACACAATAAATTCAAAAAAAACAACACAAAGGAACACACACTCACTGATAGGGGTAGATTTGAAACAAACCAACGATAAAATTGAGTTATTAAGATTGTTGGCTTAAGGCACTTACTGAAAGTAGTGTTTTAATCCACAAAAATTCCTAAATAAACAAAAGAACACACACTCACTGCAGAGTTAGATTTGACATAAGCAACGATTAAATTGAATTATTGAGATTGCCGACTTTATACACCTAAATCACGCACTAAAAATAATGAGTTTTAATTCACAAAAATTCCGAAAAACACAAAAGAACACTCACTCACTGGTAGGGTTAGATTTGACACAAAACAACGGTTAAATTGAATTACTGTGATTGCTGACTTAATACACTTAAATCTTGCACTAAGAGTAGTGAGTTTTAATCCACAAAAATTCCAAAAAAAACACAAAAGGAACACACGCTCACTGACAGGGTTATATTTAACATAAAACAACGATTAAATTTAATTATTTTGATTGCTGACTTAATACACTTAAATCACGCACTAAAAATAATGAGTTTTAATCCAAAAAATCCCAAAAAAACACGAAAAAACACTTTTCACTCACAGAGGTAACACACTACCGGTAACGAGTTTAATCGCAAAATTAAGTTAAAAACTTATAATTAACCTACACACACACACGCGAGCGCAAATAAGAGATAAAAGAAATAGTTTTCCAATCTTTGGAAAAGTAGAAAAATCGACGTTCGTCGAGGTCGTTCCACGTCAAAAAGCAGACTGATTTTGAGAGAGGAAATATGACATTTAAAGTCAATGGCAAAAATGCTTTTATGTATAAAAAGAAATGTGTTAAGAGGACTCGCTTTTAAAGTCTTCAAGCCTGTACAGTTCAAGAGCTTGTCCAAACACTTAAAGACGTCAAACGGCTCAATAGAAAATGAGAGATGGAAGGCACATGTTCAAGTTGGAATTCAGGGAAAGGAACGGTGCAAGTTTTTCCAGTATATTATTAATATGCATGTGTTGTAATAAACAGTATAGACTGACTACGTATGATAGAAGTGGTCAGATATTAGGTGATACCAGATTCGTATTTTATAGTACTAAATGAGGGGAAAAAGATGGTATTGGTAATGTAGAAAGGGGAATCCTTGTAGAGTATAATATTGCAAGAAAGTAACATCAATTGCGACTCAAACTTGCATAATGAGTTCTAAAACTAGCCATTGCGAGAAAGTTATGTAACATTTACATAACAGTAATTGAAAAACTTCAGATAGAGAAATGAGGCCTAACAAACTGATATTTATATAATTAATAATAATATATAATAATAATATTAATTATTATTATCAATAATAATAATTAGTTATTGTGAGAGAGTTATGTAACATTTACATAACAGTGATTGAAAAACTTCAGATAGCGGATTCCAGCCTCATAAACTGACATTTATATGTAGTTTTATGGTGAAAAGAGAAGTATATGACAAAAAATGTTATTGCAACGGAGTTATGTAACATTTACATAACAATGATTGAAAATTGGAACTCTGGGTACAAAGAATGTGTAGTAATGTAGTGCAGATGGGGTTGTATGACTAGTGACTGCCAACCCAATAATTAATGTAACATTAATGTAACGTAGGTTGGAGATAGAAGACTTTATGTAGTAAAATGTAACAGTAATGTAACATTTAATGTGACAAAATCTTTACATGAAGAATCTGGCCGTGAAAAATGATATTCGTATGTAGTTTAATAACACAGGGGGAGATGTATGACAATTAGCTATTGTGAGAGAGTTATGTAACATTTACATAACAGAGATTGAAAAACTTCAGATAGCGGATTCCAGCCTCATAAAACTGACATTCATATGTAGTTTTATGGTGAAAAGAGAAGTATATGACAAAAAATTATTGCGGAGAAGTTATGTAACATTTACATAACAATGATTGAAAATTGGAACTCTGGGTACAAAGCATGTGTAGTAATGTAGTACATATGGAGGTGTATGACTAGTGACTGCCAACCCAATAATTAATGTAACATTAATGTAACGTAGGTTGGAGATAGAAGACTTTATTTAGTAAAATGTAACAGTAATGTAACATTTAATGTGACAAAATCTTTACATGAAGAATCTGGCCGTGAAAAATGATATTCGTATATAGCTCGCAGGGGGCTGTATGACAATTGGCTGTTGTGAAAGAATTATGTAACATTCAAATAACAGTGATTGAAAACTTACATAGCGAAATCCAGCCCAAAAACTGACATTTATATGTAGTTTTATGGTAAAAAGAGAAGTATATGATAAAAAAACTATTGCGCAGGAGTTATGTAACATTTACATAACAATAATTGAAAATTGAAAACTCATTTGTTGAAATTTTTTATTTTTTAAATTTTTTAAAAATTTTAAAAAATTTTTTTTTTAAAATACGAATCTGGGTTAATTAATTCAACGGGGACCCTTTCTTGTTTTATTTGTCTAGAGGATCTCTCTTAAGAGTCACAGGCCCCAGTGCTGAAGGCACAGGTACTATTGTGAGGGACAAAAAAACTTTTTATAGCCCTTTTCTAAGTATAGGGCTATAAATCTTAGAGAGATTCTCTACATCTGTTCTCAGGTTTACAGCGTCATCTGTACCTGCAATATGACACATCTCCAACAGCAATCTTTTTTTGTAATTGGGTTCATTGGCTAAAATTTTTGTGTTAACAAAGTCAAAGAAGTGATCTTTTTCAATCGTATGTTTTGTTAACGCGTTTTGTTTATTCGGGGTTTCCCTAATGTTATTTTTGTGTTCATTCAATCGATTTTTTAGGAATCGTTTCGTTTGCCCTATGTAGACGGCTTTACAGTTATTTCCTTTGCAAGGGACGCTATAAACTATATTAGAGGCTTGTTCAATCGTTAATTTGTCTTTTGTTTGTTGGAAAATCGAATTGAGATTTTTGTGGTTCTTGAACGCGGTATTAATGTTGTAGGTGCGTAAAATACCTGAAATTTTTTCTGACAACCCTTCCACGTAAGGCAAGCTAACGAAGGGTTTGTTTTCTGTGTTTATGTTAACATGGTTGTTACCTAAACGTGTTTTTTGTTCTAAACTAAAAAGTCTTTGGTTGATGATTTCTTGTACGAAGGAAAGTGGGTAATCATTCTCTACAAGTGTATCTGTGATCAATTGTAAATTGCTATTGTGAAATTCTCTGTCTGATAGTAACATTGCTCTATCTACAAGGTTGTTAATTACGCTTTTTTTGTATCTGAGGGGATGATGGGAATTGAAATTGAGGTACCTACCCGACCAAGTAGGTTTCCTGTACCAATTAAAGGAGAGTTTTTGATTCTGTTTTCTGGTGATAGTTATATCCATAAAATTGATGGCTCTCTCGGACTCTTTTTCAAGAGTAAATTTGATATTAAGGGTGTTTGCGTTGAAAATTTGTAAAATGCGATCAACTTGTGTGCTAGGGGCGACAATTAAGATGTCATCTACGTAACGAAGATAAACAGGTACCTCGAAATCTAGGTTAGCTAATTTTTCTTTTTCTAAATCGTCCATTACTAAATCTGCAAGGATAGGGGAGAAAGGAGAACCCATTGGTAATCCTCGTTTTTGGAAGAAAGTGGTACCATTGAATTTAAAATCTGTGCTGTTTAAGCATAACTGGAGCCCTTCTTCAAAATCTGTCCAAGGTAATTGTACTTTGGGACGAATCTCTTCCCACCTACTTTTTACCGAAGAGATAGCTGCTTCCTTAGGAACATTTGTGAAAAGGGAGACCACATCCAATTAGACAGTTTAATAAACTCTCTGAAATGCAGTAAAAAGACTGTCTCCAACAGTAAACTAAATCAAAAATGGTTCAGAAACTTAACCGGAGTTCAAATTCCCGAAAATGTCGCTAAAGCAGCTAGCTTAGGGAAAAATTTTGGAGTTACCATTCAAAAACGCGAAATTCCTACATATAATATCATTGCCGATATCGAATCCAATATGAACAAAGTAAACCCTGAATCACATGACGAATTACGTCTTAAAATTACAAACGTTGTTAACAATTTTAAGAAAACTGGAAGTAAACACAAATCAAAATTTTTACAACCTTCTAAAGAAATCAAAGAGGCCAGAATCTTCGTAAAAAATAACCCAGACATTGTTTTTACTAGGGCAGACAAGGGCAACACAACGGTAGCTTTAACGCGAACCGATTATATTGAAAAAGTTGAAACCCTTTTACATGACGTTAATACATACCAAGTTCGTCCTAAAGACACGACTATGAAAATACAGAATAAAGTAAACGGGCTCGTTAAAAAATGGGAAAACAAAAAATTTATCAATAATTTGTTAGCGAAAGATTTAAAGACCTCCAATTCCGTTCCCTCTAGATTGTACGGTCTACCAAAAATCCACAAAGAAGGCAACCCGATTAGGCCCATTGTCTCATATGTAGGTAGCCCGACTTACAATCTAGCTTCCTTTTTTAGTAATGTCATATCCAAAAACACCACCCCACCAAAATCTAAAATAATCAACAGCTTCCAATTAATTCAAAAACTTAGAACTGTCAGTATTCCCAACAACTTTGTTCTCGCTTCCCTGGATGTGGTCTCCCTTTTCACAAATGTTCCTAAGGAAGCAGCTATCTCTTCGGTAAAAAGTAGGTGGGAAGAGATTCGTCCCAAAGTACAATTACCTTGGACAGATTTTGAAGAAGGGCTCCAGTTATGCTTAAACAGCACAGATTTTAAATTCAATGGTACCACTTTCTTCCAAAAACGAGGATTACCAATGGGTTCTCCTTTCTCCCCTATCCTTGCAGATTTAGTAATGGACGATTTAGAAAAAGAAAAATTAGCTAACCTAGATTTCGAGGTACCTGTTTATCTTCGTTACGTAGATGACATCTTAATTGTCGCCCCTAGCACACAAGTTGATCGCATTTTACAAATTTTCAACGCAAACACCCTTAATATCAAATTTACTCTTGAAAAAGAGTCCGAGAGAGCCATCAATTTTATGGATATAACTATCACCAGAAAACAGAATCAAAAACTCTCCTTTAATTGGTACAGGAAACCTACTTGGTCGGGTAGGTACCTCAATTTCAATTCCCATCATCCCCTCAGATACAAAAAAAGCGTAATTAACAACCTTGTAGATAGAGCAATGTTACTATCAGACAGAGAATTTCACAATAGCAATTTACAATTGATCACAGATACACTTGTAGAGAATGATTACCCACTTTCCTTCGTACAAGAAATCATCAACCAAAGACTTTTTAGTTTAGAACAAAAAACACGTTTAGGTAACAACCATGTTAACATAAACACAGAAAACAAACCCTTCGTTAGCTTGCCTTACGTGGAAGGGTTGTCAGAAAAAATTTCAGGTATTTTACGCACCTACAACATTAATACCGCGTTCAAGAACCACAAAAATCTCAATTCGATTTTCCAACAAACAAAAGACAAATTAACGATTGAACAAGCCTCTAATATAGTTTATAGCGTCCCTTGCAAAGGAAATAACTGTAAAGCCGTCTACATAGGGCAAACGAAACGATTCCTAAAAAATCGATTGAATGAACACAAAAATAACATTAGGGAAACCCCGAATAAACAAAACGCGTTAACAAAACATACGATTGAAAAAGATCACTTCTTTGACTTTGTTAACACAAAAATTTTAGCCAATGAACCCAATTACAAAAAAAGATTGCTGTTGGAGATGTGTCATATTGCAGGTACAGATGACGCTGTAAACCTGAGAACAGATGTAGAGAATCTCTCTAAGATTTATAGCCCTATACTTAGAAAAGGGCTATAAAAAGTTTTTTTGTCCCTCACAATAGTACCTGTGCCTTCAGCACTGGGGCCTGTGACTCTTAAGAGAGATCCTCTAGACAAATAAAACAAGAAAGGGTCCCCGTTGAATTAATTAACCCAGATTCGTATTTTAAAAAAAAAAAAAAATTTAAAAAATTTTTAAAAAATTTAAAAAATAAAAAATTTCAACAAATGAGTTTTCAATTTTCAATTATTGTTATGTAAATGTTACATAACTCCTGCGCAATAGTTTTTTTATCATATACTTCTCTTTTTACCATAAAACTACATATAAATGTCAGTTTTTGGGCTAGATCGCTATGTAAGTTTTCAATCACTGTTATTTGAATGTTACATAATTCTTTCACAACAGCCAATTGTCATACAGCCCCCCCTGCGAGCTATATACGAATATCATTTTTCACGGCCAGATTCTTCATGTAAAGATTTTGTCACATTAAATGTTACATTACTGTTACATTTTACTAAATAAAGTCTTCTATCTCCAACCTACGTTACATTAATGTTACATTAATTATTGGGTTGGCAGTCACTAGTCATACACCTCCATATGTACTACATTACTACACATGCTTTGTACCCAGAGTTCCAATTTTCAATCATTGTTATGTAAATGTTACATAACTTCTCCGCAATAATTTTTTGTCATATACTTCTCTTTTCACCATAAAACTACATATGAATGTCAGTTTTATGAGGCTGGAATCCGCTATCTGAAGTTTTTCAATCTCTGTTATGTAAATGTTACATAACTCTCTCACAATAGCTAATTGTCATACATCTCCCCCTGTGTTATTAAACTACATACGAATATCATTTTTCACGGCCAGATTCTTCATGTAAAGATTTTGTCACATTAAATGTTACATTACTGTTACATTTTACTACATAAAGTCTTCTATCTCCAACCTACGTTACATTAATGTTACATTAATTATTGGGTTGGCAGTCACTAGTCATACAACCCCATCTGCACTACATTACTACACATTCTTTGTACCCAGAGTTCCAATTTTCAATCATTGTTATGTAAATGTTACATAACTCCGTTGCAATAACATTTTTTGTCATATACTTCTCTTTTCACCATAAAACTACATATAAATGTCAGTTTATGAGGCTGGAATCCGCTATCTGAAGTTTTTCAATCACTGTTATGTAAATGTTACATAACTCTCTCACAATAACTAATTATTATTATTGATAATAATAATTAATATTATTATTATATATTATTATTAATTATATAAATATCAGTTTGTTAGGCCTCATTTCTCTATCTGAAGTTTTTCAATTACTGTTATGTAAATGTTACATAACTTTCTCGCAATGGCTAGTTTTAGAACTCATTATGCAAGTTTGAGTCGCAATTGATGTTACTTTCTTGCAATATTATACTCTACAAGGATTCCCCTTTCTACATTACCAATACCATCTTTTTCCCCTCATTTAGTACTATAAAATACGAATCTGGTATCACCTAATATCTGACCACTTCTATCATACGTAGTCAGTCTATACTGTTTATTACAACACATGCATATTAATAATATACTGGAAAAACTTGCACCGTTCCTTTCCCTGAATTCCAACTTGAACATGTGCCTTCCATCTCTCATTTTCTATTGAGCCGTTTGACGTCTTTAAGTGTTTGGACAAGCTCTTGAACTGTACAGGCTTGAAGACTTTAAAATCGAGTCCTCTTAACACATTTCTTTTTATACATAAAAGCATTTTTGCCATTGACTTTAAATGGCATATTTCCTCTCTCAAAATCAGTCTGCTTTTTGACGTGGAACGACCTCGACGAACGTCGATTTTTCTACTTTTCCAAAGATTGGAAAACTATTTCTTTTATCTCTTATTTGCGCTCGCGTGTGTGTGTGTAGGTTAATTATAAGTTTTTAACTTAATTTTGCGATTAAACTCGTTACCGGTAGTGTGTTACCTCTGTGAGTGAAAAGTGTTTTTTCGTGTTTTTTTGGGATTTTTTGGATTAAAACTCATTATTTTTAGTGCGTGATTTAAGTGTATTAAGTCAGCAATCAAAATAATTAAATTTAATCGTTGTTTTATGTTAAATATAACCCTGTCAGTGAGCGTGTGTTCCTTTTGTGTTTTTTTTGGAATTTTTGTGGATTAAAACTCACTACTCTTAGTGCAAGATTTAAGTGTATTAAGTCAGCAATCACAGTAATTCAATTTAACCGTTGTTTTGTGTCAAATCTAACCCTACCAGTGAGTGAGTGTTCTTTTGTGTTTTTCGGAATTTTTGTGAATTAAAACTCATTATTTTTAGTGCGTGATTTAGGTGTATAAAGTCGGCAATCTCAATAATTCAATTTAATCGTTGCTTATGTCAAATCTAACTCTGCAGTGAGTGTGTGTTCTTTTGTTTATTTAGGAATTTTTGTGGATTAAAACACTACTTTCAGTAAGTGCCTTAAGCCAACAATCTTAATAACTCAATTTTATCGTTGGTTTGTTTCAAATCTACCCCTATCAGTGAGTGTGTGTTCCTTTGTGTTGTTTTTTTTGAATTTATTGTGTTGTTTCTGTGGTTTTTCGTGTTCTTTGTGTGTTTTCGTGTCTTCTCGTGGTTCTTGTGTCTGGTGTTTTTTTAGTTTTTATATGCTGTTTGTGGTTGACAACCTCACACTCTCACGAGCGCAACTGGGATTAATTTTTTAATACAAAAAAAACTGCACCTCTCCTTTGGTCGTCCAACATCAGGCCTTCACTTTTTCATGAGTTTTTCCAAAATTTTTATGCATGATCCACTAACTTAATTAAAGTAATAAAATAAAAAATCCAAAAAAACAAAGACAAAAATTAGTATTACTCTTAGGTTACTAAATAACTTATAAATTGCACGCATTTCAGGTTAATTATTAATGATTAATTTTTAAGGTTTATTTTCTAAAGCGGCTTCGATATCTTAATGTTTTCACTTTTAAATAAATCTGGCACTGAAGAGGGCCCACATCTGTGGCCGAAACGTTTGCCACTTTGAAATTTTATATATTTGGAAAAAAAAAAGTAACTGACTCCATGCCGATGCAATTATCATATATTAATTTTAAATGTTTACGATTAATACGAATACATACATACATTTGAACGGGGATGTTTGGACTATAATTTAACAGTAATTTTACATGTAGATTATGTTACTTAAAAAACTTTATATATATATATATATATATATATACGTATAAGCAATGAAGCTTACTTGAGAATCGTCCTTTTTCATATATCCAGCGGGTAAATATCCATTGCGTAGCATCTGTCTTTCCGGTCTTTTATTATTCTGTTTGAGAAGAGCTGAAAGAGGAAAAGAAAAAATAGTACATTAGTAGTAATGTTTTGCGAACATGTTCTTACTTTTCATTTCATCAGCAGAGTTTATGCAACATTTCTGCAAATTTTCGTTCAGCTGTCTTATTCGATATAATTCAGTGTCCTTTTGCGATACCGGATTCCGTAAGCTCTCACATTCTTTAGAAATTTCATGCACCTGCTTGCGCAAATTAAATATTTCATCTTCGAAATTTTGAACACTCTGATTATGCTTCAATGCACTGACTTTTACAGTATCACTTTCGTAGTTGCGAGCTTCAGAAATTGTTATCTCTCAAATCGCAGGTTTCATCTGGGTATTGCTTTTATTTTCTAAGGCCGCTGGAACTTCTGCACACGTACTTAATGTCTCCTCTTGAAACTTGGCATTTTTGTGTTTTTGCCTATACAGTTGAGGTTTGCTTATTTGTCAAAGCTTCAATTTCACGAGGTTTGAATTCCTTTGTTATGTTTTGTAATGGTGCTTTTGTACAAAATTTATTTTTGAATACGAGAGGCTCTACAAGTTTGTGATGTGATATAATTGTCGGCTAAGAACGTGAAAGTTTAACTTCAACTTTCTTTTGCTGATGCGCTGGAAGTGAATATGCATTCTCGAAATCAGAATAATTTTTTTCGAAAACTTCTGAAGTTGGATAAGTGTTTCACATGTTATCTGATGCTTCCTATTTGAAGAAATTAAAATTAAACACGTAAATTAATGCAGTCGAATTAAAATTGGGAAATCGATATAAATTTGCGTTCCATTTCGTAAAATCATAATTACCATCCAATTATTAATGTACGCTCAAATATTATCTAATTTCGTTCAAGTCTAGTTCGGTCCCTAATTATAATTAACTAATACCTGAGAGTCAGCGTGAATCAAGTTGAAACTGGCATTTGCGGCAGTATGAACGGCAGAAGTTGAGTCATTTTTTAATTTTTTGGGCGGCGTTCCCTATTTGAATAAAGAAAAGAAGACGTGAATCAAAATAAAGGAAAGAATAAGCGCAATTCACAATTTTAAGTCCCCTTGAATTATAATTTAATAAAGTTGAGTTTAGAATTAAACAATATACCTGAGATTCATTCCCATCGAAGTTACTAGTAGTAGCCCCTCTTTTTTCTTTAAGAGCAAGAAGTCTTTTTTCCGGTTTTTTTTTAACCTTTTCATCATTCTCTCGTTAAAGAAGATATTTTGTATCGTAAAAGTTTCAATTGAAACATACTGCAATTATGGTATATAATGTATTTTAATAAAACAATATTTACCTTAATTTTTAATATAGCTGTAGTTGCAGGAAAGCGCTCGCGCAAAGGAGTCCATCATTTTCTCCCTGTTTATTTAAAACGAAAACAGGAAAAAAACGATTCTCCCGTTTCATCTTAAGTGAAATACTAATAATAAAACATTCTCCTTCCTCAGGTCAAGAAAAGTATTAGGATTTTAAAAAAATGCCCATTTTAATTGAGAAAAAAGTTAATAACCAGAATGTCCCTTGGATCTCAATCAAAATTTTGAAAATAAAAAATTTCATTCTTTCTATTTAGATAAAATGAATAAACAACATTTCCTCCCTTTCAATTCAATAGGAAATAAACATTCAGAGACTTATAAAAATTAAATGGTTCAAGTTGACTTCAAAACAAAATTGGTTTACATTTCGTGTTAAATATTAAAAGATATAATTAAAAGATATATATTAAAAGATATATTAATATTATATTAAATATAATAAAAGATATATTAAATATCTATTAGATATATTAAAAGAGAAGTGCTTCAAACCAAAATCGCAGAATTAAGATTTCTCTGTATTCTGCATATATTTTTTGGTAAATGATTTAAAATATAAATAAAAGACGTTAAGTATACACTTTTAAGATTGATCTATAAAAACGATAATACATACTTGCAAAAGTAAGGACGTTGCACAAAATGTCGGTACCATTCTCCTTCACGAAATATTTATTCGTAATTGCGTATTTTTCCTCTTTAAAGAGTAGGACTTTTGAAGCAAGAACTGTCACATACTCCTTAGAATCCCGTTTGTATATGTCCATGAACATAATTTTAGTTACACTTTATTTTCATGAGTTGATCACTTAATCATTAACAATTAAAATCACTACAAAAAACACCACGAAAAAGACGCGAGAAAGCAACACGCGCGTGGAACTGTGCCGGCCGTCAGCAATAAAAGCCTAAATAGTTAAGTGCTCGGAAAAATACGCGCGAACAATTAAAAAGTGCGCCAATTTAAAATTATGAATGAAATAAACGTGTGACAGAAAATTCTTTTTTGTAAATAAATATTATATTATTTAGAGTTAATATGACTTTTACACATGTTATACTATTAAGTTATTATTTAAGGGACAAAGTCCGAAATTTATAGAAATGAATACATTTAGTCGCGGAGACTGCGCAAACGTCGGCGTACAGCCATCCTGTCTTATAGTTCTGCTCTTGCGTGAAAAAGGCAAATCAGAGCAGTGTTGCCAATTGCATGGAAATTTTCCGTAATCCGGGAAATTTTGAGCTGACTTGGGAATTTCTACGGGATGTCAAGAAATTCCGGAAATTTCCGGGATATTGTGTAATAATTACATTTTTATTTATTAAATTTACATAGAACATTTAATAAGAAATCTTTTGTTAAACACAACAAATCATAATGAGTTTTGATAAAAAAAAAAGAAAAGAAGCATTTTATTGATTGCAGGCCCTTAGGGCGCTTTCATATGCCATAGTGCTCTCATGCCACCAAGTGGAAAAGGCCTATTGCTATTCATTTCACTCTAACATCTTCTGACGTCATATGCTAAAGTGAGATGAACAGATTTTTCAGGTTTTCAAATGAATGAGTCACATCTCTTGCTAGTCGCTTATGTGTGAAATTAGCCTAAAGGTTCTCACAGTATCTATGTTTATTGGATAAAAGTATTATGTCTCAAAAAAGAATCCATTGAATGGAATTAGAAATAGATTTTTAAAATATAGAATTCAGAAATGGATAAATTTTTGATTAGATAAGAGAATCTCAAATTTCGTTGTATGCCTGTAAGTATAAATTATATAATTATTTTGATTTTCTTTGATAATAGGAGCGAAATGATAGGAAAGTAACGTTATGTTTCTGTACATTATTTTCTAAACTTGATCAGTACACATATATTGTTTATACGTTTATTAGTGAAATATTGTCTCTAGTAAGGGCATGTGGTACTTTAGCATAAGAGTAATTTAGTTCCTATAGGATTTTATCCACAATTTTTAATTTTTCAAACAAATATTTGTTCATCAACGTAAAGAACATAAAGACTGACGTCGATGGACAATTATTTTGTTGTAAAATTATAAATTATGAATAAAAACTTGTAGGAAGTGAATTGCTCATATGGCAATGTATCGCATGCCCTTAAATCCCGATAACAAGAGCTAAATTTAAATATGGAAAAAGACAATAAAACTTTTGTTTTAAAGAAAAAATTATTATATGTATCTTTTGTCTTTTAGACTGAATTAATTATATTTATTCATTATTTATTTGTAGATGTTCATGGAGATTTAAAAATTAATCTTCATAGCAAAATGTTTTTCTAAATATTAATTTTAAAATGTGTATTTTTTAAATTAAACTAAAAGTTTAAGGATTCTAGATTTTTGAATTTTTACTAGCTATTTTACTTTAATTTTTATTTTAAAAATAAATAAATTTTATTTTATTTTTATTTAAAAATTTTTTTTTTCTGAATATAGTAAAAGAAAGAGCATAAAAGCAAAGTTCAGAATTCCGTTTCAGAAGGTGAACTTATTGAGGATGAAACTGTATCTCGGAATGATCGAAATTCAATACCTGAAAAAAATAGAACCGGGCGAATCTAATGTGGAAAATAACCAGGATAGTCCTTCTCAAGAAACAACGTGTAATGAAGTTTCTCTTCAGGATGTGAGCTCTAAAAATAAGGATTTGCATTTACGCAAAAGATTTGTAGGATGTTCAACTGGGAAAGACGACGGTGAAAATGAGGATACTCCGCTGTGAAAAAAATCTAAAAAGAAATCTTCAAGCAAAAATCGTTCTCCAGACAAAAAAGCTAAAAGAAATGCAAGCAGGAAACCGGCAAAAAAACATTGTAAGCAATTATTCTGCAATACTCGGCGAGAGGAATTCGGAGGCTGGTTAAAAAAATGTGAATCAAAAAGCAAACCTGGAGACGATTTAGCTCACTGTATCGCCTGCGAAAAGTGTATTATAGCACACAAAACTGCTATTCTCCGCCACTCGGAATCAGAAAAGCACGTCCAAAATGTAGCTAAATCATCCACTAATAAGAAAATAGATGATGTACCAGGCTTGAGATTGGACACATGGATTAGAAGAGCAGAATTGAAACTAACATGTCTTCTGGTAATAAATAATTTACCTTTTGTTTTGATGGACGTTTTATCTCCTTTATGCGAAGATATTTTTCCAGATTCGGAAATTGCAAAACAATTAGCGGTTAGAAGAACAAAAGCAACAGCACTGATGACGAAATCTCTAAGAAAAAACTTTAGAGAAGGACTTTACAATACACTTCGAGGGCTTGGATCTTTTTTTCTATAATTATTGATGAACATACAGATCAATGTTCCTCCAAGCAATGCGCGTTTATGGTAACTTTCTACGACTATTCACAACACAAATTAAAGCCCAGATTTCTCGACATGATAGAAATGTCCTGTGGAACAGCAGATCGTTTATACAGCTGCTTAAAAAGAGTTTTAGAAGAGAAGAATATACCACTTCAGAACTTGGTAGGCTACTCTTCGGATACAACAAATGTTATGTTCGGATCAAATCACTCAGTTGTTACTTTTACCAGATGTTGTATTTATTAAATGCTCATGCCACAATGATCTGTTGAGGATTTGGTCCGGAACATTGGAGCACATTTCAGTAGGAGCGATCTAAGACGTGATTCCTTTAAAGAGTTTTAAGAATTTTTAAAACTGGAATATATGCGATTCTTACTCGTTGGTTGTCTCCGAAACAATGTGTCGACAATGTCGAATAAATTTACGATTATTTATTTAGAGTTCCTATCCTACGCATTGGGCTTGATAACTGACTTCAACCTGCTGTTGCAGTCGGATACTCCTCTGCTACACTCAGGTTTAACTCTTTACAGTGCGTTATAGCAAGATTTCCGATTTTAAAGCAATTTGTAGATCAGCAAAAACTGAACCAGGAATGGCGCCAACATGGTCTTAATCATGAAGAGTATCAGTTGGAATCAACGTTCTCTCCTGAAGATTACTGGCGCAAAGCTTTTCAACTGAAGAATACAGCAGGTGTATCCCTTTTTAGCAATTTAGAAAAGGCTATGGGCCTTCTGCTGGTTCTACCATTTTCTAACGTGTCTGTTAAGTGATTCTTTATCTAATTAAAGCTGACCAAAACCCTCCATCAAAATCATCTGACAAATGAATGTCTGAATTTGGTTTTGGCTACGAGAGAAGGAATTGCAGATGTTGGAGGATTGCTGCAGTTTAATCTAACCAAAGAGATGATAGATGTGGAAATCTGGGAGTAACTTCATTTCTATTAGTATTATAATTCTAAGATAAGAATATTTTATTGAATGTTTTCTATGCTAAACAGTATCTCATTGTAAAAAATTATATAACTAAAATAATGGTAACTTTATCTAATTATAAGCATTACTTTATTGCAATTATTTTAAATAATTACATACTTTTGTGGATCCATAAAATTATTTGATATAGAATTTTCATTACTTTTCGAAATTAACATATATATATCTTTTAAAAACTATGAAAACCTAGGATAAGACATATTTTTAACAGAGTTTAAAATATTTAAACAATTTTAAGAAGTTTTAGATGATTTGGATTCACGGGAAAGTTCCGGGAAGTTTTGAAATTTTCCCGGGAAAAGTTGGGAATTTTCTATCGAGCTGCTGGGAAGTTAAGAAAGCTCACTCCAGCAACACTGAATCAGAGGCAAACTGTCCAACTGCGTGAAAGCACACGCACTACACACGAAATGGTCAAACTTGTCATTATCAAGTTTTGTTCATAAAAAATTGCACGACGTCGGTGTATTGTTAATAAATACCTATACGAATCAATGATCTCAGTTCAAGTTTTTTTGCAAGCGAACATATAAGTGATACCGCAGGTAAGTTATGTATAGCATATAGTAATTATAATTGTTTATAACCTAAATCTTTCACAATGAAAACGCCGAAAATGTTGAAACTATATTTATAATTCATTTTATTGGATCTATAACTTAATTCGTGCGGTTTGCTGAGAGATGGCGTAACTTGATTGTTATTCCATCGTTCCAATATTCCGAACATGCGTTGGAAAGCTGCTGTCGTTGTGCGTCTTTTTCAGTATATGTCATTCATTTGAAGCGTAAACAACAATAATTTTTTTTCACTCAAATATGTCGAACTTTGTGCCTGAAAAAGTGTTTTTGCGGGGAGTTCATGCTCTAGCTGAGCGAAAGTACCAAAAGTGGTTTGCACGATTTAAAAGTGGTGATTTTCGCTTGGAAGACGAAGAACGTCCTGGGCAGTCAAAAAAGTTTGAAAATGAAGAACTGGAAGCATTACTCAATGAAGATTGTTGCCAAACGCAAGAAGAGCTCGCAGAATCTTTGGGAGTCACTCAAGCAGCCATTTCAAAACGTTTAAAAGCAGCCGGATACATTCAAAAGCAAGGAAATTGGGTTCCACATGAACTCAAGCCCAGAGACGTTGAAAGGCGGTTTTGCATGTCCGAAATGCTGCTGGAATGCCACAAAAAGAAATCATTTTTGCATCGGATTGTTACTGGCGATGATAAATAGATCCATTACGACAACCCCAAGCGCAAAAAATAATATGTGAAACCCGGCCAACCAACCAAATCAACGGCAAAGCCGAATATCTATGCCGCAAAGGTAATGCTCTGTATTCGGTGGGATCAGAAGGGTGTGCTGTATTATGAGCTACTAAAACCAGGTGAAACCAATAATGGAGAATGCTACCGAACACAATTAATCCGTTTGTAGAGAGCAAAAGCCGAAAAACGCCCGGAATATGCGATCAGACACGAGGTAATAATTTTTCATCATGACAACGCTCGGCCCCATGTTGCTATTCCGGTTAAGAACTATTTGGAAAACAGTGGATGGGAAGTTTTACCCCACCCGCCTTGTAGCCCAGACCTTGCCCCTTCTGACTATCATTTGTTTCGGTCGATGCAGGACGCCCTCACTGGAATACGGTTCACATAAGAACGGGGAATCAAAAATTGGCTTGATTCATTCTTGGCTGCCAAGCCGGCGCAGTTCTTTTGGGATGGAATGCACAAATTGCCAGAAAGATAGGAAAAAGTCATAGCTTCAGATGGTCAATACTTTGAATAATATTATTGTACATGTTTTTCTTAAATAAACGTTCAAATTTTGAAAAAAAACGCACGAATTAAGTTATAGATCCAATATTAAAATGTTTTGCTTCAGTACATTCATGTGATTGTCTATCATGTGCAGAAACATATCTTCTTTCAATTCACTTGCTGAATTATTTTATACACACAATTAATATAAATAATGAATTCGATACATTTAAATATTGTTTCTTTACTGTGAGTTATATTCATTATTCAAGATACAGTTACGTTTTCAGTTACAATGAGCGAGAACAGAAAGAAAAAATTTTAAAAACACGTTTTGGATCGAAATTATGATCTACTCAATGTTTCTTAGAAAACTCGAAACATTTGGAAAGATAAAATGGAAGAAAGTGCAGAAAAATTCAAATTGCATAAGTAAAAGAAGCCTCATTTTATACTTCCTCATAAGTTTAAAATTAATTGTTTGTTTTTATCATTTCAGTTTTTAGTTTTTCTCTTGATTCGTCAAGTCAATCCGGAATATGAGGAAGTTTCAATAGCTTTTTTAGAATTTTAAATACAAAAATGCATGAATTACATAGAATTGTTACATCCCAGTAACATTAAATTTTTATTAATTTTTCATTTTTTTGGCATTGGGTCAGCCTCTTTTTATTTTCTTCCATTGAAATTTTCAATGCTACTTACGATAAAAAACGCAAAAAAGAGAAAAGGAAAACGTTTCGGCCACATATGGGGGCCCTCTTCAGTGCTAAAGATTTAAAGATTAATACAAAATTTTCGTGAAAGATAAAAATGTAGAAGATAGTTAAAATAAGGATAATAATGAAACTCAAAAACTTATCTCATCGCTTGCAATTCAAAATGAAGAAGTCCAGTAAGCAACAACACGAATTGGGAAAATTATGTAGAAATCACTGTACATAGAAAACCGGGTAAAATAAACGAAAAACTTAGAATTTTGTAAACAACGGACCGGAATTTTGTGTTTTGTTTTATTTTCCTTTATCAAGAACGGATGACCAGTTGGTTATTAATCCTGACCCAATGCCAAAAAAATGAAAAATTAACAAAAATTCTGTGAATTTTGGGTCGATATAATAGCAGACATGCCATCAAACATGTCACTTTACAATTTAAAAATGGCACATTCAACACAAAGCTTGAATATTTCATAGTTCTGACTATTTTCAGAACAAGTTAATTTCAAAAATACTATGGCACTGAAGAGGGACCCCATATGTGGCCGAAACGTTTGCCTTTTCTCTTTTTTGCGTTTTTTATCGTAAGTAGCATTGAAAATTTCAATAGAAGAAAATAAAAAGAGGCTGACCCAATGCCAAAAAAATGAAAAATTAACAAAAATTCTGTGAATTTTGGGTCGATATAATAGCAGACATGCCATCAAACATGTCACTTTACAATTAAATTTTTAACTTTTTGTTATTGCCCCTGCATAAAAACAATATGTCATACGTCAAAGTAGATAATTAGTTAATACTCTTTAATTAAAATCGGTCTTATGGTAGTTGCTACATAGACCGGATAACTAAATAAATAAATCTGTTAAATAAAATATCATTCTGTGTGAAAACTTATGCAACATCTTATTTATTTATAATAAATTATCTTATATATTTATAAATTCAGTGTTTTATTAACATTGTGAGCAACTCAGGGCCCATAGACCTGACAAGTTACAACGTACCCACAAACAAAAATAAATTATCACGCCTTACAAACCTGATATAATCAGCTAACCGTCTCCCTTACATCCAAAATCCAAACTACCCTCGCCTTTTGCTCGGGACGTAACAGAATCGGCTTCCATTGACCTTACCTTTCCTTTTTTCCTTCTGCACACAACTACAAGACTTATGAAATGACTGTTATTCAATCCATCGATTCTTACAGTCAACCACCGTACATACAGCTACATCCGATATCACACATTCGAACACCATTACCATTCACAATATTTTTTTCGATTCTATTGTAGGTGTATAAGATGACGGAGCGTCTTCAAGTTTTGCAGCACTGGAACCATTAAATCAACCCGAATCTAAACAATTCTGGACTTAATTACAAGAAAATGCATCAGGCAACTACATTGTGGACTTGACAAGGGACAGGATATCTTTTAATGCTAAAGAAAACGGAGACGACGATTCGTTTGGAGAAGAGACACCTGTCTTTGAAGAAGAGATACTTTTGTCTTGAGAATATTCATTTGCAGAAGATAATATGGACGAAGATAACTTAAATAATCAAAAGTGCGACTTTTCCTTTTCGTCATTTATGGAGTTTAATACAAAAATCATGTTTCGGGAGTCGGGCTTGCCCTTAAATGATGTGATTGAGATGGTGATGGAATTTAGTATTTCTTTTGGTCACACATTTAAGTTTATTTCTTATAATTTGATACTGAAGCTCAAATCGGGAAATCACTAAGGGCTCTATCGGCCTTGAGGAACACATTCTCATCGTGACACTCGCGCTTCGCGCTCGATTTTCTGTATACATTTCAGTAACTTTTTAATAAATATATCACATATTTAGGCTAAAAAGTGGAATTTTTGAACTTTAATCGTATTTTTGGAATTAAAACGAAAAATATATGTTTTATCAGAATCTGTGTAAGACAAAAACTGTAGATCTTTTTAAAAAGGAATAGCTTTGCATTCTGACGTTTTTTCGTATTTCACATATTATTGTTAAAAACAAATTGAATTTTGGATTTTCAATAGTATTTTTTTAAATTATAAAGGAAAATAGACACCTTATGAAAAAGTGTTGCAATTCAAATTTGTAAATGTTAATGTAGAAAATAATTTTGTATGATAATTTTTTCCATATCTCGGATAATTTAACTGGAAAATGGAATTTTATATTGACTTTTTTCAAGTTTTAACATGCTGGAACATTTCCAATTTTAATTTAATCAAAGAATGTTATAAAGATAATTTGTAGAGATTTATGAGCATTATCACGAACCAGTAATAGAATGTTTGATTTGTTCAAAAAGTTTTTTTCAAAAACACATAAAATGGTCTATTTTCTTCAATTTTGGTTGGACATGGCTGGTAAACGAACTAGTCCTTACTCTTTCAACTCCGATAAAGTTTGCCCAAGCTCAATTCAATTTGATAATTCTATCGAGAGTTATCGAGTATACGACCTACAACATACAGGCAGACACTTTCGTAAAAACCACTTTTTCTGACTCAGGGTGTCTCAAAACGTAAAGATTTGATGAAAATTTTGAAGATCTGTTCAAAAAATAAGGTGAATTTTCGAATTTCGCGGGCTATGTACATTCGATTTTCGATTTTTTTTCCTATGTCGGCACATTTATCCCGAATGTATGTTCGCAGTTTCAGCAATATAGAATTTGTTGTCTATTTGTGAGAGGCATAAAGGTTAGAAGTGTTTCGTGTGTGTAGGCGATTTTCTGCTGTCGAAATAAATGGATCAAAGAATATGCATAAAATTTTGTGTAAAAAATGGCATTAAGTGTTTACAAGTGGTAAAAGCTCTTCACAGAAGGTCAAGAAGAGGTGAATGACGACGCTCACCCTGGACGGTCCAGCACGTCAACAACCAATGAAAACACTGAAGCAGTGAAGAAAATTGTTATAGAGAATCGTCGAATCGCTATTAGAGAAGTTGCTGAGGATGTCGGCGTATCGGTTTGCTCATGCCATGAAATTTTTTCGGATATTTTGGGCCTGGAGCGTGTGGTAGCGAAGTTCGTTCCAAAATTGCTGAATTTTGACCAAAAAAACCCGTTGCATAACCATCGCTCAGGAAATTTTGAATGACGTCAACGACGATCTAGATTTGCTTAAAAGGGTCATAGCTGGTGAAGAATTATGGGTATATAGTTATGACGTCAAAACCAAAGCACAATCGTCCCAATGGACGCACACTGAATCATTAAGACCGAAAACAGCACGTCAAGTTCAGTCAAAAGTCAACGTTTTGCTCACTGTTTTCTTTAATTATCATGGCGTAGTGCATCAGGAGTTCTTATCACAAGTTAATACGGTTAATAAGGAGTATTACTTTGAAGTTATGCGCCGTTTGCGTGAAGCAATACGAAAGAAACTCCCGGAATTGTGGAAAAACAATGCATGGCATTTGCATCACCATAACGCACCTGCTGACTCGTCATTGCTTGTTCGTAATTTTTTGGCCAAAAACAACACCGTTATCATGCCTCAGCCACTGTATTTACCAGATTTAGCCCCCTGTGACTTTTTCCTGTCCCTAAGATTAAAAGAACCCATGAAAGGACGGCGTTTTGCCACAATTAAGGAGATAAAAACCGAATCGTTGAGAGAGCTTAAGGACATACCAAAAAGTGCATATCAGAAGTGCTTTGAGCATTGGAAAAAACGCTGACACAAGTGTATTATATCTTAGGGGGACTACTCTGAAGGGGACAACATAGAAATTCATGAATAAATTAATATTTTTCGAAAAAAAATGAAAATTCACCTTATTTTTTTAACAGACCTCGAACTCATCAACTAAGACAGGGATTAAACATATGCCAAAGACATGCAGTAATTGTGAAGAGGAGATGACTCTTAGTCTAAGTTATAAAACTGTCAGTTCGATAATGGATATCCACGACGGTCAATTATATAAGCCAGTTAATAAATTGCATCCTAAAACATGTGTGTATATAATTAGTACTGCCCGTGCTCCTCATCCATCATGTACGAAAAAAGGTTTCTGGCCTCTTCAAATTGTTTTAATATTTTTTTATGGTAAAACGCGATTTAAAACCGTGGTATTAGTAGGTTTAATGGTACTTGATCACGAGCCGAAATTAGATTAACTGAATTTTTTTATAAGCGCATTTAATGAGCAAGCCCAACTTTTTCATATAGAAGGCATCTACTTTGCTGTGCTAGATGAAAATGGAGTTCGGAAACAATACAATTTTACACTAACGCCTCTAATTGTTGTCGCGGATTCAGTAGCTCAACCTGCATTGCAAAACCGTGTACAGTATAACGGTTATCACAACTGCAGCTACTGTCATCGATATGGAATGCATTGTAAATCTATGAAATACCCATTCGTAGAAACGGATCCTTAATTGAGAACTCATGTTTCACACAAGCTAGATGTGCTTCATGCGGAAGAAAAGAAATCCTTTTAAGAGGTGTAAAGGGTCGATCAGCATTTTGTGGTATTAGTACTTTAGTATTTTAGGGGTGACTGTTAAATTATGGGAGTTATGGTTTAAACTGCTAACTCGTTCGCAAAGAAAGGAAATTGACGACCTTTTGTTCCTCATAAAACCTCCAGATGTTTACCGGTTACCGGAAAAATTATCCAGTCGTAGTAATTGGAAAGCTGCTCAATGGAAATCATGGTTGTTTTATTACAGCATTCCTATTTATTCTGGGATATTATCACATGAAAAAAAAACATTATATGCTATTCGTGAATTCCATGTACACATTGTCAAAGGAGTTAATCACTCAGGTAGAACTTGATAAGTGCGAAGAAGATTTTATGCATTTAATAGAAAATGTGCGAAATTCAGGGCCTCTGTGGGCAACTTCGGCCGTTGCTTTTGAGAGAAATATTTATCTTCTAAAACGTGCTATGCACGGTCCGAAAGGTCCTGAACAACAAATGTGATAAATATGCTGCAACATTTGTTATACATGTATGAATCTCGTCCTCTGAGGGTTCCTGATGAAATCAATCTATTCTGCGAGATACTACGATTGAATTAAAAACTGCAGAAATTGGCCAAATAAACGAAATATGTTTGCGTAAAGATGGCATTTGTTATTTGGAAATTCAAAAGTTCATTCCTAAGCCAATTTTCATTGGTTTCCATGCAATTTTTCACATATGGGAAATAAAATCAAAAGGATATTATGCTACGATTTTTATGTCTGATGTCAAATCAAAAATGGCTAAATTAAATTTACCGCGAAAAAACTACGTTTGTAATATGCCGAACACTATTGAACTACAATAAATAATTTCTACGGGCGAAAACATTATGGTGCAATTGTTCTGAGTAAATTTTTTTAGGATGAACAACTAGAAAAACTGAGGAAATATGTTACGTACGGCTATTATTAATTTGAATAAAATGCATAAAAAGTAAAAATAATTACACTTAATATATTTTATTCAATAGTATAAGGAGTACGCGGAGTCGTCCAAACTGCCGAATTTAGTTAATATGAATATTAGCTAAATTCGTTTATTATTATGTGGGGTCGTTAGTCTTCTACTCTCGGACTGAGAGTGTATTCTACACGCCTCCGCTTATCACTTCATTTGGAACGAAAGAAAAGGAAAAAAGGTGCTTTAAATAAGTTTAAATCAAGCTGCTAAAATTCATATAAATAAAAAATAGTACATTACGCGTAGAGAGGCGAAAGTGAGCGAATGCAGACGAATGTGAAGTTGGCCGCACGAGGCCGAATTGATCGCGATTGAGCGTTATCGAACGCGAAGTCGCGATCAATTCGACCGAGTACCGCAAACTTCACGCGAGTTTGCATGAGCACTTTCGCCTCGAGGTGCGTATATTATTTTTCTCGATGAGAACATGAAATTTGGCGGCTTGAGTGAGTTCATGGAGTAAATGCGAAATTGCCCGGGGGGGGGGTCCAGGGCGTAGCCCTGGTGGGGGTGCAGGGGGCAAAGCCCCCGCCGGGGGGTTTGGGGGGCGGAGCCCCCCTACTCAAAAAAACAACTCTCAAAATAGAAAACATTATTTTTCATCAATAAACAATAATAACATCAGAGCAAACATTGTCAAAAAAATTTATTTAAAAGCATAATGTAACGAAAGTTATTATGACGACCGCCTCTGCGTTTAATTTGAGTATGATCGTATCGTTAATATTTTCGTCCTCCGTAACGATCGATAAATTCAATTGATTTTTAACCTGCTTTATAAGCTGTCAAAACCTTGAACGTTGTGAAGTTGTATTCTATACGCTTTTCTTTTCATTTTCTTTTTTTTTTTAGTTTGTGAGGTTTCGAGGTCTTTGATCTATCAACCAATCACAGGCGCGTAAGTTACTTTGCCAATGTGTTTTTTTAGTTTCGCAATATTACAGCACAGTTTGCTGCATAATACCATTTTCTCAATGCCCAACAGGCCACGAAAGCCGCCATTTTCGATGTTAGTGTCGAGAAAAGAGTATTTATTTTTAAGGAAAATAAAACAACCAAACCGATGTGAACATTTTTACATGAGTTAAGGCAGAAAAGTAAATTAGAACGATACAAAGTACGTTACCGCCTTCTTGTGTTTATTCTAGTTCCTTAATCCTACCGGGTGTCCTGGGAGCAAAAGCAAAGAAGGAGAATACGTTCTGGCTCCTGAAGTCCTGGAGATCCGGGCCAAATTCGATTTAATGTTTTCGTGGTTCCAAAAAGGAACCACTCTTGTCCTTACGCGACTCACTCGCGACCACTCTTGTCTCACAATAATCCTATTTATCGTTTCAGAAAATAGACTCCTCGTCGTTTTGAGATTCGACAAGGTGTAGATTTTCTTATGTAGTTAGTGCTTGGCTTACTAGATAAGAAAATCTTCATCTCTTTTTTTTAGTTTGGAACTTCAAAAACTTTTCTTAAAATTTAATTTCGACATGTTTTCATATATATTAATTTAATAATTATTAATTATTATTAATTATTTTATATTATTAATTATTATATATTATTAGTATTATAATAGTTTAATATATAATATAATAAAATGTAATATTAATGATGTTAATAATGTATACATTTGAATTTACAGACTATCCATAAATCGTTATAAGTCTTCAGTTTTTCAGGCTAGAAATCGTGCCGCTTAACTAAGACTTTTAATTTTTGAAGTAAATAAATAAATAAAAAGAAATTTTAAACTATAATTGTCTATTCTTTCTGGATATTCATATAAGTCAAATCCACGCAGCTATGAATTATGCTAAAGGGATTGACTTAACGTTTTAACTGGCACGCTACTAATCTTGCTAACTAGTTAAAACCCTTGACTAGCCAGAGAGATAATCACAATTCATTAATATTTCTGACCTTGTTTGACCTTAAGGCTAACTTGAGTCATTGAACCAAGGTCTTTATTTTGTTCCATTTAAATAAACAAGATAAATAAATAAATAAAATAAATAAATGTCCAGAATAACCAAGATTCTGTGATCAAGTCTAAATTGGTTAACCTGAAGAAAAATTAATTGTGCCTAATTCGGATTTTTTTTTGAGTCTCATGATTTTATGATAATTAATCTATTTAATTTTATTTATTTATACTACTCCAGAAAATTTGTAAAAATTGATAAAAAAATAAAGAATTAAAATTTACGATTGTTTTCCTTTTTCTGATATTCATATAAGTCAAGTCCACGCAAGCTATGAATTATGCTAAAGGGATTGACTTAACATTTTGACTGGCAGGCTATTACTCTTGCTCACCAGTCAAGACCTTTGACTATCCAGAACAATTTGAATCAATCGACTCATAGAAATAATTTCAAATTTCATGAATTATTCTCAAAATTCACAAAAAGTAGAAAGTAATAAAATAAGAGTTATAAAGTCGCTCAAGGGTTCGACCTTCAGGCTAACTTATGTGACTTATTATTAACTTTATTCTATTTAGAATCTTCTACTTTTCCTTATTTTATTTTTAAATAAATAAAACTTGGTTGAAATTGCAAAGGCTATTTGCACTAAAATTTTGAACTTGTCTAATCCTTATTTTGGAGCAATAATCTGGAACCACATTTGAAGTGTGTGTGTAAAACACTACTTTCTACATATTCAAGACTCAAATAAAAAAAATAAAAAATTTTTGTTGATTATTTCAAATTAGGTGGTTGAGTTTGAAATTTTTGCCGCTGCCTACATTATTGGAGGATTATTGGTCGTGTGTCAGATGGGGCGCGTTGTTGACGGATGCCCTAATAAACAGTTTCAACTCTTATATGGCAATAATGCAAATTAAATTCAAATTCTTCAAGTATAAAAATTAATAATATTGGTAATGATATCAACAGATCAAAAGTTTTTGTAAATTACCAATTTCATCAATTTTGCAACGCTTGAGAAATTCCTTTGTCGAATTTCAAACGCGTATTTCAATCTTGACAGGAAAAATTTATATTCGACATTGCCTTCATATTATGTCGGTCTCGATACCTGACACCACTTTGTGTCCCGTGATCTACTCCTCTGTACTTCTTATTCTCCTTCGCTTTAATTTAGACAAATCACTTATTTTGGAGTCCATCAACAAATCCTATGTTTAAGTCTTACCTTGCTAATCTCTGAAAATTATTTAATAAAAAGAATATATGAACTCTGATTACTTTGTTTATTTTAGATGCGAATATCTTGTTATATTTTTCGCCACCTTGTGTTTCCCTCATTTGCCAGTATTTCGCGCGGTCATTGTCACTAGCGAGAGCTCACCTTGGTGTCATATTTCCAACAGTGACACTTAACACCTGGCGAATGCGGAAGAAAAATGATAAAACTCATTATGTAAATCTCAAAATTAATTCTATTTATCCTTTTCATGGGTCGGTTAAATTGTTTTTGCGTCATTTTCTCCCTTATTCTAAAGTTGGCTGAAATAGATACCTGATAATCACGCCCTATAATTAGTAAACAGTATGTCAATTCGGGGGTGGTGCTAAGTCAATTTTAGGAGACTGAACTCAAAGTCCAAAATTATAATTTGGTAGAATAAACATTTACTACTAGAATTAAAGATTAAACGGAACTGATGTGAACATTTTTTTATGTATATATGTATATGTGTGTGTTGTATATAAGACTATGTTAATGAAACCTAGGTATCGACATAATCATAAAAAGAGAGTATATTCATGTGAAAAAACTCAATACTTTCAGAAGGTCGAAATCTTTAATTTTCAAGTATGAAGTTCGAATTTCCTTCATTGCAAAAGGTATTTTTAAATCGATTAATGCTGGTTTTTTTTAATAATAAATACCAAAACTCATTAAATCACAAGCATTACAATGTTGTAAATTATTATAAAAACTAAAAATTATAATTAATATTTTTACAAATAAAACCCATTGTGAAAATATCTAAAGCATCTTGAAAATAAATAAATATAAGCTATTTGTCCTAAAAAAATAAAAACAACGAATACAGATGAAATTTACGTAAGCATGCATGTATAAAAACATGACACAAAATGAAAGAATCGAACTCAATATATGTCCAATACTTGAATATAAGATACATGATTATAAGAATATATAATAATCTGCCAGATCATCCCACTGACGACTGTCCTTTCACAGATAACAAGGACGTTCACAATTTACACTGCGATGCTTGCCGTCAACCTAAACACTTTAGGTTCGTCATCACCTTCGAGATGGTTCACCCAGAACAGAAACCTGAGACCAGCAGTGCTAAGAGGAAGGCTAGGCGGCCTTAAAGGACACCTAAACATACTACGATTATCGTGGAGCTGACTCAGGCATTCCGAGGGGAAGAATGCTGCTCACTAGAGAATACGGGTTGACAGGAAAGTTTACTTTAAATTTAATTTTCCTAACTTTCAAAACATAAGCAGTGCAAAATTTTAATGTGATCTGCCCTAAGAAACTGGCATTAGGTAAAATCCAAAATTTCAATATCCGTCTCTAACGCGAAAGAAAGCTACAAATTGGAATAATTACATTTTCCTGGAATGCATGTTTTTCTTTTATATACCAGAGAGCTGCTCGACTTTCACATTTGTTTAAAAAATTGCTTAAAACTAAAGGTACCGTTCTCGAACAATTAGAACATCAATCCTGGAAGAATATAGAACTTCCCAAAATTATTTTTGAAAATTAATATATAAGTAAGACATGGTAGGTCCAAAAGTAAAATTTTAAATCACAAATACCACATAGTCGTCTCTCATTTATAAACCAAAGTCACTAATATCGATATAACTAACGCTATTTTAAACTTATATACTATTGAAAAATAAAAATAAGAAATTTAATTTTCTAATCAAAAGGATATTCATAATTTCAAATCTCCGGATTTAAAAAAAAAATAATAATGGAATATTATATTACGTGCCTAGGTGCACAATGAGGGTTATTGCGTGATGAGCGACAATGCTCGCAGGAGATCGAAGCCGAGGCGCGATCAGTCCTGTGAGCATTGTCGCGAGTCTCGTAATTTCCCGAATTGTGTGCTTTGGCACGTATTCTATTTTATGTGACTTCGGTGCGTATACGAGTTTTCATGCGTACACTCGAATATAATCTAGTATAAATTATCTTTCTTTCAGCATCAATTACATTGTTTTCTTTTCCAGGACTAAACAACGTGATTAGTTTTTCTTTTTTGAGCCTTACTCACGTAAAACCAAATCAACTTTTCTTTGTAAATTATTCATAAAGTATCTTTTTAAATTAATATAATTGACTAATTATTATAATTATGATTTTCGATATATATAATATAATTATTAATTGAAATTTGATATACATTTTTATCAAAACTACATATGAAGTTTAATGAAAGCAAACAATTAATACATTAAAAATAAAAATTCCATTGATATCAAAAAGTGTCTCGTACGGGAGCGTTAAAAGGAAGGCTCTTTTGTTTTCTGTGTTGTATATTTCCAAAATATGGATTTTATAATTGCGAATAACGAATAAACCTTTGGAAAACAAACAAACAAAAATTATACAATAGCAAGATGAACCATGTAAGGATTTGAAATTTCATTCCCGAACCTCCAGTTTGTCGGGGACGAAAACAGCAAATTCCGGGAGCGGTTTGTTACGAGCGTATCAAGGCGGCGGAATTTTTCCAAAAATTCGTAATAATAAATCATTAATTAAATTTGTATGCCACTTGAAGCGCCCGTAACCCGAGCACCTTGACAAGACCGCTGATGCAGCTCATCATTGCTCGGGTCGAAGACTTTCAAAAATGGTTGGTTCAGGAAGGAAATTCCCAATCTTGCTACTTTAAGCCCAATAGTTATTAAATTAAAATTATTATTATATAACTTCATCGTTAAGATGTTATTGATTTTGATGTACTTAAATATACAATTGGTAGATCAAAGTCAATACAATTGTATGTTATGAAAAATTGGTATACATTCATATTAAATTAAATAACTTTTCAATCAAAATATATCTAAATTAATGTTAGCATTATTAAAATATATGTATAAAGTATATCAAAATTAATGTTAAAAGCTGCATTCTTCTTAAGATGGAAGTATTTCGAATTTAATATGCGCTACTGAAAAACAAACTTCAATCATATACGATGAAAGTTTAATACAGAAATTTCTAACAGTATTCCAACAAATTTTACCTGAGTAATAATTTACCAAATTAATTCGAAATTAAAACCAAAACTAGAATAAAGGTAGGATCATAATAAATATAAATGACGAAAACTAATAGGTAAATATCTGTAGGCACTTATATAATCACATGTGTTATATTTCCATATTCTGGGTTATATTATATTGTTTTAGATTATTAATGTAAATAATAAAAACAAACGCGTGAATATCTGTACGAATTAATATAATCGCACATTTTGGTTTGTATAAATTCTAAATTATACTATATTATGGTTCAAATATACAGGGTGTCTAAAAAGTCCCGGGACGGTTGGATATTTCCTCAGGTAAAATATTTTTCAAAAAAGTGAAGGTCATTCCTGAAGTAAATTTCAACGAGGAATTCAATGGTGACCTTCATTTTGACCTTGAAGTTGACCTCCGTGGCTTTTACAAGGTCAACTTTGTTTTTTTACATGGAAACCCCCTTTTTTACATCTGCAATCGATAGAGCGGAAAATTATACGTTCAAGTACGTACCCAAGTCATAGGTCAATTGTAACGTTCCAGGTCAATTAGAGGTTATTTGAAATAAACAAAGTTTTCCAAGAGGTCAGTGTAATTCCTGAAGTAAATTTCAACGAGAAATTCATTGGTGAGCTCTGTATTGATCTTGGTTACAGCGTTTTGAATATTGTAAAATCATATGTATAGGAAATTTTTCATTAAAAGTTCCAGGAGTTCTGGTGAGAGTTCTGTTCCTTCCCAAAGAGTTATATCGAAAAGTCCTATACCGTTTTTTGATACCTAAGTCAATACCTAAGGCGATACCATAAGTCCTATACCGTTTTTCTATCTCCATACGAATATTACGAATCGAAACTAAATTTACGTATTACGAGTACATACCTACTATCTTTCGCTAAAATATTATTATGGCGCAAGCTAAACTTTCAGAACGACAGAGGGTATCTGTATAATTGATGCTTGGTTGGGGAGATCGAGTTCGATCTTATGATCAAGTTCGTTTGCTTTTTAATCGCACTTTTCGTAATGGAGAAGGGTTAAATCCTGTCTCAAAATCAACAATTGAAAGAACTGTAAGGCGCTTTGTGAATCATGGATCTATCAAGCACTTTCAGAGAACTGGTCGGCCAAAATCTGCAGGATCTGAGGAGATGCGGATGGACATAGCCCAAGCATTTGTTGAAAACCCACACCTTAGCTTACGTCGAGTTAGTGATGAGCGTGACGTTGCTCCTGAGACAGTGCGAAATATTTTAAAAAGCATTAATTTCCATCCTTACAAAGTTCATCTGGTACAAGAGCTCAATGAAGACGATCCTGATCGTCGGGTTGAATTTTGTGAAATTATGATGGACAGAATTGATAGAGATCCTCTTTTCTTGTACAATACAGTATTTTCAGATGAAGCTTCTTTCACATTAAAAGGTGAAGTTAACAGACAAAATTTTAGATATTGGTCCGACACAAACCCTGATTGGATTTTGGAGAGTCACACACAATATCCATAAAAGATTAATGTTTGGGCCCGTATCTTAAATGATATATTGATACAGGCGATAATTTTCAAAATATTTTGTTCCTGCAAGACGGAGCAGCGGCTCATTGCGGTAGGGAGGTTCGAGCATATTTGGATACTCAGTATACTTAGACGAATTGCAGAATCGGATTCTGCAAGAGGCTACTTTTATTGATAGGGAGATGATTCGTAATGCTGTAAGTCATTTTTACAATCGCAAAGCTTTTTGTCAAGAAGCTCAAGGTTTTCAGTTCGAACATCTTCACTGAAGCGTGAGAGGCAAGGGGACTCACGCTAATCAAGAACCCCGAAACGTGATAGGCAAGGGGTCTCATGCTAATCAAACCCCCCGAAACGTGAGAGGTAAGGGGACTCATGCTAATCAAGCACCCCGAAACGTGAGAGGCAAAGGGACTCACGCTAATCAAGCACCCCAAAGGGAACAGAATTTACTACATCCACGTCGTTGTCCCTGGGTAATGCTAAACGCAAACGTAAACTGCTTGGAACAAACCTTGAAAAAATCTTGAAGATCATCACCAAGATCAATACAGAGCTCACCAATGAATTCGTCGTCGAAATTTACTTCACGAATGACTCACTTTTTCGAAAAATATTTTACCTGAGGAAATATCCAACCGTCCCGGGACTTTTTAGACACCCTGTATATGTATATGGTGTGTTCCATGGAAAATCGGACGGGTTCAGGACTCAATTTTTCCGATTTACTTGAAATTTTAAGGATTGATAGACTATCATAAATAACGAAGAAACCCGAAATTTGAGATTATTTCATGCATTATTTAAAAAGTTATGGAATAAACAAAACAAAAAAATGTTTTTGTTCTTTTTCAATTATTTATAAACTGAAACTAGGAAAAATTTTGAAAAAAATTACACAAACGTATCATTAGATGGCCGATGTAGTAGTATTTTTTGGAAAAATTTTTACTACAAATTTAATAATAAAAAAAATGTTTTTTTGAAACAAATTGAGTTTTTAAAAAAACGCCATGTTTGAAAAATCTGAAAAAATTCATAGTGATAGCCCCGAGTATTATGCAAATTTTAGGTATTTAATTAAGGTGCGCACTCGAAAATTGCGCGAAATATGAATTTTTTGTAAAGTGATGCGCGTGGAATCACGATCTTCGATCGACGGCGTCGAGCGCGACTTCCACTAATACTGTATTTCTGTCTACTTTTTCGAGTTCTTTATTATCAAAAAGTGATGGGAAGTGATTATTCATTGCATATATTATGTACATGTTAATATTAATATATTATGTTCACAGGAATTTACATCTTACCGCTTTCAGAAGTGCCAAAGATAATTTGAAAACTGGCAATTTCCTCGTTACTCTGGATTTTTCAGAAAATTTCGCGTTTGTTCAGGAAGCCGTTCAATGTTTCAACTGGAATAATAATCAGGCAACGGTTCACCCGTTTGTTATTCATTACAAAAATAATAAAGCTAATAAAATAGAATATATATCTTATGTTGCCATATCGGATTGCCTCAACCATGACCAGTGTTTTGCAAACACTGACCATGACACAATTGCAGTACACATGTTTACAAAAAAATTGGCTGCATTTTTGAAAAAAAATTTCACAGTCCTTAACGAAATTAAATATTTTTCTGGTAGAGCACATGAACAGTACAAGACCAAAAAAAATTTTATCAATTAATCGCATCACTTAATAGATTTTGGAGTTGCGGGTGAACGGCATTTTTATGCAACAGGTCATGGAAAAGGAGCCTGCGACGATGTTGGAGGCACTTTGAAACGGATAGCTAGACGATCCTGTTTAAAATCTGGCACCAAAAACGAAATTTTGACCGCTCAAAAACTTTACGAGTGGGCAGTAGAAAATTTCGTTAACGACTGTGAAATTTCTTTTCAAAGATGCAGACAATTTTTTGTAAACATGGGTACTGCAATTGTGTGATGGTTGAGGCAATCCGATATGCCAACATAAGATACATATTCTATTTTATTGGTTTTATTATTTTTGTAATAAATAACAAACGGGTGAACCGTTGCCTGATTATTATTCCAGTGGAAACCTTGAACGGCTTCCTAAACAACAAACGCGAAATTTTCTGAAAAATCCAGAGTAACGACGAAATTGCCAGTTTTCAAATTATCTTTGGCACTTCTGAAAGCGGTAAGATGTAAATTCATGAGAACATAATATATTAATATTAACATGTACATAATATAAGCAATGAATAATCACTTCCCACCACTTTTTGATAATGAACGATCGAAGATCGTGATGCCACGCGCATCACTTTACAAAAAAATTCATATTTCTCGCAATTTTCGAGTGCGCACCTTAATTAAATACATAAAATTTGCATAATACTCGGGGCTATCACAATGAATTTTTTCAGATTTTTCAAACATGGCGTTTTTTTAAAAACTCAATTTGTTTCAAAAAAACATTTTTTTATTATTAAATTTGTAGTAAAAATTTTTCCAAAAAATACTACTACATCGGCCATCTAATGATACGTTTGTGTAATTTTTTTCAAAATTTTTCCTAGTTTCAGTTTATAAATAATTGAAAAAGAACAAAAACATGTTTTTGTTTTGTTTATCCCATAACTTTTTAAATAATGCATGAAATAATCTCAAATTTCGGGTTTCTTCGTTATTTATGATAGTCTATCAATCCTTAAAATTTCAAGTAAATCGGAAACATGGAGTCCTGAACCCGTCCGATTTGCCATGGAACACACCATATATATATATATATATATATATATGTATATATATGGGTCATTTCATGGATTTACAGTCAAAATTTTTTTTTCGACGAAATATTTTTTTTGCCTTCTTACTTCGAAAATAATCGACACGTTTTTTTTATAATGTGATACTTGAAAATTTCGAGATATAATTTTTTTAAGTTTGGCACTCGGGAAAAGTTTTTTTTTTCTAATGGCTGACTGTAAAAGCAGTTTTGAATATAAAATGTAACCCTTGCACTTGAAATGCGCGAAAGATTACAAGCTTTCAAAAAAAGTTATAGCACACATTTCGTTGTTTTTTTTGTTTGTAATAACAATATAGTACATTTTTATAAAAAATTGAATTTTTTTTCAATTTGGAACTAATTTTTTTCCGATTTTTTTGTTTTTAAATTTTTGTTGAAGGTTTTTCAATATGCAGGAAAAATTTTGGAATGGAAAAATGAAAGCTGTAGGTGTAATTAATTTGTAAAATCTGCCCTGCCCATTGCAGCGGTTCACTGCCACACGTGCTTCGAGTCCGAGCATACCTGAACAAGCTTAAGAGTAGTTGCAGCGTGGGACCTCGCTTGTTACAACGCGCGGGACAGATTTTATAAATTAATTACACCTACAGTTTTCATTATTCCATTCCCAAATTTTGCCTGCATATTGAAAAACCTTCAACAAAAATTTAGAAACAAAAAAATCGGAAAAAAATTAGTTCCAAATTTTAAAAAAATTCAATTGGTTATAAAAATGTACTATATTGTTATTATAAAAAAAAAACGAAATGTGTACTCTTTCGCGCATTTCAAGTGCAAGGGTTACATTTTATATTCAAAACTGCTTTTACAGTGAGCTATTAGAAAAAAAACTTTTCCCGAGTGCCAAACTTAAAAAAATTATATCTCGAAATTTTCAAGTATCACATTGTAAAAAAAAACGTGTCGATTATTTTCGAAGTAAGAAGGCAAAAAAAAAATCGAAATACCCCACCTAAGCATCATCGATACGAGTCTTCGAGGCAAATCTAAATTCAATCAAATTCGCAGTTACTCGAGCAACCTGGTACTAACCACTAAGTAGATAAGAAAATCTACACCTCGTCGAATCTCAAAACGACGAGGAGTCTATTTTCTGAAACCATAAATAGGATTATTGTGAGACAAGAGTAGTGAAGGGCGGACAATTTATAAGTACTTTCTTCCTTCTGGTTAAAAGCCATCCACCTCTTTCTCACCTTAAAACTATAAAGTTGAAGTAAAGAAAAAGGGTGTGTGCGCGAGTGAGTCGCGTAAGGACAAGAGTGGTTCCTTTTTGGAACCACGGAAACATTAAATCGAATTTGGCCCGGATCTCCAGGACTTCAGGAGCCAGAACGTATTCTCCTTCTTTGCTTTTGCTCCCAGGGCATCCGGCAGGATTAAGGAACTAGAATAAACACAAGAAGGCGGTAACGTACTTTGTATCGTTCTAATTTACTTTTCTTCCTTAACTCATGTGAAAATGTTCATATCGGTTTGGTTGTTTTATTTTCCTTAAAAATAAATACTCTTTTTTTATTTATATGAATTTTAGCAGCTTGATTTAAACTTATTTAAAGCACCTTTTTTCCTTTTCTTTCGTTCCAAATGAAGTGATAAGCGGAGGCGTGTAGAATACACTCTCAGTCCGAGAGTAGAAGACTAACGACCCCACATAATAATAAACGAATTTAGCTAATATTCATATTAACTAAATTCGGCAGTTTGGACGACCTCCGCGTACTCCTTATACTAATGAATAAAATATATTAAGGGTAATTATTTTTACTTTTTATGCATTTTATTCAAATTAATAATAGCCGTACGTAACAATATATACATTGTGCCAGTTTTTTGAGAGTTATAATTTTTCGAAAATGTGCAAAGAACGTTTTTTAAAAATTATTTGCTAAGGAGTATTACAAGCATGTACAAAATATCTTGTGCTTTATGATTTAATAAATATATTGCATAATTATTTTGGGTACTGGTATTCTTTTTCTCAATTAATTTCCTTCTTCCCTTATTTACTTTTTCCACAATAAGCTACTGAATTTTTGTCTTGCATTATTTAGATAGATTTTTTTATAAACTTCAATAGCAAAAAAATGTTTTCCAACTTTCTCCAATGATTTCTCGTTGATTAATAAACAGAAACTGATACATTATATACTTAACTAAATCATGAACTGTTTGATAACATAGAAATATATTTTTTATAAATTCAAAAAATAATATTTATGTTTATTTTTCCAAATCATGAATTGTTTAATGAATATAATGTAGGATTTTATTTTTTATAATTATTATTATCATTTTGAAACGCTAACATATATTTGAATAATTTTTTCTATACTGAACAGCATTTAAATTCTATTTCCGAAGTAGAAAAATTTAAAGAAATGCGAATTCTCTCATTAAAAGGTTTTCCATTTTGTTCTGAACTTCCTCTCATTCATTCGCACTCAATAGCACTCAAATAAATTCGAACTCTCGCATTAAAAGATTTTCATTTTGCTCTGAACTTCCTTTCATTCATTCGCACTCAAGAGCATTCAACTAAATGCGAACTCTCGCATTAATAAGTTTTTCCTTTGAGTTCAACTTTTACCCATTCATTCGCTTTCAATAGTGTTCAAATTAATAACAACTTTCCCATTAACCAGTTAACTGTGGTTGACGAGTATACTCGTCATAAATACATGGAACTTGCCATAGTCGCCACAGTTAACTGGTTAATTCAACGTATCAAAACACGTTTGAACTCGATTCACAATTTGCCTCAAAAATTTATTTTACTTTCTGAGGAAATAGCTTCAGTTCTCGTACGTATTTCGGAATCACCTAATATGTTAACTGCAGCAGATCCTCAACTCACAAACGAGATCGTCGAGGTTCTTTGTTCTCTTGAGAAAGCTACGAGGGAAGCCTGTGGCCAAAAATTTGTAACAGCAAGCTAAGTCTGTAGAAAGTAGATTGTAGAACGTGAAAAATAACTACATAATAGCGGTTTCCACTATTTTCGTTCCTCGATTTAAAGAAATGCATTTCACATCTTTGGCGAATGTAATTGCAATTAGTCATATTAGCAAACTGATGAGAATAATAATTTCAAATGAACAATGACAACGATGCGACTTTAGAAAGTGGTGTGGAAGTACACCAGTCAGATTTATCCGAGCATTATACATAACATCCCATCCCCTATAACTATGTTTGTACTTTTTACTCATGGGAGATTAATTTGTTAGCCGTTTCTTTGTTATTTCCTATATTATTTTTGAACACTCACAGAATGACACTAAAATACGGAACAGCTAATATGAGTTGGTTTATTATGATGAATTAGCTTCCGTAAGTGCTCGAAGGTGTCTGTTTCGTCATTTTAAGAGTTGCATCAGAAGTGTTTGAGCTTAAAAAATTAAAATGTAGAGAAGATGTCGAAGTACACTTTACTGGATACAATTTTAGTCGAGGAGGTACTTAGATCCTACTTTAGTTGACATCACCGATTCTGTCAAACAACCCAAATTTTGGTGAGAAAGGGAAATCTTGAATAGTCACAAATATTAAGATAGTGAAGGTCCGATACTGACCGACCTGTACCGATTCGTCCTCCACGTCGAGTACCAATTGATAGGTGCTCCGATAATTAATCCTCGGTGAAGCGTAGAAACCGATGTCTGGTGCCGCTGATCAAGTGCTACCCAGGTGTCAATTGGACTCCGACCTGGTGTCATCACTCTGAATACTGACTGATAGATGCCTCCATGGCTAACCGTCTACATGAGCCGAGGCTTAGCGTCAGGTGCTCCTGATTGGGCTCCACCTTGGCGAAGGGGGGGGGATTACGTACCGAATAAATACCATCAGCGAACCAGCTTGCCAAGGGATATTACCATTGGCCATGGCACAAGAAGGCGGATCGTGACGTCAAGTAGCCCTCATCACACTCTGCCCCGGTTTTTTCCGGATCGTCCAAGCCCACATGTTTCACCCAACCAACCGACCGACTGGTCGCGAACATCCGGCTCATGGATGCCGCAATGGCCGAGGCCTCGAGGGTGGAGCCCTGTCTCAGATAACGCTGAGCGCGCATCTCCCCAGATACAAGGATCTGACATTGACCGACTAACTGACCAACCGGGTAAAGACGAAAGGTAGATGCGCCCCTCGAGGAGAACCAGGCATGAAAAAACAATCTGTAAACGTCGACTTATTCATTCCATCATTGTAATACAAACTAATTAGTGTTCCCTGTAGAATTCCGTCTGTAAATGCGTACAAGTAAATCTACATGGAAATTCATGTGGAAAACAAGCTTTCTTTTAAATTTCAAAGTCGACTCGATGTTTGCCGTAAAGTGACATGTGTAAATATAGATACGTAGACCCACGTTCAAAATGGAAAATTATATTTTGAATATTTTAGGTAATTCTGGTTTCCTACGTAGTTACACTTATTAATTTGGACACGTTATTGTGGGAACATCGAAAGCATGCAATTCTTTTCTGAAAATCTCAAGACGATTCGGTGTTTTATATAGAGTTATACGTATAATTCTGAACACGTACAAATCGTTTTGACACGTTAGTGATTTTGTTTTGGCGTCATATACTTTTGGTTGTGTACAAACGTCTGATTTTGTGTCAAATAACCGTAATTTGCGGGTAGTGTTGATTTTCTTTTTTAATTTCAAGAAAACGGAGGCTGAAGTACATCGAGAGCTCCAAAAAGTTTACGGAGATGCTGCTCTAAGTAAAACAACGTGCCGTGATTGGTTCCATCGCTTCAAAGACGGTGATTTCGATGTTGACAACCGTTCGCGTGAAGGAAGGCCAAAAACCTTCGAAGACGCTGAATTGGAGGCATTACTCGATAAGGATCCGTGCCAAACGCAAGAAGAGCTTGCTTCAGCATTAGGAGTTACCCGCCAATCCATTTCGAAGCGATTACATGCGTTGGGAATGATTAAAAAACAAGGAAGTTGGGTTCCTTATGATTTGAAGCCAAGGGACGTTAAGTGTCGTTTTCTCGCCTATAAAAAACTGCTTCAGCGGCAAAAAAGGAAGGGTTTTCTTCATTACATCGTGACGGGTGATGACAAATGGATTTATTACAGCAACCCAAAGAGAAGAAAGTCATGGGGACTGCCTGGTCATACTTCAACGTCGTCGGCTCGGCTGAATATTTACGCTGCGAAGGTTATGCTTGATGGGACCAGGTCGGTGTTATTTATTATGAGCTGTTGAAACCAAAAGAAACTATCACTGGGGAACGGTATCGAATGCAATTGATGCGTTTGAGCCGAGCACTGTGCGAAAAAGGGCCACAATACAAGCACAGGCACGAAAAAGTAATTCTACAGCATGACAACGCTCGGCCTCACGTTGCCAAACCCATTAAAACCTATCTGGAAAAGCTCAAATGGGAAGTTCCACCCCACCAACCATATTCCCCAGATATTGCGCCGTCTTATTATTACTTGTTCTGGTCGATGACACATGGTCTGGCTGATCAGCAATCCCGCTCATATGAAGACATCGAAAAATGGCTTGATTCGTAAGTAGCCAGCGATGGGCAATACTTTGAATGATTCATTTATAACCATTTTTTCAGAATAAAGTTGCATTTTCATAAAAAAAAACAGCGGGAACTTACTTGAGCACCTCATAGATAAACGTAATTTTCGTTAAGCACAGCCCTTCTTTTTAAAAATTTTTTCAAAAAATAGCGGGTGTTGAAAAAGAATCCTTCTTGTATTATTTTTACTTTAATTTAGGGGGATTTAAAAACAGTGCGCCACCACGACACTGCAACTATCGATTAATGGATACGAGCTAGCGATCGACTCCTCCATCGACCTGCACAGAGCACGGTGCACTTGTCGACATCACAACATCAGTAGTGACCCAGAAGATGAAGCAGGCGATAGTTACCCATCGCCCGAATTAATTTTTTTCTCGGTCGACAAAGCAAATAAGACAACGTACAGTCATTTACAATCGGATTCATGATAATTATTACTATTTCAGGTTAAATTCTCAATTTAGTAACAGCACTTTGATCTCACGAAAGTTACCAGGGGTGTTAGTTGAAATTTGCCGGTTTTACTCATAGATGTCGCTAGAGATATGTATACATTTCTATGATTTGGCATCTATGTCATATTTTTCTATGGACAATAACCTTCAAAAATACACAATTACATTCTGCCAAAATAATAGCATCACAGTTGTTTACCTCAGTGAATATGTCGAGTTTCGTTCCAAGTATATCGCATTTGCGGCATTCGTTGCTTTTCCTATTTCATCAAAAGAAAAAAGCAGTTGAAGCTCATCGATTGCTGGTAGAAACTTATGGTGAACATGCTCCAGTGATTAGAACATGTCAGACATGGTTTCGTCAATTTGAAAGTGGAGATTTCGATTTAACAGACAATGAACATCCTGGTGCAGCGAAAAAGTTCGAAGACGAGGAATTGCAGGCGTTATTGGATGAAGATCCAACCCAATCGCAACAACAGTTGGCACAAACATTAAATGTGACCCGAGGAGCAATTTGCCAACGTTTAAAAGCCATGGGAAAAATCCAAAAGTATTGAAAATGGGTACCACACCAACTGAACGATAGACAAATGGAAAATCGAAAAACCATTTGTGAAATGCTGCTTCAACGGTTAGAAAGGAAATCTTTTCTGCATTGAATTGTCACGGGGGACGAAAAATGGATTTATTTCGAGAACTCGAAGCGGAAAAAATCATGGCTTTTACCTACAACATGACAACGCACCGTCTCATACCGCTAAAGTGGTGAAGAACACATTAAAATCATTGAATTGGGAAATATTATCGCACCCGCCGTACTCTCCAAACCTCGCCCCGTCCGACTATCACCTTTTCGCATCAATGGGACACTCACTCGCATAGCAGCGCTTCGCCAATTTTGAAGAAGTCGAAAAATATCTCGTCGAATGGTTTACCTTGAAAGAGAAAAAGTTTTTTTGGAATGGTTTCCATGACTTGCCTGAAAGATGGGGAAAATGTGTAGAATCCAACGGTCAATACTTTGAATAAAATTTTTTTAAGATTCCCTTAAGAATTAAGTGTTTTCTTTATTGAAAAAACCGGCAAACTTCAACTAACACCCCTGGTATTTGCAAATAGCTATTTACTTTCTTCGAAGGAAGAACATTTACAACAATGTGTATTTTTTTTTTTACGTAAATTGAGGCTTTACAATTCTCCCATAAAGTTCAAACTGAAACCGCTATACGCAAATTTGTAAATCTTATTAGGTGTACAAATCTGCATCCGCCGTTTTTCCCAAAAATTTAAGGCTTTATTCTCAAAAAGTGATTACCCATTTATGATTCAAAGTACTGTCCGTCGTTAGCCACAACTTTTTTCCATCTTTCTGGCAATTGTCAAATGCCATCTCGAAAAAACAATACGTTTTATGAGGCATCCACGAATCGATTTATTCTCACTCCAAATGATTTAGCCAATTCTTTTTTCGTTTAGCACAAGTCTTCAGCAAGTAATGTCTCCAATTCCGAATCAGCGAAATTTTTTTAATTTCCACTGCCATGCCGGTCCTCGACATCAGCATCACCGCTCTTTAAGCGTTGAAACCACTCATGACACGCTCTTTCACTAACAGCATCTTCACCGTAAGTACTTGAGAACATTCGATGAGCCTCAGACGCAATTTTCTTCAAAATAAAAGCAGAAAATCAAAACTGCCCGCAATTAACGATAATTTAGCTTGAAAACTGACATCTTCGATCAAGAATAAATTTATGATGCAACCTTAAATTTTCTAATGTGGTATTGTCGTTATGTTGACAGGTGTCCAAGCCTACTGTGTGACATTTTTGATTTGCCTACTTCGACCAGCACTTACCGCTTCAGCGATCTAACGAAAAATGGCGGAAGCAAAGTTGAACACCTAAGTCTATCATACAATATGTCTATACGTCGTTGGAACTAGTTATTGAAACCTATATTCGGTGCAATAAGCAAATGTTATTTTATTAAAACTCAACACTTTTCCTCAAATTATTGAGAATTCAATTTCTAACCTCGGGACACTTAGGAGTTACGGAGGAAAGCTGCAGAGTACTCATTTCATTTGAATGCGCATTTGGGTTTACTCCGTTCAATCCGACTGGACAAAGTTTATACTTGGCTTTTCCTAATTGGCATCAGTTTAAAACGATTAAACTATAAATCATTCACAGTCGTTATACATCATGTCAAATCGATTATTCTTAGGACGGATAACTAAGAACCAAGAACAATTCAAATCAATTAACAAAACCTTACCCCGATTATCACTAACTCAAAACGATTAAACGTCTGATCGCTGAAAATCGTTCTAAACCGTGTCTAATCGATTAGCATCAGCAGATTCACTAGACAGACAGCTGGCTAAAGAGCAAGCAGCATGCCACGGTTCACGAAATTTCTTACCTGGAAAAGGTTCGATTGCAACCGGTAAAGCGAAAGCTCAAGTGTCAGAAGGCGCGCTGGAAGCTTAGTGCGTGCAGAGAAAAAAATGAACTGTAAAATTGAACATCTGGAGTGTCAAACTGATTATATTGGAGTTTTAACTATGGGATAACATTCTACATGGTGTAAAGTACTATCTGTGAAGTGTAAAAACTAGATGTTCAGCTTGACTTTCCCAGAGTGTATGAGAATCCTGGAATGTAAACCTGAGTATCTCAGGAGCGTTAGCTCGATTATCTCGGAGTGTAATTGTTGACACTGTTGACAGGTTAACTGTTTCAGAATGTAAACTTGACATTCTGTCGATATTCAAACAGACTATAAAATTATGGTCTCCCTGACTATCAAGAAAAAATGATAGATAGTACGTGGTACTATCTGCAATATAAAACTGACATACATAAATTTTGACACTCAAAGTTTGACACTCCATTTTTCTACGTGTGGGCGGGCGATCAAACGTGTAGATTTCCCGATCAAAAAAACTGTCGATGAACACGGCTGAAAATTTGCATAGGTATCGAGGAGCATGGGAGAAAGTAAGGAAAAAATTTTCAGAGGAGTAGGTGAAAGCTAAAGGGATGTCAAAAGCTACCGAAGTTGCGAAAAATCTCGGAATATTTACATATCAAGGAGCACTTCTCACAATTTGCATTTGTATTGTTTACGTATAGAATAAACTACGAATTCAGATTATTATGTTTTTATAAGGTGTTCTGATATAGATATCGTTGTAATCATGTTAGGTTATTTTCACAAGATAAAATCGAAAATTTATATTGAATGTGGAGTATACAATAGTCGCCATATTATCGGATTATTATTCATAGAGATAAATGACTTTGAATGAAGCCGTCTGTTATCCATAAAATATATATATTTTTTTGAACAGTAACTACTTCAGAAGCAGTAGCAGCTACTAAAGCGGAGGAAGGGACATTATATGTTCCTGGAATATACGATTCAATGTAAGTTCCAAAATAAATTTTTTATCTACATGCAAATCGTACTCAATATTTTAAACGCATTTTTCTCGAAACCATGTTTTTGAAGTAGGTGATCACTGAAACTTGAGAACGGCTTGATCAATCAGTTTAAAATTCTTCTCACTTATTTTATATATAATTGTCCTCCGGATGGACGAAGGATTTTTTTTTGGACGAGTATTTTTTTTATTAGCCGAAAATGTGAGTGAAATTTTGGTTGAATAAACAACTTTGAATTTCAACATCTGCCATTTTTCAAAAAATCAAAATTTTTTAAATCCCTTCGTCCATCCGAAGCATCATGTCATTGACTAATGATCTCTTTTTTTTTTAATTTCAGACAATCCAGTGACGAGCTGCAATGATCACGGAAAAACCGTTTTTCTTTATGGACCCCTCGCAAATTTGCTATATCCCACGTATTTCTCAATATTTAGTTATGAAAAATTTATAATTTCTTCTTGAAATACATATCTTTCATGTGGAAAAACATTTGTTATTAATTATTTTAATTTGTGGCCAAAAAATCCTAAATAATTGCTTTTTTTGGGTGTCCCAACTAGGTCTGACCCCCCCCCCCCCCCATAATTATTTATTATTTTCAGTTCATAACGAAGAGTCCGAATATGATAGCGCCGAGGATCCTAAATTAGAAGAAAATTAGAAAGAAAGTGAAACCGGTTGATTTTCACTTTAATACAAATATAATTAATTATTTTAAAATTCTTATAAAAATGTATAAGGGGCATAATTTCTCAAGTGATACCATCCCAAAGAACAAAGTCGTCCGATCAGGCTTAAAGTTTGACTGATTGGAGTCCTATTTGATGCTACATCCTACAAAAGAATTTTTTTCGTTTTGACAAATATTTTCAGACTTTTGATGGGAAGCCTCTTCTTTAAACAAATATAACTTATTTCTTTTTGCATAAAGCAAAACTTTACTTCATATGTTTTCGTCAGTCTTTTTCGTGATCTTTCAACTGGTTGTAACCATTTTTTAAAAAAAATAAAAATTTGACATCCATTTTTGAAAATCAAAAATAAAATTGACTTTTTCTCAAATTTGGACCCATTTTATTTTTTTTCAAATCATCCAGTTAAAAATCTGAGATTCTTTCCTATAAAATAGCAAAATTTTAGGATGGCACTTTTTTTTTGTTTTTGAGCAACTGTGCGATGAATAACCGTCAGTTTATAACTGACTGTTTTCAACTCAGTTCCGCAGGAACTGAGATCGCGCAGCCGTTCACTACCGTCTTCACGTCGAGGAACCCGCAGAACACCCTCAAGCTAATTTTTTATATTACATAATATCATACGTGGTTAGTGTAACTGCTCTCTGTGAAATACATGTGGAATGTTTAGAAACTTAAACTCAAAATTAGAAATTTGGCTACAAACCGACAGGTGTACTTTGCAAACTTTGTTAATGGATACCGATGAATTCCTGGATGATTTCTGTAAACGGTTGTTAAAATTAAAAACTCATCACTTTGTCTGAAAGATCCAGTCATCGTTTTTTGAAAACCTAAAAGAAAATTTATTGGCAGGTGAGTTTTTGATTTGGTTCGATTTTGCAGAGAATTACACCTTTGTTGTTCAGAATTCAGCTCAATCATTTCCTTGGAATAAAGACCTAGCTACAATCTTCACTGTCGTGATTTATTATAAAGATTGGGGAAAGCTGAAACACAGAAGTATCGCGATAATATCCGATAATTTAGCTCATGACACAGTGGCTGATCATGAATATCAGAAGATTATAATAAATCATCTGAAAAATAATTTCAAATTAATTAGGTGAGTTTAAAAACCGGCAATCGAAAGACCTGGGCTCGAATCCCAGCGCAGTCGAAAGCGTCTTTTTTTCCACAGAAAGATTTTCAAATTCTTTAATATCTGAAAAATAGCTTTGAGCCAAAGGAAATTTACCATTTCACTGATGATGCTGGGCAACATTCCAAGAATAAATGTAGTTTTGCTAATCTCCAAGCTCATGAAGAAGATGTCGATATCTCAGCAGAATAGCACTTCCATGGTACAGCTCATGGCATATGGGCAAATATAAAGAGATTTTCAGCTCGTTTTAGCTTACAACGTTCTTCAAAACATCTTATACTCACTCACCTCTCAAGCTTTATTCCAGTGAGTGGGCAAATTTTCTTCAGCAGCAAAGAAAGTTACGCCATAGCCACCGAGATTCTGAAAGGACGATTTGACCAACCAGTAACGATTCCGGGTACACTGCAATACCACGCTTTCATTTCTACTCAGGATAGAAAACTTTTAATAAAAAAGTTTTCATTTTCCCAAAAGCAAAAGGCCAAAAAAAGAAACCACAGAAGAGGCCCCCGAAATTACTTCCAAAAGCGAAAAAATCGCCAAGAAACACAATTCTACGAAATAAGGTATGTAAAAAAAGACAGAAGGTTCCAAAAGAACAAAATCCATCAAACTCACATTCAACTAATTCACCCAGATAAACAGAAACATCACTTTCCTACACAATCATTAACTAGATATAAATTCAATAGATTTAATTTTCAAAACATATTCCAAATTAATCTTACACTAACTATAATTCAGGCATTGTAACTTGTAACTTAACAGTGACAGTCCCAACTCTGTAAATGCAGAGAGCAGTTACACTAACCGTGTATGATATTATGAAATGTAAAAAATTAGCTTGAGCGTGTTCTACGGGTTCCCCGGCGTGAAGACAGTAGCGAACGGTCGCGCGGGCTCAGTTCTGGCGGAGCATCCGGTTATTCATCGCGTAATTGCTCGAAAACAAAAAAAAACGCCTTCCTGAAATTTTTCTATTTTATGGGAAAGAATCTCAGCTTTTTAACTGGATGATTAAAAAAAAAATGGGTCCAAATTTCAGAAAAAGTCAAATTTATTTTTGATTTTCAAAAATGGAGGTTAAATTTTTATTTTTTTCAAAAATGGTTACAACCAGTTGAAAGATCACGGAAAAGACTAAAGAAAACACATGAAGTAAAATTTTGCTTCATGCAAAAAGAAATAAGTTATATTTGTTTAAAGAAGAGGCTTCCCATCAAAAGTCTGAAAATATTTGTCAAAACGAAAAAAATTCTTTTGCAGGAAGTACCATGAAATGGGACTCGAAACAGCCAAACTTTAAGCCCGATCGGACGACTTCGTTTTTTGGGTTAGTATCACTTGAAAAATTATGAATATAGATATTCATATTAATTGTCAGAAGTGCTCTAAAATATGTACGGTGTAAAAATCACGAGAAAAACGATGACGCTACGCCGCGCGCTGAAGGACGCTCTCGCACTTTGCACCCGAATTTTTCATGATCTCTTCCATTTTGCATGTAGTTTATTCTATACGTAATCAATATAAATGCAAATTGTCAAGAGTGCTCCGTGATATGTAAATTTTCCGAGATTTTTTCAACTTTGGCAGCTTCTGAAAACCGTTTAGCTTCCACTCACTCTACTGACAATTTTTTCCTTACTTTCTCTCATGCTTCTCGATACCTATGCAAATTTTCAGCCGTATTCTTCAATAGTTTTTCTGATCGGGAAATCTACACGTTTTATCGCCCACCCTCGCACTAAGCTTTCAGCGCGCCTTCTGACACTTGGGTTTTCGCTTTGTCGGCAGCAATCGAACCCTTTCCAAGTAAGAAATTTTGTGAACCGAGGCATGTCGCTCGCTCTATAGCCAGCTCTTAGGCTACACCTTAAGCAGCGCTACGACAGTCGAACGTGAAGTTTGAAGACCAAAAACTGCAGTCTAGTAGACTCAGATTATGGAACCATAGTTAAGGACAAATTTTCGGAGAGTCATTGAAAATATTTGTTAGGAATTATATTTAAATTTAATGATTGATGGTTGTTCAACGCAACATATCAAGCAAGGTAAGAGCTATAATTATTCGTTCTCCAGAGGTTACGCCTCTGCTGGACCGATTCTTGTAGTTACTTTGTAGCATTCGCATGGCTTGGTCACTTTTAATTAATTGGTTTTTTTAGAGTCGTTTGGTGTGAACATCCCATATTTTTGAGTGAGTTGAGAACTAGAACCTCACCGCATGTACTTGGAGCACCTATGGGCAGCAACCCTTTTTTGCGTAGATTACCATCTCTTTTTGAGTAAATGTCAAATTAAGTGTATTTAATGTCATAGAACTTTATTTTAATTCTGTTCACATAAAATCATAACACCCCCTCCGCCATTTATCAGATAACGGGTGAGCTGGTGGCTTTACCAGTACACTTCGTACTTGAATAAATTCAGGTCTTGTTAATGTTTAAGGTAGCATTGTAGAATCTTTATGTTTTATTTGCTACATAGGGCTTACGGAATTACTTGGCCATTTAGTGGCATTTTTCAGAATAATTTCGGGTTTTTTCGTAATTTGCTATCTCGCCCAAGAAAGGCCTGGCGCCAGACTATTTTGTATGTAATTTAGCTTTATTTTTGTATTTGTTTCACCAGCCCAGTGCAAAGTGCCGGAGTACGGTGTGAAATATTTCTTTTCAGGAAAAAGCTACGCCATAAGTCACTAAAACTGAATTTATTCCATAAATATTATTCTGCTGCATCATTATAAGTTTGATAAATTCTGGTTGCATTTATTACCCAGAAACTATTGTGACTTTATTGATCCCGGCTTGTATTTACTTTGAATTCAACAAACAGCTCTCATTCATTTTTCCGTATTTGGTAGTGTTTGCTGCTCAACTTCCTTTATGACTTCTAAGTTTTAAAAATTATTTTCTTATCCAGACAGGATTTAGGTTCCAGTTAAGAACCTGCATCTCATTATCATAAATCAAATTTGTCTTTTCGACACTTCTTCAGAATTCTACGGTTTTTAATTTATAAGATACTGCTTGTTGGTCTTCCGTGTACTTATCTGTAGGCGTATTAGACTGCTGACAAATAATATGCTGAACACATCTTCTACTATTTCTGCATTAACATCTTTGTTTTTTTTTTAAAATCTAGAAACTCTTCAACCATCATGTTTAGTGCTGTACAAAACTTCCAGACCGAAAGCAATAATTCTCATAAATATTTTGCGCATGCAGTCAATGGGAGCGATTCGGAATAGTCATACGTAGGGGTCTAATCTCTGTCATTGTTCGCACTAAGCAGTAGTAACAATTTGTTTTCTTATTTCAACGATTTGAAAAAAAAGTGTGCCATACGATTAGTAGTATGTATCTCTGTTTTTTCGCCAAAATGAAAAAACACATGTCGTTTCTTTTTTAGTGGACTACAACATACAGTCGGAACTATCGTAGCCAAAACCCTTGTGTTCATCATCTAACCAACTCTTGCGCTAGAGATGGGACCTTACCAACGTGACCACATGAATGATGGCCATGACGATCGCTGACCGGAATTGACCGTCACATCAGTCACAATCGAAATAATATATATTATATTATAATAATATATATTTATTTCTTCTCAATTTTATTTCTTGCCCTGATGAACATAACGCAAACTACTTTCAGCAAAATGAATTGGATAAAGGAGCAAACTAGAAATTATCATCTAAAATTGTTGATCTGATTTTTCCTGGCAACTGTTCTTTCGAAACTCGACTCCCGGTAAAAGTGACGACTGAATTAATGGCTTTTGTTTTAATTGTGAGAAGAGTTAATTTCTTCAAAATATCGTCGGAAATTATTTAAAATTTTTTATTATACATAAGCCATTTATATCTTTTGGAAATTTTTTCAAGTAATAAATCTAATAGATACCAATTTCTAAGTAGAGTTTCTTTTACTAATTTTAAATTATCATCTTGATATCTTTCATGTGATAAGAGAATTACTCTATCAATTAAAGAATAAATAACTTTTATTCTATTTGATAAGCTATGTTTTGTATAAAAATTAAAAAAGTGTCGAGACCAAACAGATTTTTTATACCAATTGGTAATAATATTACCATTATAAATTTTAATATTGAGATCAAGAAAGTTAATGCTATCATCAACCGATTTTTTAATTGTAAATACTAATTTTAGATGTATGTTATTAAATCTTAAAACATTTAGCTTTATCGCGTGTGTTTAGTTTATTAATTTTAATGTTTTTCGGAGCAATTTTTTCCTGCTTTGGTCCAAAACTGCTTATTCTATAATCGTATTTTGGGTCGCACGAAAGGAGAAAGTTTCGCGTGAAAAGATTTAATATTGAGGGTGAGGATGTGAAAAGAAACTCACGTTTTATAATAACTTAGACGCAATTAAACTTCGCTTCATTTTTTTGCTTTTTTGTCCGGGCGCTTCAATTTTTATTCTTTGAAAATCTGAAATCGAATATATTTATTAAGTTTCAGACGCTCCGACACGTTCTAATTTTTGGGAAATTCCCTACTTCTGAAAATAAAATTTGTTTAACCAAAAGGCTTGCATTTTCGTTTATGCGATTCGTTTTAACACTTGACTCTACCCTTCCCTGACGTTCGCACCAATTCTTTAAACCTTGCAAATTAAGGCGGGGCATCAGATAGCCAGGTACCGGACGTAACAAGGCAACCTAGACCTGGCGTGCCTCATTATTTGCCCTTCCTCCCTGAGTTGAATATAATTCGCCATAACGCGCAGCGCTTGGCAGGCTTCCCTCTATGGATCAGTAGTGAATCAAAAGTTCTCCAGGCGAAGATCCCTGAGGTGATTTGACACCTGTCAAACGATTTGTCTGAAGTCCAGAACTCAGTGGAAGTTCCCCGTGGAGATTCGACCACTTTGGACTGTTCTCCAAACCTTAGGTGATTTAATTCAAATTAAAGGGAATACTACGTTCGAGGTGTTCCCATAGATGGGAAGATGAGCTAACCAAGCGCGTTCGCGACGATAATTTTCTTTTATTTTATTATTTACCCTCGACTTCTTTTTCTTTGAAAAAAAAAAAATCCCGAGCCTCGATCTATTTGTCCGGATTTTTCGCCCAGGGCCATAAGTCCTCACCTTTAATCGATGCGGCAGCAGACTGAATCTGAAACTCGAGGATCCGCAACCAAACCTTGTTACCTCGGTTTTCCCTCTCTTTGGAAGATTCCCACCTTATTTATGCATGCGCGCGCCTCGAATACCGATCGCGATCGAGCCTGGTCTCGTCGATAAATTAGAATATTTTTAGACGATACTTTCCACCCTTTCCAGACTTCTTTGAGCGTGCAATTTGGTATCATGAGAAAGCTGACATTTTTGCGATTCCAACGATGCCTTTTCTCTCCTCGAGAAATGCATCCTGCGTGCAGTGGGTGCGCTTGAAAATCTTGGTACGCTGGAAAGAGATGGCATTTCACACGTTGATGAGGAGAGCGCATTTCCACTGTACACGTTTCTCCTGGCATGGGTGACGATCCATGTATGGTTTAACCGCTCGTTGATTGGTCGCCCGTTTTCAAGGCGCCAATAACACACGCTCCATGGCTCTATACGCGCTTCCATTGTGTGAGACTGTGCGAATACTCAACATCTGCATGGTGATTTCCCATGTGTACAGATGTGTGAAAAATGATTCGATTGTTGTATATCGTATACATGGAATTAATATTTTGGTCCATTATTTATAATAAAGAAATGGTAGTGTCACCCTCCATATTAGTATTATAAAAGATGTTGGTTTCTGATCGATGAGGGTAAAATATAAAGAAGAGAACTCTTCACTTTGTCAAAATTGTAGCGACGTTTCATTGGCTATGGGTTTATCAACCTCATCAGGTTTTATTGAATTAAAAAACACCAAATAGTAAAATTGTCACACACTAGAAAAATAAAAAAATTAACTTAATATTAAAACATGCACAAAAATATTAAATTTTACCTTTATAAAAGAAGGTTAACTCATGATGAGTAATGTCGAAAGTATAAAATTATAATAAAAATCATGATTTTAGATAATAAAATGACGTTATGTCATGGAGTCGACGAAACTTTGTCTACTAAATTATTACATTCTGACAGTCAACTTAAAATATTGACATCAGTTATTGTAAACACATAATTTGAAATGTAAACGTACATCAGCAGGAAAACAATCATGAATTTAATCTATTAAGTAATGAAAAATAAATTCTATTCAAAGTGAATATATCTTCTTTTTTATTTATACTAAATTTATTAAATTTTATGTGGATCATCTCTGATAATTAATAACAAGTCCAGAAAGTTAATTTGATTATTTTGTTGCACTTCAAAGGTAAATTGTTAGTTATTATCTTGTGAATTAAAAATGTTGAGAACCAAATCAATAAATTTCTTTTGTATACACAGATTAGTGTCATCTACAAATCTGTAATAAAATAAAGGAGTGCAATTATGTTTACCTTTTAAAATTCGAAGGCAATCATTTACCAAATCATCCATAACAATGTCTGCGAATAGAGGTAAAATTGGTGAGCCCATTGGAGTACCAAAAATTTTCAAATAAATATTATTTTTCAAAGTAAAGTATGTGTTTTCGAAAAGAAATTTAGTACAATTTATAATTTCGTCAAATGGAATTCTACAGTTATTATGAATAAGCTGTCTTTTAATTCATCATATAATATTTTGGCTAAAAAGTGTGTGGGACTATTGAGAAAGAAATAATAGGACGAAGGGGTGTATCTTGTTTGTGTATTTTTGGAAGTGCATAGCATTTAGCTAATACAGTGTTGGTTAGAGTAAGTTGATTATTGTGGAATTTATATTTTCAAAATTATTATCATTGAGCCTCTTTAAAATGTTGGAAGTACTGCTCTGTTTTTTTTTTTAAGGATTTTGTTGTTATTGGGATTTAGGGGAAAGTATTTGAGAGAAGGTCAGACAATTTTGTAATATAAGTCGATTTTTTGAGACAAACAGTAAGGTTACCTTTATCAGCATTAGTAACAAAAAATATCGGGATTGTTTTTTAAAAATTGTTTAGTAACTTTTAACTTGTTGGCGGAATTTCTGTTTTTCATGGAAATATGAGTATCTTTATTGAAATTGTGCATTATATTATTTGTTACATTTTGCGGCAATAACATTCGCCAGAATCTGTGGATATACGTGAAATTTGGATTAAAACCTTCCCCCTACGTCAACAATTGGCTAAAGAAAAAAAAGAAGGAGAAATTTTCGGATTCCAAGAATTTCCTTGTCTTGCTAAAGACTTCGGTCCTACCCTAGTGCGCATATGATTCATAAAGTTCTCAAGAAAAAAGTCATAGCATTAAAAAATAAAATTTCTTTTTCATCCACACGATATGCGAATTCTAATACAGGTGTCCGAGGATTTCAAAATAAAACGCCTTGATTATCACGTCGACATCGAAACATTTTGGCCTCTACTGCACTCAGCCTGGAAAAAGTTCATCCTCGCCAAAAAATTGTAGGAGAAGAAATTGAAATCATTTGGAATGATCTGCTGGAGTCAATCGACGGTACTCTTTGTTGATGAGTGAATGCCTTCCATTGAGTGTTTCAATGTGTAACGCATTTTTATTTGCAGCTACTTCGAATGAACAAGACGTTGCTATTCTTTACCTCTTGCCTTATGCAATTAAGGCAGTAACTTTGAAAAATCCCGAGAAAGCAACAACGTCACGATGAAAACGCCGTAAAATTGAATCGTTGGAAGAGAGAGAAAATAAAATAAAGGCCCAAGAGACCTTTATTGTAATTGTTGAGGTAAGTCCTCCTGCCACGACTTTCATGGATGGATTTGTTAATATGATTTGATGATGTCTGACATTACGTCTTTAGATTTTGTAGTCTCAAGACGATTTTGAGAAAAAAATTCGCGAGAAATTATCTCTCTCTGCATGAACGGCTCAGCAACATTATCCGTACATTGCAGTCGTTGGAAAAATCTCAGCACCACAGAAGTACTTCTGTGTAATAGGAGAGATTGTATACGAATTTGAATGTGTCGCGGGAGCTCTGGAATTGGCCTTTAAAATATTCATCGCGTATGATTTCAAGTACCCCAAGCCTATGAGTTACGTGTGGCAGTATCTTCAAAAATCATGCTTTCAATTTACGATACGCGGGGAAAGATTACCAAATAATGTGCAACAGGATTTGTGCTCTATCGAAAAAGAATTGAATTAAAAAATATAACGTGCCAAAAGCAAAACGTGTAAGTTACAGCATTCAAATGGAGAAGATGTAACTAATTATTACTTTTTATTATGTAAAAAAATATTTTGATATTTTTGAGTAATAACGGTAAGAAGTTGAAAATATAAATTTACTTATAAGTAGCAATAGATTTGTGAGTTTTTCAAATATATAGTAAATCGGTTGTATATTTTCAAGAAAATATGGACCCTTATGGATTTTCAGATGCATTAGACAAAGTAGCGGGGCAAATAGTCAGTGAATTGTACCAATTCGCAGATTTACCTCAAGCTCGAGTTCCTGAATTTGTGCAAAAATTTGAGTCTCTGTTACCAGATTATTGTGTATCGTTTCTTTTCATTCAGATGATGAATCGTTTAAAGTTTCTTGGAGGAACGTCTCAAAATGTAGCCGCTTTTTGTACCATGCTTGCTAAACTTCGTAAACCCTTTGAGAAATTCGAAACGGAATGGTTATCTTTTGATTTTGTTCAAAAACTCGGTACTTTCATACCCACTCAAGACATTGACATCCTTGAAGATTTGTTTGAAAAAAAAACTAACAATGAAAAAGTGAACTAGAAAATAATTAATACACAGTTTGTTCCTCTTCGTCATGTTCTTAAAAAAATGTTTGAGTTGCCCAATATGTATGAAGAAACAATTTAGTATTGCCAAACTCTTGAAAACGACACTGTTATAACAAATGTTATGCAAGGGGAATGTTGGAGAGCAAAAAAAAAAAAAAATTGTTTGGCGATCGATGCGTGCTACCAATGTTTCTTTATCAGGATGATTTTGAAACTAATAACCCTTTAGGGTCACACAAAGGTATAGGAAAAGTTGGCGGTGTCTACGTTGTACTTCCATGCCTCCCCCCTTTTTTACAATCTCAAATAGAAAATATTTTCTTATTACTCATGTACAAATCATTTGATCAAAAGTATGTATCATTACGAAAAATATTTTCAAAAGCAGTTCAAGAATTGATTTTTCTTGAAGAGAAAGGAATTTCAATCGAAACGTCAACTGTCGCAAAACAGGTGCATTTTTCTTTAGCTGGAGTAATAGGCGATAATCTTGAAGTGAATACGACTCTTGGATTTATGAAAAGTTTTTCATCCAACTTGTTTTGCAGATTTTGATTGACTAATAGCAATGATATAAACACAATAGTTCACGAATCGGCGTGTAAAATGCGTACACATGAAAACTACGCTGGGCATCTTATTCTGAGTGAACCTAGTTCCACAGGGGTTTCTGAACTTTTGGTTTTGACAGAACTAAAAACGACTTCAACAAATGATCTTCTTACAGTCGATGTAATGCACGACATTTTGGAAAGAATATGGGAATACGATCTGGGATTACTTGGGATCAGTGATTAATGGATATCTTTGCTTACGAAATAAATTATTTCCCAAAAGTTTAAAAGCGAAGCATCACTATCTGGTGTATTATCCGCGAATAATGAATGGTATGGGTCCTTTATGGAATTTGTCTGCCATGAGATGCGAAAGTAAAAATCGCGATTTCAAGATTACTTCGCATGTATCACTTAGTCGGGTTAATATTTGCAAAACTTTGGCTATAAAATCCCAATTGCACTTGAATCATAAATTTATTTGCAATACTCCAGTTAAGAAAGATACATACGAAAAAGGACCATCCGAAAAGAAACACGTATGGGAGATATTAGCAATGTACACGCATTTACCTCGCTCTTGCCTATGCATCTGACAGATCATATTTTGGAAATGCAACATATCACTTTCGGAAGTCACACCATCCGAAATAATGTTTTGGCCATTCCAAATGATATCGATCCCTTACTTTTTTGGGTCAAATGCATTGTTGCGGATCGTCATGAAAATCTTTACGTAATAACAAAGGAAATAACTGCGTTTCTGCTATATGAGGAGCATTTTCAAGCCTATCGGTTTCACGAAGATCCTGCAAACAAGTCTGATTGTTGGCGGGTTTTGAAATTTGAAGAACTCAAATCTTGTTAAGTTTCACACGTAACTGACTGTGGTGATGGTGGCAAATTTATTCCAAAACGTTGGGTAAAATGTACTGAAACATTTCGATTGTTTGATGAAATAAATTAATAATAATAATTTTATTAATAAATTTTATTTTCTGTGTCAAAATTTTTTTTAATGAAAAGTTATCTTTCCTCTTTCAAGTTTGTCCTGAAATAATAATGTTGCTATTCTTAAAGCAAAATTATCTATTGAAATAGTTCGCTCTTTGGCGGTTTCTATCGTTTATTTTAAAATTATTTTACACTGTTTTTATTGCCTAATTTGGCTAATATTCGCAGATTTTAATTTTATTCATTGGGTTTCACGAAGGGGGAATGTTTCGCGCAATTAAATTTCTTATTTGAACGATTCAATATATATAAAAAAAAAACTCACATTTTGTGTTTTGAAGGAGCGTTTTGGATACAAAAAAAAGCTTGTCTCGTTATAATGGAGTCGCAAGTTTTTCGAAATCTAAAAAAATAAATCAAATTTTTAATTATGGCCCCCAAATTCGCGCATTTGCGCAAAAAAAAACACGCTTTCTAATTTTTGGGTAGTTCCTAAAGCCTGAAAATAAATCTTTGTGAGCTTGTTGGTATTTTATCAATTACATCATACAGGACGACAGAAAAAAAACCTCTGTATTACATTCTAACGTTACATAATCCTGTGTTTTTCGAAATCTCCATGGATAATTAAAAAGGAGTTGAAGAGGAGCGAAAATCACATTACCAGCTCCAGACGGTAGATGGTTGTGATTTCCTCTGGAATAACGAGAAGAAACGACTAAGTCCACGGTGGGTAAGAAGTCGATTTTTGCACGTTGATTTTTGTGTGACTATGCAAAGTGACGAGTAGCTATCCCTTGCCCTTTTCAGGTAGAAAGTGAATCACTACTCGAGATTTTGAAAAATACGTTAAAAAAATGCCTTCCTTTTTTAGGCTTTATCTTAAAGAAGTTAATTAAATTCCCCTTTTTCGTTTTTTTTACTATATAACGCGACCACCCACCAGCATACCGACCAGCGCGCGCAGTAGCGTCCTCCACTATCATCCGCCTTCCCTCACCACGCGCGGATAGGTATAAAGGGAAGGCCGGAGAACCGACACAGGGCAGTTCACCCGGGTCGGCGAGCCAGGACACAGGAGCGTCGCACTGGACGGACGGCAAGGAGATGCCTCTCCTGATGGGTACTCCCACAGGAGGACATCTTTAGTACATACCGACTTCCATACCTGGTGAAGCCGGACCGAGCGCTGGCGAGTGGGAGCTCCAATGGCCAGCTCTCGGTGTGAGCCCACGCCTAGCTCTAGATGCCCCCGACAAAGTGTTGCTCAGGCTTCACCAGGATGTGGCACATTCCGACCGGACTAATCACCAGAAGATGCCACGTTGAACGCCGACGAATGGGTGCTCCCGTGGTCGGCCTTCGACACGGGTGGGACTCAGCTTCGGGTTCCCCTGGCTGACCCTGGCACCGACATCCCTGGGCGAGGACGTCAACACACTAACCGGGGGTATTCGACCTGCTATGCGACTCCCACGTAGAATGCCAGTCAATGGGCGCTCTGCGCAGCCCGGGGCTCATCTTCAGGTGCCCCTGATCGAGCCTCGTCTGGGACGCTTAGTGGGCTTTGGACCCCTGTGACCCTAACAACGTACTTGACACGAACTTGACCCATACTTGACCCACACTTAACGCGTATGTGACCCGTACTCTACCCTGGCTGGACCCACACTTGACGCGTGTTTTACCCGCACTTGAACCGTACTGACTCTAACACTGCCAAACTCGACCGAACGCGCTCCGAAACCTCGCGAATAAACAGACGAAGCCAATACCGGGCTCCACCAATCGCGCGACACCACCACCTCCCCCTCCTTTTAACAACCGACCGACCGACACACCCGAAAGCCCAGCCCCCTGCATAACGCCATGGCCGGAGACACGAGGGCAGGGCGCGGGCTCAGATGTCGCTGAGAGCGACCTCCCCTATGACGATACCGCCTTGACCCCGACTAAACGGATCATACGAACCGCAAGGAGAGGGGACAGAGGTGATTACGAGCGTTACCCGGAAGACCGTGCTCCGTACAAATTGTACATCGCCGTGCAAAGTAACGACGATAACCATTGTCTCTTTATATATTATTTCAGAATGATAAAACGAACCAATAGGCCAGTGCCTATACCTATACTTTCACGATTCCATTCTGACGTACTCCTGCATTCACGCACTCATGCTTCCACTCTCACGCATTCCTGCAGTCACGCACTCACACGCATTCCGGCATTCGAGCACTCACGCGCATTTATAGACACACACACACGTAAACTCACTTACACTGACAGGGGTCCACACCAAGCTCTTTTAGTTTATATTTATTGACACATTCACACACACACACACCACTTCCCACGTAACCTAGATTGAATGTATTATTATTTATATGTAATTTCGTTATATCTTTTGTAATAAAACTCATCTTTCAATGTATACGACAGTTCAACGACTATTTCATCACCTACTCCCCCGCGCCTACCGAACTCTGGCTGACTGAAGCGTCTGGCAACCAGGGGGAAAGTAGGGATATTACAAAGGTTTATATGTTTAAGTGTATGTCACGTCCCGCGACGTATTAGAATGTACTATAGGCACAGGCTAAGTCCAGAGAAAAATCTGGGGAAATTACTAAAAGAGAGAGAAAACCACCTATTGAAAAGATACACACAGCGGGAGACTGCGCAATGCGTGACGTCTCCAAAAAATATAATATAAAAAGAAAACGCCGCCAAGGAGAAAACTAGTCTTGTTATAATTGAACCGTGCAGTTTACCAGTGTGAAGATCCGAGTCATAAATTTAGCGTGGTCCGTTCTTAAATCCTTGAAAGGATTTTACAGTCAGTGTTTAAGTGAGATAATACTATTGTCTTCCTCACACCAAGAGGATAATATTGCTGTCTTCCTCACACCAATTGAATAATATTACTGTCTTCCTCACACCAATTGGATTATATTGCTGTCTTGCTCACACCTGTGCGGATTAATGAAAAAGAAACCATTCGACTAAGTCAACAACAGGTACTGTACTTCGCTCTCTATCTTCTGTCTGTTTCCAACCAACCAGCCTGTGCCTCCAATTATAAACCAATTGTATCAACATTTTTATAAATTCCAAATTATAATTATTTTAATAAATTTAATTTGTATTATTTAATAATCATTGTGTCTTTTCATTGACTTATCCTCATCCCTAAGTGAGGATCACTCGATCCTAACTTGAATCGAGGAATCTTCGATCAAAGTAAGTATTTACGTACTTGTGACGTAACATTTATTTGTGATTAAAAATATGGTTGGCTACGACCGAATGTTCTGAATGTATTTGAATGCTGTTTATGTACGTATGTATGTATGTATGTATGTATCGGATGACTGATGGCAGACACGAGGTAAGAATTTTTTCAGATTTAAGATAATAATACGCCCGATGCTCATTTTGCTTAGCTGCATTTTGAAACTCCTCAAGCGTCGATGATATACTAATAAATTTCATGTCAATCCACTGAGGAATGTTGATGCCCTGTCGTCGATGACATTTGACTCAACTGCTTACTGTTTCCTATCTAACGCCTATTGTTATTGACTTTGGGTGAATTAGGTATTTATCAAATTCATTTTACCCGACTAAGATTTAATAAATGTTTAAATGTTCTTATGCCCCAAGTTTAATCGACAGAGTCGAGTAAAATAACCTCAACTATTTTTCTCCGTGTAAAATTTATTTTTGATACATGTAATTGAAGTACGAGGTGTGTCCGAAAAGTATCAGACCTGCGTTTATATCTTCGCGCCAGAGCGCTGTTGGCCTCTGCGGGGTATGAGCGTAAACGGTAGTCCCTCACGAACTCCCTTAACGCTGTAGTTACCGGCCGGACGCCTTGGGTCGCGCGCAGCGTGTGTTTTTGTCCAACGCGTTTTTTCCGTTCTTCGCATTTGTTTACAGTTGAAATAACAGAAAGAACGGATCAACGAATTTGCATCAAGTTTTGCTTGAATTTCGGCAAGAGTTGTACGGAGACGATTGAAATGATACAGAAGGCCTCTGTGGTCGAAAGTATAGACATAACACGTATAAAGGAGTGGTACAGGCGGTTTAAAATGGCACGAGCTGAAGGCCATTCCCAAATCTGCGTTCGAGGGCTGCTTTCAGATGTAGAAGCACCGCTGGGAGCGTATGGTTCAATCAAATGGGGACTTCTTAGAAGGATGCCACGGTCCGGATGACGAAGAATAACACAATGTGGAGATGGAAACGCAGGTCGGATACTTTTCGGACACACCTCGTATCTTATTCATGTTAAGTTATATTACCTTTATTATCTTCATGCACAGATGCATGTGTACATAGATATATACAGATATACGTAGATAGATAGATAAATAGATAGAAGGATAAGAATTCAGACAAGGTGTATATAAAGTAATATATCTATGTTTATCTGTGTTATATCTAATATCTGTCGATATTATTAGACATGAAAAGAATATAATACATCAATAATAAAATTTGTAATCGTTAGAAAAGTTCATATTGGCTTTCGCGTGTACCATAGTTTAAGGGAAATTTTCCGCTCTACAACTTCTGTTCGAAAACTTTTTGCCTCCAAAGCAATCGTTCCCGACAATCCTCGATCAATGTTCCTAATTTTTTTGGTAGGTGTAGCATTTTTTTTCCAAAAAAGGCAATTTCCCTGGACTATAACTTTTGATTTTGATAATGAAAAAAATTGTCGATACATTTTACTAAATTTGAACTTTTTTTCCATTTTTACTACCAAAAGTAATTTATCTACGTCGTCTTTATCTCCTTGACTATTTTTCTAATTATAATAACAAAATTCCATTTAGTCGCAACCAATCATATTTTCTATCACAAATACACTTAAATATACAACTTCACAAATATAAACCTGATAACGAAAACCTATATATAGGACGATACGCTTTCGAATCCAAATTATTATTGTGCCTAAGAAATTTATGTCAAATCTAAATCCTGTGTAGATTTTTTAAATTTTATGTAATACACTTATCAAGATTTTGGTGTTTAAATTTTCTTGAAATTAATTTAATTTAATAAACTTAAGTGAGAATGAATGAAGTAATTATAAATGAATTAGGAAAAGTTATAATACAAAAATTTATTAAACTCGCAGAATCTAAATAACTAGATTATGTAAAAATTTTAAATACAGTATATACACTGTTAGACTAAAACAGGATCTGTCATAAAAGTTTTAGATATGAAAACATTCTTTTTTCACTAAATTCACTATAGCTTTTATACCTTAAAAGTAACGAAAGATTCAGGTAAAATGGGAATTTCATTGACGAATTCAATAATTCTCACTTGAATTCAGGTTGTCTAGTTATTATTGATATATCTGTATAAACACATATGGGTCAAAATTCGTCAAGTGTACCCGGCTAAAAACTTTTTGTCTCCGATTTCCTTGAAAGTCCGCGAAATTATTGTGCTAGTGAACCTCTTTAAATTACCCTAAGAGAACATCTCTAGTACGGTGGGTTGTCAGTATACAGGGGCTCGAATTTTCAACCTCTAACCGCGCACGCTGATACTCAATTGACCATAACTTCTACAAGAGTTATCCAAATTAATTTTTTATGGAGGTCTTGGAAACGTTTTTTCATCAGCTTTACGCGGAAAGCAATGGTTTTAGATTTAAAAAATTATTTGAACTTCATTTTTTAATTTTAAACATATTTTTGAGTTTTTCTCCAAGTGCGGCCGCTAATTTTTTTTCCAAAATTATATTTAAAAAGAAGCTTGATTTTTTCCCTTTCAAGTGAGCCATGGTCGAAAGTGGGGCCGAAGAAATTGGTGGAGATATATAACACTTCTTGCGCGCGGTTCATGCGTCGCAGTGCAGCTAGGTGCCACAATCACAACTACCGTCCATTGGGAACTTATTTAATTGTGCTTTGTACAATTTGTTCGTAAAACTTTTATTTTTGGCTGGTACGAAATTAAAAATAAAAATAAATTTGTAATTCGAGGTGATTTTTTAGTGTGAATCCCCTCGCCTCTCACATGGAAAATTAAGTCAAATAATTTTCTTATTACAGTGTATGTGTACTTCTCTTTCTTCTTTGCAACACAGTTTTTTTCAGGAAAACATCACATTCTAATGATGACGAATATTTTCTCAACATGAGAGTTAATTCAGCAGAGGGAACGAAAGAGTGATATTTTTGTGTACCAGGCACTGTGTTTGCTGATGCAAATCTACTCTTAAGTTCTTGAGCTGTGATGGCGTGATTTTCTTTGGGGCTAAAGAATACTAAAGTTTCAACTAAATTTTTCTTTGCCCATTGATACAAGGCATCAGCAGTCAAAATCGGATCTTTAGATGACGCTTGTAGGCTAGCACGCGTTGCGAGTCCTTTTACATTTCCCCCAATACCATCACAAGGGCCTTTTCCGTGCACCATTGCATAAAAATGCCACTCGGCTGGAATACCAAAATCCATTTCATGGTGGACTAATTGATGAAGTTATATTTACTTTTAAAGTGCTGGGCGGCTCCATCTGTAAAGTAAATCATTTTTGTGGGTTGAAAATTCTCTTTCAAATAGTGTGTAATAATTTTTTGGAATTCGTACACAGCAATTATGTCATGAGTCAAATAGTCTGAGAACATAGCAAGACTGGGGTGCTTTAGAATGTTGTCCTCTTTATAATAAATTACCACTGTAAAAATGGTAGCTTGATCATTGTTCCCATGAAATGACTGAGCTGCATTCTGGACTACAAAGGCATAGTTTTCAGCGAAATCACAAAGGATAAGAAATTCTCTTTCAGTTTGTCCTTAAGGTTTTTGAAGAAATACGACTGTTGTTTGGCTGTAAAAGAGTGAGGTTTAAGTTTAAGCAAGCGTTCGCAAATATGTTCAGCAAAATCTTCTGTGTCTGTTATTTCCGTGCGTAACGTACTTCTGTCATTTTGTTGCCTAGTCTGGAATTCTACTCTGTTAATACACTGGTCTGCGAGAACTGATGTTATAAAGTCCTTAAGTGCGCTTGTACTAGGACACGCTGTGCATTCATTCAAGTAGCATTCTGAAGTCGGAACGCTACACATAATCCTGTTCATAGCATCATGATAAGTCTTAATGGGGGAAAAATTTTCGCAGGTTGGTTCTTTTAAATCTACAGCATCTAGCATTAGATTAACGTTTTCATGATGGACACAAACACAAACAGTATGCGTACCACTGGCTCCAGCGAGTATGCAATTTCGAGGTCTAAGCTGAGAGAATTTTGATAAGCAAATTTTAACTGTAGGATGCTGAGCCTTAAAATTTGCATATAATTCAGAAAGATTGCACAGAATTAACTTTTTAGAACGTGCTCACGGGAGCCATCACCTTTTTTTACGGAAACGAAATCTTTCATGCCAGGCATCATACGATTATTCTCATTATCAAGGTAAAATTTTTTGACCAAATTTTCAATCTCGGAATCTAAAGTTTTACCTTTTTTTAAATTAGGAGAAGTTAAAATACCATTCTCAGCTACTAATTTCTTAGCCTTTCTAGTTTGGCGTTCAGAAGCACCAAATTCTTTAGCCAATCTTCTGCGACCCTAAGATTTCGGAGCAAGAGTTAAAAGTAACACTTTTTCTGAATTACTTGCAGATTTTTGAAATTTTCCTTTTATTTGTTCAAGAACCTCCATTCCAGCGTAATGATTTTCATCAGAACAATCAGTTTTAGATTTTTCAAACTTGGATGTCGAAGGCTCGGCAAAGATATTGTCGTCTTCCATTAAAATATCATTCTCGAGAATAAGAGGTGAATTATCGTTGATCACTGAAGCATCTTCAATTGTTGGATCAGTATGAGAATACAAAGCGGATAGCAATGCAAGTTGAGAAATTTATTTTCTGGAAATTACACAGAGTTTCGCATCGATGGGTATACTGGGATACTTTTTTTGAAGATTTGCAGAAATTGTTCTTAAACTGCACGGATCACGCTTGTGATTTTCCTTTGAAAAAGGATTGTAACAACGACGACCCAAGCTGGTTCTTCTTGGCATGATTGAAAATTAAGCAGAAGAAAAAGTTAAGTTGAGGCACTGAATAACAATGCGAGTCCAACCACGGAAGGTGGGTAAGTGTTCGAAATATTGTATTCAAGTAATACTATGTCTATTTTGAATAATGAGAAAAGTAAATGAGAATAAATAATATACGGGAAAGTACAAACCCGCAGTATTATGGCGTCGAAATAAGCCGAAGCTAAATCGCATAAAAGCAATTTCTGATCGAAAAATGATTGGCAATTATAATGACTGACAATGAATTTTGTTGCGAGAAAGGTATGAAAGACATCCATCTAGTGGTCAAATATGTGTACTAATTTTTCCGGTGGGTTTTTCAAATTCCCTCTAAAGTCTTAAAAATGAAGTATCGACATAAAAGTGGATTTTACCTGTCAATAAATAATAAAAATTATTATCCGTGAAATAATTTACAACAATAGTAGATTGTGTACCAAGGGCGGCATGGTGGCGATTGTGACGAGTGCGAAGTGTACCCGCCCGAGCGTAGCGAGGGCGGTATTCACACAAGTCACATCGCTACCATGTCGCTCGAGGTGCACACGACGTTTTGTGTCCAAATTGTTGGAAAAAGTCGCGTTGCGTGCGAGTGCGTAGTTAGCCGCGGGCAGTCAAGTTTTGTGCGGTATGAACATTTTGCCCGTTGGAGCGGGCGGTATGAACATTTTTTCCGTTGAAGCGGGCGGTATGAACATTATCGCCCTTTGAAGCGGGCGGTATGAACATTTCGCTCGATTTTGACGCCAAGGCACAATTGACTGCATGCCGCTCTACGCACAAGCATGCAATGCGACTTTTTCCGCCCGTTTGGACGCAATAATAATTATTTGCTTACAAAATAAAGTTTGTAGTCGATTATTTGTAGTCGACTAGAAACCGTACATTCTGAGTCTGAAGCATGGGCGCTCGCGAGGCAGAAGCCGCGCGCAAGGAGTGTTATATATCTCCACCAATTTTTTCGGCCCCACTTTCGACCATGGCTCACTTGAAAGGGAAAAAATCAAGCTTCTTTTTAAATATAATTTTGGAAAAAAAATTAGCGGCCGCACTTGGAGAAAAACTCAAAAATATGTTTAAAATTAAAAAATGAAGTTCAAATAATTTTTTAAATCTAAAACCATTGCTTTCCGCGTAAAGCTGATGAAAAAACGTTTCCAAGACCTCCATAAAAAATTAATTTGGATAACTCTTGTAGAAGTTATGGTCAATTGAGTATCAGCGTACGCGGTAAAAGGTTGAAAATTCGAGCCCCTGTATACTGACAACCCGTCGTACTAGAGATGTTCTCTTAGGGTAATTAAAAGAGGTTCACTAGGACAATAATTTGATTAATGCACAACATCTTATTCATGCAGTATCAATTGATTTTTAGGAGTGATTTGAATGCACACTTTTTAGCGCTTATAACCTGAGTGCATTCCAATAACCAATACAACTCAGCATTTCTGGTCATGCAAGCTGGTCTTGAGACGTAGAGTAATTTCTGAATTAACCTAATTCGAGTTATTTAAATACATTCCAAAGAAACTTTTGAAGTTTTGAATGAAACTTTTAAAAGTAAGAATACTTCGTCATTTTGTTTTCCAGTTGCATTAAAACTTCGGTATTTAGATTAATTGTCAACGAGAGTGCACAAGCACTTGATCCCTAGGGACTATAAATGTATGAAATAAGAAAATGAGAGAAACGCAAGGAATAAGTTCAAAAGGAGAGCGATGATGTAAAAATTAGGATGAGCAGAGAAAGAATAGAACAGAAAAGCGAATGAATGATAGCAAACTCGCAACTATTGTATCTATAATTTAAGTCGTGCGGTTTGCTATGAGATAGCGTAACTTGATTATTATTCTATCGTTCCAATATTCCGAACATGCCAAAAGTGGTTTGCACGATTTAAAAGTGGTGACTTTGGCTTGGAAGACGAAGAACGTCCTGGGCAGCCAAAAAAGTTTGAAGATGAAGAACTGGAAGCATTACTCGATGAAGATTGTTGCCAAACACAAGAAGAGCTCGCAGAATCTTTGAGAGTCACGCAAGCAGCCATTTCAAAACGTTTAAAAGCAGCCGGATACATTTAAAAGCAAGGAAATTGGGTTCCACATGAACTCAAGCCGAGAGACGTTGAAAGGCGGTTTTGCATGTCTGAAATGCTGCTGGAACGGCACAAAAAGAAGTCAGTTTTGCATCGGATTGTTACTGGTGATGAAAAATGGATCCATTACGACAACCCCAAGCACAAAAAATCATATGTGAAAACCGGCCAACCAGCCAAATCAACGGAAAAGCCGAATATCCATGGCGCGAAGGTAATGCTCTGTATTTGGTGGGATCAGAAGGGTGTGCTGTATTATGAGCTGCTAAAACCGGGTGAAACCATCAATGGAGAACGCTACCGAACACAATTAATCCGTTTGAAGAGAGCAATAGCTGAAAAACACTCGGAATATGCGACCAGACGCGAGACAATAATTTTCCAGCATGACAACGCTCGGCCCCATGTTGCTATTCCGGTTAAGAACTATTTGGAAAACAGTGGAGTGGAAGTTTTACCGCACCCGCCTTATAGCCCAGACCTTTCCCCTTCTGAATACAATTTGTTCCAGTCGATACAGAACACCCTCACTGGAATACGGTTCACATCAGAATCATATTTTGAAAAATAACCTCACGAATTAAGTTATAGATCCAATATATTATTACAACAGAATGGAAGAATAAAAGACAAAAGAGAGAACGCAAGAGAGAAAAAACTGTGAACTATACCACACGATGAAAAAAGTTACTAATTGTCACCGAACAACACCGTTCATTGCCAAATAATACCAGACGCCATCGAACAACACCGATTGTTACCGAACGATGCCGACTGTTACCGAACGATGCTTACTGTTACCGAATAACACTGGATTACTAAATTACCGGCATGGGGGCGGTGTGTGACGTTAGCCGATCTTGTTGACACCTCGCCTGGTTCTCTTCGGGGCATCTTGACCCAACCGTCTCACCAGACCAAATTACCGATCGACTAACATATCTGTACCCTCGGCCACCTGGATGCCACCATGCCCGCGGCTCCGAGGCTGGGGCACCTAACTCAGATAACGCTAAGCGCGCCCCTCCCTTAATACCGTGACCAGACATTGCCGAGCACTTGTATCTTTTACAGAAATAAACAAACTACGCCACTGAAGACCGGTCCAACGTCAGCCAAGTATGCCTGCGTCCGCGCACCCGCTCTTACACACACACACACACACATACACACATTTCTTTACACGCACTCAGGCACACATACAGACATACGATTCTTACACTGACACCAGCACACAACTACGGATTTATATCCATTTACACACACACAGACATCACACCATTTTGTATATTATTATATTTTATTTTCCTCAATGAACATAAATTCTTTAAATCATATTAATGCTGTCTCCGGTTCATTCCATCGCCTACCGCTCCCCCCTCCCCCCTGCCGAACCCTGGTTGGCTGAAGCGTCTCGCAACCATCAACTATTAACCATAATCTATTATGAGCATGTGATACTTAATAAAAGTAGTGAGTTCATGTGAACAATTTGGTCCAGTTCCTACATGTTTGTGTACGTAACATTTTGTTTTTAAAATTTGGGAAATGGTAACAAAGATAAAAACAGACGTAGATAGACTACTTTTGGTTTTGATAATAAACAAAAAATCTCTGATATATTTTCCTAAAATTGAACTTTTTTTCATTTTTGAAACCAAAAGTAGTCTATCCACATCCGTTTTCATTTTCTCTACTATTTCCCAAAGTTTGAAAACAAAATTTGGTGTACTTTGGACAAAAACACGTAGAAACTGGACCAAATTGTTCACACTAACTGGCTACTTTTATCAAGTATCACATGCCCTTAATGAAGTATATTTTATATAAATGTGTGTTTTATTTTGGATTCATATACTTTTGGTTGTGTGAAAATGTCTTATTTTGTGCCAAATAATCGTCATTTGCGGGAAGTGTTGATTTTCTTCTTTTATTCGAAGAAAACGGCGGCTGAAGCGCAGCGAGAGCTCTAAAAAGTTTACGGAGATGCTGCTCTGAGTGAAACAACGTGCCGTGATTGGTTCCGCCGCTTCAAAGACAGTGATTTCGATGTTGACGACGGTCCATGTGAAGGAAGGCCAAAAACCTTCGGAAACGCTGATGTTATTTATTACAAGCTGTTGAAACCGAACGAAACCATCACTGGCGAACAGTATCGAACGCAATTGATGAGTTTGAGATGAACACTGTACGAAAAACGGCCACCAAACGAGCAGAGGCACGAAAAAGTAATTCTACAGAATGACAACGCTCGGCCTCACGTTGTCAAACCCGTCAAAACCTACCTGGAAACGCTCAAATCGGAAGTTCTACCCCACCAGCCTTATTCTCTAAATATTGCGCCGTCCAATTATTACTTGTTCGGGTCGATGGCACATGGTGTGGCTGATTAGCAGTTCCGCTCATATGAAGACATCAAACAATGGCTTGATTCGCAAATAGCCTTAAAAGATGAACACTTTTACCGTAACGGTATTTGAGCTCTACCAGAAAGATGGTCAAAAATTGTAGCTAACGATCGACAATACTTTGGGTTATTCATTTGTAACCATTTTTCCACAATAAAGTTGCATTTTCATAAAAAAACAGCTGGAACTTAGTTGCGCACCTAATATATTTATATTTTTTATTAATTTTTTAGTTTTGCTGATCAAGGTTCGTATCCTTTTAATTAATTCTCATTTAAAATTCTTTATTTTTGTTGCCTAGAGTTTTTGACTAAGTTTGTTCTCAATTCTTAATGAAAAAAGAAGCGAGGCTTTGATCAGGAGAGAACATAATAGCAAGATAATTGATGACGATAGTAGTTGTAATTGTCATTTTGTTGCTACCATTTAAAATAGAGAGGCGGATCTTTGGTCTTCCTTAATGCTGCGGGGTCAAGTATGACGATAGTAGGCATAATTGTCATCTTGTTGCTACCATTTAAAATAGAGGCGGATCGTTGGTCTTCCTCAATGCTGCCGGGTCAAGTAGCATGCTCGGTGCCATACTGCTTCTCCTCTTTTTTTTTCATGTATTGTTATATTTCTTGTCCCGGCCATGTTATCGAGAATGCCGTATCTCGCTGAGGTAACTTTATTCTGTTGGACTGCATGGATGCTTCGCTGGTCAGTCTTTTTTCAGCCGTCACTGGCTGATGTATTGTAGCTTTCTCCTTGTTTTATGCGTATTTCGGTGAAAATTTTTCGTTTGACTTTCAGTGGCCTCCCTCCTTAGATTTGTCAGCGTCCTCGATGACACAGGAGGTGGTGCATTAAGCAATACGGAAATTTCTGATTAAGAATTTTCTTTCTTTTGATTGTACATGAGTTTCTTGGGTATTTCTTGGATGTATTGTAATTCTCTGGGTGCTTTTTCTTCCATTGGGGTTCTTGTTGAATTTTCAAAACATTTTTGGAACGAATTTCTCCCAAAATAAATATTAATTCAAAAAATCATTAAATTTAATATACCTATAACCCCATAACTCTGTACATCGAAAAGGGCACGTACTATCAAATCGAAAAATTTCGTGTACGTTTGTTTTGTGACTTTCAGTGATGAGTGAACTTTGTATAATAAACTTAAACATCCATCAATCTGTGACCTCCTTACCTCATACCCCTATATATCCATATTCTCATGACTAACAAATACTTCACGATCGTTTGCTTTTCCTAACCCTTTTGTCATCAAAAGATCTGTGAAGCAAGTTTCGTTTGCGCTTCTTACTAACTTGAACACTTTCTCTTTCCAACATCCAAACAGAAGTCTGCAATTATATTTACATTTCATTTACCCTGGTAACATCATTCTGTCTCCCTGATATCTTGATGAAAGCGTTCTCCTTGCTGAGTATGAGGGTTGGAAGTCACAAAAGAAACTTACACGAGATTTTAGGTCTTGCAGTACATAACCTTTTCGATTTATAGGGTTATGGGGTTATGGGATTGACAGATAATAGGGTCATAGTGTTAAGGGGTTATGGGGTTAAGGAATTACATTTTTCAGGGCTTATTTGGTTATGGGGTTGTAGGTATATTGAATTTAGTGATTTTTCGAAGTGTTTTTTAGGTTAGGACGAAATTCTGACGTGCTGGGGTCAAACGGGTTACGGATTCGGTTTCAGCGGGGACCAATACATAGGAATATCATAGTGGCATTTTTCGTGCAGAAAATTTTATTTTTTTGTATGTCTGTGTTATTATTTCACTAGATCCTCCTGTCCAGTATTTATTATGTACTTGTTTATTAAAATTTTATATTTTCAAATTCTGACAGTTGTTCTTTTATGGTTGTGAGTAATTCGTCCGTGTGGAGCTTTGCCAATTTCCTATTTGAGATTTTTCCCACGTAAAAGATTTTCATTTCGCGAGTTGTTGAATTGTGTGCAGTTTTGGGAGAATTTTAGATGTGTTGAAAATAAAATTAGGGTTGCAAATATATTCTTTTGTCCTCTTTTTAATTTGAGTTCCGGTTAGAGTGGAATACTTCGTTCTTGCAGTACATCTTGTTCCTAATCCGAGTATTCCTGAACTGCTGACGTACCTTTTTTCCAATTTTCCTCTTATGCAGTTGACACTTATTGGTTCCAGAATTTTTGTAGAATAAATCCAGACAGATAAGAAAAGGATGTGATTCTAACACATTTCTTCTTCTGCTTTCATTCTGATGTCATAAATGTGAATAATATATTTTCATGGCATTTGCGTGAAGTGATTGTGAGAACTTCGTATTTTGGCTGGGTGTCTTCGCAAATGGTGTTATAAAAGGTTTTCTGACAATCCTGTTGTATTCGATAATAATTGTTGATACACTGGATCTGCATAAATTTCGTAAAGTTGATACCCTGATATATCCAGTAGGGGTATATTGATGGTGATAAACGATCGTCCCGAGCTGACTTTAACATCAGTTTTTCCTCATTTTGATAATTTTATCACTGGTTCAATAATTGATCGGATAAATGCAAAAAAGGGTACTCTCCTTTTCTACGTACTTGGGGGTAGGATTTTTGCTTTTAATCCTCGTTAGTGTATTTCCGTTGGCATTATGTTCAACTCATCGTAAATGTTTTTGACTTGATTTATTTTTTTATTTAAAAGGTCTATTTCAACTTCATTTCTGCAATCCTTTTCCTTGGATAAAAAAAAACATGTTCAATATACGTCATTTATATACGATGATATGTTTTTAAATTAGAGGTGAGCTTGCAGGTACTGTGCGTCTGTATATACGACAATCCTCCAACATGTACTGGTAGTAGGCAAAGGCTCCACTTTTTCATGAAATAATCCATGGTTTTTTCTCAATAATTGAATCTTATATTGTGATGCAGTGGCTGGGGTTAATAAAATAGTGACCAAAATCCAGGTCCATTTTACTAAGCCTTAGGTGACGTGTTTTTTTTTCATTCTGCTACTGGATGAAGCTGCGTATTAGAAAAATATATGAGTGCTTTTACATTATAGGTTTTATCCAATCTTATTTCTTTATTCTGAACATTGATTGTATAGCCGATTGGGGATTGATTTATCATTAATTTTTCTTTTTATAATACGAATAATATATACTATAATATAGCCATATATGCCTCTAATGGCCATCTAAACAAATTTCCAAATACTAATATTTAATGAGGATAAAATAAATCAGGAGGATGATATTTCAATTCCATTCGCAGTAAATGTATAATGATTTACACAATAAAGGGTTTTCCAATAGGGACATAACAATTTCGTATCTTTACATGAACGCACCCTTAAACTTTTTTAATGAACGGTCTATGTCAAAACGTTATTTAAAGTCAACATTTTCATCATGGTAAAGTTCAGGAACCAGCAACGTTTGGAAATTATTAAAAATTACTACCGAAATTCTGAGTCGGTGGTCGCAACTTTAAGAGCGCTTACTCCAATTTTCGGCCGTAATAATCGTCCCACCCGACAGGCTGTGCGTGCTATAGTGGATAAATTCGAGACCAAATTTAAACTATTATGTAATAGTATTATGCGAAAAGATCTTGGCCTACATGCTTTCAAGATTAAATTGACTCAAGAACTAAAGTCACTTGATCATTTGATACGACGAAGCTTCTCCAATTGGGCTCTGGCAAAGCTTGAAGAATATGAAGAATTTCATCGAAAAATCCTCTTCAGGGATGAAGCTCATTTCTGACTCACTGGCTTTGTTAATAAGCAAAATATGCGTTATTGATCAGCAACAAATCCAAATGTGCTTTTTGAGACACCGTTGCAACCGCAAAAAGTGACTGTTTGGTGCGGGTTTCATGCCGGAGGTGTGATTGGGCCGTATTTTTTCGTGGATGAAAACGACCGTCATGTTACCGTCAATGGAGAGCGCTATTGTGCCATGTTGGAAGATTATTTGTGACCAGAATTGGATGAACTTGACATCAACGATATGTAGTTTCAACAAGACGGTGCCACTAGCCACAGAGCACGCGTCACAATCGATTTATTGAAAGGCAAATTCGGTGAACGTGTTATCTCGAGAAATGGACCAGTCGAATGGCCGCCTCGTTTATGCGATCTAACGCCATTGGATTTCTTTTTATGGGGCCATATCGAGTCATTGGTCTATGCCAACAAGCCAGCAACTTTAGACGACCTCAAAGACAACATCCAACGCGAAATTGCCAACGTTCCGGTTGAAATGTATGCCAGAGTGGTGGAAAATTGGTTCCAAAAATCGACAGCTGTAAACGGGCTCGTGGCGGTCATATGACCGATATCGAATTTCATTCATAAAATGTTATGCTTGCACTACACCCACAATAAATTTTAACTCAATATCTCAAATATTTCTGTGTTTTCTTCATAGATAAAATTGTTATGTCCCTATTGGAAAACCCTTTATAATACTGACAATGATTTTATACAACAGTTTCTGCTAATTTAAAAATTTGACTGAAGTTTCTACCAATGTCTGTATAAAATAAGTTTCTCTAAATTTATAATTGATCGTAATAGCTTTATAACACATTGTATAATTTACTTATCTTATGATTTACTTTGATTTGTTTTTCATTTTCAATGATTTTTAAAATGGTAAAATATTCAAGGATATAGTTTTCAAACCAAAAATGTCTTCGTAATTGTATTTGCGGTATAATAATTATTTTTAAAAATTTGTTCTTTTCCTGAAAAACTATTAGTTTCATTAAACAAACGCATGCTTCAGGCGGTATAGTATATACATACATGATCTTTGCGTGAATTTACTGTGAGTGTTTGAAAATTATAAGTATGGAATTATAATCAATAGTACCAGATATTGACTTGTCTATATTCTTCTATATATTTAATAATGTGTGAGGTTTTATTTAAACGAAATATCCATCATTAAAATGTAATCAGTCATTTTTAATTGGAAGATACTTATCATTAGATAGCTGCCTTTCATTTAATCAAAACAGACAATGAAATATAATATATACGAGATCTGTTCGAGTTAGTTGAAACCTAGTGTTACCTGAGAGTAACAAATATCGCATCACTCCTGTCCAGTGTTCAACTGGATTGCATCCCGTGACATTACGAGACTGTATGGTTAAAGACTATCTTGCTTATCGTATCTTCCAGATAAGACAAAAGGTTCACTGGTCATTGACGTGTAAAGATATTCAGGTGTTAGTGGGATTGTTTGGATCGCAGGTACAGACGTCGTCCTAGCAGGAGTGCTCTATTGATGTACTTCCATTAGACCTATCCTTTCTATTGGGCTTAGATCTGTGTTTAGAATCTCAGATGAATTGTTTTTTCGTTTTCTTGAATTTCGTGTTAACTATGATTCGCCTTTCAAAATTTCTTCTTTAAATAAGCTATTGGGAGTTCCAACGGATTGGCAACATTATACTTTTAGTAACCCTATTCCAGTCATACCGAATTCTTTTTCTCTATTCTCTCCTTTTACGGTTTTATTATTGGTTAATATTATAACTTTAGAAATTATGTTCTCTACTATTTTCGATTCCTGAATGTTCGATGATGATTCTTCTTTGTGCTTTAATGACTCTTTCTTTTCATAACTTTGCGCAGCTGTTTCTTCATCAGTTTGTGCTGATACTACTTTGGTTGTGACTTTTATTATATTTCTATTAATATTTTTAATCTCTTCTGTGCTAGTTTGTACAGAGAACGAATCCTTGGCAACGAAAGGTAATATTTCTCGTCTTAAGAGATTTTCACATCGTTTTAGGATTTTAACACTTGTTCAACATTCGTTTTCTTTCTATTTCGTTCGATGCATTTCCATCTATCTTATTTCTGAAATTTGGATAGCGATTAGTTTTATGATAAGATAGGTGATATTTATTAGCCTAAGACAATGGCATACATGAGAAGGGATTGTATGTGTGTAAGGAGTATACTGATGCTGAGTCTAAAGTGCTTATATTCGTTTGAATTTGAATGTGTTGGGTTGCAATTGACACGTGGGAGTAGAATTCTGTCCATTATGGGATGTTGTAGATTGTGCTTGTGAGCTACGGCTTCTATCTTTCAAATCAAAATTAACTTGCTGCTGATGCCACGAAACATGATGCAAAAATTGAGTGTTGGTTTAGGTTTTATTTCATAGTCAAGAACGTATTTTAGGGATATTTTTAACGTATTTGGATATTGAGATTCTATTATTGCTGACATTCCGTCGGGGAAACCGCAAATAAGCGCTTCCAAGACGCAATAATTGAGAGGCAGACAAAGTGAAAAAGTAAAAATTGTTAACTGACGTTGAGTTTGCCCAAAATAATACTGACCATATCATTATAGGCGAAAGCCCTAGCAGGTTATTATTTGGAGTGAACCAAAGAGGTTCAGTGATCAATCATGTGGCTTAATATTCAGAGCAAGCTAAACACAGCGAAGAAGATACCCGCGATCTTAAACAGATGCGGTCGGAAGCGTCTAAGAAAAATAAGAAATCACAAGATTATAACAAAATATACTTTAACAAGATACATAAAGAACCTAATAAATATCAAATCGGAGATTACGTAATGGTTAAAAACTTGGAAATCACAATTAAAATTTTGAAAAACTGATTTCACGCTATAAAGGTCCATACTAAGTCGTAAAAGTTGTACAAAACAATAGATATGTTCTTAAAGATATTGAAAACTTCCAGGTAACGCGAAAAGGCTACGTACGGACATGGGAAGCATGTAATATGAAACCCTGGCACAACGATTTGCTTTCGATGAGTGGTCATGTTTACTTCGTATAAGTTAGCATGTATCAGTTTAGGGTCAAACTGCAGTCAGGACGGCCGAGATTGTAGGTTTCATAACTATACGTTTGAATTTTAGCGATGTTGGCGCTACTATCTTGACGTTCCCCTTATAAAACGACCTGACAGTTTAACTCCATTGTAACACGTGTGCCACAACGATGTACTGAAATTTGGTCTAGTCATTGACGGTGATGTCAGGCAGCTGCGGTTGGCGAACAAGCCAATTATTAAGTATACCTTTCACTCGAAAGAAGTAAAGTACATTTTTATCATGGGTGGATCCGTCACATTCGGTAGTAAGATAATTAATTGTTGTCGGTGGCAGTAATCCACTCACTTTCTATAAACTGCAAAACTCCCGTACCCTAAGTTTAGAACGAAATTCAGCTGTGAGACATCCTCGGGCCTGGTGGTAAGTTAAAGCTAGGCAACATACTTCTTCTTTTACAAAGCATTGTAGGTACTTTTTGGTTCTCTTTGGATTCCTATGAGCCGTTGCCTTCTTCATAATTTGTTCGAGCTTAAATACATCGATTTTCTGCTTTTTGACGAATCAAACGTTTGCTTATAAAGATCTTCTTCATCCTTAAGTCATTTAAACATGTTTATACGACTGAGTTTCTTGGCAGTGCCTTTGCGTTCAAATTTTATTTTCCTGGTTTTATTTAAATTCGTATTTGTAAATTCCAAATTTCAATCGCCAATAGATTAATCTTTACCCTGGATCTTTTACTGAATAATCCATCTAAGTGGCTCATAATCAACTTGGTTTGAGATTAAAGACAACAATTTGAGTTTCATATTGTATTTCATTCTTCAACATAGTTCCCTCTAAGTTCAACGCACTTGCCCAACGTTTCTTTTAGTTCCTGATTCATCAAGAAAGTTTTGAGTTTGGGAAACAGATGGTAATCTAAGAGAACAAGGTCAGACAAATATGGTGAACCAACAAGAAGTTCAAAACGTAGTTCGATCAATTTTTGCCCAGCAACACGACTGGAATGTGCCGGTCCGTTGTCATAAGAGAACAAAATCTTTTTTTCACTATTCCAAGACATTTTTTCACGATGACTGTCTTTAATCTATGCAAAAATATCGCGTAATAATGGTTCTTCCCTTTTCAAGAAAGCAATAAGATGAATTTCTTTTACGTCCCAATAAACTGATGCCATCGCCTTTCCAGAGAATGGAACGCGTTTCACCTTCTTCAAAACTGGTTTGCCTTGTATAGTCCACTGTAAGTTTTGCTGTTTTGTTTCCGGTGTAAAGTGGTAAATCCAAGTAATGTCTATGGTTAAGAAAGGCTGCAAAAACTCTGATGGATTACAGTTGGCCAATATTCGCATACGATTTCCTTTTTTCTCTGGTGTAAGTAGACGCGGCATCTAACTGGTACAGGTAGATATTCCTTTTCGGTTGTAACGGACCGTATAACCAACTGTAAATTGAATTTACTATTAAAAAATATTTAAAATTTCAAAATTATAAACGGGATCATCTCGGGATGGGATAAACCTATCCCAGGACACTCTTGCAGTAGGTTAACGCAGCTCTGGCAAACCCACAAAAATGTAGAGAATAAATTTTTTTTTGAAAGATGGTAGTTATTCTAGGATCGTTGGGGCTTCCCTGGTGCCGCCGCTGCGGAAAGCAGCATGCAGGCCACAGATGATGTGTTGTGTGATGGACAGGCAGATCTCACCGGGACATCCGAAGGGGCAACTGTCCAGCCAGATAAACGGCAACTTGTGGCCAGAAGCGAAACATTAGCTTCACCTGTTGAGAATATTTAATTTTGTTTTCATTTATGTCTTTCACCTTTTTCCCTTTTTTACGGTTCCTACTTAAAGTGATTTTAAACATGTCTAGTCTTATTTCGGATTGTCTCTTGTCTTTATTTTCCAAGTTTTAATTCAAAATGACCTCTGTACTTGACTTTGTTCGTACGACAATTTGTTTGATCAAACAAGATGAAATTCAGCATACGAAGATTGGCTCATGAAATGCGAAAATGGTGGTACTAAGTGAAGAGATCGGAAGAGATTCTTTGAAACTTTTCCTAAGTGGGTCGATGTCTTCTTACCCTTTGAAGAAACTGAACAAAAATAGGATTTGAGTGCAACATTGGGAGTGCCTACAGGTAGACCCAGCGTAGAGTTTGCAACATCCAGCGATCGAAAGAAACGAAGGCGAACTGGGGGCTTAAGATCACAGGTAAGCGCGAAGGAATTGTCCTATGCTACCCAAATGAACCTTCGAATTTTGGAAAAGTTGGAATGCAGCAAAAGTCGTTCAAAATGTCGCTTTAGGAAGTCTTTCCAAAGGAAGGAAATATAGAGAATCATTAGAATCCATTTGTGAGAGTAATCTCTCTACTAATACGGATGTTTTACTAATTGTATAGCATAAGTTACCAAAATCACAGTATCCGGATCTCCGAAATATTAGTCAAAAAAATAATTGTAATTTGTATCTACCGTATAAATCAACAACATAACCATGAAATATTAGTGAATTTTTATCAGTATCATAGTTTCTTTTACGTGCGAAAGTGTCGAGTTTTGAGCCGAATAAGCGTCATTTGATGGGACTTTTGATTTACTTCTTCAATTTGAAGAAATCTGCAGTTGAGGCGGATAGATTGCTTGTAAAAACATATGGTGAGGCTGCCTTAAGTGCGATGGATAATGGATAATGGACAATACTTCAAATAAAACATAAGGTTCCGTTCTTTCACAATAAATGCTCAATTTTTTATGAAAAACGTCGGAAACTTACTTGTACACCTGATATATAATCTTAAAAGCGGCGCGTAATGCGGATTCGCGCTAAGCTTAGAGAAGGAGGTTGTTTGATATAGAAAAAAAAATTTCTGGACAGTGTTACGTAGAGACCCCCCCCCCCCCCCCCTATGCATCACAGAACAGTATTTTTACTGGACCCCCCTTCCATTTAAAGTCACAACATGTTTTTTAAACGGCCCCTAATCAGTCTATTCGAAGAATACAGTAACCAATATATTATTTGTATTGACCCATATTATATACGTTCTTAGCAAGCTAGAATAAAAAAACATATATTTCCGGATTTTGGTAAATCTTTAATAATTTTTAATATTAAGTGTAAAACAGTAAGCTTGGTTATCTGTCAACAAGTATTTTCGATGAGGCTGCTCTTAGTGAAATAACGCATTTGATGCGTTTGAGCCAAGCATTGAAGGGGGAAACGGCCATAGTACGAAGAGAGACACGACAAAGTTATCCTTATGCATGACCATGCCATTTTTTTCGATCGATGGCACACGGCCTGGCTCATCAGCATTTCCGCTCTTCTAAAAAAGTCGAAAAATGGATCGATTCATGGATGAACTCAAAGGACGCATCGTTTTTTCGAGATAGTATCCGACAATTTCCAGAAAGATGGGAAAAAGTAATGGTTAGCAACGGACAGTACTTTGAATCATAAATAGGTAATCACTTTTCAAGAATAAAGCTGCAAATTCTCTTCAACAAGCTTAATTTTTGTGTTAAAGGTGTGGTGGTAATGATTAGAAAATTATGCTTAGGATTTGGCACGTAATTGGAAGCTTGTATCGCAATAGTAAACTTTGTTAAACTCTGTGCGGGGACAGAATTCGAGAGCCTTGATTTGACCAACTATATGACTTCTAAAATGTTCAAGCCTACTAAAAATAAAATCACATTCTGCTCTTATTGTACTACCTGCAAGGCAAGTATCGTATGTCGCAATAGAGCGAACAGTAAATCGTATCTCAATTATTTATGTTTCTGCATTCAAGTTCTGGATTGGAACTTTATAATCTCCGATTCCCTGTACTTTAACTAGAAATTTAACAATGATTACAAGATTTTAAATACTCTTGCATATACTATATATATTCTTGCATGACTCTATTGGATGTCATGGTCCATCTAATAAGATTCAATTCGCCAGGGATACGAGCAGCTTCTAAAACAGCAGTGATTATAACTACTATATTACGATCATCATGCCCATAGCGAGCAACTACAAGAGCTGTGAGATTCAAGGAATGCGTTTGTTGACTGATTGTTTTTGGCTCAGATAATGTATTTTCAGGCTCAGTTTCGTGTTCCATGTTACAATCATTTTCGAAACGTATAATTTCATTTTTGTGGTACAAAGCCAATTTAGCTTCAGCGTCTCTGTACTAAACCTTCTTTTTTCTTTTAATTTGCGGTGCTCTTTCTTCCGGGTGAGTTTCTTTATAAACTCTCTTCTGTACTTTTGCAGTATATTGAACATACAATAAGCCTACATAACTTTTGCAATCAGTTTTTTGATCTTGAATAATATCGCTCTGTAACAGGAATTTTTTATCGCAACGGGTACTTACACAGTTTAAAATCTAAATATTTACAAAGGGAAATATCGAAGATTTTTGAAGATTCCACTTTAAACTACAGGAAAATTAAAAATTTTCTGTAGTTTTCCGACAATTTCATTATTTTAGGAGAGCCCAATACTTCGTATGATATACTTTTTTTTCTTTACTACAGCATCGAATGAAACAGCTGGAATAGAAGCTCTACTTCGCAGAGCAAGAAGATCTTTTGTAACAAGCTGGAAAATTACAAATATTTCAGGTTGATAATCAGATTTTCAGCATATAAATTCTTTTTTACATTAAGCTCGTGAAGATAGTGACTCAACTTTAGTCAAATCATTACAATTATGCTATATATTTTCTTTTAAATAATAATATTGTTTGAAAATGTAATTTCCTTAATGATTGCAGCTTTATTTAACTCTGCTTGTATCGAAAACAGTTGAACATCGGGATAGACCGCAGTGCAATGGGTGTATAAAAGAGGGGATTGCAAATAATATTCACAGAGACAGAAATAATTTAGAATTCTATGCTCCGTAAAATGTATAAGTAATACGTGTAATAAGTGGATTATAATGAACGAAAAACATAAATACGAAAAGTTCCTGATTTGAACCTTAGAAGGTCCAATACACTGAAATATGTTTTGCGAAAATTTCCTTCAGTAAAAAATGCTAAAGAATAAAGGTAAAGAAACCAAATATGGATCGGCGTTCTAAGTGTGGATTAGTATTGTTTCTTCTATAAATATCAAAATTATTTTTGAATACACTGTATTGCACTAAAAATTTAATATTTTAAATAATTTGGATATTTATAGAAGGATAAGCACTGATCCACAATTGTAACCCCGATTCACATTTAGCTCCTTAAACATGTTTCGAGCTTAAGAATTCTATAAAAAAATATTACCTAAATTTTTGGCAATTTTTTTATTTTTGAAAAAAAATGGCTGATTCTTCCAAAAATAGTTACAAAACAAAAAATACTTATTTTGAACGAATGCAGTGGAATAACTGTCTAGTTACTGTATTTAGAAAATTATTTCAATCATGATCTTATACAAATGATGCAATTTCTAAAAGCAGAAAATGTTGAGTAAGATTGCAATATACAAAGTTTTATTTAAAAAATATGAAGAGGAAATAACATAAAATAATTTCAAAAATTGAGACGGATTTCTTACCTCAAATAAAGGACAACTCTGTATTCTGAGAGACTTAAGAGCAGGAAATTTAGCTAGTTTTTCTACAGCATTCCATGTTGATAGTAGAGTGCCATTGACGTTAAGAAATTTGAGCATTTTGAAAAATTCGTACGAAACCTTGTCTTCCCTATTACAACAGTGAATATCTGATTCTATTTTATCATGGACCTTATTTTTTACAAAAGTATTTTCTAGTATATCAGACTTTCGTGATTGGCCTAGAGACTGATTAATATCAAATTCATATTCACTGTTATCCAGCAAAGACTCCTTTTGAATACTTGGATCGAAAAAACTGCAAATACATTTATTATGATCTAAAGATCTAATTGGACACTCAGCCAAAACAAGACTTTCTAAGTTCGGAAAAACATATCCAAGCTTAATAATTTCACTCCAATATTCAATAGGGTTTCCAGTTAAATGCAACTTCTTCAGATATAGGTGTTTACTTTCTGGGTTTTGATAATCAATGTCCACACTTTTGTATTCATTACGGGATAAGTGAAGTTCCTCTAAATTTTTTAAAAGTTTATTGAGGAGTTGAACTGTGGGCCATGATACTCTGGTACCATTTAAAACGAGATTCTTCAGGTAGTCGTAGTGTCCAGGTGTAACTTCTAAAGCAGACTCTAGATTGTTGAAACTAAGGTTTAGAAATTTTATTTTTGGCATATATTGTAGTATACCAAATACTTCATTCCACTGCAAAATCTTATTTTGAGCAAGATCTAATTCTTCAACGTTTTTACATTTGTTACGAAGTTTTTCATCATCTTCACCAGCAGAATCAATATCACAGTCCTGTAAAACTAACAAGGCCGGTACTGTATGACGAGGTGACTTTTTTGGAATGAAGATGCTAACCGGGAGAACAGTTTTAGGTGATCCTGATTCTATGTTCTCGTCTGTTAAAAAACAGTCTGTAGAAGAACTACCATATTTTAATTCTAGTGCTTCCAGTAAAGAGGGCATTTTTAAGACATTCTGTAAAGTAAAATAGAAACACGTAGAATAATAAACAAAACATTACATAAGAGTTTGTCAATAATAAGCACAATTTACTCCAATCATAGATTTAAACGTACTTTGGATACGCAAAGTATATCTCATCTTACGTATTTAGTTGATTATGCCTTACATTTCGTTTCATGAAGAGACAAATTTTTCACAAAGGGCCTAGCCGGGTTTCCATGTGAAAACGGCCCCCAACCCAAATGAGATCTAGTATCAAGTATTCAAAGAAATTTGCCCTAGGATTGTTTTGTGAAAATTTCCAACCCAATAGCCGCCATATTGGATGAGTTATCGCTGATTACACAAATTTCGTTTTTTGAATTTTTTATCTCAACTAATAGTTGGGAAAATCTGAAAAAAACCACAGCATTCAGTCTTATCAAGAGAAACTCCTATAACTTTTTCGCGAATTTTTGCACGTAAAATTCGCAAAGAAAAAAATTGCAAAAATTTTTGATCGCAATTTTTGCGATGAAAAAATTTGAGAACAAAGTTGAGTTTCACTACAATAATATGTCTACTAAAGACGCGTATGTCATAATTTTTTCAGATTTTTAAAACATGTGGATGACACTGAAAAAATCGATTATGTCTAAAATCGACGGTTTCAGTGGTACCCGTGTTACGTCCCGAGCAAAAGGCGAGGGTGGTTTGGATTTTGGATGTAAGGGAGGAGGTTAGCTGATTATATCAGGTTGGTAAGGCCTGCTAATGTATTTTTGTTTGTGCGTACGTTGTCCCTTGTCAGGTCTATGGGCCCTGAGTTGTTCACAATGATAATAAAACACTGAATTGATAGATGTATAAGATAATTTATAATAAATAAATAAGTTGTTGCACAAGTTTTCAGATAGAATGATACTTAGTTGGTAACTTACTCGTCTACCTCTTAAATTAGAGGGCAAAAGAGAGAATTGTCGTTTTTTACTCCTATTATTGCAAGTCAACGGCACAAATCCTTGCAGGATAGTTGGGTTTCGTTTGAGTCTCCGTGAGGTAGCAAAACAACGATAAATTTTGCAGAAGGTATGGTGTAAGGGATGCAAGTCCACCAGAGCAACTGATGTGATCAATTATCCGCTTACGTATCTTGTTAAGTACACGAGAAATGAATCAAACATGCACTTGTTAAGAAGATAGGTTAGTTCGTCCCGATTTCAGAAATGAATCACTATTGACCGACACGTCTAAATACGACGATACACGTAATCCAAAGGAACTATCTAGCACTACGGTTTCCGGACTTGCACCACTTAAGGACCTGGGATTTTATTTACCAAGTACCGAATGTTGAGTTGCTCATAGAAATCCAATGAGACTTACGTTTATCGACGGGTCTGCTCACGACGTTGAATTACCGGTCCGGACCTAACAACCGTACAACTGTTCGGAACTTAATGACAAACCACCAGAGCTAAACCTGGGGTATATATACTATTGATCTCCCAATAGTGACTGAAGTGGGAATGGATTCGCGCAAAAGTGATGGAAGTAATGTCCGTTGCAAAAGTGATGGAAGTCACGTACATTGCAAAAGTGATGGAAGTCACGTTTATTGCAAAAGTGATAGAAATCACGTTCGTTGCAAAGTTCGCGACTCTCTCTAATTTCCGCCTTACGGTTTCAATCAAGGGTGAATTTATCTTTGCTTTGCATCCCTTCTTTTCCTCTTTTGCCTGCACTTATATCTAGGGGACGAATAAATACCAGTGTGGTTAAGTACACCTGTATTTATTTATCTTAGGCTTAATACACTAAACTATTATTAGTTGTTATTAATATTAATAATAGTTTTATGCTTAGTAACTAGCAAGGATGATATAGTACTTATTAAATAAGGCAATAATGAATCAATGTTAATAGCGCCATGGCAGTTACACGATGCTGTCTCACTAGGTTACTAACGCTGCATTGCTACATTATCGTCTCGCGGTGTGACTCACTGACTCATTACCGCGTGGGTAATTACCATATAGACCGAGCGCTACTCTTCTTTATCACTTGTTACCAAGTGTTGAACCGATCTATCGATGTGAGGTAGTGCATTATCTTACCTCTGCGAAATAGGTACCCGGTCTAGATAGTAATTACCATAAGACTCATAAAGAGTATAAACTAATTATTCACTACCATGTGTGAAGTATTGCTCATATACAGGGTCAATAATAAAATTAAAAATTGAATGTTACTGGGATGTAACACCCGTCGTTGGAAATGTATCATTGCCGGTTTTTGTTTTGACGTTATTCGTTTAATCGCTGATATACTCGTATTCATAATAATTTCCTTAATAATTTTTTAATTTTATTATCGCTGTATTGAGTCAGTATTCGCAGATTATGCAAATTCTGTTTTTCGCATTTTTCGTGTGATAACATATTATAGAATAATTTAATTCAAACGTAATTATTTTATTTTCTATGCAAGGTAATATGAAATGTAATAGAAATGTTGCAATAAGTGTTACAAAGTAAAAGTGTACTTTACTGTCAACACTGCAACACGAATTGCGGGTAGAAAGGTTCGCGAAAAAATGAACGTAGATGACTCTGAATAAATCGGATTTCAATCTTCCACATTAATCCAATTACCCGTTCCACTAAAAAATGCGAAAAACAGAATTTGCATAATCTGCGAATACTGACTCAATACAGCGATAATAGAATTGGAAAATTATCAAGGGAATTATCAGCGACATCAGCGACTCTCCCGGCCGACTCGGAACCGGGGCAGGAGCGAGTCACACCGGCACCTTGCTCGACGTGCCCCACCGCAGGGCCCCAGGAGTCCATAAACGAGGAGAAGCTCATTCTCTCCAGCTGGAAAAATAAACTGGTCCTTCGGCGGCCCCCTCCAATCCAGGGCTGTCGCCGTCAGGATGGCTGTTAAGGGGGCCCTATAGACAGGCTTTTCCCTAGCAGTGGGCCTGCCGGGCGCATGCGCCATTACGGTTTCTCCGCAAAAACTTCAAGCGCGTAAGAACGCGGTGTGCAGCAAAAGCATCAGGGGACCTTGAACAGGTTCCTTGATGCGGCATGATTGGACCCGGGGTAAATTCGGGGGGCCCCTTAATCGGGGTATCGCCCCAAAAGCGCATGCGGCGGTCACGCTGAACTTCCCACATGCCCTCTCCAGGTCACTTTACAACCACAAGCATGATACTGACACCCACACATACCAGAATAAATGGATTGCTGAGCGAATGGACTGCGGCCGGCGCCTGGTGGATATTCCCGAAAGACTAGCAAAGGGAGGAGTAGTAGCCTCCCGACCAGGGTAGGACGCGATGTCAGTAACTTACCTCTGTGGAAGTAATATGGGTAAATGTAAGTCCCTCCAGTGTTCGGTCGCGAAGGGCAAAGATCCCGTGAAACCACATGTTAAACTGGGAAAACCGCTCACGTTTCAACTGTCTGGAGCCAATTTCGGGGTTGAAATCATGGACGTCCGGGCGCAGGAATGAAAGGTTACCTGGTGAGTATTTCCTTATATCCGACGCTGCGTAGGATAAATCGCACACCGTCTAGCCTGAAGTCCGGGTCACGTGTCGGGACGGACCGGGCACCGCTTGGTCGATAGGGGTGACGTTAAACCTTCAGCATCATTATAGCGCGGGCCTATCCCGTAACCTTTTTACTAGCTTCATTTAATGTGCCGATAGGATCGACCATCCGATAAGCCGCTTCTCAGTTTCGGCGCACATAACTAGGGATCTATGCAGGCGGGGATAGTAGCCCTACTGCGGTAGGGCTCCAATGATGGGCGAACCGTCTTAAGACACCACGGGATTGATATGACTGCTATTTATAATAAAGGAGATGAAGAGGTGAAGGCGCCAGATGCACATTCACACACTCCTCCAGGGGCTGAAGGATGGAAAGACGTCCTGCAACTCCTGAAGGAGCCAAGTGTAAAAATGGAGAAGTTGGCCAGGACGCTCAGCGTTATCCAGCAGGGTATGCAGAGAAACAACCCTGGCCATGTTAAATTCAGTGTTAGTGAGGCTACGTAGGTGTAGAGCGGAATGCTCAACACCCACAAGTGCCTACTAGAAAGCGGGGTGGATATCCAGGAAAGGCTGGAATCCCACCTCGGCTCGAAAAGGATGGGTATCTTTTGGAGACCCCGTTCAGCGTCTCTGGGACATACCCCGAAGAAGACGCTCGATCAGGCAGTCGGGCAGAGAGCCGAGGTTAAGTCTTTGGTCTCGAAGAGGTCCGTTGAAGTTAGGGACCTCGACGAGAACATGACAAGAAGGTTCGTTCGAGTGCAGGTGGCGGAAGTGCGTGTGTACAGCTGCTACTTCTCTACCAACGAACCTTTCGAGATCTTCGAGACCCAGATCCTCCTCCTTGAGGAAAACCTCAGAGAGGCTAGTGGGCGGTCCCTTATCGCGGGCGACTCTAATAGTAAGTCGCCCGAGTGGGGCGAAGCCCGTCTGGACAGGAGGGGGATCTTGGTCGGCGAGATGTTCGCTAGGAATGACTTGATTGTATCAAATCAGGGCAGGGATTTTACGTTCAGACGAGGAGCCACTAAAGGAAGAAGAGGAACTGGCAAGCGTAAGGGATTCTGCGCGTTGATCAGCATTGACATACGCAATGCGTTCAATACCACGAGATGGAACATCCGCATCGAGGCGATGGTGCGGAAAAAGGTTCCAGACTACCTGATGCGAATGATAGATGACTATCTGAGCGACAGGTGGGTGATATACGAGGGCGACAAATGGTCTCTCAAGGAAGAGATGACATGTGGCGCCCCTCAAGGGTCGCGGATGGGTCCACTCGTTTGGAACGTCATGTACGACGATTTCCTGCACAGAGACCTGCCTACTGGAACGAGCATCATCGGCTTCGCGGGTAACGCACTTGTGTGCGCTGCTGGAAACGTCGGAATTCTGGAACTGAGGATCAATGATAGTCTGTGGCGGGCAAAAGCGTTGCTTAGATAGCAGAGGCCTGAAACTGGCCCCTGAAAAGACCGAGGCTTTGCTGGTCATAGAGAGGAGATCCTTCCAATATCCGAGGATCGTTCTCGGGGAACATGAAATAGAGTGGAAAAAAAGAGCATTAAGTACCTGGGAGTGCAGTTGGATCGAAGGCTAAGCTTCGGCGAACACCTGCAGACCGCGACTGCCAAAGCCATCCAATGTGGGGCCGCCCTGGCTTGGCTCATGCCCCACATTGGTGGACCCAGGGAAGCTAAGAGAAGGCTAATGGCGAGCGTGGTAAATTCGAAGCTGCTTTATGCAGCTCCGATCTGGACAAGTGCCCTTAACAACCATTCTATCCTGAAGAAGCTGTTCTCGGCACAAAGAGTTGTGGTGATGAGAATTGTCTCAGCATACCGAACTGTGTCGACGAGCACTGTGCTGGTCCTGGCAAGCGTCCCACCAATATACTTATTGGCGGAGGAAAGGAAGGAGACCTTTCAGCTCCGTAAGGAGCTCACCTGCTTAACAAACCTGCAGGAAATTGCTCGCGCGAAAGAGGCCATCCGCAAGGATGGAAGGTGCAGACTCGTCGAGAAATGGCAGACGAGATGGCATGATGACCAATCCGGGAGATGGGCACACCGTCTAATCCCGGAGCTCACCACCTGGCTGGACAGAAAGCACGGTCAAATCGGCTTTTACCTGGCGCAAGCGCTTTCAGGCCATGGCTATTTTAATGCGTACCTGAAGCGCTTCAAGAAAATAGACGACAAGTCGTGTAGCTACTACGGATCCCTTGTGGACAATGCAGAGCACACACTCTTTCTCTGTGCCAGGTGGGGCGCTGAAATGGAGGCTGTCGGTCAGGCAGTGGGCCCACAACTCACCCCTGACACGATGGGCTCTCTCATGCTCCAGTCTGAACAGATATGGATGCTTATTGAGTCATTCGTCACCCTGGTGATGAAGACGAGGGAGCTCGATGGGCGTACAGAGCGCGGCAACAGGGGGGCCCAGTAGAAATCGCATCTGGGCCTGCACCTTATAAATTTTGATGAAAATTTCAGTAAAATGCATTAAAAAGGTCTTTAAATCATAAAGCTTCGTTGAACGTACAAAACTACTGCAAATATGTAAATAATTTTTTAATAAATGATACGATAAACTGACAAAAACAACTTTTTTTATCTTGTTCTAATACTTTCCGACTGTACTGTGAGTCTCCATTTTTCATGTTCTGGTAGAGGATCGCCAAACGGTAAACGTGCTAATTTTCCAAAAACTAATTCATAGGGTGTGCATTTCGTCCCATTATGAATATTTATATTATATAAAAATATTGCTCCTTCAATCTAGTCATCCTATTCTGCATTATTTTTCATAAATTGTGTAATATATTCTTTAATAACGTGATCCACTTGATTGGGGATGATCAGCAGTAGTCTTAAATTGTCGTATATGAAACCGCTTTGCCATTTTTCTCATTAAATTGCTTAGAAAATCTGCTCCTTGATCTGTTGATACTGCTTTTGGAGAGCCATATATGCAAATAAATTTTTAAACAAAAGCGTCGGCTATTGTTCCAGCTTGGTCATTTGGGAGTCGAATTGCTAAAGAGCATTTAGTAAAATTATTTTGAATAGCAAATATGTATCGATTTTGTGGTGAAGTTATTAGTAGCTTTCCAACAATATCCATTGATATTTTCTCAAATGCAGTTCCTGGGATATCAATGATTACCATAGGGTTTTTTGTTTTGACCATAACAAGTTTTGCAAGTTGACACTGTGAACAAAGTTGTATATGTTTTTATATATACAATTTCATATTTTCCCAATAATATGTTTTTCTGATTTAATAAAAGTTTTTGTTACTCCTTTATGTCTCCCTATAGCAGCTGAATGAGCTTACTGAATTAAATGATTCCTTTGTTCTTTTGTAGGGTATTGTGCAATTCCAATGAAAATTATTACTTTAACTGTAAAATTTAAAAATACTATTTTTAATGCGGCTAAAATTTCTTTCTGCAAAACATTGTTAATGTGTGAAAATTTTGCAATATTTATTAATTCGAAATTCAATTTTTTTTCTATAGAATAAATAGATTAAATTGCTAATTTAATATCTTTTACCGCTTCTCCTAAGCTAGCCTTGAATAATAATTATTGAAAAGACGTTTAACCTTTTTTTTTAATTCAGTAGTATTGTATTTCTAAGATCACATTATCATCATAGATTTTTTTCCCCGATTTTTGAACTTCATTCAACATGTTTAATTAATAAAAAGAAATAAGTATATTGAGGCGTGCCAGAATTGGCGCCATAAAGCCCTCGGTACGTCACGTATAGGCGTGACGTCATTCCGTTTCTGTTGTCACATTAATATATGACAATATCACTAAAAATACAGATTAAAGATTAATTACATTGCAAAATAAATAATGACTGCAGAAAAGAAACATATTTGTTCGTGCTCCGTACCCAAATGTGAGAACAATTCCGAAAATTCTCCAACCAAAGTGTTTGTGAGTGTTCCGGAAAATCTTAAAAGTCGAAAATTATGGTTCAGTCTAGCTCAACGTAGCGATACATCAACAAAATCAAATTTTTACTGCTGTCAAGATCATTTAAATGTGAGTTTTTGCATAATAATTGTAAATATGAGAGCGAGAAAACTGTGAACAAAATTGATAACCTCATTTATATTTTGCGTACTTTGATAAAATTGAAAATTTTATACGCAAGACAAACACTGCATTTTATTATTCATAAATCTCTTGTTCTTTTCAAGCAAACATAACCTATTTCAGAATCTCCGTAACTGTCTCGACCGGCCCTACGAGATAATCATTAAATTAACAAATGTTTAATTCAAAAGGTATTATTATGAGGTGAAATATACCCACTTGTAAATTTTGACAGCACGTACTTCTTCTGCAATAAAACTGCTCTTATTGCAAAAGAATTCACGCACCATTTCACTAAAAACGTGCGAAAAATTGCGTGAATCCGCCTTTCCAAATCCACGATCACCCATGATCTGTTAAACATCAACAATAGCTTAATAAACAAAAAGCAATGACATGAAATGCATGTAACAGTTGCGTTAGATTTTGAATCTACTCACGGAATGACGTCACACCAATGAGAGCACGTTTCCAGTGGACGGAAAATCTTAAAAATCTAGACTACGTTATTAATAAAGTAAATCTTAATTTAAGCTCAAAGAAGAATATATTATCAAAAATGTGAATTGTCTGTTAAATTCAAATAATATTTTTATTACATATATCATTCTCAATATCTTCTAAATCAATAGGATTTCTTGATGAAGCATCTGCATTTACATTAGTTTTGCCTGCTTTATATACGACATCAAAATCGTATTCTGCTATTTTCATTTTCCACCTAGTAACTAGGACACGAACGTCTTGACAGACCACGCAGAAGAGTGACATCTCATCCCCTCGAGGTTCTTCGAATGTTCCCAAATCAGCTCGGGCCCATGCCGGTCCCGCGTATATCTTGGTGACATGCATGTTACACCCCCCTACCCCGGAGGTTAGGGTTTATCCTTCCGGACGGCTTCATCTAGAGTAGTTCTTTTTCCTAATACCAAATTGTTTGTTGGTAGATTCTCAGCCCCAATCAGTCGGATTTGTCCTGTATTTTTCCCCTTAATTTATTATCTTCCATCTTTATTTTCAAAATTTCTTGTAATTCTTTGTCCATTCCTTTTCAATCTTCATGCGGTCTTCCTCTTTTTTTTTCTTTTCTCCTCCTTCATTCTTTCTTGTTCTTCTCTTTGTCGTTCCCTCCTTCTTTCCTCTGCTTCCCTCATTCTTCTCCGGTTCTCTCTTCAGCTCATTTTTCATTACTTGATTGCGTGTTATCATTAATAAAAAATACGAAATTCAGTGTGCTGTTCATGGGTGTGCCACTAAATGAGGTCGGAAGGAAAGTGCGCCTATCCATCGGTATCCGAAGAGAGGAGATGCTAGACAACGATGGATAGAAGCTTACGAGAATTCCTACTTGTCGCGGTTAGAATACCTTCAAATAGTAGAAAGAAAATTCTTTGTTTGTCATCGACATTTCGATGAACAATATAATAACATAAGTTCCCGCTGTTTTTTTTATGAAAATGCAACTTTTTTGTAAAAAAAAGGTTTATAAATGAATCATTCATTTTTCGATGTGTTCATATGAGCGGAACTGCTGACCAGCCGGACCATGTGCCATCGACCGGAATAAGTAATAATCAGACGGAACAATATCTAGGGAATACGACGGGTGGGGTAGGACTTCTCATTTGATCGTTTCCAGGTGGATTTTAACGGGTTTGGCAACATGAGGTGGGGCGTTGTCATGCTGTAGAATCACTTTTTCGTGCCTCTGCTCGTATAGTGGTCGTTTTTCGCGCTGTGCTCGGCTCAAACGCATCAATTGCGTTCGATACAGTTCCCCAGTGATGGTTGTGTTCGGTTTCAACAACTCATAATAAATAACACCGGCGTCTTCGAAGGTTTTTGGCCTTCCTTCACGCGGACGGTGGTCAACATCGAAATCACCGTCTTTGAAGCGACGGAACCAATCACGGCACGTTGTTTCACTTAGAGAAGCATCTCCGTAAACGTTTTGGAGCTCTCGATGCGCTTCAGCCGCCTTCTTCTTCTTCGAATGAAAGAAGAAAATCAGCACTTCCCGCAAATGACGATTATTTGGCACAAAATCAGACATTTTCACACAACCAAAAGTTTTTTGGATATGTCAAAATCGACCAGCAATTACTGCTGAAGCCATCTATGCTTTTAAGGTTCGCAGTTCCTTGCATAGGAAATGTTTCTGTTTATCTTCTGGAAATAAAAATACAAATTACCGATATTTATTGATATTGATATTGATAAAATTGTGAAGTTGATATTAAGTTCTCACTCTTAGATTTCATTTTCACAATTTCCCATCAAATCTTGAACTTCCTTTTAATTATATTCTCTGCGACACATTTAAGGAACCTACGTATGCATGTACGAGGTCTGTCCGGAAAGTATCGGGCCTAGCTTTATATCTCCGCGCTGGCGTTATTCTTCATCATCGGGCGGTGGCATCCTTTAAAGTAATCCCCACTTGATTGAATAACACGGTTCCAGCGATGTTTCCACTTCTCGAAACAGTCCTGGAACTCACTTTTTGGAATGGCCTTCAGCTCGCGCGTCGCATTACTCTGAATCGTCTCGATGTCGTCGAACCGCTTTCCCTTGAGCACCATTTTTAATTTTGGGAACATCCAAAATTCATCATTTTCTAGTTCACGAACAGTTAGTCTTCATTAGATAATTTGTTTGCTGTTTTTAAAACTCTAACGCCTACCTTAAATTCTATAGGTCTTCTGCGCAAATTATAACGAGTAGCCTGTTTTGTTTTCGCTTTGTCCAAATTATTTTGGACTCTTTCTCTATTATTTGTAATGTTCTTAACCTATCCGCTTATCTATTTACATCCTGAAATTCAATATCGTCATCCCTTTCGATGCTTTTCCTGAGATTGAGATGGTTGTAACTCGCCACCTAAATTAAAAAATTCAGGGGTATGCAAGGTCCAACAATAAAAAGTTCTTAAAATTGGTTAAATAATACATACAAATTTTTTCAGGGCCTTTTGAGCAATTTTTTGATTTTGCAAAAATTATGCTATTTGCAAAATTGAAAAGTTGCTCGAAACGTTTTGAAAAAGTTCAGACGTTTTCTTTGAGTGATTCTAAGAACTTTACATTCTTAGTAATTTCCTCGGTTTGTTTATATTTTCAGACAACAAAAATCCTGAATGTATTCGGTAAAATTTTGTAATTCGGGGGCCATTTTGTAAAGACTAAAGTGAAAAATTAATCTCTGAACCACACCTTTTTAAAGTTCAGACATTTATTCCACCGGTTAATAATGTTCCAGGTCGTTGACAGACCGGGAAATCTTTTAAAACTCGCTTTCAAAAAAAAAAGATCGAAAAAATCGTGCTTTTTTTTTAAACTGTATTTTTTTATAATTAATAATTTTTTAGATTAATTTTGTATTTACCATCGGAAAGGGCACGTCTTGAACTTCAAAAATATGTCACTCTCAATTTCATTAGTCGCGAATAGCATAAGTTACACGGCCTAAAAGACCGGTGGATCGTTTATGCCATTTCGGCCCTTAAAGGGTTAATTGAGAACTGGAGATCATCAACATTGTCATCCCATATTGCATGATCATTTCCAAGGTATGCTTAAATTATTTGCTTTATAGTCCTGTTATATCGTTTCCGAATTTTTCTGTTATTTGTCGTATGATTTTATTTACGAATTCTCTACCGTCGTTCGTATGAAGAACCCGCGGAGTTCCCCAACGCGGTATGATTCGTTTATGAAATTCGGATTCGATTGTCTTTCCATTTGCTTTTTTAATAGGAATAATCTCGACCCATTAGGCGAAGAGATCTACAAAAACTAATATATTGTAAGAGAATATTATTAGCCCCTGTAGAGTGGCAACTATGCTCACCGCTCTACAGCCACGATATAGGAAAGTCCAGCATCTGTCGCAACATAATCGCGCAGGCTCAGCATCCCCACTCAGGATACATGGACCGTAGTGGGAGATGAGTAGAATAATATAAAAAGGGGATTCTGGACTGGATGAGGAAGTCGGCGGCTCGCGAGCGAGGTGTAAGCCACCAAGAGGTGTTCTCAAGGCAGGCTAAGCGGTTTTACGTCTTAGTCCGATTCTTGATTCGCTTCCTGAGACATGCAACCCTGGCCAGTAGTAGTACTCAGATATGCTAGCGTGTGTTTTTTCGGATCCTAAATATCCTGATTGCCATTCGTCATGGCTTTCGTTTAGAATCTGTGGTCTTAATTTTTCAGGCCCAACCAATTTCCATGGGTTGATGTCTAGTAACGGGGAGGAACTATGTTCGAACATACCTTTGTGTAGATTGCTTCCTAATTCTAGCGTTGACTTGTCTAGCTATTTCCAGTTTGTCGTTAAGGGGGGAAGTACCTTTATACACTTCAAAAAATCGATTTTTTAAATTGTTTTAATCGATAGATATATAGCCTAAGAATAGAATGACAAAGTTTCAAAAGCTAAATCTCAAAATTGTGGAAGAGATGCATCCCGGAAGTGCCTTTAGTAAGTGCTTTTTCTCTTGACCACAAACTTTAAACGGCCTTTTCTCGAAACCATGTTTTTTAAAATTGCGTAAGTGATTATAAAAAAAACTAGTGAATCGATTTTCATCATCTAGCATTCATTTTAAAGAGCATAAAAAACTGTTCTATATAAACTAAAGATTAAAAAAACAAAATATTCTGGGACCATTTTTGACTGGAAGTACAACGAAATTTTTCGTCAAAATCGTAATTTTTTTTTTTGAGCCTGTTTTGAAGGGTTAATTTTCGAATTTCGCAAATATTTTAGTTTATCTACTAAAGAAAACCCTCTCGAGTAAAAAGTAGTTTGGTTTGTTGATTTCAAATGAAAATTGCAGCCAGCATCGTTTACGCAATTTACGACGTCAGCGACGACATGGCTTTCAAGATCCTTGAAAAATTTGTTAATTTTCAACTTTTACTTTTGTAGAATATGTTTTTTTCCAACCTCAAACATGGCCTAAAATAAATATTATACTGATTTAAAAAGAACTGTCTTCATTTCCCTACAAATCAGTTGCAAAAAAGACCTTTTTATTCGGCCTCTAAAGGTACTTCCCCCCTTAATGTCCTGAGTTTGTGAGGTGGGGTTTTTTAGGATTTGGAATATGTTTTATGTGGGAAAGCTGAGCAAGCTTTGAATATTTACGCTGTTTTGAATTTTACTATTACTATTCATTTTATTTTCACTTATTTTGTTACTACCCTCATTACTAGTTTTTGTCTTCTTTCAACGATTCTGTGAAGGGTCTTCTGTGATTGGTTTGGTTTGTGATATCTACTTGGTAGGCTACCTGACAGCCACCATGTTTCAGTATCGTAATTTAGGGTCATTTTTAGGCATTTAATCATGTCTGTCCCGAAAATGCTCGTAGATTTCAATTTAGGGAGTAGTCGAAACGACACATGGTTTACGTCCTTACCATCCATTATTGGAATGACTACCTGTCCTATTATTATGACGGTTTCTCCGTTCGCTACCATTAGACTTTGTGAGGTTGGTTTGAAAATTGAATATTTCGAACTTAGTATGTTTTCCAGCAGTCCCTTGCTAACATATGAATGTGTGGGTTCCTGTATCAATTAATATTCTAAATAGGTCATTTTCAAATTTTATCATTAAATGAAACCTTGTTTTATGTAATTCCTTACTAACCGAGTTTAAATATTCTGGTTTTCTGGTCATAGTTTCTATTATTGTTTTTCCTATTTCCCAGCTTTCCATTTTCCCTGGTTATGACTTAATAATGGACATTCTCTTTTGAATTTTGTTGCCCACTTTCTCTTGAGTTTTCTTGATATGCTGTTGGATATTCTATAGTAGGCTGTGTTAAACCTGATACCGTGCCTATCATTGACTGATTCATCTTTGGTATTATCTGGTTGTCTGGGTTGAAAGGTTTACCGTGTTGATTATTTCGAAATCTTGACTGGAAGACTTGTGAAAATATTCGTTGGGGAGTGTTTTGGAATGCAGGGTAGAGATTGGGTCTCTGTAGGGAAGGTATTTGATATTGTGGGATATTAAATCTTAGTTGTACCCACAAGACTCTAGGTACATTTTGTTGTCTTCTATTTTGAAGATTTGACTTCTGTTTCCGTATTGATAGTCACTTTCGTAGTATTCCTTTCTGTTTCTGTTTTTTTCTATCTTAGGTTCGGTTATTTGTAAAACATGTCCCATGATTTTGGGCTTTGCTAGCTCAGTCTCCCATTCTTTACTTAGATCTTAGAGTTCTTCAAACGTTTCGAAATCGTTACGTTTAACACTAAACCTACCAGTACCGGTCAAATTGATCGTTTTCAAACTTCTGTACAATTTATACATATTTAAAAGCTATCATCGCTATCAGACTGTATGATTTTTCTTAAGATATGCATACAATATATTCTTCAGTATTTACTTTTAGTTTTTTTTTCTTATTTCCAAGAAATATTTGCAGTGTGTCCTACCTACCGCAGTCGGTCAATTTGACCGGTGGAGAAAATATTTGATTTACTATTTTGAATTTACAAAATCAGTACAAGCTAATGGCTATCATAAGTTCATAATATTTTTAGGAATATGTCAGGTCCAACCGGATATGCTAAACGACATATAATGAAGGGAAAAATAAAGATGACATTTTCTCTTATCATTGATCACCGAACAATGAATCATATTATAAAATGTACAGAAGAAGAAGCGTTTAGGGTGTTGAGGACTAGGTGTGAGCTACGTTATACAAAAATAGATGCATTTATTGCTGTGTTATATGCCCGCAATGCATATAAGGCAAAAAATTTGGATGCCTCATATTTGTGGAATAAAAATTGAGGACCCACTTTTTTCTCAAAAACAATGAGCAGAATTGATTTTACTGAAATTGTGAGGTTTATACGATTTGATAAGAAGAGAGCTAGAAGCCAGCGTTTTCAAACCAATTTTGCTATGACATCTACAATATGGGACCGATTTATTGAGAATTCACAACACTGTTATAAACCGAGTGCATACAGTACTGTTGATGAGCAGTTGTTTCCGTCGAAGGCTAGGTATAGATTTACGCAGTATATGCTGAACAAACCACACAAATTTGGGATAAAATTCTGGTTGGCGTGTAACGTCAATTGCAAGTATATAATAAATGGGTTTCCCTATTTGGGAAAGGACGAAAAAAGAAAATGTTCAATTCCACTTGGGGAGTTCGTTGTTTTAAAGCTGATGGAACCATTCACAGGATGCGGAAGGAAGGTAACAACAGATAATTTTTTCACGAGTGTATCATTGACCAAAAAACTACATGCAAAAAAGATTACAACTGTTGAGATAATCCGTGGAAATAAACCAGGATTGAAAAAGTTAGCCAAAGAACAAAAAGATAAAATGACTTGGTTTTCAAGCAAATTGTATAAATCAAATCATATGAATCTTACAGTGTATAAGTGTAAACCAACAAAAAAAATTTCTGTGAAAAAAGGAACGCTTCCACTTTGCATAGGTATCGAGCCTAGGACCTTTCAATTATTGGTTCTTCTCATGCTAAGTTTATTTTATTGATTTTTTTATATTCTCGGTTATTATTTAATGATTTTTCGACTTCTTGAAATAGTGAATGTTATCTATTTCCTCTTCGCAGTTCGTTTCTAGGTGTTAAATTTATTTCTTCTCGTATTGCTTTTTCTACTATTTCGTCGAATTTATCGGCTCTTCCTATTCGTATGACTAATTCTGGTTTTAAACCTTGGAGAAAACAATCGATTGCGTCTCTTTCTAAATTTTTTAAAAATTCAGCAGCTTCTTTACCATCATTATTCTGCTGATGATATTCTAGAATTTGAGCTGCAATTTCTTGGATGTGATTTTTACATGATAAGACGCTTCTATTTTCTATTTTTCTATTATTATTGACATTATCTATGCAAACAGAATAATTTTTCCGCTCTCAAAAATTATAAATCAATCTAACCTTATTTTTTCCTAAACTGCCAATATGTGTTATTTTAAACAAACAGATTTTATTATGTACAAAAAAGGGTTCATCAGTTTCTGTTTCTAATCCTGAATCTGATAACATGTTGAGAATTTCGATTTTTGAGAGTTTTTTTTATCGGGAACAAAATGTCTTAAGTTTGTTTCAGGTTCTGAGTCAGAAGATACATTCAAGGTTACGATAATAGGGGATGAATTTTGAGAAATTTTATTAATCATAAATATTGCAGTAAAAAATTAAATAACATGTTTTAAAATTGTTAAAAAAAAATTTACTTCTTTTTCAATTTATTTTCTTTTATTTAAACCCTTCACTTGCACAATCTTGATACAAAGAATGCATTGCAGGTTAACTCAGGGTACCGATTAATTTTGTTGACGGTGGAAGAGCTTGCAAGCACGCAAAGTACTAATGTGCGCAAAAACTATGGTGAATTTTGTTATAAAATGAAAAATCTTTATTTATTTATCCAAATCAATTTCATCCCCTTCAAAGTAATCTCCTCCCGATATAATGTACTTATGCCAACGTTTTTTCCAGTCGTCGAAACACTTGTTAAATTCGATTTCCGGAATTGCCTTCAAAGCCTTATTCGATTCGGCTTGTATCTCTTCAATCGTGTCAAAACGGTGTCCTCGGAGTGGTCTTTTCAGTTTGAGGAATAGACAGAAGTCAGACGGAGCCAAATCAGGCGAATATGGTGGTTGTAGAACGATATGCGTTGAGTTTTTGGCGAAATGGTTACGAAGAACGAGTGCAATGTGAGACGGCGCTTTATCGTGATGCAAAAACCACGAGTTGTCTGCCCAAAATATCTTTTGAAACGGTATTGAGTGATCCTCTTGAAATGCCAATAGTCTCAGCAAGGTCTCTAATTGTCAATCGACGATTTTTGTGCACTAATTCTTTGATTTGATTGACGTGTTGCTAGTCAGTTGATGTTGATGGTCGTCTGGGGCGTTCCAAGTCATCAACACGTTCTCTGCCTTCTTTGAAGTCTTTGTACAACTTATAAACATTTTTCTGCGACATGGTCAAATCACCGAAGGCCTTCTGCAACTTGTGAACGTTTCCGCAACTGAAATTTCATTCCGCAAACAAAATTTAATGGCACTTCTTTGCTCAACAAATTCAGACATTGTAAAAATCGAAAAAATCACTTTTAGTCGTTTAGAAAACACAAGCGTAACTATCTAACAAATGATGACATTGATATGAAATTTGGCAGAGATGTCACTAACAGCAGGAACAACATAAAAATGAAAGAATATGCCTGAATCGGTTAGCTCGCGAAGTTCAAATTAAAAATTCACCTTAGTTTTTGCCCACAGTAGTATACCAACGAATTTATGCACAAAAATTTATTTATTTAATCACTTAAAACATTTGTATTTTGCATTCACTACTTGAGATCTATTTAGAGAAGGAATTTTCACGTGTTTAATATAATCTCTTTTTTTTATAAAATATTAATTTTTGACTTACCATGAAAAAATTTTACTCGGAAAATCACTAAATGTATTTTTATTTTTAAATTAATTTTTATTCATTTTCATTGTGTGAAGTGAATGTAAGGAGTTTATTATCGGCTTTCGTAACCTGACAATTTTTGCATGCTCAGTAATTGCATAATTGAGGGGTCAGTTCAGGGACCTAGAAAAAAAAGTACAATGAGTTTCACAAATATGGAACCATTGGCTTAACTCTTTGAGCAGCATGAAAATTAAGGTATCTGCGTAATTAGGACCTGAAATACCAATAAAATCGTTCCAGATGAAAGGACAACTCATCCATTTAATCTTCAAAGGGTTGACAATGCGCAGTAATTTTAATTAATTAATAAATATAGTTGTCTGAGTGTATAAAGTAACTTTCTTGCCATATGTGAATTTCCTAATAGCGAAATAAAAACAAATGTAGCAATGAGAGAGTGGATGGAATAAGATAAGACAGTCAAAACGAAGGAAAGAGGAAGGAAATAGTAAGCACACACACAAATGGGTGCGTAAACCGAAATTGAGAACTGGATATGCATACATGACGCCTACGGCAAAACTATAGGCACTTTACGCTCGACGTAAACAGCTAACGCTCGCCTACACGCACGTATATATGAACTCTAATTATTCTTACGCACTCTAGGAGCTGCGAGCCGAGTTTCTCAACCACTGGTATCGATGCTATACCTACATAGGCATACATATATATTATTCCAAATATTCCTAGAGCCATGAGATACATTTAGTTAATAAACTTAATTCATTTGAATGAATATAAACTATTAGCCTATGAGTGGACCATTTTTAATAAAGCTGAACGAGTTTCTGTTAATATTACGAAAGGTATCAGAGTTGAATTTAACAAATTAAAAAGGTCGAATTAATATAGAATTCCGAGTTATTATTTCAAAAGATCGGAAAACGGTTACGTTAACAGAAATTCTCATTTGGCAATATGCACAAAAGGATTTGAATTTACCAAGCATTTGGAAATCAATTACTACCTAATGCCTTGTCAGCAAGTCGTACATAAAATCCTACAATTATCATAATTTCCTACCAAGGCACTATCGATACGAGCTGTCGAGGTAAGCCAAATTCAATTCAAAATCGCAGTTACTCGGGCAACCTGGAATCGGCAAGAACTACTCGAGAGTAGAAAACAATAAAATTCTACCTTGCCCGCTCGTGAGTTGGAACCAAATCGGCGAGCGTTAAACAAATAAAATTTTCCATCCAACGGGAGTCATTCACGAGTTGGTAGCCTCGCAACAACAGGAGTGGTGACAAAACGTCTCAAAAATAAGGAAGCAATTATATCAAAGCCCGGTTTATCCAACTGACTAGAGAAGACAAAGAAAATTCCCTTCCTCTCTCCTTCCTGGTAACTGGTAGGAATAAGCCACAGAAATTAGTAAGTCAATATCATTCCAATTTCTCTTATATTGTATTGATTACTTTTCGTGAGTCATTTAAATCCATAAACCTATTTCTTATATAAAGTCTCACGCTTCTTGCATTAGAGTTGTATTCAGTACAACGTATCCTATCGATACCCCTCCCATTCTACCCTCTTTAATTCTTTCTTTTCTATACGAAGGAAAATAAATTCAAATATCCAGGAAAATACATTATCGAAATAAAGAGACCACGATTCCACATAATAATAAAAAAAAGGGGACACTTTGAGTCCTGCAGTTTAGATTGCCTCCGCGTATAGTGATTATTTAAAGATCAAATTGATTAATGTAATTTACCAATAGTTGAACGTAACATGTTGGCTTATATTTTCCCGGAAGATGCACAGAAAATAATAAAAGGGTATGTAACGTCCAAGTTTCTTACCCTTTATTATTATTATTATTATTATTATTATTGTTATTACATTTTCTCCTATTGCTTTGATCTGGAAAGAGTCCTGAAAATATTTCTTAACTGAAACAAGGGGCGAGGATAACCAATAATAAAAACACTTAAAATCTCACAATTATTAACCTTTTATAAAATAATGAAATACAAAGAGAAGAGGGGGTCGTTTGGAAATTCCTCCTGGGAACCAGCTTGAAAATCAAATGAGGAAGAATGTAATAATTTATTCAAGGGTCAGAATTAGGGAGTTGGTTAACCTTTTAGCCAGCAAGCTACTGTCGCATCTCCGGAGATGCCAAAAAATATTCTGACATTCGCTCTCAGCCTGACCCAGGATCAACGATGTGAACGTGGCGAAAAGGTGATCCCATTGGGATGCTTGATTTTTGTGAGTCCCCTTGTCTCTCATGTTGAGGTGCTTTATTTTTGTGCTTCCCCTTGCCTCTTACGTTGGGGGGCTCTATTCTTGTGAGTCCCCATGCCTCTCACGTCGGAAGCATATGTATATCGTTTGACGTACAATCTTACGCAAAGAGCACAAGTGGCACCTTCGACTTGTACCTTGCCTGGGAAAACGGCGGCCGACTAATCGAGTAGGAGGATCATTATAAAGAAAGATGCTTGAAGAGGAATCAAGTTTCAATAATAATCTAACAACCTGTAATCGAAATCAAGAAAATGGTGTAGCTGCTTCGCTTCTCGTTTTATATACCAGGTCTAGAAGTATGAAACCGGAATTTTCCTATAGATGGTGCTTGCCATCAGTTTAGGGACCGTACGACCGCTTCTGCAACGCCATCTTCTCCTTCTAGCAGCTGAGAAAGATTTTCAGTAGACAACAACCCAAGTTCGATATACCAGTGTATTTACTACAAGCATCAACATGTTGAGTTTTGTGCCTACGAACTACGATTTGCGGACAGCACTGGTTTTTTGTTATCACTTGAAGAAAACTGCTGCAGAACCGCATTGAATGCTTGTCGAAGCTTACTGTGAACATGGTCTTGGCAAAACACAGTATTTCGAGTGGTTTTATGATGTCTTCATTTGTTAGATAACTTTTCAAGCTTTGGCATTCCCTTTCTATTTGTTTTCACCGTGCCACACATACCTGTATCACGATCATGTAAAATTTCTGCCAAAGTGGGAGATGTATGCCAATTTTCTATATATACAACATGACTCTTATAAAAATAAGGTTGTAAAAAGTGAGTTAGAATATCGCCAGTAACACCCAAATCAAACTTCTGATAATCAGTGTCTGCACCAGTATAAACAAAAAAACCCAATACGAATCCCGTCTCCCTGTCTATAATCATGTAGAGCATGATGCCAAAGCGATTTCTCTTCAAAGGAATATATTGCTTGAATCGACGTATACCTTTCCATAATGATAGACTTTCATCTATGCACAGATTTTTCCCTGTAGTAAGAACTACCGAAAATTTACTTTGTATGTGTACTATTATAGACTTTATTTTCACTAAAGGATAATTTACGATTTCTTAATTATCATGAAAATGTAAACATTACAGGATGTGAACATATCTATCGCGAGACATTATTTGACCAAAAATTGGAGTTTCTAACGAAAGATCTGTGGACCAATAACTTTGTAGATCACCTTTCTGGACATGGCCCATTAAAATCGAAAGGCCAAGAAAATTTTCCAATTTCGTTTTTATGACAGGGGACCAAGCTTTCATGTGGGACAGTTACGTCATAATAAAAGTCTTCCGAATCGATTTCACCGATGTTTTCATTTTCCAATACTTCATTTTCTGGTTTTCATTCGGTTGAAAAGCCTATCACGTCAAGATTTTAAGATATTTGAGGTTATCTGCTCGAAAAATGGGGTTTTTCGCTACATTTGAGGTTATGTACAGAGCGCAAGAATTTTTTTTAGTTTTTTCTCAAATGTCATCATTTAGCACAACTTTTCCCCTTCAAAATGAGCTATTAAACAGTCATGAGCGATTTTTTTTACAAATATACGGCCATATCACGTTTTGACATTTATCCGAACAACCTTATGAGCATTCACATTGACTCTTTGGTGCATACCATTCTGCATTCGAAAATTTATCTTGAAAATTTGTGCTTGCGGGTTTTGATGGTCTGTGAATAAGAATTGACAGTTAGAAAATTGACATTAGAGAGCCAAATCGTTTATTTTCGTAAATTTTGATCCGCCATTTTGAATCCGCCATCTTACAAATGGAAATGTCAATTCTCTGACTGTAATTTCTTATTCACAGACCATCAAAACCCGCAAGCACAAATTTTCAAAATAAATTTTCGAATGCAAAATGGTATGCACCAAAGAGTCAATGTAAATGCTCATAAGGTTGTTCGGATAAATGTCAAAACTTGATATGGCCGTATCTTTGTAAAAAAAAATCGCTTATAACTGTTTAATAGCTCATTTTGAAGGGGGAAAGTTGTGCTAAATGATGACATTTGAGAAAAAAACCAAAAAAAATTCTTGCGCCCTGTACATAACCTCAAATATCTCAAAATCCTGACGTGATAGGCTGATTCTGATTTCGGGTTCGGATTCTACGTCAAAAATTACCCCGGAAATGATCTTTTGTTTTCCAATAACAAATACAAACCCATTATTTGCAGACCTGTGTAGTCGATGAATAAAGTTCTACTGTTACTACTGACAATCCAATTTCAATTCTTACACGTATAGATATATTTTTCGCAAATGAGGAACGTACTGACGAACGATGGAATGAGTGACGGGTGAAGCTCTCGGATTTAATTTTTTCGGGGCAGAGTGACTGCGCGTATGATGGTCTGAAAATTACTGCTAGGCAGAGTAACGGCGCGGATGAAAGCTGACAGGTCACTGAAGATTTGCGGAATCGCGGGTGCTTTTATAGACCTTTTTTCCGTCGATACTGACATGATCTTCGCCATTTTCAGGTCGATATTGACATGAAGCTTCAAGATGCTACCTAATAAGTTATTCTCCAAACCAGTTCGGATTCAGGAAAGGCAGGTCCACTGTGGACGCCATCCAAGCTGTGGTTAACATCGCCACAAATGCAAGAAAAGGAACTGGTAAGCGTAAGGGATTCTGTGCGTTGATTAGCATTGACATACGCAATGCGTTTAATACCGCGAGATGGGACGTCTGCATCGAGGCGATGATGCGGAAAAAGGTTCCAGACTACCTGTTGCGAATGATAGATGACTATCTGAGCGACAGGTGGGTGATTTACGAGGGATACAAATGGTCTCTTCAAGAAGAGATGGCATGTGGCGCTCCTCAAGCGTCGCGGGTGGGTCCAGTCGTTTGGAACATCATGTACGATGACTTTCTGCGCATGGACCGGCCTGCTGGAACGAGCATCATCGGCTTCGCGGATGACGCACTTGTCGTGTGCGCCGCTGACGACGTCAGAATCCTAGAGCTGAGGATCAATGAAAGTCTGTGGCGAGCAAAGCGTTGGCTGGATGGCAGAGGCCTTAAAATGGCCCCTGAGAAAACCGAGGCTTTGCTCGTTACGGACAGGAGATCCTTCCAATATCCGAGGATCGTTCTCGGAGAGCATGAAGTCGAGTGGAAAACAAGCATTAAGTACCTGGGGGTGCAGCTGGATCGTAGGCTTAGCTTTGGCGAACACCTAAAGATCGCAGCTGCCAAAGCCATCCAATGTAGAGCGAACTTGGCCCGGCTTATGCCAAACATTGGTGGACCCAGGGAAGCGAAAAGAAGATTGGTGGCGAGCGTGGTCCATTCGAAGCTGCTTTATGCAGCTCCGGTCTGGGCCAATGCCTTGCAAAACCATGCTATCCAGAAGGAGCTGTTCTCGGCGCAGAGACTTGTCGCGCTGAGAATAGTTTCGGCATATAGAACTATCTCGACGAGCACTGTGCTGGTCCTGATGAGCGTCCCGCCAATAGATTTATTGGCGGAGGAAAGGCAGGAGACCTTTCAGCTCCGTAAAGAGCTTACCTGCGCCGACCTGCAGGAAATCGCTCGCGCAAAGGAGGCCATCCGCAAGGATGGAAGGCGCAGACTCGTCGAAAAATGGCAGATGAGATGGCATGGTGGGCAGACAGGAAGATGAACCTACCGCCTGATCCCGGAGCTTGCCACCTGGCTGAACAGAAAGCACCGGGAAGTCGGCTTTTACTTTGCGCAAGCGCTCTCGGGCCATGGCTGATTATATGACAGGCTATAGGTTTATATAACAATAGGACAGAACACTCAATGCCTGGAATCTGTCTGTCAATGAAAATGAAATATTTATCGCATACGGGGATTCAATTCGTAAATAAATAAAAATAATCCAGTTTATAATTGTGTATAAGAATATTTCGAAAGAAAATTTTTTTACGAGAATATTTAAGGAGTAGAATATATTTTTTGAAACTCAAAAAATTGAATTTCACAACAGGCGTTTACTGGCATTCAATTTTCAGATCACTTGGAAGCATTCAATCGCAATCACTGTCTTTCAATTTCAGTTTCTCAAAAAGCATTAACTAGCATTCAATTTTAAAGTCGCCTGACAGCATTGAATCGCATTAGACCTATTTTAATCTGGGTCCTACAGAAAGCGTTGACAGGCATTCAATTTTAAAGTCACCTGACAGCATTGAATCACTTTGGCTTTGTTATTTTTTAAATTCCGGTCAATGGTTTTAAAAAGGATTTATTTGTCCACCTGCCCTCGTCGCAGTCGTACCACCTTTGTTGCCATTTTGATAAAATGCGCTTCCTCCCTTCTGCCCATGCATTCTTTAGGTCACCTTCCGCCTTTCTAGCGTGTGTGCGTTTCTTTTCTTCAGCAAGAAGATCGATTGGGATTACTCCGTCTACCACCATTGCTGCTGCCTCTGAGACCGTCCTTAACGCATTTGTGATCCTCAGCGCTCCACTTCTTTGTACTGAGGCTATCCTTGTCCGAAATTTTCCCACTTTGAGTGCATCCACCCATATCTCGACTCCGTAAGGTAGAACAGAATGGATGACATTCATTATGATTCTCCTTTTGCAGCTTCTAGTTTCAGCTGTGTTAGGTATGAGCCTCGATGAAATAGCTACCATTTTCGTTGCCCAGTTTGCCGATTCTTGAATCTGTGCCTAGTACGTGAGCTTCGCATCGATTGCCATGCCCAAGTATCTGGCAGTTTTTGTGGCTCAACCATCTCATTGTCGATTTGGACTTTGAAGAGTTCGGAGAACCTCCTCTGCCTCGTCAATATCATTACCCTAGTCTTTTTGTCCGCCAGCTCCATGGTATGCTCCGTAACCTAATCACTCAAGCATCTAGTTAGATAAGAAATATGACGATCCGATTTGATTATGGCTTTGATTTAGTCATCATCAACTTCATGTGGCCGACCTGAACGTTGCTCATCTTTGAGTGAAAATCCCCAGAACGGAATTTATCAAACCAATTTCGACACTGTCTGTCCTTTAAGGCTTCCTCACCATACACATCACGTAACTTTTTAGCAGCCTATGCTGTGTTCTTTCTTTTACGAAAATAAAAAGACAGAATATGACGAAAATGCTCGTTTTGACAGTCCATCTTGAAGTTGATACCAAACTAACAACTGTAAACGAAATTACGCGCAATTTGTTTGTGAAGCAAGTTAAGAGTGGCAGCTAACAATTTACAGAAGGAAAAAACCATGACATTGACACAATTCATTCAAAAAGATGGTGAAAGACATTTATGTTTGAAATTGGCGGGCGATCAAACGTGTAGATTTCCCAATCAAAAAAACTGTCGATGAACACGGCTAAAAATTTGCAAATTTGCATAGGTATCGAGAAGCATGAGAAAAAGTAGGGGAAAAATTGTCAGAGGAGTAAGCGGAAGCTAAAGGGTTGTAAAAAGCTGCCACAGTTGCGTAAAATCTCGGAAAATTTACATATCAATGATCACTTCTAACAATTTGCATTTGTATTGTTTACGTATAGAATAAACTACGTGCAAAGTGTCAGCAGGCAAAGTGGAAGAGATCATGAGAAATTCCGGTGCAAAGTGCGAAAGCGTCTTTCGGCGCGCGGCGTAGCGTCATCTCTTTTCTCTTGTTTTTCACACCGTAAATATTTCAGAGCACTTCTGACAATTAATATGAATATCTATAAAGAACTCAAGGAACTATTATTAAAATATCAGAAGTCAATTGCGAATAATTCATAAATTTAATTAATTATTCATCGAAACGTTCAAAAGAGCGATGTTTGGAATAAAGAGAACGTTTAATCCTTTTTCGCGAGTGCTAGTAGATTTAACACTAGAACAAACCGTAAATGCCGATGCAGCGAGAAGATTGACGGGTATAGCGATGGGCAAGGAGCCATGGCATAAGATCGACAATTATTTCGAATGTGTTTAAGCTGAATGGATTAAACAAAATTCAAGATGCGACATCTAGCTTGGAAAAACATCAAATCATGAAAGATTCTGATAATTTACTTGCATTTATCAATGTACTACAAAAATATCTGAATTCTTTCGATTGTGCGGAAATGAACAACAATTTATTATACAATATAAAAACTGGTCGATGCGCGCCTGAAGCTGTGTTTGATTTTCTTTTGAGTGTCAAAAAAAAAGGACAGGAACTGCGAGACAAATTTATTTTCGACTGCTTACAAGATGTTCGCAGATTTGAATCTGTTATAAAGCAGAATAAAATAATTAATTTTACAAATTGTAACAAAAAGCAAAAAATAACATTCTACCATAAAGTACAGAAAGTTTGCATACAACGCGATTTATTTGGTCGAATGTTAGGGATTTCTCTGGAAGAGGCGACAGGATATAGAAAAAATGTTTTAGTCCCCGATGACTCCGATGCCTACTTCATTATGTCATTTAGATGGCACGGTTTGTAAAACCGAAAAATCGGCTATGATGAAAATTCTGCGAAATGACAGTGCTTTACCGTCCCACATCGATGTTGTAATTGGTGATGGCTTTTATTTCATTCACTCTATGAAAGATGTGCCACAATTGTTAGGCAACATTTGAACAAAAATTTAACACATTCTTACGAGTTGTAATGCTTCATGTGTTCATATAGTTTTCGATCACTACTGTTGGCCGTCTATTGAAGATTATGAACGTTCGTTGAGGGGGTCCGCAACAGACTAGGACACATGATTTTGCTAAAGAACTTAGGAACATCAAATTTAAAAAAGCTCTTGTCCTTTTCCTAATTTCACATTGGTAAAGTAATGATGTAGACCCTTTTATAGGAAATAAGACTATTTCATTAAATTTTATTCATTGTTACTCGTACACCGTCGATTTCAATGGTAATGTTATTCGAACGGAGAATCCCGATTTTTCCTGTCCTTCGCACCAGGAGGCTGACACTAAAATTATTTCTTATACGTCTAAAATGAATTCAGATTCTTATGTTTTTATAAAGTGCTCTGATATAGTAATTGTTAGGTAATTTTCACAAGATAAAATCGATAATTTATATTGAATATGGAGTATCCAACAGTCGCCATATTATAGATGTAAATGCGCTTCATAAACTTTTAGGATTAGATCTATGCAAAGCATTGTTGGGATTTCACGCGTTTACAGGTTGCGATTATAATCCTGCATTTTTTAGGAGAGGTAAGCAGCGTCTCTTTAAAATACTCAACAAGAAAGAAGAGTTTCAGAAGGCATTCGCTAGCTTAGAAGATACATCGATCGATACAGACAATACTTTTACTAAAATCGAGTCGTTTGTATGTGGTATGTACGGGTATAAGTCGACTCAAAAAATCAATAACGTTCTGTTTTAAATGCTCCTCCAAAATTATAAAATTAAAAATACTGACAAAGCTTTCCTGAACAAAAATTTAAAAAACTTCGACGCTTCCTGCTCGCCAACTTTCTACACGGAACTTCTAAACAAATGAGAAGAGCACACTACGTTGCGCACATGGAATAATGCTACAGTATCGGATCAAATCGTATTCGAGCCCGGTACTTCCCGATGGACATTAACTTTATAAACTGAATAACCGCAGAAGAGGCCCCCGAAATTACCTACAAAAGCGAAAAAAATCGCCAAGAAACACAATTCTACGAAATAAGCTATGTATAAAAAGACAGAAGGTTTAAAAAAACAAAATCCATCAAACTCATATTCAAATAATTCACCCAGATAAACAGAAACATCACTTTCTTACACATTCAATAACTACATATAAATTCAATAGATTTAATTTTCAAAACATATTCCAAATTAATCTTATACTAACTGTAATTGAGGCATTGCAACTTGTAACTTAACAATGGCAGTCTGAAAATTGCATCCTCCCTATTTCAGAAAATATTTGTCAGAACGAAAAAAAATTTTTTGGTGGGAAGTACCATCAAATAGGACTCCAATCAGCCAAACTTTAAGCCCGATAGGACGACTTCGCTTTTGGGGTAGTATCACTTGAGAAATTATGCCCCATAAGTGTCTTCTCAATTGACTTCTGATATTTTAATAATAGTTCCTTGAGTCCTATATAAATATTCATATTAATTTTCATAAGTGCTCTGAAATATGTACGGTGTAAAAATCAAGAGAAAAGCGATGACGCTACGCCGCACGCCGAAGGACGCTCTCGCACTTTGCACCCGAATTTCGCATGATCTCTTCCAGGTTGCTTTCTGACACTTTGCACGTGATTCATTTTATACGTAAACAATACAAATGCAAATTGTGAGAAGTGCTCCTTGATATGTAAATTTTCAGAGATTTTTCGCAAATGTGGCAGCTTTTGACAACCCTTTAGCTTCCACTTACTCCTCTGACAATTTTTTCCCTACTTTCTCCCATGCTCCTCGATACCTATGCAAATTTTCAGTCGTGTTCTTCAATAGTTTTTTTGATCGGGAAATCTACACGTTTGATCGTCCGCCCTCGCACTAAGCTTCCAGCGCGCCTTCTGACACTTGGGTTTTCGCTTTGCCGGCAGCAATCAAACCCTTTCTCGGTAAGAAATTTTGTGAATCGAGGCATGTCGCTCGCTCTGTAGCCAGCTCTTAGACTAAATTACCTCTGGAATATACCCAATACATGTTCAGCAGGAGGAACGGACACTGCTTAGCGAGAATCTTCGTAACTTCTATGGCAATTCCATCCGGGCCTGATGCCTTACGATTACCAAATATATTGGTCACCGCTGCTACCTCTTTAACGCTGAAGAGTGGAATTTCAGTGCCCACCTGATCATCTCGAATTTTTGAGGGCTGAGAGCTCCAAGAGCTGGTATCCAGCTCCGTTTTAATGTGTTTGTCCAGGTTCCTCCTCTCTTTAATGAACCTGATCATCCCATGTATAATGGACTTCAAGCATTCGAAGTACTGGGGATCCGTGCCCCTGCACCGTAAACACTTTCTCCAAGTTCCTACTGCTCATTTTTGGTTTATTTTTCGGGTTCCTTCCCCTAGCTAGTTTTTGTCCACCTCGAGTATTTAATTTCCCCAGTAACATTCATATATGGCAAGCATTTCCCTATCCGCACCCTGGGGAAGCGCCCGATGGGAGACTAGCAACACCACATGGGTAGGTAACGCTTTAATCTATTCTGAAGTAGACGGGCTATTTAAAATCTATCGGTTTTGTAACAGAACAAAATTATTAATTTTGTTGTCAAGAAACATTAAAGTTATGTTATAAAATGTTCGATCACTTCGGCTATCGAGGAAAATTTGAATAAGCGCAAGCTTCCAACGGAAGAAATATTCTTAAGTAAGTAACAAAATTGCCCAAAAAGTATTAATTCAATTGAACTAAGCATTCAAACAATACAAGCATTCAATCAGCTGTGACCGAGCGTGTGCGATTTGGTGAGTCGGGAGTCTCGGCGATCATGAGGTCAGGCCGCTGCGACTTTTTTAGTCAATCAAAAAAAAAACTATAATTCAAGTAATACATTTTAATTAAGGAAAGATCATGCAACACATTTTTGTTTTACAATACACACAAAAAAAAAGGATGTTTAGGATTAATATGTAGATCATTAACTATGGGACTGATATATTACATGTTTGATTGAAATATCTCAAATGTTATAATATACATAGGTTAATATCTTGGATATCACAGTTGAACATCTAGATATTACAATTGAAGATATAAGATGGCTGTACCACAGTGGAATATTCACTTTTCTCCGTGTATATTTGTAAATATTTAAAAATACTAGGAATGACCGACATGTACAGAGTTCTAGTTTTAATTATGCATGTTTATCACTTTTATTACATAAAAAGGCATTGCAAGATATTAGTAATTTTGTAATGAAAAAGGCTCAAAAGAGGCGCTTCAAATTTTTTTCATGAAAAACGGACTTTGCTTCTGATGGCGAATACGATTCCAGTGTGAATTAGATTATTAAAAATAAAAAGTGAATTTTTTCTTGCCTTGTATTGTGTATTAACTTTATATATAATTAAAGTCATAAATATGAATAATCAAAACGAAAACTATAGATACGCACGATAAAATGTGTTTTCAAATAATTATATACATATGCATGAATATGTGTATTATAATAAAATAATACTTAACACGATCTTTCCTTAATTAAAAATGAATACTTGAATTGCTGTTTTCATTTAACTGACTACAATAATATATTTCATCGCTAACACAAAGCAAATCGCAGTGGAAAAACCTCAAAATCGTTGAGACTCTAGAGTCATCGAATTGCAAACGCTCGATCACAACTGATTGGAATGCTCGTATTTTTGAACACTTACTTCAATTGAATCAATACTTTTGAAAAAATTGTATCACATACTAACGAAAATTTCTTCCACTATAAGTTTTCGGTTACTGAAAGCTTTTTCAATGGACAAAGTGATTGACCATTCTATAATACAATTTTGGTTTTTTTTGACAAAAAAATAAACGATTTTTTTCTGCTATAAATACGATGAATTTTAAATTGGCCGTCAACTTTAGAATAGTTTAAACAGATAACCCTCGAATTTTCGTGTAATTACATTAAGAACTTTGTCTCTCAGTGTGAGTTGAAGTGAAAATGTTAATTAAATTTTCTTCCTCAAAAAATCTAGATTTCAGTGTCTTAATCTAAAACGATAAAAAATACAGGGTGAGGCACATAAAGTGTTACAGAGCAATAGCACTCAAACTATTGACCATATCCAAAAATGTTTCAGACAAAAGTTTCAGTGTTCGAGAAGGCCGTAATACTGGACCACCCTATTTTTTATCGATGAAAGCGTTGAAGCTACTTTAAGGTCAAGTCCACTTTTTTAAATGGAACCATGTATTTTTTTCGATGTCATTATTGCCGATTTTAAGACGAATTCAGCGACCTACAACATAAGGTCATTCTAGTCACGCAAAGTATGAAAATAGTGATTTCAACATCCGTGGTTCGTTAATTTTTGACGCGGCATTGTCGGCGATCACGTCATTGGTCCATATTTTTTTGAAGGTCGCTTGACTGAGCAAGTTTACGGGTCATTCCATATTAGATTGACAGTCGATGTCGCAGATTTGAACGAGATAATTTTTTTTCGGTTCTTTATCAACAATAAATAGACACGTATTTTTTTGCTTGGACAAAAAAATTTTTTTGACAAGTATACGATTTTTCGAATTTTCTAAGAAATGATATTTTCGACATAGCAAGCGCACTTTCAAGCCAGATCTAACATCACCAGATTACTTTTTATGGGGTGTTGTCAAGGAATGCGTAATGGCGGTATCACCTACCACGCCTGACGACATGAAAGAAAGAATACGCCGAGCATGTACCGAAATTACACCACAAATGTTGGCTGAAGTTAGACGGTTTTTTCATGAGCGATGTAACAAGTGCTTACATGTCGAGGGTCATCACTTCGAGCATCGTCTGTAGGTAGACCCAAACCAAGGTTAGTGGATCCTTTGAAAGTGATTATTTCAATATGTTTCGATTTTTCGACTATTTTCATACTTTGCGTGACTAAAATGACCTTGTGTAGTAGGACGCTGAATTCGTCTTAAAATCGGGAATAATGTCATCGAATAAAAATACATGGTTCCATTTAAAAAAGTGGAGTTGACCTTGACGTAGCTTCAGCGTCTCCACCTATAAAAAAATAGGGTGGTCCAGTATGACGGCCCCTCGAACACTGAAACTTTTGTCTGAAACATTTTTGGATATGATCAATTGTTTAAGTGCTATCGCTCTGTAACACTTTATGTGCCTCACCCTGTATATCCTATACACAAAATAATTTTTTTTCATATTTTGTAAAAAGTAAGTTTTTGATGTAATATTCTTTATTCATGCTTCACTGCGATTATGTACATGCAATATTTTTCGCAATTATAAGGAATTATTAAAATTAGGAATAATAAATATTTTATGAAAACCAGTGTACAAACATGAAATCTCCCTCATCTTTTCCCTTCCCACTTCATCCAGGCTTAAGACTGGCAGCACTGTTTCTTTTATGATAATGTCATGTTTAAAAAATGTGAAGACATTTCCCTGAATGTTATATACATTATTTTATAATTTAAACTGAATTTAAATCATCTGAAATATACAAAATATATGTAATTTGTTCGTGAAATTCTACATGCTCTTAACTCAATTTAAATTGTCTAGAATATATCAGATGTACAAATAAGTTTCCGCCGTTTCACAAAAGTTGGTGTCACCAGTAACTTTTAGTTAAAATTGACAGATGTAAAACATCACGATAAATGCCGAATTTTTGATAAAAAACGGCAGAAACTCATTTGTATACCTGATATAATAATAATATGTTCATCAAATTTAAGTGTTGGGTGAAAATGTACGCGATACTTTAAGAATCAATTCAAATGGAATTAAAGTGCCGTTTTTATATTCGTTGCTTAAACCGAAGTTCTGAATTTTCTTGCACAAAGATTGTCCTAACTGGAAATGACAGCCTTTATGAGAAGTACAATTTTGAAAATTTAAACGTATTGCAGAAAGAATAGCAAGTTCAAAATCTTCATATATATGTTCGGGAAAATGTTCCAACTTTTTTAAACATGCCAATATTATGATGGAAATAATGCTGCCGGTTTTGAGCCAGGATGAAGTATGAAGGGGAATTGTGAAGAAGTTTTTATGTTTGTATACTGTTTTTTATAACATACTTATTATTTTCAGTGTTTACTGATTGGCTTTAGGGTCCATAAGTGAAAGAACTGTAGCTCTAATCGAACATTTCGACTCTGATCGGAAACTTCATCAGTGATCTTTATTTCTAGAGAAAATAAAAAAAGCAGCTAAAATATTGTACAAAATATTCTTTTAGTATTACCCGCTACTATCTTTCTTACCGACTTTAAGAAATTCTTGAAACGCTTGCTTTGCTTTACATTTCATTTTAGTTCTCGAAAGTCAATGTTGGAAAGAGCGCGTTGCGAAAACTACTCGAAATTAAACCTAGGCGCATGGATAACAGACATAAGGAAACCAAAGTAGTGTAACCGAAAATGAGGGAATTTTACACGTAAGCTAATAGTAACGAAACTTCCCGAGTATGGTTCTAGTGCTACAGAAGCAAGATATGGCCGCCGTTGTTGTATAGATTTACGATATCCATGACGGCGGACATTTCCTGCACTGAAACACAAGCGCCACATTCGGGAAGATCTAGCATATTTTAATGCATTATGAACTATGTACTTACAGTTTTGAACGTTTATTCGATGAAAAAAATTTTCTTCAAAACCAAAACTTTGGGTATGTATAGAATCAGGGTGCCTCAAAAATACGATCTGTACCAAAAAATTTGGAAGTTTTTCATTCCAGGGGTGGAAAACATACCTTAATGACTTAAAAAGTGGAAAAATTGCTATTTCGTTCCAAGCACGTTCCCTTAGAGCAAAATTTCATGTTGCTATAAATGGGTCTTGTAATGCCCGACAGATTGACACTTTCAAAAAATAGAGGACGAAATTAGAAAAACCACCCTTATCGAATAATGTCCTGAAAAAGTTTAAAGAATGCTAATTCGTCCAAAGCACGCTCGCTTAGATTAAAATTTATTGTCGTTTTGAATCGCTCCAGTGGTGCCCAAAGGATTGAAACCTTCAAAAAATAGGAGCAAAATTATAAAAACGACCAAATCAAATAAAGACTAAAAATAGTGGAAAAAGTGGCTATTCCGACCGTAGCACACCTACTTGGCTTGAAATGTCGTGTTTTTGTTTTTTTTGTCAGCCTCAAAGAACACTTTCTCATCATGATATATGCACTTCGGGCTCGATTTCCTGTAAACATTTCTGTAATTTTCTAATAATTTGCATGATTAAAAAAAATCTAATTTCTTCCAAATGTCTAAAAATAGTAAAAAAAAATCATAGACTGTTTTTAAGCAAACTATTTCTTATTCTAACGCTTATTTTGTATCTCACATATTATGATTAAAAAATGGAGATTTTTATTTTCAATATTTAAAATCAAAACAAAATGTGTATCTTATCAAAAAATGTCTTACTGTGAATTGGTAGACCTCATTTAGGCTAATACTTTTATATTTGAATGTTTTTTCGTATGTTACATATTTTGCTTAAATTATTGATTTTTTGAAATTCAAATGAAAAACATACGTCTTTTCTGAAACTATGTCAGACAAAATTTGTGAATCTTACACTGAGACTTTTTATTAGAGTAAATCATAAAAAATAATTATAGTTTAGTATGATATCGTTTCAAACTGAGGCAAACAGGGTTTACGTATCAGAAAATAATGTAGTGATTTTCAAGCGGCAAAGTTAATATTTTCGTTTGAATAAATGGACTATATGTTTTAATAACTTTTATAAAACCTACGAGAATTCGAAATTCACTATATCAAATTAGCGAAACGAAACAAAGAATATGTGAATCTGAAAACCACTGTATGAAAAATCATTCACTACACCAAAAAGTTTGACGTTCAGAAGTGACGGCTTCGGATTGAGTATTCTTATGTCTTTTTCTAACGCGTGCACAACAAAAGGAAAATAGAGGGGAGAGCTTTGGAAATGAGAAGAGGGGAGATTTCAGTGGAAACACACATACAAATAGAGCAGTCGATCGGTAATCGAAAAACCTGGAATCAAATCCCAGCGCAGTCGAAAGCGTCTTTTTTTCCATAGAAAGATTTCAAGTTCTTTAGATTTAAATTTAATTTGCATTTACTTGCGATATAAGAGTTTGAAATTGTCTACGAGGACGCCTGTCGGCAACGTATCCTATCTGATACGTGACTAGTGATTCTCCGATAATATAGGCAGTGGCAGAAATTTCAAACTCAACTAATTAATTATTATTATACCTTATTTATGTTTACATATTTAAGTACTCAATGCTACACTATTTATAATTGCACACGCTTGAAATTAAATTTTAGAATCGCTTTTGGGTTTAAACCCTGTAACTCTACCTATATCTACATAACTAAACGCATTCCTAATGCCTAAAGGCTCTCAGCTATTCTCGCTTGCCAAATTCCGAAGGAAATCTCGCTCATAAGCCACTACTGAGTTGGGCAGACTTGTATTGAGTTTACGAAGCTATTCGGAAAACGTCGGAAGAATTCGGACGACATTTTGATACGAATTATGCGAAAAACCGAGAATGCATGTTTTGATTTTTGCTGCGCGTCGCCAGGTTTCTGGCGAGTTCATATTCATAATATGAATTTTTCAAATATGCTCTCCAGGTTATAATATTCATTGTGCAAAATTGTTTACCACACAAAGATCGACAAATTTGAATGACAGCATTGTTTTATGGGGTGTTTTTTTTTTAATTTAAAAAATACTATTTAAATTCGAAAATTGCACTCCTTTCCAGAATATGTGAATTACGAAATAAACGTAAGGATGCAAAGTTGTTCGCTTCAATAAGGTCTACAATCATTATTGAACACAATTTCTGATAAAATGTATATTTTTCGTCTTAATTTTAAAAACTCGAGCGCGAGTATCGTGATGAGAATGTGTTTCTTTAGGCCTATAGTGCTTTAGGTATATTAAAGTTTTTTCTTTACTTGAAATTAAATCATATTTAGTAACTTTGAGAACATTTAGTTCACATTTACATTATTATAAAATTGACTTGAATTTGAGGATATTAAATTACAAGAAATAGCTCAAGACAGTTTTACATTATTTTAGATATGAATTCAAATCTCGACCAGTTTTCATATTACCATAACATTTTATTACATTTGTGGTACAGATTTTATGTTTTTTGACTCATTCTCAGTTGTATTTTAAACATGTCAGCCTTTTACAGAGTTGTGATTTTTCGTTACTTCAGTTACATTTAACAAGTGTACAATGCAACGTTGCCACATATGCCAACTGTTTCAAGAGTCGAGTCGGTTTTGTAGATCGTGGATGTTTTCGCCCATCACCACTGTCCCGTGTGGAGCCTCATACAATCAAACGCCGCGTGTCGGTGTGCCCCCACTTACTCGCTTCAAATTCATGCGGTCGGCTGTTAAACCAAGATTGAGAAATATGTTTCTCTCGACTCCTTTTCAGACATTTTGAAAAATAATGTTTGTTCATTTCTTTGCCATAGGGTCAGTTTCTTCTTATTTTCTTTGATTAAAATTATTATTACATTTAAAAATGCGCAAAAAGAAAGAAAGACAAACGTTTCGGCCACATATGGGGGCCCTCTTCAGTGCCATAAATTCAAAGATTAATTCCAAATTTCTGTAAAGGATTACAATATAGAAGATAATTAAAGAAAGAATTATCATAGAAATTAAAAACTTATCTCATAGCTTGCAATTCAAAGTGAAGTAGTCCAGTATGCAGCATCACGAATTGAAAAATTACTTGAAGTTCACTATGAATAAAAAACCGGATAAAATGAAAAAATATAAAAGATTTTGCACACGAACCGACAGGAATTTTTTTCCAAAAAATGTTTATTATTAAAGAAGGATGCCAAATTGGTTCACAATGGCAAAACGCGAACAAGTTTTACATTCATGAAAACTTCTCGTGAAGACTTTATTACCGGCGTCTCTCACAGAATGATCTGAACTGTTTTAAAAACCGACTCGGGACATGTGGCTTTGCTGACCGAACATTTTTTTCCTATAAGCAATCCTGAGAGGTTCTTTTCCTCCTTGAATTTTTATTATTTTTATATATAATTTATATATAATTTTTACACTGAATTTGCAAGCAGGGCGTTACATAAAGATAAAATATTATAATATCCATATATGTAATTTTATTTCATATTTAAAAAAAATTGAAAGTTGTTTATTTTCACATTCAGATTTATTCTGAGATGTTTTGGAAAAATGATAATAAATTTATCTTTAAAAATTAATAAAAATGCGATTTGAATATTCGTGATATTAAGTATCACATTTGAAGTATTATTAAATTTAACTAGTTCTGAAAATGGTCAGAACTGTTAGATATTCTAGCTTTAAAATATTAACCCAAAATAAGTTTCCAAAAGATTTTGTAGAATTGTAGAATGATTTTAACACTTAAAGAATCATTTTTCAGTAAAATTAAAAGTCAATTAAAGTTTAAAATTTTAAAACAAAATATCCATTTTAATATTTTTTATTTTCTTAAATTTACTGCTTTAATTAGAAAATTACGTGGAGAATATTCTATATAAAAATATGATTAAATATGAGGTTCAAGTTTAAAAAATAAAGGGTTTGAATATTTCCAACAATACATAAATAATATCTTAATTTACACATGGAATTACACAGCAGGATTTCTCTGATGTAGGGAAACATTGAAAAACATTTTAACCGGAAAAAATACTTTCTATAATTTTTGAAATACGTAACATTTTTCATAAGTAAATTTCAATATGGAAATGCGACTAAAATGTTTGAATATGTCACGTCCCGCGACGTATTTGAATGTATATAATACACACAGGCTGGATTGAGTTAAGAAATCTATGAGAAAATCGATACAGGGGAATAGGGAGTAGGGGAAGTAGGGAGCAGTATAGGGCCCCTTCTCCTCTAAGAAGATATGACTACGTCACGATTTTCGCTGACCGTCAATTTGTATAAAAAAATATAAAAGAGGCCCACACCAAGAGCAAGCAGTCAGTAAATTCTTCGTCTAGTTCGACATATAAATTTTCCTTCGGATTTATAACCGGTCTCGCGACAATAGTCCAGTGCGGCATTTCAATTTAACTTCGAAAATCTCTGAGTTTGAGATTAATAAAATTCGAGCGGGACAATTTAAAATCAAAGTTCGGGAGTCGTAAAAGTCATCGTAGACTTGAATAGATCTTGTAAAGATCTTCGAACAGTGTCGTAAATTTGAATCACCGCCCTTTACGGAATATACCTGTGCGGCCTATAACTCCGTCTCTCTCACACACTTGGACTACACCTGTGGGGATCCGGTACTTACTACTCACCGCCGTGTGAATTAATTCTCAACATAAAGGTACCGAACCTCCCTCTCTCTCTCTCTATCTTTATTCTTTGTCTCTTTCTCACCCACGTACCAACCAGCCTGTGCCTACATTATATAAGAATTGTCTTAACGAATGTATATCCGGAAATTTTAACCAGTAAAATAAATTCAATTTGTATTATTTTCATAATCATTGTGTCTTTCATTGACTTATCCTCATCCCTAAGCGAGGATCATTCGATCCTAACTTAAAACGAGGAATCTTCGATCAAAGTAAGTATATTTGCGTACTTGTGACGTAACATACTTCCTTTTTTCTGGTGCATCGGCCCGGGAAACACAAGTCAATTGAAAATTAACACATTGATTATTTCTAGTGAATAAATAAATGATTATGAAATATTATTTCAACTTGTATCTTAAAATTTCAATAAAATAGATTTGTTAGATCACAAAGGGATTTGACCTTGAGGCTAACCTTAATGATTTAATAAACAAATCATTTCTTTGAAATTTTATAATTGATATAAATTGTATAAAATAAAATAAGTTTGAAAAATCACGCAGGGATCTGACCTTGAGGCTAACCTAAGTGATTAAGTAACTTATCTTATTTAAAAAATTATTCTAATTTGTTAACTAAGTTTTGATTTAAGTTAAAACAAACAAAAAAAACAGCACACGAGAGTATAAGTCCCTTTTGGGTACGTTGAACGGTCACCATTGATTACGATCATTGGGTAGGGCAAAGTTCGAAGTGCTTGTGATTGTATTGTTTATAACTTTAATTTTAACTCTGTTAAGGAACAGAATATTTTTATTTGCAAAGATTGTCCAAGGATCTGAGCTTGAGCCTAACTTGTCCAGTCTAGAGAAAAATAAATTGTGCATAACTCGAATCTTATCTGATCCGTGTTATGAACAATTTTATTTATTTAAAAAAACAATTTATTATTCAATAAATTAATAAAATAGATCATTATAATATATATATATATATATATATATATATATATATATATATATATATATATATTGTTATAATTTTAAGAAATGTATTATTTAACATTATAATTTTACGAAAATTGAGCGATTATTTATTTATTTGAATATTTTATAGAATTATATTTTTATTTTATTATCTTATTTCCTAATAAAAGAGTAAAAATATTAATTATTGTTATAATAATTATTTTTATTTATTTTATTTATTTATTAATTATTGTTAGGATCATTCGATCCTAACTTAAAACGAGGAATCTTCGATCAAAGTAAGTATATTTGCGTACTTGTGACGTAACAAATACATGAAAAAACAAAAATTATATTTCAATTTGCAGATGAAATTACAACTTGAGATTTCTTTGTTATGAAATAAATCAATGTAAATAACGAGTTCCATTATTTTATAACATTAATGAATGATATCGGAATTCGCATACAAATTTACACCCTTTAGAATTTTTTTCTTATGAAGAGCTACACTACCTGTAAGATTTGTGAGATCAGCCGTTTTTTCGAAAATTGTTCACATTATCCTAATTTAAATTATGCAAGCGAAAATTCTTTTTCTCTTTATTAAATTCAATGCCATCAAAATTCTTTATAAAATGAGCCCGGTATGAATTCGTTTTGTTAAATTTTGAAAAAGATATTGCAGAAATAGTCAAGATTTCAATGTTTTCTTAAATTTTAAATAACTTTCGAAATAATTAACATCTTTTCATGTTCTTGGACTAATTTTAAAGGTAAATTTCAAAAAAATTCTAACCAAATTATAAGAACTCATGTTTAATTTTTTCTTATGTAGTGCATTGAAATCTTAACTATTTCTGCAATATTGAAGATATATGTTGATGTTGGTGATTGGCTTTAGGGTCCAAGGTTGATAAAAACTCAGAGTTTTACATAATCAGACGTTTCGGCTCTGATCGGAGCCCTCATCAGTGATTTATTTAAATCTAAAAATACAGAAAAAGGTTTTGCTAACATAGGATATCTTGTATAAAAAATTTGTTGTAAAAATTTAACAAGTAATTATCATTATGTTTTTACATGTAGGTAAATAAATTTTGATATTACTTTAAGGTAAATATTTCATTCACATAACCTAAAAAACTGGATACCAGAAAGCATTTTTTGGAAGGTTGGAATTAAGTGTCTAAATATAAAAAATATTTTTAATTGACATTCGTGCATGGAATTGTAGATTGAAATTTTTGTGGTGTAGTTTTTAATACAATACATATACATATATGCATACATAACCACACATATATATACATACATACATACATATACATACATACATATATATCACGCATGCAATATATATATATATATGCATAATATACAATATATATATATATGTATTACATACATATACTAGACATTATATTCCACACTATATATAACATATATATATTATTATCATATATTATTATAATATTATTATATATATTACAATATACAGTAAAACCTATCGTAGCCGACACTCTCCTAACGAACATCCCACTCTGACGCTTCACATTATTGGTCGAGAAATGTGCATGGTCAGGGCCGTCTTAAATACCGTCTTTGGAGGGTCCTCATATTTTTGTAAAACGTCTTAGTAATTTTCTTTTTCAATGAATATTTCAAATTATATATTAATTTAATTAATGATTGTATTTGAATTATAAAATTTAATTACAATTTAACTTCGAAAAATTGGAGAATGTTCATAACCAATTATATTTCAACTTATTAAGATCTTAAATATGTATGAACAGTCGTGCAACATAACCTCAACTGTCATCTATACATTTTCCACTAAAAGAACTAAGTTTTTTTTATAGTTTTTTATTGACTGAATTTATCCATGCAATTTTTAAATTATCAACAAAAAGATCTGATTATTTTTCAAACTAACTTTTACTCACCTGTTTGCACAAAAGTAAACACAAAAAATATGTACAAGCCGGTACACGTGTGTTACTAAACACAGGGGCACCTGTTGCCACAGCACTGAACCAAGCTAGTAATAAGTCCCTAGCAATCATCGCATGCCATTGGTACCCATCGTAGCCGAACTTGTCTCCCATATGTGTCGGCTACGATAGGTTTTACTGTATATACTATTATATAAATAACATTATATATTATATATATATATCATATGTACACAATATCATATATATATACAACATACAATATGCATACGTACATACACATATGCATACATACTACATGCATATAACATTATATATATCACACATGTAAAATATTTTCAAATTCTTTAAATATTATTTCTTTTGGTATGAAGTGCAATCTGTAAAATTTAATTTAATTTAACATTTTTTTCTTTGGCATATTTTCCTTGGAAATTTGTCCGCTGTGATACTTTTTTAGCAAGAAGAATTGAAAAATTGATAGTTTTTTTGCAATGACTTAGAACATAAAGAGTCCGTAGAGTTATACAAAAGGCTTTTCTCAATCGTGGGTATAGACAATGAGGCTGCTTATTCAGAATGTACACAAAAAGGCCATAAATTTTCATATAATATTGCACATAAAGTTTTCTTTGGTTTGAGTCTAGATCTAAAATTACCTATGTAAATATTTCTTTGGTGTAAAGCAATGAGAATAGCACTGTGTAAAATACAGTTTTTTGGGAGTAAATTGCCGATTTTTTGGTTTGACAAGTAGATGTAAGAAAAAATATTGTAAAAAATTATAAATTGTGTAAAGAAATTGAGATGCGATTGTACATAGAATGTTTCAAAAATTTTTTGCCTAGATTTTTTAAGTGAAATTTTCTGATTAAGACTGGATGGATTGAGATTATGAATTATACATTTTTTAGAGAAATTCATTTCCAAGTGTATATGAAGTGTGTCTAAAATTTTTTACCTAGTTTTTTGCAAGTGAGATTGTACCTCGAAATTGTGGATTATGTAGAAGAACTTTTGAAATTTATGATTACACATGATATACACATTAGATGAGAAAGAAAAAATTTTTTTACATAAATAAAGGTATGAAAAGACGTAGAGAGCCGCGAAAAAAATTCTAGGAGTAATTTTATCGTAATCTAATAGTAATGTCTTAGTGTTTAATGTGTAGTACTTTTCAAATGTGTAGGTATGGTATTTTTTATTATTGTGCACAATTCTATCCAAATTTTTAAATCCTATCACAGACTATATATAGAGTAAAAAAGGAGGACTAACCTTGATTAAAATTACAATTTTTTGTATAAATGTTATTATCCAGTTTTTTCTTTTTCCGTTTTTTGGGAAGACACATAACTTAGACTGCACACACTTCTCTCCTGGGAGGTTGACTCGTAAACTGAGTAATGTTTTGGTTTTTAGGCATGCATATTGGGATGAGAGTGGAGGGTAAGATTTTTTTGGAGAAAGAAAAGGATGTGCTTGAGATGGCTGGACTGTTAGGACAATGAGAAGACCATAAATTGTAACCGGAGACATAAAGGTTTCGTCGGCATATTTTGAGTGTTTTCAGAAAGTATGTGTATTTATGTATTTCAGGATTTTTTCATAATATGAATTTTGAATGAAGTTAAGCTTGGTTGTTTAAGAGAGGGAGATAAAAAACTGATAAATTTTCTGTATCAGTCCTTTGATTTACAGAATGTGAGGTACTGGCTATGTGGGTCATTTCTAGAATCATGCGTTTTTTGTAGTTATCCGATCTGTCTAGTATTGTGACTTCATCAAAATTAAATTTGTGATCTTGGTACCATGCGTGTTTCGTTAAGGCAGTCCATTTTTCTGGAGGGTTAAAGACATCTTTTTTATGCTCATGGATTCTGGTTTTTAAGGGGCGTTTGGTCGTGCCTATATAAGTAGCTTTACAATCTGCCAAGGAAAATATGCCAAAGAAAAAAATGTTAAATTAAATTAAATTTTACAGATTGCACTTCATACCAAAAGAAATAATATTTAAAGAATTTGAAAATATTTTATATGTGTGGTATATATAATGTTATATGCATGTAGTATGTATGTATGTATGTGTGTATGTACGTATGCATATTGTATGTTGTATATATATATGATATTGTGTATATATGATATATATATAATATATAATGTTATATATATAATAGTATATATATATATATATATAATATTATAATAATATATGATAATATATATATATATATGTTATATATAGTGTGTAATATAATGTATAGTATATGTATGTAATATATATATATGTATAATATATATATATATATATATATATATATATATATATTGTATATTATGCATATATATATATATATTGCATGCGTGATATATATGTATGTATGTATATGTATGTATATATGTATATATATGTGTGGTTATGTATGTATATATGTATATGTATTGTATTAAAAACTACACCACAAAAATTTCAATCTACAATTCCATGCACGAATGCCAATTAAAAATATTTTTTATATTTAGACACTTAATTCCAACCTTCCAAAAAATGCTTTCTGGTATCCAGTTTTTTAGGTTATGTGAATGAAATATTTACCTTAAAGTAATATCAAAATTTATTTACCTACATGTAAAAACATAATGATAATTACTTGTTAAATTTTTACAAAAAATTTTTTATACAAGATATCCTATGTTAGCAAAACCTTTTTCTGTATTTTTAGATTTAAATAAATCACTGATGAGGGCTCCGATGAGAGCCGAAACGTCTGATTATGTAAAACTCTGAGTTTTTATCAAGCTTGAACCCTAAAGCCAATCACCTTCAATTATTAATTAAGGGTCAATGTGAGTCCAGAATATGAATCTTTCTGCAATACCTTTTTCAAAATTTAACAAAACGAATTCACACTGGGCTCATTTTATGAAGAATTAAGAAAAGATCGAAGTTTTGATTTGAGCGTTTTCCTGAACAATTTCTATTTTTCGTTTTGATTTTTAAAAAATGAGAAATAATATTTTTATCCACACTTTGTGAGATATGACAAAAATATCAGCAAATTTTTCAACCATTATTATAAAATTACTTTTTTCTGAAACAAAAGTATTCTTATAATTATAAATTTATTAAAAACTCTCAATCACACTCAATATCAGAATCGAAGTTAGCAAAAAAGCCAAGGGGCAGCCGGCAACGGCAAAGAGACGAAAACCAAGAATCGACACTTGAAGAACAGCTTTTTGCACATCCGACAACGTTGCATCGCATATCAGTTAGCCAACCATGCGCACACAATTACAGGCTACGTCCGTATGAATAAGGTAGGAGCTGTAAGTTTGGTTGCGCGCGCAACCGACTTCTCCTCTTCTGAATTCGAAAACTCAGAGATGCTCGAAAATCTTCGGGAAACTTTTGCTCTCTCCTTATTTCGTCTATATATAGCATATACGAACTAAAGTAAAAGCAAGCATTCCCTAACTTCCTGAGTTTCTGCGATTTCTTCGATTCGATGTCACTTGCATCTCGTCGTCTACTCACCGTATGCTCACGTCTGCTCACATAATGTTGATGACATGACATAAATTTGATGAATTTCAGGAAATGTTAAATAATTCTTTTGAGTGTGTGGTCCGCAAGGACTATTTATTTGAAACTATTTATTTGTAGAGTTCAAATCAGCCGTATGCATCAGAAAAGGAAATGGTGCCCCGTTAGTGTCCTAAGTTGAATTCCTGAGTTAGTATGCCGAACCGTCACACGCGGCGCTAACTGTACCATCACTCCCTGAAAATTCACAGTACTGTCATGTCCCGCGACTCTACCACCCAGAGTAATGAACAAATTAAGGAAACAATGAAGGGATCAAGGCGACATTACCACGTCCTTGATTATATTGACTCAACAGCAAGATCTAACAAGAAATAAGAAGATCGTTAAAATCGAAAGGCAAATTTAAATAGATATATTTGGCTGTAACATTAACGCCAAGTAATAAATTTCATCGGAAGGTGACTCATCGGTGAAGGCAACTCATTCGACTTTAAGCTTCAATACCAAAATATGGAAAAGATCGTACACATTGTTTTTACTTCCAAAGTAGTTGACCTTTTCGTTAGAATCGAATAACAAATAAAATAGACTTGATATATTTAACTGTGACACTAATTTCAGGTATTAAATTTCATCGAAGCATAAGTGATCAGAGAAGGCAACTCATCCGATCATAAATACCAAATATGGAAAAGATGATACACCTTGTTTTTACTTCCACAGTAGTCGACCTTTTCGTTAGAATCGAATAACAGATAAAATAGATAGCGACATTAGTGCCAGGTAATAAATTTCATTGGAGCACAAGTCATCAGAGAAGGCAACTCATCCGATCTTAATACCAAATATTAAAAAGATGGTACACCTTGTTAATACTCCCACCATAGGTGACCTTTCAAAGGCCGATAAAAAGCGAAATTTCCAATAGAATTCAGTTCAGTTAGTAGTCAACGTGCGATTTCTACAATGTAGAAAAAAAAACCGCGAGTCCAGTCCAGTACCATCATCTATACGCAGCGAGTCTGGTCCAGTTTCATTATCTCTACACTACGAGTTCAGTCCTGCCTCATCAGATTTTACCGCTACTCAGACAAATTCTTACTCGACGCTGAGTTCAACGACTTTAGAAAGTGAAGGGGAGTCGCCTTCCGAATCCTCTCTGAAACTAGGATCGAGAATCAACTAGATCAACCGTCTGAACTACGAATTTCCATCCGACAACTACTATCTCAAGGATTATAACGAAGACTCAACTGACTACGTTCGCTCCACTGGACTCAATAAATCATCAAGCAAATTTCACTCAGGGTAATTACAAGGGTATTTCAATAATACAATTCTATTTACAATTCCATGGTGCTTACTCATTTCTTATTTGATCGTCAATAAATATATTTTACATCATTAACCATTCTCAATCACTGACTTCTCCTCATCCCTTAGAGAGGATCCTTTCGATCCTTACATAAAACGAGGAAATCTTTTAAGAAGAGAAATATTACGTTTCCGACGTAACATACCTAATCTCTTTTTTGGTGCATCGGCCGGTAAACACTTAGTGAATGGGATATCGAAATTTTATAATTACTAAGAATCCAAATTTTATAAATTACAATTATAATTTGTCTGTTTTCACACATATTTTTGATAAAATAAAAAAAATTTGATAAAATCACGAAAGGACTTGACCTTGAGGCTAACTTAAGTGATTAAATAATCATTTTATTTTATTTGAAATTTTACACACATATTTTGTTAAAATAAAATAATTTTATCAAATCACAAAGGGATCTGACCTTGAGGCTAACCCAAGTGATTAAATAATTATTTTATTTGAAAAACAGTTTAATTTCCTTATTTCTTGTCATGTTGTACAAACTGTGTTAAAACAAAAATAAATTCTGTTGAGTCACGCAGGGATTTGACCTTGAGGATAACCTAAGTGATCAAAAGACTTATTTTATTTGAAATTTTATTATCTGAATTTCTGAAAGTACAAGGATTACATAGGATTTTGTGCTTGAGTCATGCCTGTCTAATCTCGTACTTCTTTAATTCTAAATTGTTGACTAAGTTTTAATTCGAGTTAAAACGAGAAAAAAGCAGCACACGAGACTATAAGTCCTTTTCAGATTTGTTGAACGGTCACCATTTGATTACGATCAATTGGGTAAGGCAAAATTCAAGTGCTCATGCCGTATCGTTTGAAACTTCTATTTTAACTCTGTTAATTAACAGACTATTTTTAATTGCAAAAGATTGACCAAGATGTTGTGCTTGAGTCAGGCTTGTCTAATCTTGCATTACTAAAATTCTGTATATTTTATAATTTTGATTATGTGTGTATAATAAAAAATATAAAAAAAAAAAAATTTTTTTTTGGGAGTGTAACAATTATTTAAAACCCATTTGTGACCTATACCATTCGACAATAATATAAAAAAAACAAGGTAAAAAAAAACATATCAAGTATCCCAGGTAAGACAAGGACCAAAATTAGTTTCAATAAGAATAAATTTGAATAAAAAATTCTAAATAAATATTTTTTCTGTAAGCACATGGAAATTGGTAGAATTAAGGCATATTATTTTAAGAATTTTGATTGATGACTATAAATTTACCTGACTCAGAACATTGAGACAAATTCATATTTTCTAATAACAAATTATCAATTACATTTATTGATTATAAAAATATTTTAAAACGAAAGATATTTGAAAAAATTTTATGTTGATTCAATTGAATATTTATGTATCGTAATTTTAAAAATGTCTCTATGTACGTATCAGTAAATTTCATTTTATAATAACCTATGTCGGGACCCAATCCCAGTGAATTAGGGAAATCACAAATTCAAGAAAATCCCATTACGCGCAGTCAAGTTAAGGAAAATACTGAACTTGCAAAAATTGTGGCACAAAATCAAACTAGTCCCCTTAAACCAAAAAGAACAGTTACTGTAAAGGAAAAGGTAACTAAAGATAATTTTGAAAATATTTCTAACAAGGACAAAACAAATATCAGTTTGCAATTAGATAATATTTCTTTAGAGAAAACCTTAACGTTTGAACAATTCGAAACTGCCGGAACAAGCAATTTATCTGACTCGAATAATTGGCTTAATTCAAATTCAAAAACTAATTCCAGTATTATTTGTGGATCAATTGATCAGGACTAAACATTAAAAAACGAAACTACTTATACTGACAACGAAGATATAAGTTTACTTAGTTCAACGATAATTCCAAAAAATACAGTTGAAGAAGGAACTAAAATAAATTTATCAGAAAATTCTCTTAAACGCCAAACAATTTTAAGTAATCACGATATCGACGATAATAGTACCGACAACGAAAAAAATGGAACAAATTATTCACAACAATCCTGCAGAAAACGTTAATCCAATTATAAACAACGATATGGTCCTACCTAATAATTAACAAGAATCCTTACGCGACGCGTTAGAAGTAGTACCCTTATTTGATGGAAGTAACATTCCATTATCACATTTTATTGAAGGATGTTATGAGGCAAAGGCAATGCTGCCAACACCCACAGCTCAAGAAAATTTAGCACGATTATTGAGAAGTAAATTATCAGGAGAAGCGAGAAAATGTATCTTTGGATCGACTTATAATAATATGGAGGAATTAATTGAAAAACTCAAAAGAGTATACGCCCCGGAAAAAAGTCTGTATCAGTTACAAGGAGAATTAGGGAATATCTATGTGTGGGAAAAAGAGAACGTACTTTCCTATGCAGCTAGAACTAACGAGATTGCCGACAGTATCGAAGACGCTCATAGACTCACAAATAATGGACAAGTAGATAATAACTTCAAACGGAACCTTCAAAGAGACGTTATTCAATGCTTTATTCGCGGTCTATGTCCCGAATTAGAAATTCGAGTAAAAGTAAAGGAAACATTTAAAGAAGTTTTCAATGACACAATCAACGTAGAAAGAGATTTGGCAACATCTTCCGCACTACGGAGAAATAAAAATTCAGATTATTTAAAAATGGATGATTCTATAAATAATAAAAGTAATGAAACAACTCGGTTCAATGCTGCACAAGATAACAACATAAATTGTATAATATGTAAAAAAACCAGGTTATGTTGCTGAGAATTGTTATCATTTAACCAAAGCACAAGAAGCAGTTTCTAGAAAACAAAACGCAAAATATTATGCAAAATCGACAGCCTAGTAATAATCACCAACAACAAGAAAATATTTACAATAATTCTGCAAGAAATAATTACCGGAATAACCATTTTTTAGGAAACAGAAATAACAATTATGATAATAATAACTTTGCACAAAACAATTATCCGAAAAACAATTTTTTAAGGAACAGGAACAACAATTACAATAACTTTTCAAGTAACAGAAATAATTATCCCAACAGCAATAGATTCCATAATTACAATAATAATAATTCTTCGAGAAACAGAAATAATGATAATAGACAAGAAAATCTAGATCACAACAGGTATGCAAATCACAGACAATTTTTAAATCAAAATAGACAACGTGAGATACAAAATCAGCAACTAAGTAGACCAAATCAAAATTATCCACAAAAGTCAGAAGTTATATGCAACTATTGTAAAAAACCAGGACATATTATAACAAATTGTAACGTTAGATTAAATAAACAACAATCGCAAAATTCGGAAAACTCAAACGCTCTCCCCAGTACGGATGCACTGAGGAAAGCATAAAGCACGAACCAGAAGCATCCACTTCTAACGACCAAAGGGCTATAAAGATAAGCGTTTCGAAACCAAGTACAATTCCATCGATAATGATATGCGCAAAAGGTCTTCAAAGCCCTGCTCGCATGATGACAGATACCGGTGCTGGTCGAAATTTGATTAAACCAAATTCCGTAAATCCTAATTTGCCAATAAATGAAAAAATAGTGTTAAAACTTACAGGAATAAATAATTTACCACGTTTTACAATGGGACAAATTAAAAAATTTACACGAAGACGATGACGATACCTTCATGACATCTCAAGAAAAAATGAATCTTGAAAATGCTTTCATAAAAATTAATCAAGAAAATAATATCAAAAAATCTGCCCGCTTCGCGGGCACATTCTCATTGCCCGCTTCGCGCGCAGCTTGCTTCGCTCGCAAGTTTGAGCGAGCCTAGGGCGCGCGATTCGATCGTCGCGCTTCGCGTTCCGTTCTTTCTGGACCTCGCGCTTCGCGCTCGGTCTTGTTCTCTTCGCATACGTTTAAGTGTATTTCTTATAATTTAATACTGAAGCTCAAACCAATTTAATGATATTAAAGATGATGTAAATTAGTCTTTTTCTCAAATTCACTAAGTTTCTTTTTCAGTTTAAGTGAAACAGGAAATTCAATTTACTTAAGGCTCTATCGGCTTTAAGGAACACATTCTCATCATGACACTCGCGCTTCGCGCTCGATTTTCTGTATGCATTTTTGTAACTTTTTAATAAATTACATGATTATTGATAAATTTATTTTCTTCAAAATATCTCAAAAAGGAAAAACAATCGTAGACTTTATTTAAGGGAACGATTTTGCAGAACAACGCTTATTTCGTATCTCACATATTTTGGTGAAAAAAATCGAATTTTTTCAATATTAAAAATCCAAAAATTAAAATATACATCCTGTCGAGAAATTTCTCGATAATAATGTGTAGACCTTATTTAGCCAAACAATTTTTCATCTCAAAGTTCTTTTTGTATCTCACATATTTTGTCTAAAAAATGGAATTTTTGAATTTTAATCGTATTTTTTGGAATTGAAACGAAAAATATATGTTTTATCAGAAACTGTGTGAGACAAAACTTGTAGATCTTTTTGAAACTAACAACTTTGTATTCTTACGTTTTTTTGTTATTTTACATATTATTGTTAAAAAATTGAATTTTGGATTTTCAATAGTTTTTTTTTTTAATTAAAAAGAAAAATATGCATCTTATGAGAAAATGTTACAATTCAAATTTGTAGGTCTTTATTTATTCAATAATATTGTATCATAACGTTTTTTCGTATTTCGTATAATTTAACTTGAAAATGGAATTTTGATATTGACTTTTTTCGAATTTGAATATGCTGTAACATTTCTAATTTTGATTTAATCAAAAAATGTTATCAGGATAATTTTTAGAGATTTATGAGCACTATCAAAAACCAGTATTGAAATTTTTTATTTTTTAAAAAATTATTTTCAAAAACACAAAAGTAGTGCTCAATCCCTCAATTTTGATTGGATGTGGCTGGTTAACGAACTTATCCTTACTTTTTCGTCTCCGATAAAGTGTACCAAAGCTCAATTCAATCTGATAATTCTGTCGAGAGTTATGCCGCACACGACCTACAGACAGACAGACAGACAGACAGACAGACAATTTCGTAAAAACCCTTTTTTCGGACTCAAGAGGTCTCAAAACGTAAGGATTTGATGAAAATTTCGAAAGTCATTTTTCACATAAAACCAATACCTTCTCATCCATGATGAGAATGTAAAAAGGAAATACTTCAAAAAATAAATATTTTAATTCAGTATTCGCCGAGGATGATGCGAATGACTTTAGTGAAACTACAGAAGGATCAATATTCGATGTTAATTTGAGGTTATCTGATATTTTCAATGGAATCTTAAATGAGAAATTACTTAATGAAATTAATAAAGATATAGTGAAATATAAAAATTTATTTAAATTACTATCTTCAAAACTTCCTGTTATCATTTATGAAAATTTGCCATGGAAAACCATGACTACTAGGGGTAAAAAGAAAAAACAAGAACAAATGAAAAATTCAAATCAGCATAAAAATCTAGAAAATTTAAATCAAAATGAAATCCCAGAAAGATTAGACGAAAATTTTTTTTCTGAACCTCTTGTGAAAAAACCTCGAGGTACGCCAAGAAAAAATCTACTCACGAATTTAAAAATGATTCCCTCTCAAACAAAAAGAAAGAGAGATAGACCAAGAAAACAAATATATGAAAATGAATTACCAGAAATAAATATGCAAGAAGGAAGCCGAAAAAAGTAAAATCAGATTCCGACTCTGATCCTGATTCTGATCCTGAATATTTGGACTATTTAAAGGAAATCCAAGCAAAAAATAAAAGAAATAAAAATGGCAAAAAGCCTAAACAATTTATTATACCTCAAGAGGAAAAAAGCGAAAATTATTTTTCTACTTCTGAAGACGAAGTAATTGATATGGAACCTGAAGATGAAGAGAGCTCTAAAAGCTCTTGATTGAAGAAATTTTTGAAAATGAAAATATCGAAGACACTTTTAATGAACGAAATTCTGAAATAAACAAAAATCGACAAATAAAAACCAGGGAAAATATCGAAAATGATAATAATTCAGAATTGGAAGAAAACCGTCCACCCCCAGAGCCCCCTTCACCCAATTCAAAATGTACCAAGCAAATTCTAATGAATAAAAATATCGTTGAATGTCGTGATCAATTAACGATGCGAAAAGATAATTATGTATATTTTGTTACAACAAATGGAATATCCTTGAGATAATGGATCAAGAAGTCTAGAAAAACGTGGAACTTCACCAAAAATTAAAAACTTACAAAAGGGAACAGCGAAAGAAATAAAAAAAGGAAACTACTATCATTTTGCTCTTCCGATTGAAGAAGAAACCAAAGACAATTTATCTGAAACATAAAATAATATAAAATTGTCAATTTACTCATTACATGAATTATCTCAAAAATTGAATCTACGTTCAATTAGTATTTCAAAGACTTCAAAAATCAACCATATAGCTTGGGAAGAAATAAAATTAATATTTGATTTAATTTTTGCAAATTCACTTACGAAAATAATAGTTTGTAATGGCATAACGCAATATCCAACAAAAGAACAAAGATCACAATTAATTGAAGAAGCACACTCCTCAGCATTAGGAGGCCATAAAGGCGTCACAAAGACCTATAATCGAATTCGCCAAAACTTTTTTTGGAAAAATATGAAAGTTGATATTCAAAAGTATATTCAAGGCTGTTTACAATGCCAAATAAAAAAATTAGTTCGGGTTAAAACCAAAAATCCTATGGTTATTACTGATACACCCACTACTGCCTTCGAAAAAATATCAGTGGATATTGTTGGTCCACTACCAGAAACAAAGTCTGGAAATCTGTATATTCTTACTATACAAGATAATTTTACAAAATATTTTCTGGCAATACCTCTTCCTAATCATCAAGCTGATACAATAGCAGACGCAGTCGCGAAAAAATTTATTTGCATATTTGGATCGCCAAAAGGAGTACTGACGGATCAAGGCAGAGATTTTTTAAGCAATTTATCAAAAAGATTAGCAAAACGATTTAGAATCAAACAATTTCATACCACAGCTTTTCACCCTCAATCCAATGGATCACTTGAACGACCACATCATGTCCTAGGTGAATATCTCAAACAATTTGTAGCAAAAAATTGAGAATGGGACGATTGGCTAGAATTAGCAATGTTTTCATATAACACAAGTGTACACGAAGCCACAAAATGTAGGCCTTACGAATTAGTTTTTGGCAAATTCACAATATGAAAAATTGCAAACCTATGATGATTATTTGATCAACTTTGTCACACAACTGCATCAAATGGGAACACAAGCAAGAGAAAATCCCATAATAGCAAAATAAAAATAAAAAATGTGCCACGACAGAAAAATAAATCCCTTGGAAATAAAAATTGGGGATAATGTATTTTTATTAAAAGGAGGAAAAATTAAAAAGCTGGATAATCAATACACAGGACCTCACGAAGTTTTAGATGTACTAGGAAAAGGAATTGTAAAAATCAACATAAAAGGAAAACCGACAGTAGTTCACGTCAATTGAATAAAAAGATCGCACATAAATATACAAAATTGATTAACTGAATTTAAATCCAAACTTAAAATAATATAAACTTTGCATAAAACCAAAGCGTTTAGAATAACTAAACGAGGGAATGTTTTAAACAAAAGATCTTTTGAAATATTATTCCAATCTTATTTTTTCTATTTCAGAGATTCGAGAAGCTCACTGTACCTTCAAATAGGAATAAAAAAATTCAATATATTTCATGTTTTTTTTCAGAGTAAATTAAACTTTTCAAACTAGCAAGTATTTATCAAATGCATCAAAATTTTTCAACTTGTCTCTTCTATTCAGCAAAAACTAATAATCTAATATCATCACAAAAAAATTATATTTCCTTAAAATTCTTATAAGTACTTTCTTTGCATTTAATTTAATCAATTTTATTTTTGTTCACCAACCTTTAAAAAAAAAACTAATAACCTTTTTAGTAAGACAAATGCTAGTTTTCATTCGAATCAACATTTTATTTTATCACTTAAAGAAAAACATAGAAATAGTTGCATTTTTCCTCTTTTTTGGATGAAAAAAAAAGACTTTTTCTGACAAGAATAAATAAGCATTTCATAATTGGTGCCATCATAAATATAATATCAATTTTGTTTCTTCTTCCATCAAGGGAACTTTTATTGATTCCCATCATATTGGAAGAAAAGTTTCTACAAATATTGAGTCTGTAAATGTAAACTGTGCGATGGCGTTACAAAATTGTTAATGTACAAATTGCTTTTCCAATAGAAATTAATGTGCAACAATAACAAATTAAATAATTACTATTCTTCATATATTTCATGCACAAATAACTCTATTAATTTTAAAAGAAAGATTACCCTGCTTAAAATGTCAGGTAGAAATCAAGTAGATACCGGAAAGAAACCGGATGCAAACCCATTCGGGTTTTACCCGGTTCTTTACGGTTTTGATCTGGACTCTAATTTCATTTTTCGGGATCTATCTGGGTCTATCCGGTCCTTATCCGGGAAGTGGTGACAGAAAATAAGTTGTATGAATATTGTACCCGGTCTTATCCGGCTCCTATCTGGTATATGGATCCAGAAATTAAAATACGAAAATATGTTTCTACACGGATCCTATCTGGTTTCTATAAGGCAGTTGTCGTCTTGCAAATTGTTAAGGTGAAAGTACATCTGCTACCCGACCCTACCCGGTTCCTATCTGGCATATGTAAATAGAAATTAAAATACAAAAATATGTTGCTACCCGGATCCTATCCGGTTTCTATAAGGCAGTTGTCGACTTGCAAATTGTTAAGGTGAAAGTGCATCTGCTACCCGACCCTACCTGGTTCCTATCTGGCATATGGATCCAGAAATTAAAATACGAAAATATGTTTCTACACGGATCCTATCTGGTTTCTATAAGGCAGTTGTCGACTTGCAAATTATTAAAGTGAAAGTTCATATGCTACCCGGCCCTACCTGGTTTCTATCTGGCATATGGATCCAACAAATTAAAATACAATAGTACATTACGTGCCCAGGCGCAGAATGAGGGTCATTGCGGGACGAGCATTGTCGCGAGTCTCGGAATTACCCGAATTGTGTGCATTGGCACGTATTCTATTTTATGTGACTTCGGTGCGTATACGAGTTTTTATGCGTACACTGGAATCTAAACTAGTATTGTAGTTGTTTGCGGCGCTAGTCATTACACTTGATATGTCACGACTAGTCCCGGCCATTTTGATTTTATCGATCTTGTGTAGTAGTAATGGATTTTAGTAGACGCATGCGCAGTTCAAATGTACAAGGCTTTGCCAGTAAGATGCTAACGCTGTACGAAGAAGAAGAAGAATAAGAAGGATTGAGCTTCGTTTCATGGCTATGGGCGCATGCGCAGTTCAATTTTTACATTTCATTCCTTTCTGGCGAAATGTACTACATTGCGCTACTGTTAACTGTAGCGAAAAAACGAGTTTGCGTGCCGGTGGCACATAAAAACATGTTTCTACACGGATCCTATCTGGTTTCTATAAGGCAGTTGTCGTCTTGCAAATTGTTAAGGTGAAAGTACATCTGCTACCCGACCCTACCCGGTTCCTATCTGGCATATGTAAATAGAAATTAAAATACAAAAATATGTTTCTACCCGAATCCTATCCGGTTTCTATAAGGCAGTTGTTAACTTGCAAATTGTTAAAGTGAAAGTGCATATGCTACCCGACCCTACCTGGTTCCTATATGGAATATGGATCCAGCAAATTAAAATACAAAAATATGATTCTACCCGGATCCTATCTGGTTTCTATAAGGCAGTTGTCGTCTTGCAAATTGTTAAGGTGAAAGTACATCTGCTACCCGTCCGTCATTTTATGCAGGGTAGAAAAACAATTAAAAGTACAAGAATTGTAGGAACATCTATTACCCTGTTATTATGTAAAATTGTTTTTCTTATGATTATTTTATTCATTTAATAATACACTAATCAAATTGAAGTTCATGAAATTAATTTTCAGAAACCTGTAAAAGTAATAATAAGCAATCGCAATGCCATGTTTTGAAGAAATCAATTTCAGACTTAACCAAGTTTTTTCTCTTTAATGTACCAAGTTACGGCGTCTATTAATTAATATATGTAATCAAAAATCCTAATATTTTTTTTTTAATCTCTATTAATATTATATATGTCAATCTCTTTTTATGTATAATCAATAATTTATAATGCTTTCCAGATTTTATTTTTACTAATGTATACATTAACGATCGTAATTCTTGGAAATTACTCTTTAGTATTTTATATCTAATCTATCTTTGTGATAGATGAACACAAATTTTGAAAAGTTCATTGCTTTAGGTGTTATTAAAAATGGTTAAAATATTATTATTCAATGCCATAAAGGAATAAAAGAGATTTTAATATTTAAATATTATTATCAGCTGAATATTTCAAAATAGTTTTTGTACGAGATAAATATGAATAAAAAGGGGAAATTTTAATTTACAGTATTCAAATAATATTAATATTTAAAGTCTGATCTCTTTTATTTGTTTATCGCATTGAATAATTTATTTTCAAAAATTTTTATATTAAATTCTTCGTATGTACTGTGAATTTTCAGAGAGTGATGATACAGTTAGCGTCGCGTGTGACGTTTCGGCAAACTGACTTAGGAATTCAACTTAGGACACTAACGGGGTCAAGTTAGAATCGTGAAATACGGGCTGATGCATACGGCTGGTTCAAATCCAAAATTTGAGGTTAGGTTCATAACTTGTTGTATTTCAGTAGTTTTATTTTTTAACTTTCTTTGATTTCACTCAATTGATTTTAAATATTGTAAATTTAAAATGTTAATTAATTGTACTTTTTAAAAAAAATTTTAAATGATCATCATTTTTACTTCATAAATTCTGTCATAATTACGTTTCTTGTAATTCTATTTTCTGACAATATATAACCCTTTAATTCTTTCTTACCTAAACCTTATGTAATAAAGTACATCTATGAATGGAAAAATTGTTACTGTCAATATTTTTGGTCGAAATGTGAAATTGGAATCCTGAGTTTAGAATTTCGATCCAATACTCTTACAATCTTGCAAATGAAAATTGAATTACAGATATTAAAATGTCACAAAAGTACGATATAAATAAGATAAATCAATGATACAATGATCTGAAATTGAAAGAGTTTTAAAATCGTTTTAATTCCAAATTTTTAAGCATTTTTAAACGTAATCTATATGATTTAAAATAATTTAATTTACATTTTTTAATGTTTTTGGACTAATTTTAAAGCTAAATTTCTACAAAATCGAACCAAATTCTTAGAATTAATGTGTAATTTTTTTCTTAAATACTGCACGAGGTTAAAGTTCAAAAGCACTTATAGCCTATAAAAGGCTTTAAAAAATTTTTAAATGTGGAATTCAAACGATTTTAAAACTCTTTCATTTTCAGATCATTGTATCATTAATTTATCTTATTTATATTGTACTTTTGTGACATTTTAATATCTGTAATTCAATTTTCATTTGCAAGATTGTAAGAGTATTGGATCGAAATTCTAAACTCGGAATTCCAATTTCTCATTTCGACCAAAAATATTGACAGTAACAATTTTTCCCTTCATAGATGTACTTTATTACCTAAGGTTTAGGTAAGAAAGAATTAAAGGGTTATATATTGTCAGAAAATAGAATTACAAGAAACGTAATTATCAGAGAATTTATCTAGTAAAAATGATTATTATTTAAAACAAATTTTTAAAAGTACAATTAATTAAAATTTAAAATTTACAATATTTAAAATCAATTGAGTGAAATCAAAGAAAGTTAGAAAATAAAACTACTGAAATACAACAGGTTATGAACCTAACCTCCAATTTTTCATTTGAACTCTACAAAAAAAAAGTTTCAAATAAATAGTCCTTGCAGATCACACACTCGAAAGAATTATTTAACATTTCCTGAAATTCATAAAATTTATGTCACGTCATCAACATTATTTAAGACTTATTAAAAAATTTGTAGGGTGTCAAATTTTGTAAATAAGTCGCTGGGCGAGCAGACGACGAGATGCACGTGACATCGAATCGAAGAAATCGCAGAAACTCAGAAAGTTAGGGAACGCTTGCTTTTACTTTAGTTCGTATATGCTATATATAGACGAAACAAGAGAAGAGCCGAGGTTTCTCGAAGATTTTCGAGCATCTCAGAATTTTCGAAATCAGAAGAGGAGAAGTCAGTTGCGCGCGAACCAAACTTACATCTCCTACTTTATTCACACGGACGTAGCCTGTAATTGTGTGCGCATGTTTGGCGTGTCCGATCTGAGTAGCGTAATGTAGCGTATTACGCTACAGAGGAATGTAATGTAAAAATTGAACTGTGCAAACGCCTATAACTATACAGCGGAGCGTAATCTTCTTCTTATTCTTATTCTTCTTTGTACAGCGTTGGCACCATACTGACAAAGCCTTGTATATTTGAACTGCTCATGCGTCTATTGCAATACGCTACTACTACACAAGATAAAGAAAATTAAAATGGCCGGACTAGTCGCGAAATATCAAGCGCAATGGACGAGAATCATGATGAATACTAGACTAGATTCGAGTGCAAGCATAAAAACCATAGAGATATTATAGATAGAGGAGACAAGCCATAGGCTGCTCTGCAAGTGTCATCGACAGGCTGCAAACTCGGCGAGAGCGAAAGAGAGAGACGATGGGAGGTTATTCTGTTTTTGTCTACGCGTACCACGTTAGCCTCGGCGTTAGCGAGAGACAGCCTAAACCACAATTCACTCTCGCCCGAGCTGACAGGTTTCAGGCTGGCTTGTCTCCTCTATCTATAATATCACTATGATAAAAACTCGTATACACACCAAAGTCACATAAAATAGAATACGTGCCAATGCACACAATCCGGGTAATTACGAGACTCGCTTATAAATGCTCGCAGGACTGATCGCGCCTCGGCTTCGATCTCCTGCGAGCATTGTCGCTCGTAGGGTAATAACCCTCATTATGCGCCTAGGCACGTAAAATACTATTATTTTCATTCTATTTTCTATTTTGCATACTTTATCGGAGCCGAAAAAGTAAGGACAAGTTCGTAACCTAGCCACATCCAACAAAAATGGTCAAAATAGGAGCATTTTTTGTGGTTTTGTAAAAAAACTTGATGAAAAAATCCAAAATTCCATTACTGGTTTCTGATAATTCTCATAAATATCTACTAATTATCCTAATAACATTTTTCGATTAACTAGAAAATTCAATTTTTTAACAATATTATGTGAAATATGAGATAATAGTATATAACGTGTAGCCGATGCGTAGTCGAGACGTAGCCGAGACGTAGCTGAGGCAAAGCTGAAACGAAGCCGAGACCAAGTCGGGACGAATCCGAGGCGCGATCCGTCCTGCGAGCATTGTCGCGAGTCTCGTAATTTCCCGAATTGTGTTCATTGACACGTATTCTATTTTATGTGACTTTGGTGAGTATACGAGTTTTTAAGCGTACACTCGAATCTAATCTAGTATTCATCATGATTCCCGTCCATTGCACTTGATATTTCGCGACAAGTCCCGGCCATTTTGATTTTCCCAATCTTGTGTAATAGTATCAAATTGTAATAGAGCATGCGCAGTTTAAATGTACAATGCTTTGTCAGTAGGGTGCTAACGCTGTACGAAGAAGAAGAAGAATAAGAAGAAGATTGTGCTCCGCTGTATGGCTATAAGCGCATGCGCAGTTCAATTTTTACATTTTATTCCACTGTAGCGGAATACACAACATTGTGCTACTTTCAACTGTAGCGGGAAAACGAGTTTCCGCGCCGGAGGCGAATAAAAACTTAAGTTTGCAAAATTGTTCGTTTCAATACACTGAGAAACTTTTCGTTAGAGTAAATAATAAGATTGAATGAAGATTCAGTATAACAGTGTTTTAAAATAGGGAAAACCAAGGATTTATTACATTTATTCATATTATGGCATCAAAATTCAAAAAGAGTCATAACAGTCTTTGAAACGTGTGGAAGAAAAATTAGTATTTTATATTTAAAATACTAATTTTTCTTTCAAATATTATGAACCTCTATTCGAAAAATAAATAACTATTTACTAATGATGATATTATGATAAAATAATATTATGATCACCGAGTTTTCTAAAAATAATTCTAATAAGTTGAACAATGAATATTATAACCTGGAAAGCATATTTGAAAAATTCATATTATGAATTTGAACTTGCCAGGTAACTGGCGACGCGCAGCAAAAATCAAAACATACATTCTCGGCTTTTCGTATAATTCGTATCAAAATGGCGTCCAAATTCTTCCGACGTTTCCCGAATAGCTTTGTAAACTCAATCCAAGTGTGCCCAACTCAGTAGTGGCTTATGAGCGAGATTTCCTTCGGAATATGGCAAGCGAGAATAGCCGAGAGGCTTTAGGCATTAGGAATGCGTTTAGTTATATAGATATAGGTAGAGTTACAGGGTTCGAACCCAAAAGCGATTCTGAAATTTAATTCTAAGCGTGTGCAATTATAAATAGTGTCGCATTGAGTACTTCAATATGTAAATATAATTAAGGTATAATAATAATTAATTAGTTGAGTTTGAAAAGTCTGCCACTGTCTACATTATCGGAGAATCACTAGTCGCGTATCAGATAGGATACGTTGCCGACAGGTGTCCTCGTAGACAATTTCAAACTCTTATATCGCAAGTAAATGCAAATTAAGTTCAAATTTAAAGAATTGGAAATCTTTTTGTGGGAAAAAGACGCTTTCGACTGCGCTGGGATTTGATCCCAGGTCTTTCGATTACCGATCGACCGCTCTATTTGTATGTGTGTGTCCACTGAAATCTCCCCTCTTCTCATTTCCAGAGCTCTCCCCTCTATTTTCCTTTTGTTGTGCACGCGTTAGAAAAAGACATAAGAATACTGAATCTGAAGCCGTCACTTCTAAAGGTCAAACCTTTTTGGTGGAGCGAGTTATTTTTCATAGTGGTTTTCAGATTCACATATTCTTTGTTTCGCTTCGCTAATTTGATATAGTGAATGTCAAATTCTCGTAGGTTTTACAAAAGTTATTAGAACATATAGTCCATTTATTCAAACGAAAATATTAACTTTGCCGCTTGAAAATCACTACATTATTTTCTGATACGTAAACCCTGTTTGCCTCAGTTTGAAACGATATCATACTAAAATATAATTGTTTTTTTATGATTTACTCTAATAACAAGTCTCAGTGTAAGATTCACAAATTTTGTCTGACATAGTTTCAGAAAAAACGTATGTTTTTCATTTGAATTTCAAAAAATCAATAATTTAAGCAAAATATGTAACATACGAAAAAACATTCAAATATAAAAGTATTAGCCTAAATGAGGTCTACCAATTCACAGTAAGACATTTTTTGATAAGATACACATTTTGTTTTGATTTTAAATATTGAAAATAAAAATCTCCATTTTTTAATCATAATATGTGAGATACAAAATAAGCGTTAGAATAAGAAATAGTTTGCTTAAAAACAGTCTATGAATTTTTTTTACTATTTTTAGACATTTGGAAGAAATTAGATTTTTTTTAATCATGCAAATTATTAGAAAATTACAGAAATGTTTACAGGAAATCGAGCCCGAAGTGCATATATCATGATGAGAAAGTGTTCTTTGAGGCTGACAAAAAAAACAAAAACACGACATTTCAAGCCAAGTAGGTGTGCTACGGTCGGAATAGCCACTTTTTCCACTATTTTTAGTCTTTATTTGATTTGGTCGTTTTTATAATTTTGCTCCTATTTTTTGAAGGTTTCAATCCTTTGGGCACCACTGGAGCGATTCAAAACGACAATAAATTTTAATCGAAGCGAGCGTGCTTTGGACGAATTTGCATTCTTTAAACTTTTTCAGGCCATTATTCGATAAGGGTGGTGTGTTTCTAAATTCGTCCTTTATTTTTTGAGGTGTCAATCTGTCGGGCATTACAGGACCCATTTATAGCAACATGAAATTTTGCTCTAAGCGAACGTGCTTGGAACGAAATAGCAATTTTTCCACTTTTAAAGTCATTAAGGTATGTTTTCCAGCCCTGGAATAAAAAACTTCCAAATTTTTTGGTCAGTCCACATGATGGGTGCTGTTTGGAGTTCACTCACGCAATGTCTCATCCAAGTCAACGGAGGATCGTCCAGACCTAAGGCAACCAGATTGTATAAGGTTCAAGAAGATAATTTATGTTTTTATGGCTTTATCAATTCTGGAATATAATATTTGTGTAGTCAGGCCTTTAATAGAGCTTAACACAATTTATATTTTTATGACTTCATCAATACTCGAATTATATATTTGTGTGGTCAGGCCTTTAATAGAGCTTACCACAATTTATGTTCTTATGACTCCATCAATTCTCAAATTCTATATTTGTGTAGTGTCAGACCTTTAATAGAGCTTAACAAAGTTGATGTTTTCTTATTATTTCACCAATTTCTCGTATTTATATTAGTGCAATGTGAGGCCTTTAAAAGAGCTTAGCACGATCCAAGTTTTCTATGATTTTACCAAATTTTGTATTTTATGTGGTGTCAGGCCTTTAATAGAGCTTAACACAGTTGATGTTTTCTTATGATTTTACCAATTTCTTGTATTTTATATTAGTGCAGTGTCAGGCCTTTAATAGAGCTTAGCACGATCCAAGTTTTCTATGATTTTACCAAATTTTATATATTATGTGATGTCAGGCCTTTAATAGAGCTTAACGCAGTTGATGTTTTCTTATGATTTTACCAATTTCTCGTGTTTTATATTAGTACAGTGTCAGGCCTTTAATAGAACTTAGCACAAATACATTTCTCTCAGATCTATCTTATTGCCAAGGTGTTAAATTTTATGTGGTGCCAGGCCTATAATAGAGCTTAGCACATATTCAAATTTTCCATATTTTGCCAATTATCGTATTTTACATTGAATGTGGTACCAGGCCCAAATTGAGCTAACTACGCATTTATTGTTTAACCTCCACTTCTCGTCTATTATACCAGAAGTGATGTTTGGCACATATGAATTGTCCATCAATTCACTAAACTATCAACGTTTTAAATCATAACATTCATATTTGTTAGGAATTTCATCGTAATTAAGGATTCTGGGGTTTAAACCTTAATATTCTCTCGCAGCAAGGAATTAATGATTAGAACCGATCCGTAATCATCTCGTGGCTGAAATTTGCTAACAATCTATTTTACATTTGGCGTTCCCTGGGCTATAGCACGTGGATGTTGGCCTAAAGGATAATCAACAACATTTGTTGATTTTAAATTTGTGCGTTTCCGGACGTAACAAACGTTCAAAACTGTAAGTACATTTATGAATTGCCGAGAGCAAACTGCTCGTTTTTCCTGAAGTTAATGTACACTACTTTGGTCTCCTCACGTCTATTCTCCATGGCTATTAGACGGATGCGCTTTCTCCCAATTCATCTCTGGTACATGGGATGACCACCTGTCCGAAGCCAGAGTACGAATTTAACTAATAAATCGACCTCTGAATACCTTGTCCGAAGTAGTAATAGTAATAAAATTAAAGGAATAACATAGGATTTTTCCCCATCAGCAGGGCTGTATTCAGAATGGCTTCTTCCGTTTTCAACTTCTTTTTTTGTAATTTTATGTTGCATGTGTCAATTGGTATTTAAATTCTACTTTACGAATGGAGTCATCTTTTTTTTTTAAATTAAGAAGAAATGATAAATGATTGATAATTTACATTGTTAGTTTTTTTTTTAAACTATTTACAACTGGAACATTTTCTATTTTACGATCAAAATCAAGATTTCTCACTTTTGAGTGATTGAATAAAGGCAATGAAGACAAGCACAAATATATAATTAAGTACATACCAATTTTAATAAATTTTTTTACTTCAGAAGCCAGAATGTATTTCAATGTTTTTTGTAACAACGAGCAGACGCACGTGGTATGAGATCATTTTATTATTTTTTCGTGAGACATGTTAAATTATAATAAAACAAACAACTTTGGATCAAAATTATTTTTTTTCAAGACACAATAAATTTTTTTCTTTGACATTTGGCAAAACTAATATACTTCAGAAAAACCGTTGGAAACAGCGATGAAAATACTAGAATTCTTATTTCGAAAAACCAAATGAAAAGTTCATTCAAATTTGTCGGATTGCATCACTAGTCTTCAGATTGCTTTCAACTTCTTTTTCCAAAAGTATTATAATACTATGGGCAAAAACTAAGGTGAATTTTGTCATAAAATGAAAAATCTTTATTTATTTATCCAAATCAATTTCATCTCCTTCAAAGTAATCTCCTCCCGATATAATGCACTTATGCCAACGTTTTTTACAATCGACGAAACACTTGTTAAATTCAATTTCCGGAATTGCCTTCAAAGCTTTCTTCGATTCGGCTTGTATCTCTTCAATCGTGTCAAAACGATGTCCTCGGAGTAGTCTTTTAAGTTTGGGGAATAGCCAGAAGTCACATGGAGCCAAATCAGGCGAATATCGTGGTTGTGGAACGACATGCGTTGAGTTTTTGGCGAAATGGTTACGAAGAACGAGTGCAGTGTGAGACGGCGCATTATCGTGATGCAAAAACCACGAGTTGTCTGCCCAAAATATCTTTTGAAACGGTGTTGAGTGATCCTCTTGAAATGCCAATAGTCTCAGCAAGGTCTCTAATTGTCAATCGACGATTTTTGTGCACTAATTCTTTGATTTGATTGACGTGTTGCTAGTCAGTTGATGTTGATGGTCGTCTGGGGCGTTCCAAGTCATCAACACGTTCTCTGCCTTCTTTGAAGTCTTTGTACAACTTATAAACATTTTTCTGCGACATGGTCAAATCACCGAAGGCCTTCTGCAACATTCTGAACGTTTTTGCCACTGAAATTTCATCCCGCAAACAAAATTTAATGCCACTTCTTTGCTCAACAAATTCAAACATTGTAAGAATCGGTAAAATAACTTTTCGTCGTTTAGAAAACACAAGCGTAACTATGTAAAAAATGATGACATTGACATGAAATTTGGCACAGATGTCAGTAACAGTAGGAGCAACATAAAAATAAAAGAGTTTGCCCGAATCGGTTAACCCGCGAAGTTGAAATTAAAAATTCATTTTGGTTTTTACCCACAGCAGTAAATTTACCTCTTTTTGGAAATTTTTTTAATGTAGTGTGCTTTAAAAAAATAATTGTATTCCAAAGTTGTTTGTTTCATCAGAATTTAACAGGTTTCACCAAAGAATAATGAAATAGAAAAATAAAAATAAAACGGTACCAAGAAGAATCGAACCATCGGCATCGACACTTCCATTCTGGCCACTCACCATTACGCTCCTGCACCGTTGTCGCTTCCGCTTGGACCAAACCGAGAAACAGTCCGAACTAGCGCGACGCGATTTTCAGAGATTAGTCTCTTCAAAATAAAGGCCCATTAAAGAAAAAGCCGGAATAAGTGTCCAATATTAGCATATTCCCGTATCTAGTATTGCGTACTTATGCTGGGAGTAAGAATATAAATCTTTCTAAAATAGGTCTAAGAGTTAAAATATCCCTGGTTGAATTTCCCTTCATAGGAACCTGTGGGAAACCATATGAAAATCCCTTATGTAGGATCCTATGCAGATGCTGTTCCAAATGAAAACGTAGTTAGTCGCATTTACTATAGAGGTGAGAGTCGTGCCAGCCTTCGTTTGCTCATGGATATCTCACACAGCCGTACGATTCCCCCACTACCGGCGAAGATTCCCGAACATAGAAACTAATGAGACCTTTAAATTTTCCTCTTTCGCATGTTTATTACTTTTTGACAGATATACAGTTTAACATTTGATACTGATTGATTTTCTGAATTATGAAACTTTTGTTCCTGTTTGCATCCCATTTTTCTTTTTGCTTGCAATGAATAATTTAATAAAATTATCCTTTTAAATTAATGGATCTAATTTACAAATCATTCGAAAAAGAAAAATAATATTATTTCTATAATGAAATTTCGAACGCACATATTACATATAAATGACAATATGAAAAATTAAATTGATTCAGACTGTTTGAAAAGTGTAAAGGTATTCGAAATGGGTTTATGTAAAAATTAAAATAATTCTGAATAATTCTGAAAGAAAAAATTCTAAGGCCGGCAATCATAGACAGACTATCCTTTCTTGAAGCTTCAGGAAAGACTAAAATGGAAGTATCATTCAGATAATCTTAAAAATAAAACCTGACTATGAATACCGGCCTTACTTGATTATTTCACACGTGGAAACGCACATACATTTTTCAAAATATACTTACAAGCAAAAAAATGTGTAGCTGATAGAACCTAAAAAATCCTTGTGACAGCTACACACTTTTTTCCGTGTACTTCAATTTCTTTTGGAAGACCTTCACTCAATACAATTATTATAATTAGCACAATTTAGAATATTAATCAGTATCAAATGTCAAACTGTAAATCTGTCAAAAAGTGAAAAACATGCGAAAGAGGAAAATTTAAAGGTCTTATTAGTTTCTATGTTCAGGAATCTCCGCCGGTAGTCGGAGCATCGTACGGCTGTGTGAGATCCTGCATGAATGGAGTAGGAAGAATTTATATTCATCCAAGATTTGAGATAGGGTCACTTAACATAGGAAATCGTATAAGAATTGATGTGTAGTAAGTGTTATAGGGCGTTTATATCAGCGACTACATCAAAACCCTTATTGGATCTTTTATCATTTCCTGTCATATCTCCAAAATGGTCAATTCAGATAGGAACCTACATAAGTTCCCATATAAGTGCGTATGTAGGGTTTTTCAACCGCGTCGATAAGTCCTTTCAAAGTATAATATTTTATCAGTATTTTAATCTCAGTGAATGATGGCTGTGACAACAATTATAAGAAACTTGCTGTGTTTTGAAAGCACCAAATATAAATCACATTTCTGACAAAAATGGAATTTTATCAATTAACTATTCCTCTTCCTTCTTAAAATCACAAACATCTGGTTACTTTTTTTTAGTTAGCTAACAACATCTAGCGACTTTTTTTTTACTTTTATGATTTTTTTGGTTTCACGCATTCCATGGGATCGCACCTTCAACCTTTAGTTTTTGACGTACTACAATATATGCAAAAATCAACTTAATCGGATGAGGATAGTTACCTATACAGCTCCTTATGAGTGTACCTTTTACAATAGATTTCTAATTTTCTGTTAAATTTATCGAGCGAAAAACGTAGGATTTGCTCACTCGCTTCATAGCTTAAGCCTGGTCTGTATATTTTTTAAATTTTCTCATCAAATTATTGGCTTGAAAGACAGTCTAGTAGAAAAGTAGTTGATGAACAAAAACAGCAGTATGTAAATCCTTAGGGCATAAGCGAATATCGTAATATGCTTTCACTGTGTCATACAGAAATAAAAGCTGGTATAAAGTGCAATGCATAATTTAAATAGTTAAATAAATTTAATGGTATTAATGTAAACCCGCAACAATACTTTCTGGAACTTAATGAACTGACATTTATTGAGTACAGTAAAGGACTAAACTGGTTTCTTTGTTTTGTAAACAGATTTAGTAGTCTGCTATAAAAAGTACTTCAGGGTGCAGGATCCCGGTTTATTTTGTCCTATACTGACATAGAGATGGTGCCCGAAGTACTTAGATAGCCATTCCGTTCCGTGAGCAGGAAAAATACTTCCCATATCTTTGTCTTATTTCATCTTGAGAAAAGTGTTCGAAACATTTGAAATAATATGTCTCCGCCGTCAGGATTCAGATCTAGGGCGTGTCCGAATTGACGAAGTAGATTACGAAGTAAATACTTCCACCATAGGTTGCAAAGAGGCTGATGTTAAAATTGACTTTTTACATCTTATGGTGAATGTATTTACATCGTAATGTTACGCACAATTAAAAGCGGGGACATAAGGGGTGTGTCCGAATTGACGAAGTAGATTACGAAGTAAATACTTCCACCATAGGATAAAAAGAGTCAGTTGTTACTTCAGCAACACTGATCTCTATAATACACTGGATGCACAATGCCAATGGGAAAGTCCGCAAAGTCGTGTGCCCAATTGAAGGTTGAGCCGCCATATTTACTTAGGTTGATTACAAAGAATGTTGCGGTAAATTCAAATATAGTAAAAAGGGAAAAGTGTAAATATTATAGTAACAATATGAAATCCATGCTTTTTTACCGGCATTAGTATTGATAGTATACATAATTAAACTAATGAAATGAAATTTATTAAATAATACTAAAATATAACTCAGTAATATTTATTATTATGGTATATAATATTGTATATATTTTAATAGGCATATGTATTTATTTCTTAACTATAATTAAATATAAATTTATTATAAATTTATCAAATTTAGATTACAGAAATCAACAAGTAAACGTACCTTGGAGTAGTGTAAAAATTATCTCACGTTCTGAACATGAACTATTAATAATAGTCACGTATAATAACTATTTTTAGTATAAATTAATTCGCGTTTCATAATTCAACCATTATGTACCTGTATATTAACGGTTTTGAAAACTGGAAAAAACCTCCATCCCCTTGTTTAAAAAAATGTTGAATTACTCGATCTTGTTGGCGTATTTCATCATACGTTTAAATTGCTCAGGAGTAATAATTTGCTCCAACTGAAAGAAGTAATAGAAATAATTTGAAATATATACAAAAATTATAAACTATTGTATTTTGGTCGTTTACAAACATTTTAATTTATCAGAAAATAATAAAATTGGAAAAGAAACAAACCCTAAAATATAATTAATACTGAATGCAGATATTACATGAAAATTAAGTATGTACATGCTGTGACTAATATGTTACTAAATAATAGAATCCAATTCTATAAAGACCTAAGTAATAATATAGAAGATTATCATTAAATAGTACAAAACATCAGGTACGAAAGTACTTCACAAGCAGCAAATCACTTAATTAAAAATCACCATAGTATCACAAACAAGAAGTTTTAAATGTCAAACTAAAGTAGTGACTAATTCAACACCTTAATTTTTAAACTACATGCAAAAGTAATAAATAAACAATTCTTAAAAGAAAACAATGGTTTTATTTATTATTTTTTTTCTATTTATTTATTATTTTGTTTATTATTGTAATTATTATTGATTTTCTTCTTTTAAGAATTGTTTATTTATTACTCTAGCATGTAGTTCAAAAATTAAGGGGTTGAATTAGTCACTACTTTAGTTTGACATTTAAAACTTCTTGTTTATGATACTCTGATGATTTTTAATTAAGTGATTTGCTGCTTTTTTCCAGTTTTCAAAACCGTTAATATACAGGTACATAAGGGTTGAATTATGAAACGCGAATTAATTTATACTAAAAATAGTTATTATACGTGACTATTATTAATAGTTCACGTTCAGAACGTGAGATAATTTTTACACTACTCCAAGGTACGTTTACTTCTTGAATTCTGTAATCTATATTTGATAAATTTATAATACCATTTACCATTATATACCATAATAATAAATATTACCGAATTATATTTTAGTATTATTTAATGAATTTCATTTCATTAGTTTTATTATGGATCCAGTGTATTATAGAGATCAGTGATCAGCAAACGTCGGCCTCTTTTCATCCTATAGTGGAAGTATTTGCTTCATATTGTATTTCGCCAATTCGGACACGGTCAAGAACTCCCAACGTTAATTGTGATTAGGCCACTTGATGGGAGTGAAAAAAAGTATGTTCTACTCTGACTAATGGCTGATCCCGAGTCATTTAAAGTGATGTATTCTAGTGAATTTTCGTCTATCTCACTCTTGATAATATAGCTATACGAAATCGAAGATTGTATGATATAAGGCCACGTGACTAAGTCAGTCCTGGGATAGATATTATTGTTGTCCACATTTAAAGTAAAAAATTAAAAGAAAGCAGAAAAAAGTTGGAAATACGTTAATAAAGTAGAATTGAAAGTGGCAGTGAAAGAGCACATTTAGGGAAACACAAAATGTTTGTCAGAAAGTAATCAATCAAAAGCAATCTGGACTACTATGACAGATATTGCTAGATCGTGCGCATACAGAGTTCTATAGGGACGGTCGGTGTTCGCACAACTATGTTTATTTATTGAAAACTTTTTTTACATTTATAAGTATTTAGGCTAATATAAACATTTTCTGTTGCTTTTTGTTCAATATTCCCCAGTTTCAAATCGATATGTCATTTCGTGTGGAAATGCGACAGATGACAAAAATGTTGGGTGTGCTTGCAATAATAATAATATTTATAAATGCAAAAAAAAGGTTTCAATAAATGAACGTAGTTGTGCAACCACCGACCGTTCCTATAGAACTCTGTATGCATCTGTATGCGCACGATCTAGCAAGATCTGTCATGGTAATGCAGATTGCTTCTGATTAATTACTTTATGACAAACATTTCGTGTTCCCCTAAATGTGCGCATTCACTCACACTTCCAATTATACTTTATTAACGTATTTCCAACTTTTTTCTGCTTTCATTTAAAGGCGTATTTATACCTTTGATTGGTTGGTCCATGACCGAACAACATTGTTTATACTCATTCACACCTATTTTTCCGGAGTCTAGAAAACTTTCAGAGAAATTTTGTAGTGGCGGGAAATTTAAAATGTTAAATATATATTCAAAAGTGCATTGTAAATATTTAGTGATATCTATAGTTATAAAAGGTACGTTATGGCTAGTAAAAGTGAATTGTTGAATGCATTTGAATTGTAAAAGTAAAAATATGATATATAGAAAATTGTAAAGACTGCACAGCAGATACAACCCTGGCACCTTTTTGAAAGTTGGGTTATGTTATGGTGACTGAAAATTTTGATCATTGGCATATCGTTCAGTGGGAATTCGGAGAGCATTGTAGGTAAGTAATCGTGACATTTATTAATAAAATTATCATAATAATAATTTATTATAACAATATTAGCACAGTTTGAGTATCTATTATTTGGTGATTGATATAGTATAAAATATAATAGAGCATGATGCATATCCTATATGTCGAATTGACTATATTTATGATATATAAAATTTAAGTAACATAAATAGTTAACACATTAATCAATAGTTAATACATTAACTGTTGAAATATAAAAAGTTTTTTATTTTCAACTTCGAAATGGATTACGAGTACTCTGGGGTGAGTTTCTTCACTTCAGTTGTAAATAGGAAAGGACCGTCGTATTTAATGAATGATAAACGTGTATTAAAATTGGAACGAAAGATAATAGTTTGTAACAAAAATTTGTTTATTCTCTTGGTAAAAAAATCAATTTAATAGCATTCATATACACTTGATGAAAATATTTTTGAACAACAATACAGGCGTTTAAACAAAGTAGAAATTGATTTCGGTTATAAATCCACACAAGCTGATAACAAATTGATGTATGAGTGATCGGTAATATTTACAACAATTGGCGGTAAACGACCACCGCGAGCCACGCCGCGTCAGCTGACGAATCGCGTATTCTAATAAATATATATATATATATATATATATGTCACATAGAATAAAGAGGCAAAATTTTACATACACGGAGAAAAATAGTTGAAGTAATTTTACTCAACTCTGTCGATTAAACTTGGGACATAAGGACATTTGAACATCTATTAAAACCTAGTCGGGTGAATCAATTTGATATATACCTAATTCACCCAAAGTGAATAACAATAAGCGTTACATAGGGAATAGTAAGGAGTTGAGTAAAACGTTATCGACGACAGGGCACCAACATGCGTCAGTGGGTTAACATGAAATGTATAAGTATATCACCGACGCTTGAGGTGCTTCAAACCGTAGTTGGGTAAAATGAGCATCGGGCGTATTATTTGAACTGGCAATAATATGCTTCTCTCAAATAAAAAAAAATTCGTACCTCGAGTCTGCCAATAGTCATCCGGTACATACATACACAACTTACAAATACATTCACACCATTCAGACGTAGCCAATCACATTTCAAATTACAAATACACTTAAACATATAAACTTACATATATAAACCTAATAACTACACTTATATATAGTACGATACGCTTTCGTCGAATCACGCACAGGCTCGCTTACAATGCTGATATATAAAATTTGGAACTTTCTTATATAGTGACTGCATGAGTTATTCAGAGCTTGTGAGAGTAAGTGCCGTCAATAAAATTTTTTAGCCTTACTCAAGTAAAAATAAATCAACTTTTTTCATTAATGATTAATAAAATATTTTAAAAAATTAATATAATTACACAATTATTATAACTATGATTATTGATATATATAATATAATTATTAAATTACATTTAGTATACATTTTTATTATAACAACGTATGAAGTTTAGTGAAAATAAATTTTCAAATGTACATTAAAAAATTGCATTATTATTAAGAAGTATCTTGTATAAAAACATTTAAAAGAAGGTTCTTTTATTTTCTGTGTTTTATATTTTCAAAATATGGATTTTACATTTGCGAATTCCAAATTATTCTTCTGCCTGAGTAATTTATGTGATATTTCATATTTTATGTAATACACTTATCGATCTTTTTTTGTTTAAATTTTCATAAGATCAATTTAATTTTAAGAATTTAAGTTTTTGAAATTAAAAATTTTTCATGTGTGCCCAACGCGCAGATTACTTTCATTCGTTCCTGCGTGAATAGATGTAGCTGTTGGAATAAATCTTGCGATTCACGGTTTAATCAACTCTCGATTGAAGCGTAGAGTAGAATGAACGGAAAGCTCTACTATTTTTGTGATTTAATAAAAGATTGGTTTTTTATAGTTATACTACGAGTAATAATATATATATTTAAAAAATTTTAATGCACGCTTTCATACTTCACCTTACACTTCTGAATTTTACTCAACTTTGATTCATTTTCGAACATTTAATATATCACAAATAAATACAGTGATACTAAATAACTTCTAACTTGTCCTTATGTCCCAAATTTGATCGGAAGTTGAGTAAAATTACTTTAACTATTTTTCTCCGTGTAGATAAAAATTAACTCGTGAGGTTTGCGCCGGAACAAAACAAAACGTTCACGTACACATATATGACATTCGTGCAGCACAAATGTTGCCAATTATAACATATATTGTCGGTAATCTAAAATATCTCAAATAACAGTACTCATCTCTCAGTGCCGCCAGAGCATCGAACAATCGCTCATCTGCGAGATCCAGCTTCCAAAAGGAGTACTTCCAGGTGAAAATCAGATTCCAGATTTGATAACTGTAAATTTAACATAGTGAGATATAATTCTTAACATTTTCATTGTATAATTTCACGTATAGATTTAATGAAATGGACATATCTCCTGATTTTCTGTGCATTTTTCCAAACAAAAAAATTTAAACATTTACACTCATTCAACATGCTACGGTTTCCAGTCTCATAAAGTACTTTTATACATATGGAAAATGTTAGGGGTTTACGCCAAGAATATGTCAACAACCCACTCTCTCTGTATTTTTTAGATTTTAATAAAAACTCAATCAATTGCAAACAAATCAATACAACTTGCACTATTAACTGTTCTATAAAACCATTAAAAATGTTTAAGAATGCAAATATTGCTACAATTCGAATAGTTTATTACTTATAATTTAAAACTGTGCTGTGATAGAAACGCGGATATAATCGAAGTATTTTTACTGTGGTAAAGTATATACATGTGACACGACGCGAGGAAAAAGTCCTTAGCATTTTATGTGGGTGATAAAATAAAAGCTTTCCAGGAAACAAAATGCGGTAGGCTAAAATTGCTGTGAATTGCGTATTTTAAAATTGCAGATTCAAAATTTTTCCGTTTAATTGTGTTGTGGACATTTGAATCAGTAAGGTTTTTGAATCGGCAATTTTATTCCAAAACAATTAGATAAAATGTTTGTTGAATTTTTTTAAAGCTTCTTCGAATCGCATAAATCTGTTTTACTGATATTAATCGTGATTTCACGATTGAGATGATCAATTCATAAAATGTATCTGGACGATTTAAATTTGGTGGACTGTCACTTAATCGTAAAACTACGATTGAACATCATTGAAACAAATTTATACGATTGAAAAGTCCTGAACACAATTCAACAATATTTCAATGCAATCGTTCTCAGATAAAACTGCACATTCAGAAGACTTTAATCGTGAATTTTAAAATACACAATTCGCAGAAATTTCAACCAATCGTTTCTTGTTTCCTGGGTTCTCTTGTATTCTCAGAACTTGTCTTGCTTTTGATCTGAAGTTATGTATAATTACAATTTGTCGTAATTCCGAGTTGCCTCAGAACGCTAAGATACCTTTTCTCGCGTCGTATCACATCTATATGTGTAAAAACAAATGAAAGTTCAAAGGGGAGAAGAGGGTTGCTCCTTCTCCCCCCGAAGATTGGCATCCCAAGAAAGGGAGAGGTGGCATATCGCCATCCTACGCTGCCGCCACCAGAGGCCAGACCCCAAAAAAGGGTGGGGAATGGCAGGTGGTGGAAAAGAAGAAGAGAAAGAAAAAAAATAAAGAGAAGAAGAAGAAAGAGGTTCCTGTGCCCTCTGCGCAGGAACCCAAAACAAAGGGGAAGTTGCCGAGGCGCTCTTCGGCCGCCAGGTCAGGCGACGCTATCAGGGTGTCGGCGAAGGATGGAGAGTCCTACGCCGATATCCTGAAAGCAATGAAGGTGAAGGTAATCCCCCAAAATGCAGGAGCGGAGGTCCTCTCCATTCGGAGAACCAGGAGGGAGGAGATCCTCCTGGTCCTCAAAAAGGGGGGTGACGTCTCGACCTTCGAAAAGGTGCTCGACCAGGCGGTCGGGGAGAAGGCCGAAGTTAAATCTTTGGTCTCGAAGAGGTCCCTTGAAGTTAGGGACCTCGACGAGACAGTCACAAGAGAAGAGGTTGTTGCCGTGCTGTGCATCGCGCTGGGCAAGCCAGACCTCGGGGACTAGTGCAGGCTGTACAAACGCTTTGGCGGTGTGCAGACTGCGGTGGTGCCAGGGATATGGCCATGTGTCGCGTGGCTGCACGCTTCCAGGAAGGAAGGATGCCTGCTGGAGGTGTGGGGGCGCGTCGCACGTGGCCAAGGAGTGCAAGGCTCCCCCTCGGTGCCTGACTTGCGCTGATAGGGACGAAAAAGGTGTCGCCCATGCTTCGGGGAGCACCTCTTGCCCAATATTCAGGGCGGAGCTCCGGAGGTTGAGGGGTGGAAAGTGAAGTTTTTACAGCTCAACCTCGAGAGAGGGAAGGAAGCCCAGAACCTTCTGATGCAGACTGCCAGGGAGAGGAGGGCCGATGTGTTGCTTATTAGTGAACAACACAAATGGTCCGAAAACTCTGCTTGGTACCACGATGCATCGAGGAGGGCTGGGATCCTTGTCTGCAGCCCCGATTTGAGCATCGCGGATTTCCTGGAGACCGACGCGGGGTTCGTTTGGGTGGAGGTGGCGGGGGTACGTGTGTACAGCTGCTACTTCTCTCCCAACGATCCTTTCGAGATCTTTGAGACCCAGATCCTCCTCCTTGAGGAAAGCCTCAAAGAGGCTAGTGGGCGGTCGAAATCCTGGAGCTGAGGATCAATGGTAGTCTGTGGCGGGCAAAGCGTTGGTTGGATAGCAGATGCCTGAAAATGGCCCCTGAAAAGACCGAGGCTTTGCTGGTCACAGACAGGAGATCCTTCAAATACCCGAGGATCGTTCTCGGGGAACAAAAAATCAAGTGGAAAAAGAGCATTAAGTACCTGGGTGTGCAGTTGGATCGAAGGCTTAGCTTCGGCGAACACCTGCAGATCGCGACTGCCAAAGCCATCCAATGTGGGGCCGCCCTGACTCGGCTCATGCCCAACATTGGTGGACCTAGGGAAGCTAAGAGATTGCTGGCGGTGAGCGTGGTAAATTCGAAGCTGCTTTATGCAGCTCCGATCTGGACAAGTGCCCTTAACAACCATGCTATCCTGAAGAAGCTGTTCTCGGCACAGAGAGGTGTTGTGATGAGAATTGTCTCGGCATACCGAACTGTGTCGACGAGTGCTGTGCTGGTCCTGGCGATCATCCCACCAATAGATTTATTGGGGAGGAAAGGAAAGAGACCTTTCAGCTCCGTAGGGAGCTCACCTGCTTAATAAACCTGCAGGAAATCGCTCGCGCGAAGGAAGCCAACCGCAAGGATGGAAGGCGCAGACTCGTCGAGAAATGGCAGACAAGATAGCATGGTGACCAATCCGGGAGATGAACACACCGTCTGATCCCGGAGCTCGCCACCTGGCTGGATAGAAAGCACGGTCAAGTCGGCTTTTACCTGGCGCAAGCTCTTTCGGGCCTTGTGGAAAATGCAGAGCACGCACTCTTTGTCTGTGTCAGGTGGGACGTGGAAAGGGAGGCTGTCGGTCGGGCAGTAGGCGCACAACTCACTCCTGACACGATGGTCTCTCTCATGCTCCAGTCTGAACAGATATGGATGCTCATCGAGTCATTCGTCACCCTGGTGATGAAGACGAGGGAGCTCGATGGGCGTGAAGAGCGCGGTAACAACGGGGGCCAGTAGAAATCGCATCGGGGCCTACACCCGCGGTCCTGCGTCTTGGGCGGACTTGGCTGTTCGCGTCGACCCGTAGAGGAATTTTCCTATTCCTCCCCTGGTTGGCGCGGCTAGCCAGCCTGCCTAACGGGCGTGTGCCCGCGGATGGGAGTCCCGGGCGAACGGAAGACGGAAGAGTCGTACGCGACTTTAAGCTGGAACCAACTGCCCGCGAAGTTTAAAGCCGAAAGGCGGTTCCGTTCAAAGTTGATATTAGTAGGGTAGTTAAAAATTGAAAATTTCATTATTTTATTACGTTACCGTTCCCGATTATTCGGAATATTGTTAAATGTGTTCTTTGTGATAGTCTACTGTCTTTTGAAGGCAAAGTTTGCTCTGCCAATATTGTTTTTTGTCAGAAAAATATTTTTTATTTTATGGTATTCTTTTTAATAACTCCCCAATTCTTACATATTCTCCAGTGTTCTTGTTGAAGCATACGCCAAAAAATTATAACATGTGATCCCTATGCTTAAATACTCCCCGATAGCAAAAGATTGAGCTCAACTTTTCGTCAATTGAAATGAGAGACTTATATGTATCAATGATTGATACTTATTTGTGTTTATTCACGAAAAAGATTTGTTGAGTATTTCCTGTGTACTATTCATTGTGCATTTACGTGTGATTAATTCGTTAAAATGTCATCCTGGAATAACTCAGAAATATGAGGTCACATCTTGTCGTGTTTTTTCGCAATCACGTGTTGAATACGATTCTGCCACGAATGAGCATTTAGTCAGTCATTAAAGACGCCGCAGACTTCTGTCAATAGAGGCAACATCACAGTGGCATGCGTTGGAGTGCGTGAAATCGTATAGGATGTTTCAATCATTACAGAGTTAACAGTGATTTGAGATTTACTATCATATTTATGCATTATTGAGACTTTTGTATTGTGTTGTGTGTCAACAAGTTTCTCCGAAATTTTCCTAATAATTGTGAATAGAAAATTTTATCGCTGCGCATCACATTAAAAATACAGAATTCGAAATTCGTAAAAAAAATTTTTAGGGTTTACGTAATATTTATATGCATGAACTCTTCGAAAATATTATCGATGGCTGAAATTTGCGGAATACATTTTTGGGATTACAGAAAGAATACCTCTATTTCGTTGAATGTTAGGTTTTATTGTATCACATGCCAAGTGTTATTTGGATAAATTGCTTTTATTTTATATTCATCATCATTTTCATCAGAAAACTTCATCAGAAAAGTACATAAAACAGAAAAAAAATGTTTGTTTGGTTCGTGATGTCAGTGAGGCACATGAAGTTCGTTTCCTTATTGCTAAAAAAAACGAAGGTTAGAATTTTGCATGAGTGTTAATAATTTTTGTTTAAGCAGTACTCAATGTTAATTTTCAACTTCGCTAAGTAGCCTGAAAATAAATTTGCATTGGTGTGATCAACTTGTTGGACAAATATATTCTATACCAACCCAACAAATATTCCCACATGTTATTTTCAAGTCATGAGTAGTGACACATTTATTTGAGCATGATATGCTGTGTCGCCTTATAATGGCGTGGTGCAAAAAAGCAGCCTAAATGCGTCTTTCAGAATGCTACATTTGATGCATACACTATGCTGCTGTAATGGAGATGTAGTAAGGGAATGGAAGGTCTCAATACGAATGATCTGTTATGCTGCAGATTTTGCTCTGTCAGTAGGCTCATTTTGAATGCATGGAAAATCTTAGGGTTTTGCGGTCGCATCTTAGGTCAATTATGTATAAATTTCGGTAAATCCGATGGATGTGTTATTGACAAATGTTGCCTACGACATTGCTATCGGGGCAGTTCCAGCAATCAATAAACATGTTAGAAAATTTGACAGCCTAGCAAATAATTTGAAGTTATTTTTAGAGAATTTCCAAAGCTCTTACTTCCATAAGAAAAATGTTTTGAAGGAACCCTTAAAAGTAATTTCTTAGATTTTCTACAACAGCTATGTATTGATAGTCGACGTATAAATTGTAAATATAATTTTAGATTAAAAATAGTAAACGATGCCACTTTTGCAAGATTCCAAGATGTAGCCCCAACCTCAACAAATTTTTTAACTCCAGATAATCAACTCAAACTTTTATAAAGAAGGTTCTCTAATCGGATCATGTTTTAACACGTTGACTGCCAGGCGCATTTTCCATGGTTTACCCAAGGCGCCAACGTGAATTTTTCATTTTGCGATGCCAGTCACGGGTGGCCCCCACGGCGCTGTAGCTAAGTCGAGGTCTGGTCACCGGTGACCCCCATGGCAGTCAGCGTTTTAAACGCTCAAAAAAATTCTAACTGAGAATAATCTTTACAAGACTCAAAAGTATACTGTCAGTCTAAATTATTTTTCAACACTTCTAAACAGCCACCCTTAATTAATTTAAAGAAAACGATCTCATCTAGACATGTCTAAAATACTCAAAAGCTAATCATAAGAATTAATCTTATAATAAGCTGTCAATTATCCGAAAACGATAGAAACCCACTCATACCTTCCATTGTTTTGTGTGGGATACTTGAGAGCATGTGATACTTGAGAAGAGTAGTAACTTCATGTGAACAACTTTTTCTAGTTTCTAAATGTTTATACCCAACATACATTAAGTTTATTTATTCAAAATTTGGTAAATGGTAGAGTAGTTGAATTCGGACTTATATAGACTACTTTTGGTTTGATAATAAGAATAAATTATCTGATAGATGTTGCTAAAATTGAAGTTTGTTTCATTTTTAAACTAAAAGTAGTCCATCTGCGTTCGCTTTTATCTTCTCTACCATTTACCAAAATTTGAAAACCAAATTTTATAAATTCTTGATACAAATATGTAGAAACTTGATATCAATAGTTTGCTAAATTGCTGAATATCACATACCCTTGATTAATAAAATTACAGAATTGATAGAATGGGTTTAGTTAACAATTAAATAACTCTAAAAACTTCATTCAGTAATACGGGTATTTATTCAATTAAAACCACAAGTTCAACATCATAAAATTTTTTACATTGAAATAAATTTTGTAGCCATAGTGCAATTGAAAATCAAGATCAAAGTCGATCATTCGAAAATCATATAAAATATATTTAAAAATCAAATATGTATGTACATATATTTAATCGTATAAAATCTAGAATAAACCCTCATCCACCCTCATATGTTGCCAGCAACTCTGCCTTCATTCAGCAAGTACCTTTTTAGTTCCTCTCTGACTCAAAGTGTGGACAGTAGTATTGCATATCATCGGGTGCATTTTTTTTCTGAAAATCTTGAATAGTTGTGTAAACACACCGCTCCCAGTATAAGACCTTTTATTAACTTAACATTTCTTTTTATAGGTGTGCGAAATATTCTCCACTGAGAAACCATAATACCAAAAGTATTTTCAATTACCCGTCGTGCTCTGCTTAATCTATAGTTGAAGATTCTTTGATCATTTGGCATTCGTCCAGTTGATCGTCCTGGAAACGGGCGCATCATATTCGAGTCCAAAGGAAAAGCCTCGTCTGTCGCACACACACCTGAGGTATTAGTGGACTTCCTTCATACAACTCTAAGGGATGAGGGAGATTAAGGGAACGAGCAAACAGTTTCTTGCCAAAGTTACTGTTCCGAAGGACACCACCATCGCTTTGTCTACCTTTTGCCCCGACATCTACTGCTATGTACCTGTAATTTGCATCACAAAGAGCTAACAATTTGAGACTGTGATGATTTTTGTAGTTGAAATTAGAAGAACCACTGTTTGGCTGAGCCTATGAAAATAAAAAAAATAATATTTTTATTCATCGTCGATAAATGTATTACGATATGAGATTTAATTATAACAATTATTTAGTAGAATTAATTGCTCTAGTTACTTAAAGTATACATGATGCTGTCCTCTTAATTTGCAGTTTTTGAAAAAGTTCAGTCTTTTAAAAGGAAATATATTAACATGAATTGTATGTTCCTTTTTATGTTAATCCTTCTGCCGGCTTATTTACTTCTATTAAAGCATTACCTCCATAACAACTTGTTTTCCGTCCAGTGCTTTCCAACAATGAGGAAATTGCCATTTTTCATGAAAGTCATCAATGATTTATTTCCAATCATCAGAAGTTTTTGGCATTTCTAATACTCTAGGTTGCAGCGTCTCCCAAAAAACTCTTAAAATCTCGGGAATAAAGCCATGAATTGTAGTTACACCAATACGAAACTGACCTTGATGAGACATGAAACTCTCCTCGGTAGCAAGATACCTAAACGATTAAAAGTAATATTTAAATTTGTAATTAAATGAGATATGAAATTGATGATATACTGGCAAAATGTGTAAATATTTATAAACAATAACCTTATACTACAAGGTTTAGAATCACATTTTCAATAAAGGTGTTTATTCATAATAAAAGCTTGATAATTGAAAAATCGTTGATTGCTATTTAATAATAAAGGGTTTTCCAATAGGGACATAACAATTTCGTATCTTTATATGAACGCACCCTTAAACTTTTTTAATGAACTGTCAATGTCAAAACGTTAGTTAAAGTCAACATTTTCATCATGGTAAATTTACCCTATTGGACGTTCCGGTGCCAAAAAGACGTCGTATTGCTCGAAGCGAAGAAATAATAGCAGCCGTAAGTGCATCGATTTAAAATGAGCCAAATCAGTCGATTCCACGTCGTTCTCAAGAATTGGGCATCGCTCAAACGACACTGTGGCGTTTTATGCGAAAAGATCTTGGCCTACATGCTTTCAAGATTAAATTCACTCAAGAACTAAAGCCACTTGATCATTTGAAACGCCAAAACTTCTCCAATTGGGCTCTGGCAAAGCTTGAAGAAAATGAAGAATTTCATCGAAAAATCATCTTTAGCGATGAAGCTCATTTCAGGCTCAATGGCTTTGCTAATAAGCAAAATATACGTTATTGGTCAGCAACAAACCCAAATGTGCTTTTTGAGACACCGTTGCAACCGCAAAAAGTGACTGTTTGGTGCGGTTTTCATGCCGGAGGTGTGATTAGGCCGTATTTTTTCGTGGATGAAAACGACCGTCATGTTACGGTCAATGGAAAGCGCTATCGTGCTATGTGCTATGTGTGCCAGAGTGGTGGAAAATTGGGTCCAAAGAATCGACCGCTGTAAACGGGCTCGGGGCTTGCACTACACCCACAATCAATTTGAACTCAATATCTCAAGTATTTCTGTGTTTTATTCATAGATAAAATTGTTATGTCCCTATTTGAAAACCCTTTAGTTTCATTACATCCACACTATACCTCAATGTTACCATCAGTTTTTGCGAAGGAGTGACGACGTCATCTCTCGTTGGAGCACTGATCAGTTTTGGACCCACCTGCAGAAGAAGGTGTTCGTACTGGACACACGTCATTCGTATACAGAGTGGGTACGAGTGGGTTGCAGAATAGGGAATATAATTGGGAGTAGTTTAGTATACGAAATACCGCCCAAAATGCACTTTCGCTATTGGAAAAGATCTTTTTCAGGCGTTTTTTTTAAATTCGCGCCAGCTCGAAAGAGGTCGTGCATGTCTTGCGCATGTCTGTTCACTTTTTTCTAGATCGGTAATAGTGAAACCGGTCCATATTTAATTTTAAATATGGTACAGGTTGGGTTTTCAAATGTCATTTTTCAAAAAATAGTAAAAATATTAAAATTAAAAGTGTAATGTTTTAAAAATATTGTCGAAAGTGCGGCAGAATTTTAAACAACAGTGAATGAATTTATTATTCAGACACACAAGTGCAAATAGTTGAAAAATGGAATCAAGTGTGACAGCAAGAAGCTCACCTTTGTAGTGTGTGATAAAAAATATAAATTTTAAACAAATAAAGAGCTTTTTTGCTCTAAAATATTGATAAATGAGAACAGGAATAATATATGGCTTGAAGAATGGTAAGATTTTAAATCTCTATGATAAAAAATATTGAATATTCTTTTAATGTAAAATTTTCAATTACAATAATATGTTTTAAATTTTTAGAAAAATATCCTCACTTCAAATGAAGTTAAAAAAAAATTAAAAATTTTTTATTTGACGGGAAATTAAGATAAGTATTTTTTATTTCATACTCAATGATATTCTTGAAAAAAGACGTCTACATTGTGAAATGTTTTTTTTATTTTTCAGAAAGAGTAAAAAATGAAGCAAGAGGGAAAAATAAAGGATTTAAGAACTAAAATTGTGTAGGTATTTATGTTTCTTATAAGTTGCAGTAGCAAAAGTACATATAATGTAATAATACTTTGAAATATCTTAAAGCTAAACTTTATAATTGATCATTCTGAACAGAATATCAAAACACTAACTGATGTTTATGTAATCAAATCCTCGATAGCCATTGATTATTGTAAAAATTGTCCCCGGGACTACAATTAAAGTTTTGAAATTCTGCAAACTGGCTCAGTAGTCCTAATTTACATACTCTATCAGTCCTCATAGTTAATAGTTCAATACTATTATATACTATATATTATATACTCATAGCGGCCGTTCTAGAGTGGCCAAGTTCCAAATACACACAAAATATCACCTAGATCTTTGACTGCAACCAAAATAATGACAATAAATTCTTCCAATTCAGTTCATAAGTAGCTATTCCTGTCTCTTATTAGTTCCTACAGCTGAACTTTATAATTTGTCATTTTAAAAAAATTTCAAAAACCCTCACTGATGTTTATGTAATCAAATCCTCGATAACCAACTATTATTGTAAAAATTGTTGCCGGGACTAGAATAATGGTTTCAAAATTCTGCAAACTGGGTCGGGAGTCTACTTTTATGTATTCTGTTGGTTCTTATACCAAAAAGTTGTAAAAAATTATTTTTACAAAACTTCAATACTCATAGCTGCCGTTCTAGAGTGGCCAAGTTCCAAATACACACAAAATATCACCTAGATCTTTGACTGCAACCAAAATAATGACAATAAATTCTTCCAATTCAGTTCATAAGTAGCTATTCCTGTCTCTTATTAGTTCCTACAGCTGAACTTTATAATTTGTCATTTTAAAAAAATTTCAAAAACCCTCACTGATTTTTATGTAATTAGATCCTCGATAACCAACGATTATTGTAAAAATTGTTGTCGGGACTAGAATGAAAGTTTCAAAATTTTGTAAAGTGTCTCAGAAGTCTTAATTCTCGTACTCTATCAGTCCTCGTAGCAAACAGTTCTGGAAAATCATTTTAACAAAACTTCAATACTCATAGCTGCCGTTCTCGAGTGGTCAAGTTCCAAATACACACAAAATATCACATAAATCCTTGACTGTAATTAAAATCATTGCTCTAAATTCTTCTAATTTACATTAAAAAAATATTCAATATTTTTTATCATAGAGATTTAAAATCTTACCATTCTCCAAGCCATATATTATTCCTGTTCTCATTTATCAATATTTTAGAGCAAAAAAGCTCTTTATTTGTTTAAAATTTATATTTTTTATCACACACTACAAAGGTGAGCTTCTTGCTGTCACACTTGATTCCATTTTTCAACTATTTGCACTTGTGTGTCTGAATAATAAATTCACTCACTTTTGTTTCAAATTCTGCCGCACTTTCGACAATATTTTTAAAACATGACACTTTTAATTTTAATAGTTTTATTATTTTTTGAAAAATGACATTTGAAAACCCAACCTGTACCATATTTAAAATTAAATATGGACCGGTTTCACTATTACCGACCTAGAAAAAAGCGAACACACATGCGCAAGAAATGGACGACCTCTTTCGAGCTGGCGCGAATTTAAAAAAAACGCCTGAAAAAGATCTTTTCGAATAGCGAAAGTGCATGTTGGGCGGTATTTCGTATACTAAAATACTCCCAATTATATTCCCTATTCTGCAACCCACTCGTGCCCACTCTATATATGCTCTAAACATAACCGGGTCAATCATAAACATCTCAATCTAAACGTTATCATGAGCTCCTACAATAAATATATTGGATCTATAACTTAATTCGTGCGGTTTGCTAAGAGATGGCGTAACTTGATTATTATTCCATCTTTCCAATATTCCGAACATGCGTTGGAAAGCTATTGTCATTGTGCGCATTTTTCAGTATATTTCATTCATTTGAAGCGTAAACAACAATAATTTTTTTCACTCAGATATATATATGGTGAACATGCTCTAGCTGAGCGAATGTGCCAAAAGTAGTTTATACAATTTAAAAGTGGTGATTTTGGCTTAGAAGCCGGATACATTCAAAAGCAAGGAAATTGGGTTTTACATGAAAAATCATTTGTGAAACCTGGCCAACCAGCCAAATCAAGGGCAAAGCCGAATATCCATGGCGCGAAGGTAATGCTCTGTATTTGGTGGGATCAGACGGGTGTGCTGTATTATGAGCTGCTAAAACCAGGTGAAACCATCAATGGAGAACGCTACGGAACACAATTAATCCGTTTGAAGAGAGCAATAGCCGAAAAACGCCTGGAATATGCGACCAGACACGAGGCAATAATTTTCCTTCATGGCAACGCTCGGCCCCATGTTGCTATTCCGGTTAAGTACTATTTGGAAAACGGTGGATGGGAAGTTTTACCCCACCCGCCTTATAGCCCAGAACTTGCCCCTTCTGACTATTATTTGTTTCGGTCGATGCAGAACGCCCTCACTGGAATACGGTTCACATAAGAACGGGGTATCAAAAATTGGCTTGATTAATTTTTGGCCGCCAAGCCGGCGCAGTTCTTTTGGGATGGAATCCACAAATTGCCAGAAAGATGGGTAAAAGTAATAGCTTCAGATGGGCAATACTTTGAATAATACTATTGTACATTTTTTTCTTAAATAAAGGTTCAAATTTTGAAAAAAAAAACGCACGAATTAAGTTATAGATCCAATATTAATATAATATAAGATTATAAATATACTAGTAATATCGTAGTATGACATTAAGAAATTCAATACGGAATTAGATTTGTAATGTTATGTATTTACAATGTGCTGTTACGAGCGACCGAAAATAAAAATAAAAATAAAATAACTTCTTTCTCAATCAGGACAACTAACAGGGGTTATTAAACGATTTCCATCGAAATTAGCTACTACAGGTGAACGCGACGAATTTTTACTCTTGGTGCTCGTAACCTGAGTATGTTATAGGCTCAGCACAAAATGTAATGAAAAGGAGGTCAGTTCACAAGACCGAAGGGGAATAATATCGAAACTTTAAGAAATTCATTTCTTGTTTTTTTTTTCATTATTATTATATATATATATATATGTATATGTATGTATGTATGTATATATGTATATGTATATATATGTATATCATGTTTCCAAACAAATAGGTAACTAACAAACCTAAAGGGTTAAAATTAACATCGACCTGTTATTCATTAATTCTACGGATCGAAAAGAAAAGAAAACGATTACGTAGCAGAAAGAGGAAAAATTTCTCAGTTTGGCAATAGACATGAAAGTAATTAAGGCTACCAAGTATTTAGACATCCATTATTTCCAAATTCCTGGTCAGCATGTTCCACATAAAATCTTAAGTCATCAAAATTCCCTTCTCCAAGTGACATCGATACAATTGTATAATAAAGAATCAATTTCAAATCAGAAAACGCAGTCTTACAAGCTTCTTGACTCGATCCAGAAGTTTAAAGTAAAGTAAAGTGAGAGGGATGGAGAGAGAGAGAGAGAGAGAGAGAAATAGAAAAATATAAATAAGGAGAATTGTGATGATAAATTAAATATAACGAACATTCGGACGATTTGTTAATAAATAAGCATCGCGTTGTTAGATATAGGTAATAGGGAGGTATAGACTGTTTTCTATCACTAAATAGGTGTTATTGAAGCGTAGATAATTTTGTAAAGAAGGCAGTCTGTGATCTAGTATTAATTGATAAAATCGTTTCTTGTATTAAAACGACTGTTTTCTCATTCCTACTCTTGTGTAGGTTACCACATCCCGAGATATAGCATAATTATCAATAATCCTTTAAGGAATAACAAAAGTAGAAAGTTACAATATATATATATATTTTATTCATTTTTTTGAGTATACGTTGCAAGACAGCAGGAAACAGTTTCAGATAAGAAAAAAATAAAAAAAAAATTTCCCAATTGTAAAACCCTAATTGCAGTGCAAATCAATGGTGAAATTATATCATCTCTCTGTTGGATACATTGAAATTACTTGGAAATTTTTTTTATCTTGCCCGATTATTATACGGATATTTAGCAATTAAAAAACTAGCATCGGATTAAATAATAAATTAACAAATTATGATAAATAAATTAAATTAAATAGCATTAAAACCTCATATAAGTATTTAACCATTAGTATCCAACAAGTAATACATGAGACGGAATGATTGAATCCCCGTTGCATTGCATATAATCGGACATATGATCAACTTTGAGTAAAACATTATTTCTTGAAATTGCGAAATTCACATTTTTGCCCCATGTGATGAATATAATGATTTGCATATATTATATGGAGTAGATTGTACTCCATCTCATTCCAGTTGTTTTATACAGCGTGTAGCTTATACATGATTGTAGTTTTAGTGTCATCACGTGAGCCTTGTTTCTAATAAAGCTGTATAATACATAGTTGCTTTTATGTTCGATACAACTAGGGTTGTATGTGATATACAACAGATGTCATATATCACGTGTATCTTCTTAGTTGACCTCTAATTTGATTGATAGTTTAAACTGATTAATTATTAAGGTGTGATTAGTGTCATGCTGCATACACCGATTAGAATATTCTGTGTTAAACTTCCATCACATGTAATAGAAGTTTTTTTTTTAGCGTAAATTAAACTTCAGGTACTTTTACCTTAAACATACAAACTTTTATTTTGAATTTAAATACACATGTGCATGTTTGAATAATAATAATTAATTTCGATGTACTTTTATAAATATATATATATATATATATATATTATATTTTTTATGCAGTATAAGATTAAAGCTACATAGTACGTTGATTGATCCAAGAGGTTACAACTTATTCAGTATTGATATTCACTATACATGATTATGTTGAATGAATGTATAAAACTATTCACGCATGCAGGTATATGCGATGCATGGCACTATATTACTAATAAAATTGTTTAAATTCTACAAACATCATACAAAACAGGTAGGATTCACATTTGATATGATTGGTGCCATAATCAATGATGATTTAGTCACGGGTTGGTCTGTATTACTATATTTGGTGCACATATATCACCGCCTGGTAAGGTTAATACTATATATACTATACCTTCCATGTAGCTCTGCGTCCTCGTCGCGGAAGGGGGAAACGCTCAGTGCTATTGTGCTGAGTAGGCCAAATGTGCTACACAGGACTCTCTGAAGTGGTTAGACAGGGAGAACTTGAACGCCGAGCACACAAAGTCGAACGAATAGAACATCACATAGTGAGAACGTATAGTCCGGCATCACCGACCGGCACGGTGTCGCCGACCGTTCGTCGCCGACTGTCCGGCGTTGTCGACCTATCGACATCGCCGACCGTCCGTCGCCGATCGTCAGGCGTCGCCGACCGCCCGGAGGTGGTTGCCTCGCCATACTCGAGATTGAGGGTACCCTGCACAAACCAGGAATCTTCCTTCGGATGAGGGAGAATGTGCACGCCTGGGCCGCAAGATAGTACCAGGGCCCGGGTTGCTCTCGCCAAGCAATCGGGCTGCCCTGTAGCAGCTTGTGCAAAAATTTCTGTTGTCCGAAGCGCTCTAAGTGGCACTTAGGCGGGAGGTGCAAGGAGGCAGAAAATTGCGGCAGTGAGGCCACAACCCGAGGAATGCTCGAGTCTTTGCCGCCAAAGGGCACGGTTGATGCAATATGACTGTACAAAATCTCACTCAAAATCGAACGCTAAAAATGCAAAGCACTCTAACCAAAATTTTTCTTACTTAATGAACATGTCTCTCAACAAGAAAACAAGTTCAAAGGTGCACGCAACCGAAACGGGTATCCCAACCCACAAGTCGAAGTCAAAGGACAAGACAGGTCAGAAGACGAAGTTGGCAACAGCTTCGTCATCGAACAGCAATCTGGCCGAAGTTGAAGCAATGGAGATAACTCCAATAAATTTGAAGCGCACAAGAGAACACTCTAGTGCAGAAGACCTAGCCTTGGAAAGGAAAAGGAATAAGGATCTCGTTCCGGGACCCGAAATTCCTTCAAAAGGCAAATTGAATGAGTTAGAACAGCCTGGAAGCAAGTCAAACGTCGCTCCAAACGTAGACCTGGTAGCTGAAACTGCCATCTGCGTTGGAACAATAAGCCAAGCGCTATTGAAATTGAAAAGGGAAAATAGCACCGAAGCTTTTGAAAGCCTGAATCGTCTCTCAGAGATGATCCACAGGCTCTCAAACAAGTGCAACAGGTTGGAAGGAGCCTTGGAAGAATCGAGGAGACAAAAACCAGCGGAAGTAAGGCAGTCGTATGCGTCAGTTGCGCAAAAACTAGTGCTGCCGAAAACAAAAGCCAAGGAAGCAACAATTAGGACCCCTCAGAAGGTCCTCTTCGTAAGAGCAAAGGACGAGCTGAAGCTGGCCAGTGCTGACGCCACTAAAGCCGAATTGATGAAGACCTTTAACCCCCAAAAGGAAAAGGTCCAAATCAAGAACATTAGAAAGACCAAACTCGGCCTAGTGGTCGAAACAGCAACGGAGGAGGATCTCCAAAAGCTAGAGAAAAATGCAAGCATCAGCTCGAAATTTGTGTTGGAACGACCTCAAAAGAGACGTCCGCGGGTTATCATTTATGATGTCCCGAGAGACGTCAAGGAAGAAGAACTTTCGATGGCTGTTTTCGAACAGAATAACGCGCTGGCGAGTAGCGCATCAGACCTCGCTGTCAACTTCAAGCCGAAATTTAGAACAGGCAAGAAGGACAGCGAGACTACGAACTGGGTCGTGGAAGTTGGTCCCGACGTACGGAAGGTCCTGCTCAATGCGAGGAAGCTGTTCATAGGATGGCGAGCTTGCAAGGTGCAGGATTACCTTCTTGTCGCTAGGTGCTTCAAGTGCCAAGGCTTTGGTCACATCGCGAAGCACTGTGACAGGGAGGAAGTTTGCTCTCACTGCGCGGACTCTGGGCACAAGTCAGCTGACTGTACCAAAAAGAGTCATGGTAAGAAGTGCGCAAACTGCCTAAGGATGAAGAGGGATGCTGGCCATGACACCACGGACAAGCAATGCCCTCTTTACAAAACAGCTTTGGAACGACAAATAAACTCGACGGATTATGGCCTTTGAAGCGACTCACACGTTTTCAGGTCTTAGAATAGCTCAGTTGAACGCAAGAAGATCAAGAAAAGTCATCCCGGAAATACGACAAACTGCTGTCGAGGCCGGAATAGACATTCTCCTCTTACAAGAACCATACTCCAGATCACAACGTATCGAAGGTCTCGGCATGGGAACTAGGATCATCAAGTGCGACAACGTCACTCCGTGGGCAGCGATGGCAATCCTAAACCCTGAAATAACAGTTCTAAAGCTCACTCACCTATGCACTTCACACTTCGCAATCGCGGAGATTGACTGTGCTGGTAGTAGCTTGTACATCGCTAGTGGATACTTCCAGTTAAGTCATCCAATTGAAGAACATCTCAACAATCTAAACAAAGTACTGAACGAAATCAGGGGCCAGGACGTGCTTATCGGCCTTGACTCGAACGCAAGGTCCCCACTATGGGGAGCAAAAAGAACAGACACCAACGGAGAAGCACTTGAAAATCTCATAGCACAGTGGAACCTATGTGTAGCTAATCAAGCAAACTGTCTTGCAACCGTCTCCAACGAAGTTGGAGAAGGCAACGTAGATGTTACTCTCGTGACTCCACGACTTGAACGCAAAATACTCGAATGGACGGTCAGAGATGGCTGGACTTCGAGTGATCACAGAGCAATCACTATGCAAATCAGTTGCAGCGAAAGAGGCCGTGATGAATCCTCAATGAGCAGGGCTCTTAGAGGATACGTCACGAGCAAAGCGAACTGGGAACTTTTCACAGACGTGCTAGAGAGTAAATGGAACGAGATCCTCAAAAACATGCCAGAATCCAAGACGCAGTGTATCACACGAGTCAAAGATCTTACCAAAACACTGAGAAAGGCCTGTAACACAGCCATACCGTTGAGAAACAAATGCGCTCGGAAAGTCCCCTGGTGGGACTCACGACTTACCGCTGCAAAAAGGAATCCTACAAGGCAAGACGTGCCTTCCAGAAAGAAAAAGACGCTATAAAGCGCCTGGCTCTTAAAAGAAGGTACAGAGAGGAACTAAGAAAGTACAGCGGGCTGATATACGCGACCAAGCGTCAAAAGTGGGAAGAGTACGTAACGCACACCTCAAGCGAAAATCCTTGGAGCTTTGCTTATAAGCTTCAAACAGGCAAACTTAGGTTGAGAGTAGTGGCCAGTAACATATTCTCGAACGGACAACACACGATGAGCTGGGAAAGTACGGCAAATGCCATGCTTGAACAGCTATTTCCGAGCGATGACGAAAAAGGAGATCTCCCTCAACACAGTGAGATTAGAAAAGCAGCCCTCAGCCCCCCAGAGGAAGGAGACACCGAACTGTTCACGTTGAAAGAAATGAGAGAGGCTTTGGCAAAGATGAAAAGTCGAAAGGCCCCCGGGCCGGACAACTTCGATCTGGATGTAATAAAAACAGCCATGCCTATCATCGAGCAAGATTTGTTGAACATTTTCAACGCTTGTCTCAGACAGTCGGTGTTCCCAAACGAATGGAAGGTGGGAAGGGTTATAGCTATAAGGAAAGGTGAAGACAAAATCGCGACGGATCCAAGATCCTACAGACCGATATGTCTCCTACCGATCCTCAGCAAACTCTTCGAGGCACTCATACTCAAGAAGCTCAACACTGTAACGGAGGGAAAAATCTCTCCCCAAGACAATTTGGCTTCAGAAGCGGGAAATCCGCGGAAGAAGCAATTGTCGAGTTTCGAAAAATCGCAGGAAATATGAACACGAAGTATGTGCTGGCCATTTTTCTGGACATAACGAAAGCCTTCGACAACGTTTGGTGGCCAAGCGTGCTCAGCTCGCTCAAAAAGATGCAATGCCCGAAAAAACTGTTTCTCCTCATCAAGGACTATCTGAATGGCAGGAAAGTGCTTATAAGAGAAGGTCACAAGACCACGGAAAAGAACGTGAACAAGGGATGCCCACAGGGTTCAGTCCTCGGACCGGCCCTCTGGAACCTGATTTTCAACCCGAATCTGGAGCGCCTCGAATCCATGTGCATTGAATCCATTGCATATGCCGATGACCAGGTCGTTCTGGTCGGGGCTGATTCCAGAAGAGAACTGTCGGTAAAAGGTCAACTGGCTTTGAACGAGATATCCGAGTGGTGCACTTTAAACAAACTAGAACTTGCACCAAGTAAATGTGCGTTGATGCTGGTCAAGGGTAACCTTCACAAAAAGTGTTCACCTGAGATAAGGATCAACGGGCAAAGAATCAAGCGTACAGAAACATTCAAGTACCTCGGAATCAATTTTGGCACCGGAATGTCGGTGGGCGCGCATGTTGAGGCGATTGCCAACAGAACACGCGAGCTCTTCGACGGGCTAGGTCGCCTAGCCAGAAATGAATGGGGCATAAAGTACAAGGCTTTCAATGCAATCTACAAGGGGCTGTATGTCCCGATTGCCACCTACGCCTCGGCAGGGTGGTATGATAGGGCAACAGCGGCCGGTAGACAAAAGCTTGAAATGTCACAGAGACATGCACTCATACGAACGACTGGAGCCTACAGGACAACATCTGCTCAAGCACTCACAGTGTTGACCGGGAATCTCCCAATAAACCTGGAATGCGAGAGAAGAAGCTTCCTATTCAAGATCAGGAAGGGAATCAGCTTTAATCTGGAAAATCTAAGTTTCGAAGGGAATGAACATGACTTGAACTATAGAATGCACCAAGCACTAGCCAGAAGGAAAGTCCTTGACAGTCTCACCAGAAAGTGGCAGCTCAGATGGGACTCATCCGAAAAAGGCCGACAGACATACCTGTACCTCCCAAGAATAGATTTAAGAGTAAAAAGCAAATGGCTTGAGCCGACCAGATGGTCAGCTCAATTTATCACGGGTCATGGGAGCTTCCAAAGCTTCCGGAAAAGGTTCGGTTTGAACGATTCAGACCTATGCACATGTGGAGAGCCTGACTCCCCAGAACATGTATTGAAGATCTGCATAAAGTATGATGAAATTCGAAACGAACTCAAAAGACGAATAAACAGCGACGAAATTGTTGAACGAGACTTACTAAGTAAGGGAAAATACCCCGCTTTCGAGACTTTTTGCAAAGAAGTCTTGATAGCGAAGGAGCTCACAGAAGCTATAGAAGAAGATGAACAAGAAGAAGTACAAGAAGAACAAGAAGAACAAGAAGAACAAGAAGAACAAGAAGAAGCAATGACACGCAGAAGAAAGTAGAACGAACATTCGAACATAATTGAACGCGATAAGTGGTTCGGAACTCACTCTAAGCCGTAGGTCCACATATCTAAGTGGTTCGGAACCCACTCTAAGCTGTAGGTCCACTCAAAAGCCGCCAATGATGAAAGCCCGTGAAAACAAAAATAGCCAATGAAGCTAACGTAAAGAAGTAAATATCAAAACCACTGGTGTGCGAAAGCGAGGTACAGTGGGTTAAGGTATTTTACTAAGAAATACTCTGAGGCGACTCTTTTTTTTTTTTTTTTTTTTTTTTTTTTTTTATATATACTATATACGGAATTATCAAGCCAGCTTTAGCGACACATTTAGTTTAGGGAAAAATAAAATAGGAAGATAGGTCCACTGCAGACGACCACCCAGTTCAAAATAATCCGGGGTGGCCCAGCAGGCTCTAAGACGAACCTAGAGATCATCTACATCCACAAAATCAAAAACATGCCTAGGAACATGGAACGAAACACACCCCAACATGGGGTTGACCATGACCAGGGTGAATCGGATGCGAACCCCGGGCGAGAAGTCCCCTTGCCCCTAAATCAAAGCGTGTCGGATTCTCTAACCGGAGACCCTGCAAACATACTGACTCCCGCTTCATATCTCAACTTGAATACAAGCGCGGCGATGGCATCAGTGTTAGAATGTATGACTCTGCAAACAGAGTACATACTATATCCCACAATTCGATGGGAAAAATCCACCGCTAAAAGACTTTCTACAAGACGTCGCGAATGGTGCTGTTTTTGTTACAGACGCCACTGAACCCGGATTTATCAAGGCGGTATTGGCCAAACTTAAGGGCGTTGCTCGCGAAAGTGTACGGGATAAACAATTTTCAAAAATCAAGGAACTAATTGCGCATTTTAAGAGATTTGCACTAACAAAGAAGTACCAGAGGTTCTTCGAATCTATAGTTAATCTCCGTATGAAGCAATCAGAAACAGTAAGTGACTACAATGACCGCGTACAAGGCCTCTTGAGTGGGGCCAGGCACGCAATCGAAGAAAAATACACGGGTACTTACGGGCATACTAAGGAAAGTATAATAATGACGAAGCCAGTGATCGACTGTGCTTTGGACGCATTTATCAGAGGCCTTCCCGATGATATCTCTATTTTTGTTGACACTCGCAACCCGAAGGACCTCAGTGAAGCCTTTGAGCATGCCTTATATGCAAAAGAACGACACAAGTATTCAGAAAAGAATAGCATGGCATCATCCTATCATATAGCCCGGCCAAGAGAGAGAGTCTCCGAATGCCCACGTTCTCCGAGCCCCTTCTCAAAACAAATGGATAACTCGAAAAAATATGCAAAGTCGGAAGGATCCAGTTTAAAAGGAAATACAACAACCTTGGCAACGATAAAACCTAACCCCAACATGGCGTTGGGTGCAATGTACGGCCCATCAGCATATAGTCGATTCCCGTCGCACTACCCGCCATTACAACCCGACTACCCTCCACAGTACCCATACCACTTTCACCAGTATCCACCACATTACCCCTACCTACATCACTATTCTTACCCTCACCACCATGCTATGGCGCTCTATCCACAAATCGACAAGAGCCAAAAATCGCTCACCGATCATCCATGGCACAATCAAGAAATATCATCGGGAAATGCAATCCCACCTAGGCCAGCCTCTCTAGGGCCATCTGAAAATTTAAACTTTCAGCCGACTCGTCGTTTGGACGTGACGACGGGTCATGCAACTCCGAGAGAACGTCCGAGGTCGGTCCGGTTCCAAGAGAATTCAGTAGGGTCCTTCGAGCAGGACGCAGCCAAGAAGATTCACCAGTAGTTGAATTGGAGGGTCCTGAATTCCGAAATCCTAGGGCAAGTTTTCTTGTCGACCCAGGCTCCGATATAAATCTTATTAAACTTCGTGCCTTGCAAAAAGAAATCATAATTGAAAAACTCAACCGCATCTCTATTACGGGAATAACGAATGAACTTGTAAAGACGATTGGGACGGTTCAAGTCACTATTTTCAATACCCCTGTTGAGTTCAACGTCATTGAAAACACGCTTCCCGTTTCACCTGACGGAATTCTAGGTCGGCCTTACCTACGACAAGAGCAAGCGCAAATCTCGTTCAGGCATAACACCTTAGTCACTGTATCCAACCCAATAACGCCAATCCCGTATGTTGATGCAGAATCACGAGAAGCAAATAAGGCACTAAGATCAGAAATCAAGCCATTTGCCAGGATCCTAAGGATCAGAGCAAGGACTAGGCAGCCCATCTCAATAGACGTTTCTAACTCAGAAGTATCAGAGGGATATTTGCCAAGACTCGACACTCCAAGAGGGCTGTATATTGGTGAGGCAGCTGTCACTACCCAGAACGACAAATGCCATGTCTTGGCCATCAACACAGCTGAACAGGACATAGAATTCAGTCTCTCGCCTTAAGAAGTTATACCTTTTGACTTTTACGAGTTCCCAGGGGAGGACGGTAAAACGGGTAATACAAGCTCTACACATGTCACATTTGTCGCCAGAGGAAAAGGAATACGTGTTCCACTGGGCAGAGGATTATGCGCACATCTTTCATTTGAATGGTGAGAAACTCACTTCTATCCATCTTATCCAGCATAGAATCCCTACCATCGATGATAAAGTTATTGTAAGGAAACAATATAGAACACCTCACGAGGCTAATGACCAAATACACGATCAGATAGAAAAACAATATACTAGTGGCATTATCGGAAACTCGAAATCACCTTATAATTCACCTCTTCTAATTGTGCTCAAGAAGTTGGACGCTTCGGGTCAAAAAAAGTGGAGGATCGTCATAGACTTCAGAGCCCTTAATGAAAAGGTCATCGGAGACGCTTATCCACTACCTAACATTTCAGACATTTTCGATCAGCTCGGAAGAGCGCAATATTTCTCAATATTCGATCTAGCGAGTGGTTTCCACCAAGTCGAAACGCACCCTGAAGATCGAGCCAAAACTGCCTTCTCATCCCCACGAGAGCACTAAGAATATCTCTGAATGCCTATGGGTATTAAAAACGCTCCAGCTACTTTCCAACGCCTTATGGACATAGTGTTAAAAGGCATGCATGGTACCGAGGTGTTTGTATACCTCGATGATATCGTAGTCTATGCTGAAAGCCTCGAAGAACACGATAAAAAGGCAAGGAGACTATTCGATCGACTTCGAAACGCGAACCTAAAGTTACAACCGGATAAGTGCGATTTTTTACGAACAGAAGTAGCTTATCTAGGCCACATAATTGGACGCGACGGGGTGAAGCCCAACCCAGCCAAGATCAAAGCAATTAAAATATTCCCTAGGCCAACTACTGTTCGAGCAGTTCGACAGTTTCTAGGACTGTCTGGCTATTATCGTAAGTTTATTTAGGATTACGCAGAATTGGCAAAGCCACTCTCTGATCTTTTGAAAAAGAATGTAAAATGGGAATGGGGAAGTAGACAAAATAGAAGCTTTCGAACACTGCGCAGGTATCTCCGCAACAAACCTCTCCTCTTGTATCCGGATTTTCGGCAGACATTCAAATTAACCACAGATGCCTCGGAATATGCTGTCGGTGCAATATGGAGCCAGGATAAAGATGGAGTAGACATGCCTGTGGCGTACTTTTCGAAAATTATGAATCGGTGTGAACAGAAATACGCTAAGGCTGAAAAGGAGTGTCTCGCAGTGTTATACGCCGTGATGAATTTTCGCCCGTACTTATACGGTCGAGAGTTCATTTTGGCTTGTGACTATGAACCGATTCACTGGATAACTTATGTTGAGAATCCTGGAGCAAGGCTTCTACGATGGAGGCTAAGGCTTCAGGATTACCAATATAAGTTTGAATATAAGCAAGGAAAGCTAAACAGGGGCGTCGAAACCCTGTCAGCAAATCCGGTTACAGATTCCACAGGTTCATCTGACTCCACTGAATATTCTGATGACCCTGATGAGTCGTCTCGACTCCCTTCCCCATCTGAAAGGGAGATGATCCACGATGACTCAAGTCCAAGTGAATACAGCCCAAATGAGGGCCTGGAGCAAGTGTTGGCGATTCACGAAAAAACGGGAACAGAGGCCTCAACACCTGCAACAAGGTCATCATCGCGTGTCCTGCGACCCACGAGATCAACACTCTCGTGGACAAAACCCGCCTTGGGACCAGAGAAAATCACTACAAGAGGTAAGCCCTCTGTCTCAACGTTAACTACGTTCAGGCCAGTAAAATCCAAAACTCTGGATGCCCATAAGGATCCCATGGCTGCAGTGGTCATACCAAAGCGAAGGGGAAGACCACCCGGATCATCCTCAACGGCTTCTAAAAAAAACCCTGATAGGCCTTATGCTCCCATGAATACAAATATGCCCAACTTGGACGAAAGTTGCATTGCCAAACGGCTTTCTCGCCACAGGGGGATAAAGGAACTTCCAAGGGAATCTACAGATAGATGTAAAGCTTCCTCGGAGTGTGACCAGTCCTCTAGCGATGAAAGCAGCAAAGACTCCGACCCTCCCGTATATAGGAAATCACGCAGCGTCCTTCCAAATCTAGAACTGATTAAGGTCGGTAGAAAGGGTGACTCTCCTCCAAAGAGTGCACCTCCTTGTGGCCGACCTCCGAACCCTTGGCTCCCTCCGCTACAAGAACCCTACGTCGATTTCTTCATCGATGGAACTTGTAGCTACAACGAACGTGGCGAGCCCAAGGCTGGAATCGGCATTTGGTTTGGCCCAGACCACCCGTTAGATGTGTCTCGGCCCGCTTAAGGTCGACAGACCAATAATGCCGCAGAAATAGAAGCTGCCGTAGAAGCCGCCATAAGGGCACAGGGCGCTGGTATAAAAAGACTAAGAATTAACACCGATTCAAAGTATTTAGTTAGCAGCGCGACTGAATGGATACCTGCATGGGAAAAGAATGACTGGAAAACAGCCGAAAACAAACCGGTCAAAAATTGGGCCGAATTTGAAAAGCTAAAGAAGGCTCTTGAGCTGATAGAGGTAATTTGGAACCACGTCCCAGGTCACAGTGGTATAGAAGGAAATGAAGCAGCCGACCAATTGGCACGAAATAGTATAGAAGAGAAATCAACAGCAGCTATGGAGCCCTGCAATGACATTAACGAACCCTCTGGCTCAGCTGAAGTACTTGTTGACGTACCTCCCTTATATACTAGTTGCGAAGAAAGTAACGATGACAACGATGACAACGATGACAACGATGATAACGGCAATGTCAACATGGCAACTCTCAGAAAGGATCTTCAAAATTCATTCACCCAGTTTGAAAAATCCTTAGAAAAAAAGGGGCTGGACTTATCCAAACTTAATACACACTCGCTCTATTGGGATCATGAAGCAAAGATATTATAAACCTAAATGCGGCCAATTATAGTTCGGTAGACTTAAATGTAGACGTCGCTTTCGGCGTGTTTTTCCCGGTCCCCTCTTGCCTCTCACCTCGCCGCATGATCAGATCAAATTAGTTCCTCGAAACCATTATAGAGGCGCTAAATGTATCTCCCTCCAATCCCCTCCACCCGCTGAGATACCCTAAAACAGAAAGCGCGCTTTAAAAATTTAAATTTAAATTATATATATTGAAGAAAATTAAAAATTGGTAAACAAAGCAAGGAAAAGCGACGTGTAAAGTGTTTCAATGTTACTTTATGTGTATTTTATTTTGCTTTATAGTATCATTTTGATATTGAAATAGGTTACAGTGAACATGCATTGCTAAATTAACTTTCTGTCAGTGGAAGATAAGTACATGAATGAAAAACCAATATTTAATTATTATAATTTGAACATGTATGCAATAGAAAGAGAATTAGTTTCTTATTTTTAAAAAGTTTAATTTTTTATTTTCATATTTTCGTATTTTTAATTCTTTTTTTTTACATTCTCATCATGGATGAGAAGGTACTTATTGGTTTTATGTGAAAAATGACATTCGAAATTTTCATCAAATCTTTACGTTTTGAGACCCCCTGAGTCAGAAAAAACGGTTTTTACGAAAGTGTCTGTCTGTCTGTCTGTAGTAGGCCGTGTGCGGCATAACTCTCGATAGGATTATCAGATTGAATTGAGCTTTGGCACACTTTATCAGAGCCGAAAAAGTAAGACAACTTCGTTAACCAGCCACATCCAATCAAAATTGAGGGATTGAGCACTACTTTTGTCTTTTTGAAAATATCTTTTTGAAAAAATCAAAAATTTCAATACTGGTTTTTGATAGTGCTTATAAATCTCTACAAATTATCCTGATGACATTTTTTGATTAAATCAAAATTAGAAATGTTACAGCATATTCAAATTAAAAAAAAGTCAATATCAAAATTCCATTTGCTAGTTAAATTATACGAGATACGAAAAAACGTTAAAATACAATATTATTTACTACATAAAGACCTTCAAATTTAAATTGTAACATTTTTCCATAAGATGCAAATTTTTCTTTTTAATTTAAAAAAAACTATTGAAAATCCAAAATTCAATTTTTTAACAATAATATGTGAAATACGAAAAAAACGTAAGAATACAAAATTGTTCGTTTCAAAAAGATCTACAAATTTTGTTTCATACAGTTTCTAATAAAACATATATTTTTCGTTTCAATTCCAAAAAATACGATTAAAATTCAAAAATTCCTTTTTTTAGACAAAATATGTGAGATCCAAAAAAAACGTTTAGATGGAAAATTGTTTGCCTGAAGGAGTTCTACAAATTCTTATCAAGACATTTCGGGACAGGATGTATATTTTATGTTTTGATTTTTAATAATAAAAAAATTCGATTTTTTTCACCAAAATATGTGAGATACGAAATAAGCGTTGTTCTGCAAAATCGTTTCCTTAAATAAAGTCTACGATTGTTTTTTCTTTTTGAGAGATTTGGAAGAAAATAAATTATTTTAATCATGTAATTTATTAAAAAGTTACTGAAATGTATACAGAAAATCGAGCGCGAAGCGCGAGCGTCATGATGAGAATGTGTTCCTTAAGGCTGATAGAGCCTTAAGTAAATTGAATTTCCTATTTCACTTAAATTCAAAAAGAAATTGAGTGACTTTGATAAAATGTGTATTTCACATCATCTGTAATATTATTAAAAAATTGGTTTGAGCTTTAGTATCAAATTATAATAAATAAACTTGAATGTATGTGAAGAGCACAAGAACTGAGCGCGAAGTACGACGATCAAATCGCGCGCCCTAGGCGCGCTCAAACTTGCGTGCGAAGCGAGCTGCGCGCAGATTTTTTTCATTATGAACAACTTCTAGTTTCCAGGATTTTTATTCGTTTCAAATATTATTCAAATTAATAATTACAATTTTAAAAATAAAATTTTAAATTAATTAGTTAATTGAAAATTTAGACTTAAGAGCATGTGATACTTTGCCATAAGAGCAATTTAGTTTACACAGTTGTTCTTCCACAATTTTTAATTTTTCAACAAAATAATAGTGCACAGACGTCAGTGTTCATTTTCTTTACGTCTCGGCACTATTATTTTTTTGATATATTCAAAATTGTGGAAAAACAACTGTGTAAACTAAATTGCTTTCAAGGTAAAGTATCACATACCCTTAAATCAATATCTTACCAGTTCAAATGTTGAAGTCTTCTCCTTTTTTTAAGCTCAATGTTTACAGAAATTTTTTTTGAAAATTTAAAGAAGAAAGTTATCCGAAGCTCAATAATTTGTAATTTCTAAAATATTTGTTTGACTCACACTAGTCAGAATGTTTTAAAATCTCATTGTAATTTATGGCTGGGTTCTTGTATTTTCTTATTAAAAAAGTGATAATTCCACACTTTTCTGAAAAAAAATAGATCAATGTTTTTCAAAAAAACTCAAATGAATTGATTTATGTACAATAAATGCTAACTGATTTCTGAATATATTCAGCAGCTTTTCTTTTTGGAAACTTTGTCTCATCAAAAAAATCTCAATAATTTATATTAATTTCATTAAAACTATGCCAAATGCTGCAAATAAATTATTATAAACGTTTTTCAATATTTAAAGAGAATTAAAAAAATAAAAATAATACTTTCTAACAAAAATTATACCTAATAAATTACTTAATTTGTTACATTTGTTACATTTTAATGTAAATATTAAAAAAAAATGTTATGTTACTTTATATTATAATTATTGTTTCGGACAGTTTGGTTAATGTATGACTCACCAAATTTTTCTTTAATATATCCAATCAAATATTTATTTTAATTGAATGTAAAATATTAGATAGATTCACTAAAAAATTTGGTTCAATAAATAAACGATTTTGTTCTTTGAACAAAATTTTTATTACATAATTTTTTATTCAACGAAGTACATCCTCGCCGCATATTAATCATTATTTTAAGATGTTGGGGTTCTTTTAAAATAAATGGAATTAAATTAATTAAAAATGAAAACAATTATAAAATAATTAAATAATCAAAATAAAATTCATTTAAAAAATTTGTATTCCTTATTTTACCATTGAATTTTTAAAACCAAAGTTTTCTCAAAAAAGTTCACCGCGCCGTGATTTTCGGTTTTGGCTAAAATCTAAGCTGGCTCGCGCTCCTTCGCTAGCAAGCTTTGCTGGGGCTCGGTTTTCAATTTCACTCGAGATTTCGGTGCTTCCGACCTTCCCCACGACCCGCGACTCGAGAAAGTAGTGTGCTCAGATAAAGTAGGAGCAGTAGGTTTGGTTACTGTCAATATTTTTGGTCGAAATGAGAAATTGAAATTTTGAGTTTAGAATTTAAATCCAATACTCTTACAGTCTTGCAAATGAAAATTAAATTACAGTTATTGAAATTTTACAAAAGTACAATGTAAATCAGATGAATTAATGATACAATGATCTAAAAATAAAAGAGTTTCAAAATCGTTTGAACTCAAAATTTTTTTATTTTTCAAAGGCTTTTTTAAGGCTATACGTGCTTTTTACAAGTGATTAATTAAAAGCTTGCAAGAAAATCATAAGTGGACAGATTAAAAAATAATGAGGTATTGAAAATTGCTTAATAGTAATATTTCCAATTTTAAATTGAATAAGTTGGGAATATTTAAATAAAAAGATCTACGCAAATAATTATAGTAGTTCCTCTTTACAAAAATTATTGCAAACAATACCAATTGTAAAATATCCTCGATTTTCAAGCGTTTTTAAAATAAATCTATATAATTTAAAGTAATTTTAGTTATATATCGAAAAAATTGAAATAGTCCCCGGACTTTAGAAAACTAGGAAATTTATTCATGGAAATCATTTCAAATTGCATTTAATGAAATTGTGACGTCCTAAGTTTTAAATTAATATAGATATTTCCTACCTAAAGTCTAGAGCCAATTACCCTAACTATGTTCCTCTGTTTATTGTTAAAATTAACAATGAACCGGGTAGAGGACAAGCCAAATGAATCAAATTACAAACTTTGTTAATAATATTTTATTATAAAAATACAAATTTTATTTTAACCCAAGCGACTTTTTAGTTGTTGGTTGCAGGCTGTTTTTCTTTGATTGGTCGAGTCCGATTGGTCCAACCCTAAAGAAAAACACACCGTGAGTCTAAAGGGCTCAAAAGAAAAGAGAACTTTAATAAAAACAAGTTATTTGACTTACCGGTTGTTATTGATGAGGTGGCTTCTCGAAATTGATAATCCTTTAGGTTCTGTTGATCCTTTTGGCAATCGGGTACCTCCCCTAATTACCCTTGTTGACCAACAGTGGCAGGTTAATTCTTTGTTTAATTGGTATCCTAGTTTTGATGCCTCAATGACAATGGCACTAAATCCAATGTTATGAAATTCACTCCGTTGTTAATAGATTGGTTTCCCGAACACGTGGAAATTATGGCCACTGAGATTTATTACGGTACGGCAACGAAAAACCGGTTCTAATGATGCTGCTCGATCTTATGCTCCCTTAGACTCGCTTCGACTCAGACTCCGACGCGCTTAGACTATTGTTTAGGCCTTGCAGCCTGGCTTATATTGTCGTCTGTAGTCTCAACTCGTAGGTAGAAAGCATGGGAATTTGAGTTCCATGGTTTCAATAGCTTTTTCGAAGTCCATTAGAATCTTAGGTGTCAGTGTGGTGAGTTGAGACTATGGGCCAGTTTGCTGGTGTGCTGCGTTGGTGAGCTTAGGGACTCACACCGATTTTCCAAGTCCGTGTGGGTCATGCTTTCGTGGTGTGGGTGTACTCACATCTTCTCAAGGGCTGTGTAAACCCGTACCATCAGGTTTTTAGGTAGATTTAGTCGCAAGGGTCAATGACATTATTTGTATACATAGGTAAGTAATAGAGTAACTATAATACAATTGTTGTACATAAATGGTTATTATGATTTGTTTTAATTCTATTAATCTTTATATTTAAACATTGTTTTTGTTTATAACATTAATAATAATAATAGTGATTTGTATAGTTCTTAAAAGAACGTATTTTATAATTAATTGCTGATTGTTGATTAACATCAAATAAGAATATTAACAATAATGATAATTATTATAAACATTATTATTATAACATTTGAATTATTATAATATTTGTTGCAAATCTTAATAACAATATGAAATAATTATAATGAAAGTGATTGATAATTATTGCAAATCAAGAAATTGAAGTAACATTGTTATTATTTAATATTTGTTGCATTTTGACAATTAATGTTAATAACAATATTAAATATTAATAATAATAGAGATTAATAATAATTTTAAATATAAAGGTTGAAGTAATATTGTTGTTATATAACATTTGTTGTATTTCGTTAATTGTTATTATTAACAATAGTAATAATAATAGTTAATAATAATAAAAGGTAATATTTGTTTTAATTAGTATTTTATCAATAAAATCAATTGTTTATTGATATTTTAGTTAATAGTAATAGTGAAATTATTTATAAAAACAATTACATGTATCTAGCAACAATATTTATAGCAACAATAAAACTTGTTATATGATATAATAGCATAATAGTTTTATATGATTATAATATATAATATAACTGTCATGGATACGTGACACCTCCCCCCCTAAATTCGATCGTGGAGGTGATAGAATAGAACTGTAACGATCGAATCCTCGGTAGAGGAAAAATTAAAATGAGTTCATTATTTCTCTGAAAAAAATATTGTTATAGGATAAGAGGTGTCTCGCATATTATTCCTATCGAAATATTATTTATGAAAAGTTCATATGTATGCAGTCATAATTTATATAATAATGGAAATATATAATATTTTAATTAAGTCGCAGGTTTTTATTTCTCGTGGGTCCTTTACACGTATAAATCAAGTGACCTCTTCGATAGCACTTCTCGCAAGCTCCAGTCCATTTATATAACACTTTACGATTTCCAAAACTGTTTGTTTTGATTTCTGAACCGTTTTGTTCGCTAAAGACATAATTTTCGTTTAACAATTCTAATAATTTTCTGGCTGCAGCGTGTTTTGCCTGTTTGATATTTGGAGCTTCGTCACTGCTACATGTATATTTAGAACAATCTTTAGTTAACGTACATTTTGCGATGAAAGTCGGAATATTAAATAAATTGAAAGATGTTATTTCGTATTTTGGAGGTGTAAAATCGTATTCTACGCTTAATTCATTAATCAATTGCATAGGGCTAGCGACTGTGGCTGCATTTATTGTTCTAAATGGAACTTCCATTTTTTTTTCTGAAACATACAGAGAATACATTTTATAGAGAAAGACCAAAAGTTGCTAATTGATTAAGAATAGAATATCGTTCTATGGAGTATGAGTTGTTCTTAACATAAAATCTCGTAGTGAAAACTTACATTTATCGTTATTATAGTAGTATTAAAATTATAAAAGGGTGGCATGATTTTGTTTGAATGTTAAATTTATTATTTTTCATTATCAATTTTCGAAGATTATTGTTGAAGCTTCAGAATCATAATCGACCTCATTAGGTTCCGAATCCGATTCTGAATCGGATTCTATAAACGACTGCTGTACTACATGTGAATTTGGATCTTCTACACTTAGTTTGAAATCAATAAAAGCTCTACAATTCTCGCAATTATCTGCTCTTTGTCTAAAAAAATATACTGGTTTGTCGCAAGCATGACAATTGGTATCTGATAAATTGCTGAATGGCGTACATCTGTCCGTAAGTTCACAAATATTATCGCGTTCGTCGTCAGTTATTAAAAAATAGCAGTCAACGCATAACGGTCTTCCTAGTATTGGATTGAATAATACTTGTTCATCTGCGTGTATTTTAATGCAACAAAAATAATTCATGTATAAACTATGTAAGAATGTAGAATAATAGCTCAATAGATTTGTTTTGTTTTTTCGTGCAATTTTGGGAGCAGTCGTCTCAGTTGGCAGCATTTTCCTGCGAGGAGATATAAAAAAAAAAAAAAAATTGTTTTATTTTTAATATTTTGGGCATACCAAAGTATGCTTTCAATAGTCATGCCATTAATAAGGAAAATCATCTGCGAATTATTTATTATTTGGATTCATGCGTGATACATATGACAAATAATTTTCCCCATTTCCCTTTTGCTATACATGCGTACTAAGATAGTGTCAAATTTCAATTTCTATTCCATTTTGTATGAGATTCTGATTGTCTAGGAACTTATCGATGCATTGAGTACATTGAAAGGCTGTACAACAAATGGATATTATTTTGATGTTACAAAAGAAACAGACTGTATTAAATCGGCGTATTTGTCCGATTGAATGCCAAGTGCTTCGACATTCATAGCTTTCTTTTTCATAATCTGACAATTTGAGGAAACAATATTCACAGATACGCATTGCCGAGTGAGTTGATTTTACATAGATCAATGGTGTATTTTCGTCTAATTTGAAACATTTGGTGATGAATAGTATGTCATAAGTTTCTGGGTGATGTTCTAAGCAAATACCGTCGAAAGATTTCTCGTTTTCAGGTATTTCTTGAGGAGGTTTCATGATTCTAAAAATGATAGAAAGAGAGAAAATTTTTGGTTATAGGCAAGTTACTAGTCTGAGTGAAAAAAGTTTACTGATTTATGATTTTACTGCTTCTAGGATTTATGACGTTGGTTGGGAGGCATCTTCTTTTTGAAAGTTATTCACAGTGTGATAATTGGAGTTTCTAAGGTTGTCGTTTTTTTTTTGACAAAATTTTAGAAGGGTTTAAGTCAAGAGGTTTGTGTGTTTTTATGTATTAGAAGTAAAAATAGGGAAAGTTTTGGAGAAATGAAGCTCGAAAGGGTTAACTTTGAGAGTGAGAAGAGTGTTAGTCGAAGTTTAGATCCTTTGAGTAAAACATGGAATCGTTTCAGAAGGAAAATGTTGCAAATGAGTTTTCGGAATTTTTCGGAAACGAGTTTTTATCGTCGGATGATTTTAATTTTGATTCTTTGATTGATTTTGAGGTTCCAGAGTCTAGTTTGAGGTTTTGCGAAGGCGGGGAAAATAGTGAAGTGTGTGTAGATAGTGACTTTTGGTCTGATTTAGATCGAACGTTCTTTGGGGAGTCGGAAAAAGACGGCGAGACTCTTTATGAGTCAATACTTTTTAATCTGGATGAAGGACAAGAGAAAAGTGTTGAAGAAAGTGTAAGTGCTGTGCATATGGATGTTGATGAATCTATTAGTGAAAATAGAAATGCTGAGGTTAATGAAGTTGTTTCTCCAATTGAAGACTCTGTTGTTCAGACGGAGAATATACGCGATTCATTTGAGGATGTGAATCAAATGCCTCGATATGAGTTGAGACAATGGTCTCATGATATATGGAAGGAAGTGACACATTTCAACATTTTTAAAATAAGGATTGTTGAAGGTGTAAACCATCATGGTCCCGGATGGTGGGCTGATTTTCCTTTGGCACAACAGGAAATGTTAAGAGCTCAAGTCATTTCTGAGTACCATTCGCAACCATCTGGTGTTTTTAAAATAAGTGAAAGGTTTTGTCATTTTAATGAAGAGCGTCTTCTTGTGCTGGTAAGCATTTTTATATATATATATATATATATTTTTATTAATTTTTTTTTTTTATAACTATAGATGAAAGAATATATTTGAATTGTTTTTTGCAGGTTGATAGTGATCGCGTTAGGTATGACAATGATGACAAACGAGTTTTATTGTCGCCTAAATTTTTGGTTTTAAACAATGGTATGCGTGTTCAATTGCCTTGGCTGTGGGCTGGTTTTGACCGTTCTTGGCGTTACCGTAGAGCAGCTGAGGTTAAAAAACAATTGGACGAAGGTGGAATGGAAGTGATAGTTAAGGTTGACAGAATGCGATTTAGAGTCGTAAATTCTGTACTTGAACAGGTAAATATAATCGAAAATAGAAATTGATTCATTTATGAATTTGTTTTTGAATTTTTATTATTTGTTTATAGTTTTTACCATGAGGGGAAGAAGAAGACGAAGGAAAAAGTGAATGTGACAGTTAGTGACTGTGTTTTAAGTGAAAATATTTGTATATAAGTGAAAAACGAACGGATGATTACACTAAAGTGTTCAGAAATTTAGGTTGTGAGTGTGAAGTTTTGAGCTGTTCAAGTCTGATTGGTTCGTTTTCCAGAAGGTTCAAATCTTGGTGAGTTACTGGAGGTTCCAGAGTTTTTAAATTTATCGCGTTTTTATGGATTTTTATGTATAGGCACAATCCGAATAGCATGAAGAGAAGTGAGATAATAATGAATACAATTGTTACTATAAAAATGTAAAAAGATAATGTTTCAAAGTCCTTGCTGATTTCTGTTCTTTTATTATAAGACTTTTGAAACTGAAGAAATGTAAATAATTGTTGTTCAAGGGTAGATAGTGAAATAATTTCATTATTATTCCAAGAACTGAATAAATTTTTGAGTAGTGGATTTGAGTTTAATGATAAGTTGTAAAGATTAGGAGCAATTTTATGTAGTGAAGTTGAATGGCCTGTAGTGGGGGTAATTTTTAGAAGAGATTTTGATTTTGTGTTAATCTGTGGCAAGACTAAATTATTTGCTTCAATGATGCAATCGGATTGTGTTTGTAAAATACCAGCGTTATTGACAGTAATCTGAGTAGAAATTTTTTGTGGACAATGGATTCGAATTTTTGTAGGAAAAGGAGTGGAGTATAACCATCCTTGATAAAATTTAAGTGGAGTCCATTGGATGTTATTAGTTATTTTTAGATAGAATTGGCACTGATATAGTTTATTTTCTGTAAGGAGTGCTGTTTCGCAAATTTGGTTGTTTAATGTGCTCCATTCAGGGGGAGTGAAGGTACAAATTTTTCCAATTTGTGTTGAATGACAGGTATCATAGAGATAATCGTCGAAGGTAAAATAAGTTTGTTTGTCATTTGAAAGTGCCAAATAGGAAATTTTAGATTTGATAAAAATGGATGTAGTTAAGTCTGAATTAAATGTGTGATAAATAGGGATTGAATAGGGATTGAATAGGGTTTGAATATTTGATATTTCTTTTCTGATATAAATGGAAGAGAGAGTGAGATAACTAATTTCTTCTCATAAAAGAAAAGTTGGATTTTAGCAAATATTAGAAGTTCAGAAAGAGTGAGGTCGTTTGCAGTTTGGTATGGAGAACTTATGGATGCTAGATTCTTGATTGAATTGAAAGGGTTTAAAGACAGTAGAGTAGGATGCCAATTACCATTAATTGTAAAAGCTAAATTAGTTGATAGCTGTTGTATACTGAGAATATAATGGTGTGTAGCGTCTTTGATGTTAGTTATCCATGATACTTCGAACATTTCGTACAAGGAATCTATTGAATTTGGAAACTTTAGATGCCAGTTTTTAAATCTAGCAATTGTGTTTTGGGCATGGATGATTTTTTTACAAGTATCTGTTAGAATAGAAGGAAAAATATAAATCTGTTTTTCATACCAGTCAAAGGTAGAATTTTCCGACTGTTGCAGTTTGATAAGTGCTGTTTTAAAATTTTGAAAATCATCTTTCAATGTGATGTCGACAGTATTTTCTAGAATTAAAGAAATTTCGTTTAAAACTGATTTTATTTTTCTTTCTTTAATTATTATTTGTGCTGTTATTTCGTTGAGAATGCAGTTATTTTGACAATGGACAGTCAGTTCTTTGAAAGTGTCAAGTATTTCGTATCCAAAATTCAAAAAGCTTAATATATTGATATAAGAAAGAAGATGCCAGCTGCCAGAGGTAAAAGTTATATTGTCTAATGGCTCGTAATAAATACTAGAAGCGTTTGAGATAGAAGTTATAATGAAATTGTCAGCTTCATAAGATTGTATAGGATTTAATTTGATGATTATGATGAGAGTACAAATCCTCAACATGTCGCTTCTCGAGTTCCTAGAATAAAAGGGTCTTTTTACCATCATTTTATTGGTGACAGCATGCAGAGAGATTAACTAAACAAAAGTAAAGAATTAGATTAGTAGTCATAATTACACATATATACCATGCTATTAAAAATTAAAACTAAAATAAGAGTTGCGTGCGTAAGAGATTCATGCTTATCGTCTAACAATTGTAATAAGGATTTGATGGTCTAAACCCACACTTCATGCACTTTTTATAGGAATTTGTAGGTGATTGGTTGTATGAGGTTGAAGGTTGAGGAATTGGGTGGATTGGTAAGTTATGTCTAATTCTTTTTTTGAAGGGCAGATTATTTATTTGTTTTATATTAGAACGTCCATTTTTGTTTGATTGTGAAAGTGGATTGGTTTTTAAAGAATTGGATTCTAAATTTACAGTCAAATTTTGAAAGTCATTTTGAAGATTACTAGCTCTTTCTGTTTCTATTTTCTTAAGTATAGAATGAATGAGTTTACAAGCTGCCTGGTCTTTTGCTTGTTTTGGTGTGCTACCAATTCCACTTTCTTTCATTTGATCAGTTGTACAAATGCTCATATAGGTTGAGGATGTATTTGAATATTTGATACGGAAAGTTAACATTTGTGGTTTTGAGATTTGGAATTTTTTACAAGTATTTTGTAATTCTTCAAAGGCATTTAACTGGAAGGATTGATAGGAATTGGAGACTTGGGCTTCTATTTCTGGTATCATTTTCAATAATGTTTCTGTAACATGCTGCTTTGTTAGTTCAGGATCATATCCCAGCCCAGTTACTTTTTGTTTTTTATACTCTGCAGTGATTTCAAAAAATAATTCATTTTTCTTATCCTTTCTTAATTTATAAGAGTAGTTCATGCTGATTACTTTTTTAAAAGTGAAAAGTTTGAGGTATATTAGATAGTTCTGTTAGTTCACTGTGTGGATATAGGCTGGTGGTTTCGTTTTTCTTTTGTTTACCTGTTTTAAAGTTTTCTTCAAGTAAATGTGTAGATATATCGGGTGCTGAAGGATTCGTATCAAGTGGTTCTTGTTGTTGGTCCTGTGCCCTTTGGTTTTCTCTACCTAAATGTAATAAAAGGTTAGTTACGGAGTCCCAAATTGCTCCTATTAAGTGAAATGACCAGCCAAAAACAGTGTAAAGTGCATAACCGTGAATTATGGTATCAATTATTATTTTAATGCCTCTTATGATAATGATTACTCCTATAAATCCTGCGCTAACTGTGCCGAAATTCGAGAATACTGTCCATATTTTTGTCCAAGTTGAGTGAGCAATTTTTTCAATAGTTTCCTCATCAAAAAGATTCATTAACGAGATTCCTTGATTTAGAGTGGATTGACCCATGATTCCACGAGCTAATGTGTTGAGAACCATCGGTTTTTCCGCGGGAAACATTATGTGATCGCGCAGTTTGTTTAAATCCGATTGAGAATATATTCCGCTTGTTGCAAGATGAGCCGGATTTGTATATCGCAATGTGGGTTTTGTCAAAGGTTTCATTATTTCTGGGGGTAAAGATTCGATTGGATTTGGAATTAATTTATACCAAGCATTTCCCAAAAAATACACAATTGGAACAAAAGAGTTACAACTTGTTTGAGTGCCTTTGTTAGTTAAGATGTGAGTTCTTGGTGTAATAAAAGAAGTCTGATTTCCTCTATAGATTGGTAGGTGTAGATAACATTCTTCTGTTTTGCGATATTTAACCTCAATTGGAATGCATTTAATTATATGCACAACTTCTCCTGCAATTATTGACATGTAACCTGGACCTTTCATTAAATGATAAGCAAATTCATCAGGAGCTTGAGTAGCTAAAATTAATGTATTTTTAAAAACTTGTTGCTCTAATTTACATTTTTGAGTTAAAACATCATGATATAGTTTGTTCACTTCATTACGAATGTGTCGTTCAATATATACAAATTTTGAATTGATGTATGTAAATAAATCCATATTTTGGACAAGTGGTTTCTTGTTTAGAAGCGTTGAGGATCCTGGTGTGATTTCAAGTATTAATAATTTTGGATGTTCAGTTCTAATCATTAAAAGATTACAGACTGGATTTTTTGCTTTTTGTGTTAAAACGAAAGTTATGTCTTGAGTTGTAAGTGAATATAATATGTTTGGGCTTTGTGTTTCATTATCTTGAGTTTTATTTGCGTAACCTTCATATAATATTTCATATTTATTAAAATTGCAAATGTCATCAGGCAGAGGATTCCAAAAAGTTTGTCCTCCTTCCATGTCGACACAATGGGATTCTGAAAGCGAACATGTTATTCCTGATCGTAAGTGTATTTTATCTGTATTTAAATTCACGTTAGCATAGTATTCTTGAAGTGTGATTTTTAATACGCCTTGAACGATTACGTTATTCCACGTTCCAAAAGGATCTGAATATTGAGTTCCAGAGCAATCTCCATTCATAGCCAAAGATCCGGCTAGTAGTACGCTGTGATAAGATGTTTGATTAATTTTTAAATTTGAGATTTGTAGGTTTTGGCCCAAGGATATTGTACCTGATGAGTGTAGTGTATCACATTGTTGGTGCGAAATTTCATGTATATATTCACTTTGTCCATTAGTTACTGCTGAAATATGTGAATGCATTCCACAGTAAGATATAGTACGTCTAATTTCGATCTTGCATTGTCTTACTTGGGTGAGTGTGAAATCACTTATTTGTAAAAGTTGAATGTAAGTTGTTTCTATGTGTAATTCAGGTTCAGGTATATCACATTCTCCTACCTCAAGAAGAGACAGTGTTGTTAAATTAAGTTGATTGGATCCACAGTCGTATCCGATGATTGCTTCTACAGTTGTTGTCATTAATATCAGCATGACTAAGGTTGTCAGTTTTTTCTTTCCGGACCCCATGTCTAGAAAAGGATTTTTCTAGTTAACAAATTTTTATTCATTTTCAGGAATAAAATTTATTTGTTCACTGATTTGTTATTCTTATTTGTATTGGGTATAATAAATACTTTTTCAATACTTATTCAATGAGATCCAAAATTTCTGCTAATAATCCTTGTCCAGATTGTCGTAAACTTAGTATAAAATTGTGGTATGCAAGTGGACCACGAGTTTTTATTGCGAGTATTATGTCTTCTATAGTTGATGGATTTGTTATATCATAAAGCCATAGTGGAATATTATGATCGTCTCGGTTGAAGATTTTATTTCTTATTAGGAAAGGCCAAATTGTTACTATATCTATGTTGTTGACAAGAAGATCGCAATATTTATCTATTCTTTTTCGATGGATGGGATCCATTGAGGAACGATATCTGAAAGTAGTTTCCAATTTAGTCTGCTTTATTTAATCGAGCACGTTTTAGTCGATTAATATGTACTACTTTTGGCTTATTTTTAATTTGAATTTTAACATTGCCTTTTCCTAAAACTTCTAAAATTTTATAATGACCAGAATATTGATTTTCGAGTTTTTTAGGTTTTGGACCACTTAGTAAAAATACTTCTTCATCAACGTTGAAATTTTGTGGGCTTATATTTCTATCGTAGTACTTTTTTGATTTTTCTTTTGCTGCAATAAGATTATCTCTAGCAATTGCTCTTATTTCATGGAGTCGGGTTACTAATTTAATCAAGTAATCATCATATGTTTCTAGTTTTTCATGTTCTGGAAGGGGTTCGCTTGAAGGTTGTCTGGCTAATTTACCAAAAACTAATTCGTATGGACTGCAACGAGTTCCTTCATGAATGCTTGTGTTGTAGGAAAATATAGCTAGTTCTATCCAGTTTTGAATTGACGAATTCTAAATATTTTGGCTAATCTTCGAATAAGATTACTTAAGAAATTTTTACCTTGATCCGTAAGAACTGCTCTAGGTGATCCAAAAATACATATAAATTTCTTTACAAGAGCATCTGCTATAGTACTTGCGAGAGAATTAGGAAGTGGTATTGCTAAAGAGTACTTAGTGAAGTTATCTTGAATTGTTAATATATACTCATTTAATTTTTGTGTCACAGGCAATGGACCTACAATGTCCATAGAAACTTTTTCGAAGGCAGTTCCAGGAGTATCAGTTATTATCATAGGTTCTTTTGTTTTTACGCGTACAAGTTTCTTTAATTGACATTTTAAACAAGTTTGAATATATTTTTGAATATCTAGTATTCTATTGAAAGTTTTAGTAACTCCTTTATGTCCACCTAAGGCCGATGAGTGAGCTTCTTCGATTAATTGAGATTGTTGTTCTTTAGTTGCATATTGTGTGATTCCATTACATATTATGATTTTTATTGGTGAGTCAGAAAAAGCTAATTTTATGGTACTTAAAATTTCTTCCCATAAAATATTATTAATTTCAGGTGTTTTTGCTATACTAATTGTGCGTAATTTAAGGCTTTTTGCTTTTGAATGGAGTGAATAAATTGATAATTTGATATTCTTTAATGTATCACTTAAATTTTCTTTTAATTCAGATTCTATTGGTAATGCTAAATGGTACTGTAATCCTCTACGAAATTCTTGTGCATGACCTACGCAAAGGTTTTTGTATTTATTTTTGACTCGAGTTTTGCATATTGTCTTTGCTTCAATTTTGATAATATATATGTGATTACCGAATTTTCGGTTTCGTCATCAGAACTTGAATTTTGATTGGAGGATTGATTTTCCTCGAATTTTGAAGAATTTGTGGCTACCGGAGGTTCGGGCTCGCCATCAGAATCGTTAATATATGTTTGTATTGAATAGAAAGGATTTGTATGTTTCGTAGAATTTGTAGATTTTTTAGATTTTGTTTTCGTCTTATAATTTTCTTCTTTATTATTTTCTTTGATGAAATATTTTGAATCATTATTGTTTTTAGATTCAAATGTATTTGTTTTATTTTCAGTTTCTTTAATATTTTCGACAGGATTTCGAGATAATGCATCAGCATTAACATTCGTTTTTCCTGCTTTATATACAACATCGAAATCATATTCGGCTAATTTAAATCTCCATCTTGTTACTCGAGAACAAGGGTCTTTAGAATTTTGGAACCATACTAATGGTTTATGGTCGGTTACTAGAGTGAAACGTCTGCCGTAAAGGTAAGGTCGAAAGTGCTGAACTGAGTATACTATTGCTAGTGCCTCCTTCTCATAAGTGTCAAATTTTCTTTCACTATCGTTAAGTGTACGAGAAGTATAGGCTATCGGTTTATCTTGTCCTATTTTTCCTTGAGAAAGTATACCTCCTATCGCATATCCGGATGCGTCTGTAGTTAATATAAAGGGTTTGGAAAAATCGGGTCGCTGCAGTAAAGGTTCTTCGCATAATTTTTGTTTTAATATATCAAAAGCTACTTGTTGTTTTTCAGTCCAAACAAAAGGTGTATCCTTTTTTAAAGGTTGTGTCAAGGGACTCGCAATTTTAGAGAAATTTTCAATAAATCTTCTGTAATAACCGGCTAAACCTAAAAATTGTTTAATATTCTTCTCATTTTTTGGTCTTGGAAATTCTTGTACAGATTTTATTTTTTTAGGGTCGGGTCTAACTCCGTTTTTGTCTATAATGTGTCCTAAATAAGCTACCTCAGGTCTGAGAAATTCACATTTATCAGGTTGTAAATGTAAGTTACTTTTTCTAAGTCGATTCATAAGTTCATCGAATTTTGCTTCATGTTCTTCTAATGTATCTGCATATAGAACAATATCATCTAAATAAACAAAAAGTTCTGTTCCTTGTAATCCCGTTAATACTATATCCATAAGTCTTTGGAATGTCGCTGGCGCATTTTTTAATCCAAAGGGCATTCTATCAAATTCGTAGTGTCCAAATGGAGTTGAAAAAGCTGTTTTATGTGAATCTTTAGGATCCATGGGGATATGATGGAATCCAGTGGCTAAATCAAAGACTGAAAAATATCGTGCGTTTCCTAATTGATCTAAAATGTCTATTATGTTTGGTAATGGATAGGAGTCTCCGATCGTTTTGTCATTTAATTTCCTGAAATCTAAAACCATTCTCCACTTTCTTTGACCATGTGAATCTAGTTTTTTAGGTACAATAAATACTGGTGTATTATACGGTGATTGAGAAGGCTTAATTATTTTATTTTTTAAAAGTTCATTAACTTGTTTAGTGATTTCTTCTTTGTGTGCTGGTGGAAATCTATATTGTTTTGAGAAAATTGGTCGTTCGTCTACTGTAGGAATTGAATGCATAGCAGCATTAGTTGGTTCTAAAGGTTCATCTGGTATTTGGAATCTATCTGAATGTTTAGCAATTAATTTTGTTACATGATCGAACTCTTCTTGATTCAAGTGATCTAAACGAAGTAATTCTTTGATTATTTTAATTTTATTTTCTCCTGTGATTTTATAAAATTGAGATATTATTTGTTCTGTGTCACTAGAATTTATAAATTTGTCTATTAATTCTTCAGGGGATTTGTTATGATTCTTGTTCGTAAAAGTGTTAATTTGATTTGTAGTTGATTTAACTAAAGTACTACTCATTGTGATTTCTTCAAAATCTTCTAGCATAACTATAGGAGTTTCTATTTCTATAGGTATAGAAAGTATGTTTGCTACTTTTATATAGGCTTTTCCACCATGATTTTTGACAATAGCATTTCCTGCATATATTCCTTTTTTCAAATTAAGTAAAGGTATAAATCCTTCTTTTTGATTGGTATTTGAAATTCGGATACAAAGAGTTGAAATTGATCTTGCTGGCAAAATTATGGTCTCCGGATGTCGAAATGGATATTTATTATTTTGTATTTCTAAACATTTTGATATATAATTTATATTGACGTCATTATCAGTGAAAAATTCGGATCCTAGTACTCCATCTTCTTCTACTGGTACACTATTTGGAATTAAGTTAAAAATTGTGGGATATCCAAAAATATTGAGAGTTATCTGACCCAATGTATAAAGTGGTACATTATTTATACCTGTAAGGCGTAAAATTTCATCTTGATTTATTTCCACGTTGTGATCAATTATATTTAGTTTTATTAAATTTCGTCCTGCTCCTGTGTCTATCATCATACGTGCTGGGTTTTTTAGACCATCAGCAGATACCATAATAGAAGGAATTGGGTTGTCTGAGTGTACATTTATTTTTGTATTTATAATATTCTGATTTGAAGTGGGTGCTGTAAAATGTTTTAAATAGCCTCCCTCATTGCACCCTGATCGGGGAGGGGTCTGGAGTTTCCCTGGTTCTGTTTCTCAGCTCTGTTAGGTTGTTGTTGCTTTTTAAGCGATTCGTTGTATGCTCGACGCCGACATTCGTCAATTGTATGACCTATTTTTTTACAGTAATTACAATTTTTATTATTATTTATTTTTGGATAATTCGCTGAAGTATTTTGAAATTCTCTATTTCTATTAAAATTGCTAGTTGTTTGCTGTTGCCATGAACTTGGGTTTGGTGCAGATGATTGAGGTCGCCATTGACCTGGATTCTCCTGACGGGGGGTCCATTGACTCACGTTCGGTTGTGGACCTCTGTTAAAAGGTTGCCGTTGGTTATTTCTGTTGTAAAAAGTTTCATTATATGGAGGATTTCTTATAGGCTGCAATTTTCTTCCATAATTGTTTGAATATCCTTGTCTGTTTGAGGTTATTTGGTTCCATTGTCTACAGGTGGGAGCTGTATGTCCTCTTTTTCCACAAATTTGACAAAAAATTTCTTCCTGAGTTATATTTATCCTATTTCTGTCTCGTTTTTCTGATGGTCCTATTAAATTATCTTCTTTTTGCCTATATGGTGTACGTGCGGATCGTAGTGCTGCTGTTTCTGAGATTTTTCTTTCTATTTCTAGAGCGTTGTTTACCGTATCTTTAAAATTATGTACACCTTGTAATCTGGATTCAATTTCGGTTTTTAATCCTCGTAAAAAGCAATCCCGAATGTCGCTGTCAAGGGCTGCTTGAAAGTTTGCGTCTATTCTATCATTATTATTTGCTTTATGGGCATCTAATATTTTTTCTCCGAGTTCCCTAACACGAGTTGCGTAGGAATTTACTTTCTCACTATCCCATTGATAAATGTTACCTAATTCACCTTGTAATTGATATACTGATTTATTTAAGGAATAAACGCGTTTAAGACTATCTATAATATCTTCTACACTTCTGTATTGTCCTCCACTGACACATTTTCTTGCTTCTCCTTTGACCTTTGTTTTGATCAATTTAGTTAAGTTTGATTCTGTCCCTGCAGGAAGCATATCTTTTGCTTCTCTACATCCTTCTATAAATTGATCCAGAGATATATTATCTCCTGTAAATATTGGTACAACTTCTAATGCATCTCGTAATGATACTACTTGATTATGAGCAACAGTTATAATTTGTGGGTTATTGGTAGTCATTTTATTTGAAATAGGCGAATATTCTTCTTTATATTGTTTAATTAGAGGTTCTAATAATTGTGGATCGTTAGAAATTGATTTTTCGGGATCTTCTGCTAATTTTTCTGGAAATTTGTAATTTAATTCACGGTCTGAGTCTTCTGAGGATTCAGATAAATGTAATTGTTCTTTATAATTTGAAGTATTCGTTGGGATCAAAGTGCGGTCAAATTTGTCGACTATAGTAGAATTTCCGGTTAAATTTGATGTATCAAAAATACTTTTATCGAATAATATTGAATCTGTTAAAGCTGATCGGTCTTTTGGAGGTATACTAGAACTAATTATAATACTAGTATCTTGATTAGTATTTCCTGATAACTCTAATTTTTGGGACGTAGAGGCACTAGTATTTGAAGGAGTATTGGAAGTTTTCAAATCTTGGTTTTCAGCTGCTTTTTTCTTAATTTCAAAAGCTTTTTTCCTATTGTCTTCTATAATTTCAGCAAGTTTTGGATTGTTTTTAGCCTGACTACGAGTAATACTTTTTGTTATTAAATTATCTTTCTTATTTTCCACAGACATTTGGATTCAAGATCATGACGATGAAAAATATAAATTTTTGAATTTAATCGATTTAGGTTTAACGATTTTTCATTTAAAAAACAAATTCTTAGATAAAAAGTATATAATTTTTTGTATATTGGACGAATTTTAATTCAATAATTTAATAAATAAGAATAAACATTTAAAGAAGAAACAACAGAAATTTAATTTTTATGAATTTTATAAACTTTGTGTAAAATTGTATAAAAATTCATGATGTATGTACCCAGAGCATCAAATTTGTGTAAAAGATTGTTTTAACCTGCCTTAAACAATCCAAATCTTATATTTTATACGGTGAAAAATTGTTTATAAAAATATTTCAGCTGCGCAATATTTTGAAATTATAAAATATGAAATTTGTTTTTTTTTAAATTTTTCGAAAATGAAGAAAAATCAATTAAAATATAATTTTAGGCATAGTTTAAATAAAACAGAATAGCTTATAATTCTCAAATGCGGAGGCAAAATATTTCTCAATATTGAATTAAATCTCATACGCACTGTTTTTGTATTAAAAAAAAAATATTTTATAGAGGCACCTATTAAAATTATATTCAGATATTAAAAACTTGAATACAGGAAATTTGAATTTGAATAATTATTATTAGACTATATAATAATTTTTGATAATATTTTTATGTATAATTTATTTATTTAAAGTTGTAAAATAAAATATATTTGATTTTCTTGTATTCAATTTTTTAAGAAAATTAAAACTGCTACCAACTTGTCGACTTGTTCAATGGTTATGGAGAAAAAATAATTTTAATTATCAGAAAAATTTAACTCAAACTGAAATTATTTTAAAGAAATTTCAGGAGATTTTTGTAAAAAAATATGAAAACTATTCAAAAAAAAAATTTGCATAAAATTCATAAGGCTTGATGTTTGCCAACGGCCGATGCACCAGAATAATTAGCTCTGTGACGTCCTAAGTTTTAAATTAATATAGATATTTCCTACCTAAAGTCTAGAGCCAATTACCCTAACTATGTTCCTCTGTTTATTGTTAAAATTAACAATTAACCGGGTAGAGGACAAGCCCAATGAATCAAATTACAAACTTTGTTAATAATAATTTATTATAAAAATACAAATTTTATTTTAACCCGAGCGACTTTTTAGTTGTTGGTTGCAGGCTGTTTTTCTTTGATTGGTCGAGTCCGATTGGTCCAACCCTAAAGAAAAACACACCGTGAGTCTAAAGGGCTCAAAAGAAAAGAGAACTTTAATAAAAACAAGTTATTTGACTTATCGGTTGTTATTGATGAGGTGGCTTCTCGAAATTGATAATCCTTTAGGTTCTGTTGATCCTTTTGGCAATCGGGTACCTCCCCTAATTACCCTTGTTGACCAACAGTGGCAGGTTAATTCTTTGTTTAATTGGTATCCTAGTTTTGATGCCTCAATGACAATGGCACTAAATCCAATGTTATGAAATTCACTCCGTTGTTAATAGATTGGTTTCCCGAACACGTGGAAATTATGGCCACTGAGATTTATTACGGTACGGCAACGAAAAACCGGTTCTAATGATGCTGCTCGATCTTATGCTCCCTTAGACTCGCTTCGACTCAGACTCCGACGCGCTTAGACTATTGTTTAGGCCTTGCAGCCTGGCTTATATTGTCGTCTGTAGTCTCAACTCGTAGGTAGAAAGCATGGGAATTTGAGTTCCATGGTTTCAATAGCTTTTTCGAAGTCCATTAGAATCTTAGGTGTCAGTGTGGTGAGTTGAGACTATGGGCCAGTTTGCTGGTGTGCTGCGTTGGTGAGCTTAGGGACTCACACCGATTTTCCAAGTCCGTGTGGGTCATGCTTTCGTGGTGTGGGTGTACTCACATCTTCTCAAGGGCTGTGTAAACCCGTACCATCAGGTTTTTAGGTAGATTTAGTCGCAAGGGTCAATGACATTATTTGTATACATAGGTAAGTAATAGAGTAACTATAATACAATTGTTGTACATAAATGGTTATTATGATTTGTTTTAATTCTATTAATCTTTATATTTAAACATTGTTTTTGTTTATAACATTAATAATAATAATAGTGATTTGTATAGTTCTTAAAAGAACGTATTTTATAATTAATTGCTGATTGTTGATTAACATCAAATAAGAATATTAACAATAATGATAATTATTATAAACATTATTATTATAACATTTGAATTATTATAATATTTGTTGCAAATCTTAATAACAATATGAAATAATTATAATGAAAGTGAATGATAATTATTGAAAATCAAGAAAATGAAGTAACATTGTTATTATTTAATATTTTTTGCATTTTGACAATTAATGTTAATAACAATATTAAATATTAATAATAATAGAGATTAATAATAATTTTAAATATAAAGGTTGAAGTAATATTGTTGTTATATAACATTTGTTGTATTTCGTTAATTGTTATTATTAACAATAGTAATAATAATAGTTAATAATAATAAAAGGTAATATTTGTTTTAATTAGTATTTTATCAATAAAATCAATTGTTTATTGATATTTTAGTTAATAGTAATAGTGAAATTATTTATAAAAACAATTACATGTATCTAGCAACAATATTTATAGCAACAATAAAACGTGTTATATGATATAATAGCATAATAGTTTTATATGATTATAATATATAATATAACTGTCATGGATACGTGACAAAATATTTCAAATGAAACAATTATTTTTTGTGCCCTCTTTTGAGGATATTGTTAGAATTTCCTTTTCTCACAATTTTACTGGGAATTTTTATATAAATCAGGATCACCTTCGGTAAGTACGCTTTATTTCACTCTCTAAATCAAAATAAGTGCACTCAGAAAAAAGATTTGATTGAATCAAAGAAAATTATTTGCGAAAGACTTTCTTTGATTTAAAGAAATGATTTGTTTAAATGAAATGAAATTTGTTTAATTCAAACATAATGTCTTTAAACGAAATAAATACTTGTTTGAATAAAATTAATTTTTCTTCAAAACAAAGAAATTAATTCAATGATATATGGTCAAAGATATAAATTGTTTGATTGAAGGCAGAAATTTATTTGATTCGAACAAATATTCATTTGGTCCAAAGATGTTTTGTTTGAATCAAAAAAATTTTGTTTCATTAAGGTAGTTTTCATCCACGAAAAGTAAACCTCAGGCAAAAAATGATAATTTTTCCTTTAAGAATAGCAATATTATTATTGAAGGGCTATTTTGAAAGAGAAAAGATTATTTTCCATAAAAAACATTTAAAACACAGAAAAATAATTTTATTACTAAATTTTATTTTGGATCCAACTTTTTTTCTTATCGCTTCTTATCAAATTTTAAAAAATTATGCGATTCTAATAAATCATGAATCATTTTTTCAGAGAAAAGATTTTCCACAACTTCACCGTTTCTGATTTTTAAAAATAAATTCTTTAATGGCTGAAACCAATAAAAAAACATTTTCCAAAACGAAATTTTTATAAACAAATTGCTGAATTTGATAATAATTTATTCATTTTCGAAAATTGGAAATGGTTAAGTTGTGGAAAATCTTTTCTCTGAAAAAATGATTCATGATTTATTAGAATCGCATAATTTTTTAAAATTTGATAAGAAGCGATAAGAAAAAAAGTTGGGTCCAAAATAAAATTTATTAATAAAATTATTTTTCTGTGTTTTAAATGTTTTTTATGGAAAATAATCTTTTCTCTTTCAAAATAGCCCTTCAATAATAATATTGCTATTCTTAAAGGCAAAATTATCAATTTTTGCCTGAGGTTTACTTTTCGTGGATGAAAACTACCTTAATGAAACAAAATTTTTTTGATTCAAACAAAACATCTTTGGACCAAATGAATATTTGTTCGAATCAAATAAATTTCTGCCTTCAATCAAACAATTTATATCTTTGACCATATATCATTGAATTAATTTCTTTGTTTTGAAGAAAAATTAATTTTATTCAAACAAGTATTTATTTCGTTTAAAGACATTATGTTTGAATTAAACAAATTTCATTTCATTTAAACAAATCATTTCTTTAAATCAAAGAAAGTCTTTCGCAAATAATTTTCTTTGATTCAATCAAATCTTTTTTCTGAGTGCACTTATTTTGATTTAGAGAGTGAAATAAAGCGTACTTACCGAAGGTGATCCTGATTTATATAAAAATTCCCAGTAAAATTGTGAGAAAAGGAAATTCTAACAATATCCTCAAAAGAGGGCACAAAAAATAATTGTTTCATTTGAAATATTTCATTAAATGCAATTTGAAATGATTTCCATGAATAAATTTCCTAGTTTTCTAAAGTCCGGGGACTATTTCATTTTTTTCGATATATAACTAAAATTACTTTAAATTATATAGATTTATTTTAAAAACGCTTGAAAATCGAGGATATTTTACAATTGGTATTGTTTGCAATAATTTTTGTAAAGAGGAACTACTATAATTATTTGCGTAGATCTTTTTATTTAAATATTCCCAACTTATTCAATTTAAAATTGGAAATATTACTATTAAGCAATTTTCAATACCTCATTATTTTTTAATCTGTCCACTTCCGCAGGAAAAAAAAACCGATAGAACGCGCGTCTCTTTCAATTGTGTATCTGTCATTTGCATATTCAGGAAATAAAAATTCAATCGGATGGTGACACTTGGAATCTGCCATTTGTGCGCAATGTTTTAAATCTGCCATTCGACATTGGTTAAATCGTTAAGTGAATAGGGTTGAATAAGACTGATTAACCTCAAATAATTTCTAATGGCAATGTACGATTCATTGATGTTCGCATGAATCGGTTGAAATTCCAAATGAAATGGAAGTCTTAAAAGGTCACTCTGAATAAGAGAAATACAATAAAAACAGAATACGAATTGTATTGTAAACGATTGTTCACTTTAAATACATTATTTTCTATCGGAAATATTGGTTTTCAATCTGTTAATGCTGAAATTCCAGTGACTGATACGCAATTCAGAACACCTCAAAGCCCATTCAAATTTAACGCAAGTGAATGGTTTTTTGTTTCCTGGGTTATGATTTTCTTGTAAGCTTTTAATTAATCACTTGTAAAAAGCACTTATAGCCTTAAAAAATCCTTTGAAAATTAAAAAAATTTTGATTTCAAACGATTTTATAATTCCTTTCATTTTTAGATCATTGTATCATTAATTCATCTGATTTACATTGTACTTTTGTAAAATTTCAATAACTGTAATTTAATTTTCATTTGCAAGACTGTAAGAGTATTGGATTTAAATTCTAAACTCAAAATTTCAATTTCTCATTTCGACCAAAAATATTGACAGTAACAATTTTTCCCTTCATAGATGTACTTTATTACCATAAGGTATAGGTAAGAATGAATATTAAATAGTTATTTCCTGTAAGTAATTATTTATTTAGTTATTTCATAAATTTCGGGTCGGCTGCAAATTTTTCCTACGTTAGCAAACTTGAAGCTATGTTTCCACATTTTATCTTTAAAGGAGTGTTTTTATATTCTAATAAAATAGAATTACAAGAAAGGTAATTATGACAGTATTTATTAATTAAAAATGATTATTATTTTTAAAATTTACATAAAAATGCAATTAATTAACGTTCTGAATTTATAATATTCAAAATCAATTGAGTGAAATCAAAGAAAGTTAATAAATAAAACTACTTGAATACAACAGGTTATGAACCCAACCTCAAATTCTGCATTTAAATTCTACAAACAAATAGTATCGAATAAATAGTCCTTGCAGATCACACACTCGAAAGAATTATTTAACATTTCCTGAAATTCATAAAATTTATTTCACGTCATCAACATTATTTAAGACTTTTTACAAAATTTGTCAGCTGTCAAATTTTGTAAACAGAAGTCACCGGGCGAGCAGACGACGAGATGCATGAGACATCGAATCGAAGAAATCGCAGAAACTCAGAAAGTTAGGGAACGCTTGCTTTTACTTTATTTCGTATATGCTATATATAGACAAAATAAGGAGAGAGCCGAAGTCTCCCGAAGATTTTCGAGCATCTCCGTGTTTTCGAATTCAGAAGACACTGCGAGAAACACGCGTCGCCATGGAAACGGCTGAAAGTTGTGAAGAGGGCAGCACCTCGATACCCAAGAAAGAGTGATGTTCTATATATATCGTTCTCCCACTCCGAGGCCACTCGCCACATCTAGGTTTATAATATCTTTGCATGAAGGTATGGATATGGAAACTTATCCTGTATGCACACATGTCTCAGAGGGCGAAGAGGACGAGGAACTATTGAAAAACCTGGAGGCTCTTGACCCCTGTGGGGAATTTAATGACGATGCCTTCCCACAGAGAGTTCAAAACTTTTTGAGACAATACGAAGAGAAGGTATCCGAAGCGGTAGCCGAAACAGATACAACGACAAAAAAAAACATTGAGCTTCCTGAAAATCAAGAAATGGTGACCAAGGCTAGCAACCCGGACTTCCAGCTTCCTGATATTCAGCCAGGATATTCCAAAACAACACGGAAGAGTACTGTCCGATTTAGGGATGTCCCGGAGGAAAGTGGATCGCCAATCATTGGAAGACAGCCTCCAAGGAGATCATTATCAACCATACCAGGACCCTCGGTTGGTCCGGACGTGAGGTCAACACCTTTCTCAGCCGCTGAAGAAAAAGGGGACTTGGAAGAAAATAACAGTCCCACAAGGGTAGGATTGAAGTCTAAACCACGACGACTAGAACAATCAGAAAGGAGCGAAGCAGCCGCCATGAGCTCTCCACTTCACTCCAGCTCCTTGATCGATCTTACAGTACCTTATATCGATCCACCTTTGCCTCTGACCATTCAAGAAACACCAAAGGAGCCAAAACCTGTCTCTATCTGCACGAACGTAACTAACATCATGCACGAATGGACCGAGCCACTGGCGTACAGACGAGACAACTATGCACACTTCTTATCCGAGGATTGTGAACCCACAAACCCCATAGTAAAATTGCTTGTGGCTACCGAACGTCTTGAACTACAAGACATTCGGGAAAGTCAACCCAGAACAGGGCAAGTCCTCATCACTCCACACGGGCAACATAAAACGTATTCAGTCGTGATAAAGAAGCGGCACTTCGACGAAGTTGACTGGGAGGACGTGACCCAGGGGCTAAGGAACCTTTACCTGGCTCTGAAACGGGACAAGCAGACTACCGTCCGGATGGCAAATTCAGGAGATCTCCTAGGATTATTACCTCAAAATAAGATGACCGATCTTCTGTCACAAATATTCCGGGGTGGTGACATCACCATCACCCTCTGCCACGGAAGAATCGAGATCCCACCTGTCGTGATGAGGCCGAAGATAATTGAAGAATATCATGATAGCCTGATAGGAGGCCACAAGGGCATAACTAAGACATATAGGCGAATTAGAGAGCGGTACACTTGGCCAGGATTACGGGATCAAATCACCGACTTTATCCGCGGCTGTAAGAGCTGTTTCGGGCAAAAGCTATTATGCATCTAAACGCGAGAACCAATGCTTATCACGGACACCCAGCCGAACCTTTCGACAAGGTCTCCCTTGACACAGTTGGAAAATTGCCAACAACACCCAATGGCAACTGTCATATTTTAACGATGCAGGACAACTTCAGTAAATACTGCATCGCGGTTCCTATACCAAATCTCAAAACCACCACCATTGCGCACGTCGTCGCTACAGTCCTCTTTTCGCAGTACGGCGCTCCAAGGGCCATACTAACGGACAGAGGCGGAAGTTTCGTAAGTAAGCTGATGCGTAAATAAGAGAAGCTGTTCAATGTAAAGCAGTTAACGACCTCTGGCTATCGACCCCAAACTAATGGGTCTTTAGAGAGAAATCACATTGTACTGACTAGAGTTCTAAATTTCCCGGACATTTAAAATCCGCACTGATAGAAAGGAATGGCTGTTACAACGATATTTATGATTAATTTAACCTTACCTTATTGCTGGCATAGATACAGCAATATAAGATTTGTATTTTAACCATCCGAATATAACTGAATAAATATGAACGAATTAACCATATTATTGGTTGCTATGGAAAAATGTATTGTTCGCCTTCCCATATTATATTTTTGATTCGACCAGTTCCACTTACAATATTTTGATTTCTGTATTTAACATCCTGCGTTGTTCAGAGAGACATATTATTTTATAAATACAATTATAAATTCCCAACCTACAACTGAATGGCTAAAACTCCCGAACCATTTCTATCAGTGCGGTCACGTTCTCGTGACTGCGACCGTCATTTTAAGACAACTTGAGAATTTACAGAGAATTTAAGGGAGTTTTACCAGAGATGAGTTGGGAGATTGCTAAAGTAATGGAATAAGAGAATTTCACAAAAGTGGGCTGATAAACGCGCCCTCTGAACGCGTTGCGCAAAAGGTGTACTTTGCGCGTCGGTAAATAATGAAAGTTAGAAAATCCAGAAATGATTTACCATCAGAATTTCTATGGAGGGGCAGCGACGCGCGCTGCCCTTGTTTCTTCCTCGTCGCTCTTGCACGCGAGAACGACACGTCCCACTTCTCCTTATTCTCCTCGCTTCCTTCATGCAATGCTATTTTTAGATTTCACGCTTTCGGTTATCGAGTCCGAATTGAGAATTGTGTATTTCTGTCGAAACCGTGCAAAAGAGGCGCGAAGCAGACGACAATTTCAAATTTACGAAATATGTTATTTAAGAGACAACACTTTTTTTCCGATATTTTTGAAAAAATCTGCCTAAAATAAAAATCTGAAATATCGTGTAAAATTTTATAAGCATTTAAACACTTCAAAAATAAACTTTCAGTAAAATTTGATGCCAATAAATGTTCCAAATTTGAATCAATATATATTTTCCTATTCAAATTTCCATACTTCTTATCAATTTTGTGCATTTAAAAACTTTTTAGTTAGAGAGATATTTTCTATTAAGAAGAGATAAACATAAAATTCAAGTTTAAAATTTACATTCTCAGTTTTATGTTAGCAATATTTTCATCTCACATTTTTGTAGCCTAAGCACAGACTTTTCATTAAAAAAATGAAATGGTCTATGGAAAGGAAAAATTTTCTAACAGATGTGGATAAATTAAGAAGCTAAAATATGTGTTCATTAATATCTTCATATGAACATGAAAATATTTATCGATATTAAATTTTACATAAAAATTTTTGTCCGAACTGTTCAAATCTTGTTACAATATGACAAGATCATATGGACGAGTTCAATTTTTTTGATGAAATGTTTTGTAATTTTTAATTTGTCTGTTCTTCTGAAATCGGAGGAAGATTTGAACAGTAAACAACAAATTTTCCAACGGAATTCAAGGTCAATAAATGCTTAAAGTTTTATATTAAAATTTTAATTACAAAATTTTGAAGCTTTGTAACTATAACATTTTTTGGAATTTACATCTTCTACATGACAATTTGTATATATATATATATAAACTACCATCGGAAATTACAGAGGTTGACCTGGAGTTTCAAGTTTCGTTAAAGTGATTTATTTTATAGAAAGATATTACAAAAGAAATTTTAATTTAGATCTCTTTGAAGGAAATTAATAAGTATGTAAAAAAATTAAAATTTTAAAAGATTTTTTTTAGTGTGTCTTCATAGTGATTTGTTAACCTAATTAAAATATTTTTAGAAAGTCTTTTCTGGATTCTATATGCTGGGGTTGAACATGTTACAAAAAGTCGTGTAATTTTAAAAATGTGTATCCCCATACCAATGAAATCTTAAAGTGTGCTGTTCCATAAAATATTAGATATAATATATTTTACTTTTGAATAATCAAACCTTTTATTTATACTTATATATTGAAATTTTCATTTATAATATGTTATGTATTCTGAAAGTTTTTTCAAAATGTTTTATTCTAAAGGATTTATTTTCAATTTTACTTCATACCAAATTAAAGTTAATGTAGGATTTCGTGTGCTAATTTTGATATAATTTATGTATTTTTCAAATATTTAGACCTTTTATACTCAAACATTCAGAATTATTTTGAATTCAAAATGTTTTAATAAATTGCATTGGCTTTAGGGTCCATAAATGAAGAAGTCTATTATAAATTAAATCAAGGGTCATTACAATTTACTATTTTAATTGTTTTAATAAAACATTGAATAATTTAAAAACATTAAACATATTAATACGTTCATAGTTACATACTTAAGTTTAAAGAATTTGAAAATCTTTCTGTGGAAAAAAGACGTTTTCGAATGCACCGGGATTCGAGCCCGGGTATTTCGATTGCCGGTCGACTGTATGTACATTCGTGTAAAAATATTAAATATTTTGAAAATGTTTTTTCAAGTATTTTACTTTATAGTAATGATTTGTCGAATTTACTTCACACCGTATAAATCTCAAAGTGCAAGTTCGCATGCGAATTCAAATACAATTTATGCTTTTTTGTAACATTTAAAGCTTTTCTTTACACAGACACTTCCATCGGAAATTAGAGGTTCATATGTTATTTAAGCTATTGTTGAAGTAACTTAATTTTTATAATAAAAGGTTAATATTTTTTCATGATGCTAAAATAAAAGTTAACACAGTTTTGCTTCTAATAAGCCCAAGTTGAGAGCAAAATATTAATTTTGTAAAAATATACTACAAAAAATCTGCCCGCTTCGTGGGCACATTCTCATCGCGCGCTTCGTTTGCAAATTTGAGCGCGCCTGGGGCGCGCGATTCGATCGTCGCACATGGTCTTATATTCTTCGGACCCTAAAGCCAACTAAGACCATCAACAATATTTGAATATTAATACTAAGGGTCGATATAAGTCCTGTTTCATTATTATTTAAATTTATTACTTGTAATTTGATACTTAAGTTCAAGTCAATTTTATAATATTATCGATGTGAATTAAATTTCCTCAAAGTTACCAAATTTGTTTTTGATTTCAAATGAAAAAAGAAATTCAATTTACTTAAAGCTCTATCAGCCTTAAAGAACACATTCTTATCATGAAACTTGCGCTTCGCGCTCGATTTTCTGTATACTTTTCTGTAACTTTCTAATAATTTACAAGATTACAAAAAATCTATTTTCTTCCAAATATTTAAAAAAGGAGGAGAATTCATAGACTCTTTTAGAGAAAACGATTTTTTGTATTATCACTTATTTTGCATCACACATATTTTGGTTCAAAAATGGAATTTTTTATTTTCAATATTGTATTTTTTAAAACCAAAACATGAAATATATATCTTGTCAAAAAATGTCCTACTGAGAATTTGTAGACCTCATTTAGGCAAATAATTTTCTAGCTCAACGTTTTTTTCGTATGTTACATATTTTGTTCAAATAATGGAATTTTTGAATTTTAATCGTATTTTTTTAAATTATAATGAAAAATATACGATTTATTAGAAACTATATCTGAAAATATTTGTATATATTATTGAAACGAACAATTTTCCATTCTTACGTTTTTTTCGTATTTCACATATTTTAGTTAAAAAATTGAATTTCGGATTTTCAATGGTATTTTTTTTTAATTAAAAAGATAAATATACATCTTATGAAAAAATGTTGCAGTTCAAACTTGTAGATCTTTATATAATACAGGTTTGGTTTCGTCGGTCTTGCGGTCAATAAAACAACATTCTATAAAAAACTCCTTCATTATATTTGGTCAAAAGTTCTGCTATGTTTCAACCTCACTGCGGGTATTTTTCAAGGAATATATATGTCATTAAAAATTGAACAAATCAATTTACAATCAAATTTCTTTTTCCAAAGAGAACTATTTTATGTTGTGTTGATATAATAAATAAGTACTTACATAAATTACAAATAAACGAAAGCACACATGAAGATTCAGTCTTATTCTTGAAAATGTCATTAAAATTAAAGCCTCAAAGATTGAGGGTTTCAATAATTTAAAATTACATTATAATACGGTGTGTAAGTACAATCCGATGAAGTAACGCAAACTGTAGGATATAGAGAGACGAAGATACGATAAATTGAATTAAATTCACCAATGAAAAGTGTGCTAAAGCTTGAGAACGCAAACTTGAAAATCATATGTTAAATAATTTCATGGCAAATTCGATTAATATTCATAATTTCAGCCTTAAAATTTATTGAAATATTAATATTTTTATTGATATAAATTGATTCAATAATTTTTCTTTAATGTTGTTTTATTGACCTTAAGACCGACGAAACCAAACCTATATATGATATAATAATATAACGATCGAAGAAATGGTCATCCGTTCTTTATAAAGGAAAAAAAAACAAACAAAAATTCTGGCCTGTTGTTTACAAATTTCTAAGTTTTTCGTTCATTTTATCCGGTTTTCTATATACATAGTGAATTCTACATATTTTTCCAATTCGTGTTGTTGCTTACTGGACTTCTTCATTTTGAATTGCAAGCAATGAGATAAGTTTTTGAGTTTCATTATTATCCTTATTTTAACTATCTTCTACATTTTTATCTTTTACGAAAATTTTGAATTAATCTTTTAATTTATGGCACTGAAGAGGGCCCCCATATGTGGCCGAAACGTTTGCCTTCTCTCTTTCTTTGCGTTTTTTATCGTAAGTATAGCATTGATAATATTAATAGAAGAAAATAAAAAGAGGCTGCCCCAATGCCAAAAAAATGAAAAATTAACAAAAATTCTGTGAATTTTGGGTCAATATAATAGCAGACATGTCATCAAACATGTCACTTTACAGTTATTACTGTTGTAGATCTTTATGTAGTAAACCATTTTTTATCATAACTTTTATTCGTATCTCGTATAATTTAACTGGAAAATGGATATTGACTTTTTTCAAGTTTTAATATACTGTAACTTTCTTAAATTTATTTCAATTGTAAAATATTATCAGGATAATTAGTAGAGATTTACAAGAATTATCAGAAACCAGTCTTAAAAATTTTGATTTTTTCATAAAGTTTTTTTCAAAAACACAAAAAATGCTCCTATTTTGACAATTTTTGTCGGATGTAGCTGGTTAACGAACTTGCCTTTACTTTTTCAGCTGCGATAATGTATGCATAAGCTCAATTCCATCCGACAATTTTTTTCTATCCAGAGTTATCGAGTATATGACCTATTACTACTGCAGACGGACAGACAGACAGACACTTTCGTAAAAACCGTTTTTTCTGACTCAAGGGATCTCAAAACGTAAAGATTTGACGAAAATTCCGAAAATTATTTTTCACATGAAACCAAAACCTCAATTCTCATATGATGAGAATCTAAAAGACATAAAATTAAGATCTTTCTTAATAATTTAGAACAGGAATTATATCGACCCTCAATAACAATATTTGTAATGTTAGATAATTGGCTTTAGGGTCCATAAATGAAAAATTATCTAACATTACAAATATTTCTTAATAATATTAATAACTCTAAAATTAATTAACATTGTCAAAAGTCTGTAGTCTCATTTCAAAGGTAAGTTTTCATAGTATTTTTCTAACTAATTAAGATGTTTTTGGAATTTTTCTGCTAGATTCTGCTCTAGAATCAAACATGGTAATGAAAAATCATCAAATTTCAAATGATGATTGTACTACATTCATTTGAAGAATTCAAAAAATCCAAACTATCAATATTTTGATAAAAATTTCTAAATTTATTAAAATATGATATACATCGATTTTTAAAAACTTCTTGAAGAAGCTACATATTTTAAAAATTGCATGACTTTTTTTAATTCTGTTCAACCCCAAGACAGAATCCAGAAGAAAATTTCTAAAAATATTTTGATTAGGTTAAGAAATCACTATGAAGACATACTGAAAAAACCTTTTGAAATCTAAATCTAAAATAAAATTTCTTTTGTAATATCTTTCTATAAAATAAAACACTTTGACGAAAGTTGAAACTCCAGGTCAATCTGTAATTTCCGATGGTAGTTTATATATATGTATACATACGAATTGTCATGTAAAAGATGTTAAATTCCAAAAAATTGTATTCAATGTATTTTATTTTTTAGTAACCGTTTGTCGACTTAGCTTCATATCAACAAAAGTTTGAGGTGTAAATTCACATATAATTTATGTATTCTCTTAAATCAGCAAATACTTCATTTACATTCATCTATTGAAATTGCCATATGTTTTAGATAAAAAAAGATAATTTTGCTTCCAAAAATAGAAAAATTATTATTGAAGAGATCATTTCAAAGAAAAGAGATTAATTTCCAAGAAAAATATTTGAAGCATAAGAAAAAATAAATTTACCAAATTTTATTTTTACCCCGACTTTTTTTCTTATCGCTTCAAACCAAATTTTAAAAAAAATGATGTGATTCAAATAAATCAAGAATCGTTTTTTCAGGAAAAAGACCTAATACAACCTAGCCGTTTCCATATTTCTAAATTGAATAAGTTTTTACCAAATTCAGTAATTTTTTTACAAGAATTTTGTTTTGGAAATTTTATTTTTAATGCTTTTAGCCATTAAAGAATTTATTATAATTTCCCAAAAATGGAAACGGTCAAGTTGTAGAAAGCCTTTTTCTTAAACAAATTATCCGTGATTTCACAGAATCACATCATTTTCTAAAATTTGGTATGAAGCGGTAAGAAAACAAGTCCGGGTAAAAATAAAATTTGTTAAATGCATTATTTTTTTATGTTTTAATTTTTTTTCTGGGAAACTAATCTCTTTTCTTCCAAATGATCTTTTCAATAATAATATTGCTATTCTTGAAAAAAAATTTATCTATTTCCACAGTAGTTGACCTTTCGTTAGAACCGAATAACAGATAAAATAGACTGCGACATTAGTCTTAGGCAATGAATTTCATATTGGAGAACGAGTCATCAGAGAAGGCAACTCATCCGATCTTAATACCAAATATGGAAAAGGCGGAACCAGCCCACCATGGGCAACCTTGCAAAAATTCTATAAAAACCGAAAGTTCTAATAGAGATCAGTTCAGTCAACATCAATTTCTACAATGTAACCAACGTGAGTTCAGTCAGTCAGTCAACATCAGATTTCTACAATGTAACCAACGCGAGTTCAGTCAGTTCAGTCAGTTCAGTCTAGTCCAGTACAATCATCTCTACGCCGCGAGTCTGGTCCAGTTCATTATCTCTACACAGCGAGTCTAGTCCAGTTTTATTATCTCTACGCTACGAGTTCAGTCCAGCCTCATCAGATTTTACCGCTACTCAGACGAATTCCTACTCGACGCTGAGTTCAACGACATTAGAAAGTGAAGGGGAATCACCGTCCAAAATTCTCTCTAAACTTGGATCAAGAATCGACTAGACCAACCGTCTCAACAAGGAATTTCCCATCAAACAAGTGCTATCTCAACGATCTCAACGAGGACTCAACTGACCACCTTCGCTCCACTGGACTCAATAATTCATCAGACAAATTTCACTCGGGTAATTACAAAGGTACATCTAAATTTCAATTCGATTTCCAATTCCATGATGCTTATTCGTTTCTCAATTTGATTGTCAATAAACATACTTTATATCAATAACCATTCTCAATCACTGACTTCTCATCCCTTAGAGAGGATCCTTTTCGATCCTAACATAAAACGAGGAATCTTTTAAGAAGAGAAATGTTACGTTTCTGACGTAACAAAATAATCAACATTTATTAATGTTCTTGGGCTTATTTTAAAGCTAAGATTCTTCCAAATCGCAGTAAATTGTCATTATAAATGTATAATTTTTTTCTTGCATTATGCAAAGAGTTAAAATTGTAACAAAAACGAAGGGAAATATATATGTTTTATATACCTTATATAAATGTTTTTCTTAGCAAAAGCAATATTGGAATTTTTCCAATTTTTTTATTCGAACTTTAACCTAGTGCACTGTGCAAGAAAAAAATTATTGGATTTCCATGAATCATGGCTTATTCTTTTGGGGAAAAGATTCTCTATAACTCTACTGTTTCCAATTTTAAAAGTACAGTTTTCTGTTATTAAAAGCGTTGAAGCAATTTTTCAAAAAGAATTTTTTTTCAAAATAGCTATATTTGAAGATTTTCCACTTATTTTCAAACTAGGAAACAGTAGGGTTATAGAGAATATTTTCCCTGGTGAAATAGGCCATGATTTATGAAAAATCAATTATTTTCAAAAAATTGATAAGAAGGTTTAGTAAGGAAAGATTCTATTACAACAAATAATGTTAAAAGTATTATTTTTCGTGATTTTTAAATTTTCTCCATAAGAAATAATTTTTTCTGTTTCATATGAAACGACTAATAATATAATTTCAAGTCTCAAAATCATCAAAGAACTTTTTTCTTCAGAGACCTGTTTCTTGGCACGACAACTACCTTAATGATAATATGTTAGCCTCATATTTTTCGACAACGATGGGTACATACTTAGGAATAGGTAGGGAATAGGTATAAGTGATATCAATATTTTGTTACTAAAGTTGCATTCTCAAAAGTTTTTATACTACGATTTAAGCGTTTATGAAGGTCAAATGTTAAATATTTTTTTTAAAATGTAACTTAGGCTATATTACTCTATATTTTATATGCTAGGTCTTAAAAAGTTGATCAGTATTCAGGAAAATGAAAAAAAAAGGCTGAAAATGATTACTAAGATTCTCAAGCTCATTAAAGTAATGTGTTTTACATAATTAAAATATTATAATGTTCTATTTTGTTCTAATAAAAATTGTTTAAAGAATTTCATGCAAATAAGACGTTTAATTTACTGAAGAAATCAATATAATTCGTTGAAATTTTTATAATTATGGAGATAATGTTAATTTAATATCTTTAGTATTAAATTCAAAGTGAACATAACCTAAAATTTCATCGGTGAAAAGTTTTAATATCTTGAGAGTAAAACAATTTCAAGGTTCTTTTTCATTTCAAACACATGTACACAATTAAATGCCTCTTATTTAATAACAAACATGTTTTCAAAATTGATATTTAAAACATAAATTCTTCAAATTCTCTTTATATTCTCTTATATTCTTTCAATTCTGCGATATTCTCGGTTATATTCCACCAAATTAAATTCTCGAGAATTTAAGAACTCTATTCTGGCCGTACTTCACAAAACACGAAATGATGTTCTGCCAATTACTAAGTTAGGAAACTCCCCGATGAGGGCAAGTGTGTTCCCTGAGTGCAAAATGGCGGCATCCACGGTTTATAAGCATCGTGTCTTGGGCGTCTACATTTTGCACCCAGGGAACATACATGCCCTCATCGGGAAGTTTTGTAACTATGTACTTAGCAGAACTTCATTTCGGGAATGGACTCCATAAGCCCGTATTTCACGATTCTAACTTGACCCCGTTAGTGTCACAAATTGCATTCTCAAGTTAATTGACCGAATGCTCACAGGCGGCGCTAACTGTACCATCACTCCGGTTTTTCTGTTGTTATCCTTATGGGATAGGTGACGGTTTTTAATTAATTTTTAAATAAGAGAAGAAAATAAATGTAGCAAAACGTGAAATTATTATAATTATTATAAATACGAGGATTTGAATAAATTTCATATTTATTTATATAATAAATACCTATATTTTCTAAATCGATATATTTATAAGTTTATTTTTCCCCTAAACCAACATAATCATTATTCTTTTTACTATTCTTATTATACTGTTTTTATTAATGTTAGTTGACTATTTTAAAAATATGAATTAATAGTCACCTTGTTTTATATTTTATATTATTTAATTATTCATAATGATTTTTAAATAATGAAAACTCTCATCGACTTCGTTTCTTGTTCAGAATTTTTTATTCTTCAAGTTACTTTTGCTTCAAAAAAATGATCTGAATTAAATTAAAAATAATTAAAATTATATATAAAAAGTTTTGAAAACTTTTTTATTCAGTGCCATAAAGGAATGAAAGAGATATTAATATTGCAAAAAAAAACAATTTTTTAAATATAATTTGGGGAAATTTTTTGTAGTATATTACTTTTTCAAGTTGTTCTTCAATTATATTTGAAAGTTTGCCCAAATTATACTTGAAAATTTGCTTTTTTTCAATTAAATATCAAAATGGAGGGGGTAAATTCCATCCACGATGTGGGAGCACTGCTTTACAGGCTAGATGCGGTATAGGTTGATGGTGGAGACGGCTACTATACATAGACAGCTCCAAATTTAGTGCTGACATCTACACTTTTAGCCGTTTCTATGGTAACTGTTTATATTTCTATGATTACTGCATGGAGTATAGCACGAAGGAATAATAAGGAGACCTATCTTCATGTAAGCGACTTGGCAGTAGCAACGGCACGGTAAATGCCCGGCTTGTAAGTTGGAAGTGGTGGAAAGGAGTGCGCAAGTGCGCAGTTGTCCTCTTCTTACTCACGAAAAAATGTGCGAGTGAGATGAATTTGTCAAATTTTCAAATTGATCTAAGCCAGAGTGGTTATGTTGATTGATTTTTTGATCATTTGCAAGGGGCAGATATTTGTTCAATTTCAATTTAGTTAACAAAAAAAAAAAATATATTATCTCAGGACTCCTATAAAGCTAAAGGAATGCATTATAAAAGTGGTGAGTATATATCGAATATATGATTGTAAATCTTGAAATTGAAATTATGGTATTTGTTATTACTTCGTAAATCGTGTATTAAATAATGTTGCATAGTATTTTCCTTTAAAGGTGAGGGAATTTAATCCAAGAAATTTTGAAGATCGCATGTAATATAATAAATTTTTTTCTTAGCAATGTCGTGTCGCGAACCGGGTTGCATAACCTCTCTGGCTTAGATCAATTTGACAAGTTCGTCTCACTCGCACATTTTCCCGTAAGTAAGAAGAGGACAACTGCGCACTCCTTTCCACTACTTCCAACTTACAAGCCGGGCACATACCGTGCCGTTACTCCTGCCAGATTTGGAAAAGATTCCCATGGCAGTTTGGTCTCCTTATTATTCCTTCGTGGAGAATAGACATAAGGAGACCAAAGTAGCGTACATTGACTTTACGCCAAACGAACGATTTTCTTTTATCAGTTCATATTATATTCAAATGCTAGATCTTCCCGAACGTTGCGCTTGTGTTCCAGTTGCAGAAAATGGCCGCCGTCATTGTTGGACTAAGGGTGCAGACCCATGCCGGCGTTTTTACGCGGCTTAGAGCGGAAAAACATAAGACAGAAGGAGAGTGGTGTATCTATGTATTTCCTTCTCCCTAATCAATTTCTGCTTTACGCCGCGTAAAGGACGAATTACACCTCTGTATGGAGCAGCCGTATGCATCAGTCCGTATTTCACGATTCTATCTTGACCCCCTTAGTGTCCTAAGTTGAATTCCTAAGTTAGTTTGCCGAATTGTCACACGCGGCGCTAACTGTACCATCACTCCCTGAAAATACACAGTAGCATACGAAGAATTTAATAAAAAAATTTTAAAAATATATTATTTAATGCCATAAACAAATAAAAGAGATCAGACTTTAAATAATAATATTATTTGAATATTTTAAATTAAATTTTCCCCTTTTTATTCATATTTATCTCGTACAAAAACTACTTTGAAACATTCAGCTGATATTAGAATTAAATATTAATATCTCTTTTATTCCTTTTTGGCATTGAATAATAACTTTTTTTAAATTTTTATATTTAATTTTCCACATATCACTGCATTTATATTATTTTTTAAGGTAAAATTAAGTTGAAAAATGGAAAAAAATGAAAAATGTTGAACAAGGAACGAAGTTGATGAGAGTTGTAATTAGATGGAAATAATTATGAATAATTAAAGAAAATAGAATATAAAATAAGGTGAATATAATATTTTTTTTAAATAGTTAACTAACATTAATAAAAACAGTATAATAAGAACAATTAAATTTTTTTTCCATTTTTAATTCCAAAAGTAGTCTATCTACATCCGTTTTCATCCTCTCTAACATTCAAGAAAATTTGGAAACAACATTTTATGTACTTTGGCCACAAACAAGTAGAAACTGAACCAAATTATTCATATAAACTTGCTACTCTTCTCAAGTATATCACATTAATTAAAACCATTTTTAATAACACCTAAAGCAATGAACTTTTCGAAATTTTTGTTCATCTATCACAAAGGTAGATTTACGGAAAATATCCGATGTATATGAAAGAAACTGTAATCATTTTTACCTGGATGCCGTGAAAGTTGAAATTTAGGGAAACAAAGTTGTAAAAGTTCAAATTCGTGAAATCATTCATAAAAAAAATATAAAAATACTTTTAATGTATTTCTAAGTAAAATATTTTCTATTTTGTTTCTAATAATTAATTTTCACAATTTGTAGGATCCGCATTTTAGGTATGAAAATACTTTGAATTTTTACAATGTTTTGTTTCCCTAAATTTCAACTTTCACATTTCATGAATGTTAGAGACGATGAAAACGGACGTAGATAGACTACTTTTGGTTTTGAAAATGAAAAAAAATGTAATTGTAATTTTAAAAATATAAATTAATATTCTCCTTTCTTTATATTCTATTTTCTTTAATTATTCATAATGATTTTCAACTAATTACAACTCTCATCAACTTCGTTCCTTGTACAGAATTTTTCATTTTTTTTCCATTTTTCAACTTAATTTTACCTCAAAAAAATAATATAAATGCAGTGATATGTAGACAATTAAATATAAAAATTTAAAAAAGTTATTATTCAATGCCAAAAAGGAATAAAAGAGATGTTAATATTTAAATTCTAATATCAGCTGAATGTTTCAAAATAGTTTTTGTACGAGACAAATATGTATAAAAAGGGGAAAATTTAATTTAAAATATTCAAATAATATTGTTATTTAAAGTCTGATCTTTTTTATTTGTTTATGGCATTGAATAATATATTTTAAAAATTTTTTTATTAATTTCTTCGTATGTTACTGTGCATTTTCAGGGAGTGATGGTACAGTTAGCGCCGCGTGTGACGGTTCGGCAAACTAACTTAGGAATTCAACTTAGGACACTAACGGGGCGCCATTTTCTCTTCTGATGCATACGGCTGGTATGGAGGCATTATGCATGCAGGTTACTATGGTAACATATTAGTGGGAAATAAACAGGAAAATTATTGGTCTTTTTCTCCCTTGTACGTTATCATAGTCAGAGATGAGTTGGGAGATTGCTAAAGTAATGTATTTAATTTCGAGTGATTTTCCGCAGCGCGCCCTGTTGCGAATTGCTCTTGGGAACTAAAATGAAAGGTTCATGCTACTACTTGAAGGGTAAAACAGAGCTACTGTTTATCACTTTTGTAGCGCCTCCAATAACGTGATGTGATGATCGCACCTGGTGCGCTCATCTGTGAATTCGCGAACTACCTTAAACCTAACGGTTGGTAATGCAGAACTCTTTGTTCCCTTTAATTAATAACGGGTGAACTTTAATCACAACTCTTATTGTATAATTATTTAATTACTCGAAATCTTATTTCATATGCAGAGAGGGTTAGATTAAATGCCTGCTTGCGAGAAAAGAGAAATATATTCGCTTTTAGAATATGTTATGCTATTATTTTAATATTTACTTTTCAGATCTTCAAGAAATGCCCGCTACAAATCATGTACTTATAAAAGAATTTATTTTACTAAATTCTTTATACAAATTAAGAATAAGAAATTAATTTAAGATTTATTAAACAGGTCTACAAGAAATACTCTCTACAAATCATGTACTTTTTATAAACTAATTTAGATTTTAGTGGAAAAGGGATTGAAACCAGATCTTGAAACTGTAGACTTTTATTGAATGATAAATTATGAAACAAATAGGACTCCAATTCATATAAAACCAATTTATTAGTACTACTTCAATGAAGCTTTTCTCCAAGAAGGTTATATTTTGAGACCACTTAAAAACAGTCGATTCTAAATAATAAACCTATTTTGATATTAAACAGAACTCTTTGAACCAATTTGAGAAATAATAATTATTCCAATTCTGAAAATCCCTAAAAACCAGAACACTATTTTATTATCTGAAACAAAACATAAAGTTTGATGTGAAATTAGAATTTTGAATGCATTTCTTTATTCTCATAAAGAAATTCAAAGGCCTCTTAAAGAACATAAGAGCAATACGTAAATTATTTGACCATAAAATATTTTGGTAACAACTTTGGACCAAGAACTCCAAAACAAGAGAACTTGTAGAAACTCGTTATGTTTGATTTAATATTTTAATAAAAGTCTAAACACAGTTCAGGATCTATAGACTAGAAACCTAGAAATCGTAGATCAATCATGAAAACTGCACTTTTACGACCTTTCTCAAGTGCACATGGATGCGAGTTCTCGGAACGTTGGGCCAGAGGGTTAGTGAAATGGACCATGTGGGGTGCGTGAGAACATAGAAATGTCACGAAATCAACGAGATTTTCATTGGCAGAAAGACTATAAAAATCATGCATACTAAGTCACTGTAAAACACCCTCATTGGTTAAGGACCATCCCCAACTTTTTCATTTCTAATTTTTATTCTTTATAGAGAGGGGATTTCAATCTTGAGGTTCCGAGATCGCGCCTCCACTTTTTGGCTAAGTCAGCAGTTGGTATTCAGTTTTCAGTAAGATAACTTTCTTCTTCTCGTAGAAGAAACTAGCGCCGGTCACTGAAAACTTTTATAATAATCTTATAAAATAATACGTTGAGTTCCCGTTTAATTGTATCTATTAAAGTGTGTTTTAGTAATTTAAATAAATGTTTAAAGATATTAATTCAATAACGAATTAAGAGTGTATTAATTTATTTAATATATTTTCTATAAACCCCGAAACCTATCTTTATAGACGACCAAATATCACCCGCGCAATTTTAAATCGAAGCAACCATCACGTCAGCCAATCAGACAGCGTCGGCGCACGCTTGTCAACCGCGGACGTGACAGTGAAGCTTTTTCGAACCAAAATTAAAGGGCTGCGCTGCTACAACAATTCGTGGGAGAACACACAATGAAGCACGTCATGTCAGTGTATCCCCACTAACTCGCTTCGATTTCACGCTGTCGGTTGTCGAGTTAAAATCAGAAATTGTATTTATCTCGACTTCATGCAAAGGAGGCGCGAAATAGACGCCGAATTCAAAATTGCGGAATATATCATTAACAGCCCCCGGCATCTCTGAGTTGAAAATGACATGAATTGTGACTGGCTGCCATGGTGGCGCTGACTGTTCATTGGGCCGACTTACACGAAAATCACATCATAAAATGTAGTTTTTTAAGCTTTTCCCTGTAAATTTTCAAAGTTTAGAGTTCTTGAACGGTACTGAGATAAATTCCGCGAGTCTAGAAACAAATATCTGAAAAAATTGGTGCAAAAAATGGTGAAATGTGTCTGTTTTGGGTGTAAATCCGGATATAAGTCTTGCTCCGATAAAGTTCATTTTTTCATTGTACCGAAGGATGAAAATACAATAAAATTACGGCAAATTGCTATCCTTCGGGATAATATGAAATTAAAAGTAGGCTATGCGAATTGCGAAAAGGATTTTAAGCCAGAAGATATTCTTCAATAGAGGTTAACCTATGCGCCCGATGGAGTAAAAGTTTTGGGAAGAGCAACTACGTGGACCATATTGTTTGTTTTCTTAATTAGTTTAAAATAAAACATTTTATTTGATAAAGATATTAATAATTAACTACATAATATAACAAAGATTAATGTCTCAATATTAATTAATTTTATCTACCTGCGCAATGAATTTCTTTTGCACCGCAATAAATGTCTCTCAAATACTTATCGCAAATAAATTCAGTTGCCAACATTTTGTGTGATAGAAGTTTAAAAATAGATAAATGAAAATGACTGGAATAAAAAAGAGATGAGATAGAATATTTTTTTAAATTCTGAATTGAAGTTAATTTGAGCTTGTTAAAATCGGATTGTGTTGAAAGGGAAAACAATTTCTGATTTCTAACAATTTTGATATTAGAATAAAGTTTTAGACTTTAAAAAAATATATTTTTTTGTTAATTAAGGGAGGATTCTACTTTGTTAGGTAAAAAAAATCGATGATTTTTTAGGAACTTGTTTTTAGGAAACTATTAAAGATAGAAAGCTACAATTTATTATGGTTTTAAAAAAACATTTATTCATAAATATTCTTAATCTGTACCAATTTCTGCATATAATGAACCACTATCATTTGATAATAATGGAAAACTAAAATTTTATGAATTTTTCAAAAAAATTCTTGATTTTTTTCAAATTTTTTGTCACAAATTATTATGTAAAATTAGCAATTGTTAATATTTTTTGACGATTGTGGTTCACTTTTTGCACACAATCCTGATACACATTTGTGTCAAATTTGGTAACGATTGGTCAATTAGAACGTCTTGAATCACTTCTGTTAGGTCGAAAAACGTGGTTTTAAGATAAACGCGTTTAAAGTTTTTACAAACAGTTTTGTCTTACGTAGGTACCATTATAAATACAGCTATAACATTCTTTCTATTTCGAATTTCTTAATAAAATTTTAGGGCAGTATTTCTATGATAATAAGGAACATTTTTACGTAAAAAAAATCGATTTTTTTTACCCAACAAAGTAGAATCCTCCCTTAAGATTCCTTACTTTTTAATGCTTATAGTTTTACTGAATTACACGGAATTCCTAAATTAATAGAAATTAAAAAGTCAAATTTATAATTTTACGATATATGAATTTCAAAATAAAATAATTCAACGCAGATAAATAAAAAAAAAGTAAATAAAAAAATTAATAAATGACAAAAAATTGATTAAATATATTATGAATACATAAGTAGAAAAATAAGTAAAGTGTATTTGTAGATAAAGAAATTTTTTCAGAGCACTTATGAGAGACCTCAATTATTTCACTGATTTGAACTATAATATATAATAATAATAATATATTATTAATATATTTAATTGATTAATCATTTATTTCATAGTATAATATTAAAAAATTATCAGTTCAAATTCCAAACAGTATTTTTGAAATGTTTATATTTTTAAAAAAGTTTCACTTAATTACAGTAGTAATATATAGTGTATATAGCATATTATATTTATTCTAATTTTATAATAACGATGTTAATTATTAATATTTATATTCAAAGCAACTCAAAACAATTATAAAATGAAGAACATGACACAAATAATGCAATTCCCGCCAGAATTTGGAAATTATATTTTTACCTAAAGTGAATTTCTTAACCTATGTATTATAGTCACATCTGAGTAGAAGGGTAAGAAATCGTGGAAATGTCCCCTGAAAAAAGCGATACTAAAAATTTATTAGATTCACCTCGAAGCGGTTTTTCATATTCTGTACTTACTTTCTCGCAATTTTCTCTTGATTGAAGTCGCCAACCCTTTGTTTTTATAATACTAATAGATTCCTCGAAATCGAAAGTACTATTATATATTTGATTTATGGGGACTTGTGATTTTGTTCCGGAGTACCGCCGATTTTGATGAGGAATCCCATAAGACTACGTGTTAAACTGACATTTTTTCGGTAGCGATGTTTTCGGCAATGATATCGTCAACCACGTTATTTCTTTTTTCCAAATGAATCTAGCATATTTTATTGAGATAATCTCTAAGTTTCAGAGCAATCTGTAATTTTTTTCAAGAATGCCGAAGCCACCTTAAACAGTAATAGCTGGACTTCAATTTTCATTGTTTTGAAAGAATAAGAATGGTAATACTTTCTGGTGAAATCGTTTTAGAATGATTTTAGGTAATTTAAATGAAATGATGAGAATGAGACGCAATTTTTTGACGATAAAAGGAATTAAAGCGCATATTTCAAAAACTGGATTGTATAAATAATATGCAAAACGCTTCGAAGTTCATGATATTTATCGTGTTTCCTTTATCTTCGTAACGCTTATATTACATATTCAAATGAAGAATACAATAGTATATTACATTACAAGGGGCAAAATTGAGCGATTGCATGAGTGTGAAGTTTGCTGCCCGAGTGAACGAGGGCTGCAATCACACGAAATGCTTTCGCTGTGTTTTGTTTCGAGTAATGTATACTATTTTTCATAGCAACTATTTTGAGAATCTGATTGGCTGTAACTGTGGAGCGGGTTGAAACAGCGACTTTCAACCCTAGGGTTGAAAATCGTAGTTTCAACCCGCTCTGCAGGTACCAAAAATCCGATTTTCAAAGGAGGCGCTATGAAAAACCATTTGCATGTCTATGCAAAATTGACAAACAATTATAATTTTGCAACGCACAAGTAAAAATAAGGGTATTATTCTTATTAATTCGTATTGAGCGCTTGAATTTCACTGATATTCATTATTATTTGTCATAGCAGGAGGAGTACTTCCAATGTTTTTGGAGAAAAGTCACAGTTTATGCAAGTGATGTAAAAATATAATTTTATAACCTTCGATTTCATAAATTTTCAATACAATTTCTACTTTCGAATTAATTTATGTTCAGCTATTAAGTGAAAGCTTTAAATAATAAAGAATCTGTTAAAGTGATTTTATGTAATTCCTCAATTTACATCAACCTAATAGCACAACCCTGAACTTGTACCTATTTATTTACTGTTTATTTTAGAATCTTATGAAAAATTACATGAACTTTAGATGCAGTGCTTCTCTCAAAGCAATAAGTGATGAAGAAGAAATATAACTTTTCAAGCAGTAAACTAAGGAATGTAAAATAAAAATTATGCAAAAATAAAGACCACTTACGTCGCATTTGGGGATGAAATTATTCGTTTCTTCTTGGAAGTGTATTGAAATTGAAAAGTGTGTTGAATACTTCTATAGTATAGTTGTGTCTCACTCCAACCAATAGTTAACTTTAACGGAGAAGTTCCACAAAAGGAGAACCACTGCACTGCTTTCAATGACAGGTATTATGTTTTTTTTAATTTTTAGCGTAAATAAATAAAATTATTGCATATTTCAATTACCAGTTAACGTTATTTTCAACGTAGAATAAGGATAAAAACATTTTGAATGTTTATTTTGCCTCATTCATGAGTTATAATGCTACTTTACGATAGCTTTACGATAGCTTTACGGTACAGCGTAAAGCTACCGTTCAGCCAGTTCGCTAGGGGTGGTACAGATTCTGGTTGCCACTCAATGGTACCAGCTTGTACACTTTTCAGCACTTTACAAGACATTAAAGGGATGTGTAGTTTTAAGCCTAGCTGTGAGTTCCTTTTATGCGGGCGTTCTAGGTAATGCTGATGTTCTTTAAATTTCTTAAACGTAAATTCGAATCCGCGACCCAGACGCGTACCATCATCTTTTCTGTCCTCAAACGTTTCAGGGTATTTCTGTAAGCATTGGATAGCGATCCCATAAAATACAGAGTCTGGAAGATTAGTGTCGTGCAATCTTATTTCACCTACAATTGTTTGCACCACAGAAGAACGTAACGTTTCTTTTCGACTGCCTGCTTATAACTGGACCAAATCAGATGCAGTTAATCTGTCCCAAGGTACCTTATACTCATCTCATAATGTAAAGGATGCTTTCCATCTCAATTCAACCAGTCCATTCGGGACACGAATTTATTTTTTAACGTAACTCAAATATGTTGCTCTTTGATCGAAATAATGAGACACGTTTTTTTTGGGCCGAAAAAAAAATTTTCTGAGATTTATCGGCAATTTCGTTTTTGGGGTAAAAATCTATTTTTTCAATTATTCGCGAGAATTTTTTTTCAATTGTCTATAACTTCTTCAAAAATAGACCGATTTTAATAATTTTCACTTTTAAATTTTTGTAATAATTTGGACTATCGAACACAGTTATAAACAATTGCTTGTTGATTGTTATAAATTTTTTATTTAGAAATAAACAAAAATTGAAATTTTTTTTAAAATTCAATATCTCGAAAAGTGTTTTTTTTCTCTCTCTCAAACTTTTTTCGCATTAAAAAGACACCTTGAGTTTCAATTCTACAGAATCTCTAGTAGTTAAAACTTTTTGTTTCCGAGTTATGATTTTTTGAAGTAAAAAGTCGTTTTCTTCGTAAAAACGTGGACTGCACAATGAATATCAACTTTATATGTTCAACGTGTATGGTATAACGTTGTATAATTGTCCTTTACGATTATATTATGAAACTCTAAATATCAAAAAAAATTTGTATTCAGTCTTTATGACAAATTAACTGTGCTTAGATATGATCTATCGAATGTTTTCAACTTAACGACGAATTTCATTGAACGCTTTTTTCGATTTTGTACCTAAAAGTCTTCAGCAACAGCTTGGTATTCAATGTACACATTTTTTATAAGTACTCTCTAAACCTGAATCAGTGAAATAGTCACTGATTATATCAGTGAAAATATATCAACTCATGAATCAGTGCCCTGCTTAGATTTCACTGAGTAATCAGTGAATGCGTCACGTGAACATAACTTTTGAATTCGCGAATTGAAAACTTTCATCTACACTTTACTGATTTATCGTCCCTTAAAAATAATAATAATTACGTAATTTCGTTTGTGTTGTTTAGCCTAAAATAAACGAGTTCATCGGTTGTTAAAATATATTGCTGGTTTTATTACTCCCACCTGAAGCTTTCACTGATTCAATAAGTGAGTTCAATCTATTTCACTGAATCATCAGTCGAATTTCACTGATTCTCATTGAAAGACTTATAGCTGCTGCCATCAGTGAATAGTCACTGCGAATCAATGGCCTTTCACTGATTCAGATTTATATATATATATATATATCTACGCTTATAATTGTACGAAATCATTCTGATATATTTCTTTCGAAATTCACGATACATTAATGTTGCTGTGTTTGTTCATTTCAGAAATATTCATTTATCAATTTTTAGGGCTGAAACAACAACTATCGAGCAGGTAATTTATTAATCAGTAATGAAAATTATATCTCTTACTGCAATTCCATTCTCTGTATTCGAAATAGTTGAGTCGATGTCAATGATTTGTTGAACACTACTTTTTCAATAATTCGAGAGAAAGCCACCAGTAGAGTATAATGGTTCTACTTTTTCCAACATTAATATCTATTTCATCTCATAGTGTAATAAATACAAAATTGAATATATGTTGACTTTTAAATTATGTAAAATTGGATCATTCTTATTTTCAATGCATACAAAAAAAAACTTGCAGAAAAGGAGATGTTTACTTTTTCCATTATTTATATTAGAGTTTGTGATAATGTGAGGACGCACATATAAAGTTGATATTCATTGTGCAGTCCACGTTTTTACGAAGAAAACGACTTTTTACTTCAAAAAATCATAACTCGGAAACAAAAAGTGAAAATTATTAAAATCGGTCGATTTTTGAAGAAGTTATAGACAATTGAAAAAAAGTTCTCGCGAATAATTGAAAAAATAGATTTTTACCCCAAAAACGAAATTGCCAACATATTTGAGTTTCGTTAAAACATAAACTCGTGTCCCGAATGGACCGGTTGAAATGAGATGGAAAGCATCAAAGGAATTTTGCCTCTCCTGTATAAAGTGTGCAATATCTGTATTTTTTTCTCCGCATCGTCGTATTGTAATTCTTTAATTCAGTCCCTCTGGTAATGGTTCTGATGCTAGTCCTTCTATAGTGATAGTAATCGAAATTCAGTATTCGCACCTGGACCTTCATTCTCCTGATGTGTGATAGGAGGCGTAGCATCGTCACAAGTATTTAATTTGTACATTTGTACAACCCTGCCTTTTCGACTTACAGTAGGCAATAAATTCTCGCTCTCCTGCACAAGAATAGCCTTCTTCTTAGTTCTATCTGCGGACCAGGTCTTGAAAGGTAACATCTGCAAAACGGGTTGGAAAATAAGGAAATGTAACGTCGCGAATGAAAAATAAATATTTTAACACGTTCAGCGCCGCGTCACCCATATGTGAGTGACTGGTATGCTTCCGTGGGGGCACTGTCACCCATATATGGGTGACACTCTTCTTTTTTAAGATAAATAAGATTTTCAGTTGCCTTTTTTTAAGAATGTCAATGGAACAAGCACTAAAGTATAAATACAGAATATACAGCATAAAATATCAAAAATATACATATTATACTCTACGTTTTATCAATTTATATTTAGGATAAAATATTACATTATCTACTCACTACTTCTTCAACACTATACTCTCCTCACTATCAATTATACTTTTACGCAGTTCAATAAACATTTTGAGGATAAATAATTCACTGTGTTTGTCACATGAAGTATGCTTCGCTTACAACGCACGGGCCTACTCGAGTTACATCGTTTTTATTCCTACTTATCGCTCTGTTTACGTTCTCGCGCTCCCAGAGTCGGATTTGAGCCCCGCGCGAAACTCAACCGAATCACGGCTGGCGCCGAACGTGTTAATTTAAATAAGAGAAAACTTTCATAATGTAATTACAGATACGTTATTTCGCAAGAAAAATTTCACTTACAATTAAAGATCAGCATCAAAAGGTGCATATTTTCGTAGGTAGACTGGTATCAACGCAAGTTGTACTTCTAGAAACGGGTGGGGGAGTAATAAGGAGGAATATGAAAATGAAGAAAGTATCTCCGCAGCACAGATATCAGTATAATTTTCGAAAAGGCCAAGAGAAGTATTGAGTATGATTTCCTTTGGAGTGCCGATAAACGCTATCTCAGTGTAATCAGTATTGATAAGAATAAAGTTAATTTTGCAAGGTATAAAGTTACCACGCTCGTTTTTGCCTACACACACTGATAAATTTTTTGCGTATTGGACACCATGAAAATTTACCATTTTTGAGATATACTTTGTATTTTTGGCCTTTTTAACGAAGCAATTCATTAGTGCTCGATTCACAGTATCATTCTGATCCTTCGTTATATAATCCATAGTTTTCTTCAATGTGGCTAACGTTCCACTGATAACAGGTATGTCAGCTTGTTGCAGTTGATGCCTTTCAGTGAGGGTTTGTGTCACACTCTTAAAGTTGGGTATATGTTTAATTTGTTTCTTGAAACCACCATGCTTTCTTTCGAATTTCAGAGTAGAGCACGGAAAAAAATAATTAGCTGCATTAGCTAAATATTCGCTACCACACCTAAGCAAGTTACTTGATACACGGACAGCGAATGTCTCAGCTGCTAATACTAACGTCTATTCGCTACAGTACTTTAGCGATGCCAGCTAATTTACGTTAGCACTGGTAACAACGATTGTGAGCAGTAGCCTATCGGTCGTGTTATCTTCCTGTTCCAACAGCGTTTGAAGTACTAGTTAATTTTATTAGCAATTGCTGCAAATAGAGGTAGCACTCAGAATCATTGATTTTGAACTTCCAAACCTACATTTCAATACAGTTACACCTGGGTGCTTAAGAAAAAAATGATCTCGTAACCCTTCTATACTCCCAAAAGTCTGCTGGCAAGTTATATCAAAACAACTAATTTCTTGCGACATATCGTAACCTGCAAAATTAAAAACGAAAAAAAACTGATTCAGTTCTAACCTTAATCACAGCATAATTTTTCAAGAATAAGAATAAAACGTGAGCTGCTTTGATAACCAAACTTATAGCTACAAGTAGAAACATTACCGGGAACAGTAGCGATTTACTTGCCAGTCCAATATAATATTTTCAAAAATTGTACAAGTACACAGCACTTAGAATTAAGATAACCTCAGTAAGAAGATAATTAATAGCACAATAAAGAACCTATTACAAAACCTACAATACAATCTTCAGAGATCAGTTAAAAATCAATCATTTGCATTAAAAATTAACGCGAATCGTCGAATTATTTATAAATTAAATTTTAAAAAATCTGCCCGCTTCGCGGGCACATTCTCATCGCGCGCTTCGCGCACAGCTCGTTTCGCTCGCAAGCTTGAACGCGCCTAGGGCGCGCGATTTGATCGTCGCGCTTCGCGCTCCGATCATTCTGGACCTCGCGCTTCGCGCTTGGTCTTATGCTCTTTGCATACATTTAAGTTTATTTTTTATAATTTAATACTGAAGCTCAAACCAATTTTATAATATTAAAGATGATGTGAATTACTCATTTTCTCAAATTCACTAAATTTCTTTTTCAGTTTAAGTGAAACAGGAAATTCAATTTACTTAAGGCTCTATCGGCCTTAAGGAAAACATTCTCATCATGACACTCGCGCTTCGCGCTCGATTTTCTGTATACATTTCAGTAACTTTTTAATAAATTACATGATTAAAATAATTTATTTTCTTCCAAATCTCTCAAAAAGAAAAAATAATCGTAGACTTTATTTAAGGTAGTACGATCACGAAAATTAGACCTCAGGCTAAAATAGATAATTTTGCTTTCAAGAATAGCAATATTATTATTGAAGGGCTAATTTGAAAGAGAAAAGATTGTTTTTCATGAAAAAAATTTGAAACACAAAAAAATAATGTTATTAATAAATTTCATTTTTTCCCAAACTTATTTTCTTATCGCTTCGAGCCAAATTTTTAAAAATGATGCGATTATAATAAATCACGGTTCATTTTTTTAGGAAAAAGATCCTCTACAACTTGACTGTTTCCGATTTTTGAAAATGAATTCTTTAATGGCTGAAATTATAAAAAAACAATTTTTCAAAACAAAATTTTTATAAACAAATTGCTGTATTTGATAATAATTAATTCAATTTCAAAAATAGGAAACGGTCAAGTTGTAGAGAATCGTTGTTCTAATCAATGGCGTTGAATTGTAGTTTTACGATTAAGTGACACAGTCCATAAAATTTAAATCGTCAAGATACGTTTCGTGAATTGTTCATCTCAGTTGTGAAATTGCGGCAAAATGATAACAATTAAACGAAAATATTTTGAATCTGCCATTGTAAAATACGCAATTCACAGCGATTTTAGCGTATCGCTTTTTGTTTCCTGGGTGGATGCAGATATTACGTGAAAATTAAGTATGTACATGCTGTGACTAGTATGTTACTAAATAATAGAAAGTAATTCTACAATTACCTAAGTAATAATATAGAAGATTATCACGAAATAGTACAAAACATCAGGTACGAAAGTACTTCACAAGCAGCAAATCACTTAATTAAAAATCACCAGAGTATCACAAACAAGAAGTTTTAAATGTCAAACTAAAGTAGTGACTAATTCAACACCTTAATTTTTAAACTACATGCAAAAGTAATAAATAAACAATTCTTAAAAGAAAACAATGGTTTTATTTATTATTTTGTTTATTATTGTAATTATTATTGATTTTCTTCATTTAAGAATTGTTTATTTATTACTCTAGCATGTAGTTCAAAAATTAAGGGGTTGAATTAGTCACTACTTTAGTTTGACATTTAAAACTTCTTGTTTATGATACTCTGGTGATTTTTAATTAAGTGATTTGCTGCTTTTTTCCAGTTTTCAAAACCGTTAATATACAGGTACATAAGGGTTGAATTATGAAACGCGAATTAATTTATACTAAAAATAGTTATTATTCGTGACTATTATTAATAGTTCACGTTCAGAACGTGAGATAATTTTTACACTACTCCAAGGTACGTTTACTTGTTGAATTCTGTAATCTATATTTGATAAATTTATAATAAATTTATATTTAATTATAGTTAAGAAATAAATACATATGCCCATTTAAATATATACAACATTATATACCACAATAATAAATATTACCGAGTTATATTTTAGTATTATTAAATGAATTTCATTTCATTAGTTTAATTATAGATACTATCAATACTAATATCGGTAAAAAAAGCATGGATTTTATATTGTTTGTTTAATATTTACACTTTTCCCTTTTTACTATATTTGAATTTACCGCAACATTCTTTGTAATCAACCTAAGTAAATATGGCGGCTCAGCCTTCAACTAGGCACACGACTTTGCGGACTTTCCCATTGGCATTGTGCATCCAATGTATTATAGAGATCAGTGGTCGCATAACATTAATCCTAAGGTGTCCAAAATAGGAACGTAATTGTAATGACGTCCTGAGTCAACGCCGTCTTTATCCAGCAATGGTACCTCTACTGGGAGAATAATACTTAAATTTTTACGGTAGAACAGCTTCCTGTTGTACGTATTTCTTAAAACACCTTTTTTCTCATCAACGGCATCTGTAAAACCTTTGAAACTGTCGCTGAACTTTTCTTCTTGTAATTTTTACTCACTATCAGAGAAATTGCATTTATTCAGAGAAGAAAAAAAATCTTCTTTGCAGATTTGAAAGGCGTGTGAAGTTATACTTATAACTTTTTGCAGTTGCGGCTCTGTCGCATAATGCCTAGTGCTCAAAGTTAGACACATATCTGCTAAAGTCCTGGTAGCTTCTAGCATATTCGATTCGATTTTCATAAATTGGTGACTGTGTCTAAGGTAGCAGTTCCTCTGAAATATATCATACGAAGTAAATTCCGCATGACATTCTGATTACAAGCAAGGTATTTTTAAGCATTTCAGGTTTTTATATTTCCTTTGATGGAAACTGATGGTACGTCTGAATTAGTTGTAAAAATAAGGTGCCTCAGCATCTGTATCCACGATTATTATACTGAAAACGGGAGGTATTTATATATAAATGTAGATTATATTATGTGCTTGAAGTTCTGAACGTTCAAATGAACGAAGTATTTTTTCTCAACTTCAATTATTCTTGAAATATTTTTTCAGCTCCAAGTAAAAATAAACACCCTGTTGAAAAAATCAGCGAGTCCGAGAACTAATCCTCGCAAAATACCTTGAGGAATTTAAAAATCCTCGCGAATTTCCTCGTATTTCCCTCGTCCAAAAATAACACTAGGATTTCCCATAGAGATATTACAGATAGATAATTTCGAGACATGTTTGTATTAATGTCTTCAGTTTTTATCTTGACCCAAAAATAAATTCAATCTAGTTTATTTATATTGGCATTGGGTCATAATTTTTCATTAAAAAACAATGTTCAAGCAAACATATCAAAAAATTTTTAAAGGGGCAGAAAATATATTGTAGGGATGAAAAAGGCAAACGTTTCGGCCACAAATGGGGGCCCTCTTCAGTGCCAAATTTAATGTACTTAGTGTCTAAGCTGTAAACGTGCAAGAAAAGTTATTAGCACTAACATTAGATTTTTTTGTTTTTGTTTTTTTGGTCTTTTTTAATGATATTTTATAAACATGCAAAACTTATGTGAGAAAGGAAGATGGTAAGCTCCAAGGCATCTAGGAACGAGACCGCTCCAAAACACAGCCTTAAAAAAGTGTGAGAACTCCTATCTTGCAGATCCGCGAAGAGTGAATCCGCAAACTGCCCCTCCTCAAAGGTACACACGAGAACCACCTATGGACACTGATATCTCCTACAAAATAAACACAGATCCTGCAGAAAAAACATCACCATCCACAAGGGGCTCACAACACCCACAAGAAGTAAGCACTTCACAAAATCACAAAACACGAACCCGGACGGAAACAGATTTTTCGTTAAAGGGCAAAATCAAAAATTGATAGTTTTTATTTCAATTTTTAATCTTCTATTTTCCTTTAAGACACAGAGGCGGCAGATAGAAGTAGCCACACACTCTGTTTGGTGTCAAAAAGGAAACTGATTTGAGAAGAGAGCAGTACCGTTTGAAAACTAGCGTAAAATTTTAATATATACAGTGAAAATTTGTTGTCGAGGGTCAAGTTACAAACGCATAAACAAACCCCATACACGGTCTATGTCCTGGAAACTCGGGACCCGAGTACGCTTAAGTGTTCGGAGAGCGGAGAGAGAGAAAGAAGGGTTTCAGACCACATGTTGAGAGAGACCCTCGGAGGAAGTAATTTTGGAATAAAATAAAATATGATGATTAAAAAAACATATTCTTAGAAAGAGAGTTGCAAAACAATGAAAAGGGCTATGTCTTATTGAGTTAGTTTATTTAAAAATGCATTATTTTATATTTATAAAAATCTTATATTCATAAAAATTTTATATTTATAAAAATTTTATATTTATAAAAATTTTATGTTCGGATTAAAACAAAAATAACATATTTCAGATGGTAAGAATACGTATAAAAATGGCATTTCTTTTAAAGGTACCACTCGCGTGTGTACGTTATTATGTAGCGTTAATTAAGTAAAGAATGTATTCATAATTTTAAACCGGCGTTGAATCAAAATAATTCTCAATTGCTTTAAATCAGCGAGAAGTATTAGCGTATGTAATATAGTGAACGCTTCGCGGCTTGTTAATGCTATTTTATATTCGCATCGAACTAACGTTGAGCAATCTCACATAAGAGACGTTAACTGTTAATAAAAGTCGTATTTATTTCATAAGTAAAACTCGCGTGTATAAATTTTATGTAGCGTTGAGAATGTGTTTAAAGAATCCATCATTTGATAAACGACACGGGGCGCGAAATTCAAAATTCTCAGAGATTATATTCCGCGAGAAATATTCGCGTATGTAATATGTTGAACGCTTCGCGGCTTGTTTATGCGAAAATATGTTCACATAGGACTAATCCTGACGAATCTCATATATGAGACGTTAAATATACATAAAAATCGTATTTATTTCCCAAAAGTAAACTCGCGTGTAAAAAATTTTAATGTAGCGTTGAGTACCTGTTGAAAGAATCCATCATTCGCTAAACGGCACGGGGCGCGAAACTCAAAAATCTCGGAGATTATATTCCGCTACATTAAAATTTTTTACACGCGAGTTTACTTTTGGGAAATAAATACGATTTTTATGTATATTTAACGTCTCATATATGAGATTCGTCAGGATTAGTCCTATGTGAACATATTTTCGCATAAACAAGCCGCGAAGCGTTCAACATATTACATACGCGAATATTTCTCGCGGAATATAATCTCTGAGAATTTTGAATTTCGCGCCCCGTGTCGTTTATCAAATGATGGATTCTTTAAACACATTCTCAACGCTACATAAAATTTATACACGCGAGTTTTACTTATGAAATAAATACGACTTTTATTAACAGTTAACGTCTCTTATGTGAGATTGCTCAACGTTAGTTCGATGTGAATATTAAATCGCATTAACAAGCCGCGAAGCGTTCACTATATTACATACGCTAATACTTTTCGCTGATTTAAAGCAATTGAGAATTATTTTGATTCAACGCCGGTTTAAAATTATGAATACATTCTTTACTTAATTAACGCTACATAATAACGTACACACGCGAGTGGTACCTTTAAAAGAAATGCGATTTTTATACGTATTCTTACCATCTGAAATATGTTATTTTTGTTTTAATCCGAACATAAAATTTTTATAAATATAAAATTTTTATAAATATAAAATTTTTATGAATATAAGATTTTTATAAATATAAAATAATGCATTTTTAAATAAACTAACTCAATAAGACATAGCCCTTTTCATTGTTTTGCAACTCTCTTTCTAAGAATATGTTTTTTTAATCATCATATTTTATTTTATTCCAAAATTACTTCCTCCGAGGGTCTCTCTCAACATGTGGTCTGAAACCCTTCTTTCTCTCTCTCCGCTCTCCGAACACTTAAGCGTACTCGGGTCCCGAGTTTCCAGGACATAGACCGTGTATGGGGTTTGTTTATGCGTTTGTAACTTGACCCTCGACAACAAATTTTCACTGTATATATTAAAATTTTACGCTAGTTTTCAAACGGTACTGCTCTCTTCTCAAATCAGTTTCCTTTTTGACACCAAACAGAGTGTGTGGCTACTTCTATCTGCCGCCTCTGTGTCTTAAAGGAAAATAGAAGATTAAAAATTGAAATAAAAACTATCAATTTTTGATTTTGCCCTTTAACGAAAAATCTGTTTCCGTCCGGGTTCGTGTTTTGTGATTTTGTGAAGTGCTTACTTCTTGTGGGTGTTGTGAGCCCCTTGTGGATGGTGATGTTTTTTCTGCAGGATCTGTGTTTATTTTGTAGGAGATATCAGTGTCCATAGGTGGTTCTCGTGTGTACCTTTGAGGAGGGGCAGTTTGCGGATTCACTCTTCGCGGATCTGCAAGATAGGAGTTCTCACACTTTTTTAAGGCTGTGTTTTGGAGCGGTCTCGTTCCTAGATGCCTTGGAGCTTACCATCTTCCTTTCTCACATAAGTTTTGCATGTTTATAAAATATCATTAAAAAAGACCAAAAAAACAAAAACAAAAAAATCTAATGTTAGTGCTAATAACTTTTCTTGCACGTTTACAGCTTAGACACTAAGTACATTAAATTTGGCACTGAAGAGGGCCCCCATTTGTGGCCGAAACGTTTGCCTTTTTCATCCCTACAATATATTTTCTGCCCCTTTAAAAATTTTTTGATATGTTTGCTTGAACATTGTTTTTTAATGAAAAATTATGACCCAATGCCAATATAAATAAACTAGATTGAATTACAGATAGAGTCGACGAGCCATAGGCCGCTCTGTAAGTGGCAACGTCAGTCTGGAAACTCGGTGAGAGCGAAAGAGAGACGATGGGAGGTTTTTTCTGTCTTTGTCTACGCATGCGTGGTTAGAGAGAGAGACAGCATAACCCTCCGAATGACTCTCGCTCGAGCTGACGGGTTTCAGGCTGGCTTGTTGATCCTATCTGTAATATCTCTATGGGGCTTCCTCGAGGATGTTTTCAATAGGGTATTTGAGAGTTTTTAAACAATAAATTACTTTATTTACAAATGAATCAATATTTGACAATTACTTTGAGTTTAAGTCATTCAGATAAAAATTTCGTTCATTTGAACGTTCAGAACTTCAAGTCCATGATTATAAACTGTAAAAAAAGAAAAACATATTTCAGAGCGCGTGTAATTTTCCGTAAGAAATTTGGTGTAATATTACCACATTCCATGCAGTAACTTTCCCACATTGAGGTTAGGGATTCTTCACGAGCTTGTGAAATTATAACGCTCAACTTAGTGAATGAACCTTATGCTGTGATGTCTCTACTTTTAATGTGGGTAAAAATCGTGCCCACGCTTAATGTAATGAGTTTACCGATGCTAGTAAAATCGCAAGGAGTTTGTTAAAAATTCAAATTGATGCGCAGATTCACATTTACACTTTAAAAGTTCAAAATTTTGTGTAATATTATTTCCAAAAGTGGTAATTTTGCGATTTGACTGTGTAAAATCATACGCAATTGTAAAATTAGAAAAAGAGATTTTTTATTCGAGTTTCTAGCGTTCTTTTTTCTATGTTTAAATTTAATTTTTTGAAAATAATGTCTGTCTTTTGTCAATTTCATTAATGTCATTATTATTTTAAATATCCCGCGAAATAATTAGCGAAAGGTGTTGCGTCATTGGTGCATGTTGTGTCTCCTGACAGTGCACGTGGTTATTGATTGCCGTCGAGCTGAACATTTAGTGTAAAGCTGTTTTAAAAAGAAAGAAAACGAACTCGCAAATTCAAAGGTAAGTTTATAAAATATTAAAATGGTAATGACGATTAGTAACTTTTCACTTCATAACTCAAATTTATAAGAGATTTTAGTTTCTATTTATACGCGTAGGTGTGTTGAAACCCAACCTCAAAATCCTGTCTCCATTTTATTTTAATAATTTCAAATTTATTTAACAGGATTTATAGAGATTATTATATATACACGCCAAATTTTTTTTTAAATATAGTTTTTATAAGGAGAACCATAAAATAATGTAAATGCGAATTTAAAATAAAATTTAAAATAAAAATGAAAGTAATATAGCATGCGTAGTTCAAATGGACAAGGCTTTGTCAGTACGGTGCCAACGCTGTACGAATAAGAAGAAGATTACGCTCCGCTGTATGGTTATAGGCACATGCGCAGTTCAATTTTCACATTACATCCCTCTGTATCGCAATACATAACATTACGATACTCTCAACTGTAGCGTAAAAACGAGTTTACGCGCCGGAGGCACACAAAATTTTTTACACTGCATATTCATAAACGTAAACGTATTTATATTATATACAGTATATTCTACAAGTTCTGCTACCTCTTGAAAGTTTAAATATTAAAGAATTGTTCACGTCCAATTTATTATTTACAAAAATTTCAACAGATATTAATGCATTTAATTAATAACAGATATTATTGCATATGACCATTACCTTTTAACGTTATTTTTAACGTAGAATAAGGATAAAAACATTTTGAATATTTATTTTGCCTCATTCATGAGTTATAATGCCAGTTCGCTAGGGAAGCAAAGGCGTAGTCGAGGCGTTGCCGAGGCTAAGCTGAGGCAAAGATGAGATGAAGCCGAGCAGAACTCACAAACTTGAAACGCTGGCGGGGTATCGAGTTTTAGGGGAAGGTAGCTGAGGGGCAACGGCGGGCGGTCGATGCGTGGGTGCGGTTCCCCGCCAGCGGCTCACCAGCGGCGTTTCAAGTTTGGGAGCTCTGAAGCCGGGGCGCGATTAGTCCTGCGAGCATTTTAAACGAGTTTCGTAATTACCCGAATTGTGTGCATTGGTTCATATTCTATTTTATGTGACTTTGGCGCAAATACGAGTTTTTATGCGTACACTCGAATCCAATCTGAAAAGGTCGAAATTGCCGTGATTATCGCCCATCTCACTTGACATTCCGCGACTACTTACGGCCAATTTGATTTTCTCGATCATTTGTATAGTAGCGTATTGTAATAGACGCATGCACAGTTAAAATGTACAAGACTTTGTCAGTACGGTGCCAACGCTGTACGAAGAAGAAGAATAAGAAGTTTACGCTCCGCTGTACCGTAATAGGCGCATGCGCAGTTCAATTTTTACATTACATTCCTCTGTATCGTGATACACAACATTACGCCACTCTCAACTGTAGCGTAAAAACGAGTTTACGCGCCGGAGGCACAGAAAAATTTTATATTGATAAGTTTCTAACGCTACAATTTTCTCGCCAATTTCTATTAATTGCATTTTCAAGATTTGTACATAAAAACTATACAACCATGAAGAGTTGGAAGTTTTTAATTATTCTTTAAAGTTTTCATGAACACTTGAAAGTTATTAAAACAAGGAATTCAATTCTCTTACATTTTCATTATTATTTCAAAATTATGTCTAATTTCCCGGTTTAAAAATGTTTGTTATTATATTAATTATCGGCTATTTCAGTGCCATATAGTACATAACACCCAAAGGAAACCGAAAATGTTTAAACACCGGTACCTCGGACACGAATGATTCAGGTTTATAGGTTAACTGTGCCAAAAAAAACGTTTACAGGTTAAGAGTAAAAAATTGTAAAATTATTTGAAACTGAAAGCCCTAATGATGAAACCAGCCCTGTCAAACTAAAAATAAAATGGCGGTTCCTTCATGATTATACTTTGTTTGTATGTAAGTTTCTGAACAATATGAAATGAACAAATGTTCCTAAAATGATTCTAGGACATAAAATACACCTTTTCCATAAATGAATTCATACAAAATAAAAGAAAGAACACATTAAGTTTCGTAAAATGTATACTATGGATACGCAGAAAGAATTCTTGAGACCTGAACAAAATTTTTTTTACGTTATCCCCATAAAACTGAAAATGTATTTTAAAATATATAAAAGCCCTTATGAAAAAGAATTATTGGTAAGTATTGGATCCAATACTATTTTCGCGAAAAAGTATTGGATTTCTAATACTAATCCGCGAAAAAAGTATTAGATCCAACACTTACCAATACTTCTTTTTCATATGGGAGGCTTAAGCTTCTAAATAGAAATATTTTCCACTTTTATTTTCCAGCTTCAAACGAATGAAATAAAAAATAAATATTTTGTTAAGCCCTGTGTTTAACATAAAAAACCATGTGAAGGCAAATACTACAAGCCTCACAGACCGGTCCCTATATCCTCGATTGTCCTCTATATTCAGTTGAGGTCCCTAAAGTCCCCTATTTTCACGATTTGGTCCCTAAAGTACCTTATTTTGAGCCATTAGTGTGAAAGTAATCGAATCCCCAAAACACAAAAACACAACCAAACTTGGACCAAAATCACAAGTAGAAATTGTTCCATAGAGAAGGATCTACGTTCCCATGGAGGGTGATAGGAGACGCAACAATTGTCAAGTATTTTTATAGTTTTGCAGCTTTGAAGAGGGTGCTGGAAGAGCACCGAAACGTCGGCGAGTAGTTTAAATTTTATTTATGTAAATGGTGGTGGGTAATAATGACAAAAGAGGACGAAAGAAAGAAAAAGAAGGAAGGGGTTTTGGAAGGTTGCCTTCTTTTTTCTTTCCTCCTTTTTTGTTTGTTTTCCCAAGGTTTTTTCTAGTTGTGATTTTGGTACAAATTTGATTGTGTTTTTTATAGGGATTCCATTACTTTCGAGTTCTTAAAATTTTTAATTGTGATTTCGTTTGGACGTTGAGAGGAATCCGGATTGGTAGAGATACGGGTTCGAGTTCAGGTTTAGTAGTATTGTTTTAGTAATTTATTTAAACTTAAAATGAAGTCAAGAAAACTCATATTGTGTCATTAGAAGCATACAGTAAAACCTATCGTAGCCGACACTCTCCTAACGAACATCCCACTCTGACGCTTCACATTATTGGTCGAGAAATGTGCATGGTCAGGGCCGTCTTAAACACCGTCTTTGGAGGGTCTTCATATTTTTGTAAAACGTCTGAGTAATTTTTTTTTTCAATGAATATTTTAAATGAAATATTAATTTAATTAATGATTATATTTAAATTATAAATTTTAATTACAATCTAACTTCGAAAAATTGAAGAATTTTCATAACTAATTATATTTCAATTTATTAAGATCTTAAATATGTATGCACAGTCGTGCAACATAACCTCAACTGTCATCTATACATTTTCCACTAAAAGCACTAAGTATTCCTTATAGATTTTTATCGACTGAATTGATCCATGAAATTTTTAAATTATCAACAAAAAGAACTGATTATTTTTCAAACTAACTTTTTCAAGAATAGCAATATTATTATTGAAGGGCTAATTTGAAAGAGAAAAGATTGTTTTTCATGAAAAAAATTTGAAACACAAAAAAATAATGTTATTAATAAATTTCATTTTTGCCCAAACTTATTTTCTTATTGCTTCGAGCCAAATTTTTAAAAATGATGCGATTATAATAAATCACGGTTCATTTTTTTAGGAGAAAGATCCTCTACAACTTGACCGTTTCCGATTTTTGAAAATGAATTCTTTAATGGCTGAAATTATAAAAAAACAATTTTTCAAAACAAAATTTTTATAAACAAATTGCTGTATTTGATAATAATTAATTCAAATTCAAAAATAGGAAACGGTCAAGTTGTAGAGAATCTTTTTTCTAAAAAAATGAACCATAATTTATTAGAATCGCATCATTTTCAAAAATTTGACTCGAAGCGACAAGAAAATTAGTTTGGGCAAAAATAAAATTTATTAATAACATTATTTTTTGTGTTTCAAATTTTTTTCATGAAAAATAATCTTTTCTCATTCAAATTGGCCCTTCAATAATAATGTTGCTATTCGTGAAAGCAAAATTATCTATTTTTGTCTAAGGTCTAATTTTCGTGATCGTACTACCTTAAGGAAACGATTTTGCAGAACAACGCTTATTTCGTATCTCACATATTTTGGTGAAAAAAATCGAATTTTTTTAATATTAAAAATCGAAACATAAAATATACATCCTGTCGAGAAATTTCTTAATAAGAATGTGTAGACCTCATTTAGGCAAATAATTTTTCATCTAAACTTTTTTTATGTATCTCATATATTTTGTCTAAAAAATGGAATTATTGAATTTTAATCGTATTTTTTGGAATTGAAACGAAAAATATATGTTTTTTCATAAACTGTGTAAGACAAAACTTGTAGATCTTTTTGAAACGAACAACTTTGTACTTTTACGTTTTTTTCGTATTTCACATATTATTGTTAAAAAATTGAATTTTGGATTTTCAATAGATTATTTTTGAATTAAAAAAAAAATATGCATCTTATGAAAAAATGTTACAATTCAAATTTATAGGTCTTTATGTAGAAAATAATATTGTATCATAACGTTTTTTCGTATCTCGTATAATTTAACTGGAAAATGGAATTTTGATATTGACTTTTTTCGAATTTGAATATGCTGTAACATTTCTAATTTTGATTTAATCAAAAAATGTTATCAGGATAATTTTTAGAGATTTATGAGCACTATCTAAAACCAGTATTAAAATTAAAAACAGACAGACAGACACTTTCGTAAAAACCCTTTTTTCGGACTCAGGGGGTCTCCAAACGTAAAGATTTGATGAAATTTTCGAAAGTCATTTTTCACATAAAACCAATACCCTCTCATCCATGATGAGAAAATAAAAAAAAAATTTTGTTGAGAGTTAATTGAAATTTAATTTAATTAGACTTACATACATAGTCGTGAAATGTATGTAATTTTCTATTTAATAATGATTAGACGAAAATTTGTGAAGTGCAGTTGTGTAAGAAAATATGAATATATTTATTGAATTTGAAAATCTTTCTGTGGAAAAGAAATACGCTTTCGACTACGCTGGGATTCGAGCCCAGGTCTTTCGATTGCCGATCGACTGCTCTTTCAAACTCAACTAATTAATTTGAATACATTTATTACTTACTAAAATAAAAAGTATTACGTCTTTATTTACCTTTTATTAGGAGTTTATTTTTTTTAATAACTTTATTTCATACATAATTTTTGTTAAAAAATGTATCCTATGAGCGTAAAAAAGGTCCCTATGGGCAAGAAAACAGGTCCCTATATACCCTATTTTTTATCCTAAAGAGACTGTGAGGCCTGCAAATATATACTCAATTAAAAATTTGTAAATGTAACAAAAAATATTCATTAATATAACATTTTCTAGTACATAGTTTTAACACATTTTAAATTTTTAACATGTACAGATCGATGATGACTAGTTAAGTTTCGCAAAGCTTGGCTGCTTTTTTCTTCAAGACGCTAACGTTTTTAATTTCAGCCATTTCCTGTCTTACAATTTGTCTCATCCTTATTTAAAATAAAATTAAATTACATATGCTAACATCTCCACAGCTTCATTGGCATGTTCTTTGCATTGAAAAATAAATATTGTTTCACATGAAATTAAATCGTCTAGAATTAGATCAAAAGAATTGCTAGACCGGCAATGTTTGTTAAATAGGTATTCGACAACTGTGACAAGCTTGTATAACTTAACATTTGAACGTATGAAATTTTTATTTATTTTTCCAAATCTACTCAAACTTTCAGGTAACTGATCACAAGAAAAAGATATCGTATCTGCATGAATTTCAGAAGTAGTCAATATGCATTTAAGCATGTCGAACACTGAGTGTGCTGTTTAATGTAAGCAGTTATACGTAATTGCGTTTTTACTATTCGACTGATGTAATTCTTTCAATTTTGAAATTGTTATTAAGGGCTGTGGAGGGTTGCCATCGAAAGTACTACACTCAGAAAATATATTTGATTGAATCAAAAAAATTATTTGTTCAAAACACTTTCTTTGATGTAAAGAAATGTTTTGTTTTAATGAAACAAAATTTTTTTGATTCAAACATTAATTTCTTTGTTTTGAAGAAAAATTAATTTGATTCAAACAAATATTTATTTGGTTCAAAGATATTTTGTTTGAATCAAAAAAATTTTACTTCATTTAAACAAATCATTTCTTTGAATTAAAGAAAGTTGTTCAAACTAATCATTATATTTGATTCAATCAAATCTTTCTTCTGAGTGTACAATGTCCAAGCTTTGGAGGTTTCAAAATGCTAAAGGCAGCTAATATCTTGTATATTTGCAAGAAGGTTGGTGTACAAGGGTGATCGTTTCTTTTCTTTCAGCTAATCTGATAGTGCCAAAAAATCTCTAAACCCAAGGAAAGGAACACAAAATTAGTGAAACTTTTATACAGTATTGATAATATTCCATTCAAAATCTCATACTGAATAAAATATTTTTATCTTGTTCAGTTAAATTTTCTGAAATTAAGGAAAATTAAGAAATACTAAATGGATTTTAAATGCAACATCAACGACACTATATTTCTTATACAAATCCATTTTGTAAAAAAATATAAAAGTGCTTTCTTCGATATTTAATTTATATTTATATTGTATATATCTATATATATATATATTATATGAATTATATATTTATTTTAATTAATATTTAATTACACTTTTTTCAGAAAATCACCCGTTCAACACAATGCTTTTGTAGAGCGTGACGCGTGAAACGCGCTCTGGTGAAAAAATTTTGCAGATAGAAACTATAATCACTAAGGGAAGCAAGTTCTCGCCGTTGCAGGCAGGGAGTCAGATAGGGCTGAATGAAACAATTTGTTATCAAACTTCTGTTTTCTAAATTTTCAGTGAAACGTAAAATAATAGTTTGGACGATTCACCGGTCGCCTTAATCAACCAACGTTTGGCAATCTGAGAATTCTTATTATACATATGATATATACACAAATTCACAATAAAGCTACATTACGACTGAAACGGGAACAATCATTTTTAGTTTCCTGGGCACACACCTTGGTTAAAATTACAATAAATTATAATTAATTAAAGTAACCTTCATGCTTTTTATTAAGAAGACGCGTTATGGAAGAATTACACCTCTGTATGCAGGTTGCAACATTTGTCAATAAGACATCCATCGGATTTACCGAAATTTATACATACTTGACCTGAGATGCGATTGCAAAATGCTAAGATTTTCCGTGCATTCAAAATGAGCCTACTGACAGAGCAAAATCTGCAGCATAACAGATCATTCGTATTGAGACCTTCCATTCCCTTACTACCTCTCCATTACAGCAGCATAGTGTATGCATCAAATGTAGCATTCTGAAAGACGCATTTAGGCTGCTTTTTTGCACCACGCCATTATAAGGCGACACAGCATATCATGCTCAAATAAATGTGTCACTACTCATGACTTGAAAATAACATGTGGGAATATTTGTTGGGTTGGTATAGAATATATTTGGCCAACAAGTTGATCACACCAATGCAAATTTATTTTCAGGCTACTTAGAGAAGTTGAAAATTAATATTGAGTACTGCTTACACAAAAATTATTAACACTAATGCAAAATCCCAACCTTCGTTTTTTTTTAGTAATAAGGAAACGAACTTCAAGTGCCTCACTGACATCACGAACAAAACAAACAAAAATTCTCGGGTTAACGGTTTTCTGATGAAAATGATCGGAACACAGAAAAATGTTGTAAGAACCAAAAGAAGTAGAACAATATTACAAAATAAAAGCAATTTATCCGAATAACACTTGGCACGTGATACAATAAAACCTAACATTCGACGAAATAGAGGTATTCTTTCCGTAATCCCAAAAATGTATTCCGCAATTTTCAGTCATCGATAATATTTTCGAAGAGTTCATGCGTATAAATATTACGTAAACCCTGAAAATTTTTGTTACGAATTTCGAATTCTGTATTTTTAATGTGATGCGCAGCGATAAAATTTTATATTCACAGTTATTAGGCAAATTTCGGAGAAACTCTCTACACACACACACACACACACACACACACACACACACACACACACACACACACACACACACACACACACACACACACACACACACACACACACACACACACACACACACACACACACACACACACACACACACACACACACACACACACACACACACACACACACACACACACACACACACACACACACACACACACACACACACACACACACACACACACACACACACACACACACACACACACACACACACACACACACACACACACACACACACACACACACACACACACACACACACACACACACACACACACACACACACACACACACACACACACACACACACACACACACACACACACACACACACACACACACACACACACACACACACACACACACACACACACACACACACACACACACACACACACACACACACACACACACACACACACACACTAAATGCAAAATTTCATTACCCCAGACGTGATTTCTAGAAATGTAATTTGTTTGATCTATTTCTAAAATTATGAGCTTTAAGGGCATGTGATACTTGAGAAGAGTAGCAAGTTTATGTGAATAATCTGGTCCAGTTTCTACTTGTTTGTATCCAAAGTACATAAAATGGTGTTTCCAAAATTTCGTGAATGTTAGAGAGGATGAAAACAAACGTATAGATAGACTACTTTTGGTTTTGAAAATGAAAAAAAATTTAAATGCTCTTATTATACTGTTTTTATTAATGTTAGTTAACTATTTTAAAAATATAAATTAATATTCACCTTATTTTATATTCTATTTTCTTTAATTATTCATAATGATTTTCAATAGAGGTGTGCAAAAAGATTCGATTCGATTTTCGATCCGATATTGGCCTCCGTCCAATGTCAAATATTAGACATCCGAAACACCCTTTCTCGGATGTCGAATATTCGACATCCGAAGCGCCCTTCTTCGGATGTCGAATATTAGACATCCGAAGCGTCCTTCTTCGGATGTCGGATTTTCGACATTCGAAGTGCGTCCGTCGAATGTCGATTAATCGACATCCGAAGCCGAATCGAGTGACGGATTCTTTACATTCGACCGGCGCAGTATGTAGTTTGCAATTTTTAATCATACTTTACACAATATACAATGAATAGTTATATTTTATTTTTATATTAGTTTCTTCGCTTAAAATTATCACTATTAGATATAAAAATACTCAAAAAAGAAAGCAAGGCAAACGTTTCGGCCACATATGAGGGCCCTCTTCAGTGCCATAAATTCAAAGATTAATTCAAAATTTCTGTAAAACATTAGAATATAGGAGATAATTAAAATAAGGATTATCATAGAATTCAAAAACTTATCTCATAGCTTGCAATTTAAAATGAAATAGTCCAGTATGCAGCATCATGAATTGAAAAAATATTTAGAGTTCACTGTGAATAAAAAACCGGATAAATGAAAAAACATAAAAAAAATTGCACACGAACCGACCGGAATTTGAAAAAATTTTTATTATTAAAGAAGGATGCCCAATTGATTATCAATGGAAAAACGCGAACAAGGTTTACATTTTTAAAAACTTTTCGTGAAGACTTCGTTACCGGAGTCTCCCACAGAATGATCTGAACTGTTTTAAAAACCGACTCAGGACATGTGGCTTTGCTGACCGACAATTTTTTTTTTATAAGCAATCCTGAGAGGTTATTTTCCTTATTGAAGGAGACTATTGTCCTATACCTAGTTGAGAAATTCGAGACGTTTATGGTGATTTTCACGAGTGGACGAAGGAGTATATTTTTCAAGAAACGATTTTTTATATCAGCTTCACGGACAATCCATTTAACATTGAATTTGCAAGCAAGGCATTACAGAAACATAAATTATTATAATATTTATATATGTAGTTTTACTCAATATTATTTGAGTATGTTCAAAAATAAAAAATTGAAAGTTGTTTATTATTGCATTCAGATTTATTCTGAGATATTTTGAAAAATAATACATTTATCTTTAAAAAATAACAAAAATGCAATTTTAGTATTCGTGACATTAAGTATCAAATTCTATACGCCTTAAAACTCGAGACAAATAATTATATGCACAGGAACTATACACAATTTTATATATGTAACAATTTTAATATTTTCAACCAACTCTCTAAAATTTATCCTATACCATAAAACTCTACATCTGAAACAAGACATAATAATTTTAATTTTGGAAATTTAAATAAACTTTATACAATAAAACTCTGTACGATAAAAGAGAAAACCCCACTGAACATAATTTTATTTAAAAATTTTTAAGCACGATGAAATTGTACACTAAATTATATAAATTAAATTTTGTACATTCAAATGAAAACAATCTAAATTGTGCATAAGACTGAAAAAAATTAATTCTTTCGACTATGGCGATATAAAATTAAAATACAATTATACAATGTATCCATATTCGACATTCGATGGACGGCCGATCAAAAGCCGAAAATCCGATAAAGCGTGCTTCGGATGTCGAATATGCGACATTCGACAGACAGCCGATCGAATGTCGAAAATCCGACATCCGAAGAAGGTCGCTTCGGATGTCGAATATTCGACATTTGAGTATGCGGCCGATCGAACCGAAAAAATCTAATTACAACTCTCATCGACTTCGTTCCTTGTTCAGCATTTTTCATTTTTTTTCCATTTCTCAACTTAATTTTACCTCAAAAAAATAATATAAATGCAGTGATATGTAGACAATTAAATATAAAAATTTTTAAAAAGTTATTATGTAATGCCATAAAGGACTATTTTGAAGGCGAGACCCCATGGGTCTTTCTCGACCTCACCGATCAAGTCTTCCCAGCATTGAAGTCGGCTTTTATTTATGCCTCGCCCCAAAGCTGTTTTTGCCCCTTTCCATGCCTCGTGCAGCATAGCATCCCCCTTTGATCGGGTGAATTTTCGCTGCGCTGCGAGGCATTCTCGACGCAGGGCCGCCAACTGGTCGTTCCACAAACCCTTGGCTAGCCTGCGCTTGCGGCAAGGCATCGAGTAGTCGCAAGCCGCGACCACCTTCTGCCTCGCCGAGCGCACAGTAGCTTCAAACGACCCAGCAGGGCAGACCCAACCGTGCTCATCAATGAGCCTGGTTTCTTCAAGGTGTTCTCGAAGTCTTTTCTTGCTGAGTCGTCTCGTGTTCCAGGAGGGGCTCCTTCCTTCGCCGCCCTACCCTTATCCACTGCTTGGCACCGTTGTTCTGGAGTAAATTCGATGCACCGGTGGTCACTCAAGGTTATTACCTCGAGAACCGACCAGTCGCTTATCCTTCAAGCGAGGCGAGGCGCGGCAATCGTGAGATCAATTATCGACCCTCCCATCCTCGTCTGAACGTGAATTCCCTGCCCCGATTTAAAACGGTCAGGTAATTCCTAGCGACCATCTCGCCAACCAACACTCCCCTCCTATCTAGGTGGGCCTCACCCAATTCGGGCGACTTACTGTTAAGTAGGAGGAGGATCTGGGTCTCGAAGACCTCGAAAGGATTTTTGGGGGAGAAGTAGCAGCTGTACACTCGCACACCCGCCACCTCCTTTTTCTTTAGACGGACCCCCCCCCCCCCCCCCCTGCCAGTTTCTCTTATTACAGAGTTTTGGTTCACCCTTTCCTTAGTATTTTTACAAAATATATATATATATATATATATAATTAAAATCAACGATAAATAATATTAAATAATAATAAAGAAAAACAAAATATTATCATTTTTAACAATAGAACTATTTTGCTTGTACTATTCTATTCCTTGATTGTATTTGTATTTATTATTGGATAGTTTTGAAATTGTAAGTTATACCAAAAATCGTTATGACCGATTATACCTTATTGATTAGTTTTTAATTGTAATCTTCATGATGCGGGATATGGGCTCACTAGCATGCGATTGCTGGTCCCTTATACACGCCCCTGCACACACACACACAGACGTATGTGTATAAACACGCATGTGAAGACCCAAAATCATGCAGCTAAAAATCGATTGGAACACATGATTAAGGGTGTAAAGGTTCTTAATTATAAGGTATTTTCAGGTTGCAAGGTGAATTCCATCCATTCTGAGACAGGACCACCCGAATTCGATCTTGGAACTAGCAAGGATTTAATAAGGCAGCATAATGCTTGAGGAGCATTCATACTGTTATATCTCCCTGAAGATTTCTTTAGTATGTCGAAATTGCATATGCATTCACAACATTATTTGTATAATACATAATATACGTATGCAACCTCGACACTGCTTCTTGATTCAGAAAATGACACCTCGGAGTTTGGTTCCTATTATTTCATATAATTGAACATTGATAGGAACTCTTGGAAACTTCCAGAATTTCCATGTTACAAAACTAACACAAACTCCATGCTATTTATGAAGTTTTTGATTATAGGTGTTTTAAAATTGCAAAACGCTCTGCATCTTCTGGAATTTTCTCAATCTTTTGAAGCTGTAAAACAGTCGTTTTAACATTTTTCATAAAATTATAGTTCTGCTAAAAAATTTCCTTTTTCATGTAAAACTTCAGTTGCCCAAAACGTTAACTTAGTTCTTGTGTGATTAAAACACTTTCTTAAAAGTATCGATATTTTGCAAAGCTGTACCTTAATTTTTAATTTATAGTCTGATTATAATAAAAATTCTGGGAATCCATATTATAGTTATTTCATTGGCTCCATTTATTGCTTATTTCTAGGTTAATTTGGCTGGCACGAGCTCATTTACTGGCCAAATCGGGTAATTTATAATTGAAAATTCGTGGTTAAGTTTTGCGTTACGAAATTTGGCCTTATCCCATTGAATAGTTAGTTAATCAATTACTTGAAATATCGCTGCGGTAATTTCTAGTATTGTGTTATTAATGGAGACATGTGCCCTTATAGTTCGGAGAAACCCTTAGTTATGTGGCTCAATTCTGATTGATTTACATAATTAAAGGTTTATGGATATATAGTAATGCACATCTTTTATTCTTCGCGGATATTATTCAATTATTGTTAATGGAATCTCCCGAATTTGATTGTTCGTTTAAAATTTTCTGACCGGATAGCATACCGTATGTGGAGTTCGCTGTTCTGCATGCCTATGTGTCTCATTCGTACCTTCATGGTAGTTGCTCGTCCAACAATGCTTTTATATTATGTGGCCATTGTTGCGGGGCTGCCATGGAGTTTTTGATAATGATAGCCATCTTGTCGGTGCATCCATTGGTATAAGGCCCGCTGCAATATGAATTTTGGCAAGTCTAATAATGGACTTGTAATAGGCATTCATGTAGGTACAGGAGAACTGCTTAGTGTATATGATACATTCCAGGCGGTCGCGAGTCTTCTTATCGCTGGGCGGTTCGAGTTACGCTCTGGCCATGTTGTCGGGAGTCTCGACTGCTGGTGATACGCTGCGTTCTGTAAGGTGTCACATTGCATTTCTTTATATGATTGGATTATAATTCATTATGGTTGCTCTCGGTGGGTGTGATTAATATCTTTCTCAAGTGGGAATGGTTAGTTAGCTTGCTACGGCTAAACTCCTCGTACTTTCTATGATCCTTATTCTTTTTCCTCAGTTGCTTTGATTGTTAGTTTATTATAGCTATCATTAGGTATTGTGCTTAATTGTTATATATTTATTGTGGTATCCGTAATGATGTATAGAAATTTATTGTTATTTGTGGCAAAATTTGGTCTACTTGGGTATTTGTCCTCCCTCCTTAAAAGTGTCGTTGTCCTCAACGACTTGCATTTTGTTTATGCAATTCTAACATTTGTTGTTGAAATTGTTAATACTCTTGGAAGGGGATGAATTTCTTCTGTGTTTGTTTGGTTGTCTACCGAAAGGGGTTGTATTTCTACTTCCTCTTGGTTTTCTTTTATGTTTAAATTTTTATTATTACAGGTTTTACAGTTTTTGCGGATTATTCCGTGTGTGAGGTATATTACTGTTGTTATTATTAATAAGGTTAGGATACTGGACCCTCCTAACCAATATTTATGTTTATAATGATTACTTTCCATGTCGAGAAGTTGTTCTTCCATGGTAGAGAGTGATTCTTCCGTATGCAGATTTTTTAATTTTTCATCTTTTTCTGTTTCCCAAAAAAATGATTTTATCATAGGAATATGCATCGTTTCATAGATTATTGGGGAAATTTCTGATATATTCAATGAAACTCCTGGGTTGTAGATAAATTCTTCTGAGTTTCCATTTATCTGAGTTCCAATTAAAGTTGTCTGCTCCGTTCTAGTAATACACCCTGTACTTAATCTTAATATTCCTGAATTGTAATATGTCCTTTTTCTGTTCTTCCCTTTTTACACGTGATGCTGATTGGCTCTGGTTTTTTAGTTGAAAATATCCATGCGTTTAAGGATGGAATATGCTTCCAAAAAACTGAATTTTTTGTATTTATTTTAATATCACATTGCTGTAAAATTTTCATTGAAGGGCGTGTAAGCATTAGACATTTGCAAGACGTAGCTGTGACTGTTTCGTGTATTGGTTGGGTGTTTTCGCAAATTGTGTGATAGATTGTTTTCTGGCAGGTGTCGTAGTACTTTTTATCTGCCAAAAAGAATTTTCATTCGTCTTCTGTCAGGGCAATATATTGTTTTCTTGGTGAAATGTAAACGGCTCTTGTATAATTTCCTGAAATGTCCTGAAACACAGGAAATGGGTAAACTTTATATAATTGTAGTGCCTTTCTATCTAGCAATGGAATGTCTACTGATATTAGTAATTTTCCAGATTCAATTTCAGGTCCATTTTACCAATTTGTGAAAGTAATTCCACTCTAATGTGTGAAGTGGGAATTGGAAATTCATAATCTTCCATTTTAGTGTGTATTTCAGTGATTATTTCTTGCAGTTGGGCTTTGGAAATTGTCGAAGGATGTAATTTGCCTTCTCGTGCGTATTCTGTTATTTTAATGAATTGTTTTATTATTTCATATAAATGTTCCAATTTTAGTTCCAAATGCGTTGACCATTGCATCATTTTTTCGTAATACATGTAATCCTTCCAATATTGTTCTTGCGATTCTATTTTGTGGATGGCTTCATTTATTTTCCTTGTTTAAGTTCTGACGAATATTATTTTTCATAGCGCCTCCTTTGAAAATCCGATTTTCGGTACCTGTAGAGCGGGTTGAAAGTCGCTGTTTCAACCCGCTCCACAGTTACAGCCAATCAGATTCTCAAAAGAGTTGCTATGAAAAATAGTATACATTACTCGAAACAAAACACAGCGAAAGCATTTTGTGTGATTGCAGCCCTCGTTTCACTCGGGCAGAGCAAACTTCACACTGATGCAATCGCTCTGTTTCGCCCCTTGTAATGTAATATACTATGCTTCTACTTTTACTATGTCTGACGCGCACGTTTTTACTACTGTATGTACTCTGGGTATTTCACAAGCTGTAGCTGTAGCAAGTGATTGACGGTCGCGAGTGGTCAGACGACAATCACTGGCATCCCTTCAGCACCGCCCACAGCAGTTCGTCTTGGTTTTTGAGTATATTTATTTCCATTCCTTGCGTTTGTTGATTTTTGAGGCTTAGGCCATCAACTAGTTTGTCTGGAAATAGCGTGGAAATAGCCTTGGGTTTTCTGAATACTGAAAAGGTTGTATCTCATGCTGTGCTGGAATTTCTAGAGTGGATGCAAATAAAAAGCATTGCTTCATCAATCATCCCTGAAGATGTTGTTTCGCACCTGCACATTGAGAAAATTATATAAATATTTGATGTCATGGAAAGGATTTGTATTAGATTGTCGTTGGAAAATTTAGCTACCCACAATTAATTTAGTCAATGTTTATTGTCGCACAAAATTGATATATTATGTAACTGGAACATTTTCAAAAAATTACCTAATAATCACTTCGCATGGTTTATTTGTATGAACATAATATGTTTATTTGTTCATACTATGAAACTATGAAAATGGTATTGACAGTATAAAATATTTAGAGTTATACAGAGATTGAAATCGTTTTCAATTCAATAATTTTATAATTGGGATATAATTTTTAATGAAAACACTTTTTTCTTATTTCTTTTAATTGACTAATTTTTAGTATAGCTGATTACGTTCCTATAATATATAATATGTTAGATAGTAAGATATGCAATGTAGATACACAATCTGAATTTACTCCTATTCCGTCAGAATTTGCTATGCAAAATTTATAAGGTACTGCATTGAACAATTTTGTTTTAGGGTCCTTGCACTTTATAAGTGAATTTTGACACAGTTATCTTCATTAAAATAAAACACGATAGGAAATTTCTGGATTCGAATATTATTAGAACTGAGGATGTTACTTTAAACACTAATAAAATTTCGCAGAAAAATTATTTTATGATCATCCTGTTCAACGGAATTCTAGGAATATCAACCAATTCACCTATCCATAAAATTTCCATATTATTACAAATTATTGCCATTTTACTGATTATTCAATGAACTTAATTTTGAAACGCGGAAATTTTAAATTAAAATTAGGCATGCATGTCATAATACTAATATCTTGAACGACTATGAAATAAATTAACAGTTAAAAGCAGAAAAGTTTCTAGTTAGCGATTTGAATAAATAATTTATAGACATATTAGTCATAACTATTAAATCTTATGATTAATTAAATCTAAAATTTTAATATTATGTAATCTAGAGGTAACTTTTTAAGTTAGAAGTTTGATTTAAACTAAAGTTATTTTGAAAGGCTGCATTCATTAAGAGACAGAAGTATATTTTTATTACTAGAATTTGATTTTTCAAAAATAACATCTGTATAATGAATCAAATTTAGGTTATGTTTACTATCATAAAATATTTAGTTCATTGAAGGTCTAGAAATTATTTGAAGAATTGTTTACCGTAAACCAAGATTTAAGTCTTGCCAACTGAAAGCTGTACTTGCTTAAAAATCCTCTTCTTGAATTGAGAATTCACTGTTAATAAATCAATAATTGAATTTTTAGTTTCACCTTAAATAAGGCATGATCGACAATTGATAATAGAAAAAAACTTCACTGTGTGAGGCAGATGCTCCAATTAGCAGTGAAAGAATTACAAAATTATTGTGAACATTACCTTTCAAACATACGTTAGGAAAATCGTAAAAATAGGTAAGAATTATCATACATATACACTTTATGAGTTATTCATGTCACATTATTGCCTGGGAGTCATCATATTATCCGGAAAGTGATCATATGTCATTTAACCAATACCACATGGCTCCCTTTCCAGTGTGCGCTGGATTGGATACTGTTTCCAGAACAACCCGTAGATTTCAGGATTAAGTTGCTGGTTGTATCCCTTTTTCAGCTCCATAGGCATGTTAATAATCAGTGCTTTAGCGCGGTCAGGCATAGACGGGGCCGTTTGAATGTCAGCGTCAGGTGATGCAATAGGATAGACGCTTGATTGATGCGTGTGAATGCTTCGTGATTTATAATGCTTATCTGATTCTGTTGACGTATCTCGCGATTCTTCTGTAACTTTTTCAGTCTTTTCAGAACCAATGAATGATGTCCTGGGAATATTAATATTTAATAAGGTCGATGCTTTTACTATTTTCAGAGCCAAAGGGGCTTCACTTTGAGGATCCGAAGTACTTCTTTTTCGTTTTCTGCATTCCTTTATAACTTCTTCTTCTCTTATAAAGTCTTCCTTTTTCGTTTTTACTCTTTCTTTATTCGATCTTCCGGATTTCCCTAAAAGATTTTTCGTGATGGAGTTCGCAGAAACTTCAGAGTCTAAAATTGAGTCACTTTTTAGGGTATCTTCGAAGCGTGTGGTTTCGCATTCTTTCGCATTATTATGTTCTGTAAATGCATTAATTAAAACAGTTGATTCTGGCAGACATAACTCTTCACGTTGCCGATAGTCTATTCTATAATCGGGGCTATGATTAAATTGGCGATGGTTATAATTTTGATGCATTGAAGAATTTTGATAGGGGTTGAATTTTATATTTAGTATATGTCGCTGTTGCTGGTCACAGTTACTTGCAAACTCCGGACTATCGAAATCGCTGAGCCTTTCATCTGGGTCTCGCGCGGGGTTCGTAGAATTTAGTCCATTAGGAGTAGAACGTCCTTCAGGGCTAAAATTTTTCTCCTCCGAATCGTGATAGCTCCGCTGCTGATACCACGAAAAGTGTTGAAAGAAAAGCCTATCAGTTTGGTGTCTTGCTTCATAATCAAAAGCATATCCGAATGCTTCTTCCAAGGTCATAAGATCTCGTGTCTCTATCTTGGCCGACATTGCGCCGGGTAAACCCCGAATGAATGCTTCCAAGGCACAGTCGTTGAGGGGAAGTATCATCTGATTAGCATTTTTATATCTATTTTCAAGAGCTGCCTGAGCTCTCGACTTCAAAAATGTTAATCGGTCATAAAATTCAGAAACACCTTCATTTTGAAGCATTTGAATGGTAGTTATTTCGCGTACGTACCACAAATAAGTTTTATGGGGTCAAATCGTTGTTCGAGGTGTTGAATTAGGTCACTCAGTTTAGAGAACGTTTTTCCATAAGTGCTGAATCGTGCAGCACCTTTTAATCGCGCTAAAACCGCTATAACGTTTCGTTTTTCGCAAGTTTCAGGCACGAAAGACTGTCCAGTTATAATATCTTCGATAAAATCGCTAACAGGCATGTTTTTGCCATCGAATATAGGAATGTTCATAACTCCTTGTTGCATGGCAAAACATTCTGCTATTAACTTTATTATAGCATCTTTTGGGTCGCACGAAATGTCATCCTTGAATTTTCTACTCTGAGTTTCCTTTAATATAGTTTTTTCCTGGAAATGAGACATTTTGTCTGATAGTGTTTATTAAACGTTATATATGTAATTTAGATTTTGAATTTAAGGACGATTAGTTGAGAATGTAAGAATGCACCAAGGTCCTCTATTTGAAGATTCATGGCTTGGCACGCATATTTTGATATCACGAGTTATTTATTCATTAATTTTTGTTTTTTGTTCAACCAAATTTTTTACCAACTTTCTGATGTGGTTTTGCGTTGAATCTTCTGATTTTGAAATTTCTTGCCTTATACTATGTTTCTGAGCAATAAATTTGGCAATTATGAGAATTAATATATTTACAAATTATTCAAACTATTTCTGTAGTTAATCTACATTTTGAACGAAATTTTGTTTATAATTATGGATAATACGAAAAACTGCCGACTTTATTTTTTAGTGTATATTATATGAATAATATACAGTTTAGGCATTATGTCAATGACCTTACATTTTGTCTTTTTGTGTGCAAAACTGAAAATTTTAAATTTTGAAAAGTCTATTCAGGAGCCTTCAATTTCTTCTTCCTTTGCGACCCTGGGTATGGTCGCGGTTTTTTGACTGCTTGAGGCTGTAAAAAGGTTCGAAGTTTGAATAAGCTGTTGTGATATTGAAATTGATCCTTTATCGTTTTTGGTATGAAAATTTGTTCAAAGTGTTGAATTAGAAAAAAAACGGTTATAAATCAGTTATTAGTATTATCTACTGTAATGTCGTAGTTACTTTGAATTTTATTTTTAATTGTTAATTTAGGAAATTTTACTTACTGTTAAATTTGTTTATTTATTCGTCTTTAATTGTTTATTGTTAAATGAATGCGGTAATTCTAAACTTTGAACTATTATTGTCAATTATTTGTCCTAGCTGTTACTGCACTGCAAATTCTTGCTGTGGCGCGCGCAGTCGCTGCAGCGTTTAACCTTGGATTATATGTTTTCTGTGATATAAGGTGGGTCAGGCCAGCCGCGACTGCGAATTCCTGAGCAAATTTTTGCAATTGTTGAATTTATAATTTGATTATGTGTATTAACAACTTGCGTTTTCGGTGACACAAAATTAATTAAGCCTGACTCGAGCACAAACCCTTAATTATTTTTTTATAATCACAGAAAGTGTTTATTGTTAATAAACAAACAAAAATTTGTTTAATGTTACAGGATTTCAGAAATGCAAGAATGGACAAGCTAGACTCAAGCACAGACTCTTGGACAATCTTTGCAATCAAAAATATTCTGTTAGTTAACAAAGTTAGGATGAAAGTTATAAACAATTACAATGCAAGCACTTCGAACTTTGCCTTACCCAGTCGATCGTCATCGATGGTGACCGTTCAACGAATATAAAAAGGACTTATACTCTCGTGTGCTGTTCTACTTTTGTTTTAAACTTAAATTCAAACTTAGTTAACAATTTGAAAATTTCAGTAGTACAAAATTAAACAAGCCAGGCTCAAGCTCAAAACCTTGTGTAATTTTAGTACTTTCAGAAATTCGGATTACTTTAATATTTTCAATTTAAATATCCAATGCTTTAATACCGTAAGTTCATGCAGGTAAGGTTTAAACACAATTCCTGCGTAAACTTGAAGTCGAAAAGGCTCTGAATTTTAAATGAATTTAAGTCAATAATGATGTTATAATTTTTCTATATTTTTTTAAACCCTTCACTTGCACAATCTTGCTACAAAGAATACATGCAAGGTTTATTCGGGGTAATTCGATGATGTTATTAACGATGGCAGAGCTTGCTATCATGCGAAGTATACCAACGCTTAAAATAAAACAATTTATTTTAAGATTTAATTCCAATTATGTAAATTTTGACAAGTAGAAATATCTTATTTAATTATTTCTACTAAATTTATAATTTTGTAATTTTGAAAATTCCTAAATTTCGAAGCTTTTATTTATGCACAATTTTTATTCGATATAATTGCACATATAATTTTGATTAGCTTCAATTAAATAATTTTTAAATTATTATCAATTGTGACAACAAAAGTGACAATCCTACCGCTGCCACAAAATCAGCTGTTACGTCCCGAGCAAAAGGCGAGGGTAGTTTCGATTTTGGATGTAAGGGAGGAGGTTAGCTAATTATATCAGGTTGGTAAGGCCTGATAATTTATTTTTGTTTGTGGGTACGTTGTCACTTTTTAGTTCTATGTGCCCTGAGTTATTCACAATGATAATAAAACACTGAATATATATAAGGATGGTAAATAATCGGTGGAAGCAACACGATTAGATTCGTCTAAAATAAAGAGTTTTATTAGTTTACTTACATAATTACACTATTTACAAAGTGAGCACGTTTTGTACTAACCTAAAATAAAGAGAATCAACAATCAAAGCTATTGCTTCACGGATCTCTTTAGCACCTTAAAAGATTTAACACTCTTGATTATTGTTTTCGACTAGTTTTTTATATCATAAGATTATTTCACAAACTTTTATTAATCATAAACTTAGTAAATCATTTTATCTCTCGAGTCAAAGCTCGTGTAGGATTTCCTCTCTACTCTCCTCTCTTCATAAGTCTCGTGTTCTCTAGGAGCTGTTATCGTCACGAGGTGGTCACTTACTCGTAGCCTAGGTTCATGCGCACAAAGCTTACATCTCCCCCCTTCAAGACATTAATTTTCATGTAAATTATGTCACATTGACTAGTCTACTGGGATAAGCTTTGTGGCATGGTATAAACCTATTGAATTTTTTTTGTTATCTGTTTTTATCTTAAAGATCGAGTCCGATATTTTTTTCTCTATCTTGAAGGGACCGACTCTAATCTCGTCCAATTTTCTTCTGTTCAGCTTGTTTTTATTTTCCACGTACACATTGTCGCCCTCTTTGAATTTATAATCTATTCTATTTTTATCATACAGAGATTTGTTATACTCGTGTGATTTACGAGTTCGGAGTAGCGCAAGGTTTCTGTCCTCTTCCAAATTTCTTTTGTTGTTTTTTTTTAATTCTGGTGGCAATAGATCTGTGGATTTTCCATTCAGCAAATATTCGGGTGAAAAACCTGTAACTGAATGGTCCGTTTCGTTATATTTTTTTTTTGCATTCTTCTGCTATTGTGGCCCATGATTTTTTTCTTGTGTTTTTATTTAATGTGCATCTTATTTTGTTGACTAATGTTTGGTTTAATCTCTCGTTCAACCCGTTTGAAAACGGTGCGTCTACGGCTGTGAAAATCAGTTGTATTTTTCTTGTTTTAAGATAGTTTTTTAGCTCTTTGGAATTTATTCCGGGATATTGGTCCGAGAGTATTGTTTCTATTTCGTCTTCCTCTGGTATTTTTTAAATTAATTTTATAAAATCAGATGCGTTTTGATTTTTGGAGCATAAAATATAGGCGTATCTAGTAAAGTGATCTTCTAGTAGGTGTAAATACCTTTTCGTCGATCTTTGTCCACCAAATCCACCGATGGTATCTAATGACATTATTTGGAAAGGCCTCTCTGCTGGTCCTAGGTGTGACATAAGTCCGTATTTTCTGTTTAGTCTTGTTTTGTTTTTAATACAAATTTCGCAATTTTTACATATACGTTGTATGTTTTTGGCCAAATTTGGTGCGGTGTAAAATGGTTTTATTTTGAGTGTAGTCTGGTTAATTCCAGTGTGACAGAATTTTTCATGGATGCGTTTTATCAAGGTTTTGCTGTATTCTTCACTCAGCACAATTTTCCTCTTGTTTTTTAATTTTCGGTAATAAATTTCGTCTTCTACTATGAAATTTTGTGTATTTTCCGTTATTTGTTTATTTAGTTTTTGGTCGTCTATTATTTCTTGCATGGTAATATTATTTACTGTTTTTAAAACATCATCTGAATTTTCATCTGGTTCTAAGATCGGATTTCGACTAAAGAAGTCTGCTTCTGCATTATTTTTTCCGGGATTATATTTAATAGTACAGTTATATTGAGATATATAGTGTATCATATCTCCTAACTCATCATCTGTTCTATTTTTCACATTTAAGTTCTCCAAAGGTCTATGGTCAGAGTATATTGTAAAGAAATTTCCGATTAACCAATATTGCCAGAATTTTATACTTTCTTTAATGGCTAGACATTCTAGGAAAATTGCCTTTTTCTTCTTTTGTGTTTCGTTTAATTTTCTTGAAAAGTATGCGACCGGTTTTATTGTTCCATCCGCTTGAGGTTGTTTTAGCACTGCTCCAAGGCCCTTAATGCTTGCGTCTGTGTATATGAAGATATCTGATTTTGGATTAAATATAGCTAGGATTGGTCCTGAACACAAAATCTCTTTTATTTTTTTGAACGCAGCTATGCAGTCAGTTGACCAATAGAATTTCACATTCTTTCTGAGCAAGTTGTGTAAAGGATCAAGAATTTGTGTGATTTTTGGCACATATTTTCTTTCAAAATTTATTTTTCCTAGAAACTGTCTTACCTGTTTTCTGTTTTTTGGTGTATTGGAATCTTTTATTGCTTTTAAATTATCTTTTAGTGGCGTGATTGTGTTATTTTTTATTAGGTGGCCTAAATATTTTACTTCGTTTCTTGCAAATTTGCATTTCGTAAATTTTAGTTTTAATCCCTCTTCTTTTATTGCGTCTAGCAGCAATCTAATCTGGTTTAAGTGTTCTTCAAATGTCTTTGAAAAGATCATTATATCATCTATGTAATTTACACAGAATCTAGATAAATTATATTTTTTTATTATATTTACCAAGATTCTTTGAAAGATCGCTGGTGACGTCTTTAAACCGAAGGGAAGACATGTCCACTGGTAGTGGCCTTCTTGGGTTACAAATCCCGTTTTTTGTCTGTCTCTGATTCTCAAGGGAATGGACCAAAAAGCTGAGTTTACGTCCAATGTTGTGAAATATTTGCAATTTATTGTTTTTACCATTAAGTCTTCTATTAACGGGAATGGCTGGGATTGAGGAACAATTATCTTGTTTAACTCTCTAAAGTCTACACACAACCTGTTCTTTTTATTTTCTTCTTTTTTGAAGGCCAGTGTGACTGGTGCCGCAAAGGGGCTATATGAGTCTTCAACCAGGCCGTGTTTTAAAAGTTGTGATACTTGTTCTTCTATTTCTTTCCTGTCATTTATTGAACATCTATATGGTCTTTTAGAACAATATTTATCAATTTGTAAGTCGATAAATGCTTCATAATTTTTTACCTTACCAACGTCATATTTATCTATAGCAAAAATATCTTTATAATTATTTACTAAAATTTGTATCTTTTCTTTTCTATTTTCACTTAAGTGACCTAAATCTATCTTGAATTCATTTGTTTTTATAAATTCATTAAAGTTTATTTCATATCTATCGTCAATCTTCAAATCGACTTTAGTATTTTCATTTTTACCTTTTATATCTGAGTTTTTGTTTTCCTTTAAATTCATTGTTTCATCATTTTTTTCTTTTGCATTTTGAAATTGGATGTTTAAATTCTCATCATGAGTCAACCCAAATCTCTGTACACTGTCTAGGCCTAAGATGAGATCAAAATTAAAGTTTTCATTATCGTATACAAAGGCATTTAAAATTCCTTTTATGCCATGTATTTCTGCATTTACTTTTATAAAACCATAGCTTCTGCCCCACCCACTAATTGTTTTTAGGTGATAGTTTTTTTTACTTTTTATAAGTTCTTTATTTAGTAATCTTGCATTTATTACTGTTATTCTCGAACCTGGGTCATAAAGTCCTCTCACCTCCAAAGTCTCTTCTAATTTTACTTTCATTTCAATTAGTGGGGGGATTTCTAGTTTTTTGGATCTTCTTCTGATAGTTCTACGTTTAACAGTGTGTTTATTAATTCATTATTTTCTTGTTTTTCATTTTTGTACCAACACATACTTTCAGAATGAAATCTATTCTTTTTTCCTTTTGATTCACATGTTTTACATGGAGTTTTTTCTTTTATACCTCCTGGCTTTTGTAATTTTGATTTATTATCTACTGGTGTATTTTTACTACTATTGTTTTCTTTTATTAGGTGTTCTAGTCCTCTTAATTTATTGAAGAGGTCATCAACCTCCTTTAATTTTTCTCTATCTATTTTATCTGTAACGAAATTTGGTAAGCCGACACTAATCATGTCTATAAGTAGTGATTTATTAATTGAACTATTTATTTCTAGCAGTAATCTTTCTTTTTTTAATGCATAGTCTAATATTGACCCCTTTAAATATTTGAAATTCAATGCATACTTTATGGGCGACCAACCTTTATCAGCATATGTTTCTTTCAAACTTTGTACCCATATGGACCAATCTGATTCCACCGTGTTTTTTATCAGCATTGACAGGTACCAGTCTTTGCAAGAGTCGTCCAACAGTAATCTTAGCATCTCAATTTTCTCTATATCTGTGTCTAACTCCAAACGTTCACATTCTTTTCCAAAAATATCTAGCCACTGTGTAACATTCGTCGTTGATTTTGAAAATTTTTCTATTGAGAATCTTTCCGCTAGTTTTAGTTTATTATGTTTTTTTTTGTATGATCAGAGTTTGTTGTAGACTTCTTTTCTTCTTTTTCTATTTTTTCCAGAAGAAAACCATTAAATTGCATATTTCCGTCGTCATAATAAATTTTTGTTATATCAGAGGTTAAGTTTATCCACACTTCTCTTCTTTCATGTCTTTTTTTTATTGAATTTTTTACCATCTCGAATGTTTTATTCTTGATTAATTCTGTATGTAGATTCATTGGTTGGTATTCTTTTGGCATGATGTAAGAATTGTTTTCTGTATCTGTGATTGATAATAAGCCATAAATGTTTGATTTGTTATCCTCTGGTTTAGGTATTACTGCAAATTCAAATTTTAGTTTTTCCATTTTCCACAAAATTGTTGATTGTTGATTTATAAGGATGGTAAATAATCGGTGGAAGCAACACGATTAGATTCGTCTAAAATAAAGAGTTTTATTAGTTTACTTACATAATTACACTATTTACAAAGTGAGCACGTTTTGTACTAACCTAAAATAAAGAGAATCAACAATCAAAGCTATTGCTTCACGGATCTCTTTAGCACCTTAAAAGATTTAACACTCTTGATTATTATTTTCGACTAGTTTTTTATATCATAAGATTATTTCACAAACTTTTATTAATCATAAACTTAGTAAATCATTTTATCTCTCGAGTCAAAGCTCGTGTAGGATTTCCTCTCTACTCTCCTCTCTTCATAAGTCTCGTGTTCTCTAGGAGCTGTTATCGTCACGAGGTGGTCACTTACTCGTAGCCTAGGTTCATGCGCACAAAGCTTACATATATGAATAAATGAAATAATTTATTATAAATAAATAAGATTTTGCGCAAGTTTTCACACAGGATGATACTTAGGTGGTAACTTACTTGTCTATCTCTTAAAGTAGAGGGCAAAAGAGAGAATTGTCGTTTTTTACTCCTATTATTGCAAGTCAACGGCACAAATCCTTGCAGTATAGTTGGGTTTCGTTTAAGTCTCCGTGAAGTAGCAAAACAACAATAAATTTTCAGGAGGTATGGTGTAAGGGATGCAAGTCCAACAGCAACTGATGTGATCAATTATCCGCTTACGGATAATAGATAGGTTAGTTCGTCCCGATTTCAGAAATGAATCACTATTAACCGATACGACTAAATACGACGATACACGTAATCCAAAGGAACTATCTAGCACTACGGTTTCCGGACTTGCACCACTTAAGGACCTGGGATTTTATTTACCAAGTACCGAATATTGAGTTGCTCATAGAAATCCAATGAGACGTACGTTTATCGAAGGGTCTGCTCACGACGTTGAATTACCGGTCCGGACCTAACAACCGTACATCTGTTCGGAACTTAATGACAAACCTCCAGTGGTAAATCTGGGGTATATATATTAATGTGTTACAGCCTATGATTGATTGATTGATTGATTATCTATAATCAATCAATCCTTATATTTGTGATAACATGTTTTCTTATTTGTAGATGGCTTATGATTAATTGATACATTATTATTGATTTTTATCAATATTTATAATAATTATATGCTTAAATACTAGCAGGGATGGTATAATAATTATTAATTAAAGCAGAAATTAGTCAATGTTAATGGCGCTACGCCAGTAACCTGTTACCATCTCGTCAGGTCACTAGCGGTGCATCACTATATTATCGACGCGCGGCATGATTCACTGACCAATTACCGCGCGGGTAATTACCATATGGACCGAGTGATGCTCTTCTTTATCACTTGTTACCAATTGTCGAGACGATTTATCGATGTCAGGTAGCGCATTAGTTTACCTCCATAGAACAGTTACCCAGTCCAGATAGTAATTACCATAAGAATAAATTCAAAGAGTATTTAATACTTATTTACGCTTGTGTATTACGTATTGCTCATATGCAGGGGCAATAATTAAAATTTTAAAAATTTAACATTACCGGGATGGAACACATGGCCATAACCAAGGCACCTGTAGAATCGGGCGACTTCTGCATGCTCGCGTATGCGGCACGCAACACATCCGATCCTAATTTTACCTTGCTGAAGCAGACGCGTGGCGTCTGCCCCAGCTAGCCGGATCACTGCAGTCTTCACCCCACGAAAGCGTGTGAAGAGCCTGCAGGACCCGTTGAGTGCTGGTCTGCCCAATGCCAAGCACAGGGCAGACACAACCTCTTCTTTTTCAACGGTCACGTCAAGGTCCCTAATTTCGAGGGACCTCGTCGAGGCCAAGGCCAAAATTTCTGCCCTCTCCCCGACCACCTGGTCGAGCTCCTTGCGAAAGGCCGAAACGTCTCCCCCCCTTTTTGATGACCAGAAGGACTTCTTCCTTCCTGGTCCTCCGGATAGACAGGACCTCAAGTCCTGCCTTCCGGGGGTCGACTTTCGCCTTCATTTCCCTCAAGATGTCGGCGTAGGACTGGCCGTCCTTCGCCGACACCCTGATGGCGTCGCCCGACCTGGCGGACGTGGAACGCTTCTACTTCGGCCTAGCGGTAGTCCCCTGTGCTTTTTGCACAGGGTCCTTTGCCCTTTTATCCTTTTTTTCTTTTTTCCTTTCTATTCTTTGTGACCACATTCCAGTCCCCTTCTTTATTCGGGGGCTGGCTCGTGGCCACCTGGGCATAAGAGGGCGAAGAGCGACCCTTTCCCCTCTTGGGAGTTTTTTTCCAGAGGGGGAGAGGGCGCAGATCTTTTTTCGCCCTTCACCTGATTTTTTGGGTTATCTCCCAGAGATGCCGAACGTGGTCTCTGAAAGATCCCCAATTTCTTCATGGCAGGGTGAGATTCCATTTTTTTCTGGATTTTCACCCCGCTTTCAAGGAGGCACTTATGGTTTTGAGCATTCCGCCCAACACTTCAGTGGCCACATTAACACTTTCTGTTACGTGGCAAGGGTTGTTTCTCAGCATACCTTGTTGTATGATGCTGAGAGCCCTCGCCAACCTCTCCATTTTTTAATTTTGCTCTTTCAGGAGCTGAAGGACGTCTTTCCATCCCTCAGCTCCTGGAGAAGCATCTAAGTCCACTTTCCCCACGGTTTTCATATTTGAATCCATAAATCGTTTCACCAGCGCATCGTGCGTAGAGGAGCGGGTCGGAATAGTTGGGAACGGGTGTACCCTTGGACCGAAGTCCTACTCCAGTTCCCTGAGGCCCAACCTCCGCTTAGCCGGTCCCGGAATACGCGGACAGACCGGACTCGCTCGAAGCAACACAGGCTCCGACACCTGTGTTCAATACGCAATACCTATTCAAGGTCCCGAAGGGGCTGGCTCCTGATCCCGCATGACACACCACCTCGGTGGAGCTAGGCTCACAGCAGCTTCGCCTCCTCGTGGGCCGGGGAAGACACCACTCGACGACGAAGCACTCCCAGTGGGATGCTATGCGGAAACGATCGTTTGGACTGTTCTTGGTCACAGACTGCGGAGGCTTTGCGGTGTCCCCCAGGAGATTCCATACACCAATTCGCTCTTAGCCTCTTTCAAGATGGAGACCGCCTATAGGTTCTCCTCTCACATTCGAAGGACACATAGCACAGTCATGCGGCGCTGACATTCGTTCAGTTTACTCATTCCTCACAAGCACTCGCAGACTCACTCTCAGCGCCGCTACCTGGGGCATACATCCTTCTCCATGCATGGGGATAGACGCGTTTATAGCGACCCCCGCTTTCAACCTGGGATAGACCCGTTTCTAGGGCACCCTTAACGCAATGTGAAGATGCCCGCCTATAGAGCCGCCTGCATTTTTTTACCGATTCATCGGGACACTACAACCTCCATGACCCGAGGGCCGTCTGCTAAGCCTCCCCACCCGTCCTTTTTTGGCATAGCCAAAAGAAGAACTTCGTCAAGGTATCAGTCCGAGGGGAAGGACGAATTAGACTTAATATAGCTTACATTTCTTTAACAATTCAAATGAAGATATTAGTTTCAATTTTGTAATTAATTCAGGGTTATGATTGGAGATTTGATTTTCATAATTTTGGAGGAAAACACGAGCCTTATCAAAAAACTGAAAAAAAATATATAAAAGGCGTATTTACCCATTTACTTCATCAGTGACCATATTTTCCGATAATTGAACACTTTTGATTTACTATATTCCCCTGTGTGGTGTTGGATCCGAGGGAATTATTTGATGCGTGAATAACCCTTTTATTAAAGAATGAAAATTACGCACCTCGAAATCGAACATACTAAGTTGCCCAAATTAAAGAGGTATTTTTCTTAATAAATTCATTGCTTGACTAATAAAACAAATGATTGCACCTCCCGGAGACAAATTCTGCGGGAGAGTTTGAACATTAATTTTGAGCACGAGAAAATCAAACAAAGGTCCATTGTTTAGTGATTTAGATTTGGGTTTTGAAATCAAAATGTAGAAGATCGTTTTTCTGAAGTGAGTCAAGGTACGTAAGGATGGAACTTGTGTTGACTGAAACGTACACAACGTTGAATATTTTCCTATTAAATGAATTGAGGTATACAAAGATTGAACTTGTGTTGAATAAAACGTACACTATTGTTTTAAATGTAACAACTTAGCATTATTTAAAAGTATAATGGAGGTTTACTTGAACTTGAATGCGCATGATTTAATAAGAGCTGACTCGAGTGTTACAATACTGCATCGGTCAGTTGCCTTAATTAGAATGTCTTCTCTTCTCCTAGGTTGATATCTCCAAGTCCTCAGTGATGCATATTGTATAGTATGTACTCTCCGATCCTTGCCGAAGAGGCCCGACTCGGAAAAACCCACAAATCATGCTAATATTGAATCTCGAATGGTCGGAAGCAATTAAACCCTAGCGTTTACAGTTTCCCTAGCGGACCCGGTTGAGAGAACGGTCATAGGATACTCTGACCGTTCTCTGACTGTTCTCTGACCGTTCTTTGACCTCGCATTATTATGGCTAAGAACGATAAAAAACATTCAAAACATTGCAATTATGATTCTGCGATCAAATTTAAATTATCAGGTGTAGGAATAAATACAATAATTTTATTATTCAGAGATAAAAACTACAAAAACATCGTATACCTGTCATTGAAGGCAGTGCAGTGGTTCACAATTGGCGGAACGTCTCCACCGTGAAGGTTTACTATTGGTGGAGACGTTCCGCAAATGGTGAACCACTGCACTGCCTTCAATGACAGGTAGATGATGTTTTCCTAGTTTTTATCGCTGAAAAATAAAATTATTGTATTTTTTCCTACGCCTTCGACTCCAAATTTTACCACGGAATCATAATTGCAATGTTTTAAATGTTTTTTTAATCGTTCTTAGCCATAATAATGCGAGGTCAGAGAACGGTCAGAGAACACTCATCGGGCGGTCAGAGAATACTGACCGAACGGTCAGAGAACACTGACCGAACGGTCAGAGCATTCTATGGCCGTTCTCTCAACCGGGTCCGCTAGGGTTAGCAGGAATATAATCTGTCTAATATTCTTAGTAGGAACCATCCTTTAATTACAGAGTTGGGCTAAACCCGATGCATAAGATATGCTAAAGCTTAAGCGGCTTCTAGCAATAAACAATTGAAAATTCTGAAACTAAAATATTGCTACTTTCTGTGTTGAAACATCTGTCTTTACCTGATACTTAAAATGAAATATAAAACATAATTTACTTAAGAACATTAGTTTCGTAGAAAAAAAATGAAACTAAATTGTTCCCACGGAACACAAAATGAAGAGAGAGACTTGGTATTGTTGGGAACGCGAAACTACTTCGAGAATTCAGTGATTGAAATGCATATATTTTTACTTTTACAATTTTATTGTTCATGGAATTGATAGTTCTGTTCTCCACTTTTCAGCGCTATATAGAAGCAGTTTAAAAAAATCTAATCTTACGCTTTTTAATCATTTAATAATTTATCAGACGTAGAGTACCAGTAAGTCGGACGATTGTTTAGAAAACGTGCTTTAAAAAAATTTTTAATGTCTTACATTGGCGACAGTTTATCTCTTTTGGAAATAACTGTTTATTAAAGTTTTCAGTCATATCGGCTTTCTAGGGTAAGATGTCGAGCAGCGAGATTTTAAGGACTTTTCTAAGAAGTGTTACATTATACATAAGGGCCACTTGAGTCATAGATTTAGCCGTTCTCTAATGTATGTGCATAGAACTCTTAGAGTAGGGATTTAACTTAGAGGTAGGAATCCGCAAGAGATCTACTGACCTCTGCGTGAGCCATGGACCCTGCGAGCAGCATCGAATTTTTGTTCTGTTAGATTATGATTAACTCGCGAGGTGTAAACTTTGATTTTTGCTCTTTTCTTTGTGGGACTTAGTAATTATGTTACAAGTTGTATTCAGAATAAACTTAGAGCTGTTAAATTAATTTTGCTAGATCTATAATTTGTTAACAATTATTTAACAATTTCTTTTTCAAACACCTTACCTTTACAATAATTTTACTTTCATTTAATTATAATCAAGTGAACTAATTTTACTATTAATTGAACATCGTGGGTTTTGTCAAGATGTCATCTCAGCGAGAAGAGTCTTTACTCAAGAGTGGAAATCTGGATTTCATAAAAACTTTAAACGAATTTTGAATATTAAATATTTTTAAATATTTCGCGCTAAAATTTACCCAGAACCATCACAAAAAACGGTACTCCGCGCCATTAATGAAAATTTTAAAGGAGTTTCCTACTGTACGGCACTCTGATCAGTACGTGAGGAAGTACGCGGTAGTAGCCATTCTAAATTGGTCGGTAATGCCGTTTACTACTACATTATTCGAGTGACTTGGTCTAGTGGCGACATCTAACAAGTCGTATGCATACTAAAACCAAGAAATTTATCGACTGTATGTCATGCATTGAACAGGATTAATTTATTTTTAATTTCTTTTCGCATTTAATCGCATTCAAGATTAATATATTAATACGAACTTGTCGAAAAGCGGAATTTCAGAAAACATCTCCTGAATGCGAAAAAATGCTTTTTAATTTGATGTTTTTTGCAGGACACACCAGCCGTTTGAACAAAAATAAGAGCGGAAGTGAGAAGTCCGGTGCCAATTGCATATTCAAATGTCATTGGTCGTAAGATCCGCCATTTTTCTGGCTGGAAAAAAATTGTATGTAACCGGATGTTGCATTGATAGCTTCACCCCCATAATTTTACTTCTTAAAGGGTAAAAAATTACCCCTTTTAACGAGCGGAGGCCCCGCCTCCTACTCCCTCTACCGATCGAATATCAATTTGAAGCAGGGGTGTCCATCAGCTCATATTTTACGATTCTAACTTTACCCCTTTAGTGTCCTAAGTTAAATTTACAGCACTGAGTCGGTTATATTACTTTAAGAACGGTAATGAAAATGAGAATATTACCAAGAATATAACCGATAGATAAATTATTTTTGGATTTATGAGAATTTTGTTATTTTGGCTTGTTAAACGTGTTGAACATTGAAAATGAATTAATACTGCAATATGAAATTATCTCTTAAACTTTGTATGTGCATTTTATTTGTGCAGAAGAAAGTGAAAAACGAGAACTAAAAGGGTATAATATTATAGGTTATGTTCTAGAGATTTAGTTTAAAGTATTATTGCGGAAATTATTGTATGGAAATCTTACATTTTTGGATCAAAATTGGAATTACTTAACATCAGCGGGAGTCAATATAGGAGATTATTTGGTTAATTATAATTATAATGGTTGAATGAAAAAAATACCCTAACTTTCTTAAGTTTTACTTGATTTTCCCTACCGATTCATAAATTCTGTGACCTGCAGTGACATCGAAAAATGAAAAAAATAAATAAAAACTGTTTTGTTTCTTAAAAATTTGAATTTTGTTAAATTGATGTATGAATTAATATATTATATGTGTTACGTCAGAAACGTAACATTTCTCTTCTTAAAAGATCTCCTCGTTTTATGTAAGGATCGGAAGGATCCTCTCTAAGGGATGAGGAATAGTCAGTGATTGAGAAGGGTTAGGTATATAAAATATACTTATTGACAATTAAAATTATATCGGGTAAGCACCATGGAAATGTCAATAGAATCGAAATTTAATTACCCTCGTAGTTACCCTGAGTTGTGAATTGGTTGATGATTAATTGAGTCCAGTAAGCGAATGTGGTCATTTGAGTCTTCCTTCTAATGTTGAGATAGTTGCTTTTGTATAGTAAATTCGTAGTCCAGACGGTTGATCTAGTTGATTCTTTGATCCCAGTTTTGAGAGAATTTTGGAAGGCGATTCCCCTTCACTTTTAAGAGTCGTTGAACTCAGCGTCGAGTTAGAATTTGTGTTAAGTAGCGGTAGAAATCTGGTGAAGCTGGACTAGACTGACTGGATTGCACTCGCGGTATAAATTCGATGGCACTGGACTGGACTCGCGTTGGTTACATTGTAGATATCGGACGTTGACTAACTAACTGAACTGAACTCGCGGTGTAAAGATGATGGTACTGGACTGACTTACCTTGGAACTTTCGCTTTTTATAGAACTTTAAAAGGTCAAGTATGACGAGTAACATGCTATGACCAGTCGCATGTTATTACAAGTCACATGCTATTACTAGTCGCATGTTGTGACGGTAGTGTGTTGGTATTGTAGGGCTTCATTCACTTTCTCTCTGGGTCAGTCGATTTGTTATCATGTGTGGGTATTATAACGACACATGGTAATTTCATATTGATCATCCTATTGATCTGTAGATTTGTCTATAACTTGCGTCGATAAAATCACACTCGCTGTAATGCTGTCTTGATCCCTTTATTGGTTTCTTAATCTGCTTGTTACTTGTGGTGGTAGAGTCGCGGGACGTGACAAATGTATATTATATACTTTTTATAGTACAATAAAGGATTTTATATATATTCTATAATTTTATAGATAATATAAATTCAAGTATATATGGGTGATTTCATGGGAGATTTACAGTCAAAATTTTTTTTTCGACGAAACATTTTTTTTTGCGTTTTTACTTCGAAAATAATCGACACGTATTTTTTTTCAATGTGATGCTTGAAAATTTCCAGATATAACTTTTGTAAGTTTGGCATTCGGGAATATTTTTTTTTCCAACAGCTCACTGTAAAAGCAGTTTTGAATATAAAATGTAACCCTTGCACTTGAAATGCGCAAAACAGTACAAGCTTTCAAAAAAGTTATAGCACACATTTCGTTGTTTTTTTGGTAATAACAATATAGTACATTTTTATAAACTATTGAATTTTTTTTAAATTTGGAACTAATTTTTTTCCGATTTTTTTGTTTCTAAATCTTTGTTGAAGTTTTTCAATATGCAGACAAATTTTTGGAATGGAAAAATGAAAACTAGGTGTAATTAATTTATAAAATCTGTCCCGCGCGTTGCAACGAGCGAGCTCGCACGCTGCAACTACGCTTATTCTTGATTAGGCATGCTCGGACTCGAAGCATGTGTGGTAGTGAATGCAGTGACCGCTGTTTTAGTTTTCTGTGAATGTTCCTCAAGTGTTCACCTATTTCAAATTAATACAGAAATGCCAAGCTCTCGATTTAAACATGTCTGCTTCAATCCGTTTAATAAAAAAAATCATAGTGGAAAAAAGCAAACAAAAATTTGCGTCTTAAGTGTATCATTTAGAGTAATTTTATCGTAAAACTTCACTCATCAATTTAGCATTATAACTAATGATTCGTTTTGAAATAATCTACGCTCAAGATTGAATGTACTTACAACAAAAATCTTCCATCTCCATTTCATTTGCTTCTATTCTGCATTGTGTACAAGAAACAACATCCGGTTTGAAAATTTAAAATTTTTCAAGTATCGAGGACGAAACGCGACGCAAATTTTTTCTTTTGCTTTTTTCCACTATGATTTTTTTTATTAAACGGATTGCAGCAGACATGTTTAAATCGAGAGCTTGACATTTCTGTATTAATTTGAAATAGGTGAGCACTTGAGGAAAATTCACAGAAAACTAAAACAGCGGTCACTGCATTCACTGCCACACGTGCTTCGAGTCCGAGCATGCCTAATCAAGCTTAAGCGTAGTTGCCGCGTGCGAGCTCGCTCGTTGCAACGCGCGGGATAGATTTTATAAATTAATTACACCTACAGTTTTCATTTTTCCATTCCAAAATTTTGCCTGCATATGGAAAAAACTTCAACAAAGATTTAGAAACAAAAAAATCGGAAAAAAATTAGTTCCAAATTTAAAAAAAAATCAATTGTTTATAAAAATGTACTATATTGTTATTACAAAAAAAACGAAATGTGTGCTATAACTAATTTTAAAGCTTGTACTCTTCCGCGCATATCAAGTGCAAGGGTTACATTTTATATTCAAAACTGCTTTTACAGTGAGCTGTTGGAAAAAAAAAATATTCCCGAATGCCAAACTTACAAAAATTATATCTCGAAATTTTCAAGTATCACATTGATAAAAAAAATACGTGTCGATTATTTTCGAAGTAAAAAGGCAAAAAAAATGTTTCATCGAAAAAAAAATGGTGACTGTAAATCTCCCATGAAATGACCCATATATTAATTTAAGATTTTTAGTATTCAAAGCATTAAATTTAAAATGAGCTTTACCTCAAAATTCAACAGTATATAATTTTAATATAATAACATTAAAACTGTTTTTAGGATTTTCTTTATACAAATATATGTTTATTTATTTATTATTTAACCATTTTGGTACTCAAAATATTCATAAATAATTTTTTAAATCCCAAATTCTCAACATTCTCTTTATATTCTCTTATATTCTTTAAATTCTGTAATATTCTCGGTTATATTACTTAAACTTAAATTCCCGAAAAATTAAGAACTCTGGTTAAATTCCTAAGTTAGTTTGCCGAATCGTCTCACGCGGCGCTAACTGTACCATCACTCCCCTAAAATTCAGAGTAACATACGAAGAATTTAAAATAAAAAATTTTTTAAATATATTATTCAATACCATAAACAAATATAAGAGATCAAACTTTCAATATTAATATTATTTGAATATTTTAAAATAAATTTTCCCCTTTAAATTCATATTAATGTCTTACAAAAACTATTTTGAAACATTCACCTGATATTAATATTTAAATATTAATATCTCTTTTATTCTTTTATGGCATTGAAATATAACTTTTTAAAATTTTTTTATATTTAATTGTCTACATATCACTGCATTTATATTATTTTTTCGATGCAAAATTTAGTTGAAAAATGGAAAAAAAATGAAAAATTCTGAACAAGAAACGAAGTTGATGAGACTTGTGATTAGTTGGAAATCATTTTGAATAATTAAAGAAAATAGAATATAAAATAAGGTAAATATTAATTTATATTTTCAAAATAGTTAACTAACATTAATAAAAACAGTATAATAAGAAAAATTAAATTTTTTTTTCATTTTCAAAAATAAAGTAGTCTATCTTCGTCCGTTTTCATCCTCTCTAACATTCATGAAATTTTGGAAACAACATTTTATGTACTTTGAACACAAGCATGTAGAAACTCGACCAAATTATTCATATGAACTTGCTACTCTTCTCAAGTATCACATGACCTTAATGCTCATAATTTTAGTAATAGATCAAATAAATTACATTTCTAGGAATCACGTCAGAGGTAATGAAATTTTGCATTTAGCGACCTAAAAATGAAGTGTTTTTGTGCAGCATTGACAAAAACAATACAAAAAAAAATCCAAATCTCATAGTTTTTACCATTTTTTAATAACACACTTAAAGCAATGAACTTTTCAAAAATTTTGTTCATCTACCACAAAGGTAGATTTACGGAAAATATCCGATTTATATGTTGGAAACTGTAATTATTTTTAACTGGATACTGTGAAAGTTGAAATTTAGGGAAACAAAGTTGTAAAAATTCAAATATTTGATATCATTCATAAAAAAATATATTAATACTTTTAATGTATTTCTAAGTTACATATTTGCTATTTTGTTCCTAGTAATTAATTTTCACAATTTTTAGGATCCGCTTTTAAGGTATGAGAATACTTTGAATTTTTACAATTTTTTGTTTCCCTAAATTTCAACTTTCTCATTTCATGAATGTTAGAGAGGATGAAAACGGATGTAGATAGATCTTATTTTATATTCTATTTTCTTTAATTATTCAAAATGATTTCCAACTAATCAGAAGTCTCATCAACTTCGTTTTTTGTTCAGAATTTTTCATTTTTTTTCCATTTTTCAACTTAATTTTGCATCGAAAAAATAATATAAATGCAGTGATATGTAGACAATTAAATATAAAAAAATTTTAAAAAGTTATACTTCAATGCCATAAAAGAATAAAAGAGATATTAATATTTAAATATTAATATCAGGTGAATGTTTCAAAATAGTTTTTGCAAGACATTAATATGAATTTAAAGGGGAAAATTTATTTTAAAATATTCAAATAATATTAATATTGAAAGTCTGATTTCTTTTATTTGTTTATGGTATTGAATAATATATTTAAAAAATTTTTTTTTTAAATTCTTCGTATTTTACTCTGAATTTTAGGGGAGTGATGGTACAGTTAGCGCCGCGTGAGACGATTCGGCAAACTAACTTAGGAATTCAACTAGAGTTCTTAATTTTTCGAGAATTTAAGTTTAAGTAATATAACCGAGAATATTACAGAATTTAAAGAATATAAGAGAATATAAAGAGAATGTTGAGAATTTGGGATTTAAAAAATTATTTATGAATATTTTGAGTACCAAAATGGTTAAATAATAAATAAATATAAATATATTTGTATGATTAAAATCCTAAAAACAGTTTTAATGTTATTATATTAAAATTATATACTGTTGAAATTTGAGGTTAAGCTCATTTTAAGTTTAAGACTTTGAATACTAATAATCTTAAATTAATATATATACATGAATTTATATCATATAATTATTCACGAGAAAATGTGTGAGTGAGACGAACTAGTCAAATTGATCTAAGCCAGAGAGGTTATGCAACCCGGTACGCGACACGACATTGCTATGAAAAAAATTTATTATATTACATGCGATTTTCAAAATCTTGAAAATTTCTCGGATTAAATTCCCTCACCTTTAAGGGAAAAAACTATTCAACTTTATTTAACACACGATTTACTAAGTGATAACAAATACCATAATTTCAAGTTTTACAATCTTATATTCGATATATACTTACCACTTTTATAATGCACTCCTTTAGCTTTATAGGATTCCTGAGATAATATTTTTTTTTTAAACTAAATTGAAATTGAACAAATATTTGCCGCTTGCAAATGATAAAAAAATCAATCAACATAACCACTCTGGCTTAGATCAATTTGACAATTTCACAAATTCGTCTCACTAGCACATTTTCTCGTGAGTAAGAAGAGGACATTTGCGCACTTGCGCACTCCTTTTCACTACTTCCAACTTACAAGCCGGGCACTTACCGTGCCGTTGCTCCTGCCAAGTCGCTTACATGGAGATTGGTCTCCTTATATCTAGACTCCATGTTCGCGCCAGTAGTTGTAGGTTAGTTGTCCCGGTATTAAGACACACAGTCTAAGTGTCACGACAGTCTGTGTCAATTCAGGCCGTGCAAACCTAATGGAAAGGTGGTGGACCGTTAGCAACTAGCGCCGCGTACAGCACTGCGCATGAACTACCATTATGTGTGCACGTGTTAGTGCATATACATGCATACGTAGGTTCTTTAAATGTGTTACAAAGAATATATTCAAATAAAATTAAAAGGAAATTGAAGATTTAGCGCAAAATTGTGAAAATTTAATTCAAGAGTGAGAAGTTATGTTGATATCAACTCACTCTTTAATTACATTTACACAATTTTGCCTTAAATCATGGTTTTCTCGTCATAAATAAAAATCAAAAATATCTGTAATTTGTATTTTTATTTTCAGAAAATATAGTTGCTTAGCACATTTTGCGTTGATTTTTGTACTACAAGATAATCGAACACTTTGTGGGGTCGAGATAGCTCTTTTCGGTGTTGTGTGAAAGTCTTCTCCAAATACATCCTTGCTGCTTCCTGCTTCTGGGATATCTTCTGATTATTTTTTTCTGGAATATAGATTAAAAGCATTTAATTTATATGAATATTTGAAATTTATTTCGTAGGTATTTTATAAAATAAATAAAAATAAATTTTATAAAATAAAACTCCAGTCACATGTTTCGCGAAATTGTGGTGGGAATTTCTGACATTGTGGAATTTGTATTGGCAATTCTCAGCTATTTTTTCATAAATAATCCTTTGTAATTTTATACTATATATGTACTTGCATCTATATCTTCAGTAACATTTAGACAGAAGTACACTGCCGGTCGAAATTATTTGTTCACTTGTTGTTTCAGCTATTCCTAAAGTGTCTTAATTTTTATAATAACAAGTTGAAATTTTTTTCCCTATCATAAAATAAAAGTTAATAAAATTTTGCAAATAACAAATAAAACAAAATAAAAAATAATAAAATAAACTAAATAACAAAATTGAAGAAATTTTTTTTTTCACAGAAAAATTTCTTCAATTTATATTGGAAAATACCATCTAGTTTTAAATAACGTTGGATTAATTCTAAATCAGAGGTTGATAAGGTCGATATAGTAGAGTTCCGTTGTCACGTACAGTGATACACTCTTCTAATGATCGACATAATCGACTGAAATGATTTAGAAAAATCAGAAAAAATAACAAAATGTTAATTTTATAAAAAAATATTTCAAAAAACTTGAAATTTCAATCATTCTGAAAAATATTAACAACTCTGAAATTAATTAAGATTTTTAAAAGTTTTTTGTCTCATTTAAATGGTAGGTTTTCATAGTATTTTGCTAAATAATCAAGATATTTTCAGATTTTTTTTCCTGGATTCTACCCGGCGTCAAAAATGATACAAAAAGGTCATAAAATTTTAAAAATGTGTAGCTACTTACAAGAAATTTTTAAAAACCAATGTGTATCATATTTTAATAAAATTTAGATTACTTTCTTCATTTGAAAATTTTCGACATGTTTGTACCATGTTTGACCCCAGGATAGAATCCAAAAGAAAAATTCTAAAAATATCTTGATAAGTTTACAAAATACTATGAAGAGTAACCTTCAAAATGAGACCAGAAACGTTTAAAGGTCTTAATTAATTTCAGTGTTATTAATATTTATTCAAAAAGATCGAAATTTGACGTTTTTTGCAATATATTCTTATAAAATTATCATTTTGCCTTCAACTTGGGCTCAGTAGATGCAAAATTTAAATAATTATAAAAATTAAGACACTTTAAGAATAGCTAACACAGCAGGTGAATAAATAATTTTGACCGGTAGTGTATATACTACTTTTTTAGTTTGCTATCTCAAAATTACGTGCTAGAATTTTATTGTCATTCCTAAGGAAGTTTTAGATACTTCATCGAAGTTTCTTGTACTATTTTATGTAAATTTTCTTACGATTTTTACATTTTTTCACATTTTCAAAGTTTACTTCGAAATAGGGCTCATATATGTAATATTTTATTTATTGCACTTAAAATTTTAGAAATAAAGATCACTAATGAGGACTCTGATCAGAGTCGAAAAGTTTGAAATTATATACAATATCGTATGAAATTAAAAATATTGTTACTTACGTGTGCAAACTGCACGCTACTTTCTTCAAAGTCTCGTGTGCCTTCTGCAGGTTTTTCTACTTCGGGAATAAAAATTTCGAAGTCTGATGGGGAAGAAACACTCGCCGGTTTAATGTTCACATCACTTCCACTCGACACATCACTACACGACGGTAAATTTAACGTCGGAAAAATGTCGATGACAAATAAATAATTGTCTTTCTAGTACTTCGAGGTATCCTAACCTCGACAAGTAGAGATTTGAACATGCTTCTATCCATCGTTGTCCGGCATTTTCTTTCTTCGGAAACCGATGAATTGACACATTGTTCTTCCGACCCCTTTTGGAAGTACACCCACTCACAGCACACTGAATTTCGTACTTCGAATTCATTTTAAATGATTATAAAGCGCGATCGCGTACGAATTGTTGATACATGTATACAACAATGGCGGAACTCATACGAAGCCGTTCCCTTTGCCGCACTCCGCCCGCTTCCAACAACTAGCGCCGCGTACACCACCGCACATGAACTATCCTACGGGGACACCCAATACATTAGAGGTCGACCTGCCCTGGTGTCAATTGAATAAAGTTTATATTTGTTACAAGTTGGTGACTCTAAATTATTATTACTGACCTGGGAAAGTAGTTCTCCCACTAAGAATCTACAGCGATGGTACAGTTAGCGCCGCGTGTGACGATTGGGTCAACTAACTTAGGACACTAACAGGGTCAAGTTAGAGTCGTGAAATACAGGCTGATGCATACTCCTCGTCCTGGGATAGTATTTATTGTGGTTCACATTTAAAATTAAAAACTTCAAGGCGTATTTATACCTTTGGTTGGTTGGTCGATGACCGAACAACATATCGTTTATACTTATTCACACCTATTCTGCCGGAGTCTGGAAAAATTTCAGAAAAAGTTTGTGGTGGCGGGAAATTTAAAATGTTAAATATATGTTCAAAAGTGCATTGTAAATATTTAATGATATCAAGAGACCCGGTCGGGTCTAGAAGGCAAAGGTAAAAAAAAAGCCCGACCGTGGTATCTATACTTCAAATGTAGTGATTTCTTTACCGACACTCACGATTTTCTTACTTGTTTTAATGTATTTTCATGTTTATCCCGTACAACGAATGGCATTATGAGTTGAGACGAATTTTTTAAGTCCATTCGATGTCACTAGGACAACGTCTTTGTAGAATATTATTGGAATTCCATGAGCTGGAGTTAAAATGTTTTTTTTTCACAAGAATATCCCGTGAAAAATTTTCAGTTTCATCGTCAGACAGGTCACGTGATTAGATGCACTAGTGCCACGAGTGAGCAATTTTCGGAACCGCACTTCGATCATTGACAGCATGGAGACTAGATATAAGGAGACCAATCTCTTATGGCCGTACTTCACAAAACACGAAATGAAGTTCTGCCAAGTACTTAGTTAGGAAACTTCCCGATGAGGGTGCTTGTGGCCCCTGAGTGCAAAATGGCGGCATCCACAGTTTATAAGCATCGTGTGTTAGACGTCGCCATTTTGCACCTAGGGAACACACATGCCCTCATCGGGAAGTTTTGTAACTATGTACTTGGCAGAACTTCATTTCGGGAATGGACGTATGGAGATTGGTCTCCTTATATCTAGTCTCCATGATTGTACGAGTGGACGAAGACAGTTGAAAACCGCGAAACAAATAACGGCTATAGAGTTAGAGCTGGCGAGGAAGGGGCGGGAGGGGAGGTCATTGCGGTGGCGCGGAAAATATGAGATCCCACCAATGTTTCTAAAGCAATGGAGTGATACCCTCCTTTTCTCGTTATTGCTAATTATAAGGAGGCACAGCCAGTCCCAATATATTCGTTATAAGGGGGTCGTACTGTATGTCTTTAATCATATAATAATACATGAATTCCTATGTTTTGATGGAAAAATTATTTGATTTAAACAATTCTTCATTTGGCACAAAGATATTTTGTTTGAATTAAACAAATCTTATTTAAGGCCATGAATCAACCGTGTCATGTGACCAAATTTTTAACTTAATCCCCTAGCAGACCCGGGTGAGAACCTTGCATTATTACGGCTAAGAAAGGTAAAAAAAAACATTAAAAGCATTGCAATTATTATTTTGTGGCGAAATTTGAATTAGAAGGTATAGCAATAAATACAATTATTTTATTTTTCGGCGATAAAAACTGAAAAAACATAATACCTGTCATTGAAGGCAGTTTTGCGGAACGTCTCCACGGTCAGTATTGGCCATTGGTAGAAGTGAGATAAAAAGTAGTTGTGTCTTACTCCAACCAATAGTCAACCTTGACAATGGAGACGTTCCGCCGATTGTGAACCACTGTACTACCTTCAATGACAGGTATTATGTTTTTATAGTTTTTATCGGTGAAAAATAAAACAATTGTATTTATTGATACACCGTCCAATTCAAATTTCGCCACAGAATAATAATTGCAATGCTTTTAATGTTTTGTTTACCGTTCTTAGCCGTAATAATGCGAGGTCAGAGAACGGTCCGAGTTTTCTCTGACCGTTCTCTCTCCCGGGTCCGCTAGGGTCGAACCATGTAAGAAACCTTTTTTTGTTTCTAATATATCTACCGTACTTGAACATTCAAATCACGTAATAAAAGGCGGTAAGGATCGTCTGACAAGTTCGTTTTAGTAAAAATTTTACAAAAAGTTTATTTTTGAGAAAATAAAACTAGAAGTTGTCGGAAATTACAACTCTGTAACGGGATTTCCACATGAAACATCTCTAGAGGACTGGCTGAACGCTAGTTTAACGCTGCAGTGTAAACCTAGCGTGAAGTAGCAATATAACTCATGAAACCGACAAAATAAATATTTAACTTATTTTCATTCTCATTCTACGTTAAAATTGACGTTGAAAGGTAATAAAAAGATTCAATCATTCTATTTTCAAGCGTTAAAAACTAAAAAAACATACCTGTCATTGAGGGCAGTACAGCGGTTCACCATTTGTGGAATGTCTCCACTATTAGAGTTGACCATTGCTTAGAATGAGACGTAACTCTACTTGCGTCTCACTCAAATCAATCCTGACGGGGGCGTATTGAGATAACCAAGTTGACGTCACAGGCCATGTGGTAGGGATAGACTGTAATTTTATATTAAAAAATTTAAAAAATGACAAGCGACAAGTAGGTACTCAAAATAGGCGGAAATTAATTTTGCACTTGAAAAATATAATTATTAATAAATTTATGACTTACTTTTACGCTAGAAAATTTGGTTTCATCAATTTCCCAATGATTCCCATATATATTTCTTTCGTCCAAGACCAACCTAACTTACAGTCTATCCCTACCACATGGCCTGTGACGTCAACTTGGTTATCTCAATGCCAAAATCCTGACGATTAAATGTCCTGACCAGGGTTGGGTAATGACACGTCGAAAACTAATTTCTACGTCACACGTCGAAAACCCATGTATTTCGCGTAGTTTTCTACACACAAGACATAAAATACATCAAATACGTGTCGCAAACTTGCTTTTGTGTCAATAAAGAACCTAATTAGCTATTTCTAACATATTCAAATAATTTTAAGTTTCTGGTCTCAAAATTGATAAGACTTAACATGCATAAGAAAGTTTATATCAGTTAAAAAATGTGTTTATTTTTAAGATACAAACAGATCTCGAGTATTCGATGCTCAATATATTAAGATATTGTTATTATATACTACAGATACACTATACCTGATACGTTACTGGAAGCGATTTTATATTCTTTATAATGGTTTAAAAACGTGTTTTTTTATAAAGATACAAATAGGGCTTGATAATTTCATACGAAAATTCTGGCACAAAAGACTGTTTTTTCTTCTGTCTCGAATCGCGAAAACAAGAAAAAAAACTATTTCTGTACCAGAATAGTCCCGGTTAACGCTATATATATTCTTTTACAAAAATTGTCATGATGAATTATTTTGCGTAAATTAAAGATACCTCATCTAATCCTTCAGCCCGATAATTTTAATCAAGCAAAAAATTGAGCAAAATCTGTTCTTATAAATAAATATAATGAATAGTTGTACTCATATAGCATGTAAAAAGATTTTTAACTTCCATTTGTTAATTAAACATTCACAGAATTTGAATAGAAATAATGATATATTTACAAAAAAAGCTTCTAGTTTTCAATTGGAGAACAATTTTGAATGTATTTAATTATGAATTATTTTAACTTCTTGAATAAAATTCATTTAAATACAATATATAAATATATAATATATACAATATAAAATACATATAAAATACGTGACGGCAAAAACTCAAGACGTAAAATACATAGTTATCACCGTGTCGAAAACCATGTAAGTTACGTGACGTATGTATACTAGATATAAGGAGAGCAATCTCTTATGGCCGTACTTCACAAAACACGAAATGAAGTTCTGCCAAGTACTTAGTTAAAAAACTTCCCGATGAGGGCACGTGTGTTCCCTGGGTGCAAAATGGCGGCATCTACGGTTTATAAGCATCGTGTATTAGGCGTCGCCATTTTGCACCCAGGGAACACACATGCCCTCACCGGGAAGTTTCCTAACTAAGTACTTGGCTGAAATTCATCTCAGGAATGGATATATGGAGATTGGTCTCCTTATATCTAGTCTCCATGCCCGAAATGAAGTTCTGCGAAGTAAACAGTTACAAAACTTCCCGATGAGAGCATGCGTGTTCCCTGGGTGCAAAATGGCGATGCCCAATGCACGATGCTTATAAACCGTGGATGCCGCCATTTTGCATCCAGGGAACACACATACCCTCATCGGGAAGTTTTGTAACTATATACTTGGCAGAACTTCATTTCGGAAATGGATATATGGAGATTGGTCTCCTTATATCTAGTCTCCATGAGACAAATAAAATCATGACCGAAACAATCAAGAGATACACTGTAAAAAATGATCTAGGGAAAATTATGGAAGATTCGTAAAATCACAGCGCCTCTCTGTGTAAATTTACTTAGTTCCGTAAATTTATATTGATGGAGGATGTGATTTTCCGACAAGTGTGTAAAGTCACTTCGATCAGTGTCGGACATAAAATGACCCTCGTTAAGCGATGTAAAATCGCATCGTCTGTCGTATGAATTTTCCAAACGTAAACTGAAATTTTGTTTGAGGTTTGCGCAAAATTACCGCCTAGGTGTAAATTTCCGGATGAGAATTTAATCTTCATTTCGCTGTTCGGTTGTTTTCAATTCTTCATGTCATTATTATAAACCCGACATTTTGGAAATACATAATTCTACATAATCATAATTTATTTAATACATTACATATTTTAAATTCCAACTAGCACTGATAAATCCTGTACCAAAAAATGATGTAATAACTGAAATTTTATACAATTTATATAAACCCTACACGATTTAATTTTGAATTATAAAATAGTAAGAAATGTACGAAATTAAATCGTGAAGGGTTTATAAAAATCGTTTAAAACTTCAGTGATTACTTCGTGTTAAATTTTGCAGTTTAAGATTTAATATTGTCAGTTTAAATCGAAAATATTTCATTTATTAAGTAAATACGATTATCTAAAGTTCTCAATAAAGAATTTTAATGATGTATATATATAAAATAATCCAGGATGTGGATGGGAAATTCCACCCATTAATTGACCTTTCCAGGAAAAGCCGGAATTTTTGTTCCACGATACGTATAATTACGGACAAGGTTAGGAATAATACAGTAGCAGTTCGTAAAATTCACGACTAGATGGAGTTTTGCGATCAAGGATAGAAAGTTACGAAATGTCTGTCATTTTCATTCCATCCGTAATTTTACACCGTCCAACGAGGGTCATTTTATGTCCCTCGTATGGCGATGTAAAATTCTGCTGAAATTTTTTACAGTGTAACATACCGACTGTGCATTTACAAACGAGTTGCGTTTTTACAATTTTTCTTACGTAATTTTACAGTATCTTTCGTAAAAATACTTTTAGAGATGCAAAATTACATATGCACACATTGTGAAAATCTCACTTTTAATACTTACAGAATATGTTGCAATAGTATATTACATTACAAGGGGCGAAACAGAGCGATTGCATGAGTGTGAAGTTTGCCCTGCCCGAGTGAAATGAGGGCTGCAATCACACGAAATGCTTTCGCTGTGTTTTGTTTCGAGTACTGTATACTATTTTTCATAGCAACTCTTTTGAGAATCTGATTGGCTGTAACTGTGGAGTGGGTAGAAACAGCGACTTTCAACCCTAGGGTTGAAAATTGTTGTTTCAACCTGCTCTACAGGTACCGAAAATCGGATTTTTAAAGGAGGCGCTATGAAAAATAATATTCATATAGATGTTAAGTGCATACCACCTACAGACATTGCACTATTTACGAAGAAACATATATATATGTAACTAAAATAAACTCTATTGAAAGCACAATACTCATCTCGCTCATTTTTTACAGGAGAAGAGGATACAAAAGCACCTGCGTACTGCGCATGATCGACAAAAATCGGGTTCACTCGAAACCAGAACTACGGCACTGTACGGCACTTAAAGTACAATGATTCATTTGCTTCATGTCCATTCATGTCAGGTCTCAAAGATGGAATTCGGTCTCCTCATTAGTGATGGGCGATACGTCGGAATGTATCGATACTTCGTATCGATACGTATTGGTTGTGTCTGTATCGATACGAAGAAATAATCGAATAAAAGTATCGATATAGTTGTATCGATACACATATATCAATCAATATTTGCAAATATCACACAAATTTATAGACATTTTAAACATGATTTTTTAACGTGGTCATACCGAAATTTTGCATAATCTTTACAGGTCATCAAATTTATAATCATTAATCTATTTCCAAAACGGTCATTCGAAGCAAATGAACAACAAACTTAAGATATTTTTACTGTCAATAAATCGTATATTCATTATATGTTATATGTGATGTTTATTATTGCGAAAATATATCGTATTTTACAATTTTAATTTTTATGACATTTACGATTTGCTGAATTTGCCCACCACTAACATTGCACTTTAATTAGCGTATCGATACAGGCTAACAGTATCGATACTATCAAATATCGGGTATGAAAGTATCGATACAAAATATCGAAGTATCGGTTCAAAAGTATCGATACTCCAAAGTATCGATACTGTATCGCCCATCACTACTCCTTATTATTCCTTCGTGGCCGCAACTGATTAAACCATGGAAGCGTTGGAGAGAAATTATTTACTGAAAGTGATTAGAGATTCGAGACAATTAAAAAGAAAAGGAGGCCTTGATGAAACAAAATACTTTGATCAAAACAATGTTAAATGGCGTAATATTTTGGAATATACAGTGTTAGCATCTTGTGTAAAACATCACTGTCAGGTCGTAAGTTATAGTTGTCATTTCTTCTTTTAAATTGTATGTTTTATTTTCTCGTACACTGTGAAAAAGCTGGGCGTTGAATTGCATTCAACTGTAAATTCATGATTCAGCCGAAAAAATCTCATTCTTAAACCACATTTAATTATAGTCGACTGTAATTAATACATCGCCCTAGCGGACCCGGTTAAGAGAACGGTAAGAGAATACTCTGACCTCGCATTATTATAGCTAAGAAAGGTAAAAAAAAACTTTTAAGTCATTACAAATTTCATTCTGCAATAAATTTAGAATAAGAAGGTGTAGGAATAAATACAATTATTTTATTTTTTAGTGAAAAAGGTTAGAAAAACATATACCTGTCATTGAAGGCAATACAGTGGTTCACCATTTGTGGAACGTCTTCACCGTCAGGGTTGACCATTGGTTGGAATGAGACGCAACTGCTTTTTATCTCACTTCTACCAATGGCCAATCCTGACTGTGGAGACGTTCCGCAAATTGTGAACCACTGCACTGCCTTTAATGACAGGTATATGATGTTTTCCTAGTTTTCATCGCTAAAAAGTAAAATTATTGTATTTATTCCTACACATTCTATTCCAAATTTCGCTACAGAATCACAATTCAAATCTGAGATTCGATGTTCATCATAAATTTAACTACAAATACATATAAAGGGTTGTTATTGTTATAATATTATCATGCTTCCTTCTCATTGAATGTACTTTTTAATTTTGAATCACTCGTATTCTATTCCAATCTCATATTATATTTAGAATATTTACTTTTTAGGATGTTTCTAAATTATCATGTGTATCGTCGTTATTTTACTTAATTCTAATGAACATTCCATGCAAGTATCAAGGCGCCTTTAGCGTCGAAATGGGCTATCGTTACATTAGAGCGACTGTAGCGCTATTTAGAAACTATGCAAACAGCCTGTAAATATTGATTTCGAGTGTTTTTAAATAAAGATAACTGGTCCGCAAACAGCCAGACGGTAGGAAATGAGTCAAGACATTTATTATTAAACAATTTCAGTTGACAAAATAAATGACCAACTACATGCATTGTTTCAACCGGTAGGGAATGAAACACAAAAAATGTCGTTGTCCGGTACCTGCTATGGAACGCCGCTTTTACGGCTTGTCCCCCCATTCCATAAGTCATGTCCCGATTTTGGAACAGATTGAAAAATAATGCGTTTTTTGTTTTAAAAGAATAAAAAAACGTCTAAACATTTTTTAAAAGTTGGCAGGTTATATTTTATACATAATAATATAATAATTTTAGCCTTTTACTTAATAAGCTATTAACAAAAATACACATTGTGAACATATGACGCATCTACAGATTTAGTAATACTGATTTTACACAGTCTGAATAGTTTATAATTTTTCATATTTGATTTGTTTCTGAATCTTATTAATCTTTCCTTTCATTTCAAGCATGTAATTCTTTCTCTCCTCTTCCAATTTCTTTTTATTTTCTTTTAATAACTGTTTCTGTACTTTGTTTTCATCCTTTGTTTTCTGTTTTTGTTCTTGTTCCATCTGAAGTTTCCACCACCCTTCTGAGGTTCCTACTGAAGATTATTTGGGTTTTTTCGTAGCAGCTAATTTAGCTTTCTTCTTTTTGGATACGTATTCAGGAGGTAAGGTAAAAGCATTAACAAAAATCCTCTTACGGTCACTGGTATAACCTGCAACATGTACAGAGATTATGTTACGTGATTGATGAAATTTTCATTTATGACGCAAAATTCGTCAAGTGTACCCGTCTAAAAACTTTTTGTCTCCGATTTCCTTGAAAGTCCGCGAAATTATTGTCCTAGTGAACCTCTTTTAATTCCCCTAAGAGAACGTTTCTAGTACGACGGGTTGTCAGTATACAGGAGCTCGAATTTTCAATCTTTTACCGCGCACGCTGATACTCAATCAACCATAACTTCTACAAAAGTTATCTAAATTAATTTTTTTATAGAGGTCTTGGAAACGTTTTTTCATCAGATTTACGCTGAAAGCAATGGTTTTAGATAAAAAAAATTATTTGAACTTTATTTTTTAATTTTAAACATATTTTTGAGTCTTTCTCCAAGTGCGGCCGTTAATTTTCTTTCCAAATTATGGTTAAAAAAAAGCTTGACTTTTTCCCTTTAAAATGAGCCATGGTTGAAGGTGGGGTTAAAGAAATTGGTGGAGATATATAACACTTCTTGCGCGCGGTTTCTGCGTCGCAGTGCAGCTAGGCGCCACGATCACGGCGTAACGTCCATTGGGAACTTATTTAATTGTACTTTGTAAAATTTGTTCGTAAAACTGTTATTTTTGGCTGGTACGAAATTGAAAATAAAAATTAATTTGTAATTCGGGGTGATTTTTTAGTGTGAGGCCCCTCGCCTCTCACATCGAAAATTGAGTCAAATAATTTGCTTATTACAATGTATGTGCACTTCTCTTTCTTCTTTGCCTCATAGTTTTTTTCGGGAAAACATCACATTCTAATGATGACGAATATTTTCTCAACATGAGAGTTAATTCAGCAGAGGGAACGAAAAAGTGATATTTTTGTGTACCAGGCACTGTGTTTGTTGATGCAAATCTACTCTTAAGTTCTTGAGCTGTGATGGCGTGATTTTCTTTGGGACTAAAGAATACTAAAGTTTCAGCTAAATTTTTCTTTGCCTATTGATACAAGGCATCAGCAGTCAAAATCGAATCTTTAGATGAATCTTGTAGGCTAGCACGCGCTGTGAGTCTTTTTAAATTTCCCCCAATACCATCACAAGGGCCTTTTCCGTGCCCCGTTGCATGGAAATGCCACTCGGCTGGAATACCAAAATCCATTTCGTGGTGGACTAATTGATGAAGTTATATTTACTTTTAAAGTGCTGGGCGGCTCCATCTGTAAAGTAAATCATTTTTGTGGGTTGAAAATTCCCTTTCAAATAGTGTGTAATAATTTTTTGAAATTCGTACACGGCAATTATGTCATGAGCCAAATAGTCTGATAACATAGCAAGACTGCGGTGCTTTAGAATTTTGTCCTCTTTATAATAAATTAACACTGTAAAAATGGTAGCTTGATCATTGTTCCAATGAAATGAATGACCTTCATTCTGGACTACAAAGGCAAATCTTTTCAGCAAAATCTTCTGCGTCTATTATTTCCGTGCGTAACGTACTTCTGTCAGTTTGTTGCCAAGTCTGGAATTCTACTCTGTTAATACGCTGGTCTGCGAGAACTGATGTTATAAAGTCCTTAAGTGCGCTTGTACCAGGACACGCTGTGCATTCATTCAAGTAGCATTGTGAAGTCGGAACGCTACACATAATCCTGTTCATAGCATCATGATAAGTCTTAATGGGGGAAAAATTTTCGCAGGTTGGTTCTTTTAAATCTACAACATCTAGCATTAGATTAACGTTTTCATGATGGACACAAACACAAACAGTATGCGTACCACTGGCTCCAGCGAGTATGCAATCTCGGGGTCTAATCTGAGAGAATTTTGATAAGCAAATTTTAACTGTAGGATGCTGAGCCTTGAAATTTGCATATAATTCAGAAAGATTGCACAGAATTAACTTTTTTTTTAACGTGCTCACGGGAGCCATCATCTTTTTGTACGGAAACGAAATCTTTCATGCCAGCCATCATACGACTATTCTCATCATCAGGTAAAAATTTTTGACCAAATTTTCAATCTCGGAATCTGAAGTTTTACCTTTTTTCAAATTAGGAGAAGTGAAAATACCATTCTCGGCCACTAATTTCTTAGCCTTTCTAGTTTGGCGTTCAGAAGCACCAAATTCTTTAGCCAATCTTCTGCGACCCTAAGATTTCGGAGCAAGAGTTAAAAGTAACACTTTTTCTGAATTACTTGCAGATTTTTGAAATTTTCCTTTTATTTGTTCAAGAACCTCCATTCCAGCGTAATGATTTTCATCAGAACAATCAGTTTTAGATTTTTCAAACTTGGATGTCAAAGGATAGGCAAAGATATCGTCGTCTTCCATTAAAATATCATTCTCGAGAATAGGAGGTGAATTATCGTTGATCACTGAAGCATCTTCAATGGTTGGATCAGTATGAGAATACAAAGAGGATAGCAATGCAAGTTGAGAAATTTATTTTCTGCAATTTACACACAATTTCGCATCGATGGGTATACTGGGATATTTTTTTTGAAGTGTTGCAGAAATTGTTCTTAAACTGCACGGATCACGCTTGTGATTTTCCTTAGAAAAAGGATTGTAAGAACGACGACCCAAGCTGGTTCTTCTTGGGATGATTGAAAATTAAGCAGAAGAAAAAGCTAAGTTGAGGCACTGAATAACAATGCGAGTCCAAACACGGAAGGTGGGTAAGTGTTCGAAATATAGTATTCAAGTAATACTATGTATATTTTGAATAATCAGAAAAGTAAATGAGAATAAATAATATACGGGAAAGTACAAACCTGCAGTATTATGACGTCGAAATAAGCCGAAGCTAAGTCGCATAAAAGCAATTTCTGATCGAAAAATAATTGGCAATTATAATGACTGACAATGAGTTTTGTTGCGAGAAAGGTATCGAAGACATCCATCTAGTGGTCAAATATGTGTACTAATTTTTTCGGCAGGTTTTTCGAATTTTCTCTAAAGTCTTAAAAATGAAGTATCGACATAAAAGTGGATTTACTTGTCCAATAAATAATAAAAATTATTATCCGTGAAATAACTTTCGACTATGGCTCATTTTAAAGGGAAAAAATCAAGATTTTTTTTTAACATAATTTTGGAAAGAAAATTAACGGCCGCACTTGGAGAAAAACTCAAAAACATGTTTAAAATTAAAAAATGAAGTTCGAATAATTTTTTCTATCTAAAACCATTGCTTTCAGCGTAAATCTGGTTAAAAAACTTTTCCACGACCTCAATAAAAAAATTAATTTGGATAACTTTTGTAGAAGTTATGGTTAATTGAGTATCAGCGTGCGCGGTAAAAGGTTGAAAATTCGAGCCCCTGTATACTGACAACCCGTCGTAATAGAGACGTTCTCTTAGGGTAATTAAAGGAGGTTTACTAGTAGAATAATTTCGGGGGCTTTCATGGAAATCGGAGACAACCAGTTTTTAGGCGGGTACACTTGACGAATTTTGCCCCTTATACACAATATACTGAACGTTAAATCAATTTGTATGACTTCCCTGAATTGAATTTATTGAAGGGAACTTGATTCGTTATTTATTTTTTTACAAATCTTTTGTTCATTTTCTTGTAATACGGGTGAAGCATTTTCATTTTGAGGACTAAAAGTTTCCTCAAAATAATTATCTTTGTTTGTAACTCGAGGACTGGTAAACTCTTGCACTTGGCCATTTGATACTGTGCGAATTACTTGAGCACCATTCAGCTCATTTATGCTATTTGCACTTTCATGAATTATTTAAAAAAAATGATAGATGGTTGAAAATAAGTAAGATATAAGATGTGTCATTAATAATTTTTACATAAATTTGTGCAAACCTTTTTGACAGATTTCAAAAACTACATTTTCAGGTGTTAAATCTTCGAAATTATCAAGTGAAGACGTGTCATTTGCGATACATGTACATGCTTGTCGATATGCTCGTTTGCGTTAAAATTTGTTTCTAAAATTACACTCTCTTAGCAATTTTGATTTAAAAGTGTATTAAATTCATTTTGTTCAATATTATCTAATTCTATAAGTATTTCACTGATTAATACATTCGAAATTTTTTCATTCAAAGATTCAATATGCGTACTTGCAGACACATTATTAGGTACTACAATAACATGGTGATTATTGATACATTCAACATTCTTATTATAGGACGTGATTTCATTCTGGCATCTATGAGAATAGAATAAAATACATGATTAATTAAAATAGCTAACTGCAATAACAGTTATATAGTCAATAGTAAATTGTAATTAATACATATAATTTATGTAAATAGTAGATTGTAAATAGCAAAAATTAGTTCTGTAAATATCAAATTATAATTGTAAATATTGAAATTAATTAGTAGTGTCGAGAGCTAAACAATTAGTTAGAAGTTGAGTAATAATTAATGGCCTCTTTACCACCAACAGCCTCTTTTACTTCTAGCCAATACTGAAACAAACTGCTGTTCTATGTGTCTGCATTCCTTACACCAGTGGCCTCAGTATCTCTGAAACTCTTGAGCATAATATCCAGCAGATTCTTTTTTAGGGTCAGTAAATGCTTTTTCATGCCTTCAACTTCGTGATCTAAGTCTGCTTTCTGGACCGGTTCATCTATCTTCTTTTTTTACTTTTCTTATGCAGTGCATTGTAGTCTATTGCTTCAGGATCAAAAGGTACTAAACGACCGGCTTCAAAGCCATTTTGAATGGTTTTCTTCTCGTTGACATATGATTCCAAGGTTTGAAAAGCACAGCTGGAACATGTTTCTTTTTCAATCTTGAAATATTTTTTTCAGCTTTATACTTTATAATTGTTGCTCGCCATATTTCTTTGAATGGGCGAAAGAATGCAATGTCTAAAGGCTGCATAATGTGTGTTGCGTTTGGGAACAGAACAATCTGCTCTATTTGCTTTTCTCTACAAAATTTAACTAATGGTATGGTGACGCGAGAGGAATGGTCATCCAAATAAATAATAACTGGAAATTCTATCTCACTCTTCTGGAGCCAAGGATAAAAAACGTTTGCTTTGTATTCGTAAAACTTCTCTGTTGTCATCCAACCAATCTCGGAATTACCAATACCCCAATCAGCTGGACAATTTTTTAGAATACTACCTGGCACACTATCTGCATACTTGAATATTAGCATTGGAGAAGCTCTAGTCCCATCAGCGCTATACATAAACGATGCAGTTAAACACACACGGAACTTTTCATACCAATGACGCACAGGTCTCTTTTCAGTAAATGGAGTCTTGGGGATTTTATTTCCAAGATCAAGTACATACTATATATCTGCACACTATCTAACAACTGAACTTTAGTGACTGGATATCCTTTCTCAGCTCGATATCAAATCCAGTTTACAATATAATTTTCTACTTCAGCTGACAAAATCGAAGGAGGGCCAGACTTCAAATTTGTTTTTTCAGGATTCTTCACAGCCGTGTGGACGAATATTGTTGGTACAACAATTTTTTTTGCTGCTTTTCGCACAGACATGCCACGATTGACTGCACTTACAGCTTTCTGTATATCTAAAGGAGAATAAAGTTTTTTTCTTTTTTTTTTTTGACCACTTTCTCTGCCTTTTTAACAACAACTTTCTTGCGTCTTGCACTTTTTTTCCCAGTATCACAGACCTTTTCACTACTCTTTTTAATCTTTCCTTTCGCTGACATTCTCCAAAATCGTAATTATTTAGTAAGTATCTGTAGCAAATATGAAAATAAATTCTCGATTAAATACTTTACCTATTTATACTTCAATTTATAGGTTAGATTTTTATTTTTGGTTCAAAATTGTATTCATGCGTACATATTTATACATACACGATAGGTTAAAAACACTAGAAATCTGGATGAATTGCTGCAAACTTTTTGGCGCTTATGAAAGTGATAAAAACTTTCTAAAATTACATGAAACAGCAATATATTCCATAAAAAATTTAATTATTGCAAAAAAATCACTTAATGATTTTATTCTATGAATCAAAAGCAATATATTATTCAATTATTGTATTATAAGAGCATTTAAATATAAAAATATAGTCAGCAAATCGTATCGTAAAAAATCAGCTCCTTAAGAACAAACAAGCGGAGTTTTCGGTGAATCTCGAGACCCATACAATTATATATTTTTTGTTTATCATAATTACTTTTTATCAATATATATTGCTATGTATTTTAAATAATAATAATTTAAAATACCAATAATATTTGTATAATTCTTATACGTAGCATTATAATGTTCCATGTTATTATATTTCCAAGCGTTTCAAGATGAGGACACTGTTTTAGGGGTGTTCCATAAAGAGTACTTTTACCTTATGTGCTCTGAATATTTATGTTCTTATCATTTCGGAGAGTGTAATAGTGGACAGGTACTGTAAAGGTGAAATAATATTATAATAAGAATCCTGTGAATGGATGCTAAAATGATAAACTCACCACTTCGTTTTAGAAGAGAAATCATGATGGACCCTTTTATTCCTACTCAAGATGGAAAGCTTCAACTAAAGAAGCTATCATCCTCTGAGAAGGACTACATCTTTCCGGAAGGCAAAAAAAACACGGAAGACACCCACAATAAAATTCTTTAATGAACAAAGTCGACTGCGTAACCGTTCTCTAATATTTACGCCAGAGAAACTCATCGAATGCCCTCGTGCTAATTTCTTACGTTAAATAAAATCATACGCTGTTAGTATAACTGGTTTCTTAATTTACAGGTTGAGACTATAATTTTTAAGTTATAAGTTATAATACCTGCATTATTCTTAGATTAGAATTAATTAGGAATATGCTTTGAAAATTAAATCTATTAAATGTGAATGGGATTGATATTTTGGTTTATATGGGTGATTTATTTGAATGTGAGGTTGATGGATATTATTTTTTACATGTCTTTTTCTTTGGTTATACAGGTTACAGAGGATGAAAACTTCATAACACGGTGAAGATTATATCTTAGTTGTTTTTCTATTCAACTTAAAATTGCAGTATAGCTTTATTATTAGAAGTTTTGGCTCATAACTCTGTAGTCTTCAACGAATTTCAGAAAATAATTATCTACTACTTCGAGAGTGATTTTAAACGCAAGGAGATCATTTAGTTTTCTGACGGAGCACTGTAGTACTTCAAAAATAAGTAAAACTTAGCAAATTTTTGCTTTCATCAGAATGCTTTTATAAATGGGGCAGAGTGGCACCAGAGATGAGGTGGGAGATTGCCGATTCCATGTATTAAATTTTCTGCTGATTTTCTGCAGCATATACTTTACTTACTTTCTAAAATCGATGAATACTGTGTAACCTAGAGCACACGTTATACTAAAATGCAAGGGAAAATGGGAAGAAGGACTCCAAGTAGGGAAAGTGATAAAACATTGGAAAGAACGTCGTAAATGACGTCAGAAACAACGTTGAAAACGATGTCAGAGTTTGGGACTAAATCCGACGTACTTCACGACGTTGTTTCCGACATAATTTATTGAAAATTATTAAAAAGACTAGGCCATTTTTATTATTTTATATTTTTTAAATGTATGTGACTATATGAGAAGAGGATTAATAGAGAAAACGAATTGCTTTATTGCATTTTATTAATAATTTAAATTTATACGCATTAATAAGAGTACATATTTGTAACAGCACACAAATATTCCTTATTGGAATTTAAATTTACACTTATTTTTACGATATCGGAAGTTAATATAGCTATTTTTTGACGATCGCTTGCTATAATTTCTTGCATCATGCTGCATAATTATATTTTAATAATTTTCAAATTAATTAGTTAAATTTGAAATTGTTGTCACTGCCTACATTATCGGAGGACCACTAGTCGCGTATCAGATAGGATACGTTGTCGACAGGTGTCCTCGTAGACAATTTCAAACTCTTATATCGCAAATAAATGCAAATTAATTTAATACGACCTTTTATACGGTAAGGACGAAAACATTGCCATTATTCGACCTTGACGGAGCGACGGATGAAGAGGTGAGTGAGGCCCTTAAAGAATATGGTAAGGTCTGACGTCACCAATTACATTCGACCGCTTTCTTAATAAAATAATAATTTTAACCAATTTTTCGGAGAAGACAGTAATATGTTGCATTTTTTCGCATTGCTGTCTTCTCCGGAAAGTTTATTGGAATTATTATTTTATAAATAAAGTGGTGGTATGTAATTCGTGATGTCAGACCCTACCACATGGCTTTAAGGGCCATATGGAAAAATTAGCAAATTTTATTGATTTTAAGTTTCTAGATGTTTGTGTCCAAAATGCATTGCATTTTTTTTCCAAATTTGGGAAAAGATAGAGAAAATGAAAACTGACGTAGATAAGCTACTTATTGTTTTGATGATAAAAAAATGCTCTTCATAGATTTTGCTAGAATTTAACTTTTTTCTATTTTTTTAACCAAAAGTTGTCTATCTACGTCCGTTTTTATCTTCTTTACTATTTACCAAATTTGGAAAAGAAAACTTAATGTATTTTGGACACAAACATCTAGAAACTTAGAATTAATAAAATTTGCTAATTTCCCAAGTATCACATGCCCTTAAAGCCATGTGGTAGGGTCTGACATCACCAATAACATACCACCACTTTATTTATAAAATAATAATTCCAATAAACTTTCCGGAGAAGACAGCAATGCGAAAAAATGTAACGTATTACTGTCTTCTCCGAAAAATTGGTTAAAATTATTATTTTATTAAGAAAGCGGTTGAATGTAATTGGTGACGTCATATGGCTTTAAGGGCCTCACTGACCTCTCCATCCATCGCTGCGTCAAGGTCGAATACTGGCGATTTTTTCGTCCTTACCGTATAAGAGGTCGTATTAAATGCCCTTTAGGAGTATCACTGCAGAAACCGCGGGACCCCATGCCATTTTGTAGTTTATGACCTCATGTAAAAAGTGTTTATGACCCGGGATCGAAAAATGGTCAAGTTTTCGTACTTACTGTTGTCAGATAAGAAATTCCTATCTATCCATCTATCACTTATTTTCATATGAGATTACGAGAGAGGATTACAAGGGCCGTCATTTCTCAAGCCTGCTTTACTTGTAGTACGAGATGGTTACATACTCTACATACATTCATGGACCATGCTTCTTGGACTCACGAAAATTACATGAAAAATGTCCGGACATCTCCAGCCTGGAAAACTTCAACTCTCTACAGAGGTGACAAAAGGTTGGTCACAAAAACTAGGTAGATAGTGGAGGCTAGAAATGGCCATATCAAATGCATCTTCTGCATTTATGGTAATACAGTTCCTATCCAACATGTGTACAACCTCGCTTAACTCGTCTCGTTTGACATTGGAGTTTCTCAAAGACTTGGCAGTCAGTGTGTATCAGATCAACTTAGATTTTTCGTACATTCAGGACAAGAACTTTGGATTGCTTACCTACCAACTCCAGTAAAGTTCTAATGGCGGAAGCTGATGCCATCTTTTTTAAATGCCCGTTAGAACCAGATGAAGCGGAACGTTAATAAAAAGAGAAGAAACATCTAGTGAAAACAAAACGTAATTACCTGTATTTGCTAAATTCTTTAACCTACTTCTGACCTCAAAGGAATTTTGAATACCAGAACACCGGCGAATTAACTTGTCCCTTGACCAAAAGGATAAGTAGGTAGTGTGTGACGTCAGGTGCACCTGATTACACCCTGCCCTGGTTCTGTTCGGGGCGTGCAGACCCAACCGTCTTACCGGACCGGCTGACTTATCAGTACCCTCGGCTCCCTGGATACAGCCATGGCCGAGGCCCCGCCCAGGACCGAACCCCGTTAGATACCGCTAACCGCATCCAGCCTGGAGAAATACCGACCCACCAGTAGCCTTGACCCCCTGGATACCGCCATGGCCGAGGCCCTGCCCAGGACCGGGCCTCTGACGAAACGTCCGGATGAGAATTTACACCCGACCACACGGCCTGTGCCCGCAGAACCCACTCACATACTTTTACACACACACACGTTCAATTCATACGCACACTGACACCGGCGACACCAACCATTTTCGTATTCATTCACACACACACACGCTCACAGATGTAACCTTCTTTTTTTATATTTTCATATTTTTATAAACAAATATTCAAATCTGAATTAAATCAATACAATTCGTCACCGATTATTCTATCACCTATCCCCCTGCATACCGAACTCTGGCTGACTGAAGCATCTGGCACCCCAGGGGAAAGTAGGGATGTTATAATACAATATGTATAAGTACATGGAGAAAAATAGTTGAAGTAATTTTACTCAACTCTGTCGATTAAACTTGGGACATAAGGACATTTGAACATCTATTTAATCCTAATCGAGTAAAATGAATTTGATAAAGACCTAATTCACCCAAAGTGAATAATAATTTGTTTCATTTCAAATAACAAAAAAAGTTCTTACCTCGAACCTACCATTAGTCATCTGATACACGCATACATAAACAGCATACAAATACATTCACACCATCCAGTCACAGCCAATTATATTTTCTATCACAAATGCACTTAAATATACAACTTCACAAATATAAACGCTCGCTTACAATCCTGAGACATAAAACTTGAAACTTTCTTATATTGTGACTGCGAGAGTTATTCAGTGCTTGTAAGAGTAAGTGTCGTGACTAGAGGTTTTGTGCGCTACTCAAGTAAAAATAAATCAACTTTTTTCATAAATTATTCATAAAATGTTTTTTTTTAATTAATATAATTGATTAATTATTATAATTATGATTGTTGATACATATAATATAATTATTAATTAATATTTAGTATACATTTGTAGTATAACTACGTATGAAGTTTAATGAAACTACAATTTGAAATGTACATTAAAAAATTGCATTATTATCAAAAAGTATCACGTGTAAAAACATGTAAAAGAAGATTTTTTTATTTTCTGTGTTGTATATTTTCAAAATATGGATTTTACAATTGCGAATTCCAAATTATTATTCGGCCTAAGAAATTGATATGAAATCTAAATCCTGTGTAGATTTTTAAAATTCTATGTAATACACTTATCAAGACTTTTTTTGTTTAAGTTTTCATGAAATCAATTTAATTATAAAACTTAATTGAAATAAATAGAAGTAATTATAAATGAATTAAGAAAAAATTATGAATCAAGAATTTATTAAACTTACAGAATCTATATAACTAGATTATGTGAAACTTTTAAATAAATTATATAAACTAGTGGATAATCATTAAAATAAATAGTGGTTAACACTACGGAGCATGTACGAAAGCTTCATGACGAACAGACACATTTCGATCAAACACGACTGCAGTACGACGAATTTTTAAAATCAATAGTTTATAAGTGGAATCCACTATATTGTATTTAGAGAGTAATAAAATAGACTTTAATTGTATTTTATATGTTTTTAATTGATTTTGATTATTAATTACAATACTTGGAACATAAGTATGCTGAAAATTCAACAGGTTTTTGAAATTAAAAAATTTTTATGTGTGGTCAAGGCGCAGATTACTTTCATTCGTTCCTGCGTGAATAAATATAGCTAGTGGACCGAGTCTTGCGTCTCACGGTTTACTCAACTCTCGATTGAAGCGTAGAGTAGAATAAACGGAAAGCTGTAGTATTCTTGTGATTTAATAAAAGATCGGTTTTTTATAATTATACTACGAGTTATAATATATATTTTTAGAAATCTTTAATGCACGCTTTCATATTTCACCCTACACTTCTGAATTTTACCCAACTTTGATTTATTCTGGAACATTTAATATATCACAAATAATTACAGTGATACTAAATAACTTCTAACTTGTCCACATGTCCCAAATTTGATGGGAAGTTGAGTGAAATTACTTCAACTATTTTTCTCCGTGTACTTTTGAATACCCGAAATACTTATTATAATACTTTAATCTAAAATTCAATATAAATTCAATATTAAGTCGTACTAAATATGAAATTGTCTTTTCTAATTCACAATATGACTGTTATAAACGATGTAGATTAAGAGGAGTAGATGAGACTGAATAAGATAGTAGACAGTACTTATTATATATCTGTCGGATTCGCGCATTGTATTAATTTATAAGCGTTTCAAACAAATGTTGAAAATATTAGGACCTTTCTTATATTAATTTCTTTTTTACGCATTCTTTACAACTCAAATTGTGCTACTTATCCTTACTTAAAATTGAAATTCTTAAAAAGTATTAGAAAATTAGAAATATATTTCTTAAATTGTAATATTGCAACCGAGCAAATTACGTATGTCGCAATTCACTATTCATTGTAACTACATGCTTTTATTGTAAGAAGAACCTTATACTTGTATTTATGAGTTGGGAATATCCGAAAATTGTCCGGGAATTCGGTAATCAAAATTTAGTAGACACCCTGTTGCTGCTTCATGCAGTGTTAACTTATCCTGTGCATGTGTATTGAATTATAAATATTACATATTTTCATAAAGCTATGCTGAATATTATTCAAATTTAAAGAATTTGAAATCTTCCTGTGGCGTCCGATATCTACTTCCCTACAGGAAGACCTCTTTATATCGCCTAAAGACACTGCCTTACGGCTGTTATTATTTTAAATTAGGTGGTTTAGTTTGAAATTTTTGCCACTGCCTACATTATCAGAGGATCATTAGTCACGTATCAGATAAAATACGTTGCAGACATCTGTTCTCGTAGACAATTTCAAACTCTTATATCGCAATAATGGAAAAATATTAACATTTAAAGAATTTTAAATCTTCCTGTGGAAAAAGAGACGCTTACGACTGTGTCGAGATTCGAACCCGGGTTTCTCGATTGCCGGTCGACTGCTCTAACCAATTGAGCTACACAGGCGTCTGAAATCTCCTTCTCCATAGGAAGACCTCTTTATATCGCCTAGAGACACTGCCTTACACTTAAAAGTAGATGAATTATAATTGAACGTGACGTAAGTATCGCTATAATGTTCAAGTGTAGTACACATCCAATGTGTTTGAAAGAAACACAAATGTACACAATGTATGAACATTTATGATGATCACAATAATGAACACAATGTATCTCCTCATCAGGGAATAAAAGTTCTTATTACAATTACTACATTAGTATTAAATATTTTGTATCTGTAATAATAAATTTTTTTATAGAGATTGTAACAAATAAAATATTATAAAAGTATTATTATAAAAAGTGTGTACCTTAACAATTTTAAGAGTAGAACTATAAACAATAATAATTTACAACTACATTGTATGATTAAACAAAGTGTGAAATTTTGTTTGGAAGCAAGAGCACATGGCTCTGTTCCCGACTTAACTGAATTTTAAAATTGTCATTTACTTATTATTATAATATTACAGGAGCGTATCATCAAAGTTTAAAATTACGGAGTCATTAAGTAAGTCAAATTTGGTTAAAACTAGATAAAAATTTAGGAACAACATAAGATAAGATGAGATTTTCTTCTTCAGCTTTATTTAAACAAATTAAAATTAAATTCTGACATTCATTTTATAAAATTAAGTAAGAAACGGAAACCAACACATAAGTAAGTGGAAAACAAAAAATTGGATTCTTTTCAACTTTTATAAAAGGAATTCCAAGATAGCATTATAAGATTGGTTAAAATGTTCCAAATCTGAGAGTTTCTTTAGACTGTTTTTTTTTCTTATAAAAGATGCTGGTTTGCGATCAATGAGGGTCAAATATAAAGAAGAAAACTCTTCATAATGTCAAAATTGTTGCGACGTTTCGTTGGCCATGGGTTTGCCAACCTCATCAGGCTTTATTAAATTAAAAAAATGTCTTTTTCTTTTTTTATGAAAACCATTTCTGCAAAAGCTCTTTTTTGAAAGTTTTTTTCTTGATGATTTGAAATCATTCCACAAAATTTCATGTGATAAACTATTATTTTCATTTTCAAGAAAGTGTTTAGAAATGACATTGTGATATTTTGGGTTGAGTTTTATGTTATTTTTATGCTCCTCTCTGCGAATATGTAAAGGTCTTTTTGTCTGTCCCACGTATGTTTTACTACACTTACAATTAAATTTATAAACTACATTATTTTTATCTGAGGAAGATACAGGATCCTTACCTAATCTTACAAACCTGTTAAATTTTTAATTTATTCTGTGAATGGTATTTATTTGATATTTGTTTAAAACTCTCTTTATATTTTCAGAAATAGTAATTCTTTTATTAATATGTTTTATGATTATATTTTTTGGATAATTATTTAACTCTAAATAGTTCTTGATAATATCTAAGTTTCATTGTGGAAGGATTTGTCATCAAGTAAGAGAGCGGAGTCAACCAAATTTTTTATTATTCCGGTTTTGTGTTGTAAAGGATGGTTAGAAAAATAATTTAAAAATCTACCAGAATAAGTGTTTTTGCGGAACCAATTAGTTTTTATGGAATTATTTTTATTTTTTATGATGGTTAAATTAAAAAAATTTATAGAATTGTGTTCGTTTTCAATTTCATATGTAAATTGGAGTTTATCATGATAATTGTTAAATCTGGTTAAGACTTCTTCAATTTTATCTTTCGGAATGAACATAATCGTATCATCAACATATCTATAATAAACTGGAATATTAAAATCAAAGTTTCCTAAAACATTTGTTTCTAAATCTTGCATTACTAAGTCAGCTAAAATAGGAGAAATTGGAGAGCCAATAGGTGTTCCAAAAGATTGTCTGTAATAAGAGTTATTAAATTGAAAAAATATGTTGTTCATTAAGAATTCTATTCCATCTTTAAATTCTTCTAAAGGTAATTTTGTGAATTTTTCAATATAGAGCCATCTTTTATCAATGCTCTTTTGTATTAGTTTGATTGGAATGTTAGTAAATAATGATATCAGATCTAATGAAATCATTATATAATTATTTGGAATTTGGTTTTTTATTATGGTATCTCTGAAAGATAAAGAGTTTTTTTTATAAAAGAACGTTGTTTTCATAATGAATTGTTAAGGATCTTGTTAACAATTTTAGACATATTATAAGTGGGACAGTTCACACAAGAAACTACCGGTCTTAGTGGATAATTATCTTTATGTACACTACCGTCGGAAATTGTGCGCCCGGTGCTTGTGAGTGCTATTAAAAATCACTGCTGACTTTGAACCACGATATCTCGGTGAAAAAAAGAGATATGGGATTCTTAAAAATACATTTGGAAAGCTTATGAAATTCCACGTCTAGTTATTCTCAATAAATATTTTTTTGACTTTCTGAAAATAATACAGCACGTGAGGAGTTAAAAAAAAATTCAAGATTTTCTCAAATTCTCTACCTCAACTTCAACTTTTTGCATGACCTAGGAATTTTTTTTTCAAAATCTGGAAATTATACGACATAAAGTCTAAAGTCTTATCTTAAATTTAAGCCAAGAAAACTTGAAAAATATTCATGGGTACCCGAGATACAATTAAAAATGTTCAATCGTATCTGAGTTGAATTTTAATCGACGATCACGGTTCTCGGCCGGTTTGTTGCTCGCCTCCTTCGATGAGGCAGGACCGAATAGGCCACGCACAAAGGTGGCGCTTAAGTGGAGCCCTCTTATATGTATTTTTGATTCTGTTCATTAGTAATTTTTATTTCTAATTATTCTAAATTTAAAAAAATATTTATTATTATTTGTGATTATTAAAAATTATTTAAATCCAATATTATCTCCATATTAACGAATAGAACAATGATATGTAAACATTTTTTTTTCTTAAAATTCTTTTAAAATAGAACATTAATCAAAATTTTAATAGTCATTGTAAATATCAACTAAGGATGAGAGGAAAGGAAATAAAGGAAACACGTTCTTGGATCAAAGAACATATAAGAGAGCTCCACTTAAGTGCCACCTTTGTGCGTGGCCTATTCGGTCCTGCCTCAACGAAGGAGGCGAGCAACAAACCGGCCCAGAACCGTGATCGTCTATTAAAATTCAACTCAGATACGATTGAACATTTTTAATCGTATCTCGGGTGCCCATGAATATTTTTCAAGTTTTCTTGGCTTAAATTAAAGATAAGATTTTAGACTTTATGTCGTATAATTTTCAGATATTGAAAAAAAATTTCCTAGGTCATGCAAAAAGTTGAAGTTGAGGTAGAGAATTTGAGAAAATCTTGAATTTTTTTTTAACTCCTCACGTGCTGTATTATTTTCAGAAAGTCAAAAAAATATTTATTGAGAATAACTAGACGTGGAATTTCATAAGCTTTCCAACTGTATTTTTAAAAATGCCATATCTCTTTTTTTCACCGAGATATCGTGGTTTAAAGTCAGCAGTGATTTTTAATAGCGATGACAAGCACCGTGCGCACAATTTCCGACGGTAGTGTACTTTTGGTAATCCATATTTCCTAGCTAATGAGGTATTTGAAGTGATTAAGTCTTTTCTTTTTATATTTTCGTTTAAATAACCTTTCTTTATCCAGTTGTCTAGTTTTTTGAAAACATTTTTTTGTAATTTTTATCTAGTTTTAACCAAATTTGACTTACTTAATGACTCCGTAATTTTAAACTTTGATGATACCCTCCTGTAATATTATAATAATAAGTAAATGACAATTTTAAAATTCAGTTAAGTCGGGAACAGAGCCATGTGCTCTTGCTTCCAAACAAAATTTCACACTTTGTTTAATCATACAATGTAGTTGTAAATTATTATTGTTTATAGTTCTACTCTTAAAATTGTTAAGGTACACACTTTTTATAATAATACTTTTATAATATTTTATTTGTTACAATCTCTATAAAAATATTTATTATTACAGATACAAAATATTTAATACTAATGTGGTAATTGTAATAAGAACATTTCGTTGTTTTTTTCAAAAACACTTGAATTTTTAATATTATCGGACGTAAAAAGATTAACATACTGACGCTATAATGTTTTTATGTCAGCATGTTGTACTATTAAATCATATAATGTGTCAGTATATTGAAACCTTTTTAAATGATTCAAACATACAACAAGGAACATTAGTTAAGTTTTCGCCTACAAATTTCTTCTCCTTGATATATATGATAGAGCATCAAAAAAATAAGAGATAGGTAATTTTTCATATCAGTTACTATTTGGTTTCAAAGGGTCAAAACTGTCTCCAAAGTTGACTATATCATAGGCTGATTTTCAAAGTTCTCCAGATCCATTGTTCAAATTTCAATATTGACGGTCACATAATATGTTATTGTAGGCTGCTAGTGATGAAAAAAACAATAGTAACTTTTAATGTGAGACAGTCTTATACGGTAAACTAACCTTTTGTAAAAAAAAATTGGTTATTTAGAAATAAAAATATTGCTGTAATTTTAATAAAACCCATTGCATTTTGTAGAAAATTAAAAATTGAGGAAGACGTGTTTTTTCGTATTTCATAATAACCCATTTGGCAAGGGTGAATCTGACTTTCAACGTTGCATGCTAATTTCTTTAAGCATATTTTTTCTATACGTGCGATATTTTTGTGGCTCATCTGTGATAGGTTTCTCGAGTAGATGATTGGACTTACCTAATGTTTCTTGTAAGTAAAGTTATTCTTAAGTGTTATTACGTATTCTCAGCTAGCTTTAGTAAACGATAATGAGTTTCTTGAGCTGTCATATTAGGCAAGCCCAAATATATTTTTGAATGTTTAACTTCATGTTTTTCCAAAATTATTTTCTTTGAATTCAGTTTGAAGTTTTAATAATGCCTTAATGATCACCTAAAGAAGAGACGAAAGATATGGAAATTTAGAGAATTATTGTATACAAAAGCTTCTTTCATAAAAAAATAAAACCGAAGAATAATAAAAAATTATCATTGTTGAAGATGTTATTCAACGCATTTACTGTATAGGATTTCTTATTAATTGAGTTGATAAATTAACGGTTCCTCCAGACAAATAATTGAAGAATGAGAAATCTAGGCCGAGGCAGATCTTTCCTCGTTGTTCAATTATTTGTTTGGAAGAATTTTTTTTACATGAGATCTTTTTTTCAGGTAAGATTAGAAGCACTTGCATTAATAAGTGAATCGAAAAAAAGTACGCAAAATTTCAATACTCCTGAATTGAACTTAATTATTAGTTTTTTAGAATATAATCTTGGTGAAAAATTGGAACTTGTACCATTTATCAAAAAGGTAAACACTTGTACAATTTTTTTCTTGTAATTTAATTTTTAAGTTGTGATTTTCCAAATAAAAAAAATATAATGAAAATAATTTATCCTATTTGGTATATTGCAGAAATTTATGAAAAAAATTCAAAAGCTTATATAACATTTTCATAGACATTTTAAATATTTCATTATCTGCTATTCCATCTAAGAACAGCATTATATTTGCAGGTTTTAAGACGAGTAAATGGCAGTCTTAATGTTTTACAAAGGCAGGTGTCTCATGAGGAGAAGTCATTAGAATTGTATTGTAGTTCACACAAGTTATGCAATGGATCATTGTCGTTGGTCAATGAACGCATTTGTAAATTACATATATTCATAAACTCATATTACTGCTTTTTGTCTTCATTAAAAGATATTTGTCTCAATAATCTTCATCCTGGAGCTGTACATTGTCGTAAACGCTCAGCATTGTTAATATTGCAACTGATGCAAGAGTTTTCAGAAAAGGAAATTACTGATATATTGTGGAATCATTTACGCATTGAGCGCTTAATTCAATGTTTTTTTAATGATACCTACGAAACCAACAAGGAAGTGTCATTTCAAATAATTAAGTGTATTGAAAATAATGCACTCAACCTTAATAATGAGGTTGTTTGCGAATTAATAGATACGGCACTAGAGTTAGCAAACAGTATGAGACCAATTGATACCATTACAGCATCTTATATGTTTAAAATGGTTACTTTATCTCCAATCATAAGTAATGTACTGTGTAAGTACATTGGTCTTGCAACGAAGCATAACTGTGTCACAGAAACAACAATGCTTGAAATAATTCTATTGTTAGTTAATCGGTTAAAGGTATTTATTGTTAAATATCTTAAGCAGGATATATTTAAGGCGTTACACCACTTTCGTCGCTTCAAAAAATCGAATTATTTTTTTTTTGTTCTTAAAATACTCTCTATATATACGAAAATGATATGCCGTTAGTTACAAATTGATATCGAAAGTGAAAGGGCAACTTTCGAACTGTAGAAGTAGAGACGCGCATTAGCGCGTTAACATTCTCGAAACTTTAAACGCGTTTTTTTTTGAAACTGCATTTCAAAGTTGGTGGGCACTCTAGTCTTGCCAATTTTCAATCAGTCGACTTAAATCTTTTCTTCAATGAAATCATTAGATGTTTCTCTAGTGAAATATGTAGAATTTCTTTTTACATTCTCATCATGGATGAGAAGGTATTGGTTTTATGTGAAAAATGACTTTTGAAATTTTGATCAAATCTTTACGTTTTGAGACCCCCTGAGTCAGAAAAAATGGTTTTTACGAAATTGTCTGTCTGTCTGTCTGTCTGTAGTAGGTCGTGTGCGGCATAACTCTCGATAGAATTATCAGATTGAATTGAGCTTTGGCACACTTTATCGAAGCCGAAAAAGTAAGGACAAGTTCGTTAACCAGCCACATCCAATCAAAATTGAGTGATTGAGCACTACTTTTGTGTTTTTGAAAATAACTTTTTGAAAAAATCAAAAATTCCAATACTGGTTTTTGATAGTGCTCATAAATCTCTACAAATTATCCTGATAACATTTTTTAATTACATCAAAATTAGAAATGTTACAGCATATTCAAATTCGAAAAAAGTCAATATCAAAATTCCATTTTCCAGTTAAATTATACGAGATACAAAAAAACGTTATAATACAATATTATTTTCTATACAAATTCCTACAAATTTGAATTGTAACATTTTTTCATAAGATGCATATTTTTCTTTTTAATTAAAAAAAAAACTATTGAAAATCCAAAATTCAATTTTTTAACAATAATATTCGAAATACGAAAAAAACGTAAGAATACAAAGTTGTTCGTTTCAAAAAGATCTACAAATTTGGTCTCACACTGTTTCTGATAAAACATATATTTTTCGTTTCAATTCCAAAAAATACGATTAAAATTCAAAAATTCCTTTTTTTAGACAAAATATGTGAGATCCAAAAAAAACGTTTAGATGGAAAATTGTTTGCCTGAAGGAGTTCTACAAATTCTTATCAAGACATTTCGGGACAGGATGTATATTTTATGTTTTGATTTTTAATAATAAAAAAATTCGATTTTTTTCACCAAAATATGTGAGATACGAAATAAGCGTTGTTCTGCAAAATCGTTTCCTTAAATAAAGTCTACGATTGTTTTTTCTTTTTGAGAGATTTGGAAGAAAATAAATTATTTTAATCATGTAATTTATTAAAAAGTTACTGAAATTTATACAGAAAATCGAGCGCGAGCGCCATGATGAGAATGTGTTCCTTAAGGCTGATAGAGCCTTAAGTAAATTGAATTTCCTGTTTCACTTAAATTCAAAAAGAAATTGAGTGACTTTGAGAAAATGTGTAATTCACATCATCTGTAATATTATTATAAAATTGGTTTGAGCTTCAGTATCAAATTATAATAAATAAACTTAAATGTATGTGAAGAGCACAAGACCGAGCGGGAAGCGCGAGGTCCAGAAAGAACGGAGCGTGAAGCGCGACGATCGATTCGCGCGCCCTAGGCGCGCTCAAACTTGCGAGCGAAGCGAGCTGCGCGCGATGAGAATGTGCCCGCGAAGCGGGCAGATTTTTTAGTTGATATTTTCATTTTTTATGCAACTTTACGTAACGAAATTTAGGGCTTAATACGTATCTATTCCTTTAAATCAATGCCATTTTATTAAAAATTTATATTCTTAAAAACGGCTACGTACTTCGCTAGAAAAACATCTGATGATTATATTAAAGAAAAGATTTAAGTCAATTGATTGAAAATTTGCAAAACTAGAGTGCCCACCGTATGACCATCTATGTTTGCAGCGCTCCAGTACATCGCCTGTTAAGTCGCTATTTTTGCACAAAAAAAAGCATTTTCTAGTTTAATAGTAATATAATACATTAATATACTTCAATTTAAATCAAACGTTCCATCACTTCAATAAATATTCTTGAAAAAGCATAATATTTTGGTGGGGCAAGTGGTGTAACCCCTTAACGGTAGTTGGAAATTTCCCGCGCCTGATGAAATTTGGTCATTTTCATGCCCCTAAATCTTGGAGTCTACTACATCTATTAACTTGATTTTTTTTTATTTTGTCAAGAATTGAGTGATGAACAACTTTCACCATGAACATTTTTGTATTATTTCTGGACCCTAAAGCGAATTACACATATATCGAATATTCATCAAAGGGTCGATACAAGTCCTATCTATAATTTTTATACAAACTTGGGGGAAATACAGCCGATCTGGAAAATTGTTGAAACATGCTATTTTTGAACACTAGAAAGAATTCTGTCTCCTTGCCGCTGTAATTAAAAAAACACAAAACCCACGGTTAAAGTTGTTCATCACTCAATTCATGACAAAATAAAAAAATAATCAAGTTAATAGGTATAGTAGACTCCAAGATTTAGGGGCATGAAAATGACCAAATTTCATCAGGCGCGGGAAATTGCCAACTACCGTTAAACTGAAAGATGGCTCAGAAAATAATCTTAATAAATCTAAGAACTAAAATGTCTGATGTTTTATTTTCATTTTTAGAAACCATTGAAATTGGCTAAGAGAAACATTGTTTCGGCGTGTAAAAAGTATTCCTTGTATGGATACCTCTTTTGTATACAAAGTCTGCTAAAAATGATTGACTTAAGGTAAATTATAATGTCAAATTTATTGTTAGGCACAGTATTAAATTAATTATTTATTAAAGTTCACTCAATTAAAATGTTCTTTAATATTCTTTAAAATCTATATTAGTCTTTCAAAATATTATTATTACATATATTATTTTTATTTATTATTCATATAATTATAAACTTCATTATAGCATTTAAAATACCCTTCATAAATTATACATTCATTTAGCAACATGTTGTCTTGAGGAGCCTTAAACTTATCATTTTTGAAGGATCAGGAGTTTGCAAAATATTTTTTTTATGCTCTGCTTTAAAATTAATATTTCGTACACTTATGCACATGGAAATTAATAAAGAAAAAAATAAAACCTAGTTTTCAATTCACACGACAAAAACATCTCTGAAATGAGGGGGTGGCCAATTCTCATGAAAAAAAATTTGTATTATTTCTGATATTTCTTTTCGCATCAATGATAAAAATCTGAAAAGGAATTAATATTCCCGATAAGAATTCAATTGTGTCAAGAATACAAAATAAACTTGATCATGTTTCGTTGATATTGCATAAATTTATGCTTTTAGAACACTTCAGGGTGAAGAATCTTGGCGAAAACTGATCACTAAAATTATTTGTTTCTGTTTTGAATTGAATAATATTGCATCTGAAATCGTCAATAACTCATCACCTGAAGGCCATTTTCCAATGGATCTAGATATGACAAGCAGTAATGCTGCAGAGAATTTCGAAGCGCCGTTAGTGACTTCTCAAATGGTACTTCTTTGCTCATGGCGCATAATAAAAGAATCTAGTCTTTTATTTGGTTACCTTACATTGAAGTCCCCAATAACGACTGTAAAATGTAGATCAGGGCTCATTTCAGAAGAGCAGGTTGGTTTTTCAAATAGTTTTTTAAAATTTGTTTTGTACAAGTCACTAAGTTTTTCTATTAGCATTTTTTATCTTTGTTTAGATAAGAAAAATTGGTGATCATTTTGTTACTTTACTATGTGAAACAAAACACAGAGGTGCCTTTGAGCAAGCCTACGTTGGTTTTGAACTACTATGCAATCGCTTGTGGAGTTTGAAAGAAGGAAAACTCCAACAACTACCATTAATATGGCTGCATTTCTTGTTCTTAGATATTTCTGGATTGAAAAGGGGACATCTCAAATTATGTACGACAAGGAGAAGTGCAGGCGTTCCATTTATGGTTCAGGTATATCATATTATTATTAGTTCTCAATATTGTGATGAAGTAGTATTTCAATAACCAATTTTATTAAGAACTAAAAAAATCATAAATGTGAAAGTCAGTGTCTATCAGTGACCGAACTCTAGTCATATTCGGTCACGTTCGTCATATTCATATTTTGAAAAACCTGCTTAAAAATATGTAAGAAAAAATTGTTTTATAGGACCAAATTAATATAACAAATAATTTAGGTTTAATTTTTTAAGAGTTTCAATATATGATAATTAATTTATTCAGTTGGACATTCAACCTAACCACCAAATGTCATTTGACTTTTAGTGGCGCATACAAAAAAAAAATGATAAAACATGATCCAAAATTACGATTGTAATAAATAAATTGTTTTATGTGGGAAAAAGAAAATGCATTATGGTTACACACTCAGAGTTGTTGATACTGGGGCGTATGAGGTTACGAGAATAATAATATATAATAATAATACGAGGATAATTTGTCAAGTGTATCCGCCTAAAAACTTTTTGTCTTTGATTTCTTTGAAAGTCCGCGAAATTCTAGTGAACCTCCTTTAATTCCCCTAAGAGAACATATCTAGTACGACGGGTTGTCAGTATACAGGGGCTCGAATTTTCAACCTTTTACCGCGCACGCTGATACTCAATTAACCATAACTTCTACAAAAATTATCCAAATTAATTTTTTTATGTAGGTCTTGGAAACGTTTTTTCATCAGCTTTACGCTGAAAGCAATGGTTTTTGATAGAAAATATTATTTGAACTTCATTTTTTAATTTTAAACATATTTTTGAGTTTTTGTCCAAGTGCGGCCGTTAATTTTCTTTCCAAAATTATGTTTAAAAAAAATCTTGATTTTTTCCCTTTAAAATGAGCCATTTTCGGAAGTGTGGCGAAAGGAATTGGTGGAGATCTATAACACTTCTTGCGCGCGGTTTCTGCGTCGCAGTGCAGCTAGGCGCCACGATCACGACGTACCGTCTATTGGGAACTTATTTAATTGTACTTTGTAAAATTTGTTCGTAAAACTGTTATTTTTGGCTGGTACGAAATTGAAAAAAAAATTAATTTGTAATTCGGGGTGATTTTTTTTTACTTCTCTTTCTTCTACGCCTTACAGTTTTTTCGGGAAAACATCACATTCTAATGATGATGAATATTTTCTCAACATGAGAGTTAATTCAGCAGAGGGAACGCAAGAGCGATATTTTTGTGTACCAGGCACTGTATTTGCTGATGCAAATCTACTCTTAAGTTCTTGAGCTGTTTCGAGACTGGCCGTGGAAAACATCATTGAAACAAGGTATCTGAATATTTTTCGATTTATTTATTCAAAATATTGTCCTCCAGTTTCAATACACTTGTTACAGCGATTCAACAGTGATTTAAAAGCGTGATATAGCTCATTTTGTGGAATTGTCTCTAGTGCTCGTGTTGTAGCTGTTTTGATTGTCGAAATATCATTAAAAAAACATCCTTTCAATTTCAATTTTGTGAATAGAGTAATTACTTGGGGCCAAATCATGTGAATACGGCGGATGATTCAACACACAGACTTGATTTCGAGCCAAAAATTTATGAACAATGAGTGAGGTGTGACTTGATGCATTATCGTGCAACCATGCGTCGAAACCATGCCTCAAACCATTCGTTCCATTTCTCTTCTGGGAGATCTGCACTCGCTTGGTCCCACACTTCAAGACTCTCCGTAATAATAAAGGAAGGTCTCGTCGCCTGTTACGATGCTGTTAACCTTCTTTGCTGTCCCGGATCCAAAATGTTTCAGCATCATTTTGCACCATCTTATCCTCTCTTGCATCAATATGCAAGAGTTCCTATATCTGTCGGCAAGTGATATGTCTAGATTCATTCAATAGTTCTTCTACCGTAGTTATGTTTTCTGAAGTGACTGCCGTTGGTGGTTGGCCAGTGTGCGGATCATCCTCAAGGTCAAACTTTCCTCTTTGGAACTGTTTGTGCCACCGGAAAATAGTCGTTCGATGTGGATAAATATCACCTAAAACTGGAGACATTTCTTCGAAGCACTGGTCTACACTCAAGCTACGTAAAAAGTTATAACGAATTATCGCACGATATTCAGTCTTTGTCCTCGGTGCCATTTTACACTCTTCCCGTATTGCTCGCCCGGATTGTATTGCAAGCTACACTATAAAACGCTCCTTATCCGCCTAACTTCTAACACTCTTTCAAACGCAATAACTCCCATCCAGCTTTGTCGTCTAGAAATCGCGTATTGCAAAAATTTTAGAACATCAAACGTAACCAGATTAATAGAAAACTGATATCCCAATATTCAAACGTTTTGTGGCCCTAAATGAACTCGCGTTATCAAATCCACGAACAGGCGACGACAGAGTAAAATGATGCTGTCGCTCGCGGGTAGCTCGTACCTTATCGCTACTCTCCTACCGCTGGTCAGGCGCGCTGATTGACTGACGGGCAGCATCTGTGATGGTGGTTTAGAAATATGAAAAATTCAAAATATGTTACCTTTTGTCTGTTTTTTCTCCTGTAACTTACTTCTCTGAAAACTTTCTGCTATGAAGGTGTGCACCTGACCTCAAAACATTTAATCCTGACTTGTGATAAGGTCTTACAATCATATTTATTATGGATTTGTACTAAATTCACTATTTTAATTGATTAAAATATAGATTATATTTTGTTGGAAGACATGTGATTTTTCCATATTTTTAATACTGCTTTCGCAGATTTTAGGCAGGTTTAAAATGAAGAAAAACGTCAATTTTTGATACTTTTGTCAGTTATAGTGGAATTATGTAGTTTTTAAAATTCAATTCTTTACTTTTATCATGGAGGATATATTGACAGTAATATAGACTACAAATTCTAATAGGCAAGAATGATCCAAATTTATAAATGGATCAGATATAAAATAAATTTTGCGCTGTTCGCTGTTTAAAACTTGAATATTCTTGCAATAGCTGAATTATTATTTTTTTTTACTCAAATCAGGATAAGCTACTTGTAGCATACAAAAACTTCAAGCCTCCGTTGATTTTTGAAATTGAAAACATTAATTTTTTGACCCACCCTACTGGACTGTGATGCCCAGTTTCTTAGATTTGACCCGCTTCTTCAGGTCCTTTAACACTAAACTTACCAGTACAGGTCAAATTGACCGTTTTCAATTTATACATACTTAAAAGTTATCATATCGCTGTCAAACTATATGACTTTTCTGAAAATATGCATACAATACATTCTTCAGTATTTACTTCTAGTTTTTTTTTCTTTTTTCCAACAAATATTTGTAGTGTGTCCTACCTACCGCGTTCAGTCAATTTGACCGATGGAAAAAATATTTTATTTACTATTTTGAATTTATAAAATGAATACAAAATAATGGCTATCTCAAATTCGGATGGCAATTGAAAATAGTAAACAAGAATTGTATAGAGTACGATCTCAAGCAGAGCAGTTCTAAAGCAGCTAAACTTGGATGTAAATCTTTTATTCCATACACAGTGTAATATTCTGTGGTGGATATTTGCCCTAAAAATGTCAAAGTGTTTCAAAATTACAAAGTACTAAGCAAAAATAACGAACATAGAAGAAGAGTGCTTAGTGTGCGATGAATTAGTATATTACGTGCCTAGGCGCACAATGAGGGTTATTGCGTGAAGAGTGACAATGCTCGCAGAACTAAATTCATTTATTGCTGTGTTATATGCCCGCGATTCATATGAGGCGAAAAATGTGGATGTATCATATTTGTGGAATAAAAATTGGAGACCTGATTTTTTCTCAAAAAAAATGAGCAGAAATGATTTAACTGAAATTCTAAAGTTTATACTATAAGAAAAGCGAATGTAGGCAGCGTTTAAAAACCAATAAATTTGCTAAGAAATCTACAATATGGGACCGCTTTATTGAGAATTCACAAAACTGTTATAAACCGAGTGCATACAGTACTGTTGATGAGCAGTTGTTTACGTCGAAGACTAGGTATAGATTCACGCATTATATGTCATATCCACTTGGGGAGTTCGTTGTTTTAAAGCTGATGGAACCATTCACAAGATGCGGAAGGAACGTAACAACAGATAATTTTTTCACTAGTGTATCATTGGCCAAAAAGATACTTGCAAAAAAGACTGCAATCATTGGGACAGTCCGTGTACATAAACGAGAATTGCCAAAGTTAGCTAAAGAAACAAAAGATAAAATGACTCGGTTTTCAAGCAAATTGTATAAATCAAATCATATTACTCTTACAGTGTATAAGATTAAACCAACAAAAAAGTTATTGTGGTAAATTCCATACATAAATCAATAGAAATCGAAAAAAGTAACAAATGTATACCGGAAACTATTAGATTTTATAATGATACAAAATTTGGTGTAGACGTGGCAGACCAGATGACAAGGAAATGCAATGTGAAGTCGAAAAGCTGTAGGTGGCCCCTTCAGGTATTTTTCAACATTTTGGACCTAGCGGGAATAAATGCCTGGGTTTTATATAAAGAAACAACGAGTGAAAACATTTCGAGGCAGGATTTTTTATTTCAATTAGCTTCAGAACTCGGCGCTGCGTATAAAAATATATAATTTATAATTTAAAATGTATAATTTGTAAATAATGCACTGAAGTGCAATCTCAATATTTTTTTTTATTATTCAGGTTTTTTCTTATTATGGTTTAGTATTTGAAGTTCACTGAGGCACCTCCGAAATTTTCCATGGTTTTTAGCCTAACTAAAATCTACCTTAGTGAAGCTCCTTTTCAGCGTGCTATTAGGGTCTTTAACTAACAGGACCGAACAAATAAGCTTTTGATAAATAGGCAATAGCTTAGATTCAAGAATATTAAGCACTTTTGTTTGACGAAACACATTAACGTGATATAAGCACGATTTTATTATACTTCATTTTGATTTTCCTGTTTGATCTACTTCTTTTAAACGTGAGGTAAGTGTACTACATTTACGGGATGATAACTAATGAACTAAAGCACACTGTGAAAAAAGAAATGCCCATTAGCGATATCTACCCATAGGACTATAAGATGCCATAGGCCAGGTCTGTAGGTGCAATGGGCCCAAAACTGGCATTATTATTAGATATCATTAGATATCATTATTATCAGATATCATAATATCTTACAATAGGTAGTATTTTATATGTGCGTGAAAGGAAGTGACTGCGAAATTTTCAATTTATTTAATTCTGTCATTTGAGTTTAAGGAAAGTCAATTGAAAGATTATATAATTGAAAAGATGATATTGCATGTTTATCTAAAAGAATTCAAAGACAAGGTTCTTCAAGTTATTAACAACTGGCTAAATGAAAAAATTCAATTTCCATCAATTACTATCAATCCTAAACCAAGACCAATAATCATAAACCCTGGACTTTTTATTACCAACATTCTTATGAATAAAAAGAAAGGCAAGCCCCTAACATCGTTTGATGACTCCTCTGAACGTTCTGAAAGACGTAAAACGTCGAAGTTGAAAAAATCAAGTGGTTCTGAGTTAGTATATGCTGCATCGATCAACCTTTGTGAGGAGGGATAATTGCAAGTGCAAATTTAGTACGAGAAGTAGCACTTTCTTTCTCTAGAATAATTGAGGGAAATTCAAAACCCACACAAGCTTTTTCACCTTACACTCAAGACGAAGCATTGGCTATGATCATGAACGATAAATTGACTAAACATCAATATAATGGCATTAGGTTTGGGGCTGAATTGCGAGGCGCTGATTTATACCTATTGTTACGTACGGGTGGTAGGGATAAATAAATAATTAAATATTATAAATAATAAATTAATATTTATTTAAAAGATGAAAAAGTGTACGCGGAGGCTTCACAAACTGTAGGACACTTTTGTGTCCCTTTTTTTTATTTTTAAGTAGGATCGTTTTTGGAATCTTTGCTTTCTCTACTGGCTACTAGAACGGAATATAAAATGCTAGAATTTCGGTGAAAAGAAAATATCTACTAAATTTCGGAAGGGCTCAATCAGGAGATTTTGCTTCTATATTCAAATAAAATATTATAAATTGAGAACGATACAGCTTACCGATATTTGTAGTTAATTCTACCAGTTGGTAGGACAAGAGCTGGAGAAGAAGGCTGTCTTCGATGTCACCCTTGATTTTCTGACTCAACTGGGCTTTTAAAAACTCTGTGATGCGTGACTAAAACTAGTCAATCTTGTTCATTTTTCACTGTTTGCGCGTGGTTGCAACTAACACATACAAACACGAATTCTCGACACTTTTGCCTTGTTAATTTTATCAAAAATTAAAAGATGGATGGTTTCGAACCAGAAAGATGTAACATCCCTACTTTCCCCCTGGTTGCCAGACGCTTCAGTCAGCCAGGGTTCGGCAGGGATGTTACATGGCGCCCGAACAGGGACCTGACAGAAGCAAAGTGGGGGCACGGGCCTATATAAAGCGAGCGTTCGGCCGGGATAGGCAGTCTATCGTCTGATACCGCAGCGATCACATCGTGACAATACAGCGCCTTGACTACCGCTAAAACTGAGAATATACCAGCTTTCTACGCTTCGAAGAAAGAAAAACACCAGAACCAGAAAACCATGGCGGTCTCGTGGATCTATCGTCTAACAAAAGATCAGCTCATCCTGGGGCTTGAGAAATATGAACTAGACACTAGCGGTTCCCTGGCGGTGCTGAGACAGCGACTAGTGTCTTTCGCCCGCCAGCATCCAGACATATTCACCGAGAAACCTCGAGACCCTCCAGACTACAAGGAAGACCCTGACCGAACAAATGATCTCGAGCAGATGGAAGCCGAAATAATCGGCTTGAAAGAGATCCTAGTGGCATCATCCACCCGAAGAGAGGTGATTGCCGTCAATCCAGAAGAGGAGCAGCCTCAGGGCTCGCCCATAGGCTCCACCCCGGAGCAGCACATACCATCTCCTGGGCGCTATGCCAACCACCCGCCGAGCACAAGCCGCCAAGCAATGGCGAATGATGAGTTACCTCTCCCTCAGAACAGGCAATCGACAGGCCATACCCTCGACCAAATGAGGAAATGGAGCTGCCATTTCGGCGGCAGAGGCGTATACGAATTCCTAGAGAGGGTGCGCGAATTGCAGAAAGCCTACCAGTTGTCCGATGAGCAACTGCTGCGGGGTTTTCCCGATCTCCTGCGCGGAGACGCGCAGTTATGGTACCGGAACTACGCGTCCTCCATAACCACGTGGGAAGAGTTGGAACAGGGCCTTAAAGATTTTTACCTATCGCCGGGTGAAAGAAGGCACCTGGACCAACAAATCAGCGAGCGGCGACAAGGGTCCAAGGAGTCTATACGAAGCTACGCCACGTCGCTACTAACTCTTATGCGACGACGAGGAGGCTTCAACCATGGATGGACCATGAAAGCCCTGTACCACAATATGAAGTCAGGGCTGCGCTTGCTTATACGGCCAAGAGAGGCCACGACCCCAGAAGAACTTATTCAACGAGTCCAGGATATCGAGGAAGTACAAGCGCAACTACCCCGAGAAGGCAATGCCGACGAGAAGGCTGGGACGTAGCCGACAGTGGCGAAACAGCCATCATGGCGGACGGAGCAATCGTCGACCTAGGTAGAAGAATCACTGGGACAATTACCGCTGCTAAACAGAGAATCCAGGCTGACTTTATGGAACTACCCAGCCTGAGTGCAGGCGTCCTGCTCGGGATGGATATACTATCCCGACTTAACCTCCAGATATTCCTCAATGGAATCAAGATCGCACAGAAGGGCAACCAGGACCCGGGACATACCTGCGCCATCGAGGGACCAATTACAATGTAAAACATGGGCAAGAAAGGAGGTAGCTCAGGTCGAGAAATTTTTGGACTGTCACACCTGAATATCCGGCCCCCTGGATACCGCCATGGTCGGGACCCGAGGGTGAGGTCCTTCTCAGATACCGCTGAGAGTGTCCTCCCCTACAACGAGCGACAATCACACCTGAACCCCGGCCCCCTGGATACCGCCATGGCCGGGACCCGAGGGCAGGGCGCTGCTCAGATACCGCTGAGAGCGTCCTCCTCTATAACGACTGACAGTCATACTCGAAATCCTAGAATAACTGAATTACGGCCAAAAATTGATCGGCCCTGGCAGTCTAGCCCGAGAAGCCACGCTTCCACAATAAGACGGGCACGGACAGCGAATCAGGAAATTGCAGGACGCCCTGGAACTTGCAAAAGACCAAAAATGCCCAGAACTTCCAGAAGTAAAACCATACCACGGACCCGTCAATATCGTCTAAACAGCAACGCAGCAAGGGAGAGGAATGCGAACTACAGGAAAGGACTTGCCACAAAGGGAAACGCCCTAGAGAGCACCCCCACTACTTTACACCCCTCACACCAGTCGACCTCGAGGAGACAGACACCCAAGGCAGGTCATTCATCGTCATGACTTCGTAGGATACACATCGCTCCGCCAGTGCGGATCACTGGAAAGCGTTATGGGCTTTGGAGGCGGAACTCGAGGAAGAGGGTTTCCACCGCTTCCAGGACATCGGCCCTCTTTACGAAAGGGAAGCGGCCAACACCGACCCCTTCACCCGGAGGCCCACCAGGCCCTCCCTGGTCACATCAAGACCCCGGGCCGAGTCAACTCGGGTGGCAGCAGTTAACATCGGACCCAGGGTACAAAGAGTCGAGCCTATCCGGGACCCAGCGACCCGCTCCAGATACCTGAGCCTTATTACGGCCCACCGGCCAATCACATTAGGTGACTCACCGCCGCCACTAGCCAGGCCGCCCAAGCCAGAAGGGCCGCCCCGACCAGCAGGGCCGCCACCACCAGTCAGGCCACCCAGACAAGCCAGGCCACCACAACCAGCGGGGCTACCACAACCAGACAGGCCATCCAGACGAGCAGATCCGCCACCACCATCAAGGCCGCCCAAGCCAGAAGGGCCATATTTACCTTCCCCCACCACGCGCGGATGGATATAAAGGGAAGGCCAAAGAGCCGAGAAAGGGCAGTTCGCCCGGGGCGGCGAGCCGGGTCACACCGGAGCGTCGCACTGGGCGAGCGGCCCGGAGATGCCTCTACTGGTGGGTACCCCCACAGGAAGGTATCTCCAGCACCCTCCGACTTCCTGGTGGAGCCGGACCGAGCACTGCCGAATGGGCGCTCCCATGACCAGTTCTCGGTGCGAGCTGGCACTTAGATTGAGGTTCTCCTGACTAGGTGCTTCTCAAGCTTCACCAGGATGTGGCAACCACCCCCGACCAGACTAATCCCCAGAGGATGCCGCGTCGAACACCGACGAATGGGTTCCCCCATGGTCGGCTTTCGACATGGGCCGGGAATCAGATTCAGGCGCACCTGACTGACCCTTGCCCCGACATCCCTGAGTGAGGACGTCACACCCCAACCGGACCAATCCCCAGAAGATGCCGTGTCGAGCACCGACGAATGGGTTCCCCCATGGTCGGCTTTCGACATGGGCCGGGAATCAGCTTCAGGCGCACCTGACTGACCCTGGCCCTGACATCCCTTGGGTGAGGACGTCACACCCGAACCAGACCCGCACCTGACCCGCACACTATCGCGAACTTGATCCGCACCTGACCGTAACTTGACTCGGACATTTTCAAGCGAACTTGGCCCGCACCTGACCATAACTTGACCCGCACTTGACCCGGACATTTCCAGTCAAACTCGACCCGAACCTGACCATAACTTGACCCGGAAGTTTTAACGTAGATTTCCGCCGCACTTGACCCGAGCTACAAGCGTGTTTGACTGACCCGAACCCGACCGAACGCGCCACGAAGACCGATACCGGACCCCACCAATCACGCAAATACCACCTCCTCTTCCCCCCTCCTTTCTTATAACCGACCAACCGACCACCGAACGAGAAACCCGCTGGGAGAGCCCTACCCTACGACGACACAGACTTGACTCCGACTAGACGGACCTTACTTACCCGAAGGAGAGGGATCGGAGGTGATTTGAGCGTTAACCGGAGGCCCGTGCTCCGGACCGATAACATATCACAGCGCGAACCATAAATAACACTGTTTTCATTTATTCCAGAAACACGAACCGATAGGCCAGTGCCCAGTTTTCCTCGCTTTTCCCTCACACGTATTTCGCTTACGTTTTCACGCATTCCGGCAATCACATACACACGCTCACGCGCACACACACACACACACACCCGCGCACCCGCACACACGCACACGTAAATTCTGTTACACGGACACCGGCACACAATAGCTAATTTATATTTATATCCACTCATACACACTCATACACGCACACTTTCGGTCTTAAACCATCTATCTTGTATTATATTTTCTATATGTATTTCTTACTTTTTAAATTATCTTTATTAATAAACTCATATTGTTAATTATATACGACCGTTTCTACGATTATTTCATTCCCTACTCTCCCACTCCTACCGAACCCTGGCTGACTGAAGCGTCTGGCAACCAGGGGGAAAGTAGGGATGTTACAAAGAAAACAGTACTTTTAAATTGTGTTCTTTCTCCACTTTTAATCGTTTATAACCTTAATGTGGCTTCTCGAAAAATATCTTCTCGTCGTTTTGAGATTCGACGACAGGATTATTTTTCGGAACTTTGTTTTTCAACGCCAGGCTGTACATGCACAGTTAACTCTCGCGGCTAACCGACCACCGACGCACTCAAAATATTATTTTAGAAGCGTAGTGATAAAAATTTTACTTGTATAATTTTTTAGCGCGACAACCCCGTGAACGGCTTTCCTCGTAGGAAAGATTTTAGAAGTATTTACGTCCGCCCAAGTAAAATCCCCAACTTGTGGCCCTGGCTAGGTCTTTTCACGAATCTAAGTCAACTATCCAGGTGATAGGATGACTTGTTCCGAACCGCGGACGGGCGAATGCAAAGAACCGTGTCTTGCTCTTTAGAGTTCTTACCCGGAGTAAGAAACTCGTCAGACTGCGTTTTTGATTTCAAATTGATTGATTTTTATGGAATTGTATCGATATCATACAGGTGGGGAATAGTGATGACTTGGAATTATTTCTATGTGGCGTGATTTATGTGAAGAGGAATTTTTGCTGAGAAAGAATTTGGAAATATTGAAGACCTAAATACTTGGTAGTTTTGAAATTCTTCATGTCTATTGCCAAGTGAGAATTTTTTTTGATTTGGCATTTTATTAGTTAATGATAATTTCTGGATTTTTCCAAAATTTTAACAAGTCGTAGGTCAATATCAGGATTTTAGATTGACCTTTAAAATTTTTTGGAATCTGACACCTTTTCGATTTTTCATATTTTCAGAAAAACGTTGGTTCAGATTCTTTTGGTAATGTATTACTCACTGGCCGACAATTTTTCAGCTACTCAAGCTTTAGGTATAATAAATAATAGGAATAGTGATTTAATGGATTGAGGTGGTTCCAGGAATACTATTGTTCAAGGAAGGCCTCACGCATAATTTGGAAACATGATTGGGCATTTCCTCAACATTAATTGAAATTACTAAATCATTGATAATAGTCCATAATAAATGGAGTTTGCCGTCTCACTCCAACATGAATTTAATTTGTGCAACACATTATAAAAAGAAAAGAAAACATTTAATCGTAATGATCGACATGTTGTCGTCCCAACATTCGGGTTTAAATTAGCCTAACTTTTCCTCCGTTTTCCTTTTACATTGGCTGCAAGCTTTGTGCTCTTTGGAGCAGGTATATTCGTGGTGGTGGTGCATCGTCGCTCTATGCTGAATTCATCTGAATGGGAATCAGCTGCTTGATTGTCTGCTGGTTCCTCAGCCAAACGAATACCTGGTTGATCCTCGGCTTTACCCTTCCGTTGTGGGCATGGCCTCCAATTTGTCACTGCCGTCATAAGTTTGGCACGACCAAAGTAGGTTATTAAACCTATTCAGAGGGGTCCTATTCCGGCATAGGAGCCGTGGATCAGGATAGTCTGTTTGTTTCTTCTTTGTTCTTGAAAACTGATTTCGTTGAGCTGGTCTTCAAGTTTGTTCAACGTCTCGTCAGTATCTTCAAACCTGCTTTCTTCAGTCGGGGTGTCTTCAGACTGTTTCTTTGAAGTTGGGGTTAGTGTTAAAAGTTGCTTATTCTGAAGCAGGACCGGTGATATCTCGGACAGGTTCAGGTGGAGGTACGACTCGTAGGTAATCACAGAAACCTGTGCTCTTGAGCCTGGTGATGGTAGGCTCAATCCGCTAGTCCTTGAGTAGCATCCTGGGGCAATCTGCACGATACCCACTCCGTTTAGCTGTATTTTTGAAGTCCTTCTGGCTGGACAAGTTATTTCAGCTGCAGCCTTCGTCAGGGCAGAGTAGATCCAGCCGCCTAGGGTCTCCAGAAGCTTAAAGAAGGGACGTTTCCTGTAGGACACCTGTACTTCGCATAGTCGGAACGACTCGGCCGTAGGATTGTTCAACAGGGAGCTCTCACAGGATGCATAAGTAGATGTTTCGCGTACTGGTAGGTTCTCAGGACACATGTAGAATCCTCTTAGTTCCTTGCACTGTTCCATTTCCTTTTCCTTCATCAGGAGATAAGTCCGTTTCGAGTCCGCCATAGCTAAGTGAGAAAATTCGGAGCGGACATATGCTCTTCCCGAACCATTTTTCAGAATAGATTGGATCACCGGCACGGAATGTAGTCGTTTTTTTCTAGCACAGGAACGTCTAAACATACCCTGAGCGTTTTATTCCTGCAAGAAATTGTCGTAGTTGCTGCCTGGGCGAGGTCCTCAACGTTTATTTTGGGCCCTGGAACCGGAAAGGCAAATGCGGGAGCGTGATCTTGAACGTCCCGATATATTGGTTGCAATTGTTCTGTAGTCAGCAATGAGGGATGCAACTGGCCTCGACGGGCGTAATGGATGATTTCTAGCAACCGATCGGCCGCTCGAAGGTGCTCATCGAGTCCTGCCTCCAGGACGTGAAGTGTGTTTGAAAGTGCCCGAGAATATTCCAGTTTGATTACAGAAGAAGACATCTCATACATGCCTTGCTGGATCTCGGTAAGCTGGTGTTTTAATTGTTTCTGACTTTCTTCGTAGATGTTGAATCGTCCTTGTATTTCCTCGAATTGTGCTCGTACTACGTGAGTCTGTTTCCCTACCAGGTGTGATAGATTAGCAGCCACCTGGTTGAGGTTATTAATTTAATCCTCGATTTGCTGACCATCGTCGTATGTGAGAAGCCAGCGACGGGGCCGATGATGCCTCCCAGGAATTCCAGCATTGGGGTGGTTCTTTGTCTCCTTAGCCCCTGAGGCAAATGTTCTGGTAATTGGGCATCGGTTCGTCGGTTTAGTTCTTCTGCCTCATGGATTATTTCCCGATGTAATTTGTAGGCACAAGTCGCCAGGGTTGATTCGAGGGGAAGTCCCCTTTATTGATGTAATACATATATGTATGTATATTTACATTATTATATATTTATTATATTTTTATTTTCGTTATTTCTCCTTGGCGACATGTCCTCAACTTCAGCGCCTGGTTATGATGCACACCAGCTAACCTCCGATACTTCATCCATGAAAGATCAAAAGCTTGTCGGCGTAAACCCGACAATGCTGAACGGTCCTTCTCTCGTACCAAATTCCGTGCCGCGATTTTCTGTATTTCCGATAGTCGGACTATCAGGTCAAGTAAGTAGGAGCCGTAGGTTTCCAGTTCCTCGCCCTGGGGGAAGGAACTAGGGGTCCTGGCTAATCGCCCAAACACAAGCTCATAGGGTTTAAAATTGGTCGCCCCGTGAACCGCGGTATTATAGGCGAACATTGCAAATGGAAGCAGTCGATCCCAGTCATCGAAGTCGCTCGCGTAATGTTTGATATAATCCGTTAGTACAATATGACCAGGTGTATCGCTCCCTAATTCTCCTGTAGGTTTTGGTTATGCCCTTGTGGCCTCCTATGAGGCTGCTTTGGTATTCTTCGATTATCTTGGGCCTCATTTCAGGAGGTGGAACCTGAATCTTCCCGTGGCAAAGTGTGACAGTTATGTCACCACCCCGGAATATTTCAAACAGAATTTCTGTCATTTTATTCTGAGGCAAGGAGCCCAGGAGGTCTCCTGGATTTGCCATTCGAAGTGTTGTTTGCTTGTCCCGTTTGAGGGCCAGCTGGAGATTTTTCAGCCCTTGAGTCACATCCTTCCAGTCAATTTCGTCAAAGTGTATCCATAAGGCGCTGAAAGGTAGCCGGTGCGTTCTTGATCCCCATGGGCATACGAAGGTATTCAAAGTGTCCTCTAGGCGATGAGAAAGCAGTTTTTGCTCGGTCTTCAGGGTGTGTTTCAATTTGGTGGAAGCCGCTTGCCAGGCATTTCCAAGCTGGTCGAAGATGTCTGAAATGTTGGGTAGTGGATAGGCATCTCCTATTACTTTTTCATTGAGGGCTCGGAAGTCGATTACAACTCTCCACTTTCTTTCGCCGGATGCGTCGAGTTTTTTAGGGACGATCAAAAGTGGTGAGTTATAGGGAGACTTAGAGCTGCCTATGATGCCACTTTTATACTGTTTCTCTATCTGGGCATGTATTTGCTCAGTAGCCTCGTGAGGTGACCTGTATTGTTTCCTAACGATGATTTTATCATCGATGGTCGGAATTCGATGCTGGATCAGATGAGTGGAGGTGAGTTTCCCGCCATTTAAGTCGAAGATGTCAGCATAGTCTTCCGCCCAGCTGAATACATAATCCTTTTCTTCAGGCGACAGGTGTGACACATGTAAACTTTGTATCACTCTCTTCACGGGATCGGAATGACTTTCTCCCAGGTGTTCCTGAGGATATTCAGACAGGTCTTCTGTCTCCGATTCCGAGAATTTTTCACCAGGGAATCTGCAGAAATCAAAGGGGATGATTTCTTGTGGTGGGACATTAAATTCTATGTCCTGTTCTGTGGTGTTTATGGCCAGGACACTTGCTTTGTTGGCTTCCTGTGATTCCGCGTCGACAAATGGAATCGGTGTGATAGGGTTGGATACGGTGACTAGAGTATTATGCCTAAATGAAATTTGTGCTTGCTCCTGCCGTAGGTATGGTCGTCCTAAGATCCCATCGGGCGAAATAGGGAGTTCGTTTCCTACGACGTGAAATTCTACAGGACTCTTAAAAATCGTGATTTTCACTGTACCAATTGTTTTCACAGGATCGTTGGTAATGCCGGTGATAAGGATAGAATTCAGGGGTTCGATAATCATATCCAGGCGTAAAGCGTGAAGTTTCACAAGATTTACGTCAGAACCTGGGTTGACCAGGAAGGTTGCCCTAGGACCTCGGAATTCGGATGCAGTTAGTTCAACTACAGGTGAGTCTTCTTGGCTGCGTCCCGTTCGAAGGAACCTACGGAGTTCTCCTGGAAGTGGACGAACTTGGGACGCTCTTGTATAGTTCAGTGACTCGTCACAGCGTCCGAGCGACGAGTCGATTGGGAGTTTAAAGCTCCTGATGGTCCTGGAGAGGCTGACCGGGGAGGAGTCATGCTTCCTGTAGTCTTGCTTTGCCCTTGCCACGACGAGTTGTCGGGTGCTTTTTGACCCTTTTCGACTGGTGGAAATTGCATCATGGCGGGATAAGGGTAGTGGGGTGGATATGGGTATTTCAATGGGTATTGAGTAAAGGAATAAGGATATTGAGACTGATAATTAGTTTGATAAGGAGGGTAGGGCAAATGGTATTGACTGTACATGGATGTGTACATTGGGGCCTGGTTTTTTGGAGTGCTAGGGCCTGTCATTGTCAGATTTGGGCTTCCCTTTGAACTTGGCCTCTCGGACTTTACCTGCTTCTCCGAATGCTCCATTTGCTTCGAGAAGGGGCTTGGCGAGCGTTGCCGTTCTGACGAAAATTCTCTGGTCCGCGCGATGTGATAGGATGACGCGGCGTTTCTCGCTTTCTCCGTATACATCTGTCGTTCTTCGGCATGCAGGGCGTGTTCAAACGCCTCGCTAAGATCTTTTGGATTGCAGGTGTCGATAAAAATTGATATATCATCTGGTAGCCCCCTAATAAAGGCGTCTAAAGCACAGTCGATTACTGGCTTCATTATAATGGCGCTTTCTTTAGTGGGTCCATACGTGCCTGTATATTTTTCTTCAATCGCGTGTCTAGCGCCACTCAAAAGGCCTTGAACATGATCGTTATAATCGCTCACGGTTTCCGATTGTTTTATCCGGAGGTTAACGATAGATTCGAAGTACCATTGGTACTTTTTCGTCGGCGCGAATATTTTCTTTAGGTGCGCTATTAGGTCCTTTACCCTAGAGAAATGTTTGTCGCGGACGCTTTCGCGAGCTAAACCTTTGAGCTTGGCTAACACGGCCTTGATGAAACCGGGTTCCGTAATGTCGGTTACAAATACTGCTCCGTTTGCGACATCCTGTAAGAATTCTTTTAGGGGCGGGTTTTTACCGTCGAATTGGGGGATATGGTATATACTCTGCTGCAGAGTCATACATTCCAATACCGACGCCATTGCCGCGCTCGTATTTAAATTGCGATAGGACGCGGGGGTCGGGATATTCGCAGGGTCTCCGGTTAATGAATCCGAGACACTTTGGTTTAAGAGTATTTGAGTATCCTGTTCGGGATCCGTATCCAAGTTGTTTCGACCGTGGTCGTCCCCATGTTAGGGCGGGTTCCGATCTACGTTTCTAGGCATGTTTTTGTAGTACTAGCAAGATCTACAATAGGAGAGGATACAAAATGTTATGAGGTCAGTGTGTATCGTAGACCACCCTGAAATATTGTGACGCTGAATATATAAATATATGTACAGACATGTGACTCAATAGCTTATGTTATATACCTTAATTTGTAAAATAGAGTTAGGCGCTTTATTAGGGAGGGTTTGCCAACTTGCACAGGTTACGCGTGGCTTATCTGAGCTTATACCGGTTGCATATGCGAATTCCGAGACACATCTGAGTTATTCGTATGTGCTAATAAGGCTTTGCCTGAAGGAATTGCTATGGTGATTGCACGGCAGTTTATAAATTGTAAGTGAAACTCGTAGAGCCGTTGTTGGCTCAGCTGTGCAGGGTTATACCACACTCTAATATGGCGCGCCTATTACACCTTAAACGAGAAGCAAAATCTTGTAATCGAGTTTCGAAAACAAAGTTGTAAACTTAGATTAGTGTTAGGCTTTAGGTTTTTACTTCTTTAAATGTGGCTTAGAATTCAGAGTCACTAATCAGTATGGTCCTGTCGATAGACTCTAGGCTCTTAGGAACTATTGTTTCCGCGTCACTTAGTACTTTTGTTTCCGAATCTGAGGATAAGTTTATTATGGACGACTCGGACTCTGAAGCTAGGTCTATGACAGGTACTCCTAATTCTAGATTTGAATGTTTTGAAAATCGAGGTTCGCAGAGCTTTTGGCCTGGTTTTTTAACTAGAGGTTTGTGTTCGTACACTTGTTTGAATTTGAGAGACGTGGCCGGAACCTGTAACGAGTCTACCTTTTTAGTCGTTTTCTTCTGAATTGTACTTTCTGCTTGTTCCAGAAGGGATTCGAACAGACTTGAAAATTCGTCGAAATGTTTTATTTCGTGAATTTGGTCCGGATTTTTAGTTATATTTGACTGCGTTACCTGCTCTTGAAATTCTGCGAATTGCTTTCTTTGGCGCAAGTCTCTTCCTCCTCTAGGGCTTTTTTGGCGAGAGATGTCAATGGCCACCGGTAGATTCGACATGAGGTTAGTAGGAAAAATTGAAGGAAATTTCTCTCTTTTTTCCTTACTAATAGAAATGTAGCCGAAAGTTGTATATCAGACTGGGTTTTAAATAAATTTTTGATTGCCCTAAACGCATGAAAGAAAAATGAAATAACCTGAGTTCAAATAATTGTCCCGAGACGAAAACCAGTCAAGGTTTGAATCTCGATACAATTAAAGCAGTCAGATTAGTAAAGCTAGACTCAAGCACAAACTCCTTACTAGCCTAGCTAACTCAGGGTGGAATTGGGGTTGCTAGAGTGTTTTGTGTGATTTCAATTCCTTCGGCGGACTATCGCGGGAATAGAATTGAAACTATCGAAATTGGCACCCCCTGCCATCGCAAAAAGTAATTGTATAGAAGAATAGTCGTCCATCGTCTACTGGGTTCTGTCGACCAATCAGATTTAGTTTCACAAAAGAAACTACTTAAGTTTCCAATGTCGAGAGAGACTACATTAAGGCTACATACATTAATTAATAATAAAATTAAATTCAGATCATTAGAAAGAATTTTGAAAGCTATGGCTTCCGGTTTCAAAATCGACAGTGATGCTTTTGGGCTAGAAGCACTCAATACAACAAAACTGTTTGACAAACTGTACACTTGGTACCTCATGCCAGCTTACGTTCATAAAATCCTCATTCGCGGCCCACTGATCCTGGAAAATGCTTTGCTATCAATTGGTCAACTGTCAGAGGAAACTCAAGGATCACGTAACATTGACTGTGAGTATATCAGGAGTAATAATACAAGAATCTCAATAATTCTAGCCCTCAGAAGAAATCAAATCAATTTTCAAAATAAGTTCTCGCCCTTTTGAGAATTCCACAAATAACGAACAGAAATCTCTCTGAGAAATAGTTCAGAGTTCTTCATACGGCGAAAGCAGTTCTGAAGGATGAAAAAGATGGGAGTAATTAAGAGTTTTAGACCTATAAACCGAATTTGACAAAAATTGCAAAAATTGTACGCTCCATGGCCTGAGTATGACACGGATAATCATGGTAGATTGATATATGGGAAGCATCGTCGATAATTGAGCGAATTCGATTACTAGAAACTTCACGTAAGACTGACGGCTCATAAATAGTTTCCCATTTTAGTTTTAGTCAATTATGCTTCCACAACTTTTTCGCATAGTGTCTTACGTAAATTCAAACTTTCGATTTTTTGACACAGCCTCTTATTAATTCTTATTGAATGTCAAGGTAATGTAATTATCGTTGAACTGCTAATCTTTATCCAGAATCTAATTTGAAGAGACGATATCCGGTAACATTACTAACCCAAATATCTACTCAAGAGCTCATCAAGGTCACCTGTTTTCAGGGGAGATAGAGAATGCACTTACACACGTTGTATGGTACTTGGTTGAGCCAATTCCGATTAAACTCAAAACTCCTTCATTTTCACCCGCCAGCCCGTGACCCTAGAACCGCGTTAGTTTTAATTTAAGGTCACGTTCTATGAATTTAAGGCCCTTCTATGAAGACTGCTTGTCTTTAATCGTGGCCCTTTTCAGTTTGTCTTTTCGGGTCTGCCTCTTGAAAAGCCGTTCACCGCATTTTCCCCGAAATATGATCATCCCGGGATCTATCGTCTCTTGCAGCGCAGAGATATCACTGTGGTAGCACTGTGAAGTATGTCCCTCTTTTAAGCACCTCCAGCAACACCTCCTATAAAGCCCCTGTCCGTCCGCTGCAATATGACCGAAGCCAAGACAACGGTAACACCGGATTGACACCGTCTTCTAGTGGACCCTATAGGAGACCCACTCGATCTTATTGTGGGTCGCCTTTGTCAGCTTCAGGGCCCGTGCCATCGTCTGTAAGACATACGTCTTTCTGTTACCTTTAAAGGGCCTCTTAGTTAGAGACACCTTCAAGTCTGGCAACGATCCATGGTCAAAGAAGCCTCTGACCGCCTCTTACCGCCTCTTCGACAACTTCAGCTACAATGCTAGGACCGATGTCCGTAATATCTACTTCAATCCTGGAAATAAGAAGACGGACAGATCCGCTTGCACCAATAACCTCTTCCAGGGCAGAGTCTAGTCGCACTCTGTCCTTCTTGGAACATTTAAGCTCAACCCGAAGGTCCTTAGAGCGTGTCACCCTGATACCCTAGACGGTTATGCCCAGCTCAGCAGGTTTGACCAGCTTCTTTAAGTCCTTCAGAATGTCCGCGTGGCTCACTCCCTTCGCGAACTTTATAAGCACCCTTTTTGCGCGAACAGATCTTGGCCACTACTATTTTTCTGCTTCTGGTTTAGACTTGCGCTTTAGGAGATTCTTCTTAGCCGTAACCTCCACCCATTCCTCTTCCTTAGTGAAGACTCTCAAACTCTATTCTTCGGCTTACTTGCTGCAGTCTTCTCTGGGCTCACGGTTGGCTCGCTAGGTTCTTTCTGCAAGTCGGGGTAGACCTCTCCCCGGGCTGTGGGGCTGTCTGACACCCCGTTTCCCCGACGTTAAGCCAGCTTTTCTTAACTGCCTCTTTTGTTCCCCTAGCAGCCGCTAATCCCAACTGGTACTCGAATAAATTGGCCTAGCTCTCCGCCCACTTTGTATCTGTACGGAAATGTTCCAACTGATCCAGTTTCTCATTAATACCGTCCCTGATTGGAAAAACATGTTCTTTTTTGTCCTGTGAAAGGCCTCCATGCTTTTCGCGGTTACTTTAACCCCCGTGTTGTGGTTCCAAATTGTTTGGAAAGCTTTTGGCATCCCCGTCTTGTGCAATTTACAAGGTAAGATTTGGAGATCATTCAGTCGAATAATTCAGGATCAGGAAATCATCGAGACAGTCAAGGCAAGGTCTGGGCAGAAAATATTTAATAAAGTCAAAATTAAGATATGTCTCAACCAATTTTCTGATCTTGAATCAATTGACTGACTTGTGCCTAGATTTCACCTTATTTCATAAGACCTTTAATTCTTTGAATGATCCTTGATGTCAATCAAATTTCTTATATGAACCCCTACCTCTGACGTGACTTTTCTTGCTCCACCGATTACTGGTATCAAACCTAGGTGATTCCATTTTAGAAAAACAATTTAACTTTGAAATGGCTTTGACGAAGGTTTTTGAAAAAATATCTTCCTTCAGATATATTTCAGGGTTTGGTAGAATTTCATTTATAAGACTTTCATTTTTCTAAAATTCCGTTTCTTCGCAAAAATTCCTTACATTAAATTGGTTTACGTACAACGATCTCATATCTTTTTGACCAGTCCTCAATCAATCTAAAAATTCTATTATTTTTCCAGAAAAATTAAATTTCGCACAAATGTAACGTCTGGTGAATGAAATCGCACTCAAGGTTCCTATACCGTTTCCTCAGTCTGTATATATATTGCATTCTTGTCGATCTTCTACTGCATCACTTATTTTGGGAAATTTTTTCTATCGAATTAAATTAAATTACTTGGTGCTTAACCCATTAACGCCCAAAATCACAGACTTTTTAACTCATTTTTGGCCCTTGTTGCCAAAGCGAAAAAGCGAATATATCATGACCAAACCTTGTTACATAATGTTTTTGGGTCTCCTCTTTCGATTTATGAAGTCAAAATTACATTATCGTTCACTGGAAAACCAATATGGCGGATTTTATTAAAAAAAGTACCGAAAATTTGAAATGTTTTTTTCTAAGATAATTGGATAATACACGGAATTTTATTGATCAAACTGTCAAAGTTTGATTGATTGATTATGTATAGACCTCTTCTAGTATATTTAATGATTTTTATGCGAACACTTGAACCTAATCTAGTATTGTAGTTGTTTGCGGCGATAGTCATTACACTTGATATGTCACGACTAGTCCCGGCCATTTTGATTTTATCGATCTTGTGTAGTAGTAATGGATTTTAATAGACGCATGCGCAGTTCAAATGTACAAGGCTTTGTCAGTATGGTGCCAACGCTGTACAAAGAAGAAGAAGAATAAGAAGAAGATTGTGCTCCGTTGCATAGCTATAGGCGCATACGCAGTTCAATGTTTACATTTCATTCCTCTGCAGCGCAATATACTACATTGCGCTACTGTTAACTGTAGCGAAAAAACGAGTTTGTGCGCCGGTGGCACATAAAAGCTATTTTTTTTATACAATACATATTCTCCTAGCCCTTCCTGTAGACTGGAAAGAATTTGGTTTACTTATAAAAATCACCTTAAGCCGACAGTTTATTTACATCCTGCGTAGAACATTTTGTATATCATTCAAATCACACCTTTTTATTCCTGAATATCAAAACTCTATAAGTTAGATGTAGTCAATAAACGGGTACACATCAGACATCAGTTTCAAAGCTCATTTAATTCTTGCCAACGTTTCGTCTCATCTCCAGAGACATCATCAGGGCATACAATAAAAATAGCCAACTTTTTTCAAAGTAATGTGAGATCAAAACCACGTCCAATCAAAAATTCTGAAGATAATAAAAACATAAATCAAAATTAAAAATCTTTCTTATTAGTAAAAACTTGACTCTTTCTTTTATAAAAAAACAGAATAAAAATATTTACCAATAAAACATATATCATCCTATTGAACAATATTTTTCCTTCACCAAAAACCATTGCAACAAAAACAAAACTTTTAAATTTAAAATTTCGAAAGAAAAATGTCATAATGACTAGTCACGAAGAAATATTGATATCTACTAATGAAACGTAACAAGAAATGACCTCACATTATTACAAGTATAATTATAAGCTAATAATAAATTTTTTATAAAAAGAAGTTAAAAGATTTTTATTAATAAGAAAGATTTTTAATTAATTTTTATTTATGTTTTTATTATCTTCAGAATATTGATTTGACCTGGTTTTGACCTCATATTACTTTAAAAACATTGTTAATAGGATGATATATGTACCCGTTTATTGACTACATCTAACTTATTAATACTCAGACGTTAAACAATTCTTCTATAAAACTCTATAGTTGTTCATAAAATTTGTATTTATTAATGCTTCATTTTTTTCAGGCAATAGTATGTTCTGAACCTTATGACAAAAAGAGCCCAGGAGATTTAGTTTTATATTCAGTAATGAAGATCTTACTTGGATTGGCACAATTAAAACACTCTGAAAATGTAATGACTGTTATCAAAATTTTAATCCATGAGAGTACTATATTCAGTCAATTTGAAGAAGTGTGCGACATTTCAAGTCGTGGATGCAAAATAATAATAAATAGTAAGAAAGATGATGACGACAAAAAAAATGATGTGAATATCACGGAAATTAAAACACATGCTTTGAATATATTAAGAGCACTCTTCAAACATTCGAAACTTGAAGCCTCAGTTCAGGACTACATTGCTGATGGCTTCAAAGTTGCTATAAGAAGCTACGATGGAAAATCTTGGGCGGTACGCAATTAAATCTTCCATATCAATCTGCTTAAATAATTCTTTTTTACAGCTTTGTATACACGTATACAACCTTCTGAATAAATTTTTAGGTTTTTTATTTCTCTAATTTTTAAATATTTTTGAAATGATTTGAACTGTGACCTTGAAGGTGATCTTTTTAATTAGTTTCAAGATTATATACATAATAAACGTGTCAAATTACGTTCATAATCAGATACCAAAAAAATTAATGTTTTGTAGAATTATGCCTACAGCTCTCTACTCGAAAGCAGTGTTTTGAGTGATTTAGACTAGTGGTTGAGAGCGCGTCGGTTTTTTATTTCGTAAAGTACTAAAAAAATACGTTGCAGCATATAGATACACTATACAATTTAATGAATATACTAATGCTAAAAATACTCCATTTTGAAATGGAGGTTACAGTGTTTATCCACTGGAAATTTGGGTACATTTACTTCGATCGTTTGAAAATCCATGCTTCACTTTAAATGCACAGAATATTCGTGCAGAAACTAAACATACGAATTTCAAAGAAGAAACATTCTCGATAATCATTTATTTTATTGGTGGAAATATATAACATTTCATTCTATTTTGCTTTACAACCTTGCTATAGATTAATTTTAAGTCAAAAATTGATGAATTGATAACTTATTTGCCACCAAGCACCCTTATTTATGTTATAAACTACCCTTAGTGAAAAATACGTGTGCAAAAAATTAAAATATTCATTTGATTAATAAAAAAGTTGGATGAATATTATTTCGTGATGCCAGAATAGTGATTGAACAACTTATCACCATCACCAAGGGTGAACTACCCCAAATTAACTAGTTACATATGTCTTCCAATAACAAATTCAAGAGACGCGTAATGCTTGGACAAACGCAATATTAATTATTTCAAAAATTGCCATTTACCTACAATTGTTACGTACGGCTATTATCAATTAAATAAAATAAAAATCAAAAAGTAAATATCATTACCTTTAATTAATTTTATTAATAAGTAGGAGTACGTGGAGGTCGTCCCAACTACCGAATTTAGTTAATATAAATATTAACTAAATTCGTTTTTAATTATGTGGATCCGTGGTTTCTCTTTTTTTTGTATATATATATATATATACTTCAGAAAATATAGGCTTGTATGTAAAATAAGTTTTCGCTCTATTTGCACCAATTTGAAAATATTAAAACTTTACAATACAGAAATCGGAACGATACCGACTTACCAGTTTTTCCGGGCTTATTCCTACCAGTCAGAAAGGAGAGAGGGAGAGTATTTCTCTATTATCTTCGTGGACTGGGCTTTCATTCCTTATTTTCGTTGCGGCTTTCGTCGCACCCCTGTCTTTCGCGATCCTTAAGAAGCACACACGGGCACCTGTCTTTCGCGATCCTTAGCTCTTAACCTTAGAAGAGGTAACAAAATGAGTGGCTATCAACCAGAAGAGGAGCAATGCGTTAAAATTGCTCCACCTTCCTTACTTATGCCTCGTAATAATGTTAAAAGTACTCGTAGAGAAAGTCTTCTTGTCGTTTTGAGATTCGACAACATGATTTATTTCTGAAGATTTCCTTTTTCTTTTCGCTCCGCACCAAGCTGAACACGCACTATTAGCACTTGCTGCTAATTGGCCACCGACGCACCTTGAAATTTAAGGAGACACAAATCTAGTGGCGGAAGTACTTAACTTCCCGCGTTGTCAGCCCTTCGGATGACTTCCGTCTGATAAAATATTTTTCTTGCTTTACGCTCGCCCTTTTGGTTCCGACTCACAAGCGGGCAAGGCAGAATTTTTAAGATTCCTACTCTCGAGTAGTTCTGGTCGGTTCCAGGTTGCTCGAGTAACTGCGACTATGATTGAATTTAGATTTGCCTCGAAGACTCGTATCGATGGTACCCTGGTGGAAAGTTATGATGATTGTAGGATTTTATTTGGGAAATGCTGACAAGGAATTTGGAAATAATTGATTTTCAAATGCTTGGTAAATTCAAACTCTTTTGAGTCTATTGCCAAATGAGAATTTTTGTTAACGTAATCGCCTTCTGATCTTTTGAAATAATTCGGACTTGATATTAGTTTGGCCCCTTTTTTTTTAAATTTTAATTTGTTAATCCAAATTCTGATACCCTTCGTTATATTAACCGAAACTGGTAAAGCTTTATTAACATTGGCCCACTCATTGGCTAATAGAGTATTTTTATTCAAATGAAATTAGCTTTTTTAACTAGATGTACATCAGGATTTTAGGAATAATTGGATTGATGCATATGTATACATATGCGTAGGCATAGCATCGGTACCAGTAGTCGAGAAACTTGACGTGCCACCCTTAGGGTGCGTAAGAATAATCCGAGTTCATAGGTACATGTGTATAGGCGAGCGTAAATTTAAGAAACTTATGGTCTTGATATAGGCGTCATATGTGCGTATCCAGCTCTCAAATTTTGCTTACGTACCCGTGTGTGTATTTGCTATTTTCATCCGCTCTTCTTCGTTTTGACCCTTTTATATTATTTTATTTATTCTCACATTGTTAATTCGCTCCTATTTTGTCATTTAGAATTTCACATGTGGCAAGAAAATGACTTCATCCATTCAGGCAATCATACTTGTTAATTAACTAAAATATATATAGTGCTACAAACATATAAATACATAATAATATATACACAAAATAAATAAAATTGCTGTGGATTATCAACCCTTCAAATATTAAATAAATGAGCTGTCCCTTCTTTTGGGACAATTATTGGTATTTCTGGTACTGATTACTCGGATACCCTAATTTTCATGTTTACTTGAAGAGTTGTGTTTTGCACCATAAAGAGATTATACGATGCATGTGTTAAAGTTCATTAAATGCATGTTTAATTCAAACAAGACACTTCTTCATCAAAAATATAAATTTATTTAAATATGGGTAAAACTAATTTTACAATCGGAGTTAACAAACTAAATTTGACATGACAACGGTGTTATAAATTCAAATGCTTCGAAACATTACAGCAAGAGAGGAGATGTGTTTCGTCTTGTACCTCTTTTGCCACTGCCGCTTAACCCCCAGGTTAGATTCGTCCCGTTCGTCCTGGGCCCTTTTCGACGTTGTCAGAAGAAACAATTTTCTGGGAAATTCCCAATATCACTTCTCCTGGCAACGTCGCCTTTGCCTTGGTGAAAATGGTCACCAGATGACGATGTGCCGTTAGGCCTTGGCTCAGGCCGAACGTTCTATGGGCGTTGCGGTTTATGAGGGCTATTTACCCTTTTTCCGCAACGTGCCTAAGAGAACATCGTTGTGCATTTTTTCTATGTAAACTTATTGTAACAAGGCATAAGAAATATAGAAAGTTAAAGTTTAACGAATTTAATGTTGAAAATGTGTGTTCAGCATTGGAAATCTGAACATGCCGGCCACTTTGAAAGAATGCCTTTCAATAATGAAATATAAAGTTGGAAGAGTTATGACGTGGGGTACATATATTTGAAGATGTAAGTTAACAACTCATGAAAATATCAATGTTTAACAGTCAAAATAAAGCATATGTAGATTATAAGTTAATAGTAAATTTCGTTCATAAGGTGTGACAAATACAATTAAATTTGTTGAATAAAACAATTCAATAAATTACGATTTCTGTAAACTAATACTATGAATAATTATCAATAAACATAGTTGATTGACATGTCAGCCATTCACTCAGGAGGAGCAACGACGTCTTTATCGATTGGCAGGACGTAGATCTTTGAAGCTGCTCGCGTCGTCATCGAATCAGCTAAACGAATTGTAGCCACGCGAGTAATGTTATCTCGTCCAGGGTGTACTTCAGTAACTCGACCCATTTTCCACTGCATTGGTGGCAGCTTGTCGTCATGAACGATTACCATTGCTCCTGGAACAGCGCTTTCCCAAAGTCCTCCAAAGTGCGGTGCATAGGGAGGAATGAAATGCCAGGAGATTTGATCCTTTGCTAAGAAATCGGTTACATTGCGTTGAAAATCGCGATTTTGTAATAATCTACTCAATTCGTTCAATCGGTTGCGAGCTCCGACAAAATTGGTACCGTTGTCAGAATAAATGTGTTGACATTTACCCCGGCGAGAAACAAAGCGACGTAAACAATTCAGAAAGGCGTCTGTGCTTAAGTCGCGCGCGAGTTCAATATGTACAGCTTTAGTGACGAAACATACAAAGATACAAATATAGGCCTTGAGAGTAGTTTTAGAGCGCAGAATGCTCTTTATTTGAAATGGACCAGCGTAGTCAACTCCGCAAGTATAAAATGCACGTTTTGGAGTGACTCTTGCCTTTGGTAAATTTCCCATTATATATTCGGTACTTATAGGGTGAGCTCTAAAACATATTGTACATTTTCGTAGAACATTTTTTATGGTGTTTTTACATGAAATAGGCCAGTACTGACGTCTCAGAGAAGCCATAACCGCTTGACATCCACCGTGCATTAATTTTAAATGCTCATTAGAAATAATAAGAGTTGTTAGTGGATTGCTTGGTGATAAAATTATAGGGTGTTTCTGCTCAAACGGTACCGGAGCGTTAACAAAGCGGCCGCCCACTCTGAGAAGTCCATGCGCATCTGAGAATGGGTTAAGAGAGTACACTTTACTTTTCCTTGAAACTTGCTTTGACTCTTGAATATCACGAATTTCGCGCGGAAAGTCTTGAGTCTGAGCAATTTTCAAAAGTCTCGCTAATGCATGAGCTCTTTCAGAAACTTCAAGGTAACCTGTTTTCCTAAGTTCCTTTGTTTTTCTGAGGTTGTTAAAATATCGCAAACAATACGCTGTTACTCTTATCAAACGGTGTATAGACGAGTATCGTTTGAGTATTTTATAATTATCCGCAGTCGCAGTTACAATGAGTGCAGTTTTACATTTTCGCGCTTCCGGTAAATTATCGAGTTCTTCGCTGGTGAATTCTCGTTTCGAAGGCCAGCTTTCGTTAGACTGAGAGAGCCAGTCCGGGCCATTCCACCAGAGTTCATTATCCTGAAGATCTTCTGGGTTAATTCCGCGAGAAATGAGATCAGCTGGATTATCCTTGGATGATACGTGGTTCCAGATGTCGTTAGTCAGCCGTTGAATCTCGCTCGTTCGATTGGCTACAAAGGTTGGCCACCGAGTAGGAGACGAGAGGATCCAGCCCAAAGTTATTGTTGAGTCAGACCAGAAGTATTTTTGATCTATTTTAACGCTCAATGCTGCATTTATTGTCTCGGTTAACTGTACTAGCAGTAAGGCGGCTTGAAGTTCAAGTCGCGGCAAGTTTATCTGTTTAATAGGAGCGACTCGGGACTTGGCACACAATAATCGTACAGTGTGATTCCCTGCAGAGTCAGACGATCGTAGATATAGGCAAGCACCATATGCGACTGTTGAGGCATCACTGAAACCATGCAGTTCTACTCTAACAGGATTTTTCCCAAGAACAAGTCGTGGCACGGAAATTTTATTTAATGACCTGAGATGCTCGTGAAATTCCATCCACATAGTGTAAAGATTTTGTGGTAGATTCTCGTCCCAACCGAGTTTCAATTGCCATATATGTTGAAGAATAATTTTAGCTCGGATTACCGCAGGACCGACAAGTCCTAAAGGATCAAAAATCTGAGCAATCGTGGACAATATTGTTCTCTTTGTGACAGTGAGACTTGATATCTGATTTACTGAATACCTTAATTGATCAGTGTCAGGAGTCCACAATAATCCTAACGTTTTCGGATCTTTATCCGTTTGAATCACTCTTTCTGTACCAGAGTGATTTGCTTCATTAAATAGACGTAGATCATTTGAAGCCCATTTTCGTAAGTCCATTCCTGCGGCAGAGAGAAGTTTAACAAGTTCATTTTGGAGTTGTCTCGCTTCCTCCACAGTGTTGGTCCCAGTTAGCAGATCGTCTACATAAAAGTCTTGCATAATAACTCGACTAGCGTTAGGATAATCTTCTTTCCTTTCTTCGCCAATTTGCCAAAGGGCTCGCGTAGCTAAAAAGGGAGCTGAAGCAGTACCGTAGGTGACTGTAGTGAGTCGAAAGTGCTGAATTGGTTTAGAAGCGTTCGTTCTCCATAGAATTCTCTGCAGATCTTGTTGGGTTGTGTTAACTTTAATCTGCCGATACATTTGTGCAATATCAGCAGATAAAACTATAGGATACTGGCGAAACCGCAGAATGATTGAAGATAGATCGTTCTGAACCACGGGGCCGACACGCTGTACATCATTTAATGACAGACCAGAAGAAGTTTTTGCAGATCCATCGAATACGACTCGTAACTTCGTCGTGGTACTATCGTCCTTGAATACTGCATGGTGCGGTAGATAATTAACTGGATGATCAGGATGGATTTCTTCTTCAAGAATTTGGATCATATGTTTTTGTTCTTGATAATCCTGCATAAATTCCACGTATTTTTTATCTAATTCAGGATGCCTTTCTCTTTTTCGCTCCATTGACAATAGTCGTTTCTCTGCCAATTTCAAGGAGTTTCCGAGTTCGTTGACCTCGTCTTTAAAAGGGATTGTGACAATGAATCGTCCGTCAGCGTCACGTTGAGTCGATGACAGGAAGTGCTGCTCACAGATATCACGTAAATCAATTTCTGGTGATCCTTGTTTCAACGCATGATGTTCAATTTCCCAGAATCGCTGAACTTCATTATGCAATTGTTGATTGGTAATTAGATTACAAATAGCCCTTTGTTTGTATGGTGGGACTGGAAGTTCCATAGATACAGCGACAATCCATCCTAGTTGTGTCTTCTGTAAAATCGGTTGATTATCACGCAGTTGAATTTGCCCGACGCATAGAAGTTTCCAGAATGTACCACCTCTGATTAATAAATCGACGGATCGCGTTTCAGTGAATTTCGGATCGGCCATTATAATTCCACCAGGGATAGTAAAATCGCTTCTACGCAACTGTACATTCGGCATATCGTCGGTGATTTCCGCTGTGATTAAGCACGTGATTTGTTGTGAAAACCCGGTACATCGTGATTTAAATATAACCTGAGTGCGATGCTGCGGTTCCTGCTCTTGTTTAAAGACACCGGAAACGATAGTTTCTGAATTCTTTGTTGAAAGATCCAGTTTTTCACAAAATTCGCGGGTTATAAGATTTACTTGAGAACATAAGTCAAGTAAAGCGCGACATTCGTGCAGATTTCTTCTTCGGTCTTTTACCCATGCAATCGCAGTGCCTAACATTACATGCTCATTTTCAACATGCCTAGAATGAGCGACGATAGAAACCTTAATTGGCTGAGTACTTTGAGATTCGAAGTTCTTATCTACCTCGGCGCCTTGTTGATTATTCGCAGTTTCGAAGACACCGGGTTCTAGATGAAGCAAAGTATTGTGCTTTCTTCTACATTTAGTACATGGTCCCGCGTTGCATTGTCTATTATGATGCCCGGGAGATAAACAATTATAACAAATTCGCAAACGCCGAACTTCGTCAATTCGCGATGACACAGGAAGTGAACGCAGTTTCTCACAATTGTAAAGCGCATGAGAATCGTGACAGAGCGAACACGTTTTTTTTGTCGTTGCATGAGAGGTCAGTCGTTCTAATGATTTCGCGTTGTTATTTTTCGTAGGTACCCTTTTGTTACTAGTACCGGAATTTGAGTCAGGTTTATCGATAGTGACTCTGTGCAAATATTTACAATGAATTTCGAGAAAGTCTATCATTTTTTGAAAGGTGGGTTTTTCTTTACTAGTGAGTAAATGTTTTTCCCATTCTCTTTTTGAAGAAAAGTCTAATTTTGTCGCTACTAAATACACGATCATAGTGTCCCAGTGCTCTGTGTGCTCCCCTAATGAATTTAGTGCTAATAAATGATTATTAACGTTATTAATAAGTTGTCTCAGTGTGATATATGACGACCTAGTTAAAGGCGGTAACTCGAAGATCGATTTCGTGTGAAAATGGATTAGCGATCCAGAATCTTCATATCGATCCGTCAGGCCTTTCCAAGCTAATTCACAATTTACATCTGAGATTCCAAGCGATTGAATAACGCGTGCCGCATCTCCTGTCAGCGCTGCACTTAAATAATGGAATTTTTCGATATTTGAAATTCTTGCGCGATCACGTACCATTGATTTGGACGTATCGCGAAATTTAACCCAATCATTAAATGATCCATCAAACTGTGGTATCGTTATTCTTGGGAGATTCGGTGTAATTGCATTCGCTGACAAAACTTGGGACAAATCAAAGGGGGGTGCAGCAGAGCACTGGGATTGCTGTGAAGAGCATCCTGGAGAAGAAGTTAAAGCGCGGCCGACATCTGATGTCGGGTTCTGTCGATTTTCTCGGAGAAGGGTTCGAGCATCCGATATAGCGGTAAAATAATCATCTTCTAGAGCTTGTTCATCCCTTTCGAGTAAGATTTCAATTTTAGTTCGCACTGAATCGAACTCTGAATAAAGCGGATCAAATTTTTCTAATTTTCCTTCTAATGTTATAATGCTTTGAGATTTATTTTTAATCTTTTCAAGGAAGGTTTTGAATCGAGTTAATTTCGCTTTGATCGGCGTTCGAGCAGCCTTTAACGCAGTTAATTCTTGATTAGCCATTTTTAAGGTCAATAACACAAGTCGAGATACCTAAAAAGATTGAGGAACAAAGGATAGAGATTTTTGGAGACTCACCGATGAGGTAGATGTCTTTCAGCCTTTCCGTAGCCTACCTTCTCCTAGCCGTTGATATCTCGTACAGGGAGTTTCTTCGTGCCAGCTTCTTCGGACAGTAAAATCTGTACAATCGTTAGTTTCTGGGTCGTGTTGAGTAATTTCTCTTGGAATCTCCAAGTTTCATAGACGAATTCGAGTAATGTCGAACAGGTCACAAAGGTTCAATAGTTCAGAGTTCAGTAGCAATGTGGACATTGCCTTGTATCACAACATCACAATCGTTGGATATGAGAATCTGCTAGATTTCGCTAGCTAGATGTTCATTTCTCACACTAAGTTCACGGGTTCACATTCACAAATTAACAGTCACAAGTTGAAGTTACAATTTATGAATAATTAATGTACTTGCACTGAATTTATCCCGAAAATGAGAGAATATTTCTTCTTAGTCACTGTATAATATCCGGCTCCAAGGACCAATGTTTTGCACCATAAAGAGATTATACGATGCATGTGTTAAAGTTCATTAAATGCATGTTTAATTCAAACAAGACACTTGTTCATCAAAAATATAAATTTATTTAAATATGGGTAAAACTAATTTTACAATCGGAGTTAACAAACTAAATTTGACATGACAACGGTGTTATAAATTCAAATGCTTCGAAACATTACAGCAAGAGAGGAGATGTGTTTCGTCTTGTACCTCTTTTGCCACTGCCGCTTAACCCCCAGGTTAGATTCGTCCCGTTCGTCCTGGGCCCTTTCCGACGTTGTCAGAAGAGACAATTTTCTGGGAAATTCCCAATATCACTTCTCCTGGCAACGTCGCCTTTGCCTTGGTGAAAATGGTCACTAGATGACGATGTGCCGTTAGGCCTTGGCTCAGGCCGAACGTTCTATGGGCGTTGCGGTTTATGAGGGCTATTTACCCTTTTTCCGCAACGTGCCTAAGAGAACATCGTTGTGCATTTTTTCTATGTAAACTTATTGTAACAAGGCATAAGAAATATAGAAAGTTAAAGTTTAACGAATTTAATGTTAAAAATGTGTGTTCAGCATTGGAAATCTGAACAAGTTGAGTCACTGCTCCATATTCGCAATTATCATCGTACTTTTCTAGGTTCCTGAACTGATCCCTCAATTATGCAACTGCTGAGCACGCAAAATGCTCAGGTTGCGACAGCTGAAAATAACTTCTCGTACTTATTTCCGCCTTTATGCGAAATGTTTTGAATGAACTATTAAATTTTTATTTATTTTGTAATTTCAGGTAACCTTCGTTTATTTTCAGCTGGTTCCTAACAACAATAAGTTCAAATAGTTTCCTAGAATAGGTATATTTTGGAAAAAATCAATACGGATAAATATTTTTTTATATGCATATATTTATGTATATACGTATTGTTGGCATATTTTAAGGTTCATATTCGTCACAAAAATAGTACTCATGAAAAAAGTGTTTTAAGCATAATGCTTTACCATACCACGAGCATGTCACTATTGGTGTTTCGTCTCAGAATGCACACTTTATTTGCATATTTTTTTCAAATGCAAAATCTACAGGATTCTCAAGATCCCCTAATTCTGTATCTATTCAGCCGCTTTTGTACCAAGCGTACTGGAACATATTTTTGTACCTCGGAGAAGATAATTGGTTATGTATAAGGGATTCCAATTTAATAACAATATTTCGTAAATGAAGATTTACGTCACAATTGTGAAGCAGTACTTCATCAGAAAAACGTCTAATATAATTCTTGCATATCCTGAATCCATACACATCTAAAGGTTGAATTCGTCCAGTAGTACCCTTCGGTATTATTTTTAATATGATATCTTCACCCAGTGGCTTTACATCCTGCACATCTTTTTCACAATGTCCGCTCCATGAGTCTAATAAAAGCACACTTTCTTTATTGGTTTTCGGAAAAAAGACCTCTTCTATCCAGGTTTTAAATTGAGCTGCAATTTTAAAAAAGAATTATAATATGCATTTGCGTATCAAAGGATATATTTTTCCTAAAAAAATTATAAATCGAAAAATTTTGACATATACAATACCAGACGTGAGTTTTCCAAATTTTGATGCTGTCATATGCACATTTATCGGCCTAAATAATGTTTTTTCTACTATTGGTCCAAATTTTTTATATGTTTCTTGTAACACCATAAAGATGGACGACAAAAATTTTCCATCAGCAGATATAGTGGGCTGTATTGTGTAACTATGTGTAGTTGATGGTACTGACTGTTCAACAATTTCTACTTCTTTTGTATCTTCGATTGCCACAGTACGTCCAGAGTGGATTTCCAACTCAAATCCACTCTGATTAAAATTGTACAGATTTTCTGGTCCATACTTCGCAACCAAAGGGTTTATATCATTAACGAATTCTGTAGCTTTTGTTTTTAAAACTTCGTCATCTTCTATAGTCTAGCGCCTAATAAACTTGGTTACTTTTCTTGAAACAATACGATGAGATTTTTTAAAATTATGTATTTCCTTTGAGAAGCTTTAAATACCATGCTATTATCACCCAGCTCTTTATATGCTTTTAAAGCCCATTGCCGAAGGTCTCTATCATGCAAAATATATCCAGCCTCATTGGCACTCCTCAATTTTTGTATTATATGCTCGGAAATTTTTAACAACACACGAGCTGGAAATACTTGATATACGAGAGTAGATTGAAAATTTTTCTTCTTAACCAACATAGGCCAAGATTTCCGTCAGATTTAAATACTTCTCCAATAGATATCAATGAAAGAGATAGAAAGAACTGAATTTAATATCGATCTAGCAATAAGTTTGTTTTTAAAAGGCCTTGAAAGTGAGTGTTTACCAATATTTATCAAGATTGTAGAAAGTGGAGTATCTCGCCGTGATAAAATCCCTTCAATTCAAAGGTAAAACACCCGAGGAAATTAAAGCTGAACTGGATTCAGTTTATAGAGATGCTGCTCCTACATTTACTACCGTAAAAACCTAGGCATCTGAGCTCAAACGTGGTAGAACATTTGACGATCGTGTCTTAAACGTGTCAAGACAATACTCGACAGCGTTGCCATCTTTGTCATTTCAATTTTCTCTAGTCATAATGGCAACAATGGAAGGGTACCAACGATGCCTCGATAGGACAACAGGGTTTCAGGTTCAACCGGGCGTGAGAACCGAAGAGTCTAATTACATTCGAATTGCAATCACCAACAGAAGTTTAAATAAATAGTAATCTAAGTTAATTCTTCGGAAAAATGTCGAAATACGACTAAATACGATGATATGAATTTTTAACGGAACTCGATAGTACTACTGTTTCCGGGCTGGCATCACTCAAGAACAGAGATCTTATTTACCAAGTGCCATAGGTAGACTTACGCTCAAAGATACCGACGAAAATTACTTATCGAAGGACCAGTTTACAATGTTGACCATGATGATCCCAAATTAATCGAAGTGACCGTGTGTTTGCTCCGAACGTAAAATCATACGATGGCAAATCCTCCTAAGAATCACTACTTTCATTACTCTAATTTTATAAGTATAATTTAAGTAACGGATAAGTGCAAGTGAACAAGAATACAATTGGCACCTAGCCATTTTATTTTCAAAGTCGATGAGCTATAAATTATGATTGATGATCTATTTTAGTCAAATGTGTTCTTCAATTAATTATATTCTGTGATCTATACTTGTTTCTCAATGATATACAGGATTTTCCAATTAAAGGTTTCATTTAGACTTATAAGAAAAAAGCGTTTTTTGTTGTTGTGGAAATTCATTTGATTTTTATTTCATTCAATAGCGGGTTGGGCATTAATAATGAAAAACAATATCATTCATCTGGCCCTCATGGCTACGTTCGCAGGACCATGCTCTTTGGATGAAATTTTCCATTACGTTTTCGCACATTTGGGGCTCTATTTCGTCGATAACAGCACGAATCTTCTCTTTGAGTTCTTCAATTGACTGAGGAGCATCAGCATAAACCTTATCTTTCACGTAACTCCAAAGAAAAAATTTTAGAGGTGTTAAATCGCATGATCTCGTCAGCCAATTGTAATCACCGTTTCGAGAAATCACTCGTCCTCGAAACTTTTCACGCAAAAGACCGATGGTTTCGCCATTTGTATGGCACGTAACGCTGTCTTGTTGAAAATACACATCGTCCACATTCATATATTCCAATTCTGGCCATAAGAATCATTATTCATGGTTCGATAACGCAATCCATTCACCGAAACAAACAATGTTGCTTATTAACGTCGCCTCCAAAGTGAAAATGAGACTCATTGTTCATCATGATTTTTGTGCTGAATTTTAACAATTCCAATGCGTTGTTAAAGCGCGCATCGTTCCATTTTTATTAATAGCATAGTTTTTAGTTGTCATCTGTCAAAAAATGACACCTTTTATTATGACAGCTGCCAAACTAGCGGGCTATTCACAATGAAACCTCTAATTGGAAAACCCTGTATATTAAGTTTTGTAACCAATGATAAAGTAACGATAATGAAGCTACATTAATAACCTCTTCATTCGGTTTTTAGCATAGCGTTACTGCATCACCTACACGCGATGTGACTTTATTACTCATTAATATATAGACAATTACCATACGGACAGAGCAATGGTCTTCTTTGACATTCATCACCAAGTGTTCTATCAATCTGTCGACATGAGGTAATGCTTTGTTTTTACCTTACGTGGCTAATAACGTCATCAATCGTAGTATTTATATAAATCATAATAAAAGGTTTTCCAATAGGGACATAAAAATTTCGTATCTTTATATGAACGCACCCTTAAACTTTTTTAATGAACTGTCAATGTCAAAACAATAGTTAAAGTCAACATTTTCATCATGGTAAAGTTCACGAACCAGAAACGTTTGGAAATTATTAAAAATTACTACCGAAATTCTGAGTCGGTGGTCGCAACTTTAAGAGCGCTTACTCTAATTTTCGGCCGTAATAATCGTCCCACCCGACAGGCTGTGCGTGCTATAGTGGATAAATTCGAGACCAAATTTACACTATTGGACGTTCCGGTGCCAAAAGGACGTCGTATTGCTCGAAGCGAAGAAATAATCGCAGCCGTAAGTGCATCGATTCAAAATGAGCCAAATTAAATTGACTCAAAAACTAAAGCCACTTGATCATTTGAAACGCCGAAACTTCTTCAATTGGGCTCTAGCAAAGCTTGAAGAAAATCAAGAATTTCATCGAAAAATCATCTTCAGCGATGAAGCCCATTTCTGACTCAATGGCTTTGTTAATAAGCAAAATATGCGTTATTGGTCAGCAACAAATCCAAATGTGCTTCTTGAGACACCGTTGCATATGCAAAAAGTGACTGTTTGGTGCGGTTTTCATGCCGGAGGTGTGATTGAGCCGTATTTTTTCGTGGAAGAAAACGACCGTCATGTTACCGTCAATGGAGAGCGCTATCGTGCTATGTTGGAAGATTATTTGTGGCCAGAATTGGATGAACTTGACATCAACGATATGTGGTTTCAACAAGACGGTGCCACTAGCCACACAGCACGCGTCACAATTGATTTATTGAAAGGCAAATTCGGTGAACGCGTTATCTCGAGAAATAGTCCGGTTGAATGGCCGCCTCGTTCATGCGATCTAACGCCATTGGATTTCTTTTTATGGGGCCATATCAAGTCACTGGTCTATGCCAACAAGCCAGCAACTTTAGACGACCTCAAAGACAACATCCAACGCGAAATTGCCAACGTTCGGGTCGAAATGTGTGCCAGAGTGGTGGAAAATTGGGTTCAAAGAATCGACCGCTGTAAACGGGCTCGTGGTGGTCATATGACCGATATCGAATTTCATTTATAAAATGTAATGCTTGCACTACACCCACAATAAATTTCAAATCAATACCTCAAATATTTCTGTGTTTTATTCATACATAAAATTGTTATGTCCCTATTGGAAAACCCTTTATTTTCATATTGTCATAAGAATCCTACAATGTAAAGAATTAATTATTACTCTTTTCATTGGTGTATGGTATATTGCCCTTACGCAGAGGCAATAGGAAAAAGTTAAAAGTTACTGTATATATTGAAAATAACACAAAATCTCATGAACATAAAGTAATCACAGGTGTCGTTTAGGGTTCGATTCTTGGCACGGTGTTCTTTATTTACTTTATTAACGATATTCCACGATACAATGTACAAGATATACCTAGTGATAACAAACCTGGGATTGTGAATTTTGCTGACGGCACACAGTGGGACCATATCGCGAAAAGCTGGCCAAAAGTCCAAAACAAAATTTTCGATTTCGAAAATCGGAAAAAGTATTTTTTGTAGAGAAAGTATCAAGGTTCTAGAATTTACGCCATAGAGGTATGTATTGCTATAAACTGTCTGTCCATGGCAGTTTGAAAATCGCCTTCGTTCTGTGAACACGTGGCGGTTTCGTAGTGCTAAAACTGGTTCTGTGTTTCGGAGGTTACAGAAAATCATAGAATTAAGATTTTTTAATTCTAAAAAATGGATTCATCTGCTAACGGTAAGTACTATTTGAATATAAACCAGTAGTATAATAATCACAGTATTACTGTATAAAAAAAATATAATTTGTGTGTAAAAGTAATGTAAAATTGAATAAAATTAAGCAAACATTTAGAGTAAAGTTAAGTTGCTCCGCGTTGTTCGACTTCCAGACCCACCAGATCTTGTAAAGTAGAGGAGATGGCTCGAATATAATGTATGGCTCGCATATGATATACCTGGATTTCTGGAAAACTAAAACATGTACGTGGTTGGTAACAGTGGGATCTGAATGCACTTCAGGGTTGTAGAAATTTATGACAATTTCATCATTTTCTTGCGTTTGTTCAAACTTGATACTAAAAAATATGAAAATTTGTGTCCACGAGTTTGTTTTAGGTAAGTCTTAAATCTCCATTCATTATCTTGTGAATAAAGTTTTGTTAATGAATGTTGCATGTAATGGTAAAGTAGGCTTAGTAGAATAGTATTGCACGGGAGGTATGGTGACGCTTATCTGTAGAGATTATATTACATTTTGTACGGAGTGGCTCGAATTTGATACACCGATAATGGCTCGAATATGATATACTTCTCGAGAGTAAAATTACTTTTCCATTTTACTCCAGGAAATCACAGTTAGATATCATCCATTCTTAATGTTGGAAAGAATGGGTTTGAGTATTCTTGTACGTATACGTATGTGTGTTCATGTTAGTGTAGAGTGTAGTCTTTGTATCGAATGGGCCCATAGTGGTCGGGCTGGAGAATCATCGGCCCTGTGGTTATGCGACTATAGCCAATAAGTTCTTAGACACATCATATTCTGCTAGATTTCATTAGTAAATATTTTTCATAATAAAGAACAATTTAAATGAGAGTGCAGCTATAATCTATAAAGATATATTGTAGAAAAATTCATGTCTATTAAATTGCAAAGACAATTTTTTTTATCAGACAAGACGAAATCCAGCATACGAAGATTGGCTCGTGAAATGCAGAAAAAATGGCACCAAGTGAAGAGATCCGAAAAGAGATTCTTTGCAACTTTCCTTAAATGAGTCGTTGTATTCTTACCCATTGAAGAAACTGAACAAAAACGGGATATAAGTGTAACAACGGGAGCGCCTACGGGTAGATCCAGTTTAGATTTTGCAACATCCTGTGATAAAACGAAACGAAGGTGAATTGAGAGCTTAAAATCACAGGTAAGCGTGAAAGAATTGTCCTATGCTATCCAAATGAGCCTTTGATCGATCGGAAAGTTGGATGCAGCAAAAGTCGTTCAAGATTCCGCTTTAGGAAGCCCTTCCAAAGGTAGGAAATATAAGGAATCATTAGAATCAATTTCTGAGAGTACTCTCTCTCTCCGGATGCGGCTTTTTCAATAATTGTAGAGCATAAGTTATCAAAATCACAGTATGAGGGTCTCCGAAATATTAGTCAGTAAAATAATTGTAATTTGTATCCGACCTGTAAATCTGTATACAAAGCTAAACTCAAATGCTAGCCTTCGAAATCAGATATAAAGGGTTTTCCAATAGGGACATAACAATTTTATGTATGAATAAAACACAGAAATATTTGAGATATTGAGTTCACATTTATTGTGGATGTACTGCAAGCATTACATTTTATGAATGAAATTCGATATCGGTCGTATGACCACCACGAGCCCGTTTACAGCGGTCGATTCTTTGAACCCAATTTTCCACCACTCTGGCACACATTTCGACCCGAACGTTGGCAATTTCGCGTTGGATGTTGTCTTTGAGGTCGTCTAAAGTTGCTGGCTTGTTGGCATAGACCAGTGACTTGATATGGCCCCATAAAAAGAAATCCAATGGCGTTAGATCGCATGAACGAGGCGGCCATTCGACCGGACCATTTCTCGAGATAACACGTTCATCGAATTTGCCTTTCAATAAATCGATTGTGACGCGTGATGTGTGGCTAGTGGCGCAGTCTTGTTGAAACCACATATCGTTGATGTCAAATTCATCCAATTCTGGCCACAAATAATCTTCCAACATAGCACGATAGCGCTCTCCATTGACGGTAACATGACGAATCGTTTTCATCCACGAAAAAATACGGCCCAATCACACCTCCGGCATGAAAACCGCACCAAACAGTCACTTTTTGCGGATGCAGCGGTGTCTCAAGAAGCGCATTTGGATTTGTTGCTGATCAATAACGCATATTTTGCTTATTAACAAAGCCACTGAGCCAGAAATGAGCTTCATCGCTGAAGATGATTTTTCGATGAAATTCTTCATTTTCTTCAAGCTTTGCCAGAGCTCAATTGGAGAAGTTTCGGCGTTTCAAATGATCAAGTGGCTTTAGTTCTTGAGTCATTTTAATCTTGAAAGCATGTAGGCCAAGATATTTTTGCATCAAACGCCACCGAAACGTCCGATAGTGTAAATTTGGTCTTGAATTTATCGACTATAGCACGCACAGCCTGTCGGGTGGGACCATTATTACGGCCGAAAATTGGAGTAAGCGCTCTTAAAGTTGCGACCACCGACTCAGAATTTCGGTAGTAATTTTTAATAATTTCCAAACGTTTCTTGTTCGTGAACTTTACCATGATGAAAATGTTGACTTTACCTAACGTTTTGACATTGAGAGTTCATTAAAAAAGTTTAAGGGTGCGTTCATTTAAAGATACGAAATTGTTATCTCCCTATTGGAAAACCCTTTAATTATAACTGAAACTGAAGTAGAAGTTAAAGTCCAAGTTCTTCTTGATCATAGCACTGATCGTATTCTTTCGACTCAAATGGAGTTCATAAAGACTTTTCCTGCGGAAAAACATAAAAACTGAACTTTTATTTGTAAATGGGGTTGTGACGGCACGGTCAGAGTTGATATAAGCAGAAATTCACTGATGATTACGTGGGTAAATTTGATGACGCAAATATTTTCTTTACATCTCTTCTGCCATTACAGCTTATATCAATTGATAAAATAACTAATGCAAAGACTGTGGTATGGAAAAATTCTAGACCTTCAGCTCCTGGTTTTTGTACAATTCTTAGAATTCCATTTCTCCATGTAAATACTGACGCAACCGCAACTGAGATTGATAATATTAAAGAGCAAGTTGATAAACTTGTTCTTTACGAAAAAATTGTGGATGGAAAAGAAATTTCCGTTTTTTATCAACGTACTTTGACCGTGCTAGACTCGAAAGTGTGTAATACAATCACAGGTACTGAATGCACGCAACGTTGTTACTTATGCAACTGAACCTCTAAAAACTTCAACAAAATCGATAAAATTCTACAAAAAGAAGTGTCTGATGAATATTTAAAATACGGATTGTCCACAATGCATGCCTGGATTAGATGTTTCGAGTGTTGTCTGCATGCATCATATAAACTAAATGTGAAACAATTTCAATCCCGCGGTAGTGATGAGGAAGAAAAGGTAGAGATGCGTAAAAATAACATAATAAAAGGTTTTCGTTTTCAGTTAGGTCTAATAATCGATCAAACGAAATCTGGATTTGGTAGAACAAACGATGGCAAGACTGCTCGACGTTTTTTTGAAAATGCAGATATTTCTGCATATATAATAGAATTTGATAAAAACTTAATGAAGAGATTCCACGTTATCTTGCAAGCGATTTAAAGTGGTTATGATATTAATTTCATCAGCTTTCAAGATTACGCTTTGCAGACAGCTCGCGACTTTGTGCAGCTACCATCTTGATACACGCCACCGGCGTATACATCATAAATCGGGGAAAACCGAAGTCGGATTCTAATCTCCTCTAAAGACGACCTTTTCCTTTAGTTGATTGCCGAACCATTGCAATATCCAAGCATTTCTGAATTAGGCAATTAAGTTTTCAAACCTCTTTACAAATTATAAAAACATCTGCCAGCCGGCTTTTCAACACAATATTTTAGATTTCCATTTTATAGTTTTACGATATGTTTTCCGAATTCCAGAACATCTGCGAGCCAGGCCAGTAATAATTTCGCAGAAACTTTAATTGCATGCCTTTTGTCTGCACACTTAGGGTCCCTATTCACAGTCTCGGTACGGTCGGACCCTGGACCTCTCTTTCTAACCAACGGAATTATTACCTGTCCTTTGCGCTCTTATATCCGAGCTGGTAGTTTTGTTGTGTTTTTTTGTTGTTGTATAAATTGTTAATTATAATATGGCCGATTTATAGTAGGACAAGTAGAGATATATGAAATAATTGCAAGTAAGGTCGCGAGCTGCATGTGTAATAGTAACTAATAATAATTAATTATAATCTCGCTGTTACTTGCATATTGGTTTGTTTTAGTTTGAAATATTAATAGAGAATATTTTTTCATGTTAAATCGAGAAACCATTTATGATTAAGTTACAATTATATATAAATAATAATGCAATATGTTATTGGGTAAAACTAGTATACGCGGTATTAATAATTAGAGTTACGCACAATCAGTTTTAATTTCTCTACTGTTACTGCATTTATTTACGTTAGATATTTAAGCATTAATTATAAACATATGTAATAATTAATTAGAATAGTTTTATTTTTATTTTTATTATTAATAGATTTCGAGCGACGAGCGGAACATGGAGAGACGGTGGGAGAGAGCACGTGACATCCCCACCCCGTGGCAGACCCTTCCTGGGCGCCACGGACCGACGTGATTGGTGGGAATGTTGCTCTTCTATCACGGGCCTACCCTCTCTCCGAATACCAGCGACGCGCGCTGAACGACACGGGCCTGCCTGATTGGCCGGGATGTCGTTCTTCTATCAAGGACCTACCCTCTCTCCGAGTACCAGCGACGCGCGCCGGGGTGACGCTACGCACAAGAGAGATTCTCTCGCAGAGAGACTTGACTTGTTTACCGCGCCTTGAGACGAGCAGACGTACGTCCCTCGTCATCATCTTTCATCTGACTCAATTGTTTCCTTTTATAATAGTGTAGACCTTTTTAACTTTCAATAAAATCAAGCAGTGAAGTGAACTATAAGTGAGTATTTCATTCGTGTTAGAGTATGTGATAGTGTATCCCGTGACTTTTACCCTGTGTTCCTTCCTAAGGTGTCCCGAACTCGAAAGCATCGGTTCAGCAGCGAACGCACGCTGACTCGGACCGGCAGGAGAGTTCGACGGCACTCCCTACCTCCCTCACTTCCTCCTTACGTTCGAACGCGGCGGTTCCGCGGTCACATCCAAGCGGTGCCTAGCCAAGGACCCACGGTTTCATCTGTTCCCGGGGGTTCGGTCAGCAGGGCTACGCCACCTCGCCCCTCACGAACCAATAGACCGTCCCGTACGCGTCCTGGTGCGTCTTCACGAGGAGCGTCGGTTCATCATCGGGTACTTCCTCGACTCGCACCCCTCCGACCAGCGCGATTGCGATTCACCTGGGAGCTTTCAGACGCCGCTCCAGAGTCACAAATTTTGAGGGGCCAACGGGCTCTCCCCCACTGAGTCTACTTCTAAGAGGACAGAACGTAGCAATCTAATCAAATTTGACCCGGACTAGTCCAGTTAAACCGCGCACGTTAACCGAAACGATAAAAAGTTTTTTTTCTAGGTCGGTAACACCTTCTTTTACAGTCGTGTGAAGTTTGAGCGATAGACGACCATTAGAGTGTGTTTGGCAGCCATTGGTTTACGACGCGAAAAGTTTGTTTGGTGATTTTTACCATGGAAAAAAAAATTGAATAACGAGTTTGCTTGAAGTTTTTTGTTTTCAATGCAATTACGGCTACGGAATCATTGAAAATGTTGCAGAAGTGTTTTGAGGAGTCTACTCTATTGAGAAAGCAAGTATTTGAGTATCATAAAGCATTCAGTGAGGGTCGTGATGTAGAAAACTTCCCTCATGCGAGTCGTCCATCCACCCTCTGTTAACGACGATAACATCGAAAAAGTGAAGAAAATCGTTCTCGAAAATTCCCGTGTTGGCATTAGAGAGGTAGCAGAAACTCTCAACATCTCTTATGGATCGACTCAACACATTGTGGTTCATGTTTTGGGTTTGAAGCGCATCGCCGCCAGACGATGATAATGCGTCGTCACATTCCACCCTGATTGTGACTGAATTTTTGGCAAAACACGAAACAAAAGTTATTGCTCAGCCACCGTATTCGCCAGATTTGGCTCCCTGTAACTTTTTCCTGTTTTCAAAACTCAAATATCCGCTCCGGGGAACGCGCCATGAATCGATTGTGGCCATAAAAAGAAATTTGCTGAAGGAAATAAAGGCCATACCGGCCAAGTACTATAAGAACTGTATGAAAAATTTCATTAAGCGTTGACATGCTTGTATTGGCTCACAAGGAACCTAGCGCATAAATAATAAATAATAAATAAATAATAAGTTCGTCATTGTTACCCATAGGACAAATATCAGAAGATGCGTAAGAATCCTGTAATAAATATCACGTGTAAAAACTATGGAAGACCTTTTCCTACGTTTATTACTCACATCTGACCCACTCATTTCTAGCTTGCGTAAATTACCCCGTAAAAAATTCAATTCGTTGCTACCAGAAGCAGCTACACTGTTAATTGCGCCTAATATCGAAGTGAAGGAGACTTCCTCTCATGAAACTAGCGAGAGTTCAGACATTGAATCTGTATCATCTTCTCACGAAAGTTGAAAAATGTAATTTTTTTTATGTACTTCTCACTTCTAAGTTTTTCATTAAATATATTTTAATAATTTAGATTATACATTTTTATTCAGTGATCTCAAAAAATCCCTTATATCGATTAATATTAATTAAATATGATTTCAGGTAATGTGTTCACTTTATTGGACCCGACATTTTTTTAAAGAATTTTGGGCTCCGGAGTCGTAATCAGTGACCCTAAAACCCCCCTCATACAAATTTTGGAAAGAATCAAATATTTATTTAGCATACTCGTCCGCCATATTGGATCCGCCATTTTGTTTTCTGAATTTACTGACAACGGATTCTTAATCAGCGGCCCCAAAATCTCCCGAGTAACATAATTTAGCCCATTTTATGAGCATTTTATACTTTTGGCCAGCTCTTCGCGATTCGGTCCCACTGTGCGACGTGGCGGCCCATATCTCCTCTTGGAGTAAAAAACTTGCAATCATTATATAACAAAAATTTGTCATCTTGTTACTTGAATTTTTTCTACAAAAATTTAAAAAAATAATTTACCTCGTTTAATTCTGAACAATACATGAATAGAAAAGAAAACTAGCTTTCTTTACTTACACAGTGTGATCTAAAAATAACCGAACTTTTTAGTTATAGAATAAAACAAGCATGGTATTATGTTTCAAAGCTAATATGTATTCAAAATAGGATCCATTTAACTCAATACAACGTTTGGAACGATCAACAAATTTATCTATAGACTTTTTAAACTCGGATTTTGGGATGTTTTTTAACACTAAACTTACCAATACAGGTCAAATTGACCGTTTTCATACTTTTATACAATTTATACATATTTAAAAGTTATCATATCGCTATCAAACTATATGACTTTTCTGAAAATATGCATACAATATATTCTTCAGTATTTACTTCTAGTTTTTTTTTCTTTTTTCCAAGAAATATTTGTAGTGTGTCCTACCTACCGCGTTCAGTCAATTTGACCGATGGAGAAAGTATTTTATTTACTATTTTGAATTTATAAAATGAATACAAACTAATGGCTATCTCAAATTCGGATGGCAATTGAAAATAGTAAACAAGAATCGTATAGAGTACAATCTCAAGTAGAGCAGTTCTAAAGCAGCAAAACTTGGATGTAAATCTTTTATTCCATACATAGTGTAATACTCTGTGGTGGATATTTGCCCTAAAAATGTCAAAGTGTTTCAGAATTACAAAGTACTTAGCAAAAATAACGGACATAGGAGAAGAGTGTTTAGTGTGAGAAGAACAAGAAATTTCTGTAACTGTAAAAAACATAGAAACAGATAAAGAGCCACCTACAACAAGTGAATTAGAGTCTGGCAGGACACCAATTCATAATATTTTTAGGGACATGTCAGGTCGAAGAGGATATGCTAAACAACATATAATAAAAGGACAAATAAAGACTGCATTTTCTCTTATCATTGATCACCGAATTATAAGATGTACAGAAGAAGAAGCATTTAGAGTGTTGGGAACTAAGTGGGAGCTAAATTCTACAAAACTAAATTCATTTATTGCTGTATTATATGCCCGCGATTCATATGAGGCAAAAAATGTGGATGTATCATATTTGTGTAATAAAAATTGGAGACCTGATTTTTTTTTTAAAAAATGAGCAGAAATGATTTTACTGAAATTATAAAGTTTATACTATAAGAAAAGCGAAAATACAAGATTTGGTGTAGATGTGGCAGACCAGATGACAAGGAAATACAATGTGAAGTCGAAAAGCTGTAGGTGGCCCCTTTAGGTATTTTTCAACATTTTGGACCTAGCGGGAATAAATGCCTGGATTTTATATAAAGAAACGAGTGAAAACATTTCGAGGCAGGATTTTTGATTCCAATTAGCTTCAGAACTCGGCGCTGCGTATAAAAATCACAAGAAGAAAAACTTGTACTGAAATCGTTCACAAGTTCAGATTCGTTCGTACGAAAAACTTGTCAAATAAAATGTTGTAAAAATTACAAAACTACGAAAGTCTGTTCGAAGTGCGAAAACTATGTGTGCGGAAAATGTAAATTTCAGAATAAAATAATTTGTAAAAAATGCACTGAAGTCGAATAAGATATATGTATATCTTATGAATAAAAATTTTATTTCATTTGATTTTTTCATGAATAATTTTAGATATGCATAATGTTATGTTTGCTTTGTTATATGGGAAAAATGAAGTTTTAGTTTTTCAAGTTTATAATTGAAATTATATAAAAATAAATTTGGACGAAATTTTATGAAAATTCTTCATTTTATATACATCCAGTAAAAAATGAATATAAATAAAATCGATAACTTTTTTAATCACCGGTCAATTTGACCAAGTGCGGTGGGAATAGGTATACAAGAACTGTCGGTTTAGTGTTAACACTTGTGTCACAGCTGCTTGAATGGTTGGAACGTCATCGTAAACAGCCCCTTTTATTGCAGTTTTCAGTTCTGGCAACAGAAAATAGTTACACGGTTATAGATCAGGCGAATACGGTGGGTGGTCCATGACACAAATCTGTTTTTTCATCAAAAATTCGTTGACTTTTTTTGGTCTTGTGAGGTGGTGCATTATCATGCAATAAAAACAGCTGTTTTCCTTCTGGATATTCGGGTCTAACACGAACACTTCTAGACCACAAACGATGTAAAAATTGTACATAGCATTCTCATAGTGAATTTTGCATCGATAGCGATTATTTCACATACTTTTTCCACTAACTCAGCACAATTTGATGCTTCTGGTCGTCCAGGTCTTGGATCATCATTTAAATAATCACGGCCATTTTTAAATCGTGTAAACCACGTGTAAACTTGAGTACGACTCATACAATCATTACCATATACTTTTTTTTATAATTCGTAGGTCTCAGCAAATGTTTTACCGAGTTTGAAACAAAATTTAATATTTGCACTTTGTTCCATTATGTTTTACGACATGACCACAAAAACTACTGTCATTAAAACGTGCGTGATTTTGTGACCTGCCAACTGATTTGCTTTAACTTGGTTGCGCTTGAAAAAAAATGTACCTTTCTAACGCTGCAAACGTTTACTAGATGGCGCTACGTGTTCTATGATTTAAATTATAAGTTCAGTTATTTTCAGATTGTGTAAGTACCAATTGTGTACTGTGTAAGTACCAATATCGACAGTAAGCTTACTTTCACATGTCATAATATAAAAGAGAGAAGAAAGACATTTACGGCAATAGGTGCATTACATGGTCTCATAGGTAAATACACTCAGCGTAAAAAATAAACTGATTTTATATAACATGGTAATTAAGCCTGCCATGCTAACATCAGAACATTGCAATCTAAAAAGCGCACCGAACAGTTACACGAGTGCACTTTGAAGGCTCATTAATAATAACTCTTGGATTTTCGAAAGCCCAAATGCGTCAATTTTGCATCTTAATGTAACCACTTAAAGGAAAATTAGCTTCATCTGAAAAGATGATTCTTTTTCAGAAAAACCATCACCTTGTTCGAGGATAAAATTAACGAATTATCGACGAATAGAATGGTCAGTTGCCTTCGCTTCTTTCACTAACAGACTCTAGAGGTTTTAGACCCAAATCTTTACGCGAAATCCACCATGAACACAGAACAATATTTAACAAGGATTTTATCACATCTAATCGTATTTTTGTGCTTTCCTATTAAATTTAATAAAACTTTCCAACAGGATTACACGACACTGTAGGTGAAAGGGTTAACACTCTTATGAAAAAATATGCAGTTTTCAGTAGAATCTTTCTTCACAAATATTTTCTTTGAACCTTTAGCTATATTTTACACTTACTAGATAAAGATTTTGAGAAGTATTTTTTGTTGAAACCCAAGAAACAAGGTGTCAGAACTTGATTTTCTATAAGACTCTATATTTATGATTCATTTATGATCAGTTCTACTCACTCTGTTGCGGAAAGTTTCGATATATAATATTTGCTTTAAACTTTTCAAAATGTATGTTTCACTTCAAATGAGAATACGCGTGCATAAACTAAACATCAGCCTTTCATAGAAAAACCTTTTAAAAGTTCAGTAAATTTAACGCTGATTTTTCCTATTTTAATGTTGTTTCACTAATGAAGTAAAAAAAATAATCTCGAAATGTTAAAGTTTTTCACAGTGTTGCGTCATAGAAAACGTAAATACTTACTTTATTGAAACAGGTTCCTCATTTTAAGGTTGTATGTAAAAAAATAGATTTTTGGTAGAATGTTTTAAAAAGGAAGCTTATATTTAAATAGAATGATTATTTTAATGCTAAATTGATTTCAAATTTTTTAACCGTACCGATGCGGAGATAATTAATGTCAAAGTTGACTACTTTAACACGTAATTCATGGGCAATGCATAGACACTCACCATATTTTAATTTGTAGTAATTAAACGCTCTGGTAGAGAAATTTGAAAAATGTCGGTACTTGTGCTGCTTGAAAATACAAATTTTTGAAAGAAACATCAAATATCTCCATCGTGTATTTTTATAGATAATCTAGTGAAAAACATTGAAATTTCAGTCACTTCCAAACGTATAAACGTAATAGTATCGCGACCCGACAACACTGTTTCCTTTCTCCAGCTTGGCTGCTGTAGGTATTCGACACACAAACACACAAACAGCTTGGAAGCGTAAGTGAAATCAAGTCAGCTGTATAAAACCATGAATGTTGTGTATTAAACATTTTATTATATTAACAAAGAACTATGGCTAAAAAACCCAGTAATATCACATTTCTAATGGAGTTTAAATTTTTTCAAAATAGCATAGCTCAACGTTGCCCTACGGGACTCTACTATTTGTACGGGGATGGGATTTGCATTTAACCTTAAGGAAAGAGCCCCGGGTAAACAGCCTGTTTTGCATCTATTTTTGTAGGGAAAATAGATTGATGATATGGTTTAAAATTCTGAGCTTTTTTTTATTGATAATACAATGTATCTCTTTAATTTTTTAAGGTGACAAATTTCAAAATGACGGCTTTGTACCCTTTCTTTTAGAATTTTTCCTTCACCTTGAATATTGTAAATTCTATTTTATTTTTAAAATTACAATTTTAGAAGACAAAGAAGTTGAAAGAGAATATTATTTTTAAAATATAATTTTACTTTGAAAATTTTTTATCACCTAAGAATTGTTAAGACATTTTATATCGAGGTGAGTTTAATTTAAAACAGTACGTCAAGAGCAAACCTAACATATGGGGTGTAAAACTTTTTGTTGTTTGTTATGCATATGGTTTTTTATTGTATGGTTTTTTATTGTATTTGAAAAAAATCACAGAATTAAAATTTGATTATTCAAATTGATTTTTATAGGGGTCTGAGTTCAAGAATTTTGGCTCATATAACAAAAATATGGGTTGATATTGACTATTTCGATTGGTACATTTCTTTATACAGAACTTATATATAGTCTAACAAATGGACTTTCTGAATGATCACCCATGCACTAGATATGGCTACAACAAATTCTTGGCTAGTATATCTGCTATTCCAAGGCCATATATCAAGAATACTCCGCAGTTTCGTTTTTGAGCTGACATACATATTCAGGTCACCCGTGTAAAGAAGGTGGGTGGGTTGGTATCCACCCATATCCAATTCAACACTCTAACCATAGTCGTTCGAAATTTCAAATTTTGACCGCGAATTCGTATTCAGCGATCCAACTAACCCCCTGGTACCAATTTTCATTCAATTCCACCAACTCATTGGATTTTTCAAAATTTTTGGTCGCCATATTGGATCAGAGATTTCGAATTGTGACCCCGAATTCGTATTCAGCAACAAAAATAACCCCTTAGTACTAATTTTCAATTAAATCCTTCCAGTAGAACGTCCCGCACATTTTGGGCCCACTTTGCGATTTTCGGTCTGCACAGTGAAGGGGTTAAAGATGAAGCGTATCCGACACTTTACGAGTCAGCTTCAGGGCTGTGTTACTTCGTATATATTGAGTTTGACGTCCCCGTTTGCATTTTAATTTGCTGACTTCGTTTTGAAAACGAATCTTCCATGGCGGATAATTCTTGTATTTGAGTGGATGTTGTTTCTGCACGGCATTGTTCTTCTGTCAAGCGTTCTGGCTACTCCCACGGGCGTTCAATAGGTGAGAGTTTGCACCTGGAGCACAGATAATTCTATATCCAGGTACAACGGTAAAATCTCGTTGTTCAAATGACGAACTAATTCAAGCAATTCCTTTGAAAACTTGAGTCTAGGCAAATAATATCTCGATCATGACTCTACCTGTTCGAATTTGCTGCTTTCCGCAGTGGCGACACCAGGGAGTAGTGGTCATCTATTTAAAAATTTTCGGACGTTGTTCATTTTTGTGGATTTCCAAGAGTTGCGTTAGTCTACTGCAAAAGCATCCCGAAATAGGTGTTTTTCATTCCAAGATGATCCAGTAGCGTTTCCTATCACCTTCTACGTGAAGGTGCAGTTGTATAGTGGTTCTTCATTATTCGATTAAATTTGTGCATGAATTTGGCTTTATCTCACCAATTACGCGTCAGATGTTGGTTCTCAGGGCTTCAATAAATTGTGGATTATCTGCATAGACTTGATCTTTCACATAGTCCCACAGAAAATAGTCTAACGGTGTCAAGTCACACGATCTAGGCAGCCAATTCACCTCAAAATCACGCTTAATTATTCGATCGGAAAATTCCGTTCGTAATGAATTCAATGTTTCAGTGGTAGTGTACCATTTGGCATCGTCCTGTTGAAACCACATATCACTGATATCCATATCATTAATAATGGGCGAAGAGAAATTTGTCAACATCTCCCGATAATATGTTATATTCTGAACCAGTAGACTTCAATTAATCTACCTAATTTTTAATGGCGGTTTCAGAAGGACGGTTATAACGGCCGAAAATTTCGAAATTTTGGGATATGTAATTTTCATGGATCTACCATTTTTGTAATAGATTCCAATTATTTCCATGCGATTTTTGATTGAAATTAAAAGCATTATGATAAACTGCAGACTTTCTACTTGACATGTGTCAAAAATCAGAATAACAAAACTGTTACCACATCCGAAATTGCCCCTATTAAAGAACAAAGTCTTTGTCGAAGAGCCCTGCATCATGAACATCTAATTGTTATTGTTATTAATCACAGTCAATAACAATGATCTATGTAACTAATGGCTAATAATTAATACATTTTAGCAAATTTCATATGTTAATTAATTGCAATATAACAACTAATTATATTTTCACTATCATTATTACTGATTATAATTCTTACGGGGCCGTTATAATTGTTTTTCTATAACAAACATATTAATGATGTTGTAATTAATTATTTTGCGAATTAACAGCAATAAATAATAAATGAACATAAATAGATACAATAATTGTTAATTAATTATAACTGGGTGACGTCAGATATTATTTGATTTATAATATTAATGTAAAAGTTAATATTATTGGGAGGATTTTACTTTCTGATTTTCTCATATGTTGACCTTAAACTATAATTTTTATAATCCAAACTATTACATTGTCGTTATTACTTTATGACTACAATATTACCCATGTTTTAAAATAATTTTATTGGCCTTTGCTACTAAGTCTACCTGAATCAGTTGAGACGCGATTACACTCCACCTTAAAAAGACGTGGGTAACACTCACATCATGTAGGATATGCACCCTAATAACTCACATAGACTTCGAAAATCGGTTTGTTTCCCAAGGCAAACTAACAAAGCACACTAGAAGGCTGGTTCATACTTTCAATTAAGCACACTGATATCTACCAGGTCTAGAAGTATGAAACCGGAATTTTTTGCAAAAGTTAAACGTCTGTTGCATGAAAATGATCAAAAATATTTTGTACAAAGTAATCTCCATTGCTATTTACACATTTTTCTCACCTCTCCGGAAGGTGATGAATGCCAGGTCAATAAAACTGTTCGTCTTTTAAATCAAACCAGTTATCCAGCCATTCTCGTACATTTTCGTACGAAGTGAAGCGTTTTTCAGCGAGAGCGTGGCCCAGTGATGCGAACAGATGATAATCCGACGGAGCCAAGTTTGGAGAATAAGCGTCATGCGCCAGTATTTCGCAACTGAACGTTTCGATCGTTTCCTTTATCCGTTTCGCTGTGTGTGATGGGGCATTATCGTGAAGAAAAATGACTTTGTGTTGCCTTCTTCGATAATCCGGTCGTTTTTTCTTGTAATGCTCGATATAAATCGATCATTTGCTATTGGTAGCGACTCGTCTTGACAGTTTCACCAGGTTTTAGCAGCTCATAATAGATAACACCCTTCTGATCCCACCAAACGCACTTTTTCGGTGGTTTTCCACGATCTTCGTTTCTCACATCAAAATTACCACTTTTGAATTTTTTAAACCACTCGAAACACTGTGTTTTGCCCACAGTATGTTCACTGTAAGCTTCAACAAGCATTCGATGCGATTCTGCAGCAGTTTTCTTCAAGTGACAACAAAAAACCAGTGCTGTCCGCAAATCGTAGTTCGTAGGCACAAAACTCGACATGTTGATGCTTGTAGTAAATACACTGGTATATCGAATTTGGGTTGTTGTCTACTGAAAATCTTTCTTAGCTGCTAGAGGGAGAAGATGGCGCTACAGAAGCGGTCGTACGGTCCCTAAACTGATGGCAAGCACCATCAATAGGGAAATTCCGGTTTCATACTTCTAGACCTCGTAATATTCTTTAAAAGCTTGAAACCCTTATTAAATCCACAGTACTAAAAATCCCATACTCTCGGCCTATGGATTGAAACTACAGATGACAATATAAGACAGACTATAAGGCCCCGAGACATCGGAGTCGCCGGTCATACAGTCTAGTCTTATAGTCTAAGTGGCAACAGATAAACATAGATTGAGTAATAGATTCTATATTTTTTTCCGTGAGATATATACGTTTTTTATGACCTCAGGTACGCAAACTGAGAGAATCTTTGCCAACAACTACAGCTTTTTCCCTAATAAATTTTGAAGCGACATGCTCTTTCTAATAATCATTTAACGTATCTACAAGTCGGGGTTATTGCTTTTAGGCAGTTTCTTTACTTTTGAATTATGAGAACCTAAAAATCCATTTGAAACTGTTATTTTTGTTGCCAACTCTTTCTTTACTCCTGGTGCAACTATATTATTGAAATGGCTTATAAATTTACCTGTCAAACATATGTAGCACTTGTATATTTCTCCTGTTGATGTATTGGGTGATCTTGTACTTTTAGGAAGTATGATGTCTTCGTAATTTGGCATCGCTTGGAGTGGCCTCCTGCAATTTTTTTTTTTCTCTTTCGGATAAAGTCAACCGACATGTAGTACAAATGCTTGTAGGCAATCTGCTGTCATTCAAGTCGTACTTTTTTTAAGTAACTTCTTAATCAATTTTTCATGATTTTCTGTTAATCGAAAGTTACTAATCTTTTTCTTTCCAATAACCAGTTTTTTCCACGTGGCCCACAAATTTTGCTTCGATTTTCTTCGTGGAAGCATTTTGTACTTGGATGTGCAGACATAGTGGCACTGCGATCACTACTTTGCTTCGATATATTGTACATTATCACCGTTGACTCGACTGACAAATATTAAACCAAAAACTATTCAATGTCGGGTATTTGTATGTAGGAGCACATTTGATATAAGTTGAATCCACGTGCTCATGCGGACGAGCAACTGATTGTTTTTTTTTTTTTTGGTAAGGAGGAAAAATGGCGAAATATTTTATAGACGTTGTACAGGACTCTTCTAGAACAGGTCTAGGCATATCTTTTAAAACCAAAAAAAACCCCTCTCTCGAACCAGTACATCGCCCGCGGAACCGCCTTTCGGCTTTAAACTTTGTGGGCAGTTGATTCTAGCTTAAAGTCGCTTACGACTCTTCCGTCATCCGTTCGCCCGGGACGTCAATCAGGGAAGGAATAAGAAGGTTCCTCTCCCGGTCGATGCGGATAGCAAAATCCGCCGAAGACGCAGGACCGCGGGTGCAGGCCCCGATGTGGTTTCTACTGGCCCCCGTTGTTGCCGCGCTCTGAACGCCCATCGAGCTCCCTCGTCTCCATCACCAGGGTGACGAATGACTCGATAAGCATCCATATCTGTTCAGACTGGAGCATGAAAGAGACCGTCGTGTCAGGAGTGAGTTGTGCGCCCACTGCCCGACCGACAGCCACCCTTTCCGGTCCCCACCTGGCACAGACGAAGAGCGTGTGCTCTGCATTTTCCACAAGGATCCGCAGTATCAACACGACTCATCGTCTCTTTTCTTGAAGCGCTTCAGGTACGTATTACAGAAACCATGGCCCGAAAGCGCTTGCGCTAGGTAAAAGCCAACTTGACTGTGCTTTCTATCCAGCCAGGTAGCGAGCTCCGGGATCAGACGGTGTGTCCATCTCCCGGATTGGTCACCATGCTATCTCGTCTGCCATTTCTCGACGACTACACGGAGAGAAGAGAACGCAGCTGTCATGTGCGCGGGACAAAGCAGAGCTGTGTTCTGACGAAAATGTACGATTGGATACAGCTCAGCTATGTCCTCGCATAGCCAGAATGTGTGAGCGCACATCTCTGCTTCGCGCTGGGCACACGCCGTTCGGACGAAGCAGAGCTGTGTGCGAACAAATGAAGGCTTCGTCTAAACACAGCTCCACTGTGCCCTCGCACTCCTCTACTTCGTGCTAAACACATCGTGCGTGTGCGCCACGTTTGTGTATATGTAATGCATTGATCGGCATTTACCTGCATAAAAGTTTCATATTTATCGAACCAATTTTCATAATTTGAGAATTATTAAACTCTGATATCATAATTGATTTATAATTTCAATGTTAAACTGAAAATATTTAAAAAAGCGAATAAAGAGCAACAAAGATTTAGTTGCGTTTGACACGACAGAGATACATTTCTATATGAAATACAGGCAACATATAAAAGTATAAAATCAAAAATGTTGTATGTGATAGTTTTTATTAAAATCTGAGTATTTTTAATTAAAACTTGATTGCCCAAAAATGTTCCGTTCTGTAATGAAAAAAAATTTGAGCTATACGTTCCTGTGCGGCAACAAATTATTATATTGACCTAATTATTTTTCGATTCGAAGCAAAGAACAAATTTAACTTCGGCCTATAACGTACAGATCTTTTTATTTAAAATCGACTATAAATACGTAGAAACAAAAACTTTTATCAGTGGTTTAGTATTGACGCATTAATTGCAGAAATTTTGTATTTTGAATGATCGTTATACGCACCTTTAAATTCCTCAGCAGGACCAACCTATGCTTCTTCCAGTCTACGAAGAACCTGCCCCCCTGAAGACTTCCTCCTGAAGGCTTCCAGGACGATCTCCGGGCATGTCCCGATCACCTCTTTGAGGATCTCGTTTGGCACCCCGTCGATCCCCGGCGCTGTATTTGCCTCAAGCCTCCCACCCGCTCTCTTCAGTTCTTCGAGAGTGAAGAGTTCTTCGCGCCGGTCCACGCAGGAGCCTCGGTCCTATCTTTGGAACGGCTTTACGTGTGGAAATAAACTCTGCACAATGTACTTGACTTGATCGGCATTATCCAGGCCTGGGGTCTCTCTTGTAGTCACCAATCTCTTAGTGACTATTTTGAAGGCGAGACCCCATGGGTCCTTCTCGACTTCCCCGATCAAGTCTTTCCAGCACTGAAGTCGGCTTTTCTTTATGCCTTGCCTCAGAGCTGATTTCGCTTTTTCCCATGCCTCGCGTAGCAGAGGATCACCCTTTAAGCGGGTAAACCTCCGCCGCGCTGTAAGGCATTTTCGACGCAGGACAGACAACTGGTCGTTCCACCAGTGCATCGAGTCCCTGGTACGCCCGTGCCCGAGGCGAGGCATGGAGTGGTCACACGCTGCGATCACTTTCCGCCTCGCCGCTCGCACAGTGTCCTCCAACGACCAAGCAGACTCTGCCCAACCACGCTCATCGTTGAGCCTGCTTTCTTCAAGGTGATCGCGAAGTTTGTCTCTGCTGAGTCGTTTTGTATTCCAGGAGAGGCTCCTCACCTTTCCGCCCTTAACGTATTGACTGGGTGACGCCGTTCGTGGATGCTAAATTTAATGCACTGGTGGTCACTCAAGGTTATTACCTCGAGGACGCTCCAGTCGCCTATCCTTGAGGGACGACGAGGCGCGGCAATCATTAGGTCGATAATCGACCTCCCCGCTCCTCGTCTGAACGTCAGATCCCTGCCCCGATTCAATACAATCAGGTCATTTCTAGCGATCATCTCGCTGACCAAGATCCCTCTCCTGTCCAGACGGGATTCTCCCCACTGGGGCGACTTACTATTGAAGTCGCGCGCAATAAGGGACCGCCCACTAGCCTCTTTGAGGCTTTCCTCAAGGAGGAGGATCTGGGTCTCAAAGATCTAGAAAGGATCGTTGGGGGAGAAGTAGCAGCTGTACACACGTATCTCCGCCACCTCCACCCAAACGAACCCCGGGTCGGTCTCCAGGAAATTCGCGATGCTCAAATCAGGGCTACAGACAAGGATCCCAGCCTCCCTTGATGCATCCTAGTACCAAGCTGAGTTTTCGGACCATTTGTGTTGCTCACTAATCAACAACACATCGGCCCTCCTCTCCCTGGCTGTCTACATCAGAAGGTTCTGAGCTTCCTTCCCTTTCCAGAGTTTGAGCTGTTGGAACTTCACTTTCCACCCCTCAACCTCCGGAGCTCCGCCCTAAATATTGGGCAAAAACCACTCCCCGAAGCATGGACGACATCTTTTTCGCCCCTATCAGCGCAAGTCAGGCATCGACGGGGAGCCTTGCACTCCTTAGCCACGTGCCACTTGGCGACATGCTCTCGGATGCGGCAGTTCACCCACCCCACCCTTAGCCTACCGAGCAGGAGCAAAATCCGGGCGTCCGCCTCGGATATGCGGACCACCGCAGTCTGCACACCACCGAAGCGCTTGTACAGCCTGCACTGGTCCCCGAGGTCTGGCTTGCCCAGCGCTATGCATAGCGCGGAGACAACCTCTTCTCTTGCGACGGTCTTTTCGAGGTTCCTAACTTCAAGGGACCTCTTCGAGACCACAGATTTAATTTCGGCCTTCTCCCCGACCACCTGGTCGAGCCCCTTCTCGAAGGCGGAGACGTCACCCCCCTTTTTGAGGACCAGGAGGATCTCCTCCCTCTTGGTTCTCCGTATGGAGAGGACCTCCGCTTCTTCAGTTTGGGGTTTACCTTCACCTTCATAGCTTTCAGGATCTCGGCGTAGCACTCTCCGTCCTTCGCTGACACCCTGATAGCGTCGCCCGACCTGGCGGCCGGAGAGCGCCTTGGCAACTTCCCCTTTGCTTTAGGATCCTGCGCGGAAGGCATGGGAACTTTTTTCTTTTTTTTTCTTTTGCACCAGCTGCCATTCCCCATCCTTTTGTGTGGTCTGGCCTCTGGTGGCCGCAGCGTAAAATGGCGCTGTGCCGCCCTTCCCTTTTTTGGGAAGCCGATCCTCGGGAGGAGAAGGGGCAACCCTCTTCTCCCCCTTTGTCAGCTTTCCAGGGGTAACTCACAGAGACGCAGAGCGCAGACTCCGGAAGATACCCATTTTTTGTGAGGCAGGGTGGGATTCCAGCTTCTCCTAGGATTTCCATCCCGCTTTCTAGAAGGCATTTCTGGGTGTTGAGCGTTGCGCTCAACACCTCTGTGGCCTCGTTTACGCTGTCCTTCACGTGGACAGGGTTATTATTATCTGTAATAAGGAATTTAAGAATGGAAAGGGCTGAAATAGTTAAAAGTTACAATTCATTTGTCAATTCATGCCATTTTCAGTTAAATATGAACTTTAAAGGAAATGTAAATTATCACGGGACTAGGATGACTGAAAAGTAAAAGCAAGCAGGAGAACGCAAGTCTTAAATGAATAATTTGACAAATGAAAAATATTGAATAATAGTACGTTAGCCCACACATTCATTTTCAGCTCTATTTGGCTACGTCGTGAGATAAGAATACATTAAAAATCAGACTCACAACTCGAAAAATCTCTCAAATACGAGAATCAATGATTTGTAGTTTTTCCATAGATTCTAAATAGTTTCCATCTAGTTTTTCCATAGTTTGCCGATACACGTATTCCCTCCCAAAATTCCCTATTATGTTTTTGTTAAACACATAAGTACCACGGTACTTCCATAGAATAAACAAACTTGGATAGCTACAAGTTACCATAACCAGTGAATACGATATTTCTGTAAAGGATCTGAACCATTGTTTTTTCCCATTATGAAAAATATTTAAGGTTATAACGGGTGACTTCCGCTGAAATGAAAAAATAAAATAAAATTTTTATCAAGGCGGACCCGTGGATTCGGGATTACCCTCGGCGTCACCGGAGTTACTTAGGCGGCTTTTTTAATGAGCGCCTCGCGTCTTCCGACGCCATATTTATGAACTTAATGAACCTGAAAATATAAAACTTTGCATGCAAAAAGAAAATGGTAAAGTAAAGTAACAGGATTCCGGCTTGGGCTGAATGGATTCGGGAATTTGGATCAGGTATCTTTTCAGGTTAGGAAGGGAGACTTAACCTGAAACATAGAAGCTCTAAAAAAAAAGAATTAAAATAAATTAAGCGGCATAAAAAAAAGCACTGTCTACAGTCTATTTAATAAATGGGCAAAGCCCTGGCTCGATACAAAATCAACCAAATAATTGTTGCCAAAAATGGCGTACAGTGTCTAAGCTTAATATGCTATTGGAAGTGAGGTAATCATCGAAAGAATTTTTTTTCCCATTTATTGAACGTAATGAATAACTCTTTCGAAACGGGAGGGTTTAAATTGCAATTATACAATGTGTATAAATATGGTACATTTTTTATCTCGATACTATTCAATTTTAGAGAATAATAATAATTGCGGAGAGAATAATAATTACAATTTTAGAGAGAATCGCAATAAATTTTGTTCGTGTTGCCGACTGTTTCGAACTCAAAGAAAGTGGCCATTTATTGATAACCGTTTCAGTGCTGTGTTTTTGTTAAAACTTTTGACAAAATAACGCGAAAAAATGTGGACGCAGATAATGGCAATTATTCCCCAAAGCCCCTCAATTGCGATCGGCAAATATTACCTCCAACTGTCCCCAAAATGTTTTCTGGTCAAAGACACAAACCGGATAAATTTCGTTTAGGACCATGCACGAACCAACATCTACCCGGTTCTTATCCGGATTCTAACCGAATATGCACTGGCATCATTTGCAATCTTGATTAATAAAAATTTAATGAAAATTTTTGATTGAAAGTTAGTCCTAGTTAATTTTTTGTAATAAATCAAATTTTCAGCAATTTTTTTCTATTGATTTTTTATTTTATTTTTAAAAATTATTAAAAGTTAATAAATTATAAATATTAATTTAGTTAATCACTTTCAATTTAAAATTTTCTATTAAAAAATCTGCTTATTAGATTTGGTGCACAACGTATCCTATCTAATACGCGACTAGTGATCCTCCGATAATGTAGGCAGTGACGAAAATTTAGAGCTCGACTAATTAATTTGGAATCATTTACAGCCGCAAGGCTGAGCCACTAGGCGATATAAGGAGATCTTTCTGTGGAGAAGGAGATGTCGGACACCTGTGTAGCTCAGTGGTTATAGCAGTCGACCGGCAATTGAAAGACCTGGGCTCGAATCCCAGCGCAGTCGGGGGCGTCTTTTTTTCCACAGAAGGATTTTCAAATTCTTTCACGGAGAAAAATAGTTAAAGTAATTTTACTCAACTCTGTCGATTAAACTTGGGACATAAGGACATTTGAACATCTATTAAATCCTAGTCGGGTAAAAGCAATTTGATATATACCTAATTCATCCAAAGTGAATAACAATAAGCGTTACATAGGGAATAGTAAGGAGTTGAGTAAAACGATATCGACGAATAGGCACCAACATGCGTCAGTGGGTTAACATGAAATGTATAAGTATATCACCGACGCTTGAGGTGCTTCAAACCGTAGTTGGGTAAAATGAGCATCGGGCGTATTATTTGAACTGGCAATGGTATGATTCTCTTAAATAAAAAAAAATTCTTACCTCGAGCTTGCCAATAGTCATCCGGTACATACATAAACAACATACAAATTCATTCGCACCATCCAGACGTAGTCAATCACATTTCAAATCACAAATACATTTAAACATATAACCTTACATATATAAACCTAATAACTACACACTTATATATAGTATTATACGCTTTCGTCGAATCACGCACACGCTCGCATACAATGCTGAGATATAAAACTTGGAACTTTCTTATATAGTTACTGCCTGAGTTATTCAGAGCTTGTGAGAGTAAGTGACGTCAATAACATTTTTGAGCCTTACTCAAGTAAAAATAAATCAACTTTTTTCATAAATGATTAATAAAATATTTTTAAAAATTAATATAATAATCAATTATTATAACTATGATGATTAATATATATAATATAATTATTAAATTACATTTAGTATACATTTTTATCATACGACGTATGAAGTTTACTGAAACTAAATTTTTAAATGTACATTAAGAAATTGCATTATTATCAAGAAGTATTTTGTATAAAAACATTGATGACTTTGATTCATTTTTGAACATTTAATATATCACAAATAAATACAATGATACTAAATAACTTCTAACTTGTCCTTATGTCCCAAATTTTATCGGAAGTTGAGTAAAATTACTTCATCTATTTTTCTCCGTGTTAAAATATTATTTAGAATTATTCATATTTTTGAATTCACTTTGTAGCGTTAACGAATTATTATAGCTGTGGGTTTGGATTTATTTATGAAAGCACAAGTCTTGAATGTCGGGGCCCCGCATGACGCCAGCGCATGTTCGGTCCTGCTCGCGAGACGAGAGTCAACTGACTCCCTTGAATGGTGAGTCGTGAGTGAGTCACAGGGCATTACACATTTAATCTTATCATGAGAACCAATAAAGATATTTCAATTTTTCCCATTACTTGCCTGGAACATGCAGGGAGCTAGAGTTGAATAATAAAAATTTTCAAAAATTCGAAATTAGATCGGTCTTTCGTACACGCTAACTCTATCTTGCTATATTAAGAATTAATCAAATAAAAATCAATCAACGCAAAATTGAATAAGCTTCCCAATCGTTTTTAACAAATATGTTGCCTTTATTTTACACTGAGATATCTGCGAAAAATAGAGGCATGTTTTTAACCCTTTGCGAACGAGTGTCGGCAAATAGCCGCCCAAGCCTTTTTACCATTGCGGACGCGTGTCGGCATAAAGCCACCAAATTCTCGCGCTGCGGCTGGCGTACCTGTCGTCCACAGCGATGCTCGTCCATCGAGCGGCTCCGTCCGCAAAGGGTTAACACGATTTTTTTTAGTGTACAGGCAATTCTGGCCTGTACTGTATATACTTCATTGCCGAATTCTTATTTTAGAACTCATTTTCCAGGAGCGCAATGCAGCCACTTTGTTAATAGGCACATTAATAACAAGAACGTTTGGAGTGCTAAGAACAAAAGATCATATAAATTTAACAATGCATAATAAAATGTCTGGAAAAGTTTTTTTCGGAAAATACATAGACTTGTTGCCATTCATGTTAAAAACATTACAGAAATTTCTGACAGAAGATATTGCACTAATTAATTCGTATATACAACCGATTTTATTAATGGGTACGAGGTTGTTACCAGATAGCTGTTTAGAGAAATCACATTCTGCTTGGAAGGTTTGTATGTATTCAATATGTAAGTGCTTCTAAATATGCAATTGACTAAAACGTCTATTTATGAGTAGGTCTTTACCAGGGTATGATTTGTACCTTGGTGCGCAGTGGTCGCATAATGGTTTCCTTGCGGCTCCTTATAGTTACTATTGTCCATCTGATTCTAAGTTCCGCAACTGTCATTAATATGAATATATAAATTTGCAATTATATCCCTGGTGAAAGCATCAAATAGACATTTATTCCCAGCCAATCCGTAACACGTTTTCAATCTCATTTGTTACAAATAAATTGAAAATTAATCCGCCTCAATCCGATTTAATACAAATCAACCCAAACACGAATTAGTCTAGTCTGAATTTTAAGTCCGAGTCAATCCAAATTCGGTTTCATCAGGATTGAAAATTCTGATCAGTCTAATCCGGGTTTGGATTGATTCGGATTGACTCGCATTGAGACGGATTAATTTCCAACTGATTTGTAACAAACGAGATTGAAAACTTTTTATATTGATAATTGTGAACTTCAATCTATCCTCTTACTAATTAGTAGTTGCATTTCATTTCCACTGTAGTATAATAGTGCTTGTGTGTATATTTATAAAATTTTGCGAACTCCTTATACTTTTGTTATTTTTTTCTTGGTAATCTTAATAGTTAAAATTTTCGCAAATCTATACAGGGTATATATACAGGGTGAGTCACATAAAGTGTTACAGAGCGATAGCACTCAAACTATTGATCATATCCAAAAATGTTTCAGACAAAAGTTCCAGTGTTCACGAAGGCCGTTAAACTGGACTAACCTATTTTTTATCGGTGGAGGCGCTAAAGCTACGTCAAGGTCAACTCCACTTTTTAAAATGGAACCATGTATTTTTTTTCTATGACATTATTACCGATTTTAAGACGAATTCGGCGACCTACAACACAAGGTCATTCTAGTCACACAAAGTATGAAAATAGTCGAAAAATCATTTTAATTTCTTTCAATTTCTTACGATACCCATGATAATACACATAGATAGGGTATTGTTGACATCGACAGAAAGTAAGCATTTTCTGTTGACATATCAGTTAGTCACGCATTACCTTCTAATGTGAATATATCGAAACGCGAAAATGAGCGATTTTCAAGAATATTTTGATATGTTGATGGTGCTGGGGGAATGCCGTAAATATTACAGAAACGCCCAAGATTTGTATGCGTCTGGTTATCCAGATAGGCAACAAAAATCGCACATGGCTTTTAAGCGATTAGCTGACCGTTTTTGTCGCTTCGGTACAGTGAAACAAACACGAGTCAAACGTCGTATGCCATTGCATCGGGATTTGTACGGCAATGATTTCCTAAAACGCGTCAATTTCTGTAATTAGATTCGTAGAAAAATGCGCACAGATGTCTCATTTTTGAGTCATGTGCTTTTTTTTGATGAAGCTAACTTCGCAAATACGGGGAATGTGCATAATGGGGCAAATGAGGTAGACCCAAATCAAGGTTAATGGATCCTTTAAAAGTGAAAATTCCGATATGTTTCGATTTTTCGATTATTTTCACACTTAGCATGACTAGAATGACCTTGTGTTGTAGGTCGCTGAATTCGTCTTAAAATTGGCAATAATGTCATCGAAAAAAAATACATGGTTCCATTTAAAAAAGTGGAGTTGACCTTGACGTAGCTTCAGCGCCTCCACCCATTAAAAAGCAGGTTGGCCGAGTGTGACGGCCTTCTCGAACACTGAAACTTTTGTCTGAAACATTTTTGGATATGATCAATAATTTGAGTGCTATCGCTCTGTAACACTTTATGTGCTTTATGTACTTTATGTATATTCTGTTTTGTTAACTTTTGTACTTCATATCATCTACATATAAAATAATATAAAATATATAAAATAAGAATATGAAGATTATTAGTTGATGAGTAACTACGAAGAACCTGAAACGATCTGCTAAGGCCTCGGTGGCTTGACCCATTAACGCCCAAAATCGCAGACTTTTTTACTCATTTTTGGCCATTGTTGCCAAAGCGAAGAAGGGAATATATCATGACCAAACCTTGTATACTTAATACTTTTGGGTCTCCTCTTTCGATTTATGAAATCAAAATTACATTACCGTGCACTGGGAAACCAATTTGACGAATTTTATTCAAAAAAGTACCGAAAATTTGAATTTTCTTTTTATTCTTATTTTTTAAATGGATAGAGCACATGGCACATAATATACCTATTAGTTAGAAGAGTGTGAATACTCTGTCTTTCTTTCCGAAGACGGCCGAACCGATCGAACTCACACACACAATAGACCTCTACAGTGCGATGGAAAGAGAGAAAAATATGGGAAGAGTCCTATCGGCTCGTCGCCACTTGTCCTGCTTCTTCTCTATAATTTACGTTTGGCGGTAGGCCCATCTCCCGGTCTGCTCACCATGCCATCTCATCTGCCATTTCTCGACGAGTCTGTGCCTTCCATTCTTGCGGATAGCCTCCTTCGCGCGAGCGATTTCCTGCAGTTCGGTACAGGTAAGCTCCTTGCGGAGCTGAAAGGTCTCTTGCCTTTCCTCCGCCAATGAATCTATTGGCGGGACGCTCGCCAGAACCAACACAGCACTCGTCGCGACAGTTCTATATTCTGAAACTATTCTCAACGCAGCAGATCTCTGCGCCGTGAACAGCCTCTTCTGGATAGCATGGTTTTGCAGGGCATTAGCCCAGATCGGAGCTGCAGAAAGCTGCTTCGAATGCACCACGCTCGCCACCAGTCTACTTTTTGCTTCCCTGGGTCCACCAATGTTTGGCATAAGCCGAGCCAAGTTTGCACCACATTGGATGGCTTTGGCAGTTGCGGTCCTTAGGTTTTCGCCAAAGCTAAGCCTACGATCTAACTGCACTCCCAGGTACTTTATACTTATTTTCCACTCGACCTCATGCTCTCTGAGAGCGACCTCGGGTACTGAAAGGATCTTATGTCCGTGACGAGCAAAGCCTCGGTTTTCTCAGGGGCCATCTCCAGGCCTCTACTATCCAACCAACGCTTCGCCCGCTGCAGACTTTCATTGATTCTCAGTTCTGGGATTCCGACGTCATCCGCGAAGCCGATGATACTCGTTCCAGCAGGTAGGTCCATGCGCAGGAAATCGTCATACATGACGTTCCAAACGAGTGGACCCACCCGCGACCCTTGAGGGGCGCCACATGTCATCTCTTCTTTGAGAGACCATTTGTAGCCTTGGTATATCACCCATCTGTCGCTCAGATAGTCATCTATCATTCGCAATAGGTAGTCTGGAACCTTTTTCCGCACCATCGCCTCGATGCAGATGTTCCATCTCGCGATATTGAACGCATTGCGTATGTCAATGCTGATCAACGCGCAGAATCCCTTACGCTTACCAGTTCCTTTTCTTGCATTTGTGGCGATGTTAACCAGAGCTTGGATAGCGTCCACAGTGGACCTGCCTTTCCTGAATCCGAACTGGTTTCCCGGAGACCGTTCTCCCCGACCAAGAGGACCCGAAGCCGTTGTATAATCAACTCCTCCAGAAGTTTCCCCATCGTATCCAATAAACATATTGGTCTATACGATGAGGCATCCCCTAGAGGTTTGTTGCCCTTCCTCAGCGGGACCAACCTCTGCTTCTTCCAGTCTACGAAGAACCTCCCCTCCCGAAGACAGGAATTGAAGGTTCCTAGGAGGATCTCCGGGTATGCCCCGATCACCTCTTTGAGGATTCCGTTTGGCACTCCGTCGATCCCCGGCGCTGTATTCGCCTTAAGCCTCCCACCCGCTCTTTTCAGTTCTTCGAGAGTGAAGAGTTCTTCGCGCTGGACCACGCAGGAACTTTGGTCCTTTCTTTGGAACGCCCCACGTGTGGAAACAAGCTGCGCACAATGTACTTGACATTGGGCCCTTGGCTTGCCTGCGCTTGCGGCGGGGCATCGAGTAGTCACAAGCTGCGACAACCTTTTGCCTAGTCGAGCGCACATTGTCCTCCAACGACTCAGCAGGCTCGACCAAACCAAGCTCATCGTTGAGCCTGGTCGTCTCGAGATGGACTCTAAGTCTCTCCCTGCAGAGCCGTCTCGCGTTCCAGGAGGGGCTCCTGGGAATCCTTCCCCCTTCCGAGGTTGAGCTGCAGGAACTTCACTTCCTGCCCCTCGACCTCCGGAGTTCCTCCCGGAACACCGGGCAAAAGTCGCTCCCAGAAACATGGGCAATATCCTTTTCGCCCCTATCACTGCAAGTCAGGCACTTCGGCAGGGCCTTACACTCCTTGGCCCGATGCGTTAAGTCACCGCACCTCCAGCAGGCATTCTTTCTACTGGGGTGGGTGCAGCCCCACGAGATACAAGGTTTGGTCATGATATATTCCCTTTTTCACTTTTTCAATAAGGGCCAAAAATGAGTAAAAAAGTCTGTGATTTTGGGCGTTGATGGGTTAATTGGTTACTGCATCACTAATGTAAAATGGAAACGCTGAGCCAGGTATCTTCTTGTTCTTCTATTATTAGTCCGGAAGAACCATGAGTTTTCGATATTGAAATCTCTAAAAAAACCTAGACGTTAGACGAGTTTGAATAACATTCTTCAACAATGATAATTTGTTCCTTTTTCATTATCAGCTAATTTTTCTATTCACACCTTATTTAACTTATACTGCTCTTGCTTATTTACAAAGTTATATGTGCTACACACCGCTCTTTTGTCTGTATATCAAGCTTTCATAGTATTTCTGTTAAGAATTAATACATATGTCCCTATATTATCGGAATACCTTCACATGGTTAATATGTTTTACCAGTGACGCCTGTCTAAGGACGAAAATAGTTGCGTTATTTTCTCAAACCCTTGTTATATTAGACGATTTTTCTATTCTTTTTTCCTTTTGTAGGTGGTTTAGTATTTCAGCGCTGTGTCCGTTAGTAGAAAGGATCTAAATCGGCACCTTCAAATCATGTTTTTCGGCTAGGGTTGGGAAGAGAAGGGTTATGGTTAACCCGTGCGACTCTGCGAGTCTTGGGTCATCATGTGGTAGCTTCTCTGTCAGGCTTTCTTATGCATCTCAAAAGGCGGATATAGCCGCTACATTGCAGCGTAAACGATCTAGGTTACCCTGCTTTAAAAAGCCGTTAAAACCCGATAGAACCCTGTTGGAACATGGTTTCTACCTGGGTGTAAACGGAGTTGTACGTGGTTTTTCCAAATGGATCTTGCCCCGGATTTTATCTGGTCCTAAGAAAGGCTCTAAATGGTTCAAAAAATTGTTACGCTAGACCCTTTTAGACACCCAAAGCGCACTTAGCCAAATTTGTCAATCTATGTCTCTGCTATGAACCGTCAGTCTCGTAGCACTTTAAAAATCCTCTTATCTTCGACCCTATTCTCGGCGGGTTTCCAATGATTCTTAGGAAAAGGTTCAATAGGTTTTTTACGCTGGGTGCCAGGTATAACGAGGTTGTTGTCCAAAGGGGGGAAATAAGGAAAAGGATGGCGAGAACTAAGGTTAATTCAATGGAAACGGGCACTTAAAATAGTTAATAGCACTTTATTTTTGCGTACAAGTTATAATCACGTATTCCAACAAAATAAGCATAAGAGCGGACTGGACACAATTTTGATAGTCGGACGATCAAAAATTCCTCTGGTACAAAACGAGGCTAAAGGGAACAGAAAATCCTACAGCTGACGACAGTTTGACTACACTCGGCGACAGACGACAACGAACAGTCAAGACTCGTCCCCTCGAAGTTTCTCGGGGGATCTTGGCTCCGCTCGGGCCAAGGACGGTTCTTCCCAATATCACGGCCCGTATCCTTATTTCATGGTAACATCCATTTTACCCCCCCCCCCCGCGGGGGTTTTTGGTTTATCCTACTGGACGGTTCCCTCTTGATCTCCAACATACTTATAACGGAACAAGAACGACCAAAACAAAAATCAAACAAAAGGTGGCATCAAGACAGCTTCCGGTGTGGTTGGTGATTGAATTTTCCCCAATCATCGTCTGGCACCTCCAGAATTTTGGGATCGTATTGATCCTGCTGAAATTACTGTACCCCTTGATGTTGTCCGTATATACTTGAAATCATTTACATTTCATTCCCCTACACTTTTACCTTCGAGGTTTTTCAATTCATAAATTGTGTGGTAGATTTTTTCTTAATTATATAAGGACCTTCGTATTTATCGAAAAGTTTGTCTGCCTTATTATCCACTTTATTCGATAATTTGGTTGCTATTTTTTAAACTCTATCACCTACCTTAAATTCTATTGATCTTCTACGCAGATTATAACCAGTAGCCTGTTTTTCATTTGCTTCATCTAGATTCTTTTGGACCTCTTCCTTGATTATTTGTAGTTTTCTTAATCTGTCTTTCCATCTATTTACATTGCGGAATTCAATCTCATCATCCTTCTAGATGCTTTTCCTAAGGGATTTTTATGGTTTTAGTTCGCGGCCTAAGTTTAAAAATGGAGGGGTATACTGAGTTGATGCATTTTTGCTAGTTTTAAGTGCGAACTGGAGATCATCAACATTGTCATCCCATATTGCATGATTATTTTCAAGCATGCTTTAATTATACGCTTTATAGTCCTGTTATATTTTTCGGTAGGATTTGCTTGGGGGTAATATTTAGATGTCTTTGTATGTCCAATTCTGAATTTCACCGTTAATTCTTGTAGTGTCTTATTCACAAATTCTGTACCGCTGTCCGTGGGAAGAACCCGCGGAATTCCCCAACGCGATATCATTCGTTTGTGAAATTCGGATTTGATCTTCATTCCTTTAGCTTTTTAAATAGGAATAATCTCTGCCCATTTAGTGAAGAGATCTACAAACACTAATATATTATAACTTTTATTTTCTTTACTCGATTTTTAATTACAACTATTCCTAATCGGTTGATAATTTTATTAAATTAGAGGTTCAGGCATGAGAGTAGAAACGAGGATCCTTTGGTAAACTTATGAATTTAATTATATTTTATGTTCTGACTTCCCTTTTACATTTGCTTAGAGTTTAAACTTACATAAAAAATAAGACAGGGAAATCAGAGAGTTAAATGAGAGCTATTGAAATTCTTAAGATAGAACGTGTTAATTAAATTGTGCTTACTAACATCTGATATTCGTACGGCTAATAGTAATGATGTACGCAGACATCCGCTTATTGTCTAACTTAATTTATTAATGGCAATTATGGATGACCAACTTATACCATCTTCTCCCTTCAATATCGTGACTCATACATAAGCTATCCCTAACCGTGTGACAATATTGGAGATAATCTCCCTCTTTTTCTCAGTTCGTAAGATTCCCTCGGCTGTTAGGCTGCCGCAAACGTGAATCTCCAGAGTTCCTTTAGGGGAGAATCTAGTATTCTCACCTGAGTGAGGTCAGGGTGATTATAAGTTTGGTGCGAATCAAGACTCGTTTATTGGGCAACAACCCTATAGCCTGTCCTGAAAACTTACCAGTGAAGTGAATCTGAACTCGTCTAAAGGGCAGCAACCCTTTAGCCTGCTCAGAAAGCACACCTGAGGTGTTTGCAGCTCGCTTGCTGGAATGTCCTTTCTCAGCGCAGCATCCCTTTTTTATCTGTCTCCGGGCAGCCTCCCACTCTGTTCCACTCGCGGATGGTGGGGAGTCTCGCGTCTGCGCTCCGCGTAAACCCTACGATGCTTGTTACCAAGCTCGCGCGCCTACTCCGCGGTACGCGTGATTGCCCTCCGACAGGGGCTACATAATGTAGGCTTATAATATATTGGTTTTTCCCTTTTTTACTCTATGTATGCGGCCCCCTGATGTCAGCTGCTACCATGGTCCACGGCTCTTCAATGAGTCTCTTACCCATTAGTCCTATTTCTGTCTGATTGCTGGGTTTTGTCCTTTAACAGGTTTTGCAGTTTTTCACATACTTGATTACCTCCGAATACAACCCTGGCCAGTAATAGTATTGAGATATTCTTGCGTGTGTTTTTTCGGATCCTAAATGTCCTGATTGCAATTCGTAATAATTTTCTTTTTCATTTACTTTAAACCCAATGTATCTAATTTCTGAACAACCGAATTCACATTTATTTAGTCCTATTGTTAAATTTGCTTTTTTAATTTTATCTAATACTAGGTTTAAGTACTTTAGGTGATCGTTAAAATTTTGAGTTACAATAAAATTAGGTGCGCAACTAAGTTCCCGCTGTTTTTTTCATGAAAATGTAACTTTATTGTGAAAAAATGGTTAAAAATGAATCATTCAAAGAATTGCCCATCGTTAGATACAACTTTCGCCCATCTTTCTGGTAGAGTTCGAATACCGTTACGTTAAAAGTGTTCATCTTTTGAGGCTATCCACGAATCAAGCCATTTTTCGATGTCTTCATATGAGCGGAACTGCTGAACCGGAACACGTAATAATCGGACGGCGCAATATCTGGGGAATACGGCGGGTGGGGTAGGACTTCCCATTTGGACGTTTTCAGGTAGGTTTTAGCGGGTTTGGCAATGTGATGCTGAGCGTTGTCATGCTGTAGAATCACTTTTTCCTGTCTCTGCTCGTAATGTGGCTGTTTTTCGTGCAGTGCTCGGCTCAAACGCATCAATTTGTTGGATACCGTTCCCCAGTGATGGTTTCGTTCGGTTTCAACAGCTCATAATAATTAACATCAGCATCTTCGAAGGTTTTTGGCCTTCCTTCACGCGGACGGTCGTCCACATCGAAATCGATGTCTTTGAAGCGACGGAATCAATTACGGCACGTTATTTCACTTAGAGCTGCATCTCCGTAAACTTTTTGGAGCTCTCGATGCGTTTCAGCCGCCGTTTTCTTTGAATGACAGAAGAAAATCTACACTTCCCAAAAATGACGATTATTTGACACAAAATCAGACATTTTCACACAACCAAACGTATATGACGCCAAAACAAAATCACTAATATGTCAAAACGGTTTGTTTACCACATGTCTAAGCTTGGTTCATGACGTTTTGGATAGGTCAAAATCGACCAGCACTTACTGCTGGGGCCATCTATTGACAAACAGTGGGAACTTAGTTGCGCACCTAATAATGTCGTACAAAAAACAAAAAACATTTGGCTTCAAATCTGGAGTTATAACCTTACTATCCGTCTCTGGAAAGTTGCTGGAGCATTGGTAAGACCAAATGGCATCCGTTGAAATTAATCCATACCCTTTCCAGGAACTGTGAATGCTGTGATAGGTTTATAATTTTCTTCCAATGGTATTTGCAAATATGCCTACTTCAAATCTATTTTTGAAATGAATTTGGCCAATCGTAAGGTATCCAAAATTTCATTCATTAATGGAATTGAGTACAAATCTATCTTGGTTATTTTATTTACTTTTCTAAAATCAAGACAAAACCTATACTCACCATTTGGTTTTTTAATCATCACAATTGGTTTCGACCACTCGGAAAAAGAGGGTTCTGTTATTCACTGTTTTAACATATCGTCTATTTCATTATTTATTTTTTCTTTTACTTTAGGGCTTACATGATAGTATCTTTGCTTGATAGAGTCATGGCCCTGAACGTCTATTTTATGTTGCGTCAAGTGTGTCTGTTTTAGTTCTGTTCCTAGTTCTGGTATTTTGCTTTTCACTATTTCTTCTAATTCAGCTTGTTGACTTTCATCTAGTTCAACAATACCTTCGCATAGTTCTGTTGCGTTATCTTTTGGTTCCACTTGCTTAATGGGTTCACCCCCTATATTATTTAATAAAATTGTCCCGTTTCTGAAATTAATCCACGGGTTTTTATTCCTAATTCGGGGTTTTTCTAGATTCTACTTGTAGTCTTTTGTCAAGGTTGTTTTTTAGTTCTTCTTGTAATTTGCTAATATAAAAAATATCTGTCTACTGTTTCCCTATTATTGCGGTTTTTGTTACTGTCCTGAGTTTTTAGGGTGTGATTTTCTAGGATTTGGAATCTGTTGTGTATAGGAATGCTGAACAAGCTTGGGATATCTTTATAAGGGTTTGCTTTGGCATTTTTGACGCTTTTTACTTTTTGGGATAGATTTGAGTTATTGTATGTTTGAGTTTGAGTGAAATCGTTAGGGTTCCTTCCTACTACGGATTTACCATTTTCTCTTACGCTTTTTAATTTAATTTCTCCCCCAAATTTCGGTTTTGATTCCTTATTATTATTTTCTGCACCTTTCGTTTCTGATTTAATCCGATTGTTTACACTGGTTAGAATTTTATTATAACTATTTATTTTATTTTCCATAATTCCGTTACTATCCTCCTTACTTGTTTTTGTCGCCTTTTCCCTACCTGATGTAGTATTTTCTAAGCTTGGTTTGGTTAGGGAATGAAGCCTTGCCTCCATGTGATAGCGAGATGGTGGGCTTCGTGGTAGCCACCAAGTTCCGGTATCGTAATTTAGGGTCATTTTTAGGTTTTGAATCATCTCTGTCCCCAAAATTCTCGTAGATTTTAATTTAGGAACTAGTCGAAACGACATATATTTTACATCCTTACCAATTATAATAAGAATGACTACTTGTCCTATTATTGCTACGGTTTCTCCATTTGCTACAAATAGAGTTTGGGAGGTTGGTTCAGAAATAGGATAATTTAAATTTTAAATTTTTTCTAGTAATTCTTTGCCAACATATGAATGTGTGACCCCTGTATCGGATAATATTCTAAATAAGTTTCCTTCAAATTTTATCATTGAATGAAACCTTGTTTCATTCAATTCCTCGGTATCCGAATTTAAGTTTTCTGGCCTTCTGGTAATGGGTTTTGTTACCGTTGTTCCCATTACCCGCCTTTTTAGTTTCCCTGGTAGTGACTCAAATATGGACGTTCCCTTTTTATATAGAGTCTGGAACTCGAATATAAGAATAATCGTTTACTTACATTTCATTAATAAATTCTATAAAGTTAATTTGTAATAAAAAGAGATTTTATATGTTAAATTTTGTTTAACTAGCTAAATTGTTTATAATATTTGAGATTTTTAGAGATTAGGCACTCCGGGCTGATCACCTGTGAGTGAACTCATGAGCTTAGCATAGGGCTACTTCTTTAGTATCTCCTTTTGAATCTTTTTAGGTCGTCCAAAAATGAGCTGGGCTGTCTTCTTTGTTGTTTCTAAATGTGATTGGCCAATTACTCATTATTTGAAACGGGGTTTGGGTCATGCCAAAGGAAAAGTGTGTTGTTGGCCTTGTGTGATTGTTGTCACTTAGGTCTGAATCATCCTCTGTTTCTCGATTATACTGGTTTACCCGTGCACGTCTGGTTGACCTATTACAAATCGTTGCTCGGCAAGTTCTATTTTGATTTAGATTTTCTCCGATTTCCAATGGTTCACCATTATCTGAATCAAAATTTCTGTGGTTGTTCCCTCTTCTATTGCCGTAAATTTCCAATTGTTCATGTCCTAATTTACGAGGTTCCATTCTTTCCATGGATTGTACTGATTGTTTATTTATTACTTCATTTCTATTTCCGAAATTTTCTGATTCCGATTTTTCATAGTTTCTAAATTCTTTTTCCAATGAACTGTGGGCTGAAGGTTTAGCTGCTTTATTTATTCTTTTGTTTTTGCATTTTTCTTCTATTTCCATAATAAATTTTTCGCGTTCCCTAATTAACTGCTCATCATAATGTCCTATTAACTCGTTTGTTTCTATTAGAAATTAGTTATTTTCTTCTAGAACAGAGTCTATTTGAAATGTTTCATTACCATCTAGCTGGGGATTGGTTGATTTTGAAATGTCTGGAACAGGCAAATCTATACCGTCCCAGAATAGGGATTGGTTGGTGTTATTAGGGACTGCTCTCCTATTTTTGTTTGTTGTCTTGTCTCTCTTTTTTGTAGGGTCCCTATATTTACCTACATAAAGCCTCTGCCACGTCCTGCAGAGCCAGGCCCTGTTAACTCTAATGGGGGAATATGAAGATTTATGATTATTATTTTAGGCGTAGTACAAGTTGCGGCCAACTGTTGGCGCTACGTGTCGGCCCCGCTGCACCCCACCCCGCTCGCCTAAGTCTGCGTCTGTCCTCGCACATCCTCGTTTGGTCCTCGTTGCACTGCGTTGCACAAACGTCAAAAAACGTTGTGGTTAGAGGCAGTGTTAAACGGGTTAAACCCACTTGTGAAGAATCTAACCTACAAGGAAAATTACAAGAGCGGGTATCGAGTGTGCTATTTGCATTTTTGCGAGCAGGATTATTCATGTGGTCCGCGAAATGTGTTCAAGAAAAAAATAGTGCTCTCAGTGTTGTTGCCTAAAAAAGATGGGAATGAACTTACATTGTCTTATAATTTAAAAAACTGAGTATAATGATGAGTAAAATGGATATACTAAGTGAAAAAATGTATAAAAATATCAAAAAATTTATTGCTTAAACTTTCTGTATTTTATACGTGTTTTTCATTTAGTTTATCCATTTTACTGATCATTATTATCAATTTTAAAATTTTTCACATATATACAATCTATATATAACATACATACGTCACACATTGATACTTTTAGTTCAAGTTGCGGCCAACTGTTGGCGCTGTGCTTCTTCATATTTCTACCATTGAGTTAAGAGGGCCTGTGCAGAGCCGTTTATTATCTTAGGGATTGCTTCCGTGCTTCTCTGAGTTACCGATTGTCCCCTCGATACGCTACTAAAATTTATTCGGGGTTTGGTAGCCCTCTTGCTTCCTCAAATTTCAAATTTTCCTGATTGGGCTCTATTTCCTGGTCAGGTTGTAAAGGTCTAATATGCACCATTTTGTTTTTAATTCGGCCTGATCTAAGTATTATTAATTGAAATAATTATATTTTCCATGCAATAAATTTGATTTCCTAACTATGGTTGCTATTTTCCCCTTTGTACGTGTGTAGATATTTGGGGTTTGCAACTGCTCACGTCACTCCATTACAACCCGTACGTGTAACTATTTCACCTTACTGTACACACAGCTCTTTCCCGAGTTGATTGTATTCAGAACTTTTCTGAGTCGACTGTGCCTGGAATAAAATTTCCTCTGTGAAATAATATTTTAATTTATTTTATATCTAAATTCCTTAAGTGTTTATATTTTCGTCAAAAGTCTTATTTTCACCGAGGGATCCTTTGTTTACGAGATACCGCTCGACTTTATAACTGTTGACGGGCGAACGCGTACCGCTTAATCATTTAATTAATTAATTTGTCCTTATTAATTTTCTATTCCTACTTCTAGGCTAACTTTTTCTTTTCTTCTTTATTATTTATTATCTTTTATACTAAATCTCACTATTTTCGATATTTATGTAATTTTTCCTTTGTGATTTTATCTGTCTATATTAGCGATCGCTTAACTGCACTGTTTTCCCGTTTCAATTTCCCTCCTATTCGGTTTTCTAATTAAACTTATAACACTACATATATTTATTTTTAACAAAGTTAATGTAATATTAATATTAGAATTGAATATTTTCCTAACCTAAGTACGTAATACACAAATGGTTTTTTCAAAAAAATATAACTTACGACCAACACAAGCGTCAGAGTCTCAGTCTCGTAGCACTTTAAAAATCCTCTTATCTTCGACCCTATTCTCGGCGGGTTTCCAATGATTCTTAGGAAAAGGTTTAATGGGTTTTTTACGCTGGGTGCCAGGTATAACGAGGTTGTTATCCAAAGGGGGGAAATAAGGAAAAGGATGGCGAGAACTAAGGTTAATTCAATGGAAACGGGCACTTAAAATAGTTAAAAGCACTTTATTGTCACGTACAAGTTATAATCGCGTGTTCCAACAAAATGACCATAACAGAGAACCGGACACTATTTTAACAGTCGGACGACCAAAACTTCCTCTGGCACAAAACGTGGCTAAATGGAACAGCAAATGCATTTTGTATAATATACAGGTTTGAATTGGTGTTAGTCTTATTAATGTTAGTCTCCTCTGTATTATAAATAAGTAACAAATGGTGAACAGCGTTAGTTTGAAAATTTACTTTGGACTCAACATGTGACTAACAAAATTTAGATTTTAATATTTGAAAAAGTGTCTCAAATGTAAAAAAAGACTTCAATTTTAAGGTAAAACTTTGTTATGATAATTTTTGTTAAATTTGGTAATTATTGATTTTTATATAACATTTTTGAAATAAATATAGCCTGATGAGGTTAGCGACACAAGCTAACGAAACGTCGCCCATGACAGATCATTGACCGACGACAACAAACAGTCAAGACTCATCCCCTCGAGGTTTCTCGGGGGATCTCGGCTCCGCTCGGGCCCAGGACGGGTCTTCCCAATACCGCGCCCTGTGTACTTACTTCATGGTAACATCAATGTAACACCTGTTAGATGCCCATGCCTTCGATTCAAGAGATCCCTGATAGAACGACTTTAGACCTCTGTAGACACCCAGAGTACACTTTGCCAAATTTGTCAATCTATATCCCCGCTATAACCCGTTTAGATCCTGTTAGACGTTCATACCTTCGATTCAAGAGATCTCTGGTAGAACCACGGTAGATCCGTTTAAATACCCAGAGTAAACTTTGACCAGATTTGTCAATATATGTCCCTTCTAGAGATCGTTTAGACCCTGATAGACGCCCACACCTATAATACGTTAAATACCTGATACAATCACGCTAGACCTTTTTAAACATCCAAAGTGCACTTTTGAAAAATAATTTTTATATACTCATCCCGAACGGTAGCCAGGTATACCCTGTTAGGTCCCGTTTTCCAATTAAAATAATATAATTTGAGTACCAATTACCCATGTAGAACTCGCTTACACCCGGATTGCATTCCACAATTATGTTATAATTTCCCGGTAGAACCCAGTTAGGTCCGGATAAAGTGCCAGAACTTATGATGGGAACCTACCTGGGTTCTAAATGGCGTTTCACCCGGTTCCAATCATGGTTTTAACGGTTTTTTCAAGCAGGGTATCTTGCTTTATGTTTGGAATCGATAGACCTGAAAAAAGGAACTTTTTGTTGTGGCTTCCGTTCCATCTTCGTTCACATCTACGCCCACCCTCCGTGCGACCATATTGCCTTTGTGAACTCAGATGTGGCTGGTCAGTTACTTTTTGGACTCCTGAAGTAAGTCAAAATCAAGTCCGACAAGCGGGCTCTTGGCCACAAAATAGTGTGATAGTCTGAACAAGTTGGTATTTGTTACCTGTTCTAATTGATTCGGTGGCCATTTGACTCAGTCCAGGGATTGTCTAGTTTACGACTCTAAATTTGTCGTTATGAAGTTTAGTTATTGGAATAACTGTGGCTTTTATAAGACTGGGGATTGCTTCCGCGAACAGAGTAGGATTCATTGTGGTTGATGTTTTGGACTCATCTACCCAGTCACCGGGTGGCACAGCTAACCGTCTTAATGAAGTGAGTCCTTTTCTAACAAATTGTTACACATATGTGGTTGTAGTTGTAAATGGTTCTAGAACTGTTCTAGATTTGAAACGGAACAGTGATTTAGAACTTTGTGACACTTTTATGACAGAAAGATTCTAGGACTATGTAATGGCGTAACTTTGTAACAGTCGTTATGAAAATGATTATCAATTTTATTTTATAACTATTTCGTAACTCTCATTATATTGTTACTTCTATTCTCTAGAACGCTAGTCGTTAGAGGTCCGTGTTTACAAGTGATCAATTTTTCCTAAATTATTTTGCCTCAAACTGGAGTGGGGTGCATTAATCGATTTGAGGGTTGATATAAAAAGATTCAATGCACGTTTATTTGTCTAGAGGCTGTTTGGTAATCTCTTCGATGTTGAATAAGAATCAAATTGGCAGCTGTCGAAAATGAATTTTATGTCCTCTGATAGCACTGTTCGGCATTCTAAGTTCACGTGCTATTTTGTTAAGGAGATCGTCATGCGTTTTTCCGTATATTTTTGGATAAGCAGCAATTTCTATATCATGCCTCGCCATTCAAGTCCCGACTTTTGCAAGCAGCGTTTCATTGTCATTAAACTCACCTTAACTTTCATTTTCAAATGCTATTTTTGAGCTTGTCGCAGAGTTAGTTGAGAATCCACTTCGAATAGCTTTATGATGACCTTATCCTCTCGTGATCTTTTGGTTTGGGTTTTTCCGCACTCCAGAAGATCATTCACATTTTGCGTGGTCTTAAACATCGTAACCCACTTCTGGATAAATGCCCTTGACTGTCAAATATAGTTAGCAGCCTCTCTGTAAGACTTTTTAAGGCCTTTCGGATGAAAAAATAAAAATAGCACCTCGGAACTTTTCTAATACACCGCACACTTGTTGAATTTCTACTCCTCTGCTTCATAAAATAAATGCTACTGCAAGGCCTATTAGATGACGAAATCTAACCTCATTACCGAAAATCCTTAGATCCAGCCGCCTCTAGCCTACAGGGCTGTCTGTTATTGTGTATACGCTTGTGTGATGCGGACCGTACATAGTAGAGCTACAAGGACGTGGGAAGCGAACGAATCACAGCTAATAACAAAATCTAGATGGATAATCGGATCTAGAAATAGCCACATAAACTTGATCATTAACTTCAGTGAACGCTATTAACAAATACTATCTTTCCGCGTTTCGATCGATGCATCCATCAAACTTCTCTCATTACGGGTACTTTTTGGCCAGTATTTCTATAAATACTTTAAATTACAATTAAAACTTTAAAAACATATTTTCCACATCCAAAGCTAAGAATTAAAGCTACAACAAAAATAGATTTTCTCAAGCTGATAAACCAGGTTTCCCCCTTAAAGGCCTGGCATTTCTCAACAGTCTATTTAACTCTTCTTACTATCTTCTTACTTGACAGTCCTCGACTTTTGGACAGGACAAATTTTTCCGTAGATCCTATATACTTTTTATGAAGAAGCTTAAAACTTCATCGAAAAAAGGAAGAATGTCATAGATTAATTCAAACACAGTCAAAGAACGAAATTCTTCCAAATTCTATTGGATATTTTTTGAAAAAATTATAGAAAAGCAAATACTTCTTCTGAAGATTAGAAAGATATACAAGTATCTCTATATACCTGCTATACGAGTCAAAGGAAAATTCTTGGACTGCGCTTGAAAGTTTTGTGAAATTTTTACTGCTACGATGCGTAGTTGTTAATGTCAGTTTTTTAGATACACACAATTTTTATTACTTTGTAAATTGACATATACTTCAGAAATTGTGAAATTCTTATATTTGATACTTTAGAATTCAGTAATTAATTTATTAAAAATCTCTTCACTTAAAAACTTCTGTTAGCCTTTTATAAAATTGTTGGCGAAACAAGGCGCAGCAATCCCTCACACGGCCCTGCATTTTCTACAGATAAAATGTACCCAACTTTTTTTACGATATAGAAGTTTGAGACGTCTCAAACCCAAAACTGGGAAGAATTGTGAGACGAAATATTGGGAAGGAAATTCTTATATGAGACGGAAATTCATCTCTAGATCAGGTAACGAAAGACGACAATAGAAGCAATTAACAATACCTCCATAAACGGAAGGACTTTTATACCTTATTTCGGGATGAAATTTACATGCATAGAACCCTTGGAACAGACGAAAATTTGATGACTTCAAGGTTAACAAAAAATGTTCGTAAAAAACTATTCTTATATTTTAACCCTACATGTGCGAAGTCCGCAAATATTGCATATATGCATATATACTATCAGATGAATCGTTCCAAATTTTTGTCGGCCAGCTCGAAGTCGAACTGAAGAGCAGGTAGTGAATCGCAACAATAGAGGCAATAAACCGTACGCGCGGCGTACTTTTAATTCAAAATTGATATTATCCTTCAAAATTTTTGAAGGGGCAATTTTTGTCCCGAAACACATCATATGAGTCTAATACATCATATGTGAACGCAAATTATGCAAACCCCGTAAAGTGGCAATATTTTTTTCTAATAAAAAAAAAGTAATCTGAAGTATTGGATACAACTAAAACACACTGTTTAGGGAAAGTAATAAAGTGGAAAATTAAGGAAATTGAGTATGTTCTATTAATGCACAAATTCGTCATAAATATTTTTAAAAACATGCATTCCTTGCATTCAGAAAGTATGGTTTTTTCACCACACTTTATGTATATGCTATCCTGGGTTAGTTACGTTACTTTTCGAACAAGTAACTTTTTGAGATTGAGTTACTTCTCGAAAAAAAGTAACTTTTTAAACTTGCAGTTACATTGCACTCCATTCTTTCTGGACCTCGCGCTTCGCATACGTTTAAGTTTATTTCTTATAATTTGATACTGAAGCTCAAACCAATTTTGTAATAATATTACAGATAATGTGAATTACACATTTTCTCAAAGTCACTCAATTTCTTTTTGAATTTAAGTGAAACAGGAAATTCAATTTACTTAAGGCTCTATCGGCCTTAAGGAACACATTCTCATCATGACACTCGCGCTTCGCGCTCGATTTTCTGTATGCATTTTTGTAACTTTTTAATAAATTACATGATTATTGATAAATTTATTTTCTTCCAAATATCTCAAAAAGGAAAAACAATCGTAAACTTTATTTAAGGAAACGATTTTGCAGAACAACGCTTATTTCGTATCTCACATATTTTGGTGAAACAAATCGAATTTTTTCAATATTAAAAATCAAAAAATTAAAATATACATCCTGTCGAGAAATTTCTCGATAAGAATGTGTAGACCTTATTTAGCCAAACAATTTTTCATCTCAAAGTTTTTTTTGTATCTCATATTTTGTCTAAAAAATGGAATTTTTGAATTTTAATCGTATTTTTTGGAATTGAAACGAAAAATATATGTTTTATCAGAAACTGTGTGAGACAAAACTTGTAGATCTTTTTGAAGCTAACAACTTTGTATTCTTACGTTTTTTTCTTATTTTACATATTATTGTTAAAAAATTGAATTTTGGATTTTCAATAGTTTTTTTTTATTTAAAAAGAAAAATATGCATCTTATGAAAAAATGTTACAATTCAAATTTGTAGGTCTTTATTTATTCAATGATATTGTATCATGACGTTTTTTCGTATCTCGTATAATTTAACTGGAAAATGGAATTTTGATATTGACTTTTTTCGAATTTGAATATGCTGTAACATTTCTAATTTTGATTTAATCAAAAAATGTTATCAGGATAATTTTTAGACATTTATGAGCACTATCTAAAACCAGTATTGAAATTTTTGATTTTTTCAAAAAATTATTTTCAAAAACACAAAAGTAGTGCTCAACCCCTCAATTTTGATTGGATGTGGCTGGTTAACGAACTTGTCCTTACTTTTTCGGCTCCGATAAAGTGTACCAAAGCTCAATTCAATCTGATAATTCTATCGAGAGTTATGCCGCACACGACCTACAGACAGACAGACAGACAGACAGGCAGACAGACAGACAGATAGACAGACGGACGGACAGACGGACAGACAGGCAGACGGACAGACGGACAGACAGACACTTTCGTAAAAACCCTTTTTTCTGACTCAGGGGGTCTCAAAACGTAAAGATTTGATGAAAATTTCGAAAGTCATTTTTCACATAAAACCAATACCTTCTCATCCATGATGAGAATGTAAAAAAGTTAGTGACCAAAAATATCGTAATCCACTTTCTTGGTGGGATGAGGAATGTCAGGATATAAAACAAAAAATAAAGGCCGCCTTCCTAAACTGGGATAAAACCAAGGAATTTAGTGACCTAATCGAATACAAAAGAATATCTGCATTGGCTAAAAAATTTTTCAAAATCAAGAAGAAAGCCAGCTACATAACGAACGCGGAAACTCTAACTCCTAATATAAGCAGCACGTACGTCTGGGATAACGCGAGGATTTTGAAAAACAAATGGATTAAAATCACCCCATCTCATCACCCTGAAAATCTTCAGACTCAGAATAAATTCAAAACTTTAGACAAAATTTGCCCCCCTTGGGTCCCAACGGACCCCGACTATTTTCCAAGCTTCGAAGAAAACGAATTTTGAGAAGCCTCCTTTACCTTCGCGGAATTTAATTCAGCCCTAGGCACGAGAAATGCTACTTCCTCCCCCGGTCTTGATGGATTTGATTACTATGTTCTAAAAATGTTGCCTATCAAATACAAATTAATTCTATTAGACATCTATAACGCGATGTTCAAAACAGGGAAATTTCCAAATAGCTGGAGGGAAACATACGTTCACTTTGTCAGCAAACCAAACGGTATAAATTATCGACCTATCGCCTTAACTTCCGCCTTATGCAAATTATTTGAGACCATTATTAAAAATAAATTCCAATGGTGGATTGAAACAAATAATGTTCTTCCCAAAAATCAAAGTGGGTTTCGCAAAGGATGCTCATGTGCTGATAATTTATTGAATCTCACAATTAATATTAAAAAAAGACTAAAAATGAAAAAAGAATACTTCGCTGTTTTTCTAGACGTATTCTCTGCTTTTGAGAACGTAAATAGTGACTTGTTAATTAAAAAATTAGCAGATCTGGGCTGCTCTCGTAATATAATACAATTTGTCAAATTTCTGACATATGAGAGAATTATACACACCAGTGTAACTGAACAAACCAGACGGTGCAACAAAGGAGTCCCTCAAGGTGGAGTTCTAAGCCCCTTGTTGTATATTATATGTGTCAGAAATCTCGAAATACTTACCCAGTACTGTCACTATTTCACAATTCGCGGATGACATTGGTATGTTCTCATATAATAAAAACTCGCTGCAAAAAGCCATTCAATCTGTGAATGACGAACTATCTAAACTAGGACTAGAGCTTGCCCCGCACAAAACCATATTTGTTAATTTTAACAATAAGAGTATTCGACCCGGAGAAACCGAAATCAAAATCAGCGATACCTGTACTATAAAATCTAGTGAGATGGCGCGCTTTCTAGGCATTTTATTTGATTATAAATTAAGTTTCATTCCTCATATAAACCTCCTGTTGAACAAATCCCATAAAGCACTAAACATTGTTAAATACTTGCAAGGAACTTGGTTCCTTTTAGAACCTTTTACAAAAGCTATATAAGACCCATTATAGAATACGGCTGCTTTATCTTTTTTCCCACGAACAAGCGATTGATTAAAAGAATCGAGCAAATACAGTACAAAGCTATACGCGCTGCCCTTGGATATCGAATAACTACACCACTAAATCTTTTATTAGCTGAATCAAAATTACCGTCAATCTATAGTAGGACTACCTTTCTATGCAAAACTTATTTAATCAAAATATTAAGCAACAAAAACCACCTTACATACAGTAACGTCCATGACTACTACTCCAAAATATTAAATAAAGCAAAAAATAAACGTAAACAGATTTTTGAAACATGTATTATCGACTTGATTAGACATCCGTATTATTTCCTAAAAACAGATACGTATGTAATCTATGAATTCGATTACAATGTATTAACTACGGCAATTCCCTACAATATCGAATTAGGGAAGGAACTCACCCAATCTCGTGACCCAAACAACAAAATCAATTCACTCATTGTTACCGAATGCGTTTGTGAAATCTATACAGATGGCAGTAAAGATAGAGGCACCTCCTCAGCTGGTTCGGCTGTCTTCTGTCCAACATTCAACAAAAAAGTTCAAAGAAAATTAGACCGTAACACCTCCGTCTTTACTGCCGAATGTATAACAATGTGCGATGCCTTAGACCTAGCGCTTGAAAAGTCGAACAGTAACATATGCATTTTCACAGATTCTCTAAGCTTACTTTCCAGCTTACAAAAAATCAGTCTTAATATCAGAATCAATACCTACATACTAGAAATTAAAAAAAAATATGTGGAATTCCTTGAAAAAACAAATGGCGACACTAACATCAAATTCTTTTGGATACCATCCCACCATGGTATTAAGGCAAACGAAATAGCAGACTCTTTAGCCAAGGAGGCAGGAAAAAATGATTCTGATAATACTATCCTTGAAATTCCATTTTCGGATTTGAAAGAACTCTTTAAAAAAACAATGACTGAAGAGAGCAATGAAATTATTCTTAAAAATAGTAAGACTAATGGTCAGACTTATTTCAAAGACTATTACAAAAATGTTAATAAACCATGGTTTTATAAACAAAATATTACCCGTGAACTTATTGTATCTGTAAATCGTCTGAGAACGAATCATTATAACCTCGCTGCCTCCTTGGCTAAAGTTAATATTATTAATGACGCAAAATGTAAATGCAATGATTACGAAGAAGAAATCAACCACGTTGTATGGCAATTCTCTGTATATAATCAAGAATGAGGCGAACTGCTACAAAATTTACTCCTACTCAACATCCAACTTCCAATGAAAATGTCTGTCATAATTGCCGCACCTAATATACCCGCATGTCAATATGTCATAAACTTTTTTAAAAAATGTAAATTTACCGTCTAAAAATGTAATGTGCTCAACGATTATAACACAGAAAGATCAATGTAAAATTTACCAACCAATGTAAAGCGAATTAATCTCTCATAAGATTAGAAAGCTAAATAAAAAAATAAAAATATTGACTCAGTAGACGGTCGAAAAAAACTATGACGTCTTTCTATTTTTCCAGCTTTTAAAGCTCTACTTGATAGAAAAAACCTTTCCGAGACGAAAGAATCGTATAAGGAAGCTCGCATCAAATGGGAAGTTGCTTAAAATAAAATATAAAATTTTCTTGAATTATGAGTCTAATTGAACGCTCAATTGCTCCAAGCTGAACTTCATTTCTGATTTGTAATTTAGCATAGATAATAAAGCGAAATTTCAGCTTCATATTGCAAAAAAAATGTCAACTAAAAATGCATAGAACTTGAGATTTTGCTGTTTTTGCAGTTGCATAAATTCGTCTATGTTACGAGCCGCTAAAAATAAAAAAATAACTTCTTTCTCAATTAGGACAATTGAGAGGGGTCATTAAACGATATCCATCCAAATTGGTTTCTAGAGGTGAACGCGACGATTTTTTATTCTTAGTGCTCTTAACCGGAGTATATTTTAGGCTTAGTACAAATGTAACAAGAAGGAGGTCAGTTCACAAGACCGAAGAAGAAATGACAAAATGACAAAACTTTAAGGAATTCCTTATATATATATATATATATCATGTCCGTAAATAAATACAACAAATAAATAAAATTTTGGAGTAATTCTAAACCGACCGCAGGTAACTAAATACGCACACATAACGCGTATTTCTTCCACGCACCTAATTATAAATTTATAAAAAACGTGAAAATTAAGAAATGTACTTCACATCACGATACGCGGTTGTTTTTATTCTTCACACAAATGGACACGTATGCGTGCATATTTGTATGCATACCCGAATTGTTTTTTAAAAGAATGTTCTCAAAATCAGGAGAGATGAAACAAGAATGTAATGTAACAGGGAGAAGGATGAGGAAGGAGAGAAGGGAGTTAGTACGAAAACATACACGCATGTAACAACTCCCGCCTACAAACCATTTCCTATTATACCTATCCGTACCAAGCACAACTACAATACATGAATAATAAAGTGGATTATTTGAAACTTGGATAGTCATAAGCTGTCATAGCCAGTGAGTAAAATGTTGTTAGAAAATCTGAACCACTATCTTCTCAATATGAGAAAAAAAAGAGGATTCAGAATCAAAGCTAACAAACCTAAAAGGTCAAGTTGACATCGACCTCTTATTTAGTAACTCTACGGATCGAAAAAAAAACGATTACATAGCAGAAAGAGGAAAATTTTCTCATTTTGCCAATAGACATGAAAGTAATTAAGGCTACCAAATATTTAGACATCAATTATTTCCAAATTCCTGGTCAGCACGCTCCACATAAAATCCTAAGTCATCAGAATTCCCCACCTGAGTAACATCGATACGAGTCTACAAAATAAATCAATTTGAAATCAAAATTGCATTCTTACGAGATTCTTGATCCAATCAAGAAGTTTAGAGGAGTAAAGCCCGGTCTTTGCTTTTGCCCGTCCGTGGTTCGGAACAGGTGTTACCAAGTCGGTCGGTTAGTTAAATACACTAACGGTCTCAATTTTTGTAATCATTACACAGGTCTGCAAATAATAGGTTTGTATTTGTTGTTGGAAAACGAAAGATCATTTCCGGGGTATTTTTTGACGTAGAATCCGAATCCAAAATCAGAATTAGCCTATCACGTCAGGATTTTAAAATATTTGAGGTTATGTGCTCGAAAAATAGGGTTTTTCGCTACTTTTGAGCTTATGTACAGGGCGCAAGAAATTTTTTTCGTTTTTTTCTCAAATGTCATCATTTAGCACTACTCTTTCCCTTCAAAATGAGCTATTGAACAGTCATGAGCGATTTTTTTTTTCACAAAGATATGGTCATATTAAATTTTGACATTTATCCGAACAACCTTATGAGCATTCACATTGACTCTTTGGTGCATACCATTTTGCATTCGAAAATTTATCTTGAAAATTTGTGCTTGCGGGTTTTGATGGTATGTGAATAAGAATTTACAGTCAGAAAATTCATATTTCCAGTTTTTAGAGAGCGAAATCGTTTAATTTCGTAGATTTCGATCCACCACTTTAAATCCGCCATGTTAGAAATGGAAATATCAATTTTCTGACTGTAAATTCTTATTCACAGACCTTCAAAACCCGCAAGCACTAATTTTCAAGATACATTTTCGAATATAGAATGGTATGCACCAAAGAGTCAATGTGAATGCTCATAAGTTTGTTCGGATAAATGTCAAAACTTGATATGGCCGTATCTTTGTGAAAAAAAATCGCTCGTAAATGTTTAATAGCTCATTTTGAAGGGAAAGAGTAGTGCTAAATGATGACATTTGAGAAAAAACCCAAAAATTTTCTTGCACCCTTTACATAACCTTAAAAGTAGCGAAAAACCCCATTTTTCGAGCACATAACCTCAAATATCTCAAAATCCTGACGTGATAGGCTGATTCTGATTCCTGACTCGGATTCTACGTCAAAAATTACTCCAGAAACGACCCATAGCTTTTCAACAACAAAACCTTGCAGACCTGTGTTATTATCAAAGCAAATAAATAGTGACACAATTGGGAATCTTTTTAACCAATTTTCATTTTATAAATTTATTTTCAGCACCCTATCACAGTAGAATTAAGAAAACTTGCTGGAGATAAGGCCCTCTTAGCCGAGGGTAGAGAGACCACGAAACCACAAAAAAAATTTAAAAAAAGGGACACATTTGTGTCCCACGGTTTGTGTAGCCTCCACGTATGCAGGTCAAAAATAATTAATTTCATTTTTTATTTGTTTTTTTGAAGGCCGTACGTCACATTCTAACTTGCCAGAAATTAGACTTTCTTAGTGCAAGATATGAGACGAAAATCGTCTCACAACTTCTGTCAGCCAAATCGAAGTCAAACTCAATTTCCTTAATTTTACGCTCTATTACTTTCCCAAAATAGTGTGTTTTATTTGTATTTAATACTTCAGATTACTTTTTTATTAAAATTACTGCCACTTTAAGGGTATTCCACAATTTGCGTTGAAATATGATGGATTAGACTGATATGATGTGTTTCGCGACAAAAATTTATGATATTCAATCTCATGAGTTTTTGAAGGATGATATCAATTTTGAATTAAAAGTACGCCGCACGTACGGTTTATTGCCTCTATTGTTGCGATCCACTACCTGCTCTTGAGTTCGACTTCGACCTGGCTGATAAAAATTTGGGACGATTCGTCTTATAGCATATATGCATATATGCATTATTTGCGGACATCGCACATGTAGGGTTAAAATATGAGAATAGTTTTTTACGAACATTTTTCGTTAACTTTGAAGTCATCAAATTTTCGTCTGTTCCAAGGGTTCTATGCATGTAAATTTCATCCCGAACTGAGGTATAAAAGTCCTTCCGTTTATGGAGGTATTGTTTATTGCTTCTATTGTCGTCTTTAGTTCCCTGATCTAGGGATGAATTTCCGTCTCATATTAGAAATTCCTTCCTAATATTTCGTCTCACAATTCTTCCCAGTTTACGGTTTGAGACGTCTCAAACCGATATATCATACATTTTTTGTGAAATATCGCATGTGCTTCGGTAGCCGTGCGGTTTAATTTATAAGGTTAGACTGCGTTATTTTTCGATTTTATGAGTCATTTTTCCACTTTAGTAAAACTAATGGTATACTCATTTAAACACTTTTTTCCATAGTTTTTCAGTGTATTGCAGGTAAGTTCACGCGCCCACTTTCCACCTTATTTTTAAATGCGTCTTTCCAATGCTATAAGTTTCGTCTTGCTCCTTTTTCTAAATGTCGCATAATGCAAAACTTTCGTAAGATTCTCATGTATTTTTAAAGTAGAAATATAATGTTTATTTTCCAGATCGATAAATTTCTTGATATGGTATCACAATGTGGAGCTAATCGAGTCTATAAAACTCGTGAACTAGCTGCTAGAGCTCTGGCATCATTAATACCGGCAGAAAATATTGATACAATATTAATACTACTCATGGAAAAGATCGATAATTCTTTTCCGAATCCAAATGCTCTTCATGGATATATTTTACAGGTATTTCATATTTCCGAAAATAATGCATGTCATAATATCTGAATTGACATAAATTTAAATCTATTTCCATGACATACATCGAAAGCCCAAATATACATTCCAAAAGATTCATTACGCTTAATTAATATTCTTCACAAAAAGTTTTCAATTAGTTCAATTCTAACGTTCTTCTTTATGAATAGTCTATATAATATAAACTGTGTTGTATGTACAATTTTCTTGGAAGGTCAATAATGCATAATCATAAAAAAAATGTATTATTAATTCACATGAAACTTACAAAATCTTTGGTGCTAAAGTTATAAAAGTGTGATTGATAAGAATCAAGTAGCAATATTTAATACCCAACAACAATAGATAAGAAAATAACATTATAAGGAAGATGGAAACCAAAGTTCTGATTTAAGTAATTAATTGAAAAAAATTTAAATCTTGAAATTTCCTACAAATTTAATCTTTTTACAGTCATGGTCACATATGCGTTATGCTTGATCTTTCTTCTTAAAATTAAAAGTCTATTACGAATTTATAGACTTTTCATTTTAAGCAACAACTTCAAGTACGAGGCATATGTGAACATTAATGCACAGTGGGCAAGGAGGCAGGCAAAAGCGGCAAAAGTCTGAATTTTCTTTCACTGGTGTAAATGCATCTTTATACGATGTTTTTGGGGTCGCTAATTCCGAATCTGATGTAAAAACCTCAAAATTCATTATAACGGATCCAATTACTAAATTACTATATTTTTTTCGCATTTGCCTCAAAATCAGCAGACGTCAATCGGCAACCGGCGTAATAAGACAAATGTTCACGCACGCTTATAGATTTTTTGATTGTACACTCGACTCACGCTAAGGCGGCGGCTAAATTCCGAGAAAGGCGTCGAGCGTTGCTTTCCCTTTACCCCCACCACAAATCATGAATAATTTTGATTTGAAAATTCGTAAATACTCATCATTTTCCAATACAGTCTGATTATTTAATTGATTGAGGGAATAATAATTTTCTCCCTTTTTTGCATTCAAAGTACGATAAAAAACGTAATTTACTAGTACATGACGAAAAAATATTAAATTAAAAAAGTAGAGAAAGAAATTTCGGCATCAAGAAATGGATTAGGCCTCCTGGAGATTTTATCTATAAAAACGTGCCCCGAACTTTACGTCCTTAGCGGTGTGACCAGTTTCTAAAATATAAATGGTCCCTAATTTATTGCAAATAGTTTTGCACATAGTGACTGTACTTTCTTAAAAGTCCTGCTTTTGATGATAATGATTTCAATATTCACTGTAAAAAACGTTTTTCAAAATCTTTTTGAAAAATAACTTTTACTAAAAGGACCCTCTATCTAGAGCATTACCTATTTGCTGAAAACATCCTCCTTTTCAACAGTATCTTGTCAGACTGTTGTTTTAGTCCTGATTTATTGTCAATAAAAAGTCTTCATTCATATGCATCAAGCTCTAAAATTTTCATCGATCCTCTAATTCTTTTGCGTAGAACAGACAAAACGTCTTAAGCAAGATATAGGAAAAATTCATTCCCCACGTTCCTACAACAATAGAATGTTGTACCTATAGCACATAGAATACATTTTTTTTCTTTAAATGTGAGCTTAGAATTCTAGCATTCGCCTTACTCAATAACAAATCCCGTACCAAATTGCTTAAAATAACCTGAGTAGACGGCTCGGGCTTTTCATCAACTTGTTTATCAATGAATTCAGACTTATCTCCCATGGATTTCATTTTATATATATATTTATATATATAGCAATAGAATTTTAAATGAGTCAAATTGGCTCAGTCCGTAAATCTAGTGTTAATGTACAACACAAATGTTATAGAAAAATGGACATACAGATTCTCAAGTTCAAAAAATGACAATCAAGTTGTCATGCAACAAAACCTCTCAGTATCAATTTTTTTTGCGCAATTAGAGGTAGATCAAATCACTCCATATAAATTACATTGCATTACATCAAAAAATAAAATGGATACTACATACAGAATATGAATGATACTCAAATTGTGAGCAAATTTGTATCCACCGTAAAAAATTACGTAAAAACGACTGATATGATTTTTGTTTCCGCTGGAATTAAAAATCCTGTGGGCCTGAGTTATTGATTATTATTCATAAATTATAATATATTTAAATAAAATTGTACGAAAAACTATTTTTGATATTATACATACTATACTTGAAGAGGAATACGGGCGGGATCTAAAATGGCAAAAATTGAATAAAGTTTAGTTCGAATGGCGTTGACTTAGATGCCGTTTAAATACTTATTTCTGTTTTAGTTACATGGGATAGTACATTCACATTTTAATGGAGTTATAAGATCAAAGACTAATTTTTCCATGTTTTTACTAAATACTGGATATGATATCCTCCAAGGTCTGGAGAATTTAAATGTCAGACCTGCATGTTTTCCGGCAGCTACTTCTTTTCTTGATACTGTTTCTAATCTTTTGAAACAGATTTCATTCAGGTAACTACATTTTCTTTAATTTATCATCCAACGAATTTCACGTTTTATTAATATTATGTTTTGAATATAATTTTTGTTTATTATCACTTTTTCCGCAATGATCATGTAATCTAATTTGAGCATTACTTTTTAAATTATAGAGTGGTGCTGTTCGACGCGCTTTTTACGAATATACATATATTTTTACAATCTTTATTGAATGTTTTTAATTATATTAATTCGGAAATGGGACTATGAGCTACACAAATCAAACTTTTTTTTTCATGAATAAATACTTCTTAATATCTCATTGACATTCATAAATATACCTAATATATCCTCAAATACTGGAAAGGTGAAATTATTGTTAAAAAGTAGCCTTTCATCAACTTGATACAAAAGTTCCGGGAACTATGGTTTACTAAGGTGAGGCTTACAACTCTTCAAAATCTTTACCACATCAAACTGTTTTTTTATAAATCTCCACCTTAGGAAACTCGTTGCCTGGACTTTTATACAATATCGAAGGAAAGATTACTGTTCTTAAACGTCACCTCCCCCATATGCTTTCTTGCAATAATATATAAAGACAAAAAACTGTTAACTGTTCAAAGCATGATGTATCTACATGTATGAATACACCTTTCAAAGCTTGAAAAAATAGTACAGGGTGACAAGTTCGAAGAATAGGTGATTGGGGACTAAATACAAGACTGATATTAATGTTATTAGTTTTCAATGTTTCGTAATCTGTTTCCTTCATCATCTGACTACGTAGTATTTCTTCGCTGAAGCCTGCAATGTAATGTAGTCGGTTTAAGACCGAAAGATCAGCCCTACCATGTTGTGTGGAATAATGAACTCTCCTAGTTTTCCACAAAGCCTTTCTCTTGTTTCTACCCAACGATCGCACTCAAAAATGGTGATTCACGTCGTCTATCGCTTCAGAGCAATATATGCCCCAGCAATATTTGCCCACCGAAGTTGTCGTCTACTTCTGTGTCTATGAGCACGCTCCCTACGACGATCCGTACTGCTGCCTCGGATACTTTAAAATAGGCACTCACTACCCATAGTGATCCTCTTCACTGTACCAAGGCCAACTTTTTTCGGTATAGCATGCCTGCCACTATTGCAGCTTTTTCAGCAGCCTTGGCTATGTAGGTCCAGAAATTCAGTTCGTCAGCCATCAATATTTCTAGATTCCAATCTATAGTCTGTGATGTTGCAGTTTCTTTGCCACTACAATAATTAATAATTAATAATTTATAATTAGATTTCAAGATGGCGTTTTTTTTTCTTTTCAAGCAATTGTGCGATGAATAACTGGATGCTCCGCCGGAGCTGAGGCCATGCGACGGTTTGCTACGGTCTTCACGCCGGGGAACCCATAGAACACCCTCAAGCTAATTTTTTACATTGCATAATATCATTCGCGGTTAGTGTTACTGCTCTGTGTGAAATAGATGTGGGCTGTTTAAAAAACTAACCTCAAAATTTAAATATATGATATTTCATCACGTGACAGGGTTTGTTTCTTTGTCCATTTATTTCTTTATTCGTTAAGTTGCTCCGTTTCACAAATTACAGCAGAACACGAAGGTCTGAAGATAAGTATTTCAAAATTTAAAAAACTCAGACCTCGTCATTGTGTTCTGGCAGGAAGCAGTGTCAGTCATGTGTGCGTTTGTATGCACCATGAGAATATCAAGTTCATGTTAAATGAGATTAATATCCAGCATTTGACAAAGGATGCTGACATGAGTTCAAACAATTATCACGATTGTCTGTGATCAACCAACCAACCAACCAACACTTCGCCACATGTCATCTCTTCTTTGAGAGACCATTTGTAGCCCTAGTATATCACCCACCTGTCGCTCAGATAGTCATCTATCATTCGCAACAGGTAGTCTGGAACCTTCTTCCGCACCATCGCCTCGATGCAGATGTTCCATCTCGCGGTATTGAACGCATTGCGTATGACAATGCTGATCAACGCGCAGAATCCCTTACGCTTACCAGTTCCTTTTCTTGCATTTGTGGCGATGTTAACCACAGCTTGGATAGCGTCCACAGTGGACCTGCCTTTCCTGAATCCGAACTGGTTTTCCGAGAGACCGTTCTCCCCGACCAAGAGGGCCTGAAGCCGTTGTAGAATCAACTCCTCCAGAAGCGCTGGACCACGCAGGAACTTCGATCCTGTCTTTGGAACGGTTCCACGTGTGCAAACAAGCTACGCACAATTTACTTGACCTTGATCGGGATTGTCCAGGCCCGGGGTCTTTCTTCTAGTTACCAAATTCTTGGTGACTATTTTGAAGGCGAGACCCCATGGGTCCTTTTCGACCTCATGGATCAAGCCTTTCCAGCATTGAAATCGGCTTTTCTTTATGCCTCGCCACAAAGCTGCTTTTGCCCTTTTCTGTGCCTCGTGCAGCAGAGAATCACCCTTTGAGCGGGTAAATCTCCGCCGCGCTGCGAGGCATTCACGACGTAGGGCAGCCAACTGGTCATTCCACCAGTACATCAGGCCCTTGGCTTGCCTACGCTTGCGGCGGGGCATCGAATAGTCATAAGCTGCGACAACCTTTTGCCTCTCTCATGCTCCAGTCTGAACAGATATGGAAGCTTATCGAGTCATTCGTTACCCTGGTGATGAAGGCGAGGGAGCTCGATGGGCGTGCAGAGCGCGGCAACAACGGGGGCCAGTAGAAATCGCATCGGGGCCTGCACCCGCGGTCCTGCGTCTTGGGCAGACTTGGCTGTCCGCGTCGACCGAAGGAGGAATCTTTTTATTCCTCCCTTGGTTGGCGCGGTTAGCCGGCCTGCTTAACGGGCGTGTGCCCGCGGATGGGAGTCCCGGGCGAACGGACGACGGAAGAGTCGTACGCTTCTTTAAGCTGGTACCAACTGCCCGCGAAGTTTAAAGCCGAAAGGCGGTTCCGCGGGCGGTGTATTGGTTCGTGAGAGGGAGTTCTTTGGTTTTAAAAGGTATGCCTAGACCCGTCCTAGGAGAGTCCTGTACAAACTCTATAAAAGATTTCGCCATTTTTTATTTAATTAATATGTTATTGTATAAAATAATGTTAAAAAATATTATTGATGGAATTATTATTTTTATATAAAAATATATAATTATTATAGAAACTAAGATTATTATGTAAGTTAAGAAAAATATTTTATAATTTTTAAATAAATAAATTGAATATAATTTAATAAAAAATCCTGTTAATGGTGGTATTCCTATTAAAGTTAAAATATTTATTTAAAGAAATATTGTAAAAATTTTATTATTACATATTAAATATAATTCATTTTAATAAAAAAACTTTAATTATATTAATATAAAAAATAAATTTATTAAAATAAATGAATAAATTATAAAATAATAAATTCATATTTTTAACTTAATTAATATATTGATTAATACTCATCTTATGTGGTTTATTGAAGAAAATCTTTAAATTAATCGTAATGAATTAAAATTGTAAATGATTGATAAAGTTATTATAGAATTTAAAATGATTATAATGTATAAAAAATAATTTATTTTTAATATTTTTATAAATAAGTTGTTTATTAAATAAAATGGTAAGATTGTTTGAATTGTTATTAAAATTAGACAATTTAATCAACTTAATTTATTAATAATATTAATATAAGGAAAATGACCGAGCTGGACAAGTAGAAGTCAAGGTTTATTATTGTCAAATGGCCAACGTTTCGAAGACAAAACACCGTCTTCCTCTTCAGGGCCTACATTATTAATATAAATGATGAAAAATTAACATGCAATACAGAAAATTAATAATACAAGAAATTTAAAATAAAGAACAAAAGAGAATTATAAACAAGTAAATAATTTTTATAATTTATTAATAATATTAATGTATCAAAATTAAAATGGAAAATATCCAATTTTTATAAATAATATTAATATAGTAAAATTATTAATTAATAAGTTATTTATTATTAGGTATATATTAAAATAAAAAAATAATATTATTAAAGATCTAAATCTTTGAATTAAAAAGTATTTTATTGATGAGTCATAAAATTTATTGAAAAATAATATTATTGGAATAAATGATATTATATTAATTTCAATTGATATTCATTAAAATAAAATTAAACTAGTATCAATACCTAATATAATTCTTATTATTATTAATGAGTAAAATACAATTGAATTAAAATTCATTTTTATTAGTAATAGAGTATATTTTTATATTCTTAAATGAATTTACTATTTATTACTTAAATCAGACATATTACTTTTTTATAAAATTAAATTTTTAGTTTACCAGGGGTGTTAGTTGAAATTTGCCGGTTTTACTCGTAGATGTCGCTAGAGATATGTATACATTTCTATGATTTGGCATCTATGTCATATTTTTCTATGGACAATAACCTTCAAAAAAACACAATTACATTCTGCCAAAATAATAACATCATAGTTGTTTACCTCAGTGAATATGTCGAGCTTCGTTCCAAGTAAATCGCATTTGCGGCATTCGTTGCTTTTCTTATTTCATCAAAAGAAAAAAGCTGTTCAAGCTCATCGATTGCTGGTAGAAACTTATGGTGAACATGGTCCAGTGATTAGAGCATGTGAGACATGGTTTCGTCAATTTAAAAGTGGAGATTTCGATTTAGCAGACAATGAACATCCTGGTGCAGCGAAAAAGTTCGAAGACGAGGAATTGCAGGCGTTATTGGATGAAGACCCAACCCAATCGCAACAACAATTGGCACAAATACTAAATGTGCCCCGAGGAGCAATTTGCCAACGTTTAAAAGCCATGGGAAAAATCGAAAAACCATTTGTGAAATGCTGCTTCAACGGTTCAAAAGGAAATCTTTTCTGCATCGAATTGTCACGGGGACGAAAAATAGATTTATTTCAAGAACCCGAAGCGGAAAAAATCATGGCTTTCACCTGGTGACGTCGGCCCATCGACTCCAATGCCAAATCGCTTTGGCCGTAAGACAATGCTCTGCGTTTGGTGGGACCAGTGTGGTGTGATGTACTTCGAGTTATTAAAACCTGGTGAGACGGTGAATACGGATCGCTACCGACAACAAATTATCAATTTGAATCATGCGTTGATCGAAAAACGGCCGGAATGGGCCCGAAGACATGGCAAAGTTATCCTGTAACATGAGAACGCACCGTCTCATACCGCTAAAGTGGTGAAGAACACATTAAAAGCATTGAATTGAGAAATATTATCGCACCCGCCGTACTCTCCAGACCTCGCCCCGTCCGACTATCACCTTTCCTCATCGATGGGACACTCACTCGCAGAGCAGCGCTTCGCCAATTTTGAAGAAGTCGAAAAATGGCTCGTCGTTTGGTTTGCCTTGAAAGAGAAAAAGTTTTTTTGGAATGGTATCCATGATTTGCCTGAAAGATAGGCAAAATGTGTAGAATCCAATGGTCAATACTTTGAATAAAAAATTTTTGTAATTCCCTTGAGAATTAAGTGTTTTCTTTATTGAAAAAACCGGCAAACTTCAAATAACACCCCTGGTATAAAACAAATTTTATTAAATGGTTTTATTCAACTAATCATAAGGATATTGGTATATTATATTGTATATTTGGTATTTGATGTGGAATGGTTGGGGCAGCTTTAAGGATAATTATTCTTATTGAATTAGGGATAACTGGTCAATTAATTGGTAATGATCAAATTTATAATTCTATTGTTACTTCTCATGCTTTTATTATAATTTTTTTTTTAGTTATACCCTTAATATTAGGAGGGTTTGGAAATTATTTGATTCCATTAATATTATCTTCTCCAGATATATCTTTTCCTCGATTAAATAATATAAGATTTTGGTTACTGGTTCCTTCTTTTATTTTATTAATTATAAGGATATTTATTGATCAAGGGGCAGGAACAGGGTGAACTGTATACCCTCCATTATCTTTGAATATTGGGCCTAATTTATTATCTAGAATGAAATGATAATGGGGGGTATGTATAAAAAATTTATGAAATCCAGGGTAAAAAATAATATTAAGAATATTTCTTATTATTTAAATTATATACATTATATTTAAATATATATATACTTTTTCTTATGGAGTCCTTGCCGAAAATTCGACGTGAGACGAAGTGCGGTACATAAATTATTAATTACCATAAATTACTGATGTTATTATAAGCTTATTACAACTTCAGATATAATAATATTGTAATTTTATTAAATTTTTAAATCAGTAATTTTGAAAAGTGAGCAACGCAGGCTATTCTTTACTCCCGTTCCCCTGCAGCATCCACTTTTTGTCACATTGCCATCAATCATTTTCGATGCGCTACACGGGTGTATTTGTTTTAAAAATAAAAGTGTTTGCCAAGAAATCATAGTAAACTTTATGGGAAGTAAGTTGTAGAGAACTCAATATGCGCATAACCAAAGTAAAGGAGTTCTCTAATGTCAATAGCTCGAGAGATATGTGTTTCGTTTAGTACCCCATTTTTGAGGTTGATGTCACGGTGATACTCTAGTACGCAACATGACTGATATTTCAGGTTTCACATGCGAACGAGTTACTTTCAACTTATAATTATGTCCTGAAAATTCATAAGTATTATTTCATAACAAATTAATTAAATATTCGCAATAAATTGTTTGAGCAATTCATTATAAATATTTATTCACGTAAAATATTTATTTAATTAATTTATAAAATAACATTTATGAATTTTTAGGACCCATTTAAAAGTTGAAGGTAACTTTTTGCATGAGAAACTTAAAATATCAGTCACGTTCCGGACTACAGCATTACTGTGACATCAACTTCAAAAATGGGGTACTGACCAAAACTCATATCAAAATACTTTTATTTTTAAAAAACTGAATTCTTCATTTTTTGAGCCAAAATTAGCGTATTTTGAAAGACCATATTTCGAAAACCATTAGGGTTAAAAGGATATTTTTTTAGTTCGCGTAAAATGTTATGCTCTTCAATCCTTTTGCAGTCACGTTCACGTTAGGCACACTAAAAAAAAAGCTACAGTTAAGAACTTGCAACCCTGTAGAAATTTGCGTATTTTGGGAGTCCATAGCTCTCAAACTACTAGACCTAGATTAATGTTTTTGGTCTCTTTTTGAAAGCAATATAGCCTAGTTCGAGTCATCTCTGCATAACTTGCTTCTTAAGTCAACAGGAAAATTGATACAGCTCAAAATGTAAAAAGCAGGGTTTTTTATCTAGAAATTACAAAAAAAAAGTTTCTATAGAAAGCTGTATCTTGGGAACTATTGGAGATAGGCCATTCATCGGTAAAAAAGTTCCAGTAACGTTTAAATTCGATACTTTAAGGTTTTGGGGTCGCTGATAACGAATTTGGTATCTGCTTTTCCAAAAACAAAATGGCGGATCCAATGTGGCGGATATTAATCTAAAAAAAATGTTCTAATAACGTTCAAATTCGACATTTCAGGATTTTTGAGGTCGCTGTAGCGTTTTAAAGAGTTTATCTGTTCAGAGAAATTCTCTCGAGAATGAGCATATCCTCGGGAATTTCTCAAGTCCTTATCTTCCCTGTAGAATTTACGAGCATTTAAAGAATTTTGGAAATAGAAAGCTTAAGCTACAAGTCAGCTATTTACATCAAAGATTTTATTGTTTATATAGATTATAATACAATTAATAATTAAGCCAGAGCTGTGTGTGGAGATGTTTCAATAAACTTATTCATAAAGAGAATCTCACTGCACATACATGTCGCTACTTCTCCGGCTAATATAAATGTGAATAATTAAAAAAATATAGTTCCATGCAAAATCCCTCTTACAATATAAGCATTTGAACCACGTTATTAACACTTTAATAATACGTTATTTTACATAATTTATTACAAAAAGGATGATTATTATTATATCAAATGAAAAATTTTTCATTATTTTTAGTAGAATAAAGAACATTTCAATCAGTAATAAACTAAAGAAAGTTAATAAAATCAAAAATCTTTAAATTCTCTTAAATGCTCTATGAACGCTGTTCTCGAGCGTAAATGATCGACATACTCTCAAGAGAATTTGCTGTACATAAATTCTTAGGCATTTAAAAATATTTAAGTCGATGATAACGAATTCCATACCTATTTCCCTCATAAAAATGGCGGATCCAATATGACAGACGTTTATGGAAGAAAATTTAAGGTATTGCTTGAATTTGACATTGAGTGATTTCAGAGGTCGCTGATTCTGATTTCATACCTACTTTCGAGAAAAAAAAGTGGTGCGAAAAACAATATGGTGGGATTTTGGTCAGGTTTTTTTCTTTTTGGATTACTATGCGGCAGAAGGCAAAAAGTACATGGAAGTACTAAAGACCAAGCTTTCAAAAATAAAACTGAAAGAACTTCAAGTAACAATCTCGGCCATGCGGAAGATAGAAAAGGACGAAATCCTAGTCGAGCTAGCAGCTCTATCTGACTCCAAACACAAGATTGGGAATAAGTTGTGCGTGGTAAAAGGAGACTCGCAAGTGGTTCGAAATCTGTCCCGATAGCTCAACTAAAGAATAGACACCTAGATGCCGATACAGAAAAACAAGAGATTGTAACGAACGCTCCAGCGTGACCCGGATCGGCGCACCGGGCGAAGTGCAGTGTGTTCAGATTGCAAACCGGGGTGCCTACAGACACGATTGCACGCCGTGTCCGTGTGAAGCGAGTAGGGAGAGACGACGGGGCGCGCTGCTTTTGTTTCTTCCTCGTCGTTCTTGCGTGCGAGAACGGCACCTCCAACTTCTCCTTATTCTCCTCGGTTCCTCCTTGCAATGCTATTTTTAGATTTCATGCTGTCTGTTAGAGAGTCGAAATTGAGAATTGTATTTTTCTCGACTCCGTGCAAAAAGGAGCGGGAAGCAGACGACAATTTCGAATTTACGAAATATGTAGTTATAGAATTAATACTTCTTTTTTCAATATTTTAAAAAAAATCTGCTTGATTTGAACATCTGAAATCTCCTACAAAATTGTATAAGGATTTTAACACTTGAAAAATAAAAAATTTAATACCAATCAATATTTACAATTTTAACCAATATAGAAATTAAATAGAATTTTAGGTTTTCAAATTAAATCTTAAATCATGAATTTCGGATTTCCATTCATCTTACCCGTACATTTAAAAAAATTTTAATTAGAGAATTATTTTCTATTAAAAAGAATGTCTTAATAGCAAATTTAAATTTCTATTCAAGCTTAAAATTGATATACTCAATTTTAGGTTAGAAATATTTTCATCTTACATTTTTTTAACAAAAAATGAAATACTCTACGTAAAGGAAAAAATTTCTAATAGAAGTACATAAAATACATTTTTATATTTTAAACTCAAAATGTATGCTTAGGCTAAAAAAATTAAGATTAAAATAATTTTACTGTAGAATTGAATATATCGATTTTGTACTTGAAAAATACTTGCCTGAATTAAACTGTTGGAAGATCTTGTAAAACTAATACGAGATTTAAAAACTCGAATATAATTAACTAGTAAAATAAAAAGTCAAAAAATGTTTAAAATTTCACGTCAATATATTAATTTAAAAGTTCTTTACATTTTAAGGCAATTACTTTATATGAAAAAATTCTCTTTTTCGTACAGCATTTAATTTTTTAAATAAAAATCTCTGCTTCAATATTTTTAAAAAAATCTGCTTGATTTGAACATCTGAAATCTCCTACAAAATTGTATAAGGATTTTAACACTTGAAAAATAAAAAATTTAATACCAATCAATATTTACAATTTTAACCAATATAAAAATTGAATAGAATTTTAGGTTTTCAAATTAAATCTTAAATCATGAATTTCGGATTTCCATTCATCTTACCCGTACATTTAAAAAAATTTTAATTAGAGAATTATTTTCTATTAAAAACAATTTCTTAATAGAAAATTTAAATTTCTATTCAAGCTTAAAATTGGTATACTCAATTTCTGGTTAGAAATATTTTTCATCTTACATTTTTTTAACAAAAAATGAAATACTCTACGTAAAGGAAAAAATTTCTAATAGAAGTACCTAAAATACATTTTTATATTTTAAACTCAAAATGTATGCTTAGGCTAAAAAAATTAAGATTAAAATAATTTTACTGTAGAATTGAGTATACCAATTTTAAGCTTGAATAGAAATTTAAATTTGCTATTAAGACATTCTTTTTAATAGAAAATAATTCTCTAATTAAAATTTTTTTAAATGTACGGGTAAGATGAATGGAAATCCGAAATTCATGATTTAAGATTTAATTTGAAAACCTAAAATTCTATTTAATTTCTATATTGGTTAAAACTGTAAATATTGATTGGTATTAAATTTTTTATTTTTCAAGTGTTAAAATCCTTATACAATTTTGTAGGAGATTTCAGATGTTCAAATCAAGCAGATTTTTTTTAAAATATTGAAAAAAGAAGTATTAATTCTATAACTACATATTTCGTAAATTCGAAATTGTCGTCTGCTTCCCGCTCCTTTTTGCACGGAGTCGAGAAAAATACAATTCTCAATTTGGACTCTAACAGATAGCATGAAATCTAAAAATAGCATTGCAAGGAGGAAGCGAGGAGAATAAGGAGAAGTTGGAGGTGCTGTTCTCGCACGCAAGAACGACGAGGAAGAAACAAAAGCAGCGCGCCCCGTCGTCTCTCCCTACTCGCTTCACACGGACACGGCGTGCAATCGTGACTGTAGGTACCCCGGTTTGCAATCTGAGCACACTGGTGAAGTGCCTTGTCTCGGACCTTCGACCCTTCTTTTATACCGTCCGCGAGCGGTGGGGGTAGCTGCGCGCGCATTTGGGTATGAAATAATACTTATGCATTTTCAGGACATAATTATAAGTTGAAAGTAACTCGTTCGCATGTGAAACCTGAAATATCAGTCATGTTGCGTACTAGAGTATCACCGTGACATCAACCTCAGAAATGGGGTACTAAACGAAACACATATCTCTCGAGCTATTGACATTAGAGGACTCCTTTACTTTAGTTATGCGCATATTGAGTTCTCTACAACTTACTTCCCATAAAGTTTACTATGATTTCTCGGCAAACACTTTTATTTTTAAAACAAATACACCTGTGTAGCGCATCGAAAATGATTGATGGCAATGTGACAAAAAGTGGATGCTGCAGGGGAACGGGAGTAAAGAATAGCCTGCGTTGTTCACTTTTCAAAATTACTGATTTAAAAATTTAATAAAATTATAATATTATTATATCTGAAGTTGTAATAAGCTTATAATAACATCAGTAATTTATGTTACGTACGAATAATTAAATTTATTATAATAAAAATATTAAATTCGATTATACGCCCGTTTGAGGCTCCAAACTGCCAAATTTCAATTTAGGAAATCATAAATTAAATAAACCAAAATTTGTTTTTAATCTGGGATCGTATTTGCCCTCTCCTCTGACTGAGGAGGCTATACCCTGCTTTTAAGAAAACCCTCTTTGATTTTTGGAAAAGAAAACTTGAACACAGGAAGATTTCAAGTTTTAGTGTTTAATTTCCGTATAAAAAGGATATACAAATAAATACATATATTGGAACGATACCTTACTACTAGTTTTCCTTACATCTACCAGTCCCAGGAGAGTGCGAGAGAGAGGGAGAGATTTTTCCCTTAGTTCCTGATTCGTCCTAGACTGGGCAATGGTTTTCTGTTGAGTGTTGCTCAAAATCACACTTTGTCCGATTTGCGAGTCGCGCATAGCACACGCGCACACAAATATTGTTTTTGCCACTTTCTATTAGGCTTAATAAGAGAAAATAACGGTTGGATTTTAACCAGAAAAGGGTTGAGTGCTTTTAAACTCGCCCTTTTCGCCGCTAGAATTTTCCCATTAAATCCAATTACAATATTTTATGAAAAATTATCACTACCGTTTTGAGATTCGGTAGTATTAATTTTTCCGCGATTTCGCGCACCTTTTTGCCGTTTTTTTATTAAACGAATTGGACTTTAAAAATAGCCCGCCGAAGAAAGAATTTAATTCTGTTGCTTCTGTCCAGATGAAGTCTTTTGTCTTTTACGTCCGCCCGACACGATTCCAAAAATATAATTTCGTTAGAAAGAGTTTTACGGGTTCAATCAACTGACGAGGATCTAGGAACTGTCGATCTGGGCCGCAGACGCGCACCATAAAAGAAAAATATTTTCTTTATTATTCTAAGGTCTGAATCCGGTCAAGACACTCAGAAGACTGCGAATTTAATTTTTCCTTAATCCGTTTTACTAGTTCATCGCGAGGTGAGCATGGTAGGGTTTTTTGATGATTAAGGAATTAATGATTGAACAGAGGTAATAATGGCAGGGAGGATTTAGGAATTTGCACAAGTGCTGATGTGGTTATTGCGCCATTTGCTGATTTTTAGAATGCAATTATTTCTCCCCTCTTTCTACTCCTATCGTGAGAAAGGAAATGTGCTCATCAATTTTTAGTATTTGATGCATGGTCATCAAATTGTAGAAACAATTTTAGTTTCCAATATATTTCAGAGTAAATCGAAATATATATATTTAATTAGTCTAGGCTTATAATCTTTAAGTAGACTGAAGCTTTGACGTTATTATTTAAGTATTCAGATGAGCGTTGGGTTTTAGTTACAAAAAGCACGTGGCTTTTGTGGCGGGAGATCAGCTGGCTAAAGCATTTGAGCAAGGATAGGTGTGTGAGGAGGAGATGCAATTATGAGATGAATGCTAGCCTCGCGATGCACAGCAGAGCGCATCAAGATTTTCTAAAAGAGACCAGAATATTAGGCATGTGCATGGGCGAACGAAAAAAGAAATGGGAAAACGGCAGAAAGCTGTGACGACAAACAGTGCATGGGTGTACGTTTGCTGGATATCTCTCGCTCTCTCTCCCTTCCTCTCTCCTTCGTTCTCTTTTTCCTCTTCTATTCGTACATTCCATCGTGAGTCTGCTATTGTTTATTCTTTTTCCTATTCTACTCTTTCTCCGCTCATCCTAGTTTTTATATCATCTCTCTCACCTTACATTCATTCTTCGCTTTTCTCTTATTTCATACTTTTTAGATCATAGCGATTGAGTGCCTATGCACTCTCGCTATCAATTAATCTAGATTATAAAACATTAATGAATCTGAAAAACAAAAGGGGGAAATAGTATTATTTTTAAAAGTTTTATTCAAACTTTTAAAAGTTTAATTTAAATGTATTTAAATAACTAGAATATGAATTACTCTACGTTTCAAGACCAGCTCGCATGACCAAAAATGCTGAATTGCATTGGCCACTGGAATGCAATCAGGTTACGAACGTTCAAAAGTGTGCAGTTCATTCACTTTTAAAGCAATTGATATTTCATAAATTAGATTTTGTATACTAATAAAAACTTTTTCCAAAAAATGTTGCGCACTTTGGACCGCCCGTAACAAACCACACCGGAATTTTTAGTGTTTTCGTCCCCGACAAACAAGGGTGGTCTAGAGACGAGTACGGATAAGAATAAGGAATGATAGCCTTATGTTGTTCAGATGCAGTCGCTTCTTTTCATCAAGCTGTGAGAGAATTTAAAATGTCTAGGTTTGTAGTATAGTAGATAAGAAAAAAGAAGTCCTACTCTAACAGTTCCATTTCCTAAAGAAAAACAATATAGATAGTACAGTAAAAATAATAACATATAAGAACAATATAAAACAAAAATTTTTTTTTTTTTTTTTTTTTTTTTTTCGGTGAATGTATCTTAGATTCGAGAATTTTAATAGCCATGTTCCATGACTGGTTTTATCTGGTTCTTATGCTGGTTGGAGAGTCTGAGATGGTAACTGAATTACGGGGTTATTCACTGGTCGTTCCCTTGGTGGTGCAGCAGGTATAACTGCACGAGTGGAGGTACTTGTTTCCGTAGTCGTTTGTGGCAGAGAGTTCTGTGCGGGGATTGGTTCTTGCTCTTCCTTGATGTTAATGGTGCTGAAGTCGACACATCGATCAGCCCTCGTCCCGGGTGAGCGTCGTTGATTGCAGTTGATCATTAGTTTTGAAATCCTGGGTAAGAAGATGTATATAAGTAGTCCAATAGATATGAGGCCTAGTCCGAGGTAGGATCCGTGGATCATCCTTATTTGGCTGTTTCCTGCTCGTCGGGCCAGGCTGTAGTCATACAGTTGTTGTTCTATATGCTCCAAGGATTTGTCGTTAGTTTCGAAGACCTTGTCCCTAGGCGTTGTCTCCTTCGTCTGAGCAGACATAGATTTTCTTGTAGGTATGTATCCTTGAAACTCTTGTAGAGCTGGTGACAGCGCAGAGATGTTCAGGTGAAGCAGTGGTGCGTAGATCGTTTCGGTTTCTCCCTTCCTGTTGGTGGTACCTGGGAGTGTCCTTTCCTTTAGTCTAAGGTCGCATCCTGGAGCCAGTTGGATTATGCCGGTTCCTTTTAAGGTGATCTGGTTGTTGGACTGATTAGGACAGGTTGTTATGGCGATAGTCGGCTCTTGAAGAGAGTACAACCATCCGCCTAGGCTTCCTATTGAACTCCAATCAAACTGGTCTTCATATGTCACTTGAACGTTACAAATTTGGAAGGTGGATAGCGATGGATTCAGCAGAAGCTCTGCTTCGCAAGTTCTGAATTTCCCATTCTCGTTGACGGGTAAATTCCCTTGACAAATCTTATAAGCTGGTAGTTCGGTACATGCCGCAACATCCTGGTGGTTCATTAGAACATAAGTCCTCTGTGATTCTTCTACGGCGATGTGGGAGAATTTAGGTAGAATATATGCCTTCCCGGAGTTGTTTCCTAAGATGGCTTGGGGCACTGGAAGTGGATGTAGTTGATACATCAGATGGTTAGCTCTTCCCAATAATGGTGTATCCAGCAGTATTTTAAAGACTCCTCCCTTGTATAATGAGGTGACGGTGGATACGCTGGTCAGTTCCTTGATGTCCACAATAGGTCCGGATATCGGGAAGGACACCTCTGGGCGATGGTCCTGGATGTCTCGGTAGATTAGTTCCAGTTGGCTGGGAGTCAATAATCCTGGATGCATTTGCTTCTGTCTTGCATCATGAAGGACACTCAAGATTTTGTCAGTTGCTCCTATGTATTCCTATACAGCTGCTTCGTTCGCTCGCAGGACTCGAGTTAAGGCTTCAGTGTATTTAAGCTAAGTGATCTTCGTTCTTGAGCGATTGGAGTTTTTCCTGATGCTGTTGTGCTTGGTTGTGCATCTCCTCTAGTTGGGACCTAACCAAGTGGGTCTGTTGCCCTACTAGGTGTGAAATGTTGGTCCGAGCTTCATTTAACTCTTGGATTTTTGTCTCAATGAGCTGACCATCATCATAGGTTAGGAGTCCAGCTACGGGTCCAATGATTCCGCCAAGGAAACCTAGTAGTGGAGTTGCTCGTCGTCTTCGCATTGCTTTGGGTAAACGAGAGGGGAGGATCTTTACGGCTCGTTGTTGCATCATTGTTGTCTCTTTCATGAGTTCTCCTTGGAGCCTTTCGGCTAGGTTGACCTTGGATCCAAGAGCATGACTTGCGATAACTTGATGGCAGTGTTCTTCGTACCCTGGTTGGCAATGTGCGGCTAAGTGATTCATATTATTTTTATAGGATGATAGTAGGCTCTGGGTTTTAATGATGTCCATGAAGATGGCGATCCTCCAGGTACTGGTCGTCCACCTTACGGTTCCCAGGTATTCATAGTACACCCCCGTACTATTGTTGAGTGGGGTAATCTGATACGTGGCTTCCTGGTGCTTCTGGCTGGTGGCAAGAAGAGGTAACAGAAAGGCAACCCATCGATATCCCATCATTGTCATTGAATTTTGGAATCTGTAAAGGAGGGGCATTAGATTGTCTCTTCACGACCGGGTGAGCACTATCTCGAGATAGGATATGCATTTTGTACTTCTAAGAATACTGGGGCTTTGTCTGGTTTCCCATGTAGAGGAGAAAAAAAAAAAAAATTATGATAACCGTTTTATTTATTTTTTTTTCTTTCTTTAGGTTGCGCTGGAGTCTCATGGGATTCTAGTAATGCATATTCTTTCTCGGATTTTCTTCCTTTAGTCCTAATGTACCTAGCAGTGAGCAAGCAAGAGTTTATCCTTGTGCTTCATGATCCGTTCGCCGTCCTCTGTTTCCAGAATAACATTATTGTTTTCTGTGAAACCGGCGACGGCGTACGGCCCTGTGGCTTGACTGTCGAATTTTCCGTCCCTAATTTCCTTAAGGGCGTAAACCGTATCTCCGATTTTCGCGTTGAGTGGTCTAATTTTCTTGTCGTATTGCTCTTTCGAGCGAGATTTTGCCCTATTGAGATTTTTGTGGGCAATTTTCTGGATCTCGGTTATTCTTACTATCAGGTCGCGTAAGTAAGATCCATAAGTTCCGAGTTCCGTACCCTGAGGAAACGAGCTGGGCGTCCTAGCGACTCGCCCGAAAACTAACTTGTAAGGTGTGAAATTAGTGGCCTCATGTACTGACGTGTTATATGCGAACATGGCGAAAGCGAGCAATCGATCCCAATCGTCATAATCATCAGCATAATGCTTTATGTAATCCGTCAATACAATATGGCTTCTCTCGAGTGATCCGTTAGTTTGTGGTCGGTATCCGGAAGTAGTTAGTTGCTTCACGTAAAATCGTCTTTCTAGGTGTTTCATTAGTTTGCTTATAAAACTCCCTCCCCTGTCTGTTAGGATGTATCTCGGAGCGCCATATTGGGAGAAGAGAGTTGTCGCAACCGCGTGAGCAATAGTAGTCGTTTTTAGGTCCGGTATGGCAACTGCAATGCAGTATTTACTAAAATTATCCTGCATTGTCAGGATGTGTCTATTCCCGTTTGGCGTTGTGGGCAATTTTCCGACAGTATCAAGTGATACCTTCTCGAATGGCTCAGCAGGAGTGTCAGTGATGAGCATTGGTTCACAGGTACGAGCTCGGACGAGTTTTTGTTCAAGGCAGCTTCTGCATCCTCGGATGAACTCACTGATTTCGTCCCGTAAACCAGGTAATGTATATCGCTCTCTGATACGGCGGTAAGTTTTCGTAATGCCCTTGTGGCCACCTATAAGGCTGTCATGATATTCGGCGATAATTTTGGGTTGAATTTCTACAGGTGGAACTTCGATTTTTCCGTGGCAAAGCGTAATGGTGATGTTACCACCCCGGAATATTTCTGCCACGAGTTCTGTCATTTTATTTTGCGGTAACGATCCCAGCAAATCTCCTGAATTAGCCATACGGCAGGTGGTTTGACTGTCCTTTTCTAAAGCTGTTCGAAGGTTCCTTAATCCTTGCCCCACATCCTTCCAGTCGACATTGTCGACGTGTCGTCTTTTTATGACAACGGAATATGTTTTATGTCGGCCGTGCGGAGTGAGAAGGACTTGTCCCTTCTTAGGGCGGCATCCCCAGAGGTCCTGTAGGTCAAGACGCTCGGTAGCCACAAGAAGTTTCGCTATGGGGTTCGTAGGCTCGCAATCTTCGGATATAAAGTGAGCATAATTGTCGTGTCTGAAAGTTAAAGGTTCTGTCTATTGGTGGATGACATTAGGTTCATCTGTGCAGATGCTAATTGGTTTTTGGTCTGTATTTGGGAGATCCTTGTAGGGTCCGATAGAGGTAGGTGCGTCGTACACATACGGCATCTTAACGTAAATGATGGAGCTAGGATGGAATATGGGACCTTCGACGGGTTCGTGAAATGGTTTTGTTTGTTCCAGTCTTCTTGGTTTCATTCCTACTCCTCTTCCTATCGAGTCCTTCCTACCGTCATCTGGGTCGATGAATGACCTTGTGAAGGGCGTTGATCTGGCTCCTGGCGTCGCAGGGGCTGCTGGTGTCATGAGCAAGGACCTTCGGGGGGGCTGCTTCCCAATTATTGGGGACTCTGAGGAAGATTCGATTTCCGCAGGAAATCCAAAAAGTTCTTTACTCTATTGGAGAACTCGACGTCGTCATATTCTCCACAGGGATCGAGAGATTCTAAGTTTTCCAGGAGCTCTTGGTCTTCTTCGCCTTCAGAGACGTAGGTGCACTGAGGTCGATGATCGTCCTGCATATTTTCATGATCCCACCATAGAGACTCATGAACGATGTTGGAGCTGTCGAGCCCTCGGTTTTCCATCGATTTATCTAGCTTTGAAAAAGATTTCTGCAGATCTTCTCTTAATTTGTTCTGTGGTTGGCATTGGCTGGGGATATCCTCATCGGTTTCGTTGCTGCCTTCGCTGTCCAGTGGTTGTGGGAGGACATCAACGATCATTTGTTCAGGAGGTGACTCTTCTCCGTTGTTGTCGGTAGACGGTAAGGCTTCAATACCTTCTCTGGCTAGTTTATCGGCCATTTCGTTTCCTGGGATTCCTTTGTGGCTTGGGACATGTTCCCAAATTACGTCCAACGGTTCCAGGGCTGTTTTCATCTTTTCAAACTCGGATCGATTCCTAACTGGTTTATTCTCGTACGTTTTCCAGTCGTTTGCCTCTCATTTTGGAATCCATTCTGTGGCACTGTTCACTAAAAACTTAGAATCAGTCTTTATTCTCAACTTCTTGATGCCAGCCTCGTGAGCCTGTTGAGCTGCTACGGTTGCTGCTTCAATTTCGGCTGAGTTGTTTGTTTGACGTCCCTGGGAGGGGCGTGAAAAATTCAGCGGATGGTTGGGTCCAAACCAGACTCCGATTCCCACCCTTGGTTCACCACGTCCATTGTAACTGCACGCTCCGTCGACGTAAACATCTATGTAAGTGTCCTGTAATGGGGCTGACCAAGGGCTTGGACCTGGAAGTCTAGGGGGTGCACTTTTAGGGGCAGTGTTGTCCGTTTTCGCTACAAGGGTTGGCTTTAAGTTCGGCAAAACACTACGCGATTCGCGAAACACTGGGGGGTCGGAGTTGTCACTATCCTCGTCATCTGACGATGGATCACTGGAAGAGTTTTCGTTTAACAATGGGGCCTCATTAATTCCTCTTCGTCTCGAAAGTCTTTTACCAATGCAACTTTCGTCAAGGTTGGTTGCTTTCGGTTCATTTTGGGGTTTGTGAGCTGCTTGGAGATTTTCAGGAGCCGAATCCTTTCTTGGCCTTCCCCGTCGTTTACGCATTGCTCCGGCTGAGGAGGACGGTTGTGGAGAAACCGTGGTTTTAGTCCTTACTGCGTTGAAGGGGATGGATCGGGGTACAGAAGGTTTTCCTTTGTTCCTTAGTGGCAATGCAGATTCCACACTGGATCTGGAAATGGATTGGTTCCTTAACTGTATGAATTTCTTTGTTTGAGTTATGCGTCCAGTAGAATCTGAGGGTTCCTGGCTGGTGGAGGAAGGTTCACCTCGACTAGGTTCTGCCCGCGATGCTCCGGAACGCGTTATTACTAATATCTTTCGGATGTCTGGAGGTTCTGATGTGGAGCTCTTAATGTCTGCAGAGTTTTTTTGCAGGGAAGAAGAATTGTAGGATTTATTGGAATCGTCAGAATCATAGGAGTCAGTTGAGTCAGAAGATTCTGAGTACTGTTCGTTAGCCACAGGGTTTCCTGACAAAGCTTCCACGCCTCTATTCAGTTTCCCTTGTTTATACTCAAACTTATATTGGTAATCCTGGAGTCTAAGTCGCCATCGCAGCAACCTTGCTCCTGGATTATTAATATAAGTCATCCAGTGAACTGGTTCGTAGTCGCAGGCCAGCACGAACTCCCTTCCATACAAATATGGGCGAAAGTTCGTGACAGCGTACAACACCGCCAGACATTCCTTTTCTGCTTTCGAGTAGTTTTGTTCGCAGGAATTCATCACCTTGGAAAAGTAGGCGATGGGCATGTCTACTCCATCCCTTTCTTGGGTTAACATAGCCCCGACAGCATGCTCAGAGGCATCTGTGGTTAGCTTAAAGGGCTTGTTAAAGTCGGGATATTGGAGTACGGGTTCGCTGCAGAGGTATCTGCGTATTCTTCGGAAGCTTTTCCGTTGTGAGCGTCCCCATTCCCATTTTGTGTCCTTCTTCAGGAGATTGGACAGGGGTTTTGCTAGTCTTGCATAGTCTTTTATAAACCTCCTATAGTATCCTGAAAGGCCTAGGAATTGTCGAATAGCCCGGACTGTCCTCGGTTTTGGAAATTTCCTAATAGCGGCTATCTTAGCAGGGTTGGGCTTTACTCCATCACGGCCGATTATATGGCCCAGATAAGCTACCTCGGTTCGTAAGAATTCACACTTATCCGGTTGAAGCTTTAGATGCGCTTCTCTTAGTCTATTGAACAGTCTTCTGGCTTTTGTATCGTGTTCTTCCAAGGTTTCTGAATGAATAACAATGTCATCCAGATAGACAAAAACTTCGGTCCCATGCATGCCCTTCAAAACGACGTCCATGAGGCGTTGGAAGGTAGCAGGAGCATTTTTGATCCCCATTGGCATTCGCAGGTACTCAAAGTGTCCACGGGGGGTCGAGAACGCCGTTTTTGATCGATCGTCGGGATGCGTTTCTACTTGGTGGAAGCCACTGGTCAGATCAAACACAGAAAAGTACTGTGCATTCCCCAAGTGGTCTAAAATATCTGTGATGTTGGGCAAGGGGTAGGCATCCCCGATTACCTTTTCGTTGAGGGCTCTGAAATCAATAACAACTCTCCACTTTTTCTCTCCCGAGGCATCGAGCTTTTTTGGGACAATCCATAGTGGAGAATTGTAAGGGGACTTAAAGTCGCCAATAATCCCGCTGTCGTATTGTCTTTCAGTTTGCAGAATGACCTGGTCTGTCGCATCGTGAGGATACCTATATTGTTTCTTGGCAATCACTTAGTTATCCATTGTTGGAATTCGGTGCTGGATCAGATGAGTGCTGCTAAGTCTCTCGCCATTTAGGTGGAAAATATCAGCGTAGTCATCTGCCCACCTGAGGACGTAATCCTTCTCTTCATCATTTAAATGAGAAAGGCGCAGGTTCCTTTTGACTCTTTCGGCACGCTCTGCATAAGAGCTCGGATGTTCCTGTATGTCTTGGGTAGAGTACTCGAGTTCTGAGTCAGAGGCTTCTTCACCAGGAAGTGTACAAAAATCGAACGGTATGACCTCCTGGGGGGCAATTTCTATATCTATATCGTCTTCAGTGGTATTGATGGCAATTGCGTGGCAGACGCCATTGTGTGTCGAGACTGCTGCCTCTCCAAGGTAGAGCCCTTCAGGAGTGTTCAGCTTAGGCAGGTAGCCTTCTGCAACCTCTGGGTTTGTAACGCTTATAGCAATAGGTTGCCTCGTTCTAGCCCTAATTTTTAGTATTCTAGAAAAAGGTTTGATTTCAGTTTTAAGTGATTTTCTGGATTCCTGTGATTCTTGATCGATAAATGGAATCGGTGTGATAGGGTTAGAAGCAGTCACTAATGCGTTGTGCCGGAAGGAAATTTGAGCCTGTTCCTGCCTTAAGTAGGGTCTCCCTAGAATTCCATCTGGTGAAATAGGAATACTATTTTCCACTGCATGGAATTCCACTAGGGTGTTTAGTATCGAAAGGTTGATGGTGCCTATCGTGATTACGGGGTGGTTTGTTATACCGGTGATCGGGACTGATCCTTTCGGATCAAGAATTAGTTCTTGGCGTAAGGCGCTCAGTTTAATTAAATTAACGTCCGAACCTGGGTCCACAAGAAAACGAGCTTTGCTGTTGCGGAACTCAGGGGCACTCAGCTCAACAACGGGTGAGTCTTCGGTTTTGGATCTTGTTCGAAAGATCCTACTGAGCTGTCTTGGAAGTGGACTGTCTTCGGACGCTCTCGGTGAGTTTGATTCGTTGCCACGTCCGAGCGACGAACCTGCTGGGAGTTTAAATTCTCCGGAGGCCCTGGTGAAGTTGATCTAGGAGGTGTCATTGCTCCTGGTGGCCTACTATACCCGCGCCATGGTTGATTATTCCCGGGTCCGTTTCTATTCGGGGGTTCAGAAAGGTACTGCGGCATATGTGGAAGGGGTGGGTATGAGTAGGGGTATTGGTAGGTTGGAGGGTATGGTGGGGGATAAGAGTAGGGGAACTGTGGTGGGTATGAAGGGTACTGTGGCGGGTATTGATGAAATGGTTGATGTGGAGGTGCTGGATTGCGTGGGTTGGGGACTTCTGGTGCAACCTCGCCGTTTTCCCTTTCTGCCTTATCTGGCTTAACCATCTGTCTGGTATAAGGGCTAGGTGATCGGGCGCGTTCCGGGATTTTCTCGTTTTGCCGCATGATGTGGTAAGATGAAGCGGTGGGCCTTAGTCTTTCCGTTTGCCTTAGTCTTTCCTCTATGTGGAGGGCATGTTCGAGGGCTTCACTAAGGTCCTTCGGATTTCTGGTGTCTACAAATGTAGACATTTCGTTCGGGAGACCCTTAATGAAGGCGTCTAGTGCGCAATCCACTACCGGTTTCATCATGATGATACTCTCACTTAAATTTTTTGTCCCTAACGCTTTCTCGCGCGACACCCTTGAGCTTACTTAAAACAACTTTTATGAAACCGGGTTCGGTGGATTCCGTGATGTATACTGCGCCGTTTGCGATGTCCTGTAAAAACTCCTTTAGTGGAGGATTTTTACCGTCAAATTGTGGTATGTGATAGGTGCTTTGTTGAAGAGTTATGCACTCTAATACCGAGGCCATAGCCGCACTAGCATCTAAATTCATTGATTGATTAGGAGGCGCGATATTAGGGTTGGGTCCGGATAATGAATTAGTGATATTCGGGTATGCTTCAGTACTTGATTCGTCAGGGTCGTTACCGATTGGCTCCCTAAGATTACGGGTTCGATTGTCGTTCGACATTTTAAAATGTGCTGAGAATCCGGAAAATTCGACGTAAATTTTGAAAGGTTGTAAACGTTTATTTTTAAATAAGTTTTTGTGTTCCTATGGGTGGACAACTTATGAGTATAGTGGTATGCCTATAATAGAATATATATACACGGACACTTATGCACAAAAATAAACAAAAAACAATATACAGGTGTAAGAGAAAGAGAGAAAAAAAATGTACTTGATAGTGGCCTGTTATTAGAACTGGGAATCTTCAGCTTGCGGTGACCTTTGTTTTATTATTATTTCAGCTGAGGCAAATTCAAGAGCCTCAAAATTTTGTCCTCACTAGGAGCGGGAAAAAAAAGCGAAAGGGGTGACTTTGAACCTTGTCTGGCGTCTTAAAGTTCGACGGTGCAAGAATCGGATTACTCTGACATTTGTTCATTTTCTGATTCTGAATCAATTATGATAGTTTCAGCGTCAGAAATTTCGTTCTCCGAAATACCCCTATTTTGGGCTCTTCCGATATTAACTTGCTTGTTTTCACGTGGGGGGTGATTCTCCTCTCTATAAGCTTGCCTCCTTTGTTCAAGGGCCTCGCTGATTTCCAAATCTATTATTGTAATTTTAGGGACTTCGCGCGTGATTTCAGGTGCAGGCACTTCTGTCCGTCGGTCAGGTAAGACCACACACACTGGAATGTTTCTTTCGACAGGAAATACTAGATTTTGATACAATGATGAGTATTTAGGTGTGCCTTGATGTTTCTTACCGGAACGTTTTCCCCTTTTGGGTGGTTCCCGAAGAATGGGATTTTTTTGACAGGACATAGAGTAATGAGTATTCAAACGCTCGACGTGGACAACAGAGCCTACGTCTCACGTACGTACCACAGAGCGGAAGAATTTTTCAGAAGATTCAAATCAAAAGGGAAATTCTGATTTGAATTTTTCTCTCCTTACTCTATGGAAAAAGGGGAATAATTAATTCAAACGCTCAACGTTGGCAACAGAGCCTATGTCTCACGTACGCACTACAGAGCGAAAGAACCACTAGAATTTTGATTGAATAAAACTCAATCAAAGTTCTGTTACATTATTCTCCTTCCACCGGTATATGGTATGGAATATATATATATATATATATATATATATATATATATATATATATATATATATCTTCAATCGAAAATATAAAGATCGACTAGATATATACTTGGATTGAGGTTGTAAGAACTAGGACATAGAATAATGAGTATTCAAACGCTCGACGTGGACAACAGAGCCTACGTCTCACGTACGTACCACAGAGCGGAAGAATTTTTCAGAAGATTCGAATCAACAGGGAGATTCTGATTTGAATTTTCCTCTCCTTATTCTATGGAAAAAGGGGAATAATTAATTCAAACGCTCAACGTTGGCAACAGAGCCTATGTCTCACGTACGCACTACAGAGCGAAAGAACCACTAAAATTTTGATTGAATAAAAACGCAATCAAAATTCTGTTACATTATTCTCCTTCCGCCGGTATGTAAGATTTACAGGAGAAAACCCTGACAACAAATATTTGTTGTTGGCCTCAGATTGATTGTAGATTATGAGAGAAACAATAAATGATTTTAAAAGGGAAATATGCAATACGTGTGTGGTAAGGACTAATAAATGAGTATCTTCAATACTTGGAGGTGGGCGCTTTTTGAGACTCTCGTTTCGCCTGCTGGAATTTTTTTAAGTTAATTTCTGCCTTATCGAGCAGATTTTCGAAAAAGAATGAAAATTCGTCGAAATTATTTATTTCTCTGATTTCAAATTTCTGCGGGTTGAAAGTTTGGGTTGGAGCCTCGGGTGTTGTGCTGCTAAGAGGTTCCCCAGAATCACGAGGAGTCACTTTCACCTTATCCAACCTCTGGTCAAATTTTTCTCTTGCTTGTCGACCCGCACGCGATCTATGTTTGCGCTTACAATCTTGATTAGCGATAGGTGGGGACATATGGAAGAGTCCAGAAGGAAAATTTGAATTCAAAAGAAAATGTGATAAAAAAAATTGAAGTTTAAAATTCAGTCTCTTTGCTAAAGAGCACAAGAGTAAATCTTTAATGAAAGAAAATGTGATAAAAAAAATTGAAGTTTAAAATTCAGTCTCTCTGCTAAAGAGCACAAGAGCTTGAATTTCAGAATTGGCTTTCTGCTAAAGAGCACAAAAGCAAATTCTCAAAAACTCAATTTTTGATTGGAAAGAAGGGATTATTTTCTTCCTGCCGAATTAAGGCTTTCTGCTGAAGAGCACAAAAGATTTAATTCTAAGATTGACACTCTGCTAAAGAGCACAAGAGTAAATCTTTAGTGAAAGAAAATATGAATACAAAAATTGAAGTTTAAAATTCAGTCTCTCTGCTAAAGAGCACAAGAGCTTGAATTTCAGAATTGGCTTTCTGCTAAAGAGCACAAAAGCAAATTCTCAAAAACTAAAATTTTTTTTTATGGATAGGAGGGATTTTTTTTTTAATTATTTTTGGAAAGGAGGGTTAATTTAAAACAGGAAATTTTGACAGATCAATATCAATATGAAAAACAAAAACTATTCAATTCAGGAATAATATTAGCAGTTACAAGTGGGTAGTGAGTGTGACTCCGCAACGTGTAACGTGGCTGGGTACAGCGCGAGACAAAATATCCCACCGCTGCCACCATCAGTTTGTTACGTACGAATAATTAAATTTATTATAACTGACCCTGCTTTTAAGAAAACCCTCTTTGATTTTTGGAAAAGAAAACTTGAACACAGGAAGATTTTCAGTTTTAGTGTTTAATTTCCGTATAAAAAGGATATACAAATAAATACATATATTGGAACGATACCTTACTACTAGTTTTCCTTACATCTACCAGTCCCAGGAGAGTGCGAGAGAGAGGGAGAGATTTTTCCCTTAGTTCCTGATTCGTCCTAGACTGGGCAATGGTTTTCTGTTGAGTGTTGCTCAAAATCACACTTTGTCCGATTTGCGAGTCGCGCATAGCATACGCGCACACAAATATTGTTTTTGCCACTTTCTATTAGGCTTAATAAGAGAAAATAACGGTTGGATTTTAACCAGAAAAGGGTTGAGTGCTTTTAAACTCGCCCTTTTCGCCGCTAGAATTTTCCCATTAAATCCAATTACAATATTTTATGAAAAATTATCACTACCGTTTTGAGATTCGGTAGTATTAATTTTTCCGCGATTTCGCGCACCTTTTTGCCGTTTTTTTATTAAACGAATTGGACTTTAAAAATAGCCCGCCGAAGAAAGAATTTAATTCTGTTGCTTCTGTCCAGATGAAGTCTTTTGTCTTTTACGTCCGCCCGACACGATTCCAAAAATATAATTTCGTTAGAAAGAGTTTTACGGGTTCAATCAACTGACGAGGATCTAGGAACTGTCGATCTGGGCCGCAGACGCGCACCATAAAAGAAAAATATTTTCTTTATTATTCTAAGGTCTGAATCCGGTCAAGACACTCAGAAGACTGCGAATTTAATTTTTCCTTAATCCGTTTTACTAGTTCATCGCGAGGTGAGCATGGTAGGGTTTTTTGATGATTAAGGAATTAATGATTGAACAGAGGTAATAATGGCAGGGAGGATTTAGGAATTTGCACAAGTGCTGATGTGGTTATTGCGCCATTTGCTGATTTTTAGAATGCAATTATTTCTCCCCTCTTTCTACTCCTATCGTGAGAAAGGAAATGTGCTCATCAATTTTTAGTATTTGATGCATGGTCATCAAATTGTAGAAACAATTTTAGTTTCCAGCATATTTCAGAGTAAATCGAAATATATATATTTAATTAGTCTAGGCTTATAATCTTTAAGTAGACTAAAGCTTTGACATAATTATTTAAGTATTCAGATGAGCGTTGGGTTTTAGTTACAAAAAGCACGTGGCTTTTGTGGCGGGAGATCAGCTGGCTAAAGCATTTGAGCAAGGATAGGTGTGTGAGGAGGAGATGCAATTATGAGATGAATGCTAGCCTCGCGATGCACAGCAGAGCGCATCAAGATTTTCTAAAAGAGACCAGTATATTAGGCATGTGCATAGGCGAACGAAAGGAGGAATTGACAAACGGCAGAAAGCTGTGGCGATAAACAGTGCATGGGTGTACGTGTACTAGATATCTGTCTCTCTCTCTCCTTCGTTCTCTTTTTCCTCTTCTATTCGTACATTCTATCGTGAGTCTGCTATTGCTTATTCTTTTTCTATTCTATTCTTTCTCCGCTCATCCTAGTTTTTATATCATCGCTCTCACCTTACACTCATTCTTCGCTTTTCTCTTATTTCATACTTTTTAGATCATAGCGATTGAGTGCCTATGCACTCTCGCTATCAATTAATCTAGATTATAAAACATTAATGCATCTGAAAAACAAAAGGGGGAAATAGTATTATTTTTAAAAGTTTTATTCAAACTTTTAAAAGTTTAATTTAAATGTATTTAAATAACTAGAATATGAATTACTCTACGTCTCAAGACCAGCTCGCATGACCAAAAATGCTGAATTGCATTGGCCACTGGATTGCAATCAGGTTACGAACGTTCAAAAGTGTGCAGTTCATTCACTTTTAAAGCAATTGATATTTCATAAATTAGATTTTGTATACTAATAAAAACTTTTTCCAAAAAATATTGCGCACTTTGGACCGCCCGTAACAATTTATGGTAATCAATAATTTATGTAGCGCACTTCGTCTCACGTCGAATTTTCGGCAAGAACTCCATAAAAAAAAGTATGCATGCCAAGGGGAGAACGCAGTTTCTTGACTTGTGTGATTGCTAACCTCGCTTCGCTTGGGCAGCAAACTTTTTGCTCGTCGAAAATCGCTGCCTTTCACCCCTTGGTATACAATTCGATTTTTTACCAGAAATAATGTTTTCTTTTTAAAACCTTACTTTTGAAACCATTGGGGTTACGAGAATGCCTTTTTTTAATTTACGCAAAATTTCATGCTCTTCGATCGGTGACATGACTACACGGTGAAAAATAGTTGGAATAATTTTACTCGACTCTGCCGGTTGAACTTGGGACATTAGGGCATTTCAGCATCTTTCATATCGTAGTTGAGTTAAATGAATTTGATCAATACTTAATTCACCCAGCGTGAATAATAATAAGCGTTACATAGGGAATAGTGAGGAGTTGAGTTAAACGTGGTCGACGAAAAGGCATCAATATGCGTTAGTGGGTTAACATGAAATGTATAAGTGTATTACCGACGCTCGGTGCTTACCTCGAGCCTGCCATTAGTCATCCGATACATACATACATAAACATCAAATTTAAAACTTTGTTATATAGTGACTGCACGAATTATTCAGAGCTTGTGAGTTGCGTTTTGTTTCGAGTAATGCTATTATAGTAACTCTTTTGAGAATTTGTTTTTTCAAAAGAGAAGCCATGCTATATATTTTTATTGACTAAATTGACTATAGTTTGTATACCTTAAAAGATAGGAGAGATTCAGATGGAATGGGAATAAAAATTCTCATTGTAGTCACTTGTCATCGATTTTTGGATAGGACTGAAATTGTAAAAAAATTGATTGATGAATTCAATAGTTCCGTACACCTTTCAATGAAAGCTTCTAAAAAAGTTGAAATTTGATATAAAAAATTTCTTATGTTTGCCCATGGCGCAGATTACTTTCATTTGTTCCTGCGTGAATAGATATACAGGGAGCGCCATCTCAATCTGGTCAATGGAAATATTGAATAACTCTGATAATTCTCAATAGTTATTGGTGAGATAAAAGCGAGCTCTTTTTTTTGGCATTTTCCATCACATTGATCAGCGTCTCTGGCGATATCGCTGCCATTTCGGCTCGAATGTTCGTTTTGAGCTCATTTATGGTTTTATGGTCACTTGATCAATATTGTTTTCAGAAAATAGTGGTGATAAATTCTGAAAAGTTAAGCTTAATAAAAAGAAGCTTTCTTAAGTCTGTTAAGAATTGTCAAAGTTATTCAATATTTTCATTAACCAGATTGAGATGGCGTACCCGGTAGCTGGTGGAACGAGTCTTGCGACTCACGGTTTACTCATCTCTCGAGTGAAGCGTAGAGTAGAATAAACGAAAAGCTCTAATATTTTTGTGATTGAATAAAAGATTGGTTTTTCATAATTATACCACAAGTAATAATATATATTTATAGAAATCTTTAATGCACTCTTCCATACCGTGTATAAATTATGTTGCCAATGATGTTTTTTAATCGTTGTTTCTTTTGATATTCGGAATGCATTGTTTTTGGAAATTGTTAAAAATTAATATCTGTACAATACTGCCGGGCAAGTTGCGATAGACGTATCTGCAGAGCAGATAAGTCACTTGTAATTTTTACGAATTTCAAATGGGTTTGCGTTCATTGTAGCGCCCCCTCTTTTCCTACCATCTGCTCATCCCTCATATCTCATCCATCTTATGAAGGTCAAAATGTCTTCCACTGGCATAACCTGCATTGCTCTGGTTACTTGTAAATATGATCCCAGTGTCTCCCTCTTGATCCTGATTAAAGCAGGACAAGAGCAGAGCACGTGCTCCAATATCTCATTCTTCCTCTCACAGAATTGGAAATCCGTTTATGAACTCAAGCCCATTTTTCATTTATTGTACCTGAAACTTCCATGTCCTATTAGGAACTTCGGTACCACCTTTACCAGTGCTAATCCGTGCTCTGTTTGCTCTCAGTACAGGCATAATTAAAAATTTCGCATGTCGGCATCCTTTCACCACGGTCCAGTACATTTCGTGTTAGTTCTGAGCCCATTTCGTAATCTCTGTTTCCATGATATAAAATACAATTTTTGGACAGTTTATTCGCAGCTTCATTTCTTATAATACCTAAGTGTGCAGGTACTCAAACCAGTGTAACATTTATTCCTTTTTCTAGCCTGTTCATTGACTGTTTGCTTCCCCAGACTAGCCTGGAACTTACGAGTGGGGCTTTCAGTGCTGCTAGTGCAACCTGACTGTCCGAAAAAAATCAGATCTGTTGTACAGTGCCCCCATCGCCCAGCAATTTTTACACACACGCTAAAATTGCTGTAACCTCTGCCTGAAATACGGTTGCAAGTCTTCCCAGTGGGATGCTGATCCGCTGTCTATCCTTGCTGCCATATATCTCAGCACCCGTTCATCCACCCTTTAGTGGGGAGAGTACTCCCCCCTGTATTTTTGCATCCATTCCACAATTGGGAAAGGAATTGGAAAAAACTATATACTGAGAATCTTCAATATCCCGACGTCCCAACGTTAATAAAATCCTTAGAAAGAAAACTGTAATTCATAGATTTCTCAGCCCAGATCAGTTTTGATCTTAGCTAAATCCATTGGAGAGTGTGATTTGACCTTCTGATGGCCTCTAAAATTTTCTGCTATTGCAGAATCCGCGGTCAAAAGTGCGTTTCCATTTGATAAATATAAACTGACCTTGGAATGACCTCCATCCTGACCCAATGGGGTCAAACAGAATCCAGATTCAGATTTAGCGACCCCAAAAACGTATAGGTATGGTGGTCTAGTTTGATGCACAGAACGCTTTTTTGGTGCTGTGTTATCGTTTGAATCATGTGGGGTCCTAGTGTCTTAATCATACCAATGTAATCCTACTGGATATCGGGAGAGCAAGAGAAAAGTCGGGAATACGTCCTGGGCTGCTAAAGTCCTAGATTATCCGGGCCAAACTTAAATACGTATAGTCGTAGTTTCTGAGGAAACTACTCATATCCCTCACAGTATTCACTCGCACACACACACACCATTTCTTAATTAGTAATTTATAGTTTTAAAGAAAGAAAGTTATAGACGGCTTTTATTCTCTACTCTTTCTTTCTAATAACCCTATTTATGGTATTAGAAAATAAACTCTTTTTTTTAGATGTGACACGGTTTTGATTCTCTGAACTAGATAGTTTTAAGCTAAGTAGGGTTTTAAACCCGAATCGCAGCATACTTTTCGATGCATACGACCAATTGACTACCGGCGAGCTTCTATGTAGTAAAGATCTGAATCATAGTGGTGAAAGTATTTCGGAATACTTTTAGTAATTTGTAACAACTTCTGTTTATACTTCATCGCGTCTTTCACCATTCACGGCAAGACTTGAATACCATTTTTGACCTGTATTGAATATTACAGAAGGATTATCTTGTCAACAAAGTATTCAAAAACCAAATACGATACGCCAATTTTTTAAAAAAGTATCTTGTCTAATGGTTACTATTACTTATTACGTTATGAGATAAAGTATTGAATATGTAAAAGTAATACCAGTGTACTGCATATAATAAGAATCCTTCTTTCCTCCCAGCATATTTATCAGATTTTTTAAAATGTATTTTATATTTTTAGGTGTTTGTGTGATGAAGAACTTCTAAATAGAATTCTGAGTAAAGTTCATATTCATTTAAAAAACTCCAGTATATTAAAAAATAGACCGGGTAAAGATGTTTACGAAACTGCTGCCCTTAATTTAACGATAGAATCTATTATCAATTCGTTATGCATTGGATTATTGAAGGATGAAATTGAAACTACTAATTTTTGGCAATCCGTATTAACTCACGTTAATATAAATGTTCAAATTGTAGCCTGGAGAAATGTTTTTTCTATTATAAAGATGACTAAAAGTCAAACATTACTGGACCAAGCTATTTTCATAGCTGTTAATACACGATTTGAAGTTATTGAAGATAGGGAAGTTCAAGATGCACTATATGACTTTCTACACGCTTCTTTATTGTGTGTACTTGGAAAAGAGCCGGACAATAATACATATGCGAAGAATTCTTACATGAATCAGACAGAATCAAAAATAATCAATCAGTTTTGTAGATTTATCGCAGATGTTCTTTATGACCACACGCAACATAAATATTTTCATAAACGGGGTAGTTTTATAAAAATTCTCAGCAAAACTTCTGCTCGTTTGCAACACACACGTAAGGTAAATATTTACAAGTGAATGATTTGAATAAGGCAATTAAAAGGGCGTTAGATATTGAAAGCAATTTGTGAGTCACGGATTTTTGTTATTATTTATTATTTGATAGTGCTCAGGGTATGAATGTAGTTTTAACTTTTTCTTAAATCAATCCCATCATTTCTCACCCGTCATCATTTTATACATCGTATTACACAGGCGTCTAACATCCCTCATTTTAAAGGTAATCGACTTAATCAAGGAACTTGTGTTTGCGCGTTAAACTCTCTCTCACACACATACACACACAAACGCACGCACACACACACACACACCTATCCTATCCTGCAGTCCTCAACTCATTGAAACAAGTTTAAAGCCAGCGTGGCTTGGCCTTTTTGGAATCAAGACAACTTCGTCCTTCCTAGTCCTCCGGATGGATCCCGAGTCTTGCCTCCTGGGAATTGACTCTTGCCGGTCCCGGAATACACGAACGGACCGAACTTACGCGGGGCAACAAATACTCTGACGTCTGTGATCAATACGCACTTTCTGATCATTCATTACGTCATTCAGATCTCGCGAGCGCGGACCAGCGTTGCCAGATCGACAAAATAGAAATCTTCGGATTGCGCAGACTTTTCTTCAGAAATCTTCAGACAAATTTTAAAAGTTTCTTCAGATTTTAGAGGCACATTTTTTAAAAACTAACAATGATATTATAAACTATGCGGCTGTTTAAATTGATAACATAATGTATATAACTTATATTTTTATGAATTTAACCACAAAATACTGAATGAAAATGTTTTTCATGAAGGTGTACCTGGCGCATAGCAGCTCTGGTGCGCAGGATATACATGAATATCGGCGGCAAACTTCAAATATTAGTACATGTATCCTCAACATGTAATATTGGAAATGGAAAAATGAGGATAATATTACAGTGGATAATCATCCACTAAAAATACTTTTGTATGTAAAATGCTAAATTTAAATTAATTAATAGTTAAAGTAATATGCGTTAACAATATAAAACTAATTATTTTACATACCTTAGGTATTTTTAAGTAATGATAAATGACTGACTGTCGGTTGGATTATCCACTATAAGGGAGTCTATATCAAGTTTAGTTTTTTAAATTATTTTCATTATTAAATCCATTTTGAATTGCTAACAATAAGTTTTAAATTGATTTCATAATTTTTTCACCGTATTTTAATAAAATTTCGAAATTTTGGTTATCTTTTTTATTGTTTTATAAATAAAGGAACAGTAGCAATCGCATTACTGATCTTGAGAATATTTTTGTTTAATATTAAAAGAATCACGAATTTCGCCTTACTTTAAACAACATTTGAATATGTTGATATATCACAAGTTTATTACTTAGTTATATTCTTATTGTATCTAGTCTTAAAACCAATTTTCGTTTTTGGTATTAAATCTTTTAATACTAAAATTTAGGGTAGTAGGGGCACGTAAAAAACAGATTTTGGAAAAAACTTTCTGAAGATTTTCAATTTTTGTCATAAAAAACGGACCTTCCCTTCTGTAATTGTACCATCTATGTTAATTTTATAATATTAAGTATGATTAAACAGTTTTTTCTGAGGCCTGTTGTTTACGTGCAAGTAAGATGAATTTCATTTCAAAAACGTTAATATTAATCCGTCATCAAATCGTCCAGATATAAGGATCCGAATCATCGAAACATATCTTTAAACTTTTAAAAATGCAGACTGCATCTTTGCGTTCCAGAATAATTTTTAAATAACCGCTTATAATCACATTGTCCATCACATCCTCACATTTTGCAACTTCGAACTTCGTGATTGCTGTCTACAAATTGCAATATGGCGCAATTTCTTCTTCCTTAATTTATCAATATGTCAATTTAATGAGTTTACGAGTGGTGACCGGCCGGCCGACGGTAAGTAACATAACAAAATGTCAGGTTCAAGTAGTCATGTTGGGTCAAGCTAGGTATGGGCCGGAGCAGAATGAAGCAGCAAACGGGAGTGTATTTCTGTCCTTTTCTTCCATACAGCGCCATCTTTCTTCTTTTACCGTCACAAGAGAGATGACGCTATACGAAAGATAAGGACAGAAATACGTTCCCGTTTCGCGACTCAATTGTGCTCTTAGGCCTTGTTGGTTGGTTGGCTTGAATTTGATTATCCAATGAGATAGTTCATCCAATTAGATAAGCTTTCGAGACGAACTAAAAAATAAGCTTTAGGTTTACAACCTCGGATCGATGAGTTAGTTTTCCTTGCCTAAATTTAGTAAGAATTCATTTAAATAATGGAACTTTAAAAAAATCTTCAGATTTCTATCAAATTTCTTCAAATTCTTCAGAAATCCGAGACTTGCCAAAATTTCTTCAGATCTCAAGAAAAATCCGTAGATCTGGCAACACTGGCGTGGAAATACATCTATCTTCTTTCCTGGGTATGATCGCTTTCATAGCGTGCCTTTCAGGCAGCAGGGTTAGTACCTGTTTTTAAGGTCTCCCTATCATCCACTCACCGACGCGCCGCTATCTGTGTTAAAACATCATTTTCCGTACATGGGGGTGGACGCGTTTATAGCGCCTTTAAACAAGAAGAAGAAGTATAGCGCCCCTTTCATACAGCTAGGAAATTTCCCATTCATAGGGCTTGCCTTCATGCTTTCACTGGTACTTCGAGTGAGAAGCTTAAAAAAGAAAATGTTTTTTTTTTTACTTCTAATTTTTCAATCGCAAATATCTTTTAAATAATTGACAGCTTTACAAAAAGTTTTGGCACACTTATTTCATATCGTGATCATTATTAAAAAAATAAAATACCGTGATCCACGAGTTGCATTCCGTACCGTATAGAATTCGCCCCAGTAATAAATCATTTCACACCATAATTTTTCAAATTTTTAGATATTTACGCTGTATGTAAATGTTTCGTATTATTTCAGGAAGAATTTTCAATGGCTTTATGCAAAGACGTATATAAACTCATAGTAGCTAATTCTCAGATAAATTCTACAGATCTGGATTGTAAAATAGGAATTGTGGAAAATTTAAGAGAACTGTACATTGAGTTTTCCGATGTAGATGAAAGTTGTGAGTAAAAATAGTCTGAATTTGTGCTCCATATAGAATATACTAGATATATCAATAAAGAATTTAATCTTTCAGGTTTAATTCTCGATTGGTGGACAACACTGCTGAACTTACTACTTGACGATAATATGGAGATTCGAAAAAAAGCATCTTTCGTAATCTGTGGTATTGAACCTAGAAGCAATTTAGAATGTCATTATGGCGTGATCCAAATGTTTTTTCAAAAGTTCTTTGACAATATTGTAAACGAAAATCCAACTGTAGGGCTTACTGCTTTGATTTTTTGGTGCATTTCTTCTATAGAAGATGAAGAGCTTGAAATAGGTGTAAGTAACATTCCAAGAAGGATTGAGTAGGGGATTTTTATTAATATATTAAACAAATGAAAAATATACGCTTTAAAGTACTGTAGTGAAGAAAAATTCGATAATTATATTTGATAATATTTCAGATATTCAAGAAATGCAGTAATTATGATTGTTTCGAGCCTTTATGGGTATCAAAAAAATGTAGTGAAATTGCACAAATTATATTAAAGCAATATTTCATAGATGAAATAGTTCCAGTTGCTGCGAGATACTACTTGACTAAACGTTTGGATTTGCAATCATTCGAAATAAATACATTTCGTGAACTTATTGCCAACTATAAAAAACATATACCTCATTTAGAGGGAAAACTATGCGATATTTTGGATCCCTCTCATAACTCTAAGTTGATACAATCTATTGCTTATAAAAATCTGAAAAATAAAATTTCTGGAAGAAGTTGAATATTTAAAACAATATTATTTTTTAATGTAATAGTTATTCATGTTTCGTGCCCACAATGTATATTAAGAATTTTTTAGTTGAATTATCGAAAAACTATGCACATATTAAAACTAAAAGTATTTCGTGTTGTAAAAATAGTGTTAAATGTTCCGCAGAAGGGTAAAGAATAACTATAAGTAAATTAATTTTTGGAATAAGATTGTTTATTTGGTTTAAGGCGTTAGTCGCAGTCAGAATTTAAAAAACAATCGATTGTTGCTTTTTGCATATTATTATACTGTGCTATCTTGGAAATATGCTCTCCAAATTTGAATTCAATCCGAGCAAAATTGGGTTACATGTAAGCTATACTTGAAAAATCATTCGCAAAAAATAATGTATAAGGATTAAGAATAAACTCATCAATTAAAAAAATCAAGACGCGTAAGAATATCGTCGATAGTTCCCTTGCAATTAATTGCTAAAGTGAGGGCTGAAAGTGAACTATGAAAGTAGACGATCCCCTTAAAATGTACGCGGAGGCTTTACAAAACTGTGGAACACTTTCGTGTTCCCTTTTTTTAAATTTTTAAGTGGGTTAGCTTTTTACTATCGCTAGATACGTCACCACCCCTACTTTGACCTGCTACCAGAGTTTTTAAAGAAGTATAAAATGGCGGAATTTTCGGTGAAAAAAAGAATGAACTTGATTATGAAGTATCGCAATTTTTCTTTCTCCAGTTTTAACCTTTTATAACCTTAATGTAGCTCTCGAAAAATATCTTCCTGTCATTTTAAGATTCGACGAAAGGATTATTCAAAATATTATTTTAGCGCGACAATCCCGTGAATGGCGTTTGTCGGAGGAACGATTTGAAAATTTTTCAACGTCCGCCCAAGTGTGTACTTGGTAGACTTTGGCGTTTAGTAGCACGTTTGTTCCGAACCGCGGACGGGCAAAACCAAAGAACCGTGTTTTGCTCTCTAGACTCCTCAACCGAATTAAAAAGGTAGCCAGACTGCCTAAACTGAAGCCTATTTTGAGAGCAAAGACGAATCATTCTACAAGAAAGCCATCGAAAAGTTAGAGAAGCGTTGACATGAATGTATAACGCTTGAAGGAAACAATGTTGATGAATATAATAAAATTTTTACGAAAAAACTGTGTTTTTCTTAGTTAGGTCGGAAACTTATTGAGTGATATGTCAACATCGATACCAGCGTTTAAGGAACTCAGCAGGCAGATTTTAACGTGCATAAAAATTGCCAAAGTCGGTACGTACGGGTGAGCGTAAGCTGCTTACGGCGGACCAAAGGTGATAATGGCGTCGCCGCAATGGTTACACGCGCGTTTGCAGCCACTAAGGTTCAGCCCCCGTGCGTGCATGTATTTTTTTTCCTTCTTTTTCCACCATTCATCCCACCTGACTGATTAACTTGAAATTTTAAGGTTTGATAGACTAACATAAATAATGAAAGAACTCTAAATTTGAGATTTTTTCATGCATTATTTAAAATATTTTGAGAGATTTTGATATTTCAAACCCAGGCTGTAAACGCACAGATAACACTCGCGCTTAACAGATCACTGACGCACTCAAAATATTATAATATTTTAGAGCGAAGAGTAGTGGTAAAAAAATATAGCAAAACATTTTTAGCGTGACAACGCCGTGAATGGCTTTTGTCGGAGGAGCGATTTGAAAATTGTCAACGTGCGCCCAAGTGTGTACTTGGTAGCCTTTGTCGTTTAGTAGCACGTTTTTTCTGAACACTGATAATTGAAATTTTCATATTGAATTAATTTGATTAATTTCCTTGCACCTATAGCTGATATTGCGTGTGCGAGGAACCACACGTACGCACTGTTAGCTAAAGTTGCGTAAGTTTAATTGCTATATGAAACAGAAGTGTGTAAGAGCACTGCTTACAAATCGAAAGCTCGCTTGGTTTTTATATTTCTCTCGACTCTGCTTGATTCCGTGAAATGGGCGCGAAAGAGACACCAAATTCGAAATGACGAAATATATAATTTAAAAACTTAATTAGTTGAGTTTGAAATTTTTGTCACTGCCTACATTATCGGAGGATCACTAGTCGCGTATCAGATAGGATACGTTGTCGATAGGTGTCCTCGTAGACAATTTCAAACTCTTATATCGCAAATAATGCAAATAAATTCAATATTTAAAGAATTTGAAAATTTTTCTGTGGAAAAAATGACGCTTTCGACTGCGCTGGGATTCGAGCCCAGGTCTTTCGATTGCCTTGAAATCCTAATTTTATAATATGTAAAATCTTTCACACAACATTTTCAATAAATAGGTCCAAATGAAAAGGTTTATAATTTAAGGAAATTAATAATTTATATTTAAATTCGCAAACGAAATTGCAATTACTTAACATTTTTTTGGTATGAAAATAATTCGAACAAACGTTTACTATTGAGTAAAATACTCTAAATATTATTTTTTTAAATATATAACATTCCTTAAGTGACAATTTCAATATATAAGTGTAAACAAAAGGTTTCTTCTTTTAAATTAATATATTATATTTAATTTTGCATACGAAATTACACATTGAGATTTTTTGTTTTTAAGGGGGGAAATAGGTTTAGAGGGTGGTTTTTTCAATAATTTTTATGAATTTTTTTCGAAAAACAGAAATGTATATAATTTATTTATACTTTATGAACATTTTGTATATATATTTAAGAAAATATTGTGAAATTTTTGAAGCCTTTCGTTGGTAAACATGGAAGATATCAGCTGCTGCCCATGGAGCGTCACCATCAGAAGTGACAGTTTGTGTACATTCTAGAGGCCAGAGTTCTCATCTGAAATTAACAGGGATTTAAATTTACATTAATAACATATCTCTCTTCTATGTGAACCTAACTCCACCCAAACAAATCGAAAATTAAATTTTTTACAGGTGTGTAAACATAAAACATCGGTTTTTTGGCTTTTTTTTGCTACTTTTTTGGCATTTAAAAAATGTTTTAAACAATAATTTTATCTCGGATTTAGGTTTAAATAGAGCGTAATTGTATAAAAAAAGTATATGCCAATTTTTAAAGCGATCGGTCGAAAACTTTTGAAGCTAGAGTGTACACAAATGTGAAAAAAGTCATTTCGAGAAAAACGCGTTTAAAAAAAATTCAAGAAAACAACAGTTGAGACCGTAATGAGATCAATTTTTGTACTTACTGATTAATCAGCGATTTCAGCACCATTTAGTAATCCTACTTCTTCTTCATAAATTTCATTTTGAGCTTGCAATTCATCTTTCCGAGTTTTCCGAGCTTCCTTTGTCTCCAAGGCGCTACGTCAATGTTGTCGGCATCCAGTTAAAGATGATTGTAGCACCGGAACGAATTGAAATTTTTCATTGAAACTTTGGGAACATATTCTTCGATAGTTTTACTAACAATTTATGACATAGAAAAAAATTCGATTTTTTGAGTAATCTAAACCTATTTCCCCCCTTAAGTGAAAGTAACAATTATTACAAAAAGAAAATACTTTTTAAAAAACTTCAATAATATTTAAGAATTTGTATATGACAATTTCAATGTATAAATGTAAATAAAAGGTCTGATATATTACAGTAAATAAATGAATTATATCTCAATTCGCATACGAAATGACACATTGAGATTTCTTTGGTATGAAGATAATTGAGTGTTCGGAGCGAATAACCCACCACCCACCATTAATTCATTTGCGCGAATCATACGTATTGAATATTGTTTAGAAATGTAAATACTTCAGACGGTAAAGCTTATTTTCTGGAGCAAATATTACTGGCAACCCAACTATGGCAACGTCTACAGTTTCGAAAATTGCATATCTATGTGTATCAAGGTGTGCATGTGTATTTCATCGCGCGTACAGCACGGCGCAACACCTCGCTTGGTAGACGCCCCTCCCGACTCTAGATAACTGAATGTTTACGTTTTTAGCGGGTCTTGATAAGTGAAAGTTTACCGTATACCTTATAGACATTTTTGACGACGAAAAAAAATACGATGTGATAAAACTCATGAAGGCGCATATTTTTCTGGTATAAAGTTTTTCGACAAAACAATTATTTCTCGAAAAAAAAAATCGAAGTTTTTTGATTTTTTAGAATCAATTTTTCTCAAACTAAATTCATCTCAAACAGACTTAAGAATAAAAAATTTACATCGGGTTTAAAGCAGTTTTTGTGAAAGTTTTAAGTCAATAAGATAATAAGTTCACGAGTTTTTCAATAGTTAAATTAATTGCTCCGTGCTCCACGTGATACGAACGATGCCCTGACGGTCTAGCATCATTAAAATTTCTCGCTTTCATTGGTGTTGGCTTGGAAAAACGAAAAAAACACGTATTAGCGTAAATGAAATGCCGAGACAGAAAATTTATTTTAAAATGCATTCAGCTCTGAATTTTTTTTTTTTTTTGAGGTGAAAACGTCGTTTTGTCTGCATTTGAGCTTTAAGGCAAAAAAAGTTTATCTTTCTATAAAAAAGTTTGGGTTCGCTATTCACACTACAGTCATTTTACAATGTACTTGATTTCACTTTATTTACCAGGTCTAGAAGTATGAAACCGGAATTTCCCTATAGATGATGCTTGCCATCAGTTTAGGGACCATACAACCGCTTCTGCAGCGCCATCTTCTCCCTCTATCAGCTGAGAAAGATTTTCAGTAGACAACAACCCAAGTTTGATATACCAGTGTGTTTACTACAAGCATCAGCATGTCGAGTTTTGTGCCTACGAACTACGATTTGCGGACAGCACTGGTTTTTTGTTATCACTTGAAGAAAACTGCTGCAGAATCGCATCAAACGCTTGTCGAAGCTTACGGTGAACATGCTCTTGGCAAAACACAATGTTTCGAGTGGTTTAAAAAATTCAAAAGTGGTAATTTTGATTTGAGAAACGAAGATCGTGGAAAACCACCGAAAAAGTGCGTTTGGTGGGATCAGAAGGGTGTTATCTATTATGAGCTGCTGAAACTTGGTGAAACTGTCAACACTAATCGCTACCAACAGCAAATGATCGGTTTCAATCGAGCATTACAAGAAAAACGACCGGATTATCAAAGAAGGCGACACAAAGTCATTTTTCTTTACGATAATGCCCCATCAAACATAGCGAAATGGGTCAAGGAAACGATCGAGACGTTCAGTTGGGAAATACTGGCGCATGCCGCTTATTTTCCAGACTGCAAAAAAATTCCGGCTTCATACTTCTAGACCTGGTAAGTCAGTTAACTTTGGTTTTCGTTCAAATTAGTGATTTTCGTATAATTAAATTACATTGGGAACGATAGCATGGAAATCATAAAGGACTTTATCAGATTTCTGATCTTCTAACATAAAAAGTAATACATTTCTTTACTTAACAGTTTTTCATACTAGATTTACCGAATTGAAATATTCTTACTATTTTTATGTCTCACATTTGACGATGCTACATTTATATTTAAAGATATTAAGAAAAACAATTTTACATCCTTGAATTCATTAAAAGTAAAACATTTTATTCTCTTCAATTCATTACTTAACACTTTCTAAATTTCAATTGTTGGGAAATCGTACTGATTTGTAGCAAAAAACTACTGTTTTTCAGTACATTTTTCACTTACAAACTACTGGAAATTCAGTCATTTCTACAAGTGAACATGTTTTTACTAAGTTTCAGTACCCGAGGATTGTTCTGGAAGAGCATGAGGTCGAGTGGAAAACAAGTATTAAGTACCTGGGCTTGCAGTTGAATCGTAGGCTTAGCTTTGGCGAACACCTAAAGATCGCAACTGCCAAAGCCATCCAATGTGGAGCAAACTTGGCTCGGCTTATGCCCAACATTGGTGGACCCAGGGAAGCGAAAAGGAGACTAGTGGCGAGCGTGATGCATTCGAAGCTGCTTTATGCAGCTCCCGTATGGGCTAATGCCCTGCAACACCATGCTATCCGCAGGAAGCTGATCTCAGCGCAGAGATCTGTCGTGCTGAGAAGAGTTTCAGCATATAGAACTGTCTCGACGAGTGCAGTGTTGATCCTGGCGAGCGTTCCGCCAATAGATTGATTGGCGGAGAAAAGGCAGGAGACCTTTTAGCTCCGCAAGGAGCTTACCTGTACCGACCTGCAGGAAATCGCTCGAGCGAAGAAGGCCATCCCCAAGGATGGAAGGCACAGACTCGTCGAGAAATGAAAGATAGGATGAAATGATGAGCATACCGGGAGATGGACCTACCGCTTGATCCTGGAGCTTGCCACCTGGCTGAACAGAAAGCACGGAGAAGTCGGCTTTTATTTGGCGCAAGCGCTCTCAGGCCATGGCTGTTTTAACGCGTACCTGAAGCGCTTTAAGAAGAGAGACGAGGAGATGTGTTATTACTGCGATTCCCCTGTGGATAATGCAGAGCACGCACTCTTCGTCTGCGCAAAGTGGGGTGCGGCAAGCGAGGCCCTCGGTCAGGCAGTGAGTGCCGAGCTCACTCCTGACACGATGATCTCTCTGATGCTCCTGTTCGAACGGATCTGGACGCTCGTCGAGTCATTTGTCACACTTGTGATGAAGACGAGAGAGAGCTTCAGTCCAGTCTAGTTCAGTCTCATCAGATTTTTCACCGCAAGTTAGTCCAGTTCTAATTCAGTGAAATCGACGTCGCGACACAAGGCTACGAGTTCAATGACAGTATAAAGTGAATGGGAATCGCCTTAGAGAATCTTCAAGCCACCCGGGATCAGAGAATCAACCACCACGACCGACTGGACCACAAATTTACAGTCTGATTAAGATTTATCTCAACGCCTACGAAGTGAGGACTCGAGTTCTTAAACTATTCTCAACCAATAATACAAAATGGTAAAAAAAATACAGTGAAAAATATTACAAAAATGGGTACAAAATGGCTAATTTCGGATAACGTCGTACTATTCCCATAAAAGGGAGCACGCCACTTTGTCCAATATTCTAGGGATTTGGATTGTTAGGTAACACTTTTATAAATGCTAGTACTGGGGTGGTTACCAGCACTCAAACATTTGCAATAAAATAAATATTTTTAAATATATAAAGAGATAGAGGAGAAAGGTGTCAGAAAGACACACTGGGAAATAGAAAATCGTAGAAAGTTTGGAAACTCCGTGGAAAAACTCCGAGAAAAAAATACTTTAAAGAACGCCGTGAAAACCGAGACGTAGATTTTGAGAAAATACTAACTAGCCGTTTGGTAATTAGTGTCTTAAGAAGAACCCGTCGAAAAAATTTGATGTAAGAAAGAACTGAGTTAAAAATGAATATACATATCTTTTATATATTTTCCTCTTTTCCCTTTCTACTTGAAAATCTTTTAGGGGAGTTGAGAATACTAGTTTTAGTTTTATGATTGGTTGAATAGCTATAGTGACTACACGGAGAGAAGAGAACGCAGCTGTCATGTGCGCGGGACAAAGCAGAGCTGTGTTCTTACGAAAATGTACGATTGGACACAGCTCAGCTATGTCCTCGCATAGCCAGAATGTGTGAGCGCACATCTCTGCTTCGCGCTGGGCACACGCCGTTCGGACGAAGCAGAGCTGTGTGCGAACAAATGAAGGCTTCGTCTAAACACAGCTCCACTGTGCCCTCGCACTCCTCTGCTTCGTGCTAAACACATCGTGCGTTTGCGCCACGTTTGTGTATATGTAATGCATTGATTATACTTTGATTATTTATAAGGTCAAAAAATTGCCGTGTCTCATTGACGTGAATGCAAACGACGCGGAATTTAAAGTTGCGTATAACGATCATTCAAAATACAAAATTTCTGCAATTAATACGTTAATACTAAACCACTGATAAAAGTTTTTGTTTCTACGTATTTATAGTCGATTTTAAATAAAAACATCTGTACGTTATAGGCCGAAGTTAAATTTGTTCTTTGCTTCGAATCCAAAAATAATTAGGTCAATATAATAATTTGTTGCCGCAGAGGAACATATAACCGCAAAATTTTTTTCATTACAGAACGGAACATTTTTGGGCAATCAAGTTTTAAGGTAGTTGCCACCCACGAAAATTAGACCTCAGGCAAAAATAGATAATTTTGCTTTCAAGAATAGCAATATTATTATTGAAAGGCTATTTTGGAAGAGAAAAGATTAATTTCTATGAAAAAAATTGGAAATACAGAAAAATAATTTTATTAATCAATTTTATTTTTTACCCAATTTTTTTTCTTATCGCTTTTCTCCAAATTTAAAAAAATTATGCGATTTCAATAAATTACAAATCACTTTTTCGAGAAAAAGTTTCCCTACAACATAACCATTTCCAATTTTCGAAAATGAATAAATTATTATCAAATTCAGCAATTTGTTTATAAAAATTTCGTTTTGGAAATTTTTTTAAAATGTTTTCAGCCATTAAAGAATTTATATTTAAAAATCAGAAACGGTGAAGTTGTGGGAATTCTTTTCTCTGAAAAAATGATTCATGATTTATTAGAATCGCATAATTTTTTATAGTCGATTTTAAATAAAAAGATCTCTACGTTATAGGCCGAAGTTAAATTTTTTCTTTGCTTCGAATCGAAAAATAATTAGGTCAATATAATAATTTGTTGCCGCAGAGGAACGTATAGCTCAAAATTTTTTTCATTACAGAACGGAACATTTTTGGGCAATCAAGTTTTAATTAAAAATACTCAGATTTTAATAAAAACCATCACATACAACATTTTTGATTTTATACTTTTATATGTTGCCTGTATTTCATATAGAAATGTATCTCTGTCGTGTCAAACGCAACTAAATCTTTGTTGCTCTTTATTCGCTTTTTTACATATTTTCATTTTAACATTGAAATTATAAATCAATTATGATATCAGAGTTTAATAATTCTCAAATTATGAAAATTGGTTCGATAAATATCAAACTTTTATGCAGGTAAATGCCGATCAATGCATTACATATACACAAACGTGGCGCAAACGCACGATGTGTTTAGCACGAAGCAGAGGAGTGCGAGGGCACAGTGGAGCTGTGTTTAGACGAAGCCTTCATCTGTTCGCACACAGCTCTGCTTCGTCCGAACGGCCTGTGCCCAGCGCGAAGCAGAGATGTGCGCTCACACATTCTGGCTATGCGAGGACATAGCTGAGCTGTGTCCAATCGTACATTTTCGTAAGAACACAGCTCTGCTTTGTCCCGCGCACATGACAGCTGCGTTCTCTTCTCTCCGTGTAGTTACACCCCCGCAATAGTAGGAGAAAATTCTAAGGGCTGACCCATTGGGTTGGGCCTTATAGGAGTTGCCAAAGTTTTCCAAGTTCATCGATTTCCCAAGAGATGGCGCTACATGTACATTCTTGAATAAAATGTGTTAAAAATTAATTATTTAAATAATTATGTTTATAGATTTCGTTAAATTTAAATAATAGAAAAGTTAAACTACAGTATAATTCATTTTTATCCAAATTTAACTTACAAACTCGTTAATTTACATTGAACTAAATATGTTTCCTTTCAAAATTCAAAATTATCATTATTACATAAGATTAATTTCTATTCTGTAATTGGTTTTTTGAATAATCATAAACATCATAATATTCAAACTAAACTTCGAATATGTTGTTTAAATATACAAAATTATAAATTTAAACGGGTAAATTTAATATGAGTTTTCTCTTGTGGATTCATTTGATAAAATATAAAAGGTAGTTCTGAAAGTTTGTGATTTTTCACTTTGATTTAAACTTCTTATTTATAAAAATAAGTGTTAAGATTTATATATTCGAAGCTGAGGTTGTTCATTTGGAAAATGTGCACAAAGTTATTTATAAAATACATACCCGAATGTAACGTCCCAGTCACATACCTATTTTAATTTATAATTGAACTTTCCTCGTTTTTTATCAGTAAAGAAATCTGAACGATTTCTAAACTGAAACAGGGACGAGGATAACCAACAATAAAAAAGGGGAGAAATATCAATGAAATATTCTTTATTAAATTTTACAAGAGTGAAAATCCCTAACTTGAATGTGACTGACCTTGGTTACTACGGAACCGGCTGGAGGGGTGAGCTGGAGCCACTGATGATCCTTTGCTGCTACAACTACTGAACTCGCGTACTCGAACTGGTGACCGGAGAACAACTTCAAGGATGAACAACTTAGAATCGGGAACTACTTCAAGGGCGATGAGACTTGGTATCGGAACTGAACCTTGACAAGGTGTCGGAACTTCCGGGTCAGAAGTCGAACTGGAACTGAAGAACTGGCCCGGACTTGTCGCGCGGTGTTGGACCTTCCGGGTCAGAAGTCAAATTGGAACTGAAGAAGTGTCCGGTGCTCTTTGGAATCGGCCTGTTTACATATCCTGGGGGTTGGTCATTTCACCCTATTTTACGATTTTGTTTTTCTCGAACTTGGCCCCCTTTGATATTTTCTAATTTCAATAAATTTCATTTCTTGTCAGTTTAGTTCTTTTTTTCTTTAAGTAGACGTGCTGTCAATCCGTGTACATATGGCACGATTTATTGAATTGGCTTCAGTGTGTATAAGAATTTTCCTTTCGGTTTATTACCAATTCTGGTGCCTAATTTTGTTGGTCCCCAAATTCAATTTTCTTTTACGGCCCTTTTTATAGCATTTGTATAGCCTTATTTGTATTGTGCCTCCCGCGCAGTGTTAAATAGTAGGGATCACTCTTGGAGTCTGCGTCTAGGTTTTTATCCTTTACTGAGCCTGCGTCGGAATTTTGGGACAATCGGTTGTGTATTTTGGATCAATACTTCCCGCATTCCTGAATTCTACTTGTTGCTTCTAAATGTCCCTCATAAAATTAGAGTCCGATGACATCTCGGCTGTATTTCTTATTGTGTATCTCCAGTTGGGGTGAGAATGGAGATATTGATTTGTTGACTGGCGATTCTGAATACTGACTTCCTTGTTTACTTCTCTGCTTTCTTTTATAATACTTTGGATTTTTCCTCTCTGTAGATTCTTTCCAGTCGATTCACATTTTTTCTTAAACAATTTGGTTACATTCATCATTGGTCAATGTTACATTCAAGTTTTTACATACTATCAATATTAACGTTTACTATATTAATTAGAAAAGATTACAGGACGTGACACCTCGTCCCTTAAATTTAGACATGGGGATGAAATGACCATGTACAAACTTTTTCGCAGACATTAAATTTTGTTTTTCTTAAAGATTCATTTCAATCATCATGAAAATTTTTTGTCGGTTAATATTCATGTTTCCATTCTTACATAAACTTGACTGCATCAAAACATTCGCAATAGTAGCTTCATAGAAGCGATACTGATAACATTGCAATACAGTGTTCATTAATCGAGTGCTGAAGCTGATATATAAATGTTACATAATTGTTACGTAGTTATATTACACCTTATTTGATTAATACAAGGAACTTATTTCAGGCAATACCTATTCGTAAAGCAATATACACCTACGTATCATAGCTGAATATAAATTGAAAACTACGATTACTTTTTTCGAATATCATGTTCAGACATTAATTACGGACATAAATTTTTTAATAATCTTTTTTCTTTTATTTCATTTATTGTGAATGGATTTTCATAGTCACGCCTACATCATTTATCAGTAATTAATATTTACCCTTTTTCATAAAACAGTAAATACGTACATACTAACGAATGGATATATTAATGTATGTGAATGTAATCCCTTTAAATTGAACTTTATCTTGAAAAACAGAAGGCAATATTTATCATGCGCATACAGTTTTATTCTTTTTCTATAATTCGTTTCATCAACATTTTTATAAGTAAATCTGTATACATTATTCCAATTATATCAAGCAATTCACATGTTTCCAATTAAACTTTTCCTAATCTTTTATAAACTTTTATCGCATGAAGCAAAATTATCCTATCAAATTTGTCTGCATACATCTTTGAGATATCAATTAGCACACAATTCAAATATAGAGGTACATCATGTTTTTTTTATTATTGTTTCGAGAGAGAAAAAAAATGTCAATACATTATGTTTTATTATTATTACTTCTCTGACGATACAAATACTCATATGCAACATTTAATACATTTATTACTTGTTCTTACATTGATATAGTATTAAAACTATTAGCAAATATTGATTAAGTTGATTTTTTCGAATATGCCCTCATGCTGGTCAATTATTGGTCAGAACATGATTACATATAAGAGAAAAATTTATTGTTTTTTTTAGCTTTGATCATGACAGTTGGAAGGGAAAAATCGATAATTTATGGTAACTCGTAGGTATATTTTTGAAAAATTGGAACGTTTGGGTAATTTGCATAAAAGATAAGAGAATTTATTTATTTTTTAAAAATATTAGTAACGTAAGGGGACACGACACCTCGCCCCTTAAGTTTGAACATGGGGATGAAATGACCGTGTTCAAACTTTTATATTAGCATATCAAATGAAAACTAGTCGGATATGATTTTTTGAAGCCAATGGATGGTTCAGACAATCTTCAATGCCATCAAGACATTTGCATTCTGGTTTATTTTATTTTAATAAAATTTTATTACATAGTCCGCAGGTCGTGTTCGCTGTTTTTGGCACAATCATATAATGTCCTTCATTTCCCACATTATAATATAACTGATAACTGTTGGGTAAAGTAAAATAACATTGTGTACATATTCGTCAACCTATTACTCTATGAGTGTGAACAGTTATTATATTTTCATTGAATGAGTAGCAAGTATATTTAAATAGCTTGTAGTAAGTTGTAGGAAAGTGTTGTGGTAATACTCTATCGACGTGTTTGGCGTTGTTAGCTTCTGGTATTTTTGCCGTTGGAATCATTTCTTGAACAAAAGAGAAAGAAACGATTCCAATTATGCTTAGTTTTGTTGATTGATTCTAATTTATTAATGATTTTGAAAACTATCTTTGAATTATTCTTTTTGCAATATATTGAAATTTTGCATTGAATTAGCTTGATAAATTTTGAGATTGATATTCAAATAAAATATGGAATAAAGAATAGTGGATATCAGTGATTGAAATTGTTGAAAAGTAACAAATGAGATAGCTTAAATTATAATGGACTCTTTTTTTTAGGGATAGTAATAGGTGGGATGGTTATAATGTTTGGGATGGGTTTCTTTTATGGTTTAATCAATAATAATAAAATTGATAATTGGATAAATCAAAATGTAGTAACTTTGGGTAAAACCTGCTTTGGAATTTTTTTTGGAAGATTTGGATTAGGAAAGGTACTTATGTCTCGTCAATTGTATGTCGTGTGTTAGTTTGTTTCCTTTATTTTTTGTGAGTTGAGTAGTTTAGAAATTTATTTAGCGTCACACAAATATGTTTGATTCGAATGGTGTTTTTTCCAAGAATATTGCTTTTTGAGTGCTAATACTTCTTTCAAAGGGTGTTTCGAAGAGTCCTGTGTCGTTAGTTTCTAAGTTGTCGTATGGTATATTTTGAAGGGTTAGTATATAAAAATCGAGTGTTTCGTGTATCCAATGTTAATGATTTTCTTGAAATCTATCATTGTTTGTAATTTCTAGACAGAAATGAGTATTTTTATTTTTACAATTTAGAACAGCTGATTTGTAGATTTGTGAATTGAAAGTGTATATAAGTATAGTATCTTCTATTTTTATAAAACATACTAGGTGATATTTAGTTTCCGTGAATTTAAGGTTTCTTATGGGTTCAAATTGAATTCCTGGTGAGTTTTCAAATATTGTGTTCAAATATCTTTCTGCATCTACTGTTAATAAGTTTAGAAAAGAATGTAATTACATTGAGTATTTTTCTCTTCATTCTCCTTCTCCTAGGTCTTTTCTGAAAGAAAAAATGCATTACATTAGTACATGGTTAGCATAAAGATGATAGAAGTAACATTAGTTGGTATTATATGTTTTTATTTCGAAATGAGAGAAAACAAAAAAAATTCATTTAGCTGAATAGGGTATTACTTAGTTAGACAGTGTGAAGATATTTGCTAGAAATTCTTGATTTCATTGTTGTAGGCTCCTTAATAATTCGTAAAAAGCATAGGGTCCTCTTGTTTTTATTGTTAAAATTATTTCTTTTGTTGTTTTGGGATTTGTTAAATCTTTTATCCATTTTGGTACTGTGCAATCGTCATAGTTGTATATACCATTTATGAATAAATACGGCCATAAAGCTTTTATATCGATTTGTCGAACTATTAATGCACTATGTGTGTCGATACTTTGGCGATGTTTAGGTTCCATTGTAATCTAAATTAAATTTTATTTTATGTATTATATTTATTATTTTTTTCTAGTTGCTTGTCCTTTTATTCGTTTCTGTAGGAGTTATATGAGAAAGCCTTAGTCTATTTATATTCACTATTTTAGGTTTGTTTTTAACCAATATTTTGATATTTCCTTTACCAATTATTTCGAGTACTTCGTAGGGTCCAGAATATTGATTTTCAAATTACTTCAATTCTCCTCCTTCTAATAGATATATATAATCTCCTATTTTGAAGTTTTGTGGGTTAATCTTCTTGTCGTAATAAACTTTCCATTTTTCTTTGGCTGCTATTAAATTATCTCTCACTATACCGCGCATTTCGTGCAATTTTGTTATTAGTTTTGTCATATACGTATCATATGTTTCTAATTTTTCGTGTTCTGGAGGGGGGATGCTAGTAGGTAATCGTGCTAGTTTACCAAATACTAATTCGTAGGGTGTACATTTGGTACCTTCGTGAACGCTTGTGTTATAAGAAAACATTGCTAATTCGATCCAATCGTTCCACTCTGTGTTTTTCTCAATAAATTGTTTTAAATATTCCTTTAACACCTGGTGTGATCTTTCTAATGATCCATTTGATTGGGGATGATAAGCTGTAGTCTTAAATTGACGTATTCGAAATCGTTTGGCTATTGTTCATTAAATTGCTTAGGAAATCTGTTCCTTGATCTGTTAATACTGCTTTTAGGGAGCCGTAGATACATATAAATTTTTTTGACAAAAGCATCTGCTATCGTACTTGCTTGATGATTTGAAAGGGGAATTGCTAAAGAATATTTAGTAAAATTATCTTGGATTGTAAGTATGTATTGATTTTGTGATGAAGTTATAGGTAATTTTCCTACTATATCCATTGATATTTTTTCGAAAGCGATTCCTGGAGTATCTGTAATAATCATTGGATTTTTAGTTTTAACTCGAACTAGTTTTTTAAGTTGGCATTGAAGGCATTGTTGTATGTATTTTTGTATATCTACCTTCATATTTTTCCAATAATACCGTTGTCTAATTCTACTGTAGGTCTTCGTGACTCCTTTATGTCCTCCTATAGCGGTTGAGTGAGCTTCTTCAATTAATTGATTTATTTCTTCTTTCATAGGGTATTGAGTCATTCCATTACAAATTATTATTTTGATTGAAGAGTTTAGAAATGCTATTTTTAATGTAGCTAATATTTCTTCCCATAGAACATTATTTACATGTGGTGATTTAGCAATACTAATCGATTTTAAGTTTAATTTTTGCGCGGTTGAATGAAGGGAGTAAATTGCTAATTTAATATTTCTTGTTGTTTCTTCTAGGTTTTTCTTATTTTCCGATTCAATTGGGAGTGCTAAGTGATATTGTTGTCCTTTACGAACTTCTTTAACTAGACCTTTTTGAAGATTTTTAAATTTAGGGAGTTTTTTGCATTTTTCTAAAAGTTTAGCTCCTATATCATGAGGTCCTCCATTTGTTGTGATGAAATATGCATAGTTATCTTTTCTCATAATCAATTGGTCTCGGCATTCAATTACATTTTTCTGTGGGTTAGACAATCCGGATGTTGAAGGTAAATCTGGGGGTGGTTCTGGGGGTGGGCGTTCTTCTCTAAAATCATATTCATCGGAGTTTTCAGAATTCTCTATTTCTAATTTATCAAATTGCTCGTTTTCACTTTCATTCTCTTCGTTCTGGAAATTTTCTTGAGTTTCTTCTTCTTTTTCATCTTCACTTGATAAGTCAGAATTTGATTCAGAATAAATTTCTTCTTTTAATTCTTCGTCTTTATTTTCTTTAAAATGCTTCTTCTTCTTATTTTCTTTAGGCTTTTGCTTAACATCATAATCTAAATCAGAATCGGATTCGTCTTCTGATTCCAGAAATTTACGTTTGTTATCATTTTCATGAGATTTTTTAATAACTTTTAGGGGTCTACCGTTTTTTTTAATTGGTTCCTGTAATTTTACTTCTTGAATAATTTTGCGTGGCCTTCCACGCTTCTTTTGTACTTTATTTAAGGCTTCAACATTTCTTAATAGTTTATTTTTTATATTATCTTCATTCTCATCTATATTTATATTCCTTGTATTTTTTAACTTACTCCTTGTTTGCACAGCGTAGCATTCATCTTTATTTTTTAATAAATCTGGAATTAAATCCACGACATATTTCAAAATTTTGGAAACTAATATTTACGAAATGTTTTTTCTTTCAATTAGTTTATAAAGAGCGTTTCCATTTTCGTCATTTTTAATTTTATTTGTTATCATATTAATTAACCTTATATTAGTAATATTAAATAAATCTTCCTCGTTCAATTGTTCAATAGTTTTATTATTAATATTTTCAAATAAAGTTCCTTCGTTTAATTTTTCAGTAGTTTCTTCGTTATCTCCATAAATTGTTTCCTTTTTCAAATCCTTAAAATCTAATCCAGTACAACATTCTTCATCATTATCTTCATTATTTTTCAATAAATATTCTTCGTTTAAAAATTGTTTAATTTCTTCAGTTCCATCGATTTTTCTTTCATTAATATCATCATAATAGCGCTTTTTATTTTCAGTATTTCTAAATAAAGTTCCTTTGTTCAATTGTTCAGTTCCCTTATAATTTTCACAAATTTTCCCTTTTTTTATATCTTCATAATTCATGCTACTGTTGCCATCTTTACCCTTATTATTTTTGAAAAAATTTCCACCCTTTATCGGTATTCGTTTGTTCCCTCTAAAATTACTAATATCAATATTTTCATTATCACTAATGTGATATTTAAATTTATAATAATTTCCTCGATTATCCTTATTTTTGAGTAAATTCTTTCCGTTCGTTGTTTGTTCAGTTTCCCTTCAATTGCTCTCGTCAATTTTCCTTCATTGAGGTTTTTTCTTATATATTTTAAAGTCTTCAGAATCATTTACAAATTTAATACTGTCAATTTCTTTTTGATTCAATTCATCATTACAATAAAGATTCATATGAGGTGCTTCTTCTTCATCATCATCAGTTTTTGATTCATTTGACATATTATCTTCTTTGTTTAATTTTACTTGGGAGGTATTTACTCCCTCGTTATTATCATTATCATTAATATTTTCAATATCAATAGGATTCCTTGATAAAGCATCAGCATTAATATTTGTTTTGCCTGCCTTATATGTGACGTCAAAGTCGTATTCTGCTAGTTTCCATTTCCATCTTGTCACTCTTGAACAGGGGTCTTTTGAATTTTGAAGCCATACTAATGGCTTATGGTCGGTAACTAAGGTGAATTTTCGTCCATAAAGATAGGGGCGGAAATAAGTTACACAGTAGACAATAGCCAGGGCTTCTTTTTCTTATGTATCGTATTTTTTCTCATTGTCATTTAATGATCGTGAATTTATTCATCGTTTCTCTTTTCCAATTTTTCCTTGGGACAGAATTCCACCTATTGCATATCCTGATGCATCTGTTGTTAAAATAAAAGGTTTGGTAAAATCTGGTCTTTGCAGAAGTGGTTCTTCGCATAATTTTTTCTTCAAAGTGTCAAATGCTTCTTGTTGTTTATTCGTCCAGATAAATTTCATATCCTTTTTTAAAAGTTGATTCAATGGTGTTGCAATTTTATAAAATCCTTCTATAAATCTTCTGTAGTAACCAGCAAGTCCTAAAAATTGTTTTATATTTTTAGGGTTTTTGGATATTGGAAAATGTTTTACAGCTTCCAGTTTTTTAGGGTCTGGTCTAACTCCTTCCTTATCTATTATATGTCCTAAATAAGCAACTTCTGGACGTAAAAATTCACATTTATCTGGCTGTAACTTTAAATTTGATGCACTTAATCTTTCCATTAATTTGTTGAATTTTTCTTCATGTTATTCTAAAGAATTTGCGTATAAAACAATGTCATCTAGGTAGACAAATAACTCAGTTCCTTGAAGCCCTGTTGAAACTAGATCCATCAATCGCTGAAAGGTAGCTGGTGCATTTTTTAAACCAAATGGCATACGGTCAAATTCATAATGGCCGTAAGAAGTTGAAAAAGCTGTTTTATGTGAGTCTTCCGGACTCATTTTTATTTGATGAAATCCTGAAGCAAGGTCAAATACCGAAAAATATTGAGCTGATCCTAATTGGTCCAAAATATCAATTATATTTGGTAAAGAATAAGAATCTCCAATTCTTTGATAATTTTATTATCGATCAATTCATTTACTTGGCGTGAAATCTCTTTTTTATGTACCGGAGGGAATCTATATTATTTGTGAAAATATAGGTTGATTATCTGTTGTTGGAATGTTATGTTGTAAAACAGTTGTTGCTCCTAAAGGTTCTCCTGGTATGTCAAATCGATCTGCATATTTTTTAATTAAATTTTCAACATGTTGTTTTTCTTCTTTATTTCAATGATCCAATTTTAATAATTCCTTGAAATAATTTTCTCGATTTTTATTTGAAATGTAAAAAGATTGATAACAATCCTGTGTCTTTGGAATTTGACTAATGAAATTGTTGAAAACTTGTTGTGAAAAATTGAATTCTCTTCTGTCTTCTAAATTTGTTTTTGTGTCAGTTCGATTTTCTTCGTGTATTGATATTTCTTCAAAATCGATCAATTCAACAGTTGGTATCGTTAACTTTTGCGGTTGTGTATTTGTGTTAAATATTTTCATATATGCTTTATTATTGTTATTAGAAACAATTGCATTTCCTAAATAAACTCCGTTGCATAAATGTAACCTTGTAATAAATCCCTGTTTTTGTTCACTGTTTTTTATTCTTACATAAAAATCTGAAATTGCTCTCGCTGGTATCAATATAGTTTCTTGCATTTCGAATGGATAAATTTAATATTTATTTCAAGCTGTTTTTCTGCCTAATTAATTTTTGCGTTATTGTTTCTAAAGAATTATGTACCTAATATACCATCGTGTTCGATAGGTACTTGGTTAGGTACTATGTTGAGCGTCGTCAAGTAGCCGAAAATAGTGATCGTTATTTGGCCAAGTGTGAATGCAGGGTGTTGATTTATACCTGTTAATTTCAGACATTCAAATTTATTTATTTCCGCATTTGTTTTGACCGCTTTTTGTTTAATTAAATTTGATCCGGCTCCTGTGTCTATCATCATTTGTATGGGGTTTTTTAATCCTTCTGCTGATAAAATTATATGAGGAATTGCATTATTTGTACTTAAGTTCACTTTTTCAGTTTTATTTTCTATCAAATCAGGTGCATTCAATTGTTGATTTAAGCCCTCCTTTGTGCACCCGTTCCAGGAAGGGCATTGGAGTTTTCCTGTTTATTAAATTCTTTAAATTGTTGTTTTTGTTGTTGTGGCAATTGTTGATTAGTATTCATTTGTTTATTACAATTGGGAATTTACATGCAGAAAAATTATGCAATTTTATATATGCAATCTAAAGTTTATATTAAATAGAAAATAATTACAAGAGCGTTTTTTTGTACTTATTAATTGTTGATTAGCGATGGATTCAAAGATAATGAGCGTTTGAAACGGACCGCTTTGGCGGCCAAGCCTCTCTGATTGGTTCCTTGAAAATGTGACGTCAAACCGTTGTATTTTCGTATCGGCAACATGCAAACCAATTGCAAGTGAAGTTCTAAATAATAAATAAACTGGTTAGTTCAGTTAAAAATGCCTCCTAAGGTGGATAGTGGCTTCGTAAAAGCAGACTCGGGAAATCTTCCAAAAATTTCTATGTTTATGGTGTTGGAATATATTACATCTAACCCTAAATATGCCGCACCAGAAATCCGTGGTGTCAAAGCCACTTTGTAAGTAAAATTTACAAATTATAATTACTCTACTCTGTCAATTTAAATAAAAGAAAAAACTACTAATTGATGATAATGAAAAATAATATAGTTAAATTATTATTACGTTATTAAAGAAGATGAGTATATTATTGGTAAAGTGTATGATATAAATATAAATTAATTCATCTGAATGATTTATAAATAATTAACTATTCATCATTATAAGTATTAGTTCATTTGCTTCTTAATTTAGTTAGTTCTAATGACATGAATTATTTGTTAACTGCCTGAATTTTTAATATTAGAATAGTATAATATCCAATACTGTGTGTCGACGAAGAAAGTGACACAGTAGAGAACCTTGAATGCCTCGATTGTCCAGCTTCTGGGGGTAAGTTTTTGCATTTCACAATTTTAATTTCCTTTAATTTTCTTACGCTATTCACTACTTAATCTATGATTTCTAAGGCAAGTTAAACTAAAGATACTAAACATAAGACTACTTTAACTTTGATTAATTACGATAATATTGGTTTTTGTAGGTGGCTGAAAGCATGAAATTGCATTCTTAATGTGGTGCAATCGTCGTTTTGAGTCAGCATCTCCAACTGACGTTGAATGTTATTGGAAAAGGTCTCGTTTATCTGGAGTAGGAACTGCAGAAAAATTCATCACAGCTCAAGAAATGAAAGAAAAAAGTAACTCGTCAATTAAAAAAAATTTGACCGATAATTCTGATTTTTTAGCTTAGGTTGTGTCAATTGCTTATCACTGCATCATTTACTCATCAACTCTCCATTAAGAAATGGTTTAGTTGATGATTTTGTCAGTTTCGCTGAAACTGAAATGAAACAAGAACACTGCGAAGAAGCTGAAAATCGGACAAGAGATCAGAGTAATTCACTGTGGTGGCACAAGCTGAGATACGGTCGAACAACTGCGTCTACTGTTTACGAGGCTAGTAGGTGCAAAACTGTGGATGAAACTTTGGTTCAGCGGGTGATTGGAGCTTCGAAAATGTTTGATACAATTTACATGACGCGCGGAAGAGAAATGGAACCTTTAGTTTTGTCTGAAATTGCGAAAAAACTCAATACAAGAATTGAAAAATGTGGCCTTCTTCTTATTCCATCTTTTCCCATGCTTGGAGCTTCGCCAGATGGAATAGGAAAAGATTTTGTTGTTGAAATAAAGTCTCCAAGCTCAGAAGAAAACGTCAAGACGTATTTGTCAAACGGAAATATAACAGAAAAATCCAAAGGTCAAATTCATTTACAAATGTTTGCAACAGATAAGAAAAGGGGTCTTTTTTGTGTCGCTCATCCAAATTTTCATGTTAATAAAGAGATTACGTATGTTTGGGTTGATTTTGATAAAAGTTTTTTATTGGTCAACAGTAACTTTAACATCACACATCCAGTAATACTAATCTTATTACAATAATTATTATTACTTTTATTAATATAATTTTGATACAAAATAAACCGTGTACATAAATTTTTTGTTCTTCTTTTTAAGAGTTACTCTTTCGTGCAATTGCATGATGTCACATTAAATTAAATTAAACAAACGAATTATACGATGAATTTAGCGACACTACTGAGCCGAAAAAAAAAACAAAATACGGCCACAAAAGTCATTCTTTCTGGAGTGAAATGCGGCCGGGAGGACCGTACTTTCGGCTAGGAGATCAATAAAAATATATTTCCAATTTTATTGCAATCGGTCTCTCGGTAGAATTTAAATTAAGATGTGAAGTGAAATTTCGCTGCAAATTTAGAATTGATGTATCTTAAATCTGTAAGGTTGTTTAATAAAAATAAATTACTATAGCTACTTTCTTCAATTTGTATATTTTATTGGAATTACATAAAAAATCGTCAATACAAAATTGATACAATTCAATGGTATTCAATTACAATGGTAAATTGAAATACAATTTCAAAATTTTAAATTCGCGAATTCTACGAATGACTTTCTATATGAATCCTCAAACTTGCTATGCTTTTTGATAGCAATACTTCTTCTTGTGTCGGATTTCGAGTCGCGGAAACAGATGGAGGGCGAATTAATATGCATTTCTTTTTGTTCAAAACACTCTGAATATGCTTAAATCCTCTATCAGCCATAACACCACATCCTTCTGGTAAAATATCAAGGATTTTGCATTTCTCAAAAAAAAGAGTATCAGTGATTCTACCCCCATAACCAATGGATACAAAATTTATAAAACCATCAGGCGTGCAAGAAACTTTATACTTCACAGTATTTGCTTTCTTGTACTCGGACCAAGTAAGAGCTTGATATACAGGGTTCGTTGGTTTTTCTATTTCGATTTTAAATGCATCGATTATCGCAGGAACATGATTGAAATTATAACGGAAAGGAATAGGCATATTCTTCATTCTACTCTCGCGATCGGGGCAGTAGATTCAAGTTTTCAAAAAGTGAGCTAAAGGACCAATAGTCTGAGAAAAAATTCTACTGCCCTGAGACACAGAAATGCCAAATTGATCTCAATCAATTTCTGAAAATTCTCCAGTTTAAGTCTCAGATGTATTCGAGGAAAAAGAGTGCATAACGTTTAATAAACGATCACTCGTCTTTTTCGGTGAAAGAAAACGCACGACCATCTGATTATGCGTTTGGCAGCCAATATCCGTGGTTTGAGGTAATTCGCACAACGTAGATTTGCTTCGAACGTGCGGCTCAATATTCGTTTGAAGTCCAACTGAGCGCTCCATGATATCAACTTTTTGATAATTTTCAGAGATTGGCGTTGCCGAAATTTCGAGGAGATGATATGAAAGTTCTCCACCACTCGCATTTCCTTCTATGCACGAAGTTGAAGCAACAGGCTGTGGCTCGGCGTTCTGCAGTATAATCTAAAAATGCAATAATACTCACATTATTAATCATGTCCCATAAACTACCAAAACTCCCATAAAGCTTTATTTATTATAATTTTTTGTAAAAACTTGTATAAAGGTTTATTAAACCTCCGTGAAGGTTTGTGGTATCTTTGTAAAAGCTACAAATGATTTGTTTCTTTGCTCCACAATCATTTTAATGATCTTCTTGGCATTTTCGTTTTTCACCATTCCAGGATTCGTTTTTATCACCTTCATCTTTATCATGTGATAAAATTTCCAAAATTGCTTTTTTCCGGTTGAGTTTAACAAAAGCAGGTCAAGGAGTTGGAGTTTTCTTATTACTACGATGTTTTTGGCAATCAAAAAAATGCGGAAAAACACCTTTTTTAATCTTTATTGGTTTCCCAGTTAAAGAGTACTTCACGTAATTTTCCATATTCTCTTTTAACTGGAATAATTCATTCACGTAATTATTATTTCATAATTTATAAATTAATTTAACCGCATTATTATTGTAAAATTTTTTCGAAGCTACAACTTAAAAATTCTTTATTGAAATATTTGAAAACAGTAATAACAGCAAGTTCTATGTTTAACATTCTTAATTTGTATCACATAAATTTATGATCATGATTTTCTCTATATAACCTACTCCTTAGAAGTAAAGTAATAACTTTTTAAATCATATCACACACACATCGACAAATTGAGGTTAGATTTTGTTTTAATTGCTATAATTATAAATATAAATAAATCGTTTTTTTTTCAATTGCAGTTCATTTACAGATAACAATATTATGAACAAGAAGAAACTATACTTACGTCAAAATGATCTTGACAGCAAAACATGTTACTATTTGCTGGCATATCTCGCCGTTGTGCACTTTCAAACTATTTATTTCGCACAATCGGATTTACCGGGACCGGAAAAAAAATTTTATCGGGTGTCTTGGTAGTCGAATTATGACACTCATTGACAAAACACCATTTATATGCCGTTTTTTTCGACATTTTATACTTTTTAATTTTAATTTTAATTCCATTAATAAATTATTATAAACTAATAATTCAGAAAAACATTTTGTATGCAAAAGTGACCCCCAAACTTCATTTTTTCAACACAAAAAAACGTGCAAACTCCCAATTTCTAAAGGGTTTCCCAATAAGGGTGATATGTTTTGAAATTGAAAAAAAACACTGAATATTCATTCGGAATTGATCGAAATCTTTTTTATTATATTGGATATTCTATGCCATTTATGATTTAAACAATATATCGGCCAAATGTCCCCCGAGACTTGAGCCAAAAATGCGCCTCGTCAGAAAAGATGATTTTTTTTTAAATGGCAAACCTTACTGATGACAACTGACAGCAGACGTCAAAAATTTCAGTTCAAATGAGCCCGATAGGGACATTCAAAATCATATCACCCCTATTGGGAAACCCTTTAGATGTGTGTCCTGGCGTATTACATGAATAGCAAACAACTTCAAAATTTTGACCTGGATTTGGATTCTGGTTAAAATTTGGATCCTGAATTCTATTCTAATTGTAATTCACATTATAATTTGGTCTTTGGTTGAAATAAGGATTTTGATTGAAATTCTAACTTTGGTTAAAATTTTGACCTTCATTGAAATTTCTATTGAAATTTGAATTTGGATTAAAATTTCTGTTTAAATTCGGATTTGGATTAAAGTTTCCACTTTGATTATTTTGATTAGGATTGCGATGCATATTCTGATTATTCCGATTAATGTTTGAATTTCGGTTGAAACTATTTCCTTGGGGGAAATTAGGGTGGATTGGGAAACTATTTACATTTCTATAATCATTTCTACTTCCTTGTTGATTTAGACCTTGCATCTGGTATCTTTGTGAAGATCTCCCTTGAGTTCCCTGCCCTTGCCTATTCCCCTCGTATTGATTATTTGGTCTAGTCCAGTTATTTCTAAACTGATTTTCTTTTAGATTTGCATTCGGTAACTGTTGAAGAATTTGAAAACAGGCTGCTGCTATATGACCTGTTTTTTTGACAAATTTGACATTTTATTGGTTCTTCTCGTGTTAAGTTGATTTTTATTAGCTTTTGCTAATTCTCGGTTACTATGTGGTGATTTTTCAGGTTCTTGGAATAGTGAGTGTTGTTTATTTCCTCTTCTCAGTTCATTTCTGGCTGTTAAATTTATTTCTTCTCGTATCGCCCTTTCTACTATTTCGTCAAATTTATCAGCTTTTCCTATTCGTATTTATAATTCTGGTTGTAAACCTCGAAGAAAACAGTCAACCACCTCTCTTTCCAGATTTCCTCTAAATTCAGCGGCTTCTTTACTATTATTATTTTGTATATGGCATTCGAGAATTTCTGCTGAAATTTCTTGTATGCGTGTTGCATAGGATAAAACACTTTCATTTTCCCACATATATATTCTACCTAAATCTCCCTGTAATTGGTATACAGTTTTTGAAGGGGCAAAAATTGTTTTTAATTTTGAAATAAAGTCTTCAAAATTATTATAATAATTTCCCATTATACATCTCTTGCTTCTCCTGTAAGTTTACTTCTTAATAATTTTATCAAATTTGCTTCTGCATTTGGGACCATTTCATTGGCTTCCTTACAGGCTTCAATAAAAATAGTTAATGGTACCTTACTTTATCCGTCGAAATAGGGAACTATCTCTAAAGCATCTCGTAGAGATACTTGTTGGTTTGTTGGTAAATTCATTTCGGTAGGTTGTGTTGGAAGATTATTATTTGGTAAATTATTAATTACTGTTTCACTGGTTAAATTATTTATTGGATTTTTCCTATTGAATTTTCTAGAAGTTGAATATGGATGTGAACATTTTAATGAATCAAGAGCCTGTTCAATATTTGCAGAGTCGTTTAGCGTAATTTGATTTATTTTTTCTAGTAAATTTTCTTGAACTTGTTCCGATTCTAAAATTTGATTGTTTAATATCGCTGTTTGGTTAAAAGATTCTGGGGTTCTATTTAATTGCGACTTAGTTGCAAATGGGTCTACTAACTCGTATCTTTGTTGAGATGAGGTAAAAATTTTATCATTTGATATATCGCTAGAGTTTTCTTGCGGGCACAAGGTTCTATCGCACAAGGTAGAGTTTTCTGTAACACTTTCAAATATTGATTTTTCTCTTAGTGTTATATCCCCTACTGTATCTTCAAATGGTATCGTTATACTTATCTCCGGCAATAATTATACTATTATTCGGCTTAATAATACTATATTACGTGCCTGGGCGCACAATGAGGGTTATTGCGTGACGAGCGACAATGCTCGCAGGAGATCGGAGCCAAGGCGAAGTCGAGACAAAGCCGAGACGAAACTGAGGCGCGATCAGTCCTGCGAGCATTGTCGCGAGTCTCGTAATTTCCCGAATTGTGTGCATTGGCACATATTCTATTTTATGTGACTCCGGTGCGTATATGAGTTTTTATGCGTACATTTGAATCTAATCTAGTATTGTAGTTGTTTGCCAGTAAGATGCTAACGCTGTACGAAGAAGAAGAAGAATAAGAAGAACGATTGAGCTTCGTTTTATGGCTATGGGCGCATGCGCAGTTCAATTTTTACATTTCATTCCTTTGTAGCGCAATTTACTACATTGCGCCACTGTTAACTATAGCGAAAAAACGAGTTTGCGTGACGGTGGCACATAAAAGTTTTTAACTTATCAAAAAATGGACTCCTTGGATTTTTTACTTCAATAATTTATTTATTTGCAGTACTTGTTTCGGGATCAAAAATACTTCCTACACTGATATATAAGAGATCAGTTTGATTTAAATTGCTTGACGTTTTTGAATATTGCGAATTTTTATCATTGATTTCTCGAGTTCTTCTTTTTGGTTTGGGTGGACCTTGCGAAGTTTCTTTGATTTCTTTCGCTAAAATTGGATTATTTTTTGCTTGACTACGAGTTACAGTGCCCTTTTTACTGGTATCTCGTGGCGGAATCGACATTGATATGTTTCATATTATTTTTCCTTAAAAATGATCTATTAGTGTGTTTGCTCTTATAATTTTTTTTCTAGTGATCTTTGACCAATTTATCTTTATTTTTCCATAAACTACGAATTTCTGTTATTTTCGGCAAATAATTTTTACGAGTATTGTACGCAACAATGGGTTCTTCTATTTCCGTTTCAGATTCTGAATCTGATGATATATTGAAAATTTCGATATTTGAGAGGTTTACCTTATCAGGGATAAAATCACTAAAGTTCACTTTAGGTTCTGAGTCAGAAGATATATTCAAAATTTCAATAATTGGGGATTGATTTTGTGGAATTTTATTTTCGTTAGGGATAAAATCACTTAAGTTCACTTCAGGTTCTGAATCAGAAGATATATTCAAAATTTCGATAATTGGGGATAGTGTGACGTCTAAAGTCACACAAGTTTTTAAATTGTGGGATGGACAGTTTAAAAAGATAGATTTTTGAGTCTAGAGTTTTCACTCTAATAACTCAGGAACAATTTTAAGATGAATTTGACAGTCAGAATAAGTAAAAAGTTCTTTCTTATCCTAGGGGAATTATTCAAAATTGGAAGAAAGGAGATAAGAGTTTAAACGAATTTGCACATCGCATTACGGAGCACACCAGATCGTTTAAAAACTCGGGATATTCATATGGAGGAAAACAAGTTATTCAAAAATATACAATTGAAAGATTGAGAGAAAAGTTAGACAGCAATTTTATTTATAACTTACTTTGTTTTTTGTTTGTTTGTTTGTTATAATAAAATCCTCGAGTAATCCTTGGAGAAATCGATGTGTCGTGGAGCTTGGAACTGCAATCCGTCTCTTTTTAAATATTTTTATTTAAATTGGTGACCGTGTATGAGTTATAATTTGCGATGGAAAACGAACTAAAAAAATATTGATGTAGAGAATATAATTTAAAACTTCGTATAAAAACTTCGCTTTTAAGATGAAATTGTAGGAAAGCGGAACTGTCTTAAAAAATGAAAATGCATAGCTTTTTTGTATTTTCATCTTTTCCCTTTCTACTTGAAAGTCTTTTAGGGGAGTTGAAACTACTAGTTTTAGTTGTTTGATGGTTGGCTCTCTATAGTGACATAGTTACGCCCCGCAATAGTCGACGAAAATCTCAAGGGCTGACCCACTGGGTTGGGCCTTGTAGGAGTTTCCAAACTTTTCCAGATTCATCGATTTCCCAAGAGATGGCAATAGATGTATCTTCTACAATAAAATACTTTGAAAATTAATTATGTAAACAATTATGTTTACAGATTTAGTAAATTTTAACTAAACGAAGAGTGTTACGTACGGCTATTATTAATTTAAATAAAATGCATAAAAAGTAAAAGAAAAACAATTACCCTTAATATATATTATTCATTAGCATAATGAGTACGCGGAGGTCATCCAAACTTCCGAATTTAGTTAATATAAATATTAGTTGAATTCGTTTATTATTATGTGGGGTCGCTGGTCTTCTACTCTCGGACTGAGAGTGTATTCTACACGCCTACGCTTATCACTTTTAATTTTGAACGAAAGAAAAGGGGAAAGGTGCTTCAAATAAGTTTGAATCAAGCTGCTAAAATTCATATACATAAAAAGAGAGAATTTATTTTTAAGGAAAATTAAACAACCAAACCGATGTGAACATTTTTACATGAGTTAAAACGGAAAAAATAATTTACAACGATACAGCTTACGTTACCGCCTTCTTGGGTTTTTTTCTAGTTTCTTAATCCTACCGGATGTTCTGGGAGCAAAAGCAAAGAAGGAGAATTCGTTCTGGCTGCTGAAGTCCTGGAGATCCGGGCCAAATTCGATTTGAGATTGTCGTGGTTCCAAAAAGGAACCACCCTTGTCCTTACGCGACTCACTCGCGCACACACCCTTTTTCTTTACTTGGACCTTATAGTTTTAAGGTGAGAAAGAAATGGATAGCTTTAAACTAGAAGGGAGGCAGTACTTTTAAATTGCCTGTCCTTCGCCACTCCTGTGTCACAATAAACCTATTTCTGGTTATAAGAAAATAACTCCTCGTCGTTTTGAGATTCGACGAGATGTAGATTTCCTTAGCTAGTTAGTATTTAACTAGCTAGGTTTTCAACGCCAGGCTGTACACGCACAGTTAACTCTCGCGGCTAACCGACCACAGACACACTAAAAATATTATTTCAGCGTAGTGGTAAAAATTTTACTTGTATAATTTTTTAGCGCGACAACCCCGTGAACGGCTTTCGTCGGAGGAAAGATTTTAGAAGTATTTACGTCCGCCCAAGTACAATCCCCAATTTGTGGCCCTGGCTAGGCCTCTTTACGAATCTAAGTCAACTATCCAGGTGACAGGACGTACTTGTTCCGAACCGCGGACGGGCAAGGTAGAAAAACTACATTCTCTACTATCCGAGTAGTTCTGGTTAGTACCAGGTTGCTCGAGTAACTGCGAATTTTGATTTCTAATTGATTCGTTTTATAGACTTGTATCGATGATGCTTAGGTGGGGCATCTTGATGATTTTGGGATTTTTCTGGGTGGCCTGATTTTTGGAAGGAATTCATGCTTACCGGTAATTTTGCAATTACCGATTGCCTAAATACTTGGTAGCCTACCTGTTATTACCTGTTGCCAAGTGAGGTTTGTGATGAAATGGTTATTTCTGACATAGTTGAAATTTTTGGATCATATTTCATGATACCAATAAATCAAATATCGATATAAAATAATTAAATCGATTCCGTTGATTATTAATTTTGGATCCTGACACCTTAAATATTTTTCATAGTTAGAAAAAACAATGGTTCAGATCCTTTTCAGAAATATCGTCTGCACTGGCTATGGTAACTTGCAGCTATCAAGGTTTGTTTATAATATTTATAGTTTATAGTGTTTATGGAAAAACACTGTAGTACTTATGCGTTTAACAAAAACATAAATAGGAAATTCGGAAGGGGATGTAGGGAAAAGTATTTAAAAACTAGGTCGAAACTATTTGGAAACTATGGAAAAACTAAACATCATTGATACTTGTGTTTTGATTTTGTTTCCACGTTTTGAGTCTGATTTTAATGTATTATTTTCTCACAACGTAGCCAGATAGAGCTGAAAAATGACTATGTGCGCTAGCGTACTATTTTTAAATATTTCAATTCTTAAATTTATTTCTTTAAGACTTGCGTTCTCCTTCTTGCTTTTACTTTCCAGTCATCCGAATCATGTGCCAATTTATAATATTTTCCTACAGTTTACATTTATTTAGAAATAGTATGAATGAAAATTGATATATTATATATATATCTATATACTATATACCATATAATATATATACAATATATATAATAATATAATAATATTATATATATATATATATATATATATATATATATATATATATGAAACATAATATAGTGTAATTTAATATTTATACAAACCAAAATGTACGATTATATTAATTTATACAGATATTCACGCGTTAGTTTTTTTTATTATTTACATTAATACTCTAAAACAATATAATACAAAACAGAATATAGAAATATAACACATTTGATTATATAAGTGGCTGCAGATATTTACCTATTAGTTCTCGTCATTTATATTTATAATGATGCTGCTTTTATTCAAATTTTAGTTTTAATTTCGAGTTAATTTGGTAAATTATTACTCGGATAAAATTTGTTGGAATACTGTTAAAAATGTCTGTATTAAACTTTCATCGCATATAAATTCGAAATACTTCCATCTTAATAAGGATACAGCTTTTAATCTTTAATTTTAATATACTTCATGCATGTATTTTAATAATTATAACTTTAATTTTGATATAGTTTGATTGAAAAGTTACTTATTAAAATATGAATGTATACCAATTTTTCATAATGTACAATTTCATTGACTTTGATCTATCATTTGCATGTTTAAGTACATCAAAATCAATAACATCTTAACGGTGAAGTTATATAATAATAATTTAAATTTAATAACTATTTGGCTCAAAGTAGCAAGATTGGAAATTTCTTCCTGAACCAACCATATTTTAAAGTCTTCGATTCGAGCATTGATGAGCTGCATCAGCGGTCTTGTCATGGTGCTCGGGTTACGTGCGCTTCAAGTGGCATACAAATCTAATTAATGAATTATTAATACGAATTTTTGGAAAAAATTCCGCCGCCTTGATACGCTCGTAACAAAGAGTCAGACTATGATATGTTTCATTTATATCCTAAATTAACTTACAAAATGGTGTATTGACATTAAATAAGTCATGTTTCAAATTCAAAAGAATCATTATTGCTTAAAATTAATGTATATTTCGAAGTTAATTTTCTAAATTACTCTTATCAAACGTCGAATATTTTGTTTAAATATATATGATTCTTACATTTAAGAAGACAATTTTATATATAAGTTTTATCTTAATGAAATTCATTTCTCAAGATATAAGTACTAATTCTAAAATCTGACTTTGAATTTAATTTTCTATTGCTTTGTTTTAACATTTTTCTTTGTAGGTAAAGATGTTATAATTTAACATTTAAAACATATTATATTGATTTGAAAGTTGTGTGCAAAGTTTCTTATAAAATATATATTTAATTGCATGATTGTGTCGGTAAAACAGAACATTTCTATTACTTAAAATCCTGAATAATAGTAGTTTCATTCAATTAAATTATTAGTTTTCTCTGATACAATTATATCTCTGAATAGTGATTGCAAGTTAAATTGGAGTTTTGTGACTGAGATTGATTTAAAGTTTTACGAAGTTTAAAATATATTTATAAAAAAATAATTGTATATTTTTGTGAAGGCAAAATAGTTAGGTTTGTTAAATTACTGTTACGTCAGGAACGTAACATTTCTCTTCTCAAAAGATTCCTCGTTTTATGTAAGGATCGAAAGGATCCTCTCTAGGGGATGAGGGGAAGTCAGTGATTGAGAATGGTTATTGATATAAAATATGTTTATTGACAATCAAATTGTGAAACGAATAAGCGTCATGGAATTGGAAATCGAATTGAAATTTAGATGTACCCTTGTAATTACCCCGAGTGAAATTTGCCTGATGATTTATTGAGTCCAGTGGAGCTAATGTGGTCAGTTGAGTCTTCGTTGTAATCTTTGAGATAGTACTTGGTTGATGGGAAGTTCGTAGTTGAGACGGTTGGTTTAGTCGATTCTTGATCCTAGTTTTAGAGAGAATTTGGAAGGTGATTCCCCTTCACTTTCTAATGTCGTTGAACTCAGCGTCGAGTAAGGATTCGTCTGAGTAGCGGTAAAATCTGACGAGGCTGGACTGAACTCGCTGTGTAGAGATAATAAACTGGACTAGACTCGCTGTGTAGAGATAATGAACTGGACCAGACTCGCGGCGTAGAGATGATAGTACTGGACTGACTTCTCTTGGGACTTTTGCTTTTTATAGAACTTTTGCAAGGTTGCCTATGGTGGGAGCAAAAACAAGATGTGCCACCTTTTCCATATTTGGTATTAAGATCGGGTGAGTTGAGTTCTCTGATGACTCGTGTTCCAATGAAATTTATTACCTGGCACTAATGTTGCAATCTATTTTATCTGTTATTTGATTCTAACGAAAAGGCCAACTACTGTGGAAGTAAAAACAAGGTGTACGATATTTTCCATATTTTGGTGTTGAAGCTTATAGTCGAATGAGTTGCTTTCACCGATGAGTCACGTTCCGATGAAATTTATTACCTGACGTTAATGTTATAGCCAAATATATCTATTTAGATTTGCCTTTTTATTTTAACGATCTTCCTATTTCTTGTTAGATCTTGCTGTTGAGTCAATATAATCAAGGACGTGGTAATGTTGCCTTGATCTCTTCATTGGTTCCTTAATTTGTTTATTACTCTAGGTGGTAGAGTCGCGGGACGTGACACCTCCCCCCTTAATTCGAACGCGGGAAGCTAACGATCCGCGATCGAAACTTCGGTAGAAGAATGCATTATTAATCCAAGATGCTTACTCAATCAAGTACATATTTTTAATTTAATTTGACAATTTATGACATAAAAATTTCGTTTATACATAATTATAGGAATTGATATTTCAAATTATGTTGCGAATCTAAATTTATAACAAGTTTTATATAAGTGCATAGTAATAACAGAGGATACAATTCTGGAAATATTACAATCATTAATTACATATGTCATAGTGGTTATTAGGTAATTTGACAAATTTTTTTGATTTATAATATTATTCAAACTTAAAACATAATGATTGTTGATGAAAAGAAGATTAAAAATTGTAAAATTTTATCGAATAGGTATAAAATACTAAAGAGTAATTTCCAAGAATTACGATCGTTGATGTATACATTAGTAAAAACAGAATTTGACATATATAATAATAATAATAGAGATTTAAAAAATATTAGGATCGTTGATTACATATATGAATTAATAGACGTTGTAACTTGGTACATTGAAGAGAAAAAACTTGGTTAAATCTAAAATTGATTTTTTCAAAACATGGCATTGTTATTGCTTATTATTACTTTTACATGTTTCTAAAAATTAATTTCATGAACTTTAATTTCATTGGTGTATTATTAAATGAATAAAATAATCATAAGAAAAACAATTTTACATAATAACAGGGTAATAGATTTTCCTACAATTCTTGTACTTTTATTTGCTTTTCTAATCTTTCTTGTAAAATTAATAGAGTTATTTGTGCATGAAACATATGAAGAATAGTAATTTTTCAATTTGTTATTGTTGCACATCAATTTCTATTGGAAAAGCAATTTTTACATTAACAATTTTGTAACGTCATCGCACAGTATACATTTACAGACTCAATATTTGTAGAAACTGTTTTTCCAATAGGATGGGAATCAAGAAAAGTTCACTTGATGGAAGAAAATCAAAATTGAAATTATATTTATGATGGCACCAATTATGAAGTGCTTATTTATTCTTGTCATAAAAAGTATTTTTTTCATCCAAAAAAGAAGAAAAATGCAAGTATTTCTATATTTTTCTTTAAGTGATAAAATAAAAAGTTATTCGAATGAATACTAGTATTTGTCTTACTAAAAAGGTTATTAGTTTGTTTCTTAAATAGTCAATGAACAAAAACAAAAATGATTGAATCAAATGTAAAGAAAGTATTTATAAGAATTTTGAAGAGGCATAATTTTTTTGTGATGATATTAGATTTTTAGTTTGTTCTGAACAGAAGAGAAAACTTGAAAAACTTTGATCAATTTGGCAAATACTTGCTAGTTTAAGAAGTTTAATTTGCTCCGAAAAAAAAGACCATGACCATTCAGTTAATCAATTTGTATATTTATGTGCGATCTCTTTATTCGATTGACGTGAACTACTGTCGGTTTTCCTTTTATGTTGATTTTTAAATTTCCTTCTCCTAGTACGTCTAAAACTTCGTGAGGTCCTGTGTATTGATTATCCAGCTTTTTAATTTTTCCTCCTTTTAATAAGAATACATTATCCCCAATTTTTATTTCCAAGGGATTTATTTTTCTATCGTGGTACATTTTTGATTTTCTTTTGCCTTTATGAGGTTTTCTCTTGCTTGTTTTCGCATTTCATGCAGTTGTGTGACAAAGTTGATCAAATAATCATCATAGGTTTGCAATTTTTAATTTTGTGATAGAGGTTCACTAGAGGGTTCACGGGCTAATTTACCAAAAACTAATTCGTAAGGCGTACATTTTGTGGCTTCGTGTACACTTGTGTTATATGAAAACATTGCTAATTCTAGCCAATCATCGCATTCTGAGTTTTTTGCTACAAATTGTTTGAGATATTCACCTAGAACATGATGTGATCGTTCAAGCGATCCATTGGATTGAGGGTGAAAAGCTGTGGTACGAAATTGTTTGATTCTAAAGCGTTTTGCTAATCTTTTTAATAATTTGCTTAAAAAAATCTCTGCCTTGATCCGTTAGTACTCCTTTTGGCGATCCAAATATGCAAATAAATTTTTTCACGAATGCGTCTGCTATTGTACCAGCTTGATGATTAGGAAGAGGTATTGCCAGAGAATATTTTGTAAAATTATCTTGTATAGTAAGAATATAGAGATTTCCAGACTTGTTTCTGGTAGTGGACCAACAATATCAATTGATATTTTTTCGAAGGCAGTAGTGGGTGTATCGGTAATAACCATAGGATTTTTAGTTTTAACCCGAACTAATTTTTTTTATTTGGCATTGTAAACAGCTGTGAATATACTTTTGAATATCGACTTTCATATTTTCCTAAAAAAATTTTTGGCGAATTCGATTATAGGTCTTTGTGACGTCTTTATGGCCTCCTAATGCTGAGGAGTGTGCTTCTTCAATTAACTGTGATCTTTGATCTTTTGTTGGATATTGCGTTATGCCATTACAAATTATTATTTAGGTAAGTGAATTTGCAAAAACTAAATCAAATATTAATTTTATTTCTTCCCAAGCTATATGGTTGATTTTTGAAGTCTATGAAATACTAATTGATCGTGAATTCAATTTTTGAGATAATTCGTGTAATGAATAAATTGACAATTTTATATTATTTTATGTTTCAGATAAATTGTCTTTGGTTTCTTCTTCAATCGGAAGAGCAAAATGATAGTAGTTTCCTTTTTTTATTTCTTTCGCTGTTCCCTTTTGTAAGTTTTTAATTTTTGGTGAAGTTCCACGTTTTTCTAGACTTCTTGATCCATTATCTCAAGGATATTCCATTTTTTGTAACAAAATATACATAATTATCTTTTCGCATCGTCAATTGATCGCGACATTCAACAATATTTTTATTCTTTGAAATTTACCTGGTAGGTTTTGAGTTGGATGGAGGGGGCTTTGGGGGTGGATGGTTTTCTTCGAATTCTGAATTATTGTCATTTTCGAGATTTTCCCTGGTTTTTATTTGTCGATTTTTGTTTATTTCAGAATTTCTTTCATTTCCAAAAATTTCTTCAATACAAGAGCTTTCAGAGCTCTCTTCATCTTCAGGTTCCATATCAATTACTTCGTCTTCAGAAGTAGAAAAATAATTTTCGCTTTCTTCCTCTTGAGGATTAATAAATTGTTTAGGCTTTTCGCCATTTTTATTTCTTTTGTTTTTTGCTTGGATTTCCTTTAAATAGTCCAAATATTCAGGATCAGAATCAGGATCAGAGTCGGAATCTGATTTTACTTTTGTTCGGGTTCCTTTTTGCATATTTATTTCTGTTAATTCATTTTCATATATTTGTTTTCTTGGTCTACCTTTCCTTCTTTCTGTTTGAGAGGGAATAATTTTTAAATTTGTAAGTAGATTTTTTCTTGGCCTACCTCGAGGTTTTTTCACAAGAGGTAAGAAGAAAAATTTTCGTCTAATTTTTCTTGGATTTCATTTTGATTTAAATTTTCTAGATTTTTATGCTGATTTGAATTTTTCATTTGTTCTTGTTTTTTCTTTTTACCCCTAGTAGTCATGGTTTTCCATGGAGAATTTTCATAATTTTTTCCAAGTATTGGACTTAAGAGTATAATAGTCATAAACAGAAGCTTTGATGCTAAAAATTTCAATAAACTTGTATATTTCATAAAATTGTTACAAATGTTATTAAATAATTCTTCATTAGGAGAAACATTAAAAGTTTCTAAAAACTTAGGATTGATATTTAATATTGGATCTTGTGAGGATTCGCTAAAGTCATTTATATCATCTTGGGTAAATATCGAATTGAAATATTCTCTTTTGGAATTATTTCCTTTTTTGATATTATTTGCTTCGTTATTTTCTGTAAAGGTATTCTCAAGATTCATTTTTTCTTGAGATGTCATAAAGGTATCATCATCATCTTCGTGTAAATTTCTTGATATTTCTTCATTAATAATAGGGTTTCTTGAGAGAGCGTCTGCATTGACATTCATTTTTGCTGCTTTGTATACTACATCAAAATCATATTCAGCGAGTTTTAACCTCCAGCGCGAAACTCGTGAGCAAGGATCCTTAGAGTTTTGAAACCAAACTAGTGGTTTATGATCAGTTACTAGGGTAAATTTTCTTCCATATAAATAAGGACGGAAATGAGTAACACAAAATATTATTGCAAGTGCTTCTTTTTCATATGTGTCATATTTTTTCTCAGCGTCACTTAAACTACGTGAAGCATATGCTATTGGCTTATCCTTGCCTATTTTACCTTGTGATAATATACCTCCTATTGCGTATCCTGAGGCATCTGTTGCGAGAACAAAGGGTTGAGAAAAATCGGGTCGTTGTAAAAGTGGTTCTTCACATAATCTTGATTTTAAAATATCAAAAGCTGTTTGCTGTTTATCGGTCCAGATGAAAGGGGTATCCTTTTTTAGAAGTTGATTAAGATGATTGGCAATTTTTTGAAAATGCTTCGATAAATCTACGATAATATCCTGCTAATCCTAAAAATTGTTTGACATTCTTTTGTGTTTTTGGAACTGGAAGTTCTTTTACGGCTATTATTTTTTTGGGGTCCGGTCAATTTCCATTTTTATCAATTATATGACCTAAATATCCTATCTTAGGTCGTAGAAATTCACGTTTGTCTGGTTGTAAATGAAGGCTTGCTTTTCGAAGACATATTAAATTATTAAATTTTTTCTCATGTTCTTCTAGTGTATCAGCAAATATGACTATGTCGTCAAGATATACAAAGAGATCTGCCCCTATAAATCCAGTTAAAGTAATGTCCATTAACCTTTGAAATTTTGCAGGAGCGGTTTTTAAGCCAAAGGGCATTCTATCAAATTCATATTGGCCATGAGGTGTAGAAAATGAAGTTTTATGAGAGTCTTTAGGGCCCATTTTTATATGGTGAAAACCAGTAGCTAAATCAAATATTGAAAAATATTTAGCAGATCCGAGTGAATCGAGTATATCATTTATGTTAGGTAGTGGGTAAGAATCTCCGATTGTTTTTTCATTAAGTTTTCTGAAGTCAAGAACCATTCGCCATTTTATTTTACCTTTAGAGTCTGGTTTGTAGAAACAATCCAAACTGGAGTTTCGAATGTTGCAAAACGTTAGTAGCTTCAAGTGGTTCTCCTGGGATTTGAAATCTGTATGCACTGTTAATAATTAATCTCTCTACATGTTCGTATTCGTCTTGATTCAAATGATCCAAAGGAGAAGTTTTTTGATGCATTCTATTCTTTCTTCACCTGTTATGTTAAAAAATTTACATGGATTGTCGAAAAAATTGTCGGTTTTTAAGAAGGTATTCAGAATTTGGTTAGATAAATCATCATCACTTAAGTTTTTTAAATTGCTTGATTGACTTGTTACATTTTGAAAATGTCTTTCTTCAAAGTCTTCTAAAGTAATAGTCGGTATTGATATTGTTACTGAAATTTCGTTTGTATTGATATACGCCAGGGGCGTATAAGACGACAAAGGAAGAAAGCTTTAATGTTTTAATGGAAAGCTAATTGGTGGGATTGCTAAACCTTCGTCTCTCGTCAGGACGATCCTTCCTGAATCACCATTTTTCTTGTTTTATTATTTTCACTTCTATTTTGTAATGTATTACCATATTAGTCTTATGTTAGAGATTCTATTACTATTATCATTATTATTACCTTTTTTAACATCATTATTACCATTATTATTATTTAAGTAATATCAGCATTACTGTTATTAGCTATATCATATTAATCATGTACCAAAATTAACTTATAATATCGCGCGTGAAGTGGATATGTGGCAATTCTGAGAGAGAGACAGAGACGGGTGGAAAACCGATCAGAACTGTTGCTCTAGCGTTTCTGATTGGTGCCCGCGGTTTTCCAGGACATCTTTCAAAGCTTCTCATTGGTGCGGAGCCTTTCAACTCTCGACCAATCACAGTGAAGCATAGTCCCCAAGCCTCAACGTGTCTTAATAACGTGCTAGTCCTCCAGGAGATTTTTCAACGCTTCTCATTGGTGCGGGACCTTTCAAGCTCTCGACCAATCACATCGAAGCATAGTCCCCAAGCTGCAAAGCATCTTAATAACGTGCACGTCGTCTAGCAGACCTTTCAACGCTTCTCATTGGTGCGGGACCTTTCGAGCTCTCGACCAATCACGTCAAAGCACAGTCCCCAAACCCCAACTCGCCTGAATGACGCTCGGGTTTTTCCCAGGGTCCCTTCCACGCTTCTGATTGGTGCGCGCTCACCAGCCTTTCGACCAATCACGTCAGAGCACGGGACCCAAGCCCTGACAACGTTTCTGATTGGTGTGCGCTACCAAGCTCAGGGGTGAATAAGTAGACCGCCGCCAAGCACAGAAGTCACATAGTCATTCGGACTTGTACTATCGAGTACAGCGCACCGTTGGACTAGGTTTTCTTTCAATCTATTCTCACAACCTATTCTCGCTCGCCCTCATCAGATCATTCACACCATCATCCACTTTCGGCGCTCTGTCCAGAAGTTTACACATAAAAACGTGTTTCACACCATCTTTACCTTAAGTACACTACGCTGCTACCAACTTCTCCTTCAGCTCGGTCCTCACTCTCCCCTTACTAGCTGTCGGCTCTCGAGCCCTGCTTTTGGGAGGGGAGGTTTGCAGTGCTGCCCCCTCCCTTCACTGGATTTCCTGAATCGTATCCCTAAAGCCACGCACCATGGACACCACAGTTTCCTCTCCTTCCACTGCGGCTACCCAACCTCCCACTCAGCTAACACCTGTCTGCTTTCCGCACCCAGACTCTCTCTCCCTCACTCAGCTTACCGCCTCCATATCAGATATTCGCAAAATCCTCAACTCCTACGAAACTGCCCTCCTCTCTCGGGCTTCGCCCCCCTCAAAATCCAATGGCACCAGCATGGATACTGAACAAACTGGAACCTCTTTTGACTCTCCATCAGAGAATAACATAAACATCGAGGACTTTAAAACCATAAAATCTAGACGGTCCAAACGCAAGCGCTCTTACAGCACCACCAAATCATCCATCCCCACACACTCAGAAGATGACGACTATCTTCTCCACCTCTTCTGACGAAGATGAACCCGTACCCAAGAAACGGAGCCCCCCACCAATCCGAATCCTCCGCAAAGACCTGTGGCCAAAAATACACCAGGCCCTTTTGAAAGCTGATATCCCTATCCGCTCAGCAAAAAATACTACTGACGCCATTCTCGTCTACCCTAAAACCGTTGATAGCTTCCGTGCCATCACAACAAAATTGGAAAAACACGATATTACTTACACCACTAACCAACTTCATCAGGACAAAGACCTCATCGTTGTCATTCGAGGTGTCAGCGAATCCCTTCTTGACGAATCTATCCTCAAAGAACTTCAAATGAAAATCCCGTCGGTAAAAAGCATTCACCGCATGAAAAAAGGCGATAAAATCTGGCCCCTCATTTTCGTCTATCTTGACCCGTCTGCCCCTACTGCAAAATCCATATTCGTCGTTAAAACTATAGCTGGACTCAGCGTCAAGGTTGAAGCTAAGCGCAAATCCCACAAGATCCCTCAGTGTCTTCGCTGCCTTAAGTTCTTCCACACGGCAAATTACTGTCACGCACCTTGGAACTGCGCCTTCTGTGCGCGCAGCCATGCCACCACCGCCTGTTCCCTTAAGGACCAAAAGGATACCACCCCTTCCTGCTTCAACTGCAAAGGCCCACACCGCGCCACATACCGCGGATGCCCCGAAGTTCTCCAAAAGCCAGGCTCCAAGTCCCATTTTAATCACCAACGTTCAAATACCCAATCCACTTCATGGTCCCACACCCCCTCTGCACCATGCAGGCAACCCTCTACACCCTCTCCTACTCTACCTAGTCCACAGAACGTCTCCAACCTTTCCAAACCGCAACGCTCCTACGCCAGCGCAGTTTCCCCCAACCCCCGACCACAAACTCTTAATCAAGGTCAATTCTCTCCTATCCCTGACCCCTCACATAATCCAAAACTTCAGCAGCTTTTTCGCGAATTCCTAAAACCTAAAGATAAATTGTATATCACTAACTTTTCGGTATACAGAAATGATCATGCTTCATCAAGAGGTGGCGGAGTGGCACTCCTTGTTCGTAACATCCTCTGCCAAAAGGCTATAAACACTGACTCATCTTCCTGTAATGTAACGGGTGTCAAAATCTCTTTCGATTCTGGCCGGCTCCGCATTTTCTCTCTTTACTCTCCACCACATATCAACGACATCTCGGAAATACCGGACTTCTTCGACCCAAACACTCCCACTATAGTTGCTGGTGACCTCAACGCTAAGAATAAATCCTGGGGTTGCCTCAAAAACAATCCCAAGGGTAATGCTCTCCTGCGAACTATCATCCGACACAACCTTACCATTGAAGCACCCAGCGAACCCACCCACTTCCCTGGCTCTCCGAAATTTCAACCCGATATTCTTGATGTATTTATAACAAAAAATATTGTTACGGACAAAGATGCATGCTCTCTACCGGCACTTAGCTCCGACCATAACCCAGTACTCCTGGAATTAACAGGTAGCCCTGTGCTCTCTCCACCAATGGTACCCAAAATAAACTATCTTCACCTCAAATACACACTGGAAACTTCCTCTTTCAAATTCTGCCAAATCTTATCTGCATCAGATATCGACGCAGCAGTCGAAGCCCTGACGAAAGACATCCAACACTCCATCAAACTCGCCACCATAACCAAAACCTCTTCTTCACCCAAAGTCAAGCTCTCTTCCGCCATCCGCCATCTTATTCATAAGAAAAACCAAGCCAGAAAACAATGGCAATCTTACCGAAATCCCGGGCTTCGTCACCACCTCAATTCCATCCAAAAAGAACTCAAATATGCTCTTCAGACTGCAAATAAATCTCACTTCGAAACCTACATTGCTGAAGCTGAACAAAATCCCAGAAGGTGCTGGAAAGTCATAAAATATCTTCGAAACAGACAACCTCATCTCCTATCCCTTGTCAAAGATGGCCAATCCTTCTCTCTCGATGAGGATAAAGCAAAAATCTTCGCAGACTCCTTTAAGGACCAATGTTCCCCCTTTCCTAGCCTCGACCAATTCACCTCCTTTCATGACCATGTCTCAAAAACTGTTCAGGACTTCACTGCGACAGATAAAGTTTTTCCTCCAACCTCTCCCAGAGAAATATCTGAAACTATCCGCTCTCTCCATAACAGAAAAGCCCCCGGCAACGATACCATTGGTAGCGGTGTCCTAAAAATTCTCCCACGCAAGCATGTCGTGGCTATCTGCAACATTGTTAATGCAATGATGCGGCTAAAATATTTCCCTTCTGCTTGGAAGGAGGCCACTGTTATCTTTCTTCCAAAACCAGGAAAACCTCTGAGCTCAGCCTCCAGCTACCGTCCCATCAGTCTACTCTGCATTCTTAGCAAAGTAGCTGAAAACATCATACTCACTCGATTCGACGAATTTGTCTCGCTAAACAATATATTACCCAACTTCCAGCACGGTTTCCGAAAGCGTCATGGTGCAGCCCATCAACTTCTGCGTGTCTCTGAATACATTGCTGACAATCTCAACAAGGGTAAACACACATCCATGCTTCTTCTGGACTGTAAGCAGGCTTTTGACAGAGTCTGGCATGATGGTCTTATCTTTAAACTCATCGAGCTGAAATTTCCTAACTACCTAATAGGCCTGATTGAATCCTATCTCTCGAACAGAAGCTTCAGAACTCGTGTTGGCAAATCCCTATCGGAACCTCAATCCATCACTTCTGGTGTTCCCCAGGGGTCCAAACTCTCTCCTTCTCTCTTCATTGTGTATTGTCACGACATTCCTGTCGATGAAAAAATTCTAACTGCTCAGTATGCCGACGACATCGGCTTCCTTCAAACTTCCAAAGTTATAAATCACTGCTCCTCTCGCATAAACAGATTTACTCGAATTATCCTTGATTGGTACTCCAAGTGGAGGTTTGAGATCAACAAGACTAAAGCCGAAGCAGTCTTTTTCTCTCGCCGCATGCGCACGCCTCCCAGGTTCATTGTAAACTCTTTTCCAATCGAATGGAGCAACTCCAAAAAATATCTCGGAGTCATCTTCGACAAGAGGCTTACCTGGTCAAAACAAATCCTCGCCACCCGCCACAAGGCTATCGGTGCTTTCACTTTACTCAAACCTTACTTTAATAATTATACCGTTTCCCAAACTACCAAAATCCGAGCCTTTAACGCCATAATTAGGAGCATTTGCACCTATGCGATCCCAATCTGGGGCCCTGCCACCCCAAATCTCCTGTCAAAGCTCCAAGGCACTTATATGCGCCTTCTCCGTTCTGCTTTGAACATCCCCTACTACATACGCAACAAGCAAATCCTGGCAGAAACCAAACTTCTCTCCATCACTGAAGCAGCCCAATCTCTCGCTGCAAACCTTCGCTCCTCAGTGGATAACCACCCGAATCCCAGCATCAATGTACTTGCAAACTACACGAGTAAATCCTCCGACCGTTTCAGAAGGCCGTGCCTTCTCGCTTCCCCGCAATAGTATGCCTTCAATTCTTATCGTGTTTCGCTTCAAGCGCGAGTGTCCTTGCAGCTTATTTGCTTGGACCACCTTCTCCATCCGTTTCACCTCCTGGTTTATAACCCTTGGGTTGGCAACCAACGGGGAGGGATTTTAGTCGGTAGGCGCATTAAGCGAATCCGACACTACCCATCTTTGGGTGTCTTTTGAAGATCTCCCCTCCCCGACTCATCAACAAAAAAAAAAAAACAAAAAAAAAACACAGAAGTCACTACCTCTCGGGACTCAGTCGACTCCACATCGACTCCTCTGCGGCTCACCGATTCTACAGTACGAACCTCAAGACTTGCCACGTTCTCCTTTCTACGCCACGATATTTATTCTGGACTTATGAATGAATAAAAGGTGGCATTCAACCTGGAACAAGCAGTTATTGATTTAACAACCTCAACTGCCCTTTTGAGGGCAAGATTATTCTATATTTTGTTCGAGTTATAATAACACCAACTGTCCTTTTAAGGACAAATTTAATATGCACCCGTCAAGCAGCCTCAACCACAGCCATCAGCAGCTTCATCAGCAACCTCAGCAGTAGCCAAGCAGCCTCCGCAGTAGCCAAGCAGCCTCCACAGTAGCCCAGCAGCTTCACCGGTAGCCGAAGCAGCCTCACCACCAGCGGGTCCCTTGTTCCCTCCCAGCTCAGCTTTCGTTGATGCCCTTCGGGTCGCATCACGGACTCCTGACGTTTGGGGCCGAATCCACGGACCCGAAACTAAACCGTTGAACGCATTAAGATCTTCGAACGCATTATGATCTTTGAACGCATTAAGATCTTTGAACGCATTTAGATCTTTGAACGCATTAAGATCGTTGAACGCATTGGGATCGCTGAACCTATTTGAAATCATTGAGTAATCCGAAATCTTCGAACGCATTGTCCAAATCTAGGACGAGCGGACAACAATCGACACTAGAGGACAGCTACAACGCCGGAGCCAGGGAGGCTCGGGTTCAATTCCCAGCGTCGGGAATCAACCCATAACAGTATTTGCAAATTTGATATAAGCTTTACCATTGCAATTTTTTACAATTGCGTCTCCTGCATAAATTCCTTCGCCGAAATGTAGTTGAGGTACGTAACCTTCGCTTTTTTCAGTATTTTCAATTGGAATATAAAATGTTGTTACTGTTTTAGTTGGAATTGTTAATATCTGTGTCGATTCAAATGGGTACAGTTTATTTTGTATTTCTAGACATTTTGATACATAATTTATATTGACTTTATTTTCTCGAAAAAATTCTGAACCTAGAACTCCGTCTTCATCTATTGGAATTTCATTAGGAATTATATTCAATACTGTTGGATATCCTAGAATGTTTATTTCAATTTGTCCCATTGCAAAAAGTGGTAAATTATTTATTCCTGTAAGTTTTAACACTATTTTTTCATTTATTGGCAAATTAGGATTTACGGTATTTTGTTTAATTAAATTTCGACCAGCACCGGTATCTATCATCATGCGAGCAGGGCTTTGAAGACCTTCTGCGCATATCATTATCGATGGAATTGTACTTGGTTTAAAAACGTGATATACGCGCCCTAAGCCATATATAGTAATAGTAGAAAACCATCACACTTTCCTATCATTAGAAGACGCTTGTCCGAGATTCACTTAGAAAACGTCTTTAGGCCTACGAAAAGCAGTACCGTAAGAAGGGTACGAGCGTGCGTCCTTTTCTGACGCACGCACTCACATCGGAAAAGCCCCGTCCTCGTCACACCACTGCAACTGACCGACCAGATGCGAGTGCCTTCCCTTCTACCGTCTCACCTCCCTTGCCAAGGAACGGCCTTCACTCCCTGCAAGCTAGAAAAGTGAAAGCTGGGAAAGGCAAGGAAAAGCAGAGAGGAGAGCACTTCTCGTAACGCCCACCCTTTCCCAATCAATCGCTACGAATTGGGAAGAAAAAGACAAGACAATGCTGGCCACAGGATTGAGAGGGACAGCAACATTACCTCCCTCCAAGTGGTCAGCGAACTTGCAAGAGGAAGGAGTATCGGTACTCCAAAACCATGTAAAAGAAAACGATACTCCTTCCACTGCGACACTTCTCAGTGTCTCCAGAACGTGGGATTTTTCGGCCCCCACCACGTTCCCATCTGGGAGAAACACATGCAAACGTGGCGTGTCAGTGTGTCGGCTCTGCTACACGCTGCGGACACCAGCTTCGGGTAAAGCCGAAGGTGCACGAAGACGGACTTCGTTACAATTCTTGAGTTTTCAAGTTATTTTTAGATTTCACGCTTTCGTTTATCGAGTCGAAATTAAGAATTGTATTTTTCTCGAGTACGTGCAAAAGAGGCGCGAAGCAGACGACGAATTTGAATTTACGAAGTATATAGTTCAAGAAATAACACTTTTCTTCAATTTCTTGAAGAAAGTCTGCATGAAATAAACATCAGTACGATCTTGGAAAATTTCATGAGGATTTCAACACTTCAAAAATAAACTTTCAGTGAAATTTAGTGACAATAAATGTATAAAATTTGAATCAATATATAATTTTCCATTCAAATTTATATACTTCTTACTAATTTTGTACATTTAACAATTTTTCAATTAGAACAATATTTTCTATCAAGATAAAATGAACATAAAATTCAAGTTCATAATTTATATTTTCAGTTATATGTTAGAAATATTTTCATCTCACATTTTTGTAGCCTAAGCACAAACTTTTCATTCCAAAACTTAAAATCTCTACGGAAATGGAAAATTGTCTAATAGCAGTAGATAAATTAAAAAGCTAAAATATGTGTTTATTGGTATTTCCATATTAACATATAAATATCAATCAACTTTAAATTTTACATAAAAATGTTCGTTCGAAGTGTTCAAATCTTGTTACAATTTGACAAGATTTTATGGAGGAGTGCAATTTTTTGGATGAAATATTTTGTAGTTCTTAATTTGTCTGTCCGTTGTAAATCGTAGTAAGATTTGAACAGTAAACAACAAATTTTCCAATAGAATTCAGGATCAATAATAATTGATTCAGGAAATACTTCAACTCTGTAGAGCATTTTTGTATTTCGAATTCAAAATGTGTGCTTAAGCCACAAAAAATTAAGCTGAAAATGTAGATATAAAACTAATTATGTCATGTTTATGTCTTCTTAATGGAAAATACTTTGCATATAATTCTCTAATTCGATATTTTTTTAATGTATGAACATTCAAGAAATTGATAAATATTCAATCTTTTTATAGGAACTAAAAATTTCCGGATAATGCTTTAATTGAGAAAGCTAAAAATCTGTCAGATATTGATATAAATTGCAATTTTACAATTGTATTATTTTTCAAATATTTTAACATCTCTTCAATCTTGATAATTCTTACAGAAGTTTATTTCATGTGAGTGACTTTTTCTTTTTCTAATGAAAGATTTCGTAATTCTAAATTCGGCCCAATTCGTAACATTGTAAAAAGATTTTAAAACTTCATAAAATTTTTTTTTCTGTTTTATTCAAAGTCAATAAATATTCAATGTTTGGAATCGAAATATTAAGCAAATGATTTGTAATTTCTGGGAATAAACTGCTTTAATAAGACAATCTTTCTTCTTTGTGAGAAATCTCAATTTTAAAATTAAAATTCTACGCATAGGATACAAAAACATAATATGAAAATACCTTTATTACTGAATTTTGAAATATACAAGTTGACCAATTTTTAATCGAGTAAATTGGCTACTTTAAGCAAAAAATTATGTTAAAAATATTTTATCAAAAAAAAATAAGACACATTAAATTACGGTTTAAAATCCACATTCATAGATTGATGGTAAAAGCAGTTTAAAGTTTTTTAATCTTACGTTTTAGTGACGTATGCACAGACTTTTAATCAGATAAATGAAATGCTTTATAGAAAGTCAAAATTTTCTTACTACTGCACTTAATCAAATTTATAAAATAAAAATATTTTTTAATTGATGCTTTCACTCAATTCTTTAAACATTCATTAATTGAAAATTGTACTCAAAATTTAATCTTGCAGCGTTCCAATATTCCCACAATGTTACAAAATCTTATTAATCATTATTTTAGTCGAATTATTTTCAAAATATTTAAAAAATAAATGTAAATATTTTGATTAAATACTCTGTCAAATTTTGCATTTGACTGATCTTGCAAAATTGTTGAAAGTTTTGAATACCGATAGAAGAAACTTTAAATGAAATTTTATGTCCATAAATGCTTAAAGTTCTATATAGAAATATCAACTACAACATTCTCAAATTTTATAAATAAACTACTAAATTCAAAAAGTTTCGGATTTTTTTAAAAACTGTACAAATTTCAAATATGAATCAGTCAAAATCTACTGATTATCAGTGAAATTTGACTGATTTAAATAACTAAAAACAGGTTACTGTGAATCAGTCAAATTTCACTGATTACTTCAGTGAGAAGTAACTAATTTAACAGTGAAAAATATTGTTTCCACTGATGATTCAGTGAAAAGGCAAATCACTGATTCAATCAGTGAAAATTTGACTGATTCAGATTTAGAGTGTATACAAATATTTTAATAAATATTCCTAAATATTATTGGAATATGATACATATCGATTTAGAAAAACTTCTTCAAAGTACTCAGACATTTTTCTTATTTTACGACATTTTTGCACCATGTTTGACCTTTGGGTAGGACTCAAGAAAACAATTGTAGACATACTTTCATTACTTAGTAAAATACTATGAAGACTTGCTTTTTAAATTAAAGCGAAAACTTTTAAAACCTTGAACAATCGGTTGCATAGATTCGGCTCTAATCTTGGACGCAATTAGAGAAATAGGTTTTTTTTGCTTTTTTTAGTTCTATTTTTTGCATTAAACATAAAAGAAAGAAAACACATTTGAAATATTAAAATAAAAAAGCTGGTTCTTTATTATATTATCCCTAATATTCTGAAATAAAACTCCTTTCCACACCACCACGGAGGTAGAGTTTAATAGTAATAGTTCAATAAATTTTATGTACACATCTATTTAGATTTGGCTTTCGATTTTAACGATCTTCTTATTTCTTGTTAGATCTTGCTGTTTTGTCAATATAATCAAGGACGTGGTAATGTTGCCTTGATCTCTTCATTGGTTCCTTAATTTGTTTATTACTCTAGGTGGTAGAGTCGCGGGACGTGACATTACTATTGAAAATAAATATGAAATATATTCAATTATCAAATAAATTGATTTTTGAATTTCTTAGAATTAATTCAAAATACAATGAAAAATGTATCAATAATTTTTCGTAATTTATAAACTAGTATTTTACCTGCTCATAAACATTTACATTTGCATTGGTAAGGTACACTACCGGTCAAAATTGTGGGACCACCTACAAAAATTGTATTAAAAACATGCTCGTCTTTGAAAGCGGCTATCTGCGTGAAAAATTAAGTTAGAAATATTTTTGGAAAAGAGTTTGAAAGATTATAAAATTTTGCGTCGAATGAGCTCTATTTGAAGTATTTTCATAGAATAGAAGCCGAGATAGCGTGTGAGAAAGGCCGACGTAATTTCCGATTTTGACAAATTTTCACTTTTAAACTTCAGCTGCCTGCATACTTTAGGGAAGTGATAGGAAAAATGTGAAACTTTGCTAGAATAACGCCTCAAGCCTCAGCCATAAATTGAGCCCAAAAACATTCAAAACAATTTATTAGTTTCCGAGATATGACTTTATTTGTTGAGCGATGCTCGAAAGATTGTTGAAGCAGCGTTTCAGCTGGTCGCTCGACTCACGAGACACTGTCAGGGCACAATAGGCGGTAGGCGCCAAACGGGGCACCACGATTCGAAGAATATTTATTCTTTTTTTTAATCTCTTGTCACTTAAATACATTTTAATTGTTTTCGTAATTAGAATTTTTTTCACATAGTTAATATTTCATTTCTTTATTTAAGGACTCTTTACTTAAAAATAAAATATTTGTATAAACCTCTGCGAAAAATTGTAGGTATCATCAAGAAATATAGTTAAAACATTTTAATTAATTAACTTTTTTTTATCAATTTACACACAAAAAAACAGCATAATTTGTGTGTTGAGAATGAAAAATTTGTAACAATCAGAGGATAATTTTCAAACAATTAAATTTGTTTTTCATAAAATATTATATTTTATTTAAAATTTGTTTGAATTCAGTTTTTGTGATGCAGTACAAAATTATTATTAAAAAAAATATTTCTAACTTAATTTTTCACGGAGATAGCCGCTTTCAAAGACGAGCATGTTTTTAATACAATTTTTGTAGGTGGTCCCACAATTTTGACCGGTAGTGTAGATTCCTAATTTTCGAATCTTTTAAATAAATTGCTATTGGTTTATGGTTACATTCCATAAGTTTCAAATGTTAGTTCAAAAATAATAAAATAGATTCAAATTGCAATTCTCTTATTAGTTAATATAATTTCTTTTCTTATTCATAACATTCCGAATAATATTAACAGTGATAATAATTTCTTATTTAATTCAGTTATTTTATAAAATCTTATTCTCAAAAGTTTTATTTTCTATGTTGAATAGGGCTATGATATTATCTAGACAGAGAATTCACTTTGTATCTATTTGTATTTCCATGGGCGGGGTACCAGCGCGGTCCCTTTTGAGCGATAGCCTAAGCTGTTTATAATTTCTTGTAATGGCTAAATACTGGACTATTTACTGCTTGTATTTGTTTGGAGGTTTATACATTTATCCTGTTAGAGGCTAGTAAACGTTTATATTTGAAAAAGAAGTACGATTGTGGGCGACGTGTTTTGGTCGAAATATAGAGGTACAAGGTTTATTATATTTTACGATAGTTTAAGTAAATTTTCTGTATTCATATTGATGCAGCTGCGTTTCGAATTTATCTTAAAAGGTTTCTAGTCTTAACTATTTACAAAAGATTGAGAAATTCTTTGAAAGGTATAAAATATTTTATAGATGTAAGACAGCTCTTAATATTTTGAGAAATAGTGAAGAAAAATAAGATTTGAAGAAAAAAGAAAGTAGGTAATTTCAGAAGACGTCACACCCCCACCGTTAAAGTCCATAGGGCTCCCAATAGGTCTACTGACCATCCGTAGACTGAATGAATGGCGTACCCTTGTAGTTTAATGTCGACCGTAATTTTGATGATATGGATGATCGTTAATATAGCTATTATCCCTCCACTTATTGTTTCAAAAGTAAGGAATTTGGTCCAAACTCTGGTCCAAGTGTTATCAATGATTCTCTCCATTGCATTTTTGTTTAAGAGTTTTAAAAGTCTTCCTTCGCTATTTCCTAAAGGATGTCCTCTCATTTCTCGTACAAGGTCGTTTAATACAGCGGGCCTTTCTACTGGAAACATTGTCCTTTCCCTGATCTGGTCCAATTATTTTTCGGTGTAGATCCCGCTAGTAGCTAATTCTGCAGGGTTGGTGTATTTCCATGTTGGTCTTGTCATCAGTTTCATTATAGTTGGTTTCTCAACTATGGTAGGTAATGGTAAGATTTTGTACCATTGGTTTTCTACGTAGTATAGTGATGGTAAAATCCTGTTGCATGGTATTTCCGTACCCTTAGTTTTAAGTACGTGGGTCCTTGGTGTGAGGAAGAATGTTTGGTTGTTTCCTAGTGACTTGAAGTTCGGCAAAACAGTTGTCTCCATGTTTCATTTTTATTTCTACGGGGACACATTTGACTATGTGTACTACTTCACCTGCAACGACTGCCATGTAACCTGGTCCTTTCATCAGATCAAATGCGAATTCATCTGGTGCTTGCGTTGCTATTGACAATGAATTTTTGAGCGTTTGTTTTTCTAGATTACATTTTTGAGTAATGACATCATTATATAATTGTTTCATTTGTGAGCGAATATGTTTTTCAACGTATACAAATTTAGAGTTTACATAGGCGAAAATATCGAGATTGGATACAGAATTTTCTTTATTAATCGCAAAACTATCTCCTCTTACTGTCTCGAAAATTACTAATTTAGGATGTTCGGTCTTTACTAACGTATATCCGCATAGTGATTCCCTACCTTTTGCTGTCAAGGCGAAGGTTATATCTTGTTTCGCAAGAGAATATATGATTTGATAGTTATTGAAGTCAAAGTCCACCATTTTATTGGCTATACCTTCGAATAAAATGCTGTATTGATTAAATTTACAATTGTCGAAAGGTATTGCGTTCCAAAAAGTATAACCTCCCTCTTGGTCTATGCAACTACCTTCAGAGAGAGAACATGCGGTTCCAGAGCGTAAATGAATGGTATTAGTGTTAAAATTGATTCTAGCTTGTTGTTCATTTAGATTAATTTTAAGGTCCCTTGAACCACTACATTTTCTCATGTTCCGAAGGGATCTGAATATCCTGCTCCGTCGCATTTTCCTTCTCCGTTTAAATATCCTGCTAAAATTATACTATGTGTAACCGTTTGGTTTACTTTTATTCCGTGAACAATGTGTGATTCACTTACTTTCAAAATACCGCTTTTGTGTACATCCTGACATGCGCTTTTACTTACATCATTGACCTATTCGTTTTCGCCATTTAAAACAATAAAAATATGAGAATTCATTCCGCAATAGTAATTCGTACGATGAATTTCCATTTTACATTGAATAATTCTTGTTTCGGTATACTGATTTATCTGGAGTAGCTGTACGTATCTTTTAGTTATATTTATTCTTGTTTCAGGTAAATCGCAATTCCCTACTTCTACATTTAAATGACGCGTCCCACAATCGTATCCTATAAAACCATAAGCTCCTGCTATAATTGTGAAAAGTAATATCCAAATCATCTGTAATCAAAAAGAAGTATTAGTTTCGGTTATACGGGTTTTTTTTGGGCCCCAATATATACATTTGGTCGAGAATGAGACAAAAATGATATTGCTATTCACTATCAGAATCTTTGTGTTTCTTTCTGTTAGGTTTGATTATTTGATTTATGTGTGAAATTCTTAGTCTATTTGAATGGACTATTTGTGATCCGTTTTTATATTGGATCTTAATATTATTTTTATTTATTATTTCTGAAATCTTATGAGGTCCTGAGTAATGGTCTGCAAATTTTTTTGGATTGGGACCTTTTAATAGAAAAATGTAGTCTCCTATATAGAGATTACGAGGGTTAATGGCTCTATCATAATATTTTTTGATTTTTCGTTTGATTCTACTAAATTATCGTAAAGTAAAGTTCTAATTCCGTTTAGCCTTGTAACTAAGTCTATAATATATCCGTTATAAGTGGGCAAAATATCTTCTTCCCTTAAAGGATCACTTGAGGGTAATCTTGCAAGTTTTCCGAATACTACGTCGTAAGGTGTATGTTTTGTGCTTTCCCAAACACATGTATTATAATTCAAGGTAGCGATCTCTAACCATTCATCCCATTCTTGGTCGACAGTTGTATACTACTTTAGAAATTCACCTAGGGCATGATGTGATCGTTCTAGAGATCCGTTAGATTGGGAGTGGAACGCGGTGGTTCATACTTTTTTAATTTTAAACCGTTTAGAAATTCGCGTCATAAGTTTGCTTAAGAAATTTTGACCTTGATCTGCAAGTACTACTTTAGGGGCTCCAAATATACAAATAAATTTCTTTATAAAGGAATCCGATATTGTAGTGGCTAAAGTGTCTTTCAAAGAAACAGTTAGGCAAAATTTCGACAGTTGATCTTGCATAGTAAGAATGTACTCATACCCATTTTTTGTTTTAAGTAGAGGTCTTACTACGTCAAGTGCTATTTTATCAAATACTGTCCCTGGTGTGTCAGTAATTACCATTGGCTGTTTGGTTTTTAATCTGACTAATTTTTTAAATTGGCAATTAAGGCATTGTTGTATTCTTCTTTGTATATCCTCCTCAAGGTTTTCCCAATAAAAATGTTGTTTTATTCGGTTATATGTTTTTGAAACTCCTTGATGACCTCCAATCGGTGAACAATGTAATTCGTCAAAAATCTCCTTTCTTTTTTCTTCAGGAACAAATTTAAGGGTTCCTTTGCAAACAATTATTTTGATTGTTTCATCTTTAAAAACTTTTTTAAACAAAAATATTACCTCAGAGCATGGTAAATTCTCTATATTCTCGCTTTTCGCGAAGCTTAAAGTTTTTAGATTCAGCTTAGATATTAAGTTTTTTAATTCTACTAAAACTTTATATACATTTTCTTTGATAGTCGAGATGGATTCGGGTTCAATTCCTTTTATACAAAGAGCAAAATGGTTTAATTTACTTCTTTTTAATGCATAGTTTACACTTATTGGTTTAAAATTTTGTGAAGATTCTATTTTATTAAATTCAATTAGTTTTCTTGCTCCTTCATCACAGGGATCGCCTGTACTTGAAACAAAATATATAAGATTATCATGTCGGAACTGGATCCTTTCTTTAGTTTCTATCACTTGACACGGTAAATTAGGGTTGAATCTTCTTGTTTCTTGATATGATGAATCACTATTAAAATTTGAAGTGCTTGCGGTGGTCGAAATTGGTGCTTTTTCCTTGTTTTCTTCGTATTCAGAATTTGATCTCTCCATTACAACTGTATCCTAGTTGCCTGAATAAATACTTAATTGTGGTATTTCGGATGAATTTTTGTCAGGAGGCATTTTTGTTTTTGCCTTAGGATTAATTGAATCACTCAATTCACTTTCTACATAATTAGGTTTATTTACAGTATTCATATTGCTAAGTTTCCTCTTAGTTTCACCTTTGTCCTTAAAGGTTTCTTTTTTAGATTTTTCATTTCCTAAACTTTCTTTGATTTTTGAAGAATCCTTTGTTGGTTTTTGCCTATTTAATTCGTATAGTTTTTTCTGATGTCTAGTAACTACATTTATCACTTGTTCTAGTATGGGTACAGCAGGATTTATTGAGAGTGCATCTGCATTCGCGTTTAATTTTCCTGGTTTATAAATTACCTCATAATCAAACTCGGATAATTTAAATCGCCATTTTTGAACTCTTGTACTTAGTTCCGCTGTTTTGAACAATATTAAGGGTTGATAGTCCGTTATTAAATTTACCTTTTTACCATAAATATATGATCTAAAAGTTTGCACTGCATGTATCATTGCTAATGCTTCTTTTTCATAAACTTCATATGCTAATTCTGGGCCTCTTAAAACTCGTGAGCAATAGGCTATTGGAAGATCCTTTCCTATTTCTCCTTGTGATAGTATTCCTCCAATCGCATAACCTGAAGCGTCGGTTGTAATATTGAAGGGTTTGGAAAAATTTGGGTATTGTAATACCGGTGGGTTACAAAGGGCTTCTTTTAATTCTAGAAAAGCTCGCTCTTCTTTTTCTGTCCATATGAACTCGACTTCTTTTTGTAGTAATTTACACATAGGTTTGGAGATTTTAAAAAGTTTTTAAGAAATCTACGATAATATCCAGAAAGTCCCAAAAACTGTCGAACATTCTTGACATTTTTTGGTCTTGGGAATTTATCTACGGCTTCTAATTTTCTTGGATCCGGGCGTACTCCATCTTGACTTAATATATGTCCTAAATAACAAACTTTATTTTTGAGAAATTCGCATTTATCACAGTTTAATTGAAGATTTGACTTTCGCAATCTCTCCATGGTGAGATTCACCTTTTCTCCATGATCTTCGAGTGTATCTGCAAATACTACGATGTCATCAATGAAAGTATATATGATTTTTCCTTGTAGGTCCTTAAAAGTTTCATCTATAAATAGTAGGTAGGTGGGGCATTTTTCAATCCAAAAGTCATTCTAACGTATTCGTAATGACCGTAAGCTGTGCTAAAGGCAGTTTTATGGGAGTCGCGAGGATTCATGAGGATTTGCTGGAATCCTTTCGCTAAATCTGAAGTGGTATAGTACCTATGTCCACCGACTTGATCGATAATTTGGGTAATGTCCGGTAATAGGTATCCATCACTTATTGTTTTGTCATTTAAAAGTCTGAAGTCCGAAACAAGACGCCATTTTTGTTTTTCAGAAGCGTCCATTTTTTTAGGGACAATCCGCAATGGTGAATTGTAAGGAGACGTAGATGGTTTGATGATTCCATCTTTCAGTAGTTCCTGTATCTGCCTTTCTACTTCGTATTTAAGAGATATGGGTATTTTATACTGTTTTACATTTAGTGGTATATCGTCGATTGTTGGAATTCGATGCATTACCGTACTGGCTACACCAAGCTTTTGGCCTTCTTGGTAAAATCTATCTTGATTGGAAAGAATTAAATTCATTGTATATTCTTTTCTTCTTCGTTTAAATGTTCGAATCTTAGTTTATTTAGTAGCTTTGTTTCTTTGGATGTTATTTCATGGTTTTCAATACAATAAATTTTTACAAATGGTGACTTTGAATAATTTTCTTTAAATATCTGAAAAGTTTCATTTACTTCTATTGTAGAATAATTTTTAAAGTTGAGTTCTGAAGATACTTCATTTAATATATCCTGAAAATGTGGTTTCGTTGAATAATCTAAGTCTAGTAGTTCCAAGGGTTTAAAATCATTTACAACTGAAAGATTTTCATTCGATGACTCAGGAATTTCTTCATCCATATCTTGAAGTTGGTTTTCATCAATATTAATTTGAGGAATTGCGAAAACATTAGTGTCTAAACTCCATGTAGAATTTATTTTGTTCTCAGCTTCAGCTGGGTTTATTGGAATTTTTTGAATTTCATTTATAATGACAGAATTCGAAGTTTTATCTTCAATTATATTTTTCAATTCTTTTTTAACTAATAAACATTGTTGTTTATTCATGGTAGATGGTTCTTTTCTGCATTTTAAATTTGCTATTGTTTCGCCAATTTGAAGTGTACCATGTCCGTAGTCAATTATTGCTCCTGTTTCAGTTAAGTAAGTTACCCCTAAAATTCCTTCGGATGGAATGTCAAAATCTTCTGTTACTATTAAAAATGTCGTCCTTCTTCCATATATCGCAATTTCAATGGATCCCATAGTGTTTTGGAATTTGTCTCCCAGTTCTTTTAATAAAACTGTTTTATAAGTTTTAATATCTATTTCGGTTGGCAATAAGTGTTTTTCAATGATATTGGCTTCTGATCCAGTATCTATCATAAATTGACCATAGTTATTTGAGGGTGGATTGAAGATATCTATAAAGGGTAAGGTACTTGTTGAATTTTTATTCCATTTAGATATTCCGTTTACTTTTAATTCAAAAGGTAATTTTTCATTCTGCTTAAATTTCCTTGATCTTTTGCCTACAATAAGTTCTTTGATATCTTGTACCGGGGTTCGACAATACCGAGCTTCGTGTCCGGATTTATTACAGATTCGACACGTTAGTATTTTAACCGGTTCCATTGTTTTTGGTTAAAAGTTTTGCTTATTTGGAAGCATTTATCTGCACTGTGGCCTAATTTATTGCAAATTTGGCAAGTTATTTTAGGTTGGTTACGATTCTTATCTAAAAAACAATTTTTGGCTGCATGACCCTTTTTCTGGCACGGTTGATTTTGCAATCTGCAGTCTCATGGTTATTTTTACTGCAAATCTGGCATGCAAAGGTCCTTTTTGGTTTAAAATTAATGTTTTATAATTTAGAAATAACTTTATTGCTTAAATTTCGCTGGGCTTCTAATCTTCTTTCAATTGTAATAGCATCTTTCTTCATCCCTTTGAAATTCGTTACCTAATTCTCCTAGTAATTGTGGGGTCGATTTTGCCGGGGAATAAATATTTTTAAGAAAATTCTTGAGTTGTTCTATATTTGCGAATGATTGTCCAAAAATAGATTGACGTGCTTCTCCTGTTATTTTACTTCTTATTAATTTTACTAAATTCGCTTCAAATTCTGGCTCTATCATTTCTTTGGCTTCGCTGCAGCCTTCAATAAATTGTCCAAGGGGTATATTTTTTTCATTAAATTCGGGTACCATAGTAAGTGCGTCCCTTAGTGTGACAATTCCCTAGCGGACTGGCTGAACGGTAGCTTTACGCTGTACCGTAAAGCTATCGTAAAGCTATTTTAAAGTAGCATTATAACTCATGAATGAGGTAAAATAAACATTCAAAATGTTTTTATCCTTATTCTACGTTGAAAATAACGTTAACTGGTAACTGAAATATACAATAATTTTATTTATTTACGCCAAAAATTAAAAAAAACATAATACCTGTCATTGAAGGCAGTGCAGTGGTTCATCACTTTCCATGTCTTCACCGTCAGGATTGAATATTTGTTGGAGTGAGATGAAAGTATAGTTGTGTCTCACTCCAACCAATGGTCAACTTTAACGGAGAAGTTCCACAAAAGTTGAACCACTGCACTGCCTTCAATGACAGGTATTATGTTTTTTTTAATTTTTAGCGTAAATAAATAAAATTATAGCATATTTCAATTACCAGTTAACGTTATTTTCAACGTAGAATAAGGATGAAAACATTTTGAATGTTTATTTTGCCTCATTCATGAGTTATAATGCTACTTTACGATAGCTTTACGATTGCTTTACGATAGCTTTACGACAGCTTTGCGGTAGAGCGTAAAGCTACCGTTCAGCCAGTTCGCTGGGGTTGGCCCTGAAGGGGTGTGAACAGGAGGGTTATCAATTTGGTCTTCCATTTTAAATATTTTATTTTTATTGAATTTACAACCAAATTTATTACTAGGCTTATTACTAGAATTATCACTAGAATTACCACTAGAATTTTCAGAATAAGACCCTAAATCAACTACTGTATTATTCACTTGGTCAGAACCTGACATAGAATTATTCAAAAGTGCTTCTTCTTCTTCTTCTCCTCTTGGTAATTCTTTTCTTGGCGCAAAAGGGTTATATTCTTCTATTTCACCCCTTAACTCATCATTATTTTGAGCTTGAGTTCTAGTGATTCGTTTATCTGACATGTGAATAGCTTATAACGATCTAGGAATATTTAAATTTTTCATGGAAATAGGTTTATTGAAAAAGGTTTGACATTTATTATAAAATTTATTTATTTAGTTAAGAAATAAATTTAGTAATATCGACATTTATAAAAAAATTTCTTTATTATAACATAGCGAAGAATAAAAGAAAAATAACCATAAAAATAATAACAATTTACAAAATTTATTTGGTACGAAGCACAAACAGCATGAAATTTAAATTCTTAATTTGGAAAATGATTTTTCCAAATTATCGATTCAATCCAGATGTAATTGGAGCGTTTTTTTGGTTTCTTTGCGATGGTTTTTAAAACAGTCTCCGTAATATTCATGGACTGTTTAAGTAATACTTCGTTGTCCTCATACAAAATTTTATTTTCTTTTTCGAGTTGTTGGACCCTTTTGTTCAGGGCACGAAAGTTGTTCTGAGTGATTTCGTCGTTCTTCTGGCGATGATTCTCACAGTCTCTCAAATCCTCCACGTAGATTTGCAGCCTACGAAGCCCTTCTAAGATGTAATTCTCAATTATAGAGTTGTTTGTGGATCCAATCATGCTAAATTAAAAAAACATTTAATTATTTCAATTTCTTTGATCAAAATTTTTCTGAAATTTTTATGTTTATTATTTAATTTCTTTATTTTAAAAAAAATTCTTACAATTCAGACATTTTTCTTGGGAATTTTGTAATGTTGGTTATTCCTTTACCAGCAGGAATAACATGTTTCACGAAGACCGTGAATTAGGCAGTTTTGCCTAATTCATTATTGCATTTTGAATTTGAATAGTAAAATTATATAAAACAAACATTTTTGGTTTCCAACCAAATTTCTTGAAAATCGTCATTTTTTCAACATTTCGAAAAATTCTCCATAAAATACCAGTAAATTTCCATAAATTTCCACAAATTTCCGTAAATTTCAAATAAATGTAATTTTTAGACATTTAATTCAAAAGTAGACACATGATTTTATATTCATTGCATTTAAATTTAATTATTTAATATATAATTAAATTATTATTGTTTAAATTATATATGCTAAAACATCCAATGAAAAAAATCTTAAAATGTCCGACTCAAGAAAATATAACAATGGGGAGAATTAACTGAATAAGCGCCATTTTGCTGGCCTACCCTTATGCAACTGCGTCATAATTTTTGTATGTAAATGTTACGTATATTACGCAGGTATGCATTTAAAATCGCCTAGGCAGCATAATAATATTCATGGAAATTACCGTGAACCTCTCGAGAACTTATGAGAATTTATATTTAAGGTTAAGGTAGCAATGAGAATCATACTTTGCTAAGGAAAAAAAATAAAAATGTCAGAAATTAAAGGTTATTTCGAATATTTTTGGAAAAGTCGTAGACGAGAATAAAAGATATGTATTAATATTAACTTGTTTATAAATATTTCTTTAAAAATAAAAAGTTTATCTGAGTTCATAAAAATTTAGTAAAATAAATTTACTCTGTGAAATATTTATATATATTGAAAATAAAATAGTTTCATCCATATGGAAATCAAATAATATAATAGTATTAGCAAAATTTCAATTTTGCCCAAACATTTAGATATACAGGGTGTCCCAGGACTCAAGGTACATATTAATTAATTAGTTGAGTTTGAAATTTTTGTCACTGCCTACATTATCGGAGGATCACTAGTCGCGTATCAGATAGGATACGTTGTCGACAGGTGTCCTCGTAGACAATTTCAAACTCTTATATCGCAACCGGCAATCGAAAGACCTGGGCTCGAATCCCAGCGCAGTCGAAAGCGTCATTTTTTCCACAGAAACATTTTCAAATTCTTTAAATATTGTACATATTAATATTTTTGAATTCCAAAAAAAATTGAATGAAATATTCTAATACAAAAAATTTGTGAAGTGTATAATTACTGAGTAATTAGCAATTAAAATTGACCAATCATAAAAATGCGTTAGATAGACGACTTTTTATATGCTATCGCTGAGAGAGTGTGAGAATGCAAGTTCAGATCGTATAATTTTCCCTCAGTTTATTTTTATAAGAGGTATTGATTCTCTGGTGCAACTTCACATTTAAACGAGATTCAAAAAGTAACAAGTATCTTTTTCGTAGCTACCAAATTTGAAAACATTGCTTGATGAGTTGATTACCTTACTTAAAATGTATGCGTATTGACTGAGCAACAAGTTTATAATGACTGTAAAAGTTATAATTATAAATCAAAACAAATCTATGAAACGATACTAAGGTACATTGCCGATGGTTTTTGTTTTAATTTCTACCACTCCCAGGGCAACGAAGTTGATGAAAAAGGAGTTTCTGTTTTCAATGTCCTAGTAGAGCGGGCGTAAATTTGTTTCACTGCTTAGTAGCAACTCCTGTCTCTCGCCGCGCACGATTTTGCACTAACCAACACATTTTTCGTATTGTAAAACAATCTGTGAATTGAAGAAAAATCAAGACAAATTGCTTTGAAAAAGAGAAGTCAACGTGCTTTCAAACGAAGCACTTCTCTTTAACAGATTTCTATTCAATCCTGCTCGGGATATATCAATAAAAATTACTTCTTTCTGCTACTACTTCTTCTGTCTGCTTGTCGTTAAGACGCGACGACAACAGTCTGATGCCACTAATTCACTTTTGTGAAAATTTCTACTAATTGTCAGTGAAATTTCAGTATTTGGTTTAGCAATTCTAAAAATTTCACTGAAGTTTTAGTAAACAGTGTCTAATAATTAGTAGCAATTTTCCGAACTGGGAACATATCAGTTTGATTCCTGAGCTTAAGAACTTCGCAAAGTACTTTAGAAGTAGGTGTTTTTTCCGTTCAAATCAATTATTTATTTATTTCCTGGAATTATGAGAAATTAAAAAGAGTTTGATAAGAAATTACTCAGATTCAGCAAAATTCGTAAGAAGTTGTAGGATTTATGAATTTTTCAATTTCAACAATTTATTGCATATTTTCATAGCTTGAAAAGTATTTGGACGTTTTTAAATTAATTCAAACGTGTTGAAAGGTATTCCACTGAATTCGTGATAACTATGCAGAATTCGAATAACGAGTACATCTTCATTCACTGGTAGCTGAGCCATCGACCTATCTTGACTCATTGAGTAAGAATTACGAAAATTACGAGAAATTTAGTACAATTCGGAGGAATTTACAGCATTCAAAAACCTTGAAATTTCAAATAATTAGATGTATCCAAAAGTGTTCAAGGTAATTCAAAGATGTTAAAGGGATTTCTAAAGAACTCAAAAGAATTCTGCGAAAATGCCAAGAATTCAGCAGGATTGTACAGAATTCAAAAACGCATACATTTTTAACTACGGTAATTAACTCAGCCAGCAATGTTTTCTAATTTGGAAGCTACGAAAAAGATACTTGTTAATTTTTGAATCTCGTTTAAGTGTGAAGTTGCACCAAAGAATCAGTACCTCTTACAAAAATAAACTGAGGAGAAATTATACGATCTGAACTTGCATTCTCACACTCTCTCAGTGATAGCATATAAAAAGTCGCCTATCTAATGCATTTTTATGATTGGTCAATTTTAATTGCTAATTACTCAGTAATTATACACTTCACAAATTTTTTGCATTGGAATTTTTCATTCCATTTTTTTTTTGGAATTCAAAAATATTAATATGTACCTTGAGTCCCGGGACACCCTGTATAAATATATATATTTTTTTATTACAAAAATTTATTTACTTTTCTATAATAATAGATCTATCTTGTTTTTTTTTGTTTTTTAATAATTGAAATTACAAAAATGGGTACGAAAAGCATCTTTTCCTATTTTCTAATTAAATTCTTACCCGGTCGGTAAATTACTGGATGTTTTCTATGTTGCCTATTTTAGTACTGTTTTACCATAAAATTTTATATTTATGAATCAGTTCTTTTACCTTGAGAACAGTAACGGGAATGAGAACACTGCCCAAAAATATAGTCGATTGATAAATTCATTTATAATTTTGTTATTTTGGCATGTAAAACATGTTAAACTATGGGGATAAATTTAGAACTACAGAATGAAATTATTTCTTAAATTTGCTTTATTTGCATTTCATTTATGCAGGGACAAAAAAAGTCTATTATAAGTTAAGTTCCAAGAATTTAATTTAAAGTCTTATTGCAGAACTTATTTTAATGGAAATCTTACATTTTTGTACCAGAATTAGAATTACCTAACATCAGTGGGAGTTAGATAAAGGAATTTATTCGTTCAATTATAATTAATAAAAAAGAATTTTATGATGGGACTTTAAATTTCAATTTCTTTGAAAAGTAAAATAAAAAGAAGAATAAAAGCAAGAAAGTTTCACGAGAATTTAAAATTTTATTGAAATAAAAGTAAAAATTGTGCAAAATTTCTTTTTTTAAAGATGTTAAAATTTTTTGGAAATGTACTACAGAATTTTTGCAAAATTCAGAATTCTTATTAAAACTTATTAATTTAAAATCAGAATTTAATATTAAATAAATTCTATAATATTAGGTAAAAATTCTTATAAAATTGGAGAACAAAATAATATTATTTATAAAATTTCTTGCAATTGGGGTAAGTGTTACGTAGGTCATATGTTGAGGATAAGAATTGATGGACATTTTAAGGATTTCTATCTTAATGAAGAGTTTCGCAATGTCATCAGTAAGCACCGTAAGAAGTATGAAGATGGTCAATAGAATAACTTTTTTTCTTTTGAAAGATGTCGAGATTTTATATAGAGAAACCAACAAATTTAAAAGAGCCTTTTTTGAAATGGTTTATATAAAAATAAAAAAGTAAGAATAGTCTTATACAGAATTACAGATTTTGAACACTTAAATTCCTCTTATAATATGATTTTGGATTTTATTTCTTAAAGCAAAATTTTTTCTATAATAATTTTTGCTTCACAAATTTGATTTCATTCATAATTTTGATTTGACGCCAATTGTATACGATAACATTAGATCCAATAAACTTATTAGTATTGTAAAGCCATTTCATGATATTTGACCTCAGTATTTTACTAATTTATAAACTTGAACTTCACACATAAAACAATTCTTAAATATAGAAGAGAGAGAGAGTCTAGAGTTTTCACTCTAATAAGTCAGGAACAATTTTAAGATGAGTTTGGCAGTCAGAATAAGTGGAAATTTCTTTCTTATCCTAGAGGAATTATTCAAAATTGGAAGAAAGGAGGTGAGAGTTTGAAGGAATTTGCACATCGCATTACGGAGCACACCAGATCGTTTAAAAACTCGGGGATAGGTCAAGGAAAGATAGGTATGAATATCGATACCAGATTGGTTACTGGCCCCAAATATTCATATGGAGGAAAACAAGTTATTCAAAAATATACAATTGAAAGATTGAGAGAAAAGTTAGACAGCAATTTTATTTGTAACTTACTTTGTTTTTTGTTTGTTTGTTATAATAAAATCCTTGAGTAATCCTTGAGTAATCCTTGAAGAAATCGATGTGTCGTGGAACTTGGAACTGCAATCCGTCTCTTTTTAAATATTTTTATTTAAATTGGTGACCGTGTGTGAGTTATAATTTGCGATGGAAAACGAACTAAAAAAATATTGATGTAGAGAATATAATTTAAAACTTCGTATAAAAACTTCGAGGATATCGCGACTGACGAGTACTTGGGCAAATTTCTTTTGCAGAAAATACTTAATTTTTGTTAATGAAGAGAACGTTTTTAACATGAAATTGTAGAGAAGCGGAACTGTCTTATAAAATGAAAATGCATAGCTTTTATGTATTCTCATATTTTCCCTTTCTACTTGAAAATCTTTTAGGGGAGTTGAAACTACTAGTTTTAGTTGTTTGATTGGTTGGCTGTCTATAGTGACATAGTTACGCCCCCACAATAGTCGACAAAAATCTCGAGGGCTGACCCATTGGGTTGGGCCTTGTAGGAGTTTCCAAACTTTTCCAGATTCATCGATTTCCCAAGAGATGGCAATACATGTATATTCTAAAATAAAATACTTTGGAAATTAATTATTTAAACAATTATGTTTACAGATTTAGTAAATTTTAACTAAACGAAGAGTCAGACTATGATATGTTTCATTTATATCCTAAATTAACTTACAAAATCGTGTATTGACATTAAATTAGTCATGTTTCAAATTCAAAAGAATCATTATTGCTTAAAATTAATGTATATTTCGAAGTTAATTTTCTAAATTACTCTTATCAAACGTCGAATATTTTGTTTAAATACATATGATTCTTACATTTAAGAAGATAAATTTATATATAAGTTTTATCTTAATGAAATTCATTTCTCAAGATATAAGTACTAATTCTAAAATCTGACTTTGAATTTAATTTTCTATTGCTTTGTTTTAACATTTTTCTTTGTAGGTAAAGATGTTATAATTTAACATTTAAAACATATTATATTGATTTGAAAGTTTCGTGCAAAGTTGCTTATAAAATATATATCTAATTACATGATTGTGTCGGTAAAACAGAACATTTCTATTACTTAAAATCCTGAATAATAGTTGTGTAATTAAATTAAATTATCAGTTTTCTCTGATACAATTATATCTCTGAATAGTGATTGCAAGTTAAATTGGAGTTTTGTGACTGAGATTGATTTAAAGTTTTACGAAGTTTGAAATATATTTATAAAAAAATAATTGTTTATTTTTGTGAAGGCAAAATAGTTAGGTTTGTTAAATTACTATTGAAAATAAATATGAAATATATTCAATTATCGAATAAATTGATGTTCGAATTTCTTAGAATTAATTCAAAATACAATGAAAAATGTATGAATAATTTTTAGTTATTTATAAACTAGTATTTTACCTTTTCATAAACATTTACATTTGCATTGGTAAGGTAGATTCCTAATTATTGAATCTTTTAAATAAATTGCTATTGGTTTATGGTTACATTCCATAAGTTTCAAATATTAGTTCAAAAATAATAAAATAGATTTAAATCGCAATTCTCTTATTAGTTAATATAATTTCTTTTCTTATTCATAACATACCGAATAATATTAAAAGTTTTATTTTCTATGTTGAATAGGGCTATGATATTATCTAGACAGAGAATGCACTTTGTATCTATTTATATTTTCATGGGCGGGGTACCAGCGCGGTCCCTTTTGAGCGATAGCCTAAGCTGTTTATGATTTCTTGTAATGGCTAAATACTGGACTATTTACTGCATGTATTTGTTTGGAGGTTTATGCATTTATCCTGTTAGAGGCTGGTAAACATTTATATTTGAAAAGGAAGTACGATTGTGGGCGACGTGTTTTGGTCGAGATATAGAGGTACAAAGTTTATTATATTTTACGATAGTTTAAGTAAATTTTCAGTATTCATATTGATGCAGCTGCGTTTCGAATTTATCTTAAAAGTTTTCTAGTCTTAACTATTTACAAAAGATTGAGAAATTCTTTGAAAGGTATAAAATATTTTATAGATGTGACAGCTCTTAATATTTCGAAAAATATAGTGAAGAAAAATAAGATTCGAAGAAAAAAGAAAGTAGGTAATTTCAGAAGACGTCACAATAGATTTTGTGGAATTTTATTTTCGGTTAATATTAATTCAGAAAAAATTATTTTTTTTGATTCGAAAACGTTTTCAAGAGTTTCGGTTTTTGTATTTTTGATTTCGGTTAATTTATTAGAAAGTTTATTTGTTATAAATTTGCTTCTTTCTTCTAATAATTGTTCAAACAAATCTGAGAATTCTACATCGTTTTTTTTTATTTCACGTATCTCACAACTTAGTAATTTAAATTCGTCCATTTTTCTTCCCGCTCGGGGGCGTTTTAAGGTATGTTTTTTGGACATTTATTGTCTTACAAAATAATTTTATTATTATTTTTATAGTTTGTCGTGTTGATGTGAATCAACTCCAATTATGATTGCCAAAACTCTAATTAAAGGATAGCTGAGCGCGCAATTCGCTTATCGCTTTTTAATATAACCTCACACAAAAGTACAAGGCTATATCCTTAAACAAATTTTGGCTTACAGTAATTGAAACTATCATACAATTTGCTAGGATAAATTTCAATTCTGATTCAAAAAATTCTAATTTGAGAATGGCTAAGCGTGTTACCGCTAGCCCTGTTCAATATAATCCTCCTTGAGCGACTAGTTACGCTACGAGGGATTATGTCCTCTACAAATCTCAATCGCAGGGTTGAGATTAAGTAAAATTAAATTTTACTTTTAATATCCTTTTTGTTTGTGTTTTATAGTTACGTAAGATTGATTTTCAAAAACTCCAATATAAGGATAGCTGAGCGCGCAATTCGCTTTGCGCTGTTTAATTTAACCTCGCACGAAAGTGAGAAGCTATATCCTTAAAAAAATTTTGAATTGCAGTGATAGAAATTTTAATTATAAAATTTATTGAATTGTGTTTTCAACAATTCGATGTTTCAGTGATGAAAAATTAGCCAAGCTAGACTCAAGTACAGAATCTTGGGTAATTATGTCATTCACAGTAATCACGATAGTCGAAAATCAGAATTTTTGTAGTACCAAATTAATTAGGCTCGACTCAAGCACAAACTTCCTGCTTAACTCAGGTACTTACAAAACTCTGATAATCGTCAAAGTTGGAAGTGTCAGTTTTTTGTAAACAGGGACAAAATAGAAGTTAAAAATAGTAAAATGTAAGCACTTCGAATTTTGCCTCACTCAAGTGTTGGTGACCGTTCGACAAATCCAAAAAGGACTTATAGTCTCTTGGTGCTTAATTATTTTCTGTTTAAAACTTGAATTCGATCCTAGTTAACAAGTAATGAATTTTTGTAGTACTAGATTAGGCAAGGATGACTCAAGCACAAGCCCTGAATAATCTATATACTTGTAGAAATTCGAAAAATGTCAACTGTTGTAATTAAAAAAAAAGAATTTTCGAGAAAACATTTTTTATTAAAATTTCGACAAAATTTTAAAATTTATTTTCTTTTTATTTATTATTTTGTTTAAACTCCTCACTTGTACAATCTTGCTACAAAGAATACATACAACGTTATTTCAGGGTACCGATTTATTTTATTAACGATGGCAGAGCTTGCAAACACGCGAAGTATACCAACGAATATTATACACAAAATTATTTAGTCACTTATGTTTTAACACTTTTTAATATTTAAGAGGGAAGGGATTTTCAGATATTTCATATAATAGAATATCGGAAAAATGTTCACCAAAAGTTACAATTTCTTCTCTTATTATTTATATTCTTTATTAAATTTTACAAGAGTGAAAATCCCTAACTTGAATGTGACTGACCTTGGTTACTACGGAACCGGCTGGAGGGGAGAGCTGGAGCCACCGATAAACCTTTGCTGCTACAGCTACTGAACTCGCGTACTCGAACTGGTGACCGGAGAACAACTTCAAGCATGAACAAGTTAGTATCGGGAACTACTTCAAGGGCGAAGAGACTTGGTATCGGAACTGAACCTTGACAAGGTGTCGGAACTTCCGGGTCAGAAGTTGAACTGGAACTGAAGAACTGGCCCGGACTTGTCGCGCGGTGTTGGACCTTCCGGGTCAGAAGTCAATTTGGAACTGAAGAAGTGGCCGGTGCTCCTTGGAATCGGCCTGTTTAAATATCCTGGGGGTTGGTCATTTCACCCTATTTTACGATTTTGTTTTTCTCGAACTTGGCCCCCTTTGATATTTTCTAATTTCAATCAATTTCATTTCTTGTCAGTTTAGTTCTTTTTTCTTTAAGTAGACGTGCTGTCAATCCGTGTACATATAACACGATTTATTGAATTGGCTTCAGTGTGTATAAGAATTTCCATTTCGGTTTATTACCAATTCTGGTGCCTAATTTTGTTGGTCCCCAAATTCAATTTTCTTTTACGGCCCTTTTCATAGCATTTTTATAGCCTTATTTGTATGGTGTCTCCCACGCAGTGTTAAATAGTAGGGATCACCCTTGGAGTCTGCGTCTAGGTTTTTATCCTTTACTGAGCCTGCGTCGGAATTTTGGGACAATCGGTTGTGTATTTTGGATCAATACTTCCCGCATTCCTGAATTCTACTTGTTGCTTCTAAATGTCCCTCATAAAATTAGAGTCCGATGCCATCTCGGCTGTATTTCTTATTGTGTATCTCCAGTTGGGGTGAGAATGGAGATATTGATTTGTTGACTGGCGATTCTGAATACTGACTTCCTTGTTTACTTCTCTGCTTTCTTTTATAATACTTTGGATTTTTTCCTCTCTGTAGATTCTTTCCAGTCGATTCACATTTTTTCTTAAACAATTTGGTTACATTCATCAATGGTCAATGTTACATTCAAGTTTGTACATAATATCAATATTAACGTTTACTATATTAATTAGAAAAGGTCACAGGACGTGACACGAATATGAAATATTGTCGGTAAAACAGAACATTCCTATTATTTCAAATCTTTAATAACAGTATTTTAATTGGCTTAAATTGTTAATTTTTCTAGTACTTAGCTTATAATCTTATGTATTCTGACATTGGTTGCAAATCAAACTAGATCTTTTGCAAATAAGTTTGATTTTTAAAATTTACGAACTTAAAAATATGTTTATAAAGAGTGGATATGTATATTTTTGTGAAGGTAAGATAGTAATGTTTGTAAAGTCACTGTTGACATACTTTGTGAATAAATTCGAATACATATCATGTAAATTGATACTTTAACTTTTTTTTTAGAATTTATAAAAGAGTGTATGAATATATTTTAGTAAATTTTAAATCAGTATTTTACCTTCAGAAATAAATTCTCATAAATTTATACATTGATAAGGTAGATTCCTAATTAAGTTTTTGTTTTTAATAATTTGCGATTGATGTTTGCCTACATTCTATAAATTTGAAACGTTATTTCACATAAAAATTAGATGCAAATCAGTGTTCCTTTATTAGCTAATATAATAGTTTATTTTTATTTTTTATTCATAGCATACTGAATAATATAAAAATAAATAATAATAATTCAATACTAGATTCTTAATATTTTAACATTCTCATTAATTAAGAATTTTTATTATCTATTATATATAGCCTATTCTACACGGAGAAACTCTTCATTGCAAAATTTACTATTATTATATTTATTTTTACTAAAAGTCAATAGGAAACGAGGATATAACGTCACTTTTTTAGAAATTACTATTTTGAATATTAAACTATGGAGTTACTAATAATATTGGAGAAAATGATGATATAATTGTACTTATGCCTAAAAACAAAAGTAAATTTTATTACTTGAAATAGTAAAATCGTAATCGACACATCGAACGAATTATATTAAATTAAACCCAATAAATGTTTCATTAATTGCTAAAAAAGAATGTTAAGTTTACAAAAGACAATAGTAAAGTCACATCTTCTGTCTAACCGAATTACCATAGTCTTTTGGAGATAGTGGAACCATATTTATAACTTTTCCTATCGAAAATAGGAAATAATTGCACCTCCATGATATAAAAAAATCAGTCATTCTTAAATTTTACCATAGTTCTTATTGGATTTTGTGAGCTACATAGAGAGAGTATTTATGAACATAGTTACATATTTACATACACATACATGTATATATATATATATATCAATATAAATAATAAACATACCAATGCACGCTCAAATACTAATTCAACGCAACTTAACCTAACTGCACAACGCACACATTCATAAACGCATCGCAGTGATATGTCAATATTGTCAATTACAATGTAGCAACTTCATTATATACTGATCTGTGGAAACTTTTACGATTTGTGAGGAAAAGCTCGGTAGTCCCTCTGCTGGAAAAAATTGTAAGTTAGAAAGGCGCCATATTCAAATGTAAAAAAATATATTACTATATCGGCTACCGACAAATAATCATAACGAGCACATGGAGCGATTCTCGGGTGATATCAGAAACGTTCGGCGTATGTGACGTCACTCGGCAGTACATTTAATATTTCCAATGGGAATTTTGACAACGTACTATTGCAATATATGATGTATTCGATTGCAAAATATTCAAGTCTTTCTCCCTTCATTATTCATTACTATTGACAATGGTAATTTCTCTAAACTATTGTAACTTTTTGATTTCTTTAATTTTAATTTTAAATAAAATAATCTTTAAATTTGGAGTCCACATGCGGGAGGAGAAATAAAAACGATTCAGGATGTGGCTTATCTAATTTAATGAATTTTATACTACATCGATTTTCCCTTTACAAGAAATTTTTATTCATCAGTATTACACGAGTTATTAAAGGAGAGAATATCGATCTACTCTAAGAATTATCCATTAAAATTACTTTCTATTAACCCCAGATAAAATCTTCGATTATAAATTTATTTTCGGCGGATTTTTGTTAAAACACAAAAAAAAAGATCCTCTATTTTATAATCTTAATATAGTATAAACAATTATTATTACTCTCTCTCTGATGACTCGATATAATGCAAGTCCAATATCTATAAGTTTACATAAGGTCTGCTTGCCTTCAAGACAAGAGGTTCTGTCTTCTTTTGATCTCACAAGAGTTACCGTAAGCATTGATTGTTCGAAATATTTATCAGTGAATGTAAAAATTCATTCATGAAATCCTTTCGTAACAATCGTGGAAATCCTGAGCGCAGAACTCGAAATTCGAGGAGAAACCTCTCAATCTGTTCCGCGGACCTCAAGAGTGAAACCAGGTAGAACTCAGTGGGGAGCAGAAAACTTTCAACCTGCCCTAAAAGGTCTCAGGTGAAAAGTTAGAACTCGTCTGAAAGCAGAAAACTTCCAGCCTGTTCTAAAATGCCACTTAGGCTGCTTACGGCTCGCTTGCGAGCCGCCAGAATGTCTTTTCCACGGCCGCATTCCGCTCGCGGGTGGGAGGCGCGCAGTCGCGCCCTACGTCCGCGCCTGTGCTTAGACTACTCTGCTCTTTCGACATGCACGGTGGCGAGCTTGGTTGCCGTTCAGTAGGGGCCTCGCATAGCCCGAGGGTTACACTATTTTGAAATGTATATTATTCAAAAGACCAATTCTTGCATAGATAATTTTACTTTCCATTTATATAGGTATCACTTATTTCTAGTTTCAATTTGCCATCAAAGATATTAATCTTTGCAACTCTCAATGGTAATTTATAAAGTTGCACTATATTTACAATTAGTTCAGAAAATGTATTTCCTCCTACCGCTATGGTAAATAAAACTAGTTTTGTTACTATATCCTCGCTTCCTATTGAATTTTGGTAAAAATAAATATAATAATACTAGATTTTACAATGAAAAGTTTCTCCGTGTATTTTCTAAGCGGAGTGAATACAATATACTTTGTTTGTATTTACTTGGGCGTGGTACAAGTGCGGGCCCTTTTGACCATTAGCCTAAGCTATTTACGATATTTCCGGAAATGGCTAATCCCTAAGCTATATACTGCTATAGCTTTATGCAGTTTTATATATTTATTTACAAGAGGATAGTAGATAGCAATATCTAAAAGGGAATACGATTGTGGTCTGTATATTTTGGTCAAAGTGTCAAAGTGCAAGTTTATTACTTTTACCGATTGCTAAAAAAAATTCAAATCTTTATATTGACGCAGCTGCACATTTTTTTAAAAGGTTTTTGAATTTATATTGCATTTGAAAAAGATATTGAGCTTAAAATATTTACATCCTTAAGATTTTAATTTCGAAGGGAACATAAAATAAAATATTGCCAAGTTATGGCTTACAGAAAATAATAAAAATTAGTATATGGACGCAGGACGTTACACCCCCAACGTAAAATGGTTGCTAGTAGAGTGAAACTTTAGTAGCAAACATATCCCTGTGTAAATCTTCTTTCTTCTATTGTTGCTGGCTTTGAAAAGGTACGGGCATGTATGTTGTGGGTGAATTTTCCACATAAATTAATGTGTATTGGTAGTGTGACAAGTTTTTCTTCAGAAAAATGGACGACTATTTGAGGGCTTTTCTTCTTTTTCCCTCTGAGTTGATTTTTCTTGATTAGAGTTGTCCTGCTTAGTTGTCTGTACTTCTCCTAATTCGATGTCGTTTGAAACTGTTGGTCTTCTAGCTATGTGTATGAGGAAATGAGTAACTGAACTCCACAGAGCTCCCAAAAGGTGTACGGACCAACCATAGACGGCATGCAGTGTATATCCTTGGATGATGATGTCTATTATAGCTTTAATCAGGTGAATGATCATAAAAATAGACATTATTCTGGCACTTGCAGTCCCGAAAGTGATGAAATGTGTCCAGAGTTTGTTCCATGTGTTACTGGCTATTTTAGTGATCACGTCTTCATTTAGTAGTTTTAAAAGACTTCCTTCATTGTCTCCCAAAGGATGTCCACGCATTTCTCTCGCTAAATCATTGAGAACTGCTGGTCGCTCCACTGGAAACATAATTCGTTCCCTAATTTGGTCCAATTCTTGTTCTGTGTATATTCCGTTGGTTGCCAGTTCTGATGGATTGATGTATTCCGAAGTAGGTGCTGTCATCGGCTTAATAATTGTAGGGTTTTCTGCTGTAGTAGGCAGTGGTAGTATTTTGTACCATTTGTTACCAACATAGTATTGGGAAGGTAACATTCTGTTGCAAGGTATCTGTGTCCGTTGTGTCTTGAGAATGTGCGTTCTAGGTGTTAGGAAGTACGTTTTGTTGTTTCGAGTTACTTTAAGTTCTGCATAACAGGATTCCCCGTGCTCCATTTTTATTTCCACTGGCACACATTTGATTATGTGTACTACTTCATCTGCAACAACTGCCATGTACCCTGGTCCCTTCATCAAGTCATATGCGATCTCGTCTGGTGATTTTGTTGCTATTGAAAGTGAGTTTTTCAAAGTTTGCTTCTCTAATTTACATTTTTGGGTGAGTACGTATTTATACAACTGTTTCATTTGAGAGCGTAAATTTCTTTCCACTTATACAAATTTGGAGTTAACATATGCAAAACTATATAAATTGTTTACAGAGATTTTTTTATAATTTGCGAAGCTTTCACCTTTAGTTGTTTCAAATATTAACAATTTTGGATGTTCGGTTTTAATAACTACGTAACTGCAAACAGTTTCCTTGCTTCCTGCTGTCAAGGCGAACGTTATATCTTGGGTGGGAAGAGAGTAAATAATTTATTTGTTATCAAAATCGTGATCTATTACTTTATTCGCTAGTCCTTCATAAAGGATACTATATTGTTGAAATTTACAATTGTCAACCGGACAACTTAGAGATATTTTTATTGTACCTTGCATTACTATATTTTCCCATGTACCAAACGGATTTGAATGACCTACTCCATTACATTTTCCTTTAGAATTAATATATCCTGAAAACATTAAACTGTGGGTTATAGTTTGGTTAATTTCAATGTCGCGTACAATGTGTGATTCGGTAACCTTTAATATTCTCGTTTTGTGTACATCTTCGCATGCACTTCTACTAACGTCGTTTATATATTCATTTTCTCCGCTTAATACAATGGAAACATGTGAGTGCATCCCACAATAGTACACTGTTCTATGAGTTTGGAACTTACATTGGATCGTTGATTTGCAGGAGCTGTACATATTTCTCGGATACATAGACATTTGTTTCTGGTAGTTCACATTCTCCTACTTCTAATAGTGAAAGCGTTGTCACGTTTAAGTTTCGGGACCCACAATCGTATCCAATAAAAGCATTTGTATTACTTATTATAACACAAAGTAATAACCAAAATATCTGAAAATAAAAGGAGTATTAGTATTAAATTTCAGGGTTTACATCTTCCCATCTTTGCATTACTAGTGATGATTATTAATTAATCATTACTAGAATCTCTGCGATTTTTTATTTTATTTGGTTTCACTGTGTGATTTATGTGTGAATTCTGTTTGCATGAACAATTTTGTTTTCTTTGTTGTATTCAATTTTAATATTGTTTTTATTAATAATCTCTAAAAATTTTTTGTGGTCCTGAATAGTGATCACCAAATTTATTTTGCTTAGGGCCTTTTAAAAGAAAAACGTAGTCTCCTATTCTGAAATTACGCGGATTTATCGTTCTGTCATAGTATTTTTTTGAACGATTCTTGGATCCAACTAAATTATCATAAACTAGAGTTCTTATACCATTTAATCTAGTTACTAAATCTATAATATATCCTTTATAAGAAGGCAGTAAGTCTGTTTCCCTTAAGGGGTCACTTGAGGGTAATCTAGCCAATTTTCCAAATACTACTTCGTAAGATGTATGTTTAGTACTTTCCGATACACACGTGTTAAAATTCAGAATCGAGATTTCCAACCATTCATCCCATTCTTGATCCACATTAGTATACTGTTTTAAAAATTCACCTAAAGCATGGTGCGACCTTTCCAATGAGCCATTAGACTGAGGATGAAAAGCGGAACTTCGAATTTTTTTAATTTCAAATCTTTTTGAAATTCGTTGCATAAGTTTGCTTAGAAAATTTTGAGCCTGATCGGTGATTACAATCATAGGGGCTCCGAATAAGCAAATAAATTTCTTGACAAAAACATCAGATATTGTTTTGGATAAAGGTCCTACTACATCTAGGGCTATTTTATCGAACACTGTTCCTGGTGTATCTGTGATCACCATTGGCTGTTTTGTTTTTAATCGTACTAATTTTTTTAGTTGACAATTTAAACATTGCTGGATCCTTCGCTGAATATCTTCCTTCAGATTCTCCCAGTAGTAGTTTTGTTTTATTCTGTTGTAAGTTTTGGAGACTCCTGTATGACCTCCAATTGGTGAACAGTGTAATTCTTCAAATATTTCTTTTCGTTTATCTAGTGGTACAAATTTCAATGTTCCCTTACAAATAAGAATTTTAATATTTACATTTTTTAATACTGTTTTAAAAGCGAACAACACTTCGGACCATGGTAAATTCTCTACATGTTCGCTTCGTGCTACACTTAGTATCTTTACATTATGTTTATCTCTTAAATTTCTTAACTGCTTTAAAACTATATACAAGTTTTCTCTAATATTTGAAATAGATTCTTGTCTTTCGCCTCTTATGCAAAGAGCGAAATGATTTGTTTTGCTCCCTTTCTTTGTATAGGTAGCACTTATTTCCTGTAATGTTTGGTTTGTTTCGATTTTGTTAAATATAATTAAATCTTTTACACCTTTATCGCAGGGATTTCCTGTACTCGTGACAAAGTATATCAAATTGTCCTTTTGAAATTGTATCATTTCTTTAGTTTCAATAATTTGAGATTTCAGGTTAGGGTCGAATTCTCTAGTTTCTTGATTACAATTTGAAGAGTCGTAGCTTGATGTACTACTGACCTTTGAATTTTCTTTTTGTTGAATGAGGGCTTGTTCCTCGAAGTTTGATTCAGTCATTTTGACTGTGTCTTCAATATCATCTTCTATTTTGGATGATACTGATTTTGAAGAAATTGTGTCTGGCGGTAACGCCGTTTTTGCCTTTGGGTTTGTTGAATAACTTGACTCACTTTCCGCATAATTAGGTGTTGGTTATCCTTCTATTCCTTTTGACTGACGTTTTTCATCAGTTGATACATCGTTTGCTTCTTCCTTTTTCTTCTGGTTCCCTGTGATGACGTTGCACGATTGCGTTGGCACTTGCTACGTAGGATTTCTTGAAAGTGCATCCGCGTTAAGGTTTAATTTCCCAGGTTTATAAATAACTTCATATTCGAATTCAGAGAGTTTGAAACGCCATTTTTGTACTCTGGTATTTAATTCGGCCGTTTTGAACCATACTAGGGGTTGATGATCCGTAATTATTTTAGTTTTCTGTCCATAGATATATGAACGAAAGATTTTAACTGCGTGAATCATTGCCAGAGCTTCTTTTTCATAGACTTCATAAGAAAGCTCGGGACCACGTAAAACTCTTGATGTATATGCAATAGGGAGGTCTTTTCCTATTTCTGCCTGAGAAAGAATTCCACCAATAGCATATCCAAATGCGTCAGTTGTGATATTAAAAGGTTTTGAAAAATTAGGATACTATAAAATTGGGGGGTTGCAAAGATGTTCTTTTAACGTAGAAAAAGCCTGTTCTTCTTTTTCTGTCCATTTAAATTCAATATCTTTTTGAAGCAATTTATTTTATTATTATTTTAAGCAAAGTTCTTGATAAAACCACGCTAAAATCCAGCCAAGCCCAAAAATTGGCGTATATTTTTGACATTTTTAGGTTTTGGAAATTCTCTAACTGCCATGTAAGTTCCTCATGTTCTCGATAGATGGGGCTATCTAATTCTTCAAAGCCCTTTATAGGGGTTTCTTGTTCGTACTCTTGAGGTAAGATTGAATGATTTGATGAAGCAATTGCATCCAGGCTCCATGAAGAATCTGACCTTTTTATTTCTTCTGGTATGTTGGAAATACAGTTTTTCTTTCCTTCTATAGCAAATTGTCGATTTTTATTCTGTAAAAATTCGTTTCCCAATGTAAATTTAGAGATTTTATCTTTCGTTTTTATTGATTCGCTTTCGTAGTCAATTACTGCATTAGTTTCCGTTAAATATGTGGCACCTAAAATTCTTTCACATGGTGTATCGAAATCATCAGATACCACATGAAATATGGATGTATGTCCGTATACTGCAAGTTTTATTGTTCCCATAGTGCGATTTAATTTATCACCTACACTTTTAAGAAAAACATTTTTAAAATTATCCATATCTATTTCACTAGGTAATAAATGGTTTTTGATAATATTTGCTCCTGAACCTGTATCAATCATAAATTGTTCCAGACTATTTGAAGGAGGGCTGAATACCTTAATGAAAGGCGGGTTATGTTTTTTTAAATTATTGGTCCATCTTATTATTCCACTCATTCTTGTTTCGATTGGTTTCATTATTTTGTTGAAACTTAATGGGTTTTTCTCCTACAATAAGATGATTAGTAAGGAAGTTGATTTTAGCTTTTGCATTAGTATAATACTCGAAACCCAGAATTCCGTCAAAAGGTATAAAAATTCATTGGGTACAATATGGAATTTTACTGTATGACCCATTAGTGTAAGTTCTATTGTACCGATTGATGGGATTATAACAGAATCTATTCCTTGGAGAAATACTGTTTCGTCGAGATTGACTATTTGAAAAGGGCTGATTTTTTTATTTTTAGAATATTTAACTCCGATCTAGTAACAAGCATTAGTTTAATCGTGTCATACATTGCTGGATGTTTGAATGATATAAATGGAATTTTTATCGAATCTTCTTCTATATTGATGGTAATAATTCGCTTTCGAACTCTTCTATTGATGTCTTTTGATTGGAGCGCTGTTGGTTTTGGTTCTCCTTCGCGGTTGCACTCGGTCCCGGAAGGTTCCATCCGTTTCCCGTCCTTCTTTCTTCATTATATTTCCTTTTGTAGCATTCCTCTATGGTATGTCCTAACCCTTTACAATATCTACATTCTTTATTTTGAAAAACAGTCCTTCAATTTGTCGCTTCATGTCCATTTCTATCACAAACTAGAATTTTATAGTGTTCTGGTTTAGTAAAATCTTGAGGTTTGGCCAGAGAAAAACATCGGTCCGTACTGTGTCCCTGTTTTTTGCACAGTTGACATGTTATCCGAGTTGATGATTTATTTAGGAAACAATCTTTTGCGGTATGTCCCTGTTTTTTACATATTTGGCATTCTTGGTTGCCAAAAAATTGGGTATCTGTGTACCCTTGTTTATTGCATAGTTGGCATTTAATTTTATTGGGTGGTTCATATTTTAAATTTTTCTGAGCCTTAAAACATTTTTCTGAAGTATGCCCAGTCATTTTACAGGTAGGACACCAGGTTTCATTTCTTCCTATTAGCATAAGTAATTAGGTTTTTATGATCTTTTTGAACTTCCTGTCCTAGCTCTCCTAATAATTGAGGAATAGTTCTAGCTGGGGTATATATATTTTTAAGGAAGGTTTTAAGTTCGTCAATAGTTTAAAATACTTGACCAGAAATTGCTTGACGGGCCTCTCCTGTTATTTTGCTTCTAAGTAGTTTTACTTGGTTAATTTCTGATTCCGGTTCTATCATACACTTAGCTTCATTACATCCTTCTATAAATTGGGCTAAGGGAATATTTCTACGGTTGAATTCGGGTACTACCATTAGTGCGTCTCCCAAAGTAACAACCTGGATTGTAACCGGTTGCTGGTTAACATTCATGCTCTGATTAGGTTGCTCAGAAGAAATCGATCTCCTAGCACCTGATTTTTCTGTCATGCTCATCTTGATTTCAATTCTGGTTTTTTTTTCTAAGGAATAATTTAAATGAGATTCGCCTAAGTCTACTAGTGTTTTAGTACTATTATTAGATAGTACTGAAATATCGAAAGGGTTTTCAAAAGAATAATTTTCCTGAATTGATTCACTAGTATCATTCAAGGGTTCCGTATTCTTAATTGAGAATGTCGAAAGATTTCAAAAATGTTCATCTTCACCACGTGGTAGCTCTTTTCTTGGAGTAAAAGGATTAGATTCATTAACTTCCTTTTGAAGATTTGAATCTTTAGATGCCTGTGTTCGGGTGATTGTTTTGTCCGACATACGTAGATTTTTTTAAAACTCCGATGATTTGGATTTGGATTCTCGTGATCCTTTAAAATTTTTTTTTGAAATTTAGGATTTTTACAATCCTATTGAAAATTTGAAAATTTGAAAATTTAGAAAATTTTGAAATCTGGACTATTGTGATCCATTTGAAATTTTAAATAAATTTAGGAATCATGTGATCCTTTTAAAAATTTTATAATTTAGGATTTTTGTAATCCTATTTGAAATTTAGCATGAAAAGTTTTGAGATTTGGATTCATTGGATCCATTTGAAAATTTTGTTTTAAAATCAGGATTCTTGTGATCCCTTTGAAAATTTAGAATTTTTATAATCCTATTGAAAATTTCGAAAATTTAGAAAGACTTAGAAATTTGAATTCTTGTGAAAATATAATATAGAAATAGAGGAGAAAGGTGTCAGAAAGACACACTGGGAAATAGAAAATCGTAGAAAGTTTGAAAACTCCGTGGAAAAACTCCGAGAAAAAAATACTTGAAAGAACGCTGTGAAAACCGAGACGTAGATTTCGAGAAAATACTAACTAGCCGTGTCTTAAGAAGAACCCGTCAAAAAAATTTGATGTAAGAAAGAACTGAGATAAAAATGAAAATACATAGCTTTTATGTATTTCCTCTTTTCTCTTTCTACTTGAAAATCTTTTAGGGGAGTTGAGAATACTAGTTTTAGTTTTATGAATAGTTGAATAGCTATAGTGATTAGTTACGGCCCCGCAATAGTAGGAGAAAATTCTAAGGGCTGACCCATTGGGTTGGGCCTTGTAGGAGTTGCCAAAGTATTCCAAGTTCATCGATTTCCCAAGAGATGGCGCTACATGTATATTCTTAAATAAAATGTGTTAAAAATTAATTATTTAAATAATTATGTTTACAGATTTCGTTAAATTTAAATAATAGAAAAGTTAGACTACAGTATAATTCATTTATATCCAAATTTAACTTACAAACTCGTTAATTTACATTGAACTAAATATTCTTCCTTTCAAAATCAAAAATTATCATTATTACATAAGATTAATTTTTATTTTGTAATTGGTTTTCTGAATAATCATGAACAACATAATATTCAAACTAAACCTCGACTATGTTGTTTAAATATACGAAATTATAAATTTAAACGGGTAAATTTAATATGAGTTTTCTCTTGTGAATTCATTTGATAAAATATAAAAGGTAGTTCTGAAATTTTGTGATTTTTCATATTGATATAAACTTATTTATAAAAATAAGTGTAAAGATTTACATATTCGAAGCTGAGTTTGTTCATTTGGAAAATGTGCGCAAAGTTATTTATAAAATACATATTTGAATATGAAATATTGTCGGTAAAACAGAACATTTCTATTATTTTAAATCTTTAATAACAGTATTTTAATTGACTTAAATTGTTAATTTTTCTAGTACTTAGCTTATAATTTTATGTCTTCTGACATTGGCTGGAAATCAAACCAGATCTTTTTCAAATAAGTTTGATTTTTAAAATTTACGAACTTAAAAATATGTTTATAAAGAGTGGATATGTATATTTTTGTGAAAGTGAGATAGTAAATTTTAAATTAGTACTTTACCTTCAGAAATAAATTCTCATAAATTTATACATTGATAAGGTAGATTTCTCATTAAGTTTTTGTTTTTAATAATTTGCGATTGATTTTTGTCTACATTCTATAAATTTGAAACGTTATTTCGCCTAAAAATTAGATTCAAATTACTGTTCCTTTATTAGCTAATATAATAGCCCAGATAACATTCGTGATTTACATGTGAAATCACATACACATCGTGAGCTGAATCACATGTGAGCTCACATACATATACAGTTGTATGACAACCATGAGCTCACATCGAGATCACTCGAGATTCACAAGAGAATCACTCGTGTGATTTACTCTAAAGCTTCTGTACATATAGGCGATTACTAAAGAGCAAAAGAGAGGCAAGATGAAAGGTTTAAGCGTCAAATATTTCATTTTGCCTTTCTTTCTCTCTATGTCAATTCGCAACTTTGATGATCGATTACTCAAAAATGGGACGGTAAAAAATTCTGAAATAATTTTCACGGGGTGTTAGACATTAAAGAAACATTTTCATTCATATATGCGTTATTATCATTATTTTATGTATTCAAAATGTTACTCTATGTTTGTCTAGTATGCCTGTAAAATTATCAATGCCATATTTAATCATCGGGTTTTAACTATCAAATTTTATCCCAAATTATTTAAAATTTAATAACGATAATTTACGTATCTGAATTTGAATGTAAAAAGCGAAACGATAATGATTTTAAAGTTTTCTTTCCTATTATAAAATCCATTTACGAAGGGAAGTTGTGAAATCTTGTAATCGCTTTTATGTAAACCCTAACAGGGGGTTTAGTTGTTAATTAACCCGAAACATTGTCCCGTGAACATACCATCACATGGCGTCTAATGGACAATGGTGCTGTTTGGGAAATCTATCATTTCTCAAATTTGTTACGTGCAAACAATTCGAAAGACAAAACTTACAAAACAATTAGCAATCCGAATTTATCGTTTGATTAATTTTGTAAAGAATGAAAAAAAGTGTTTAATTCTACTCTTTGATAATTTTTCACGCATATTCAATCGTGGACAAATCGTATAACTCAACAGGTAATATTACTCACTCTTTTTGAAAAGTGAAAATAATCCGTATTTGAATCACGTTTATTGACATGTAAAAATGTATAATGCGTAATTTTTAAGTCTATACTTTGTATTCGTTGAAAGTGAATAAATGAAAAGCAAAAAAAAAATTTGGGGTTAGATTTTTTCATGGACTTACACCGTTTCAACTATTTCACTATACGCCTAGTATATATATATAGTATACGAGTATATAGTAAAATAAAATGAAAAAATCGCGGATTGATTTAGATAGACGCAACAAGTACTTACGGATCTGCGGTGAATATGAAATATACGGACGTTAGAATATGTTTTGTTGCTGCTTCTATTGTACCATCAGTAACGAGGGCAACAAGATGTCGACATACACATCACGCATCATCACGACATGATCACGCATTGAGATTAACCAATCCAAAACATACTAACGCGCATCTAAAAAAGGCGCAAAATTAAAAAAAAAACAGTTGCTTAATGTGTGCATCTTGTAAAATTATCGCCATCACATCAAGCTCACCTATGATGATAAAATTATAAATTCTCCACGAGTACGTTACGAACTCACTGATGAAAACCATAAAATCACGATCATATGATACATCATCTCGAGTGCGTATCTTTTTTAAGGTCAAATTTGTTTTTTTAAATGGAAACCCCCTTTTTTACATCTGCAATCGATAGAGCGGAAAATTCTACGTTCAAGTACGTACCCAAGTCATAGGTCAATTGTAACGTTCCAGGTCAGTTAAAGGTTAATTTCAACGAGAAATTCATTGGTGAGCTCTGTATTGATCTTGGTGATGATCTTCAAGGTTTTTTCAAGGTTTTTTCCAAGCAGTTTACGTTTACGTTTAGCATCACCCAGGAAAGTGGATGTAGTAAATTCGGTTCCCTTTGGGGTGCTTAATTAGCATGAGTCCCCTTGCCTCTCACGTTTCGGGGTGCTTGATTAGCGTGAGTCCCCTTGCCTCTCACGCTTTAGTGAAGATGTTCGAATTGAAAACCTCGAGCTTCTTGACAAAAAGCTATGCGATTGTAAAAATGAGTTACAGCATTACAAATCATCTCCCTATCAATCAAAGTAGCCTCTTGCAGAATCCGATTCTGCAATTCATCTAAGCTTTGGGGTTGCGTTGAGTATACTTATCTCTTTAAATAACCCCAAAGAAAATAGTCAAGAGGCGTCAGATCAAGAGATTTAGCAGGCCACTGGATTTCACCCCTTCTTCCAATCCACCTATGAGGGAACTGAGTATCCAAATATGCTCGAACCTCCCTACCGTAATGAGCCGCTGCTCCGTCCTGCTGGAACCACATATTTTGAAAATTATCGCCTGTGATCTCCCTTATTCTTTGTACAATTCGGTTTCTGAGAAGCTCTTCATAGGCACAGGCATTGAGATTACCATCGATGAAGAAAGGGCCTATCAATGTATCATTCAAGATACCGGCCCAAACATTAATATTTTGTGGATATTGTGTGTAACTCTCCAACATCCAATTAGGATGTTTGTCGGACCAATATCTACAATTTTTCCTGTTAACTTCACCTTTTGAAGTGAAAGTAGCTTCATCTGAAAATACTGTATTGTACAAGAAAAGAGGATCTCTATCAATTCTGTCCATCATAATTTCACAAAATTCAACCCGATGATCAGGATCGTCTTCATTGAGCTCTTGTACCAGATGAACTTTGTAAGGATGGAAATTAATGCTTTTTAAAATATTTCGTACTGTCTCAGGAGCAACGTTACGCACATCACTAGCTCGACGTAAACTAAGGTGTGGATTTTCAACAAATGCTTGGGCTATGTCCATCTGCATCTCCTCAGATCCTGCAGATTTTGGTCGACCAGTTCTCTGACGGTCCTTGATAGATCCATGATTCATAAAGCGCCTTACAGTTCTTTCAATTGTTGATTTTGAGACAGGATTTAACCCTTCTCCGCTACGAAAAGTGCGATTGAAAAGCAAACGAACTTGATCATAAGATCGAACTCGATCTCCCCAACCACGCATCATTAATACAGATACCCTCTCTCGTTCCGAAAGTTTAGCTTGCGCCATAATGATCTTTTAGCGAAAGATAATAAGTATGTATTCGTAATACGTGAATTTAGTTTCGATTTGTAATATTCGTATGGAGATAGAAAAACGGTATAGGACTTATGGTATCGCCTTAGGTATTGACTTAGGTACCGAAAAACGGTATAGGACTTTTCGATATAACTCTTTGGGGAGGAACAGAACTCTCACCAGAACTCTTGGAACTTTTAATGGAAAATTTCCTATTCATATGATTTTACAATATTCAAAACGCTGTAACCAAGATCAATACAGAGCTCATCAATGAATTTCTCGTTGAAATTTACTTCAGGAATTACACTGACCTCTTGGAAAACTTTTTTAATTTCAAATAATATCTAATTGACCTGGAACGTTACAATTGACCTATGACTTGGGTACGTACTTGAACGTAGAATTTTTCGCTCTATCGATTGCAGATGTAAAAAAAGGGGGTTTCCATTTCAAAAAACAAATTTGACCTTGAAAAAGCCATGAAGGTCAACTTCAAGATCAAAATGAAGGTCACAATTGAATTTCTCGTTGAAATGTACTTCAGGAATGACCTTCACTTTTTTGAAAAATATTTTACCTGAGGAAATATCCAACCGTCCCGGGACTTTTTAGACACCCTGTATAGCCTATTCTATTTTCTAAGCGGAGTGAATACAATATACTTTGTTTGTTTAAATTGGGCGTGGTACAAGCGCGGGCCCTTTTGACCATTAGCCTAAGCTATTTACGATATTTCCGGAAATGGCTAATCGCTAAGCTATATACTGCTATAGCTCTATGCAGTTTTATGTATTTATTTACAAGAGGATAGTAAATAGAAATATCTAAAAAGGAATACGATTGTGGGCTGTATATTTTGGTCAAAGTTTCAAAGTGCAAGTTTATTACTTTTACCGATTGCTAAGACAAATTTAAATCTTTATCTTGACGCAGCTGCACATTTTCTTAAAAGGTTTTTGAATTTATATTGTATTTGAAAAAGATATTGAGCTTAAAATATTTACATCCTTAAGATTTAAATTCCGAAGGGAACAGAAAATGAAATATTGCCAAGTTATGGCTTACAGAAATTAATAAAATAATAAAAATTAATATACGGACGCAGGACGTTACAGAATTGAGGCATATAATTTTAAGAATTTTGTTTGATAAATATAAATATACCTGACACGGAACATTGAGGCAAATTCGTATTTTTTAATAAACAAATTGTCAATCACATTTATTGATTACAAAAATATATTTTAAAGAAACGAAAGATATTTTGAAATCTTTTCGGTTGATCCAAGTGAATATTTGTGTATATTGCAATTTCAATAGTGTCTCCATGTACGTATCAGTAAATTCTATTTTATAATTATCTATGTCGGGCCCCAATTTAAGTGAATTCGGTAAATCCCAAAATCAAGAAAACCCTGTTACGCGCAGTAAACGTTTATTCAATTATAAACAACGAAATGGCCCAACCTAATAGTCAACAAGTATCCTTACGCGACGCGTTAGAAGTAGTACCCATATTTGATGGAAGTAACATTCCATTATCACATTTTATTGAAAGATACTATGAAGCAAAGGCATTGAGCTAGAATTAAGGAGATTGCCGACAGAATCGAAGATGCTCATAGACCGGTAATGGACAAGTAAATGATACCTTCAAACAGAACCTGCAAAGAGACGTTATTCAATGCTTTATTCGCCGTTTGCGTTCTGAATTAGAAATTGAAATAAAAACCAAAGAAACATTTAAAGAAGTTTTTAATGACGCAATCAACATAGAAAGAGACAACTGCATCTTCTGCTTTTCGAAGAAATAAAAATCCAGATTATTTAAAAATGGCTGATTCTATGAATAATAGAAATAATGAAACAACTCGATTCAATGTTGCATGAGATTACAACATAAATTGTATAATATGTAAAAAAACCGGTTCATGTTGCTGAAAATTGTTATCATCTAACTAAAGCACAAGAAGGAGTTTCTAAAAAACAAAACTCTAATTTTGGTATGCAAAATCAACAGCTTAGTAATAATTACCAACAACGAGAAAATATTAATAATAATTCTTCACGAAATATTTATTGGGATAACCATTTTTTAGGAAACAGAAACAATAATTATAATAATTTTTCAAGTAAAAGAATTAAGTATCCCAACAGCAATAGGTACTATAATTACAATAATTTTTTGAGAATGAGAAATAATGATAATAGACAAGAACATCTAAATCACAACAGGTATGCAAATCATAGACAATTTTCAAATCAATACAGCCAACGTGAAATGGGAAATCAACAATTAAGTAGAACAATTTAAAAATATACACAAAAATCAGAAGTCATATGCAACTATTGTAAAAAACCAGGACCTGTTATATATTTCCTCTTGTTCACAATGAAGAAATTACAAAACAAGATGACGAATTATTAAAAAATAAAATAATAAAACCTTCACAGTCACCGTATAACACTCCAGTTTGGATTGTTCCTAAAAAATCCGATTCTAAAGCTAACGTAAAATGCCGAATGGTTCTTGACTTCAGAAAACTTAATGAAAAAACATTCGGAAATTCTTACCCACTACCCAACATAAATGATATACTCCATTCACTTGGATCTGCCAGATATTTTTCAGCATTCGAGAAATAAAAACAATACAACGTCTTCGAAAAGCAAACCTCTATTTACAACGAGACAAATGTGAATTTTTACGACCTGAGATAGGATACTTAGGCCATATAATTGATAAAAATGGAGTTCGACCAGACCCCAATAAAATAATAGCCGTAAAAGAATTTCCAGTCCCAAAAACACAAAAGAATGTCAAAAATTTTTTAGGATTAGCAGGATATTATCGTAGATTTATCGAAGGATTTGCAAAAAGATGACTAAGAATACCCGCATCTACTTAGCTGTAGCTTGTAGTGACCAATCATAAGAAATCAATAACAAGGAGCAATAATAAATTTTTTAAAGTTACCGGGATTCAACAGTCCTCCCTCCTTTGAACAATCAAGGTCCTCGATAAAAATTATAAGGGTTTTCCGGCTGATACGTAGACATCGTATTCGATTAGTGATTGCGTCTTATCTGGATGTCTTGTTGTGCGTGTGATTCGTGGAGACTCCAAGTTTACTGCGCGTGAAGTCCATTGTCCTGAAACGTCAAATCCTGGCGGCCAAGGACATTTTTAGAATGCGCGGATATTTCGTGGATATCACGTAGGTGTGTGTTTTAGCTCGTGACCCATAATTGTTCTTCTTTCAGGAATTTATTTTGTTGTTGTTCTCGGTATTAATCTCCTCTTGTTTTTGGTTTATTTGTTTCAGAAGTCCATGTTCGACCTCGTAGAAAGCTGCGGTGCTCCCCAGGGCTGTTCCTGGTTAAGGTCCTGCTGCTGGCCACGGAGGTTGCCAATCATCTTTTCTTAGGACAGCTTCTTGGTCAAGCAGCTCGAATCAGGCGTGCCCGGGGTAGGCCCTGAAATGATGGTTTTGGGCCCCAGTCCTTGGTCTCCCTGGGGCAAGCGGCCATAAATCATCAGGAGGCTGCTGGCAAGCGAGCGGCGGAGTTTCTGTCGCTCGTTAATGCGCATGTGACCACGCCCGAGGCGCGAAGATGTTATCACTTGCCTCCTTCATCTTCTGTTTGCCTGGCGTGAGTTGCAGTTCTTATGTGAAGTTTTTTTTGAATTTTTACAGTTTGGTACAGTATTGGTGTTATGATTTTCTTTTTCCGTTTGTTACAGAAATTCCGGAGCAGCGGGGCGGTTTTGGCGTTGTGTAAAATTTCCCCACGCAGGCCTGGGATATCTTCCCTGTCGGTGCGGGACACACCCGGTGATCCTTTCTGAAAAGTAGAGTTTCCTGTTCCCGCTTTTGTTTTTTTTTCTGAATAACAGAATTTTTTATTTCTCCTTGAGTCACGTGGTCACGAACTGTCGCTTCTTTGCAGAAAGCGAAGTCTGAACACAAAGGTTTCATAATTTTTAATATTTTCCTTTCATTTTGCAGAAACGCAGCCAGACGATTATTGGACATCCGTGGAGGAGGGTAGTTCCTTAAGGGATTATTATTAGTTTAATTAAAAACGCAAGATGCTGGATCCTCTTAGCCAATATTTTTGGGCTAATTTATTTTTATAATGATTATTTCAAAAACAGAAAATCTTGCAGCGAGGTGCCATACACCTACGTAGTCCTGATTAACGACCCAAACGTACACATGATGCAATTTTTTTTTAATTCTATGAATGCAGTCGAATGTTTCCATGACATGTTATAAGTCGTTACGACATTGAAGCTCTGCTCCCATGATTCGATTGTTTTAAGACGATAAATGCTTTCATGACATTTCATTGTGTACTACGATGCCAACTTGATGATATTCCACATTCATTTTTTTCAAACTAATTGACGAATGTTCTTATGATATCTCTTCGACTGCTGCGAATGCAACTCGCTGATTTCGTTATTCAGTTGTTTCGTACTGACAGTCAAATGTTTTCGTGATATTCCATTGTGCATCGGGATGTAAGCTTTCTTATTCTGGTTTTCTATTATTTCGAACGAGATCTTGAATGTTCTCTTGGCAGAATACTCGTGACCGCAACTTTAACTTGCTGTTCCTGTTCTTCTTTCGTTCAAAGTGATCGTCAAATATTTTTATGTTCTCTTGTTTGCCGTTGCGTTACTAACTATCCTTCATTCATGCTATTCTAAACCGCACTGTCAAATGTTTCTATGACAACTTATTGGTGAATTGTCGACTCGTAGAATCGAAAAGATCAACTCATGCTCGGAAATATATAATTGATTCTCTTCAATCTTTGATGCAATAATGAACAAGCAAAAAATTAATGTCACATGTGCTGGTTGAGATGTTTTTCTGAGAAAGAGGAAAGGTAAGAAAAAGATGATAAAACACGTAACAGAAGCAAATCATTTTTCACTTGCTCTGAAACGAAAAATAGATGTTGATGACATTTTGTGTAATAGTTGTCGACTTTCTGCGTACAAAAAGAATCTGAAAAATGACTCTCATACTAACCTCGGGAGCGCCTCTTCTTCCGACATTGAATCAATCAGCATTAAGGATCCATCGTTTGAAGTTAAACTCAAATCGAATAATCAAACCCCTCATGTTGAATGCATTGAACTTTATATTCAGCGGACTATTGCGACTCATAAATATTGTTGCCTCTGTTCTTCTACGACGAATTTGACTACGATTCCGGAAGATGCTCGAATGCAGTCTTATATTCAGAAAAATATATACATACCACAGGGAAATCGATGCTGTCGAATTCATATCATCAAGAATCGTTTTTTCGAAGAAGATCTCAAACTTCTGAAGCTACATTCTAATACAACCAGTGTCACTGCATTGGAGTTATCTAAAGTAATGGAAACCCTCTCTATGAGGTGTGATCTAAGTTTATTTGATAAAATAGGGGAATATAGTCTTCCCGAAAAAGATTTGGAAGTGTTCACAGGATTAAAATGGGAACAACTCAATTCTCTGAATGATTTGTTGATTTCTTTGCGAAACAGCCAATCTCGTTCTGCGATCCAAGCACTCGTAGTTTTCTTGTTCAAATTACGCAGTGGAAACTCTAATAAAATGCTTTCTTGTATCTTACAATTGGAAAACGAACACAATGTTTCTGATTATTGTGATAGTGTGATGAGATCTTTTGAAGCTGATGATTTGCCACATTGTTTCGGATTAGATTCTCTCAACACAGATGATCTGATTCGAGATCATACGACCGATATGGAAAAGAAATTGTCAAAGAAGGTGATATTTTCGTCCTTGATCGCGGTCTCTGAGATGTAAAAGAGAAGTTAGAAGAATACAATTTCAAAGTTTTGATGCGTGCTTTGAAAGGAAAAAGAAAACATCTGTCCGCGGGCGAATCCAACGAATCTCGTTTCGTTACGAAAATCCGTTGGGCAGTTGAATCAGTCCATGGCGTAATTAAGCAAAAGTATCGTCTTTTGGATCACAAAATTAACAACAAATTGATACCTTAAATTGGAACATACTTTCGGATAGCATCATTCCTCAATAACACTTTCGGAAAAAGACTCAAATCCGATGTAGACACTTTCGATGATATATTGCCGAGAATGCATAGTCAGAGAAACGTGCAGAATACTCTGGCTACTGAAGTAGAAGAAAAAGGATGGCTTCGTCGGAAACTTCCTTTCAAAAGTGTCACATCGGACGACATTTTGGATTTTCCGGAAATGAAAGAACGAGATTTAAAAATTTTGTTCACTGGAACACATTACTTTTGTGAATGTGCTACTGGTCAACGAACTGTTGGTTGCTGTTCACACATTGCTGCAATTGTGTATTATTTATCACATGCCAGGTATTTGTCAAGAATCTTCAGACCTGCAGAGATACTCAGTGATGTGTTCAAAAAGAGCGACTACGTTCCAGTGATTGAGAGTGACAGCGATAATGATTAAAGTGATGAACGACTTCGAATGGTGAGAGACAAGGGGACTCACCTGAATGAAGCACCCCGAATGTTGAGATGCTAGGGGACTCACGCTAATAAAGCACCCCCAATGGTTAGAGGCCAGGGGACTCACGATAAGCAAGTACCCCGAATGGTGAGAGGCAAGGGGACTCACCCAAATCAAACAACCCGAATGATGAGATGCAAGAGGACTCACTCGAATCAAGCACTCTGAATGGTGAGGGGCAAGGGGACTCACCAAAATCAAGCAACCCGAATGGTGCGAGACAAGGGGACTCATTCGAATCAAGCACCGCGAATTGTGAGAGGCTAGGGGACTCACGTTCAAAAAGCACCTCGAATTGTGACAGCTGAAGGTTCCATGTAGATTTTATTCTGGGAATATACACGGAGAGAAGAGAACGCAGCTGTCATGTGCGCGGGACAAAGCAGAGCTGTGTTCTTACGAAAATGTACGATGGGACACAGCTTATTAAACTCTGATATCATAACTGATTTATAATTTCAATGTTAAAATGAAAATATGTAAAAAAGCGAATAAAGACCAACAAAGATTTAGTTGCGTTTGACACGACATAGATACATTTCTATATGAAATTCAGGCAACATATAAAAGTATAAAATAAAAAATGTTGTATGTGATAGTTTTTATTAAAATCTGAGTATTTTTAATTAAAACTTGATTGCCCAAAAATGTTCCGTTCTGTAATGAAAAAAATTGCTATTCTTGAAAGCAAAATTATCTATTTTTGCCTGGGGTCTAATTTTCGTGGGTGGTAACTACCTTAAAACTTGATTATCCAAAAATGTTCCGTTCTGTAATGAAAAAAATTTTGAGGTTATATGTTCCTCTGCGGCAACTATTGCATAATCTGAGGCATCAGTGGTTACTGTGAAGGGTTTTGCAAAGTCATGGTATTGTAGTATTGGGCTTTCACACAGAGCTTTTCGTAAGTCTTTGAGGCTTTTCTCTTCTTCTGGTCCCCTTTTGAATAATGCTTCCTTTTTTCTTATGAATTTGATAGGGGTTTTGCTCTAGTTGAAAAGTCCTTGATGAATCTGCTATATTATTCAGCTAGTCCTAGAAATTTTTTTATGTTTCTAGGCGTTTTTCGGCTGGGAAAATTTTGAACAGCTTCGATATTTTTAGGATCCGGTTTTACTCCCCTGTCACTGATTATGTGCCCTAAATACGCTATTTCTGTGAAAAGAAATTCGCACTTTTCCGGTTGTAATGAAAGATTGGCTTCTTTTAGTTGCTTGAGAAGACGTCTTACCTTTTTACCGTGATCTTTCACGTCTTTAGCATATATCACTATATCGTCTAGATGGACGAATAGTTCAGTACCCTGTAGTCCGAATGGTCTTGTTCCATTAGGCGTTGGAATGTAGTAGGTGAATTTTTCAATCCCATGGGCATTCTGACGTACTCGTAGTGAACCGTTCAATGATCAAAATGCTGTCTTTTGTCTGTCTTTTGGATCTAATTCTATTTGATGGAAACAACTGGCTAAATCGAAAATAGAAAAGTATTGTGCAGCACCTAAATGGTCTAAAATATCTGAAATGTTAGGCAATAGATATGCATCACCAATTGTATTTTTATTTAAAAGCCGAAAGTCAATTACTATTCTCCGTGTCTTTTTTCCTGTTCAATTCTCACAGTTCCATAGTTGCAACTGGCCACAGTGAATATATACATGATGTTACACTAGATCAAAGTAACCAAATGCACACAATAGAAACATTTTTAGTAACGTCTTCTCTTCAGATATCATAATTAAAAGTAAATGAAACTTCATTCCATGGCGTTTCTTTAGCAGGTTCTGTAACACCTAATGGAGACTGTACTGTTTCACAATTTTCTGACGGAAAATGAAATAATGTCGTAGTCCAAGCACTATTTAAAATAACTTTGCAAGAACATTGCTTGCTAAAAGTCCACTTTGTCGACTATGTGGGGAAGATAATGAAACTTCCACCCATATACTCTGCCATTGTCCAGCAATTGGGGACAAACGACAGTTTCTCACAGGCTACGTCTCCATAGACGTAGCCGTGATTCAGACCAAAAACGTGGCCCAGGTCCTTGCCCTTTGGCACGGGCCGTGGGGTCGCGCATGAGGTTTTAGCTGGTGATGCAACGGGATTACCCAAGCATCAGGGGCCCTTCGGGGTCCCAGCCATATTTATAATAATAATAATAATAATACGTAATTTATTATTTCCTGTCAGCAGTCACATTCTACGAAACATTTTTTTAAAATGTATTTTTCATAGTTTTATGTGCTTTTCACAGCCTTATATATTTTTACTATATGTACTAAATGATCCAGTTAAATATAATTAACTTTCTAGATGTACAGCAAATAGAACTCTTAACTGAAACACTACCCACAATCGTACTCCCTTTTGAAAATTTTAGCTATCTACCGCTAGTAAAAGATACAAAAATAGACGCGGATACAATTATGAGAAGTCTCCGACATAATTTTATATATCTATCATAAAAGACTTTCTCGGTTCCAAAATGGGCCGGTGCTCTTATACTTAAGCTTTAGTAAATACAAATAGACCTAGATGCATTTCCTGTTCTAAAATAACGTCATATAGGAATAAATCTTAATAAACTTGAAATTCAGAAAGCTACAATCAAACAGAGAACAAAATTAACATTATTTTTCACTCAACAATTATAATAAAAAAATTAATTAATTAATTATATTAATTAAATTAATTTTGTATCGCAAAAGTTTTATAATTAAGAACTACTCTCCGTATTCCCCCACCACGCGCGGATGGGTATAAAGGGAAGGCTGGAGAGCCGAAAAGAGGCAGTTCGCCCGGTGCGGCGAGCCGGGTCACACCGGAGCGTCGCACTGGACGAGCGGCCCGGAGATGCCTCTTCTGGTGGGTACTCCCACAGGAAGATATCTCCAGGACCCTCCGACTTCCTGGTGGAGCCGGACCGAGCACTGGCCAATGGGCGCTCCCATGGCCAGTTCTCGGTGCGAGCCGGCGCATTCCGGCAATCACACACGCTCACGCGCACACACATACACACGCACACATACACACACGCACACATACACACACGCACACGTAAACTCTGTTACACGGTCACCGGCACAACACAACGATTTATTTTTATATCCACTCACACACACATATACACTCACACACACACACACATATACACGCACACATTCCGCTCTAAATCTACCTTTTATATCTTTGTGTATTACTTTCTAATTGTCTTTATTAATAAACTCTCGTTTAAATTGTACTCGAGCGTTTCAACGATTATTTCATTTCCTACTCTCCCACTCCTACCGAACCCTGGCTGACTGAAGCGTCTGGCAACCAGGGGGAAAGTAGGGATGTTAAAAGATTTTATAATTGAAAATACATCAAGTTTCGAATGAATCTTTGCTTGAAAATATAAAAACCCTACTTTATAGCAATATATTAACTTACAAATTTTATTTCAATATAACTTCATTGTTATGAATTTTAAATATCATTGTAGATCAACATTAAAATGTCAAATGAACTCCATTATTTTCCATTACAAATCACTAAAAATATATTTATGAATAAAAATATGTATATATATATATATATTAAAATTCAATATGATAGTTTGAATATCGGTAGTTTTCGAAAGTTGTGAACGATTTCTGTCGATCAGATATATATTGTAACTCCGTTTTCATTTTTAACAGCAATAAAAATTAGGAATGTCGTTAATCAGATCAGTTAATTACATCATTCTTCAGTTTATAAATTATTGAAACATAATAGAATATCCCGTGTAATAATCATCGTAATCATGTAAATTACTTCTCAAATTTTCTATCGCAAAAGTTTTATAATTAAGAATGAATTATTAAATGGTTTGTCTTGTATGAATGAATTTAAGAAATAAAGAATGGTTTATCAAAATAAGGAAAATGATTAGAAATAAGATAGGACATTTTGAATATGAATTTAAAAGTTAACTATCATTTATCAATAATTTGAAGTTTTTAGAAACTATTTTATAATAACTACATTTCAATTTTGTTAATAATTATTCATAACTATGTAAAAATTTATATTTCATTGTAAAATAGTACAAATGTCGACATCTCTGAGGAAAAAGATGAACTGGAGGAAACTTAGGTACCATCCATTAGACCCAGATATCAGGCCCGCTACAAAATCCAACTATGAGAATCAAGAGAGTAACCGCTCTCGCTTATCTACACCAATTAGAAGAGCAAAAGATAAAAAACCAAGTAGCGTTGGAACATTTTTTATGGAAAGGGAATATAGAGCATTATATAAAAAGCGGGAAAAATATCTAAAAAAGTTAGTCTTCCAAAAAAATTTTAAATCGCAGTTTTTCTTAAAAATCTAAAATCAGTACTGTCTCTCTCTTCAACATCTTGAAACTTTATTCTTAAAAATTTTAAAAGTAAAAGTCACTGGTATCCAAGTTCACCTCTTATTCAAGGATTTTTTTCTCAACGATTCCTCTACATTTCCAAGACCTTTATAAATAAAAAAGAGTAAGTTTATTATTAAAATTGGCTTTTATCTATTAAACTCTTCTTTCTCTCTTCTATAATAATTTTTTTTTCTCTAAATATATTCCTCCATATCATTTCTTAGGTGCCAGTAACCGTTCTGGTACTAGAAATTGTACTAATTTCTTCCTCTACCTATCCTTGAGTGTTAAGCAATTTGACGTGCTTCTTATGAGATGTAAGATTTTGCTTAATACTCAAATTCCATCTCTCCAATTGTAATTTTTCCCCTAGAAGCGATTTTAGGAAAGAATTCTCATTGCAGTATTCCCGAGTTATTGGAGTGCAAGTGTCACAGATCCATGACAGTTATATTATATATTATAATTATATAATACTATTATACTATTATATCATATAACACTTTTTATTGTTGTTATAAATATTGCTGCAAGATACATCTAATTGTTTTTTATAAATAATTTCACTATTACTATTAACTTAATATCAATAAACAATTGATTTTATTGATAAAATATTAATTACAACAAATATTACCTTTTATTATTATTAAGTAATATTATTACTATTGTTACGTCACAAGTACGTAAATACTTACTTTGATCGAAGATTCCTCGTTTTAAGTTAGGATCGAATGGTCCTCGCTTAGGGATGAGGATATGTCAATAAAAAGAACACAACGATTAGTAAAGTAATACAAATTGAATTTATTTGAATCAACACAGATACAAACAAGGTTAAAATTTTACAAAGGTTCAAACAGTGGCACAGGGAATAGGTAAAGAGTAGAGAGAATTTTCGGTACCTTTGTTGAGTCGTGAATAGTCCCTTTTTTATGAATGATCCTCACAGGTGTGAGGGAGAGAGAATGATTCTTCCACTGGTGCGACGAAGACAGCAATAGGTATCCCACTGGTATGAGGAAGACAGAAACAAATATCCCACTAGTGTGAGGACAAGAATAGTTATCTCACTCTACACTGACTCTAAGATCCTTTTAAAGATTGAAAGTACAATCGGAGAATTTACGACACGTTTCTTCGGAAAACTGAACTAAACACGTATCTCACGCTGTGAATCCTTTTAAGATTTTAGAAATTTGCCGCAATTAATTTTGCTCACAAGACTAGTTTTTCCTTGGCGGCGTGTCCTTTTTATATTATATTTTTTGGTGACGTCACGCGTTGCGCAGTCTCCCGCTGCATGTGACGTAGTTATACCTCTCTTTTCAATAGGTGGTTTTCTCTCTCTTTTAGTAATTTCCCCAGATTTTTCTCTAGACCTAGCCTGTGCCTATAGTACATTCGAATGCGTCGCGGGACGTGACACCTCCCGCCCTAGTTCGAGCGCGGGGGTAAAGCATCCGCGATCGAATCTTCGGAAGAAGAATACATTCATTAATTTTTTTGAAGAGATACATTCAAATTCTTTTTCTGATGTAGTAACAAACTGTGAATGAAAAATATAAAATCCATTTCGGCGTTTGTTTTACAATTTGTATTCTACTATTTGATACATTTAAATATCGACCATTTTTTTTGGATGTCATAAAAATTTATATCAAATTAATATTATAAATTTTTTGTTATAAATAATTACATAGTTTTTTTTTTGAAATATTATGAACTTAACATAAGGTTACATATTATTTTTTTTTATATAACTAAATACATCAATAATTTTTATTTCCCATTCGTAAATTATAAATATCATGTAATATGAAATAATAATATATAAAACTGTAATATAAAACGTTAATTCATAATGTCGTAGATTTTTAAGAATTATTTTTATATTTTCTATTACGTAAGGGGTTGCGGCAGTTATGAGCTAAATGCCCTCTTTGAAAACACCTTTCACAAGAGTTGGTCCACTTTTGCAAGGTTTCTTTACTGATTTCATCACTTATTTTGAAAATTTTCGTTTCTGGGATTAAGCTTTTTTCTTTCATTTCTTCTAAAAATACATATCTTGTGGAAAGCATTTCCAAGACCTTAGATGCTGCATTTTGCTTTGCAGACATTTTTTGAGGGGCAGGTTCCCCAATACAAGAAAAAGTTAATTTATTTTTAAAGATTTCGCAAGTTGCTTGGAACGGTGGCAGTTCTTGGTGTTTTCCAAGCGATTTTACAATATATGAAGGTTCGGAGAAATCATACTCAATGCTTATCTCGTTTAAAACTTGTACAGCAGTGCCTTTCGATAGGTCTCTTGTCTGCAAGGCCATTGTTTTGATCTGCAAAAGAATTACCTGTTTGAGTTGATGATTGAATTTATTGGAATTCTAAAGGTAGTTTTTTTTGTTAATAATTTTGTGTTTATTGATATATTCACTTTCCGCGTTTCCTAACTTAAAGAGATAATTCATGCAGAGAAAACAGTGGTCTGTTTTTGAGAGCAATTTAATTTATCAAAGTTTGTCGTTACATTATGGCGGTTAAAATAGTTGTGATGCAATATGATTTTAAATAACGAAAAAATAAGAAAGGAAAAAATTTTTTTTTAACAAAAGTTACTAATAGGTATGAAAATATGGCTTGATTTATTATTATTATTCGTTGTTATTATAAATAATGGTGGATGCTTCAGAATCGACGTCGTTATATAATGCTTCTGGTTGGCATACATGAATTACACGTTCGGCAAAAGTTAGGCATAAATCTGCTCTTTGCCGCATGTAAAAAATTTGTGTATTGCAAATGGAGCAGGTAATTCGGACAGGTAACGTTACTTCGGTTTCAAAGAAGCTAAGTTATCTCATCCAACAATCCTCGCAAACAAGTTTTTTTTCGAGAACATTCATGTAAAAATTCTCGACCAGGGTTGTGCAGCAGTATTCTGACCATAATTGATTTTTAAAATACGGCTGAACATCCTGCTCGGTTGCTCGAACTTCTTCTGCTTCGATTGTTTCGATTTCTTGGGGCAGCATTTTTCTGTTGTGGAAATTCACAATATTTAAGAAATTTGAAATATTTGCAAAATTTACAATTTTTTAGTATTGAGGATTTTATTAAATTTAACAAATTTTTTCATGCGTGATTACATGCGTGGAAGGTAGATACGTATAATCATGCAGGGGTATTTTCTACTAGAACTTCGTTTCCTTGACTAATTTTGAATTTGTTATTTAAATATGTTTCGATGCATTCGTTACAATTAGCTGCTTTTTGTCGCGGATTAATTAATAGTTCTTGAAAACCGTAACAATTCATATATATGCATTCCAATTTACAAATGGAATGCCATGAAGTAAAAAATTCACAGTTATTTTGAGTTTCCTCATCTCATTTCATTTCCTCATCATTCCTCATCACAATATCTTTTTGTGGTTTGGTGATTATAATATAAAAACAATGTTGAGGGTTCTAATTTGAAGCAATAACTCTGTAATAAGTGCGCGTATGCTATCGGATAGTCTTGCGGACATACACCGTCTACTGGTTCAAGATGGTTAACAATAGGTTCACTTGGAGTCGGTATCATTTTCTACAAATAGTTAGAATAGATTTATTTTATTAAGGTCTGATAAGGAGGTTGAATAATAACTTTTTGAATATATTTTCTAATCATGCAAGGTAAAAGATTTTGCTAAAGGTATTTTACTTTCCGTCAGAAAAACAACTTTTATATTACAGTTTGTTTTTTTTTTAGTAAGAAATATTAAAGGCGTGGGTACAAAAACTGTCCTTCTGACGGTATAGGACGTTCATGCACGTGGTTTTAAGGAAGGTAAGGACGGAATGTACCTGTATCTGAAAAATTTTGTGAATTGACCAAGTCTATTAAAGACAAGGGTGAAAGATGGAATAAAGGAAAGGTCAAAAGTTAAACGTCAAGTCGGTCAGTAAAGGTTTTGTCACTGAGCTTAAAGGAGTTTTTTGTATAAGTTCTATACGTGTTGGCGTTTTGTTTATTTTTTTGATATTTTTTGAATTTTCAATAGTATTAATCCTAAAATTGTAATCATATGTATAGTGATAATAATTAGTGCTAATGTTAATTTATGTGCACTAGAAATAAAAATAGATGGAATAATTTTTTGAATGTTAGCATATTTTGTAAGGATAAAGACATGGTTTTCGAAGATTGATAATGGCATGTCTTCTTTTTCTTTAAGAAGAAGTAATACCTTTTTTAGTAAGTGAGGCTCTTGGATAGAGATATTATATAAAAATGGTGAAATTATAGCAAGAGAAGTGGTTGATTTTCTAACTGGAATTGAATTATACATTATATTCAAATGGTTTTGAAGATGGTAATATGGAGTTGATGAATCTAGATTCCAACCTGATTTTGTTTGCAAAACTCCTATTCCTTGGAGTGTGATTAAGGTCTTAGAGTTTTTTCGACATGATAAGAAAATTTGTCGGGGGAAAACTGTTGAGTATAGCCATCCATGATGAAATTGCAATGGTGTTAGAAAGGGATATTCACTAAAACTGATGAATATTTCACACTTGCATGGTTGAGAAATTAGAAACATTGATGTTTCACAAATAGGATTGTTATCGATATTAGATATAGATCTTGGTCGGTGACAAAATATTTGGAATCCATTTTGATAACATGCATTAAGGAAATTTTCATTTGTTGTAAAGTATGATTGGTTATTTGAAGAAATAGCGAGATAAGAATTTTGAGGTTTTATGTAAATAGAGGAAATCACGTCAGTATTAAAATCGAGATGTATTGGAATTGGATGTGGTTTAAATAATTGAAATTCTTCAGCAGATGGGATTGGTATAGTCATAATAAAAATCAAGTACTTATCGAATAAGAAGTGTTGTATTTTAGAAAATGGAAGGACCATAGAAAAAAGGGATGTTGAAAGGTGTGGGTCTTCTTTGTTGGATTTGAAGTCTAAGAAGGTATCAGGAAGTAGCATAGGGTGCCATAAATTAGTTGCGGCATGGGTAATAGCTTCTGTAAGTTAGTCAAGGAGTAAAAGAAAAGATTGAGAAATTTCATGCAGGTCTCTAAACCAATTTGCTGCTAATATTCGATATAGGTGAATATTTGGATCTTTTTGTGAATTATGCCATTTTTTGTAGGTCATAATGTTGTCAAGTTTTGAAGAAAGATTTGTAACTTTTTGGAAAATGGGTTTGGAAGTAGAAATAAATTTTCTTTGGGCCAGTAAAGGGAGGTTTCCTGTCTCATTCTCAATTCTAAAAGTACTTTTTGTATCTGTTGCAAGAATGGATCATTAGTTTCAGAAATATTCGTGATATTACGAGCTTGTCTAGATATAAATAATATTTCTTCAAGAAAATAGTTGATTCGTTGTTCTATAAAATCAAGCTGTGTCTGATGATCGTATAAATTACAATTATTGGCATTATTTGAAAGTATGCAATATTCATATAATTTATGTGAGAAATCTATTATTTTATATTTAAGTACGTCTGGCTGAAAGATATCGATATAAGATGACATTTTTCAGAAAAAAGACGAAATTGGAAATTGGTTCAAGATAAATCCCTGAAGAATGAGAAAATTGTGAGTCTATGAAGCATTTTTCTGCTTTGGAGAACAGGAGTGGAATTAAAATTAAATACACGCTGGATGCTAGTTGATTAAGGAAATTCATTAGGCTTCTCGGAAGGCTGAAAAAGAGAAGTAGGATTAATATTGGATAAAATAGGATGTTTACATATGGTTGGATTTAGATCTAGAAGTTTTTTGGAGAAAAGGGGAAAAAAGTCTTCTAAATGTTGAGGAGTTTCTTGGTGGAACTGGAGGGGGAAATTGGGTTGATTTGTCTACTTTAAAAATATTTCGTCTACGGCACTCTTTTGTAGCATGCATTTGAGTGTTACAAAATCTACAGGAATTTTCCCAAGGTATTAATTTTGGTCTTGGATCAGTTTGAATACTTTGATCTTTGGTTTTTTGCATTTTTTTAGCATCGTTATTATAAAATTTTTCGTCTCAGAGATCGTATGATCTTATTAGTAGTAATAATAATTTTAAAGCTGCTCTATTTTCTGCTAATTCACTAGTAGGGCCGGCTTGTATAACAAAATGTTCATTTATATTAATTTGTGCGAGAAAAAATGAGTTTGTTTTCGAATTCGGATCAGGATAGACTGTATATTGCGGTAACGGCAGTCCATATTTTATCGTGAAATTTCTTAAAATTTCCACATGATTTAAAAATCCCATGGAGTCTGTTCTGAATATCTTTTTTTGGTAAGTTGGTACGTGGGTAGGCTCGTCGTAGTAATGCTCCATTGAAGTTGATTTCCTGAATTGGTATGGAATGTTTATATTAGAATTTATTGTACTGGTTGGGAGGTCTATACCGCATTTAAAACATTTTTTAAAGCTTTTTGTAGAGGAAGATGATGTAGTATGATTATGATATTGTTTCGTTTTATATGAATTTGTATTTTTATCACGATTGTTATTTGAAGTAATAGGTTTTGTTATTTGACTACTCGTTGAAGGTTTTGGATCGTTTATAGATGATTCTTGAATTGTTACATGCAAATTTTCTAGTGAGTTTATCAAACATAGTTCACATTTCTCGTCTTTATGCGAAAGAGAATTAATAACTTTTATGGTAGCAAAATCCTTAGCTGTTTTTATTGAGTTTGCTATTCCTATTTGTTTAATGTTGTTAATGAAACAAATTGCTATGTATGTTGAGACTTTTGATGAGGTTTTTATTCGTAATACTGTATATTTTGGATACTCAAATTTATTTTGAGTGCAAATTTCGTTTAATTTTTTGCAATTTTTACTAATAGAATTTGGTTGGAAGTTTTGATTTGTTTCCTTTGATTCATTAATTAAGGCATTATATAAATTTTGTGCTACCTTTTGCTTTACATTTTCTTTATCTTTGCCACTATTCATTATTATATAATTTTTATATTGTAAATTAACGTGAAATAGACATTCTTTATTATTGGTTTGTTCAATGAGTATCTCATAAATGAGGGGTGGATCTCCTCTTAGTTGAATAATTTTGTTTAGTAACGTTGTAAAGGGAACTGAGGATGAAGGATTTGTATATTTTCAGGTTGCTTTTGTAAGAGGTTTAATTATAGTTGGTGGTATGGATTCAACAGGATTTTGATGTAATTTATACCAGGTTTCACCAAAAAGGTACATTGGTGGAAGGAAAGAATTACACTTTGTCTGGATTCCAGATTTTGTTAATATATGTGTTCGTGAAGAAAGGAAAAAGGATTGATTTCCTCTAAATATTGGTAGTTGTAGATAACATTCTTCAGTTTTGCGATATTTTACTTCAACCGGTATACATTTTACGATATGTACTACTTCTCTTGCAATTACTGACATATATCCTGGACCTTTCATTAAATGATATGCAAATTCGTCTGGTGATTGGGTTGCTAAGGTTAATGTATTTCTAAAAACTTGCTGTTCAAGTATGCATCGTTGAGTAAGAACATCGTGATAAAGTCTATTTACTTCAGTGCGTATATGTCGTTCCACATATATAAATTTAGAGTTAACGTATGTAAAAATGTCCATAATTTGAACTTCTAAATGTTTATTTTCTAAAAATGAATTTCCAGGTCTGGTTTCAAAAATTAATAATTTTGGATGTTCAGTTTGTATTAAAACGTAACTGCAAACTGGTTTTCTTGTTTTTTTAGGCAGTACGAAGGTTATATCTTCAGTGGTTAAAGAATAAAAGGTTTCAGAATTGTCTGTCGTGTTGTCATAAGTTTTATTTGCTGGTCCTTCATAAATAATTTCATATTTGTTAAAATTACATACGTCATTAGGTAATGTATCCCAGAATGTTTGTCCATATTCTACGTCTGTACAGAATGTGTCTGAAAGTGTGCATATTATTTCAGATCCTAATTGAATTTTATATGAATTTAAATGAATAGTAGCGTAATGTTCTTGTAAAGTTATTTTAAATATTGCTTGGACTACGACATTATTCCATGTTCCGTATGGGTCAGAAAATTGTGTACCAGTACAGTCTCCATTAGGTGTTACAGAACCTGCTAAAGTAACGCTATGAAATGAAGTTTCATTTACTTCTAACTGTGACATCTGAAGAGAAGGGGTTACTAAAAATGTTCCTATTGTGTGCATTTGATTACATTGATCTCGTGTAACATCATGTATATATTCACTGTGGCCATTTGCAACTGTGGAACTGTGAGAATGCATGCCACAATGAGAAATGGCGCGTTTAATTTCTATTTTGCATTGTATTACTTTTGTATTTGAAAATCCAGTTAATTGTAAAAGTTGTATATAAGTTCTTTCAACATGGACTTGAGATCGAGGTAGATCACATTCTCCTACCTCTAGTAAAGATAATGTCGTAATATTTGATTGATTTGAACCGCAATCGAATCCTATGATGGACTAGACTGTTATTATATAGTTGAAGTTGCAAGTGAGCAGTGCCAAAAGGAAGCCTCGTAATCCCATCTCTGGAAAAAGGAGGTTCCAATTAGCAGCTTGCTTTGTAATATAAGAATAGAAAAATGTTTTATCGTTACATATGTATATTTTTGGAGTTATTGATTTACTTTTTGTATTTTGCGTTCCTAGTTTATTATATCCAACATTTCGGCTATGACAATGTGATTTGATAGCCGTAAACTGAGAATTAAATTTTTGTATGCGTCCGATCCTCTTGTTTTGATTGTTGAAAAAATGTCTTTTATTATTTCTGGATAATTTAGATTTCTGCTCCATGTGGGAATATTACAGTCGTCTTGGTTAAAAATTCCAGTTTGAATTAAATATGGCCAGAGAGCTACCATGTCGATAAAACAGGGAACTATTTCAATGAGATCATCTATGCGTTTGCGATGAATTTGTTCCATTATATCTGGAATAATGTGTTATGTCTGAAACTTCGTTTTTATTTTTTTTTATATATTTTTTATTTTATATATAAAACATATATTTTCATTACAAAATTTTTTTTTATTTTTTATATTTTTACTATTTATCGACAAAATAAAATTTCTATATCTTTATTTCAACTGATATGTATTTATTTATTTTTTTTATAATTAAAGTAAGGATATTTTGTTTCATTTTTATTAATTTTGTACTTGCACATGTGAGCGTTTTAGTCTATTAATGTGAACTACAATAGGTTTGCCTTTATAGTTTATTTTGACATTCCCTTTTCCTAACACTTCCAATATTTCATAAGGCCCTGTATAATGGCTGTCAAGTTTTTTACTTTTACCTCCTTTTAATAAAAATACGTTATCTCCAATTTTTACTTCTAAAGGATTTATTTTTTTATCATAATATAATTTCGATTTTTCTTTTGCTGAAATAAGATTCTCTCTTGCTTGTGTTCGCATTTCATGTAGTTGTGTTACGAAATTAATTAAATAATCGTCATATGTTTGTAATTTTTCTTTTTGTGATAAAGGTTCACTGGAAGGTTCACGAGCTAGTTTACCAAAAACCAATTCATAGGGTGTGCATGTTGTGCCTTCATGTACACTAGTATTATATGAGAACATTGCTAGTTCAAGCCAATCATCTCATTCTGAATTTTTTGCAACAAATTGTTTGAGATATTCTCCTAAAACATGATGTGGACGTTCTGATGATCCGTTTGATTGAGGGTGAAAAGCTGTGGTACGAAATTGTTTAATACGAAAACGTCTTGCCAATCTTTTTAATAAGTTACTTAAAAAATCTCTGCCTTGGTCGGTAAGTACTCCCTTTGGCGATCCAAATATACAAATAAATTTTTTCACGGAAGCATCTGCTATCGTACTAGCTTGGTGATTAGGAAGAGGTATTGCTAAAGAATATTTGGTAAAATTATCTTGTATGGTTAGAATATATAAGTTACCAGATTTTGTCTCAGGTAGTGGACCAACAATGTCCATTGATATTTTTTCAAAAGCAGTAGTGGGTGTGTCAGTGATTACCATAGGGTTTTTTGTTTTGACTCTGATTAATTTTTTCAGTTGACATTGTAAACAGCCTTGAATATATTTTTGAATGTCTACTTTCATATTTTGCCAACAAAATTTTTGGCGAATGCGGCTATAAGTTTTTGTAACGCCTTTATGGCCACCTAATGCTGAAGAATGAGCTTCTTCAATTAAATTAGTTCGTTGTTCCTTTGTTGGATATTGCGTTATTCCATTGCAAACTATAATTTTTGTAGTTGAATTTGAAAAAATTGAATCGAAAATTCATTTCACTTCTTCCCAAGATACATGATTAATTCTGGAAGTTTTTGAAATACTAATTTATCGTAATTTAAATTTTTGAGATAATTCATGTAATGAGTGAATTGGTAATTTTATATTATTTAAAGTTTCTGATAAATTGTCCTTAGTTTCTTCTTCAATTGGAAGTGCAAAATGGTAGTAGTTTCCTTTTTTAATCTCTTTTGCTATTCCCTTTTGTAAATTTTTAAATTTTGGTAAAGTTTCACGTTTTTCTAAAGTTTTTGATCCGTTGTTGCGAGGAGTTACATTTGTTGTAACAAAATATGCATAATTATCTTTTCGCATAGTTAATTGATCGCGACATTCAACTAATTTTTTTTTGTTATAATTTTTTCTGTTTGAGAGTTTATAGTAGGAGGTTCTGGGGGTGGACGATTATAATTATCATGATCATTATCGTTTTTTCCAGAATTTATTTGAGATCTTCGGTTTAGTTTCAAATTTTCATCAAAATAAGGCTCTTCAAATTCTTCTTCCAATTTTTCTTCTTGGTTTTCTTCAAACTTCTCTTCAAAATTTTCCTCAAGATTGTCTTCAAAATTTTCTTCAAAATTCTGGTCGAAATTCTTTTCAAAATCGTCTTCAAGATCATTTTCAAAATTCTCTTCCCAATTTCCTTCGTAATTTTCTCCATCATTTCCTTCGTGTGAGGTTTTAATGTCGTTGATTTCATCTTCTGAGGTTGAAAAATAATTCTCACTTTCTTCACTTTCAAATTCATTAATATTTTTTGGCTTCTTGGCATTCTTCTTCTTTTTGTTTTTTGCTTGAGTTTGTTTTGAAATAATCTAAATAATCAGGATCAGGGTCGGAATCTGATTCTACTTTTGTTCGGCTTCCCTTTTGCACATTTATTTCTGGTAATTCGTTTTCAAACATTTGTTCTCTTGGTCTACCTCTCTTTCTTTTTGTTTGAGAGGGAATATTTTTCAAATTTGTAAGTAGATTTTTTCTTGGCCTACCTCGTGGTTTTTTCACAAGAGGTTTAGAAGAAAAATTTTCGTCTAATTTTTCTTGAGTTTCATTTCGATTCAAATTTTTTGCTTTTTCTTGCTCTATTCTCTTTTGAGCTCTTGTAGTAATAGTTTTCCATGATAAATTGTCGTATTTTTTGGAAAACATTGAACTTAGTAAAAATATTGTCATAAAAATAAGTCTTGAAGCCATATTTTTGAATAAATTTGTGTATTTTAAAATATTCTTAACAATCTCACCAAATAATTCTTCATTAAGAAATTTCTGGAAATATTCTGGGATTTTTGAGGCAATATTTAATATTTGGGCTTCCAAAATTTCGCTAAAACGATCTACGTCGTCTGGTACGATTTCTGGATTCCAGTTTCTTCGTTTTGAAGGTCTTCCCTCATTTTTGGAGTTTTCTTGTTTTTTTCTTGTAAAAGTTTTCTTGGAAAACATTTTTTCTTGGGAAGTCATAAAAGTATCATTGTCATCAACTTGTAAATATATTGATTTCTCCTTGTTATCATCAATATGGTTTCTTGAGAGAGCGTCTGCATTTACATTCATTTTTCCTGCTTTGTAAATTACATCAAAATCATATTCTGCGAGTTTCAATCTCCAACGTGAAACTCGTGAACAAGGGTCTCTAGAATTTTGAAACCAAACTAGAGGTTTGTGATCAGTCACTAAAGTAAATTTTCTGCCATACAAATAAGGACGAAAATGAGTTCCACAAAATATTATAGCAAGACCTTCTTTCTCATATGTATCATATTTTTTCTTAGTATCACTTAGACTACGTGAAGCATATGCTATTGGCTTATCTTTGCCTATTTTATCTTGTTTATCTTGTGATAAAATACCTCCCATTGCAAATCCTGAGACATCTGTTGTGAGTATAAAAGGCTGAGAAAAATCAGGTCGTTGTAAAAGTGGTTCTTCACATAATTTTGCTTCTAAAATGTCGAAGGCTGCTTGTTGTTTTTCTGTCCAATTAAAAGGTATATCTTTTTTTAGAAGTTGATTTAAAGGACGCGCAATTTTTGAGAATCCATCAATAAATCGTCTATAATATCCTGCTAAGGCTAAAAATTGTGTAATATTTTTCTGTGTTTTTGGGACAGGAAAGTTTTTTACAGCTATTATCTTTTTTGGATCAGGACGTACTCCATTTTTATCAATTATATGACCTAAATATCCTACTTCGGGTCGTAAAAATTCGCATTTGTCTGGTTGTAAGAGAAGATTTGCTTTTCTGAGTCTTTCTGCTAAATTGTTGAATTTAATTTCGTGCTCTTCTAGAGTATTTGCATATATAACTATGTCATCAAGATATACAAAAAGTTCCGTTCCGATTAATCCAGTTAATGTTAAATCCATTAATCTCTGAAATGTGGCTGGTGCAGTTTTTAAACCGAAAGGCATTCTATCGAATTCGTAATGAGCGTGAGGTGTAGAAAATGCGGTTTTATTCGAGTCTTTTGGATCCATTTTTATATGGTGAAAACTAGTAGCTAAATCAAACACTGAAAAATATTTTGCTGATCGTAGAGAATCAAGTACATCGTTTATATTAGGTAAGGGATACGAATCGCCAATTGTTTTTTCATTTAATTTACGAAAATCAAGAACCATTCTCCATTTTATTTTTCCTTGAGAATCAGGTTTTTTAGGAACTTTCCACACTGGAGTGTTATATGGTGATTGTGAGGGCTTTATTATTTTATTTTGTAATAATTCATCGACTTGTCTTGTTATTTCTTCCTTGTGAACTGGGGGAAATCTATATTGTCTTGAAAAAATTGGAGCGTCATCTACAGTAGGGATTGAATGTTGTAATACATTATTAATTTCAAGTGGTTCTCCTGGGATTCAAAATCTGTCTGCATTATTATTAATTAATTTTTCTACCTGTTCATATTCATCTTGATTTAAATGGTCTAATCGAAGAAGTTTTTTAATACATTCTACTCTGTCTTCGTCTGTTACATTAGAAAATTTGCATGAGTTAATTAGAGAATTGTCAGTTTTTAAAAAGTTATTTAATATTTTACTTGATAAATCTTCGTTATTTGTTTGTTTGAAATTAATTAAATTTTCAATTTGTTTATAACATTCTTGTTCTTCAAAGTCTTCTAAATTAACTAATGGGGCGGATAATATAATTGGGATTTCATTTGTGTTTGCAAATTTTAAATAAGCTTTTCCTCTGTGATTTTTTACAACTGCGTCACCTACGTAGACGCCATCTTGGATATGTAATCGAGGTACATACCCTTCACTCTTTTCCGTATTTTTTATATTAACATAAAATGTTGTGACTGTTCGAGCTGGAATAGTAAATGTATTGGTAGATTTAAAAGGGTAACAGTGGTTCTCAATTTCTAAGAATTTTGAAGTATAGTTTATATTCACACTATTATTTTGAAAAAATTCTGATCCTAATACTCCATCTTCTTCTACTGGGACTTCATTCGGAATAATGTTAAATATCGTTGGCTAACGAAAAATGTTTATTTTTACTTGTCCTAATGTGTACAGTGGTAAATCATTAATTCCTGTAAGTTTTAATACGTTTTGGCTATTTATAGGTACTTCAGGGTTGAGAACCTTTTGTTTAATTAAATTTCGAGCAGCACCAGTATCAATCATCATGTGTGTTGGATTTTTTAAACCTTCCGTTGATATTATAATTGATGGAATTGAAGTGGACTTTGAAATATTTATTGTTGTTGTTGTATGATCGTTAGAAGTGGTTGCCAGTGGTTCTCGATTTATGCTTTCCTCAGTGCACCCGTGCTGGGGAGAGCTTTGGAGTTTTCCTGATGAGCTGTTTGTGATTGGCTATTTGCTCGTAACTTGCAGTCAGGTACTAAATGACCGGGTTTTTTACAGTAATTGCAAATTATTTCAGTATAATTTAAATTTTGTTGAGAATTATTATTCTGTAAAAATATATTTTCATATGATTTATTTCTATTTTGGAACTGTCCTGAGTTAAAGTTTGTATACTGTCCTGGATTCCATTGTCTATTATTATTATTAACACTGTTATTATTGTAAAAATTTCTAGGAAAATTATTATTATTGTTGTATCTTTGTTGTAAAAAATTATTATTATTGCTTCTATAATTATTATTTCTATTTTGCAAATTATTATTGTTATTGTTATTAAAATTATGATTTTTATTTCTTAAAAAATTGTTATTCGGAAAATTATTGTAATTGTTCCTTGCAAAATTATTATTATTATTACTTCTTTGACCATTGAAATTACTATATCCTTGTTGGTTAGGACGCAAAAAATTTTTTTGTTTATTATTAAGAACTGCATATTGAGCTTTACTTAAATGAAAACATTTTTCAGTTGTGTGACCTGGTTTTTTACAAATTAAACAAACAGTTTTGTTTTCAAGTGCTACGTTAAATCGGGTTGTTTTATTATTTTTATTATTAGATGATTCGTCACTTTTTGAATAATCCATATTTTTATTTCTTCGTAGTGCGGAATTTGCAGCTAATCTTCGTTTTATATCAATACTGTCGCTAATAACTTCTTTAAAAGTATCCTTTTCTTCAACACGAATTTCTAACTCAGGACGCAAACTGCGTATAAAACATTGAATTACGTCCTTTTCAAGGTTTACTTTAAAATTATTATCTACCTGACCATTATTATTGAGCCTGTGAGCATCTTCGATTTTGTCGGCCATTTTTTTTTTATCCTAGCAGCATAGGAAAGTACATTTTCTCTTTCCCACATGAATGTATTACCTAATTCTCCCTGTAGCTGGTACACGCTTTTCGCAGGAGCATATACTCTTTTCAATTTTTCTATCAATTCTTCTATTTTTGTATAAGTAGAACCAAAAATGCATTTTCTAGCTTCTCCAGTTAATTTACCTCTTAATAACCTTGCGAGGTTTTCTTGAGCTGCAGGTGTCGGTAGCATTGCCTTTGCCTCTATGCAACCCTCAATAAAATGTGACAATGGGAGCTTACTTCCGTCGAACAATGGAACCACCTCTAACGCGTCGCGTAAGGATACCTGCTGGCTGTTGGGTATGGCCACGGCCATCTCTTCGTTATTTACTCTTACGGGATTATCCTGATTTATGACTTCTGTGTCGCTTTTGTCGTCGTCGCTATCGTTGTTACTAATTATAGATTCGCGTGCCAATGAGGTTTCCAATCTTTCTTTCAAAGTTTTATTATCTACTGTTATTACTGTTGAGCTTAGCAAATTGAATTCGTCAAAATAAGATAATTCGTTCGTTAGAGTTTGATCTTGATTACTAGATCCTGTTACAATGCTTAAATCTGGACAGAAACTTGAATGAAACCCGCTAGTTTTTTCTGAATTTTCACGTGATATATTTTGATTATTAATTAGTCTTTCTAAACATGAATCATCTAACTTAAGAGTGTTATTTAATTCTTGTTCTGTAGGGATTGGATCAGGGATATTTTGGCATTTATTATCAGTTGAATATTCTCTATTTCTAATTGGTTTTATTTTTAAATTACCCTCTTGATGCAAATCTACTATTTTTGCAAGCTGACTATCTTGTTTAGCTTGACTACGTGTTATAACTTTCGGGGTAGATTCTAAAGGGATATTTGGTTTTGACATTGAGTCATTATAAATTTACAATATTTTGTATTGAGCGTTGTCTTAGATTGTTTATTGTTATTTTAAATTATAAATTGTTTATAACAATAAAAAAACTATATATAAAATTTGTTTTTTAAGAAAAATGAAATGAGATTAGTAAAATTTATTTTTAATTTGTTTATTTATTTTTAATAGCAATATAATTTGAAATCAAATTTGTATTTCATCATTTGGAAATAAAATAATGAGATAAAAATATAATTATTTCAAATATTTAAATTAAATAAATAATCGCTCAATTGACTGTAAATTTATAATTTTTAACAATAAATTTCTTAAAATAATAAAATATTTTTCTTTACCAACTGCATGTGCCTTTTCTGTAAATTAAAATATCTTATTTTATTTATTTATAAATTGTTTATAACAATTAAACAAATTTGTTTATAACAATGATCATTCGAAATATTCAGAAAGTATTTTCATTATATTGGACAAGTTAACTTGAATGCAAATCTTTAAAATTTTTTTTTTTTTTTTGCAAAAAAATATTCTGTTTTTTATGTTCGTTTTAACTTAAATCAAAACTTAATTAACATATTAGAATAATTTTGCTAATAAGATAAGTTGCTCAATCACTTAGGTTAGCCTCAAGGTCAGATCCCTGCGTGATTTTTTCAAACTTATTTTATTTTATACAATTTATGTAAATTATAAAATTTCAAATAAATGATTTGATTATTAAATCATTAAGGTTAGCCTCAAGGTAAAATCCCTTTGTGATCTAACAAATCTATTTTATTGAAATTTTATGTTTTCAAGTTGAAATAATATTTCATAATCATTTATTTATTCACTATTAACAATCAATGTGTTAAATTTCAATTGACTTGTGTTTCCCGGCCGATGCACCAGAAAAAAGGAAGTATGTTACGTCACAAGTACGTAAATACTTACTTTGATCGAAGATTCCTCGTTTTAAGTTAGGATCGAATGGTCCTCGCTTAGGGATGAGGATATGTCAATAAAAAGAACACAACGATTAGTAAAGTAATACAAATTGAATTTATTTGAATCAACACAGATACAAACAAGGTTAAAATTTTACAAAGGTTCAAACAGTGGCACAGGGAATAGGTAAAGAGTAGAGAGAATTTTCGGTACCTTTGTTGAGTCGTGAATAGTCCCTTTTTTATGAATGATCCTCACAGGTGTGAGGGAGAGAGAATGATTCTTCCACTGGTGCGACAAAGACATCAATAGGTATCCCACTGGTATGAGGAAGACAGAAACAAATATCCCACTGGTGTGAGGACAAGAATAGTTATCTCACTCTACACTGACTCTAAGATCCTTTTAAAGATTGAAAGTACAATCGGAGAATTTACGACACGTTTCTTCGGAAAACTGAACTAAACACGTATCTCACGCTGTGAATCCTTTTAAGATTTTAGAAATTTGCCGCAATTAATTTTGCTCACAAGACTAGTTTTCCCTTGGCGGCGTGTCCTTTTTATATTATATTTTTTGGTGACGTCACGCGTTGCGCAGTCTCCCGCTGCATGTGACGTAGTTATACCTCTCTTTTCAATAGGTGGTTTTCTCTCTCTTTTAGTAATTTCCCCAGATTTTTCTCTAGACCTAGCCTGTGCCTATAGTACATTCGAATGCGTCGCGGGACGTGACACTATTGTTAATAATAACAACTCTCAACTCAACACACTGACACATAAGATTCTAGTGGACTTCGAAAAAGCTATTGAAACCATGGAACTAAAATTTCCATACTTTCTACCTACGAGTTGAAACTACAGACGACAATATAAGCCAGGCAGCTAGGTCTAAACGGAATTCTAAGGGAGCATAAGATCGAGCAGCATCATTAGAACCGGTTTTTCGTCGCCTTACCGTAATAAATCTCAGTGGTCATAATTTCCACGTGTTCGGGAAAACTAATCTATTAACGACGGAGTGAATTTTTATAACATTGGATTTAGTGCCATTGTCACCGAGGTATCAAAACTAGGATACCTATCAAACAAAGGATTAACCTGCCACTGTTGGTCAACAAGAGTAATTAGGGGAGGTACCCGATTACCAGAGAATCAACAGAACCTGAAGGATTGTTAAATGTTTTTCTTTAAGGTTGGACCAATCAGACTCGACCAACCAAAGGAAAACAGCCTGTAACCAACAATTGAAAGTCGCTTGGGTCAAAATAAAAGTTGTATTTTTTATAATAAATTATTATTAACATCAATTGTAATTTGATTCATTTGGCTTGTCCTCTACCCGGTTAATTGTTAATTTTAACAATAAACAGAGGAACATAGTTAGGGTAATTGGCTCTAGACTTTAGGCCCCGGGGGGATAACTGCTAACTCGAATTCTTTCTTTTTTATAAATTATGTATTCTTCTTTCTATTTTTCATCTTTCTCTATCCAATTATGTATGATTACCATTTTAATTATTGAGCGGGAATTATGGTCGACCAAAAATTTCTTTTTGTTTCAAAATCATTAATTATTATATTCTATTTTGTATAATATATTGTATTTATTCTTCAAAAGAAAGGAAAATTTTTATATTAAATTACTAAACTAACTTTGCATTCCATTTTCGAGTGTTCTCTTTTTTATTTAAAATGAATCCTTTGGACCTTTTTAGTAGTTCTTATACCTTTAAACGCACTTATTCAAGCCCTACAACTAGCTAAAAAAATCTTCCAACAGACATGAGCCAATTGGATAAATTTTTGAAAAAAAGAAATAATAAATTAAACTCTAAAAAAGTAATTGTTGGAGCAAAACCAGCTTTTAACAAAAAAACTTTAAATTTTCTTTCATATGATATAAATTTCCGCATATTTTTAAGTTACGCTTTGAATTTTGAAAAAAAAATCTAAACTTAGATTTTAAGATATTTTTACAAACTTCACAACTTTTCTAAATTTTCTCAACCAAATAAGAAATAAATGTTGACAAATTTTACAAACATTTTACGAATTTTAAAAACCTTTAAAAATTTCTAACTCAAACAAAATTTCACAAAATTTTCAAAATTTTTCAAATTAAACAAATTTTAACTAAACTTTACAAAAAAGTTTAACAAATTGTAACGTCCTGCGTCCGTATATTAATTTTTATTATTTTATTATTTTCTGTAAGCCATAACTTGGCAATACTTTACTTTATGTTCCCTTCGAAATTTTAATCTTAAGGATGTAAATATTTTAACTCAATATCTTTTTCAAATACAATATAAATTCAAAAACCTTTTAAGAAAATGTGCAGCTGCGTCACTATAAAGATTTGAATCTTTCTTAGCAATCGGTAAAAGTAATAAAACTTGCACTTTGAAACTTTGACAAAAATATACAGCCCACAATCGTATTCCTTTTTAGATATTTCTACTTACTATCCTCTTGTAAATAAATGCATAAAACTGCAAAGAGCTATAGCAGTATATAGCTTAGCGATTAGCCATTTCCGGAAAAATCGTAAATAGCTTAGGCTAATGGTCAAAAGGGCCCGCGCTTGTACCACGCCCAAGTTAAAACAAACAAAGTATATTGTATTCACTCTGCTTAGAAAATAGAATAGGCTATATATTGTGACGTCCTAAGTTTTAAATTAATATAAATATTTCCTACCTAAAGTCTAGAGCCAATTACCCTAACTATGTTCCTCTGTTTATTGTTAAAATTAACAATTAACCGAGTAGAGGACAAGCCAAATGAATCAAATTACAATTATTGTTTATAACAATTTATTATAAAAATACAATTTTTTTTTACCCCAAGCGACTTTTTAGTTGTTGGTTGCAAGCTGTTTTCCTTTGGTAAGTCAAGTCTGATTGGTCCAACCCGGTTGTTTTTGATGAGGTGGCCTCTTGAAAGCGATAATCCCTTAACTTCTGTGTATCCTCTGCTAATCGGGTACCTCCCCTAATTATCCTTGTTGACCAACAGTGGCAGGTCAATCCTTTGTTTAACAGGTATCCTTATTTTGATGCCTCGATTACAATGACACTAAATCCAGTTTTATTGAAATTCACTCCGTTGTTATTATATTGGTTTTCCCGAACACGTGGAAATTACGGCCACTTAGATTTATTGCGGTACGGCGACGAAAACCGGTTCTAGCGATGCTGCTTGATTGTACGCTCCCTTAGACTCCCTTAGACTCGCTAAGACTCAAACTCCGACGCGCTTAGACTGGTGTTTAGGCCTTGAAGCCTGGTTTATATTGTCGTCTGTAGTTTCAACTCGTAGGTAGAAAGTATGGGAATTTGAGTTCCATGGTTTCAATAGCTTTTTCGAAGTCCATTAGAATCTTAGGTGTCAGTGCGGTGAGTTGAGACTATGGGCCAGTTTGCTGGTGTGCTGCGTTGGTGAGCTTAGGGACTCACACCGATTTTCCAAGTCCGTGTGGGTCATGCTTTTGTGGTGTGGGAGTACTCACATCTTCTCAAGGGCTGTGTAAACCCGTACCATCAGGTTTTTAGGTAGATTTAGTCGCAAGGGTCAATGACATTATTTGTATACATAGGTAAGTAATAGAGTAACTATAATACATTTCTTGTACATAAATGGTGATTATGATTTGTTTATAATTCTATTAATCTTTATATTTAAACATTGCTTTTGTTTATAAAATAACATAATAGTAATTGTTATTAAAAGAACGTATTTTATAATTAATTGCTGATTGTTGATTAACATCAAATAAGAATACTAACAATAATGATAATTATTATAAACATTATTATTATAAAATTTGAAGTAACATTATTATAATATTTGTTGCAAATTTTAATAACAATATGAAATAATTATAATGAAAGTGACTGATAATTATTGCAAATCAAGAAATTGAAGTAACATTGTTATTATTTAATATTTGTTGCATTTTGACCATTATTGTTAATAACAATATTAAATATTAATAATAATAGAGATTAATAATAACTTTAAATATAAAGGTTGAAGTAATACTGTTGTTGTATAACATTTGTTGCATTTTGTTAATTGTAATTATTAACAATAGTAATAATGATAGTTAATAATAATAAAAGGTAATATTTGTTGTAATTAGTATTTTACCAATAAAATCAATTGTTTATTGATATTTTAGTTAATAGTAATAGTGAAATTATTTATAAAAACAATTACATGTATCTAGCAACAATATTTATAGCAACAATAAAACGTGTTATATGATATAATAGCATAATAGTTTTATATGATTATAATATATAATATAACTGTCATGGATACGTGACACCTCCCCCCCTAAATTCGATCGTGGAGGTGATAGAATAGAACTGTAACGATCGAATCCTCGGTAGAGGAAAAATTAAAATGAGTTCATTAGTTTCCTGAAAAAATATAGGATAAGAGGTGTCTCGCATATGATTCCTATCGAAATATTATTTGTGAAAAGTTCATATGTATGCGGTCGTAATTTATATTTAACAATGGATATATATAATATTTTAATTAAGTCGCAGGTTTTTATTTCTCGTGGGTTCTTTACATGTATAAATCAAGTGACCTCTTTGATAGCACTTTTCGCAAGCCCCAGTCTATTTATATAAGATTTTACGACCTCCAAGACTTTTTGGGATCGCTTCTAATCCGTTTTTGTTCACTAAAAACATAGTTTTTATTTAATAATTCTAATAGTTTACGTGCTGCGTCATGCTTGGCTTCTTTTTTATTAGTAGATCGTTCGCTAGTGCATGTGTAGTTTATACAATCTTTAGTTACCGTACAATTAGCAACGAATGTAGGTAAATTATTGAAATATGTAGACGTAATTTCGTAGTTTGGACCTATGAAATCATATTCTATGCTTAAGTCGTTAATTAGTTGCATAGGGCATTGATTTAATTGATGAAATTAAGCTTTCATTATCCTGATTCAATTATGAAAACGAGAAAATCAACTATGTAAAAGAAATGATTGGCTCAAATATGTTTGAAATTGAATTCATTCAAGTAAAGCTGGCAGGTGATATTCGATTTTATCATTTTTATAGTTCTTTGAAAGTATTGAGTATTTCAGATCCGGAAATTTAAAACTTCTAATACAATTAACATAAGAGAGAATATGCCATCTGCCAGTAGTAAAAGTCAAAGTCTCTAAAGTTTTGAAGTAAATGTTAGGATTTTTAGATAAAGAATTTTGAATGAATTGATTGGCTTCATTAATTTGAATAAGAAATAGACCAATGATGATGAGTAAATAAATCCTCGACATGATGCTTCTCGAGTTCCTAAAAGAAGTATATTATTTTTTATCAATGACTAGTGCTTCGCTTCATGCAAAATGTTTAAGGGTTGGCTAAAACAGACAAGAGATAGATTAGTGGTTATACAGATTCAGAATATGCTAAAAGATTGTGCGTAAGAGATTTATGTCCATGATCATCTCGGTTAAAGATTTTATTTCTTATTAAAAATGGCCAAATTGTCACTATATTTATGTTGTTGACAAGAATATCGCAAAATTTATTAATTCTTTTTCGGTGGATGGGATTCATTGAGTAACGATATCTGAAAGTAGTTTTCAATTTAGTCTTCTTTATTTAATCGAGCACGTTTTAATCGATTAATATGTACTACTTTTGGCTTATTTTTAATTTGAATTTTAATATTGCCTTTTCCTAAAACTTCTAAAATTCTATAAGGACCAGAATATTGATTTTCGAGTTTTTTAGGTTTCGGACCACTTAGTAAAAATACTTCTTCATCAACGTTGAAATTTTGTGGGCTTATATTTCTATTGTAGTACATTTTTGATTTTTCTTTTGCTGCAATAAGATTATCTCTAGCAATTGTTCTTATTTCATGAAGTCGGGTTACTAATTTAATCAAGTAATCATCATATGTTTCTAGTTTTTCATGTTCTGGAAGGGGTTCGCTTGAAGGTTGTCTGGCTAATTTACCAAAAACTAATTCGTATGGACTGCAACGAGTTCCTTCATGAATGCTTGTGTTGTAAGAAAATGTAGCTAGTTCTATCCAGTCATCCCATTCAGAATTTTTACTAACAAATTGTTTTAAATATTCAGCAAGTAAATGATGAGATCTTTCCAAAGATCCATTTGATTGTGGATGAAAAGCTGTTGTTTTGAATTGACGAATTCTAAATATTTTGGCTAATCTTCGGATAAGATTACTTAAGAAATTTTTTCCTTGATCAGTAAGAACTGCTCTAGGTGATCCAAAAATACATATAAATTTCTTTACAAGAGCATCTGCTATAGTACTTGCGAGAGAATTAGGAAGTGGTATTGCTAATGAGTACTTAGTGAAGTTATCTTGAATTGTTAATATATACTCATTTAATTTTTGTGTCACAGGCAATGGACCTACAATGTCCATAGAAACGTTTTCGAAGGCAGTTCCAGGAGTATCAGTTATTATCATAGGTTCTTTTGTTTTGACGCGTACAAGTTTCTTTAATTGACATTTTAAACAAGTTTGAATATATTTTTGAATATCTAGTTTCATATTTTGCCAATAATAATTTTGACGTATTCTATTGAAAGTTTTAGTAACTCCTTTATGTCCACCTAAGGCCGATGAGTGAGCTTCTTCGATTAATCGAGATTGTTGTTCTTTAGTTGCATATTGTGTGATTCCATTACATATTATGACTTTTATTGGTGAGTCAGAAAAAGCTAATTTTATGGTACTTAAAATTTCTTCCCATAAAATATTATTAATTTCAGATGTTTTTGCTATACTACTTGTGCGTAATTTAAGGCTTTTTGCTTTTGAATGGAGTGAATAAATTGATAATTTAATATTCTTTAATGTATCACTTAAATTTTCTTTTAATTCAGAATCTATTCGTAGTGCTAAGTGGTACTGTAATCCTCTACGAAATTCTTGTGCATGACCTACGCAAAGATTTTTAAATTGGGGTAACTCATTACGTTTTAGTAGAATTTTAGAACCATTATCTCGTGGTTCGTTTTTAGTTGAAATAAAATAAGCATAATTGTCCTTACGCATTGTAAGTTGATCTCGACATTCGATTATATTGCGATTTGTCGTTAATTTTATGGCCGGCAGGTCTTTTTCAGCGGGGGGTGGTTCTGGTGGAGGTCGATTTTCTAAGTCTTCAGATGCTATATTTTCGTTTTGTGAATATAAATCATCATTAAAGTTTTCGTGAATTCTTTCTTCAGTATTTTCTAAATGTTGATTCTTATATTGTAGAGAATTGTCTTCTGTTAAAATATCGGATTCATCAGAAAAAAAATCTAAATCTGTGTTTTCTTTGATCAAAGGATCTTTATTAAATTCATAATCTGAATCAATTTCATTTCCATCTTCTTCAAGATCATAATTTTCTTTTTCTTTCTGTTTCTTTTTCTGAGGTTTGTTCTTATTTTTTATTACAATTTTTGGTATATCCTTTCTTGGTCTGCCTCTTTTTCTTCCAGATATAGGCACTGATATAGTTTTATTTTTGATAATTTTTTGTTTTGCTTTTCTTTCAGGAGGTTCGTCGTCGCTTTCTTCGTCTTTTTCTTCATCTTTTTCTTCATTTGAGTCTGAAAAATCTTTATATGTTGGCTGGTTATATATTTTCACATTTTGTTTCCTTGCTTGATTTCGAGTCAATATTGTATTTATTTTTGACTCGAGTTTTGCATATTGTTTTTGCTTCAATTTTGATAATATATATGTGATTACCAAATTTTTGGTTTCGTCATCAGAACTTGAATTTTGATTGGAGGATTGTTTTTCCTCGAATTTTGAAGAATTTGTGGCTACCGGAGGTTCGGGCTCGCCATCAGAATCGTTAATATATGTTCTGTTCCTTGTAATCCCGTTAATACTATATCCATAAGTCTTTGGAATGTGGCTGGCGCATTTTTTAATCCAAAGGGCATTCTATCAAATTCGTAGTGTCCAAATGGAGTTGAAAAAGCTGTTTTATGTGAATCTTTAGGATCCATGGGGATATGATGGAATCCAGTGGCTAAATCAAAGACTGAAAAATATCGTGCGTTTCCTAATTGATCTAAAATGTCTATTATGTTTGGTAATGGATAGGAGTCTCCGATCGTTTTGTCATTTAATTTCCTGAAATCTAAAACCATTCTCCACTTTCTTTGACCATGTGAATCTAGTTTTTTAGGTACAATAAATACTGGTGTATTATACGGTGATTGAGAAGGCTTAATTATTTTATTTTTTAAAAGTTCATTAACTTGTTTAGTGATTTCTTCTTTGTGTGCTGGTGGAAATCTATATTGTTTTGAGAAAATTGGTTGTTCGTCTACTGTAGGAATTGAATGCATAGCAGCATTAGTTGGTTCTAAAGGTTCATCTGGTATTTGGAATCTATCTGAATGTTTAACAATTAATTTTGTTACATGATCGAACTCTTCTTGATTCAAGTGATCTAAACGAAGTAATTCTTTGATTATTTTAATTCTATTTTCTCCTGTGATTTTATAAAATTGAGATATTATTTGTTCTGTGTCACTAGAATTTATAAATTTGTCTATTAATTCTTCAGGGGATTTGTTATGATTCTTGTTCGTAAAAGTGTTAATTTGATTTGTAGTTGATTTAACTAAAGTACTACTCATTGTGATTTCTTCAAAATCTTCTAGCATAACTATAGGAGTTTCTATTTCTATAGGTATAGAAAGTATGTTTGCTACTTTTATATAGGCTTTTCCACCATGATTTTTGACAATAGCATTTCCTGCATATATTCCTTTTTTCAAATTAAGTAAAGGTATAAATCCTTCTTTTTGATTTGTATTTGAAATTCGGATACAAAGAGTTGAAATTGATCTTGCTGGCAAAATTATGGTCTCCGGATTTCGAAATGGATATTTATTATTTTGTATCTCTAAACATTTTGATATATAATTTATATTGACGTCATTATCAGTGAAAAATTTGGACCCTAGTACTCCATCTTCTTCTACTGGTACACTATTTGGAATTAAGTTAAAAATTGTGGGATATCCAAAAATATTGAGAGTTATCTGGCCCAATGTATAAACTGGTACACTATTTATACCTGTAAGGCGTACAATTTCATCTTGATTTATTTCCACGTTGTGATCAATTATATTTAGTTTTATTAAATTTCGTCCTGCTCCTGTGTCTATCATCATACGTGCTGGGCTTTTTAGACCATCAGCAGATACCATAATAGAAGGAATTGGGTTGTCTGAGTGTACATTTATTTTTTTATTTATAATATTCTGATTTGAAGTGGGTGCTGTAAAATGTTTTAAATGTCCTCCCTCACTACACCCTGAGCGGGGAGGGGTCTGGAGTTTCCCTGGTTCTGTTTTTCAGCTCTTTTAGGTTGTTGTTGCTGTTTAAGCGATTCTTTGTATGCTCGACGCCGACATTCGTCAATTGTATGACCTATTTTTTTACATTAATTACAATTTTTATTATTATTTATTTTTGAATAATTCGCTGAAGCATTTTGAAATTCTCTATTTCTATTAAAATTGCTAGTTGTTTGCTGTCGCCATGAACTTTGGTTTGGTAAAGACGACTGAGGTCGCCATTGACCTGGATTCTCCTGACGGAGGATCCATTGACTCACGTTCGGTTGTGGACCTCTGTTAAAAGGTTGCCGTTGGTTATTTCTGTTGTAAAAATTTTCATTATATGGAGGATTTTTTATAGGCTGTAATTTTCTTCTATAATTGTTTGAATATCCTTGTCTGTTTGAGGTTATTTTGTTCCATTGTCTACAGGTGGGAGCTGTATGTCCTCTTCTTCCACAAATTTGACAAAAAATTTCTTCCTGAGTTATATTTATCCTATTTCTGTCTCGTTTTTCTGATGGTCCTATTAAATTATCTTCTTTTTTCCTATATGGTGTACGTGCGGATCGTAGTGCTGCAGTTGCTGTAAGTTTTCTTTCCATTTCTATGGCATTATTCACTGTGTCCTTAAAGTTATGAATGCTTTGTAATCTAGATTCAATTTCGGTTTTTAATCCTCTTAAAAAACAATCCCGAATATCGCTGTCAAGGGCTGCTTGAAAATTTGCGTCTATTCTATCATTATTATTTGCTTTATGGGCATCTAATTTTTTTTCTCCGAGTTCCCTAACACGCGTTGCGTAGGAAATTACTTTCTCACTATCCCATTGATAAATATTACCCAATTCAACTTGTAATTGATATACTGATTTATTTAAGGAATAAACGCGTTTAAGACTATCTATAATATCTTCTACACTTTTGTATTGTCCTCCACCGACACATTTTCTTGCTTCTCCTTTGACCTTTGTTTTGATTAATTTAGTTAAGTTTGATTCTGCCCTTGCAGGAAGCATATCTTTTGCTTCTCTAAATCCTTCTATGAATTGATCCAGAGATATATTATCTCCTGTAAATATTGGTACAACTTCTAGTGCATCTCGCAGTGATACTACTTGATTATGAGCAACAGTTATAATTTGTTTTTAATTAGAGGTTCTAATAATTGTGGATCGTTAGAAATTGATTTTTCGGGATCTTCTGCTAATTTGTCTGGAAATTTGTAATTTAATTCACGGTCTGAATCTTCTGAGGATTCAGATAAATGTAATTGTTCTTTATAATTTGAGGTGTTTGTTGGGATCAAAGTTCGGTTAAATTTATCGACTATAGTAGAATTTCCGGTTAAATTTGATGTATCAAAAATACTTTTATCGAATAATATTGAATCTGTTAAAGTTGATCGGTCGTTTGGAGGTATACTAGAACTAATTATTATACTAAAGGGTTTCCCAATAGGGGTGATATGATTTTGAATGTCCCTATCGGGCTCATTTGAACTGAAATTTTTGACGTCTGCTGTCAGTTGTCATCAGTAAGGTTTGCCATTTAATCATGAGTAGTTTCACGCTTCCACAACGTTTGGAAATTGTCCAATTATTTTATCAAAATTCGAGAAGTTTTGTCGGTGTTCAAAGAGCATATCGTGCAAAATATGGTCGTCATTCTGCTCCATCCGCGCTCTCAATTCGTCGAATAATCGATAAGTTGGAGAGTGAATTTACTCTATTGGATACTAAGCCTAAAAATCGTATGCGTACCGCACGTTCTACACAGAATATAGCCGCCGTACAGGCCAGTATCGAGGAAAACCGTGAATTGTCCGTGCCACGCCGATCTCAGGAATTGGGCCTGTCCAGGATGACTACCTGGCGTATTTTGCGATTGGATCTTGGCCTGCATCCCTATAAGATGATTCTGGCCCAAGAACTGAAGCCTAATGACCATCGTTTGCGTCGGGAGTTCGCGGATTGGGCTCTGGAATCAATTGAAAATGATCCCAATTTTCATCAAAAAATCATCTTTTCTGATGAGGCGCATTTTTGGCTCAAGTCTCGGGGGACATTTGGCCGATATATTGTTTAAATCATAAATGGCATAGAATATACAATATAATAAAAAAGATTTCGATCAATTCCGAATGAATATTCAGTGTTTTTTTTCAATTTCAAAACATATCACCCTTATTGGGAAACCCTTTAGTATCTTGATTAGGATTTTCTGATAACTCTAATGTTTGGGACGTAGAGGTACTAGTATTTGAAGGAGTATTGGGAGTTTTCGAATCTTGGTTTTCAGCTGTTTTTTTCTTAATTTCAAAAGCTTTTTTCCTATTGTCTTCTATAATTTCAGCAAGTTTTGGATTGTTTTTAGCCTGACTACGAGTAATACTTTTTGTTGTTAAATTATCTTTCTTATTTTCCACAGACATTTGGATTCAAGATCATGACGATGAAAAATATAATTTTTTGAATTTAATCGATTTAGGTTTAACGATTTTTCATTTAAAAAACAAATTCTTAGATAAAAAGTATATAATTTTTTGTATATTTGACGAATTTTAATTTAATAATTTAATAAAGAAGAATAAACATTTGAAGAAGAAACAACAGAAATTTAATTTTTATGAATTTTATAAAATTTGTGTAAAATTGTATAAAAATTTATGATATATGTATCCAGAGCATCAAATTTGTGCAAAAGAATGTTTTAACCTGCCTTAAACAATCCAAATCTTATATTTTATACGGTGAAAAATTGTTTATATTTTATTATTATTATATTTTATATCATAATAAAAATATGTTAGCTGCGCAATATTTTGAAATTATAAAATATGAAACTTGTTTTTTAAAATTTTTCGAAAATGAAGAAAAAGCAATTAAAATATAATTTTAGGCACAATTTAAATAAAACAGAATAGCTTATAATTCTCAAATGCGGAGGCAAAATATTTCTCAATATTGAATTAAATCTCGTACGCACGGTTTTTGTATTAAAACAAATATTTTATAGAGGCACCTATTAAAATTATATTCAGATAGTAAAAACTTGAATACAGGAAATTTGAATTTGAATTTTTATTATTAGACTATATAATAATTTTTGATAATATTTTTATGTATAATTTATTTATTTAAAGTTGTAAAATAAAATATATTTGATTTTCTTGTATTCAATTTTTTAAGAAAATTAAAACTGCTACCAACTTGTCGACTAGTTCAATGGTTATTGAGAAAAAATAATTTTAATTATCAGAAAAATTTAACTCAAACTGAAATTATTTTAAAGAAATTTCAGGAGATTTTTGTAAAAAATGTGAAAACTATTCAAGAAAAAATTTGCATAAAATTCATAAGGCTTGATGTTTGCCAACGGCCGATGCACCAGAATAATTAGCTCTGTGACGTCCTAAGTTTTAAATTAATATAAATATTTCCTACCTAAAGTCTAGAGCCAATTACCCTAACTATGTTCCTCTGTTTATTGTTAAAATTAACAATTAACCGGGTAGAGGACAAGCCAAATGAATCAAATTACAATTATTGTTAATAATAATTTATTATAAAAATACAAATTTTATTTTACCCCAAGCGACTTTTTAGTTGTTGGTTGCAAGCTGTTTTCCTTTGGTTGGTCGAGTCTGATTGGTCCAACCCGGTTGTTTTTGATGAGGTGGCCTCTTGAAAGCGATAATCCCTTAACTTCTGTGTATCCTCTGCTAATCGGGTACCTCCCCTAATTATCCTTGTTGACCAACAGTGGCAGGTCAATCCTTTGTTTAACAGGTATCCTTATTTTGATGCCTCGATTACAATGACACTAAATCCAGTTTTATTGAAATTCACTCCGTGGTTATTATATTGGTTTTCCCGAACACGTGGAAATTACGGCCACTTAGATTTATTGCGGTACGGCGACGAAAACCGGTTCTAGCGATGCTGCTTGATTGTACGCTCCCTTAGACTCCCTTTAGACTCGCTTAGACTCAGACTCCGACGCGCTTAGACTGGTGTTTAGGCCTTGAAGCCTGGTTTATATTGTCGTCTGTAGTTTCAACTCGTAGGTAGAAAGTATGGGAATTTGAGTTCCATGGTTTCAACAGCTTTTTCGAAGTCCATTAGAATCTTAGGTGTCAGTGCGGTGAGTTGAGACTATGGGCCAGTTTGCTGGTGTGCTGCGTTGGTGAGCTTAGGGACTCACACCGATTTTCCAAGTCCGTGTGGGTCATGCTTTTGTGGTGTGGGAGTACTCACATCTTCTCAAGGGCTGTGTAAACCCGTACCATCAGGTTTTTAGGTAGATTTAGTCGCAAGGGTCAATGACATTATTTGTATACATAGGTAAGTAATAGAGTAACTATAATACATTTCTTGTACATAAATGGTGATTATGATTTGTTTATAATTCTATTAATCTTTATATTTAAACATTGCTTTTGTTTATAAAATAACATAATAGTAATAGTTATTAAAAGAACGTATTTTATAATTAATTGCTGATTGTTGATTAACATCAAATAAGAATACTAACAATAATGATAATTATTATAAACATTATTATTATAAAATTTGAAGTAACATTATTATAATATTTGTTGCAAATTTTAATAACAATATGAAATAATTATAATGAAAGTGACTGATAATTATTGCAAATCAAGAAATTGAAGTAAAATTGTTATTATTTAATATTTGTTGCATTTTGACAATTATTGTTACTAACAATATTAAATATTAATAATAATAGAGATTAATAATAACTTTAAATATAAAGGTTGAAGTAATACTGTTGTTGTATAACATTTGTTGCATTTTGTTAATTGTAATTATTAACAATAGTAATAATGATAGTTAATAATAATAAAAGGTAATATTTGTTGTAATTAGTATTTTACCAATAAAATCAATTGTTTATTGATATTTTAGTTAATAGTAATAGTGAAATTATTTATAAAAACAATTACATGTATCTAGCAACAATATTTATAGCAACAATAAAACGTGTTATATGATATAATAGCCTAATAGTTTTATATGATTATAATATATAATATAACTGTCATGGATACGTGACAATATAATAGAAAATAAAAATTCTTATTAAGAATGTTAAAATATTAAGAATCTAGTTTTAAATTAATATTATTTATTTTTATATTATTCAGTATGCTATGAATAAAAAATAAATATGAACTACTATATTAGATAATAAAGGAACAGTAATTTGAATCTAATTTTTATGTGAATTAAAGTTTCAAATTTATAGAACGTAGACAAAAACCATTGGCAAATTATTGAAAAACTTAATTAGGAATCTACTTTATCAATCAATAAATGAGAATTCATTTCTGAAGGTAAAAATACTAATTAAAATTTACTAAATGACATTCATACACTATTTTGTCAATTCTAAAAAAAGTTAAAGTATCAATTTACATGATATGTATTTGAATTTATTCACAACATATTTCAATAGTAACTTTATAAACATTACTATCTTACCTTCACAAATATACAATTATTCTTTATAAACATATTTCAACTTCGTAAAACTTTAAATCAATCTGAGTCATAAAAACTCTAAACTAACTTGTAATTAATATTCAGAAATATAATTGTATTAGAAAATTAATAATTCAATTAAACCAATGTTATTCAGGTTTTGAAATAATAGAAATTTTCTGTTTCACCGACAATATTTCATATTAGGATATGTATTTTATAAATAACTTCACGTATATTTTCCAAATGAACAAACTCAGCTTCGAATATGTAAATCTTTAAACGTATGTTTTATAAATAAGAAGTTTATATCAAAATGAAAAAACACAAAATTTCAGAACTACTTTTTATATTCTATCAAATAAATTCCCAAGAGAAAACTTATATTAAATTTACCCGTTTAAATTTTGAATTTTGTATATTCAAACAACATATTCGATGTTTAGTCTGAAGGTTATAATGTTTATGTTTATTCAGGAAACCAATTACAGAATAAAAATTAATCTTATGTATTAATGATTCTTTTGAATTTTTAAAAGAAGAATAGTTAGTTTAATGTAAATTAACGAATTTTTAAGTTAAATTTGAATATAAATGAATTATATTGTAATTCAACTTTTTGATTATTTAAATTTAACGAAATCTGTAAACATAATTATTTAAATAATTAATTTTTAACACATTTTATTTAAGAATATACAAATGTCGCCATCTTTTGGAAGGTGGGTGAACCAGGAGAAAACTTGGTACGGCCCAAAAGGCTCGGAAAACTTGCAACGCCCCTAGATTTCCACACTTAGGAAAGTCTGGGCGTAACTAGGCTTGCCTAACTAGGCCAATAGAGAGCCAGGACAGCCACCCCCAGAATTTTCCTAAATTTGAAATATGGAGAGGGAAGCGGGGTGTTGCACATAAAGCCAAATGCAGAGAAAATTTTAACAGTTCTTCCCCGGCATTTAAATCTTCAAAAAATTCTTTCTGCTGTCACGTTGTCCGAGCAAATTTCTTCTTTTAATTATTTTCACAATTTTATAAATAAAAAATTTAATTTTGAAACATAATAAGAAATTAACAAATTTTCAAATAAAACTCCCTCGTCGGTTGGAGTTATTTCTCAACGAATTTAAAAACAAATCTTCACGAAGCCAAGTTTTCTCCAAGATCATTTTTCTACCAAGGATTAATAAAAATCACCAGGATTTTAAGCAACTCAAATAAAAGTAAGTTTCAGAACATAATTGCTGTGTCTTTTCTGCACGGAGAAAAATGTTTAATGGCTCCCACCCTTGCAAGGGTTAGAGCTACTAAACGGAATAGTAAATTATGGACCGGCCAACTCGTCGGTAGAATCTACTAAACGCGACTTTAGTCGATTTCACTGGTCACTGAAGAGTAGCTTCTACTGTGTACGCAGTCACACGTACGATTCTTGTTTAATAGAATATACTGATGTTGAGAGCGTTTTACTAAACAAGAATCGTACGTGCGACTGCGATCGCAGTAGGTGCTACTCTTCAGTGATTAGTAAAATCGCGTTTAAAATTATAAAAAAGAATCCTAAAAAATATATAATTATACATAACATATGATTTTTGTTAAGATATACATGGATCTACATATAATTAACTGGTAATCGCAATTTTCAACGCTCACTTATTAATGACGTCAGAACGTACACGCATCGACGATATGTGCGAATCTTAGGACACTTTGTGGGACCAGCCTCACTCATACGTTTATTACGATTATCACTAATCTATTAGTACTATTCTGTTTAGTAGAATCAACAGAACGTTGTTCAGTATTTCTGAACCAACGAGTAGTTGTTATTACTATAAATTAGCTCACTAAACGGGAATAGTAGTATATATTCTAACAGTTCTCTCCGTGTGGAACTTTTTCCCCTCTATATCTTTAAATATCATTTTATTTATATTTTATTATAAATGTTTGGGTGCTGGTAATACTCCAGTACTAACATTTGTACGTTTTTGTCTCCTTTCTTTCCAAAATCCCCGAGTCAAAGGCAAGTGGCGTGCTCCCTTTTATGGGAATTGTACGACTTGTCCGAGATTCACATGTCTTCTCCCATTTAATATATATATTTTATCTGCTACAAAATTGTGTATAAGAATTCAATCTCAACATCAATGTCCCGAGTTATTGGAGTGAAAACTCCAAACTCAAAAACAAACTTAATAATTATATTCTCTTCAAGAATATAGTTATTAATTACTTAAAATAAACTTTTATCTTGTGTGTCTTCAGACATCACATAAGAGTTTCTCTCTATTTTTCTTTATCATTTATTTGAACTTATGTTGATTTCAAAGTGAAGGTTTGAGTCTGGAAAGATTCCTTAATATATTTAAAAAAAATGAAATTTTAAGAATATCTTTTTGTCCTCTTGAAAAAAAAATGGATTTTAAAGATGTTATTTCTTTTATTTGGTGTGAAAATTATTCTTTTTGTTTAATCTGTAAATAAAATAATGAGTTTTTTTTTTAAATATTCAAATATTGATGATGTACACTACCAGTCAAAATTGTGGGACCACCTACAAAAACTGTATTAAAAACATGCTCGTCGTTGAAAGCAGCTATCTCCGTGAAAAATTTATTCATTTTTTAATCTCTTGTCACTCAAATACATTTTAATTGTTTTTGCAAATACAATTTTTTTCACATAGTTAATTTAATTTATTTAGAAATCAAATATTTATATAGACCTCTGCGAAAAATTCTAGGTATCATCAACAAATATAGATAAAACATTTTAATTAATTAACTCCTTTTTATTAATTTACTCAAAGAAAAACAGCATAATTGGTGTGTTAAGGATGGAAAATTTGTAACAATAACAGGATAATTTTCAAACAATTAAATTTTTTTTTCATCGAAGTATCCTCCTCTTGCTTTAATGACCGCTGCACATACCCTTTGCTGTTTTTTCTAGTAAATTAATAAAAACGAGTTAATTAATTAAAATGTTTTAACTATATTTGTTGATGACACCTAGAATTTTTCGCAGAGGTCTATATAAATATTTGATTTCTAAATAAATTAAATTAACTATGTGAAAAAAATTGTATTTGCGAAAACAATTAAAATGTATTTGAGTGACAAGAGATGAAAAAAAGAACAAACTTTTCAAACTTATAGATTTTCGAAATTATTCAAATTAAACAAAACCTTTACAAATTTTACTAAATTTACTAAATCAAACAAATATTTCACAAAATTTTCAAATTTTACAAACTTTACAGATTTTTAAAACTTATACAAACTTCTTAAATCAAATAAATTTTTATAAATTTTGCAAATTAAACAAACTAAACAAAATGTTACGAATTTCAAAATTTTTGTTTGTGAATTTTATAAATTAAACCAAACTTCTCAAATTTCCAAATTTTAACGAATTTTCCAACTTTATCAAGCTTTAAAAATTTTTCAAATTTTACAAGTCTAATAAAATTTCCAAATTTTTCCAAATTTTAAACAAAAATTTCTATGGATCACAAGAATCCACATTTCTAAATTTTTCTAAATTTTCAATAGGATTATAAAAATCCTAAATTTCAAAATTTTCAAAGGGATCACAAGAATCCTGATTTCAAAATGATATTTCTATGGATCAAAAGAATCCAAATTTCAAAATTCAACGGTAGAAATATTCCCTTAGCCCAATTTATAGAAGGATGTGATGAGCTAAGTGTATGATAGAGCCAGAATCAGAAATTAACTTACTAAAACTACTTAGGAGCAAAATAACAGGTGAAGCACGTCAAGCTATTTCTGGTATTTAATTAAAAATGCCATCACTATCGAACGAAAACTAGAAGCACAAAAAAATCTTAGAAAAACAACTGCAAACAATCAAGTTGAAGACAACAATTTACGAACTTGCCATATGTTCCTGTGTCGAATTTGTAACAAAGAAGGACACGAAGCAGGGCAATGCAGAAATAGACTCTGGTGTACCAACTGCAAAATAAATGGACACACTTCAGACAAATTTTTTAAGGTTCAAAAAAATTTTAAATACGAACTACCTAGTCAAATTAAATGCCAACTTTGCAATGATGAGGGACACACCGCACTCGAATTTTCTAACATACAGAAACACAGCGCGGACCGATGCTTTTCCCTGTAGACCAAGCAACAGGGAATTTGTTATGACATTATTTATTTCAGAAAACGGACTGCGGCATCAGAAGAAAATCAAGCACAACAGAACGTCAATCTTGGTTTTTCGCAAAAATGTTGCAAAGTTTATTAAAAAAAGGTCCAAACATGGCTCCAAACGCTTGAACGCAGCAAAGTGACAGTGGTGGGGGGAGAAGGCGAGTAGGCTAACTGTGTCACTTTGCTGCGTTCAAGCGTTTAGAGCCATGTTTGGACCTTTTTTTAATAAACTTTGCAACATTTTAGCGAAAAACCAAGATTGACGTTCTGTTGTGCTTGATTTATATTTTTAAAAACCGTTTTCAAAATAAAAATCGGACCACCTCTGCGGCAAGCAGACATTTTACAATTAACGCATGAAATAAATTAAAGTGTCAATAGCGCGGAAACGTATTATCTTAAAGTGTTCTTTTTTTTATACATTTGAATAGCGTAAAGTCGGTTACTTTTCCACCAAACCTCAACCTGAAAAGTTAAAAATTAACTGAGATATTAATTTGTTTAACAAAATCTCAATTTCCCGGTTTTTCCGAATTTTCTCCGCTTCTAATTATCCAATCAGATCAAGCGACGAATCATATTGTTCGAAATTAAGTTTTCTAGAACTTTTAAATTAATTTCATCAAGATTGGATAATTACCATTAATGTTATAAACAAAAAACTAAAAAAAGTGCGATTTTTTTGTCTTAAATGTTAATAACAAATTTATAAATCATATTTCGTTGTCCAAAACATGACACAATTACTCTATGACCAACCTCTCTTCTGATGGCGCAGTCCGTTTTCTGAAATAAATAATGTCATAAATCATTCATAACAAATTCGCTGTTGCTTGGTCTACTGGCCAAGCCTCAAGATTCTACTCAACCAAAAGTTAGTAAAGTTTTAGTTTGTCAGGTTTGTGATAGAAATGGACATGAAGCGTCCAATTGCAGAACTATTTTTAATAATAAAGAATGCAGATATTGCAAAGGGTTGCGACATACTATCGAGGAATGTCGCAAAAGGAAATACAATGAAGGAAGAAGGTCGGGAAACGAGAAGGACCTTCAAGGAAAGACCGCGGCCATGAAGGAAAATCAGAACCAACGGCGCTCCAATCAAATATTCTAAAGATTAAAAAAATACACCCTCTAAAAATTATTAATGATGAAGAAACAGTATTTTTAAAGGGAATAGATTCTGAAATTATCCCTTCCATCGAAACCATTGAACTACGATTAATGGGTCATGAAGTTAAATTTCATATAGTATCGGACCAATTTTTTATCCCATTCGATGGTTCCCTTGGATCTCAATATTTTGAAGAATCAAAAGCAAAAATAAACTTTATCACTAATAGTCTTATTGTTGGTGAAAAATCTATTAAGTTTCAACAAAATAATGAACCATCAACCGCAACAAGAATAAGTGGAATAACAAGACGGACCAATAATTTAAAAAAAAAAAATAACTTACCTTTCATTAAGGTATTCTATCCTCCTTCAAATAGTCTGGGATAATTTATGATTGATACAGGATCAGAAGCAAATATTATCAAGAATCATTTATTACCTAGTGAAATAGATATGAATAATTTCAAAACTGTTTTTCTTAAAGGAGTAGGTGATAAATTAAATTGCACTATGGGAACAATAAAACTTGCAACATACGGACATACATCCACATTTCATGTAGTATCTGATGATTTCGATATTCCATGTGAAGGAATTTTAGGTGCCACATATCTAACGGAAACTCACGCAGTAATTGACTACGAAAGCGAATCAATAAAAACGAAAGATAAAATCTCTAAATTTACATTGGGAAACGAATTTTTACAGAATAAAAATCGACAATTTGCTATAGAAGAAAAGAAAAACTGTATTTTCAACATACCAGAAGAAATAAAAAGGTCAGATTCTTCATGGAGCCTGGATGCAGTTGCGTCATCAAGTCATTCAATCTTACCACAAGAGTACGAACAAGAAACCCCTTTAAACGACTCTGAAGAATTAGATAGCCCCATCTATCCAGAACATGAGGAACTTACATGGTGGACAAAAGATAAATTTCAGGAAACTTTACTTGAAATTCCATCTGAGCTTAACCTATATTCTTACTCCGAATGGGAAATTTATGAAACTTATGAAACTTTCCAAAGAAATTTCTCTGAAGAGGAAATTTATGGAAATTTTTCTATAGAAAACAAAGATACAGTCTCAGAAGAGGATTTACTAATTAATAAGTTGATATTAAATGATTTAAATGAAAATGAAAGGAATTATATAATTAAATTTGTAACTTCTAACAAAGATCGTTTTTTTTAGAGAAGGACAGAAACTAGAAGCAGCAAGTACAGTCATGCACCGAATTCCAACCATAGATGATGTTCCAATCAATGTAAAACAATATAAATTTCCAATTTCACTAAAGAAAGAAGTAGAAAGGCAAGTTCAAGAAATGTTAGATTCCGGAATTATAAAACCACCAAGTTCACCGTACAATTCACCTCTATGGATTGTACCAAAAAAATGGATTCTTTAGGAAAACAAAAATGGCGACTTGTTTCAGATTTCCGCCAATTAAATGGCAAAACCATCAGTAACGGATACCCTTTACCAGATATTACGCAAATCATCGAGCAAGTAGGAGGACATAAATACTATACTACCTTTGATTTAGCAAATGGATTTCAACAAATTTTAATGAATCCACGAGATGCACATAAAACAGCATTTAGCACTCCCCATGGTCATTATGAGTATGTAAGAATGACTTTTGGATTAAAAAATGCCCCTCCTACTTTTCAAAGATTTATTGACGAAACATTTAAAAATCTACAAGGAAAAATTCTATTCGCATTCATCGATGACATAGTAGTGTTTGCCGATTCTTTAGAAGAACATGATGAAAAAATGAAATTAATTATGGATAGACTACGGAAATCTAATCTTCAACTAAGTGCCGCTAAATGCGACTTTTTACGGGACAAAGTATGTTACCTATGACACATGTTAAATATAAAAGGAGTTAGCGCAGATACAAGAAAATTAGAAGCAGTTAGAGAATTTCCAAAACCTAAAAATGTCAAAAATATACGCCAATTTTTGGGCTTCGCTGGATTTTATCGTCGTTTTATTAAGAAATTCGCTCAAATTGCAAAACCACTGAGTAAATTGCTTCAAAAAGATATTGTATTTAAATGGACAGAAAAGGAGGAGCAAGCTTTTTCTACGCTAAAAGAACATCTTTGCAATCCCCCAATTTTGCAGTACCCTAATTTTTCAAAACCTTTCAATATCACAAGTGACGCATTTGGATATGCTATTGGTGGAATTCTTTCTCAGGGAGAAATAGGGAAAGACCTCCCTATAGCATATACCTCAAGAGTTTCACGTGGTCCTGAGCTTTCTTATGAAGTCTATGAAAAAGAAGCTCTGGCAATGATTCACGCGGTTAAAATCTTTCGTTCGTATATCTCTGGAAAGAAAATTAAAATAATTACAGATCATCAACCCTTACTATGGTTCAAAATAGCCGAATTAAATACTAGAGTACAAAAATGGCGTTTCAAACTTTCTGAATACGATTATGAAGTTATTTATAAACCTGGGAAATTAAACCTTAACGCGGATGCACTTTCAAGAAATTAGTTTGTCTAACCTTTATAATTGAATCTCCGGATGAAGTGTAGTCCAATGGTACTCTGGTCCAGCACTGGCACTTCCTCACTATAATCCTTTAGCTATTTATTGTTTGGCTCTTCACTAGACAGCGTTCCGATTATGAGGATTTAGGAATTTGGTTTTTTAACAGACACAACGGCGCGACGAATTAACTGTTTCTCAGTTTCTCAGTATTCGATCTTGTACGAACTCGTTGATCTATTTTTAGACGACGGGACGAGTTAGGGTCTCGAATTACACTTGTACTGCAGCTCTCGGATTACTGTCTTTAGAGTTCCCATGCATCTGTTTATATAGGGATATGGTGTTTTAAGGCACTGCAACTCAGTCGGCCAATGCATTAGATTTTAGATCCGAGCATTTTAACAGGGGTTGGCGCCTCCAGAAGAATCTTAGGTTTCAGTGTGTTGGGTTGACAGGCTGAGCTGGCTTTACTAGTGTGCGTTGGGAGTTACACCGATTTCCAATCTGTGTGATCATAGTAGGTGTGTCGTTTAATTCTTAGTGTAAGTGCTGCAGGCACTTTCTTACGGTGTAGCGTAAATGTGTCTCAACTGCATCAGGTAGGCTTAGTCGCAAGGGTCAGTTACATTATTTGTATATATAGGCAATAAAGTAAAAATGACAATACAATTATCGTACAATAGGTTACAATTAATTAATTAACAATTACAATTTCAATTTAGCAATTATTATGCCTTTACATTTAAACAGTTTTTATTGTTTGTGCAAATATCTCAAATGATATAATAATGATAATAATCGTAATTTTTAATAGTTATGAACAAATATAACATATAATGAAATATTGATTAACAAATTGCATATGATAATAACAATAATCTCAACCAAATAAATATCACCAAATTCAGAGCCAAAATTTCAGAAAAGGGTTTACGATGGTGGTTCAGCGAAGTAAAACTTGTTTTGGAACCTTTGAATCTCATCAAAATCAGCCCGAACAGAATTTTTAATGTCGACGAGTCAGCTTTCTTCCTGAATCCAAAAGGTAAGAAACTTTTAGTGCGCAAAAGAGACAAGGCTGTGTACACTGTGAGCGGCAATGATAAGGAATGTTATACAGCTCTCATAGGTGGAAATGCAGCTGGTCAGATGCTTCCAATTTTTTTTTTTTTTTTTTTTTGTCTTGCTACCAATGGTAGCAAAACACTTTCCTGGTGAGTTTATTACCGGTAAAAGTGAAACCGGTTGAATGGTCAGCGAAACATTTTATTCGTACGTGGCCAATGTTTTCTATCCGTGGTGCATCAAGAATCAAATAGAACTTCCTGTGATCCTCTACGTAGATGGCCATAGTTCTCACATAACTAAGCCATTGAGTGATTTCTGCGTTGACCATAAAATTGAACTCGTAGCCTTATTTCCGAATGCTACTCATATCATGCAGCCAATGGATGTATCACTGTTCCGTTCGCTCAAAATTAGTTGGAAAGATGCAGTACGCAAGTGGAGAATTGACAACGATGGTGCATTTCTGACAAAATAGCACTTTGCACCGGTACTGAAGACTGCGTTAGATTCTTTAGATTTAAAAAAAATTTTTGGAAATGGGTTTGAGCGATGTGGACTTAGTTCATTTAATGAAAATGCCATCAACTACAGCAAACTATTAACATATTGTTGCAGAGTCAAGCTGCGATAACTGAAATGCAATTTCCTGATAATGCCAGTGATCGAGAACTGAATAGTGATGATGAAGATGTTTCTGTGACGGAGACTGTGGAAATCGATAGCTGTAAAGACACTTCCAAGGTTGCGATGGATTCTTCAACGAATGTAAGTAAATAAAAAGTAGTTGAAAAAATATTAATTAAAATAATTCAAGTACCGGTCAAAAGTTCTAATACACATTACATAGTATTATGCATATTAGATGTATGAAGACTTTTGACCGATACTGTATATCTACGTACAACCAATGTGAGTATTATTTTTACATAAATATACATTGTTTACATGAAATCACAGTCCAGTTTCAATGAGACTAATGGAGATATTGTGGACGAAGGAGCCCTCGATACTGCATGTACAGATCATAGTGGACATATGCCTCAGACGAAGAGCCTCACTGTCTGCAGTTCTGTGGTTCGACAAACAGATACTTCACAAACTGTGAGTGTGTAGGAAATAATTCTATTGCAAATTTTAAATAACTGACTGTATCATTACAATTACATACTTACAATCAATTTTTGTAAATAATCGATGTCAAAATATTGTAGACATGCGTAGTAGATAAAAGAACACTTTTAATGAGTTTATACACACAGACATATGTGGGCGTATACATAAATATATATATAGCTTTGTATGTAGCATTCTAAGTCTAAAGACACATTAATAATGGATTTTATTTTGAAATAAGAAATACCACTGTTTTGCGCAAAATTTTTGAACTAAGAGATTTCTTGTGATTTATTTGAAAAATGCATAATTTCTTAGTTACAAATCAATGACAGTCGTACAAATAAAATTTTTTAATTTCTTATAGTGGCTATAACTAATAAATCATCGCATGTAAATGCCCGAAAATTTTCTTGAGTAGACGTAGAATGCTACATATGTTCCATTATATTTTATACAAACGAATCAATTGTGTACATGATAATCCTTGTGAAAATGTCAACAGGATGGATTTGAAAGTGATACTGATTTTGAACAGCCTCTAGGCATATGTATAGTAAATAAGCCTACGTTTAAGCATACAAATAGTTTAGTTCTAAGCCAAACAAGTAGATGCAATATTGTTAATACCCAATCGGATAGTCTTCAAAGCTCCAAAACAGATCCTAAACGTAAGATACTTTTAAACTATTACATTTAACTTATTACTAATTAAATGTGAATAAGGCTTATATTTTATAATTTTTACAGATACTTTGGAAAATTCTTCACCAAATCCAGTTCTTCCACTTGCTGAAATTTCTAATAATAATGGTCATGTGGCTAATGATGCATGCAAAGATTGTGAAAAGTTGGAATTAAAGAACAAGAATAATAGTGAGTATAGTCTGAAGTATTTTCAAATTAAATATATATTAATTAATTTTTAATTTATATGAATGAAATCTAATATTGTTTTAGGTTCTACCTCTAGGTCTATTATTCAAACTGCGTTTAAAGATTTTCTCTTTTTGCCAAAAATTTGATAAAAATTCAAAGAAATAAAAGAGAGCAAAGATGAACAAAGTGATGAAAACAAACAAAGATATCCCCCTGTTGCAATTGGGGAAGCCTGGAGAAATTTATAGGATTTGAAGAAAGAGCAAAGAGAACAAGAAGAAAGGGCGAAAGCTGTCAGGAAATCTAAAACTATGGAAAATAAAAATAATTAAATTAGAATGTGAAGAAAACCTGAAGAAAATTAAGCGACAAAAAATTAAATTATAGTCTGAAATCAGAGAAACAGATCTTAAGATTAAACAGTATAAGGCTCAAGAAAAATTACTACACCTTCAACTAAAAAACGAGCAGTTTAAGGAAAATGAAACATCAGTGGAAAATGATATTAAGAGCATTCAAAGAAAAATAGTTGAAAATACAATAAAAAAACAAGCTTCAACAAAAAAAAAGAAAATTTACTGCTACAAGAAAAAGAAATTCGAAAGTCACTTGGCACTACAAAAATACCAAAACAAAAACAACTGTCACAATAAGATTACTAATTATACACTTTAATTTAAAATTTTGATTAATGTTTATAAAGAGTTTAATATTTAAAAATGTATAAAATGTATATTTTTCTTTAGTGTTCGTTTTTTGTTGTTTATTAATATGAAAATTATAAATATTTCATTTGAATTAATTATTATAGATAATTTAGTCAATTTATAAATAATTTATTTAAATGAAAATTATCAATAAAATGAAATTATAAATGTTTATTTATAATTGTTATGAATAATTTTATTACATACTTAATAAATAATAAGTGAAATTTATTGACAATAAAACAAGGCATCTTTTTTTAGAGTAATCTTGACATCCCTAACCACACTTCAGTTCGGATCATCTATATCGACTATTGGGGTGCCTCAGGTCTCGATAACTGCCCCGGCGGGTAAAGTCGTTATCGACTACTGCGCCTTAGCAGTCTATATTTCACTGTATCAATAGCTTAAAAAATATCTAGATTACTTATTAAAAATTGCTTCACACTTTTCTTTTAATTTAAAATGCCTTGGAGAGCTTTCAGACTGGTAAAACTCGACACACTTCCCGTTAGGTTATCGAGTATCGGGTCCGTTACCTTATTACGTGCCTAGGCGCACAATGAGGGTTATTGCGTGACGAGCGACAATGCTCGCGGGAGATCAGTCCTGCGAGCATTTTCGTGAGTCTCGTAATTTCACGAATTGTGTGCAATGGCACGTATTCTATTTTATGTGACTTCGGTGCGTATACGAGTTTTTATGCGTACACTCGGATCTAATCTAGTATTGTAGTTACAAGGCTTTGCCAGTAAGGTGCTAACACTGTACGAAGGAGAAGAAGAAGAAGAAGAAGAATAAGAAGATTGTGCTCCATTGCATGGCTATAGGCGCATGCGTAGTTCAATTTTTACATTTCATTCCTCTGCAGCGCAATATATTACATTGCGCTACAGTCAAGAGTAGCGCAATGTTGTGTATTGCGCTGCAGAGGAATGAAATGTAAAAATTGAACTGCGCATGTGCCTATAGCCATAAAGCCGAGCACAATCTTCTTCTTATTCTTCTTCTTCTTCGTACAGCGTTAGCACCTTACTGGCAAAGACTCGTCCATTTGAACTGCGCATGCGTCTTTTAAAATTCATTACTGCTACACAAGATCGATAACTACAATACTAGATTAGATTCGAGTGTACGCATAAAAACTCGTATACGCACAGAAGTCACATAAAATAGAATACGTGCCATTGCATACAATTCGGGAAATTACGAGACTCGCGACAATGCTCGCAGGACTGATCGCACCTCGGCTTCGATCTCCTGCGAGCATTGTCGCTCGTCACGCAATAATCCTCATTGTGCGCCTAGGCACGTAATATACTATTGCAGAAAAAGTAGAAGTTGCTTATTTTCTATATTTCCTTAACGAGTAAATTATAAGGCTGCAGTGCAGGTTAACAAAGCCTATATTAAATCCTATATTTTAAGAAGGTAAGTAAAGTATTTTAGTATAGGCTTTTTTCCTAAGTTAACTTAATGTTTTCATTATAATAAAATGCTTATAATAATAAAAGTGGTGGCATGATTTTCTTTTTCTTTTGAAAAAGGAATACAAAAAATATATGTTTTTTAATAATTTTCTTTTATTGTTTCAATATCTTTCTAGTATAATAGTAGAAGCTTCGGAATCATACTCGTATTCCAAAGCTTCGTGATCGCTGTCTGGATCTGATTCGGAGTCTGTATCAGGTTCTGAATCAGACATTACTTCATCATTTAGAATTGTGTTATTTAAATAAGATACCCAATGGGCACACGATATTAGAAACGTTTATGTAACATTCTACAAACGTTCTAGGAACATCCCAATGTCCAATGTCCGAAAGAAGTTCTTAGTTCTTAGAATTCTTCGATCCCAAATTAAAAAATATTACTTCATGATATAAAAAAATTTAGAAAATTATTTTTCAGAAGCCGATAAATATGAATAAATCGGAATACAGTACGTCTGAAACAAAATCTGTCACTTCAATTATTAGCTACTGTAACAGTAAAGAATTACGATATAAAATAATGGTTTTATTTATGTTTTATATTTACAGTAAGTTGTACAGCATTTTTTGACTATCACAAAATAATTAGTTTATTCACTTTCATTATCAGATTGAGATGCCAATTATACTTTTTTGTAAGCAATTACAAGTTTTGTTTGTTTAAATTCCAGTTTTACATACTTCTGAATTGTAAAAGTAGATTTTTTCGATTTAGGAACTCTTAAAAACAGTGGATCAAGGGCTGATTCCCAATCCTCTAGACATGATGCAGCCATGTCAGCTTTGAAAGTGCTCGGATTGTTTCTGGCAGATATCATTATTTCAAGATATTCGTTTGGTGTTTCAATAATCTCTTTTCTTTTGAAACAAAAATCGTATAAAAAGCTGCATACAGAGTTAGCATTTTTGCTACCTTCACATTCTAAAAGGCAATAAAATTGACCACTTTCATCAGTGAAGCAATGGACATTTAAAGTGTAAAGATTTAACTGTCTTTTATAGTATTGTGAGTTAACATTCAATTTAGGAAGAGCAAGGTTTTGAGCGTAATCGAATTCTAAGACTTACGTTTTATTGATTTCCGTCTTAGCAATTTCTGATATATACTCATCTCTGAGTTTTGAGTGCTCCTCGTAGTCTAGCTTATGAATGCGGTACATTTTGGCACATGAATTTTGTGGATCAGCGGAGAGCTTCACAATACAGTAAGTACAGTAGTCGCACACATCAGTTTTTTCATTGCCGAATCGAATATTTGCTGTTGCTTCGGAAAACTTTATGATAAGCTTTGTATTTCAGTTTGCAATCTTCTCCAGTTTTTTGTTTGTAAAATTCCAAGAATAAGGTATGTAACTTTTTCACAGTCAAATCAGAATTAACAAAGAATTTTCTTTCCGCTTTCTTCCCATTGTAGTGTGACTTTTTATGCGAAATCGACAACCAATGTTCTTTTACTAGATTCCACACTTCTTTTGAAAATACTTTTGTCCACTTCATTATCCTGTAAACTATACTTCCAAGAACATTCTCTATTTTTAGTTTTCACATTTTGCTTGATTTGCTTGAGTGACTGTTGACGAATGCATCTCATCAAATAAGTATCTTGTTTTTCTTTGCTACCCATGGAGTAAAAATTGTTGAAAAGTTCTTTCTGCAAACCTCTAGGAATTTTTGAATAACAATCACCGCCACAGCAGTGCGGAATTTCTTTGCAATTTTTACGTGGAACTACACTGCCGTTAGCAGCAACATAACCTTTACCGCGATCACACCTCGTTTTTTTTTGTTACCTTCCCATCTTTCTCGTCGCGATTTCTTTTTCAAACCATGTGTACTTGTAGATGTTGATGTTTTGGTTGATGTTGTTGTAGATGTATCCATTATTGTGATTAAAAAGTTATTTATCAGAAAGAAAATCGTACTTCACTCAACGTGTGTACATTAATGGATTCGCTAGCCGCCGGCTGAAGCGCGAGTAGGGCGCGCGCGGGAGACTCCGCATGCAAGCGATGAGGCTGAGCGCGCAGTTTTAATTGGTAATAAAAAGATCAAGAATACACTTAATGTTATAAATTTTTACAGACATACTTATTGAGGTGGTGAGTACGGCGAAATAAACGAATCCGAAAAACGGCCTAAGTCGAGTCAGTTTATTCTTTGAGCGAACGGCTCATATGTGTGTAGATGTATAAAGTTATACTAGAGTTGTTCCAGCTTTTGCGTCTTCAAAAAAGTCATAAGTAAATCCAATATATAAAATGGGAGAATGGCAGAAGTTGAGATAGCTTAGAGTTACAAGATAACGTAAATGCTACAAAATCTTAATTCATGATGTTTTCAAACCACTATAAACAGCTCCAAGCTCCCGTTGGCATCGTGCTCCGTGCCATCTTCATTTCATGCTAGACCTCTGTGGAGTGACAGTATATGCTACCTACTCTAGGATTTGAAGTCATTCGTATTTAATACCAATCCATTAACGCTAAGCTATCATTCAACTCCCATTCCGCAACGATTGCAAAATGTAGCTCTTTTGAAAAAATAATTCTGATAGCTTCTGCTACGTTTGCGGTGTTTTTCCCCCACAAAAACAAAGACAGAATATGTCTTCTGCAATGCGGGAAAAATATGAGATTTATTTTCAAATTAATTCCAGAAATAGAAAAAAATATTGGATACCCAACAGTTGCTGCTCGACTTGTGCCATTTCATTGAGATTAGTATATCGAGGAGATTTCAATCATCTATTCAGATTTACTTGATCTAGTTCTTGAAGAGGACTTCAGAACTATATTGATGATTGTTATTTCTGTTTAACAGATGTTAAAGGTTACTCATCAAAATGGAAGGACTCCATAATCTATCCTAATGTATCTTCCGTGAAAAAAGCTGCATACAACCGTAAAGATTCTATCTCGGGAAATTTCACAAGACGCAAAGCAGAAGAAAACAATTATTCTGATAAAAATCAAACCATGGAAAATGAGCTGACCAGAAACTTACTACTATTATTCGATTAAAAAAGATTGAATGATACCAACGATACTAACATTCTTATGTTAAAGTTTGGTCAAGGCGTGAGATATTAAAACCTGGAATGATGAAAGTCGCTTAAAAATGTCTGGTTGACCCTCAAAAGATCTTTCTTCCACGACTGGATATAAAGGTCGGCATACTGATCCAGAAAACACAAGCTCCTGATCGAAAACATGTTGCGAAGTTTCCAAGAATTGAAAGTGAACATGTCACTGAAAATTCATATGATGCTTCTCATTTGGACTTCTTCCCAGAAAATATGTCAGCAGTCAGTGATGAACATGGTGAAAGATTCCATCAAGACATCGCTACAGTCGAGAAGAGGTTCAAGGATAAGTGGAATGAAAACGGTTAAGCTGCACAAAAAACTACTCTGAAAATGACATATCTCATCCCATGAGTACGTAGGTCACTTTTGTTGACCAGTTATGCTCAGAAAATAGAGAGTCAGTCTTATTAATCTTTGTGCCAATAGATTGTCAAGATTACTCTTGCATTCATTTCTGTTTTGCCTATTGCTTCCGTTTCTCCATGTATCCTTGTTCCTATCATTATCTCTCCGTTCATAACATCCTAAATGTACTTAGACCTCACAAATTTTATTCTCCTTTCATCTATTCAACTTTCTTGCTCTTTTCAATATTTCCTTCTTAAAGAATCTTACTTATGTTTTTACGTTTCTTCAACTCATTCACATTCTTCTGAAAAATTTTGTTCCTATATTAAGCTTGTATTCTTGCTGATTTCACTTCATTATATCACTCATTTTATCTCGAATTGTTCAGCATTTTCTATAATCTGTCTTTTTCTATTTTTCTTTGTATCTGCTTCCTAGTATTTCAAGATCTGCTTACTCTTTATTTCTGAACTCAACAAGTTTCACCACTGAAAACGTAAATTCATTTTCACAACTTTTTCTCTATATTTTTATACAGATGAATCTCATATTAAAACTTGGAGCAGTTCATTTTCACAAAAAACTCTTTTCACTTTCAACTCGTTCAACTGAATTATTTATTTACGCCAATTCTATTCAACCGCATTACTTTGAAATAATATGATACTTTACTATGAGAAATTTAGTTTTCTCATGTTTTTATCTACAATTTTAAATATTTCGGAAAATTAATAGTGCCTGGACGTAAAGAACACGAACACGGACTTCTGAGCGCTATTATCTTTTTGAAAGTTTAAAACTGCGGATAAAAACCTGCGTAACCTAAACTACTTTTATGGTAAAGTATCATATAACCTTGATATTCACTTATTACATATTCTGTTGTATCCAAATTGTTAGGGAAAATTTAGTAGCCGAAAATCTTAGCCCCAGGTCAAACGGGCAAGCTTTGGGTGCCTCATTTTCAAATTTTCGCTAGGCGATAAATGATTTAAAAGGAAGTAGGTTATTTCATTGAAAAAAGAATTGATCTCCAAATGACTTTGAAATTTAAACTCATGGCCATATCTAAGGTTACTTCCAAGTAGATCGCTTTGAATCCAACAACTTTGGTTATTAGTGAATAAAGCTACATAAAATTTTATCTATTTCTCAATCAAGCTCTAGTTGTCGCTAAATTGTAGTCAATCATACTAGAAATGACACATGTTAACTGTATTAAATTCAAAAGTTATATTCTTCATAAGTTTCATAGGTTTAGAATTGAAAAATTGACGAAATTTTAGTTGACACTCATACGAAACTTTCCACTCTGAACAGCTCTAAAAATTTGGGGGTAAAACGTAATTCTTCAAAAAATTACATATTTTTCTAAGGGGCATCTAATATTTTATATTTTATAGACTGCATTTAGTTTACAAAAGGGTATGCTCAAAATGTCAAAATTATCATGATATATTAATTTCTGCAATTTGAGATGTAATTGTAAAGGAATATTTCTGTTTTCAATCAAATTCTGTAGGAAAAATATATGAATCTTAAAAATATATGACAGGAAAAATTACAATTTGAAAAGTCAAAACACCTGTGTATTTCAAAAATGAGTAATCAATTTTCATTTATAAAAATTTTCGAATTTTGATTGATTGATTGTAAAAAAAGTTTTTATTCATGTTCAAAAATCGTCTAACTTTAATATGTAAAAAAATAGATTACTATAAAAGGAAAGACGTAAGCGCTTGTACACTAGGCGGCTAAATTCAAGCCTAAATCGTCTGTTAAATGGAGAAAATAGTTGGAGTAATTTTACTCGACTCTGTCGGTTAAACTTAGCAATTAAGGATATTTCAACATCTTTTAAATCCTAGTCGGGTAAAATGAATTTGATAAATACCTAATTCACCCAAAGTCAATAATAATAAGCTTTGCATAAGTAAAACGTGTTCGCCGACAAGACATCAATATATGTCAGTGGGTTAACGTGAAATATATATCACTGGCGCGCGAGGAGCTTCAAACGATAGTTGGGTAAAATGAGGATCGGACGTATTACACCAACCGGCAGTAGTATGGTTCTCTTAAATAAAAAAGAAATTCATACTCCGAGACAGCCATTATCCTTTGTAGATTTTTATATTTTATGTAATACAGTTATCAAAACTTTTCCTGTTCAAATTTACATAACATAAATTCAATTTTGAAAACTTATGTGAAAAATAAGCGAGTAATTATAAATAAATTGAGAAAAAATTATGAACCAAGAATTTATTAGACTTAAAGAATCTATATAACTAGATTATGTGAAAGTTTAAAATAAGTTATAAAGGGTTTTCCAATAGGGACATACAAATTTCGTATCTTCATATGAACGCACCCTTAAACTTTTTTAATGAACTGTCAATGTCAAAACGTTAGATAAAGTCAACATTTTCATCATGGTAAGGTTCACGAACCAGCAATGTTTGGAAATTATTAAAAATTACTAACGAAATTCAGAGTCGGTGGTTGCAACTTTAAGAGCGCTTACTCCAATTTTCGGCCGTAATAATCGTCCCACCCGACAGGCTGTGCGTGCTATAGTGGATAAATTCGAGAGCAAATTTACACTGTTGGATGTTTCGGTGCCAAAAAGACGTCGTATTGCTCGAAGCGAAGAAATAATCGCAGCCGTAAGTGCATCGATTCAAAATGAGCCAAATCAATCGATTCCACGTCGTTATCAAGAATTGGGCATCGCTCAAACGACACTGTGGCGTATTATGCGAAAAGATCTTGGCCTACATGCTTTGAAGATTAAATTGACTCAAGAACTAAAGCCACTTGATCATTTGAAACGCCGAACAATCGATTTATTGAAAGGAAAATTCGGTGAACGTGTTATCTCGAAAAATGGTCAGGTCCAATGGCCGCCTCGTTCATGCGATCTAACCGCATTGGATTTCGTGGTCATATGACCGATATCGAATTTCATTCATAAAATGTAATGCTTTTACTACACCCACAATAAATTTGAACTCAATATCTCAAATGTTTCTGTGTTTTATTCATAGATAAAATTGTTATGTCCCTATTGGAAAACCCTTTATAAACTGTTAAACTGAAACAGGATTTTTCATGATAATGAAAAAAATTACTTTTTTTCGCTAAGTTGACTAGTTCACCTGAAAAGTAACGAAAGATTCAGATGGAATGGGAGTCAAATTTCTTAATGTAGTCACATGTCATCGACTTTTGGATAGAAAAAATCTATTGACGATTTCAATAATTCCGTACACCTTTCAATGAAAACTTCTTAAAAAGTTGTCGAGATTCTCATTGATTAGTCACATTTGAAAGTCGATGACAATTGAAGAAAGTATCGACGACTAAAATTTTCCGGGCAGGAGCGTTAACTTTAATCTATTAGGATCAAAATAATAACTTCCTACTAAAATTAACTGTAATTGTATTTTGTATGTTTATAATTGGTTTCGATTATTAAATACAATAACGTGGAACATCATATGCTGAAAGTTCAACACGTTTTTGAAATTTAAAAGGTTTTATTTGTGCTCAAGACGCAGATTACTGTCATTCGTTCCTGCATGGATAGATATAGCTGGAGGAACGAGTCTTGCGACTCACGGTTTATTCAACTGTCGAGTAAAGCGAAGGGTAGAATAAATGGGAAGCTCTAGTAATTTTTGAATCCAATAAAAGATTGTTTTTTTATAGTTATACTACGAGTTATACTATATATTTTTAGAAATCTTCAATGCACGCTTTCATACTTTACTCTAATACCTTCTGAATTTTACTCAACTGTGATTCATTCATGAACATTTGATAGATTACAAATAATTACAGCGATACTAAATAATTTCTAACTTGTCCATATGTCGCATCTTTAATCAGAAGTTGAGTAAAATTACTTGATATATTTTTCTCAGTGTAAAAGTAATAAATTCAAGACTTTTTTCTTTTGTGTATTGTTGAAACGTTTTCCATGCTGTATATAAAACGATGAGAATGTAGAAACCTACTCATGACCACTCTGTATGTATATAATAAATTATTTTTTAGTCATTTGATTATGGTTTCTTAAAAATGGTCACATCAAGTTGCTAATCTAATACAGAATGCAAAATCTTTGGTCCACGATGAGGAAGACTAGACTATGATGCAAACAGTAATATCGACCAGTATTCTGTGAGTATGCGTGACTAACGTAGAATGTCAGTGGGGAGAGACAGAAGTGAGTGGAGTATCTTTAGTCTCAGTACGCAAGAGCTTTCCAAGCTTTTCGTTTCGGCATTGTGATTCGTACCGTAAATCGCGAAACGGTGTAGGTGACTTGTATCAATCCGAGATTACATGTCAGTAGACTACCATTTTTAATTATTATTAATTACATCTATAAAATATCTACTAACCGATACTCAAAAGTCTAAACTATAGGTATCAGGCTACCCGTTTTATCCATTATAGAATAATATTCCTTAATAATTTATTATTCTTGTAAGTAATAATTTTTACTTATATTTGATATTATTTTTGTATAGGGGAATTAACACCTTAGCATAACAACTTTTCTGCATATTATTTACATCTTATCTGATTTATAATTTTACTGTGAAATTGAATGGTAGAATCAATCAAAGAAGGTTGAAAAATGGCACGCTTTCAATTATTTTTAGTAAAAATTAATTTTCAACTTCTATCACTATTTTTCATTTACAAATGTTTATGCTTTACGCCAAATTAGATATTTTGCATCCACATATAAATAAAGTTCTCAAGAAATTTTACGCACTTTTATGACAAAACTATTGTTGACTCAGCAGTATTAATGAATCAATTTATATAGATTAAATACATTTTTCGTGATTATCAACGTTCAAAAGTACCTTCCTCTATGCACTTTAATTTTATATTTTTGAATTTTATTCTGGTATTTTGTTTTTCATGGACTTGGGTTCACGAACACGAAACATCAGTGTCCAAAATTAATGTCAAAAAAACGCATTGTGCAATTTTTTCTATATATATATATATATATATATATTACTTCCTCTATTCGAAAACAGGGTATAAATTGTTGAATTATTTTTTCCGAATTTAAAGTATAACACATCACTCAATAAGCTTACGGACCAACTAAGAAATACACAGTTTTTTCGAGAAATTTGACTTTATTCATCAACATAGTTTCCTTCAAGTATAATACATTTTTTTCAACACTTCTCTAACTTTTCGATGCTTTTTTTGTAGAACCATTCGTCTTTTCTCTCAAAAAGGCCTCAGTTCCGGCAATCACTTCTTCATTGGATTCAAATCTGTTTCCCTGGAGCATGTTTTCCAAGTCGGCAAAGAACCAGTAGTCGCTGAGGGCCACATCTGGAAAATATGGTGGACGAGGAAGCAATTAGAAGCTTAATTCATTCAATTTGACCATCATTTTCATGGACTTGTGGCACGGTGCATTGACTTAGTGGAACAGTACTTTTTTCTTTTGCATGAGATGTAGTTTTTTCTTGATTTCTGCGCTCAATCGATCCCAAAATACGGATGCCATAAACTTGCCAGCCCACTGTTGAGTATTTGGTCGCTATGGACGGCTTTCACCAGCTGCTGTCCACTCAGCTCACGATCTTTTTGTTTCAGGTGTGTAGTGGTGGATCCACGTTTCATTCATTGTCACATACCCACGCAGAAAATCCTTTTTACCTCGCTTGAACAGCTCTAACCGGCGCTCTGAAACGTCGACGCGTTGTTGTTTTTTCTACGCATCCCCAAAGATTCGTGCAAAATTGTAAACATACTACCTTCTGATATCTTTAAGGTGTCACTTATCTCACGGAACTTTAATTTACGATCTCTTAAAACTATTTTGTGGACTTTTGTTATGTTTTCCGGAACAACTAATGATTTTGGGCGACCAGAGTTTGTACGAGCGCGTTTAAATTCGGCATACCAGTCAATGAATGTTGATTTCCCTGTTTCAGAGTCCCCATAACACGTATCAAGCCACTGCTTTGCTTCAACAATATTTTTATCCTTTAAAAAACAATGTTTGATTAACACTCGAAACTCTTTTTTATTCATTGTTTTGAAAATGACCAAAGTTTCTTCACCAAAACCTCCGTAACTTCTGAACTTAACTTCAGATTGTCATGAAATTTTGACACTGAACGCTTGAAGGTTGGTGCTATCCAGAAATCATATGGATTTGACAACAGTGTGCCATCTATATGTCAAACCGGAAACTTATTGAGTGATGTGTTGCATTTACAAGCAATTGCAATGTTAGTTAATCAGAATCGCTTCCAACAACATGATACCTTGAACCTATTTCCAATTGTTTCTGTACCGTGCTGGAAGTGAAAATATAGAAAAAGATAAAAACAAGGGGAAAGAAGGAGACAGAACCTCTTACATCTAAACCAAGTAGTCGATTTGCATCCCAAAAATGTCGTTCTAGCTCCGAACCTATATCCATTATGTCAAGGAATATGTATCTCTTCCTACTAACCCCCCCCCCCCCGTGTATCCTTGCATCCAGTAATATCTATCGCTCTCTAACTGTTTAAAAAAAATTTGGATCTCTTTGTATCTCTTTCTTGATCTTTCGTTTCAAACTTCTTCATTTTTATACCTCTAACACATGCCTTACAAATTTATAAATATACTACTTTGTATCAGGTGTACAAATAAGTTTCCCCCGTTTTTTATCAAAATTGGGCATTCATTGTGAATAAACGGAGCTCAGTGCTCTCAGATCATGGATAGAACTTACCCCTTCTGCTCTACCAGTTTATTGCAAAAAAAACAATTTTTGCCGGCACCTTATGTTTTATTCGAAGTACTGTCCGGCGTATTGTTCTTCTTACGTTTGGCATGAATGTTGATCCAATAATGCTTCCAATTCCGCGTCTTCGTACACGTTCGGCCTTCCGCTACGTTCTTTGTCTTCAATGTCAAATTGACCGTTTTTAAACTGTTGAAACCACTCACAATAACTTCTATCACTTAAGGCAGCCTCACCATATGTTTTTACAAGCAATCGATGCGCCTCAGCTGTAGATTTCTTTAAATTGAAGAAGTAAATCACAAGTTCTCACAAATGACGCTTATTCGGCTCATAACTCGAAATTTTCGTTCACAAAATAATATATGTGACGTGATCTGAAGAAAGACGCCTAAGCGGCCAAACGTATATTTTAGAGAAGTAGCAGAAGTGGCGACGGGCTGATAGGACTCTTCCGATATTTCTCTCTATTTCCATCGCACATACTTGTAGAGGTCTATTGTGTGTACGTGTTGAGAGAGAAGTTTCGAGTGCTCTCCCGAACGACAATTTCTAAACGCTTGTACTGAATAAATTATCAATGATGGAAGTTTTCCAACTATACCATCTTAAAGAGCAAGTTCGAATCTACGTAAAACATTAAGAATCAGAGAATCGATTTTGGCCGCTTAGGGGTCTTCCTTCAAATCGCGTCACATATTTACAAATTTTTCCAAATCATTTCAGTCGATTGTGTCAATAATTAGAAGAGTGTATCACTCGCCATGATAAGCGAACTCTACCATATCGACCTTATCAACCTGTGATTTAGCATTAACGTCATTTGAGACCAGATGGAATTTTTAATATATATTTTAAAAATTTCTCAAATAATATATTATACTGATAAAAATTCTTTAATATTTCAAGGTTATGTTGTTGATAGATGTCCAACCTTACGATAGTGACGATTTACATCTATCAATTTTAACCAAAACTTACTGGTGACGCCAACTTTTGTCAAACGGCGGAAACCTGATACATACACAATATTCTAAATTTGTTGCTAACGCGTGTAAGAGTATAAAATTCGAAAGTATGAGGGCTGTCAAATAAGTCCGGGACTTCTCGAAAGATGGTGCTGTTATCGTAAACACGTTACTGTAAGAGAATACCATCTGATATCAATGCGTATACACAGTTTCAAGTCAGTACGTTGGATAGAAAATTTTTTACAGCCACTTGAATTTAGTTTTCCATTGTTAAGACAAAACCATAGGAAAAAGCGAGTTTGGCGTGCTTATTAAACATTATTTTCAAAGATGAAAATCTATCAAAGAAACTGAAGAAAAGCTCGAAAAATCACAGGAGAGTATCATGCCTCATTATTAGATCGATTTGATGCAATACTGGAGGAAAAGCGGCCCTATATGGCGAAAAAAAGTGCTTTTCCACCACGGCCATGCAACAGCTCACACGAGTGCCATTGCAACTGCCAAATTATTTGATTTACGCTACGAAATACTTCCTCATCCACCTTATTCCCTAGATTTGGCTCCTTCCGATTATTTTTTGTTCCTAACATGAAAACTTGGCTTGGAGGTAAAAGATTTTCATCGAACGAAGAGATCATTGCTGCGACAAATGAGTATTTTGAGAGGTTTGATAAAAATTACTTTTTAGAGAGCATAAAGGAGCACGAGTACCGCTATAATAAATGTATACAGTTAAAAGGGGACTATGTTAAAAAACAAATTGGAATTTCTTTCATAAAAACCCTAGCGAACTGGCTGAACGCTAGCTTTACGATGTAGCGTAAAGCTAGCGTAAAGTAGCATTATAACTCATGAATGAGGCAAAATAAATATTCAAAATGTTTTTATCCTTATTCTACGTTAAAAATAACGTTATAAGGTAATGGACATATGCAATTTAATTTTATCTATTAACGCTAAAAATTAAAAAAATAAAATGTCTGTCCTTGAACTCTGCTAAAGGCGACTTCAATCGCAGAGTCTAATAATATCATCATAAGCTGCAATTAAGTTTTATATTTATATTATATATGTTTTAAAATTTAATCATTTTTAATACAATATTATTAAATAATTACATATTATCTATTGTAATAGAAGGTTAAACTTGTATAGAACCTCAGCTTTTAATAAACGCTGATATGTTGTTGCCTATCAAGCATCATAGATTTTATTAAAGTATTACCTATTATTTCAAAAACATTTTTTTGGAAATTATTATGATTAATTTTATGCATTAGAATAGTGAAAATTTTTCATATGTTATCGCAGTCGATAAAGTAGTATCCTTTAGAACGTAAAATATTTGTATTAATGACTTTCCGTCATACTTATTATAATACTCATGCAACTTTAACACATTAGCAAGATTTATGTTGTTAATTTTATTATTTACTACACTTATTTGGAAAAGTTGCATTTCCTAATTATAAATTAAAGTTGTAAATTTTACGCGCCAATTACTTGGGCTCTGCGATTGAAGGCGCCTTTAGCAAAGTTCAAGGACACATATTTTATTTTTTCAATTTTTAGCGTTAATAAATAAAATTATTGCATATGTCCAGTACCTTTTAACGTTATTTTTAACGTAGAATAAGGATAAAAATTTTTTGAGTATTTATTTTGCCTCATTCATGAGTTATAATGCTACTTTACGCTAGCTTTACGATAGCTTTACGCTAAAGCCTAAAGCTAGCAATTCCTCATTTCGAAAACGAGTTTAGTTCAGAAAATTGTTCAGTGTTTACCGAGTGGTAACTGTCTTCTTTGAGGATGCTTGGGCCCAGTCACTTTGTCATGTTGACGTGTCGTAGTGAAACTCAAACCGAGATTGTGAAATACCGAGTAAACGTTACTCAGATTTTGCAAAGGGACCGATGTTGCTGAAACCGATAGTTTGAGAAGTCTCAAAAAATTCTCAAACTTTAATGCGCTGATTGAATCAAGTGGTCCCAGATTCATAACATCTTCAGCAATGTGCAGAAGACCATGAATATTGTGAGAAACGTATTCAGGACCGTACAATGTAATGAACTTTTTAACATAGTCTTTCATCAACGATTCTGCATATAATATATCATCCTTGTTTTTAGGAGAACATAATAATCACGTCGCACAATGCAGGGTCAAAAAGTTAATGTATACAGGATTCGTGCTTTTCGAAATTGCACGCAAAATGACTGGGCCGACATAAAGAAGGAATAGTCTGCACTCAGTTGCTTTCCACTGTTGACACGTTTTGAAGCTGCCCAACTTTTGATTCATGTCTCTCGGAGTGAACATATTCACAAGGTCAACAAACGTTGAAAGTTTTGTTTTTGTTGAAAGTATGCTGAGTTCTTTGATTCAGCACAAACAGTTTGGTAAAATCTTTCGCGAATCTTTTATTGTTAACACTGATCTCGGAGTCATTAAAAATAATAGGCGAAGTTGCGCGGTTGACATATTGAGTCGTTTGAAAATTCTCAGTATTGGAAATGTACACAATTTGATATGACGTTTCTGCAACAGCATTACTTTCGAAGATGTGATTCAAGTGAACCTCGTCATTGATATTCTCACGATGGGTGCAAAGTTTCTTCTTCTTCTGTTCTCCATTTTGCAATGAATTTACACTAGCAACCGAGCAATTAGATGTTGCATCGCTTATGCGCGTCGTGTTATTCGTACTGACTGTTTTATAGTAAAACCCTTTAACGTCGACTCTACGACGACGTTGCGTACTTTTGGTTAGAGCAAGAACATTTTCACGTTGCTTATCCATCCTGTTTCAAAAATTCAAATATGTAATTGAGAGTTATCGACACTCTGGAGGCAGTAAATGAAAATGAAAAAACTGGTGAGACACATCGTGCTTGCGATCTGAACGCTTCAATTGTTCGGATCCAAGTGAATGTACAGATTTATTATTTTTTTATACTGTCACGTATGTAGCAACGGGAATGGGCTTATTTCAAAAGATTAACGGCTGCAAGTGCCTTGAAAACCCCCGTTGAACTCGACTCCACAGATTGCTTCGAGTGAAGAAAATTTGGATTTAGCAAATTTGCAAATCTAATTTGCAGAAGATGGACAAGGTAATCAATGCTATTTGTAATAAGTATCTATGTAAAAAGCTACATTATCTGACCTAGATGAACTTTTTTAAATATTTGAGCAACAACGGAAAAATTATTTTATGAGTCACTGCTCATTCATTGATTCTAATTCGAATTACAGTTTTTGGTGAAGCGACGACGAGCAGCGAAGGATTGGAAGCCAATTGTGGGGAAATGCAGTACAGTGACGAATACGAGTTTTTGCGGGCTCAGTCATCTGCGCACTGCAATAGGATGTTGAACGATCTTGAACGTAATGCAATGTTGAAGTATGTTAAACGAAATCGATCTTTAACGTAATGCATTTACACGAAAATTATATAAATTTATCTCCTCGTGTACGTATGTTCGAAAATAATTTATCAATTGGAAATATTTGCTTTCAAAACTATTACAGAGCAACCATAGTTCTTGTAGGTATATTAGACACGTATTTATACAAACGTGTTATGTAAAGTTCACATTTTAATGAATGTAAACTTATGATTTACATAACATTCTTGAAAAAAATTTTACATTTTATTGGTCGCTACGGTTGTGAGAAGTATTATATATAATAACAATAATTGGGATTTCCAGAGAATTTTGATTTGTTGACTCTCATCGAGAAACTCAACCACCATTAAAACATTGGCATTAACTTGACGAATGCTGTGTGAGCACTATGTCAGAAATGTGCAAGAAAGGGAAGAGCAGTGGAAGCAAATTCTTGAATTCAAACGACAATTGCCTCTCAAATCATACGATTCTAATGATTTAATGCAAGAAAATATTCGTAAACGAAAATAAATAAAGATTTGATTAGCCATATCCAATTGTGGGTTTCGTAGAGTTTTGAAAAAATGCTTTGTTGATTAAGAAAATGAATAAATTACCTGTAAACACTGATTCATAAGTAAAATTTCTACAAAATTTGTTTAAAGATTTGAAAAGTAATAAGTTCGTAGGAATGTTGTGGCTGCAAAGGACGACAACTTTCTCCTCGCTTCGTTGCCGTCCCTATTTGCCCCCTAGAGGTGATCTATGATCTCTTCGAATTGTGGAAGCGCTTTCTTCACGTCTTTACTGACGTTTGTCTGCCGCGAAACGGCAGCATATGTTGGCGTCTTTGGCGCCTCCTCTTTCTCCTTACCTTCTTTTTTTGATTGCTTAGACTTCATATTAAGATACTTTTCCTTCATTAAGACGGTTCGCCCATCATGGGAGCCCTACCGCAGTAGGGCTACTATCCCCGCCTGTATAAATCCCTAATTGCGTTTGCCGAAACCGAGAAGCGGCTTATCGGATGGTCGATCCTATCGGCACATTTAGTGAAGCTAATAAAACAGTTACGGGATAGGCCCGCGCCATAATGATGCAAAAGGTTTAACGTCACCCCTATCGACCGAGCGGTGCCGGGTCCGCCCCGACACCTGACCCGGACTTCAGGCTAGACGGTGTGCGATTTTCCTACGCAGCGTTGGATATAAGGAAATACTGACCAGGTAATTCTTCATTCCTGCGCCCGGGCATCCATGATTTCAACACCGAAATTGGCTCCTGACAGTAGGATCGTGAGCGGTTTTCCCAGTTTTACATGTGGTTCCACAGGATCTTTGCCCTTCACGGCCGAACACCGGAGAAACTTACGGTTACTCATATTACTTCCACAGAGGTGAGGTACTGACATCGTGTCCTACCCTGGTCGAGAGGCTACTACTCCTTCCTTGGCTAGTCTATCGGGAATATCCACCAGGCGCCGGCCGCAGCCCCATTCACTCAGTATTCCATTCATTTTGAAGTGTGAGGGTGTCAGTGTCGTGCATGTGATTGTGGTGTGACCGGGAGAGGGGATGCGGAAAGTTCAGCGCCGCATGCGCATTTGGGGCGATACCCCGATTAAGGGGCACCCCGCATTCACTCTTTATATATTCATACTGCATCAAGGAACCTGTTTTAGGTCCCCTGATGCTTTCGCGCCACACCGCGTCCTCACGCGCTTGAAGGTCACAGAGTAGCCGTCGTGGCGCGTGCGCCCGGAAAGCCCATCACTAGGGAAAGCCCGTCTATAGGACTCCCATGACAGCCATCCTGACGGCGACAGCCCTGCTCCTGGTAGAGTCCTTTCGTCTACTACCGTTGGCGGACTGCAGGACGCGTCTGCTCCGTGCTTGGCCTCTTGTATTCATCTCGGCGAGACCCTGTCCTCCCGCAAAAACACTCTCACTGGGCTTAGGTGTTTAGTGTAAGGAGTCGCTGTGAATGTGTCGTGTCATGTTGCTGTCCGTGTAACCTCTCCTCCTTTCTCATCCGGGCTTGGGACTGGCAATGGCGGAGTTAATAATAATAATAATAATAATTTTTTTTTTTTTGAGGAAGGGAGAAATGCTTTATGCACCGTCGAGGGGGCTCCGTGCCCCCCTGGTGATACGCAGCCCTACCCACTAAAACAGAAAACAAGTGGGGAATCCTCTTCTGCGTGAGGAGCACGATCTTGGTTTTCACCATCGCTACCTCCAGCCCGTGGCCTAGCATCCAGCGGCGAACACGGCACATTACCTGACCGAGACGCAGTTGGGCAGCCTCTACATCCCTTGCGGAAATAAGAGCCGCCACGTAATAATAATAATAATAATAATAATAATAATAATAATAATAATAAAAATAATAATAATAGTAATAGTAATAATAATAATTATTATTTTTTGTCAGAGGAGAAAGAGAATGCATTTACGCACGCTGTGTGGGACTCGGCCGGAGCAATACCCACTAAACTCAAAACTCCCCTGTTTTCTCGCCAGACAACGACCCCGGAACCGCGTTAGCATTACTTCAGGGTCAAGGTCTATGGGCGCTTTGCGCCGGGCCTCGGCGCTCTTCTATTCTTTTGCCTGCTTGGCTCTTCGGTAATCATAGTCAGCTTCTACTGATTATCTGTCACCAAGATGGTCTCGGTGTCAGATTGTCTTCTATCTTCTTCTGGCGTAGGGTCATTTCAACAAAAGCGGAGATTTTCTCCTAGGCCTCCTCACTCTCCAGCATTACCTCGATAATATTTTCGGGTATCAGCTGTCCAACTTCTGTCTCCAATGTCGAGCTAGGTGCAGCCCAGCGGTCGCACTGAAAGAAAGTGTGGTCTGCGTCATCGTTTGTGTCTTCGCAGTATACACAGCTGGGGTTCGAAACTTTGCCTATCTTCTGGAGATAAGCACGGAACAAGCTGTGACCCGTAAGGAACTGCGTTAAGTAGAAATCTACTTCTCCGTGTTGTCGGTCTACCCACGCACTCAGCCTGGGGATCAACCTTGCAGTCCATCGTCCTCTCAGTTCCCTGTCCCATCGTTGTTGCCATATCGTCATGGAATTTTTTCTGGACTCCGTTTTCGCAGAAGGTTTGCCTACTTCTCGCGTTCTCAAGTAAATACTCTTCCTCTCCAATGCCAGAAGGTCAATGGGTATCACCCCTGCTATTACAAGAGCGGCAGGTACTGAGACAGTGCGGTAGGAACACGCGATTCTTAGCGCCCCTCTGTACTGCACTCCTATTAAGCGCTCTCTGTATGTTTTCTTTTTGAGTGCGTCGGCCCAGATCTCGCTCCCATAAAGGAGAATAGACTCGGTGACCGACATCAGGAGCCGGCACTTGCCTGGTCTTGGGCCGTTGATGTTGGTCATGAGTCTACTGAGGGCAGTCGTCACTGTGGCTGCCTTGTCTGACACTTTCTACAGATGTTCGAAGAAGGTGAGCTTTCTCGTTGAAATTTACTTCAGAAATTACACTGACCTCTGGGAAAACTTTGTTTATTTCAAATAATCTCTAATTGACCTGGAACGTTACAGTTGACCTATGACTTGGGTACGTACTTGAACGCAGAATTTTCCGCTCGATCGATTGCAGATGTAAAAAGGGGGAGTTTCTATTTAAAAAAACAAATTTGACCTACAAAAAGCCATGAAGGTCAACTTCAAGGTCAAAATGAAGGTCACAATTGAATTCCTCGTTGAAATTTACTTCAGGAATGACCTTCACTTTTTTGAAAAATATTTTACCTGAGGAAATATCCAACCGTCCCAGGACTTTTTAGACACCCGGTATATGTATATATACTGTAATAATATAATAGTTCTTGCTATCAAAACTTGGCAGCGGTGATGCTCATTTTCCCTTTTTTAAGTACCCTCCTAAAATACATGGTAGCGGACGCACTGTGTTATACCAGCACCACGGTTGGTTATTCCCAGGTCCATTTTCATTTGAGAGTTCATAGGGGTATTGGGGCACAGAGAAAGAGGTGGGCAGGAATAAGGATATTGATAGTTTGGTGGATATGGTGGAGGTAGGGGTAAGAATGTGGATTGAATAAATAGGATTTTGTGGGGGGTTCTGGTGAAATTGTGAACCGGCAAATGTCAGTTACCAAGGGCTAGGAGCTTCCATTACAACTTTGTTTTTTACTCTCCCTAACTTTTTTGGTTCAGCCATCTGTCTAGGATAAGGACTAGGTGATCGTAAGTGTTTTGAAATTTTTTCTTTCTGTCAAATAATGTGATATCATGACATAGATGACCTTACTCTTTCCGTTTGCTCCTGTCTTTTCTCTATGCAGAGAATGTTTTCGAGGGATTCACTAAGGTCCTTTGAATTTCAGGTGTCTACGAACGTAGTCATTTCGTCCGAAACACCTTTACTTAAGGCGTCTGGTGCACATTTCACCATTGATGGTACTCTCACTCACCTCATAAGTAGTACCTACATAACGGATCTGCGTATACTTATCCTCGGTCGCGTGTTTTGCTCCAATCAGTAAACACTGTATCCCGTCGTAATAATCACTCATGATTTCTGTTCGTTCAATTCGCAAATTCACGATAATAAGGATAAAAACATTTTGAATATTTATTTTGCCTCATTCATGAGTTGTAATGTTACTCTACGATAGCTTTACGCTACAGCGCAAAGCTAGCGTTCAGCCAGTTCGCTAGGGAATACAAGTGGGTATGAACCTTAATATGGCTTAAATATTAGATAATTCTGACATTGGCTCCGTCACTGATTCTGGGTGTAATATAATAGTTTCAGCATCATAGATCTAAATTTTAAGAACACACATAAAATATAAAATATGTAACTCGAGTTTTGAAGCGCTCGTAACCCGAGCACCTTGACAAGACCGCAGATGTGGCTTACTGCTGCTCGGGAAAGAATTATTAAAATTTTCAAAGGTTGATTGGGAGAGTTTAATTCGGATATAAATTTTAAACTCACGCTGCTTGTATATCCTGAGAATATACACGGTGACCCATTTTAATCTATAATCCCAAATATCTTCTGCAATACTTTATCTACGAAAAAATGGTTCGGACAAAGGTTGACCAGGATCGATGGGGACATTTGACTGTGCCATCAATTTTGACCTTCAGGTCAATTTTCAAGGTCAAATTTAGGTAAGACCCTTTTCTTAAATGAGAACCCCTATTTTTGACTACGGATTTGAAAAGAGCGGGAAATTTCACGTCAAAAATTTCCTGTGGAAAAATGGTTTTTGTGACCTTAGAATGGTAAAAAATTAAGCTCAAATGTCTGAGAAACAACCAGATGCCCTTTTTCTGAATTGTCTTGGTTTTTCGAAGTAAACAAACGTTCAAGACGCTTCACACAAGTCGATGAAATGTTAAGGTGTACATCACCTTGACCATCATGACTTTGAGTTCAATTTTCAAGGTGACTTTAAGGTCAAGACAATTTCTCTTAGATTGATCTCTGTGCCCGGTTAAATTTTATTTGTAGAATTCAGGGTAGATTTCGGGTGTTTCATTAACGTAAGTCCCCTTGCCTTTCACCATTGCTACCAGTGTTACAATTCCGATAGTTTCCAAAAAAATTTCGCAATATGGCTGATTACTTACCTAGTAAAATCGTTTATATGATACTAATTTTAGGGGAATGTCACGTTAACTACGCCGCTGCATCAAGACTTTACACTGAACGGTTTCCGGACAGAAGACATCCTACTAACTTAACAATAAGTATTTTGCCTGAAAGAGCTCGCAACGGGAATCTTGTTCCTGAACGCCGACATCATGAGTACGAAGAAAATGACGCACGAGCTGTTACTGTTCTAGCAGCTGTTCATGTTGATCCACAAATCAGTACTCGAGAAATTGAAAGAGAGATAGGTATACCACAAAATAAAGTATCAAGAAGTTTGAGATCTCTGAACTATCATGCTTACCATATTACTCTAACGCAAGCCTGAAGGCCCTATCATATTTAAATTTCAATGAGAGATGGATTGGACAGGGAGGTCCACTCGAATCGCCCCCCTGCTCACCATATCTAACATCACCTGATTTATTCTCATGGGTACGGTTTTGAAAGACGTCTACTTGTGTGTCTTCAAGCCGATGGAGACCGCTTCGAACAGTTACACCGTGGCTGATTGTAACACTGATAGCAATGGTGAGAGGCAAGGAGACACACATTAATCAACCACCCGAAACGTGAGAGGCAAGGGGAACTCACGACAAGAAGGCACCCCAAAGGAAACAGAACATACTACGTCAACGCCGTTGTTTCTGGGTAACACTAAAAGTAAGGACAAAGTGCCTTTTTTTTGTAACTAGTCACAGAGAAGTGACATTGTCAAGATTGTCCCTTTTGTACCTACATAGTCGCAGTCTTTACATCATATCCGAAATCATTGTTACTTTCTGGGTGTGTTGGGGGGGGGGGGGGGTGTTGTGATAACAATCCACAGCCTGAAGTATAGAAAAATTTTATCTGGGCACAGAGTTCAATCTAAGAAAAATCGTCTTGACCTTCAAGTCACCTTGAAAATTGACCTGAAGGTCAGGATGGCCAAGGTGATGTACACCTTAATATTTCATCGACTTTTGTGAAGCATCTTGAAAGTTTGTTTACCCCGAAAAACCAAGACAATTCAGAAAAAGCGCATCTGATCGTTTCTCAGGCATTTGACCTTAATTTTTTACCTTTCGAAGGCCACGAAAGCCATTTTTCCACAGGTCGTTTTTGACGTGAAATTTTCCGCTCTTTTCAAGTCCGCAGTCAAAAATAGGGGTTCTCATTAAGGAAAGGGTCTTACCCCCATTTGACCTTGAAAATTGACCTTAAGGTTAAAATTGATGGTGCAGTGAAATTTCCCCCTCGGTCCTGGACAATCTTTGTCGGAACCATTTTTTCGTAGATAAAGTCTTTTAGAAGATATTTGGGATTATTCATTAAAATGGGTCACCTTGCATATATTCATACCTACATATAAATTTAAAACTAAGGGTATTATTGCAGTTTTCAAATGAAATCCACATTCTAGGAATCAACTTGAATTGCGATAAATCACTGTTGTAACAGGGAACTGAAAATATCCAAGCTCATCAAAACTGTCCTACCAAACTGCCCTTTTGCGAGCTGACGAGCCAGGGCAAGTCGAATCGACAAATGCATTCGGAACACAGTGGGTCCCCAACGGGCTTACATCACAGCTCCGAGGCAGCTAATCGACATCAGAATTTCAGCTGATTATTCGATTTTCGAAAACGGTGCGCAAAAGGGCGATTGTTACTTTGGCTGTGTGGCAAAGTGGCCCCCTGTTGTTGAAACCAGATGTCCATGTAATCCTCTTCAATTTTTGGAAACAAAAAAACGTTGAACATGGCACGGTAACGCTCGCCGTTGACCGAATGGCGGCTCCTTGCTCATTTTCGAAGAAAAATAGCCCAATGATGCCACCATACCAAAATCCGCCCCGAACAGTCACTCGTTGTGGGTGCATCGGTTTCTCAATGATGACGTTTCGATTTTCTGAGCTCTAATGCGATAATTTTTCTTATTGACCTTATTGACCTTAATGGCCTTTTGCCAAAACAATCCAAAATGTACTGAAAAATTGGTTTTAAGGAATTGGGTACTGCAAGGCCAGCCATGGCAGTGATTTGGATGATGTGTTCCATTCTTAAATGAAAAGGTTTGATCTTTCTAATAAAACCATACATTTGAAAAAATATCCATACATTTTTATTTTATAGCCTATTCAAATTCCAAATGTTAGATGGACTACTCTGTATAAGGGACATTCTTTTGCAAATCGTACACCCATTTTGAGTTCAGAATTTAGATTTGCATACAAATTTTTTTATAGTTTTTTTAATAAATTCACCAACACGTATATCGGGATTTTCAAAAAAAAAATTTTTTTTGATATATATTAATTTAAACTTTTGATAAAATTCTCTTGTACTTGAAATTCATTATCTCCGGATCAAATAATCAAATTGATTTCGGGTTTGTTTCATTTTCTAGCTTATTACGTTAAGTTTTCAGATAAATATTTTTATAATTTTTATTTTGTTGATTAATTAAGATATAAGCAATTTAATTGTTTGAACTATTTTTGCATGTTTGCCCCCTCAGTAGAAAAATTTGGAAAAAATAGTATCATATGCACCATGTCTCAATATAACTAGCGCATATTTAATAAAAGTGAAGACTTAATTAGTTTGGAAGATTTTAAATATTTTTGAGCGCACGACGTGTTCAATCATTTCCGAGTCGAGCCGCAACTAGCCTTTCTCGAGACATAATGTGCTTTTGGTCGACTCGAACATGATTAAACACGTCGCGCGCTCAAAAATATTTAATATCTTCCAAACTAATTAAGTCTTCACATTTATTAAATATGCGCTAGTTATATTGAGACATGGTGCATATGATACTATTGTTTCCAAATTTTTCTACTGAGGGGGCAAACATGCAAAAATAGTTTAAACAATTAAATTGCTCATATCTGTAGTTAATTAACAAAATAAAAATTATGAAAATATTTATCTAAAAACCTAACGTAATAAGCTAAAAAATGAAACAGATGAAAACAATTTAAGTCTTTTAAAAATGTGAACAATTTTTTTTAAAAATCTGTACGATTTATAAAAGAATGTCCCATAAGCAGGGAAGTCAAGTATCTCGCACAAGATATTTGATACCTATTGCTCGGTGATTTTAATCGAGTTGCGTAATATACTTCATACGATTAATTAAATCATATCAAAGCGGAACTATCCGGGTATATTTAATTCAACTTTTTGATAACATAAAGTGTGACTTCTTGTCCAAATACTATTCTTTTTTACACATTTGTTATACTTCGTAGCTACAAATTACTTATAATGGATGTCTTCGATATCTTTTCAGGAATCTTTAATTACACTGAAACAACATTTCCTATGTTGCTCAAAAATAAAATAATCTTGCAAGGTTGTTCAGGGATTTGCCCTTGAGGTTGACTTGATCAATTATCCTAAGATTTAATTTTGTTTTGATCAATTAAAGTAATTTGGATTAACCAGGGATCTAACCCTGAGGCTGACTTGGCTAATCTGACCAGAGTAATAGCACCATCATTTGAGTCTTTTTTACTCTTAACTTGGAACAATTGTTCGCAACCCTCTTCAGTTCAAACTGCATAAAATCAGAGCATTTTCTCAATGTTTTTCTCCGTATTCCTTTCTTTGCCTTAAAGAATTGGACCCGTTGGGATATTCGTGAGTTTCTCTAAGGCATCTCTCAGCAATCTGCATCTCGACTGACGACATATTGCAGATAGATATTGTCTACATTCAGGAGACTTTTAATTGAGCAAAATAAGCATACCCCGCGGTAATTTACTATTCGAAACTGGTATCGGTCAGGAAAAAATTGACACTGAAGAAAAATTCCGCGATATTTCGACACCAGGTATCGCAACTCACCTCGGTAGAAGATCCTGACAAAATTCGGCTGATAAATAACTTCGAAGACTTTTCTCAACTCTTTGAATCTCTGTTTGAAAGGGCTGAGGACATTCTTCAAGTAAAATCACGCGAACCCATAGATTGTTCTGATACTTCAACCTCAGGGGTAAAACAGCCGCAGGAAAAAATGGAGGCCAGATTCGGATTCAGTACAAAAAACTACTCTGGAAATAACATATCTCATCCCATGAGCACAAATGTCACTTTTGTTTGACCAGTGTTATTAAACATAAAAATAGTACCAAAAAATAAATAAAATAAAAAGTTTGAAATAAAAACAAGAAATTATTCTTCTTAATGACCAAATTTTGATGTTCCGTGGAATTACTTATATATTTAGCCCACAGGTCCTATACCCATTTTTAAGGTCAAAATAGTGTCAGGGTTATAAGGGTGTGCTCAGTCACATTATTCAACTAATTCTGAGATAAGGGACGCTTACAATTTCACGTATTCTTTTTTTTATACGGAGGAGCTTATGTCTTTTCGTCTTCCGAGTAGCTGAATTTATATCTGCTATCAGACTTTTTCTACAGGACCTAGAAATTTTCCTAGTCTAAGATAAAAAGTGTAGTACGTGGGTTTTACGGTGACTTGACTTTTACATGGAAAAGCTGACGAGCATATATGGTAGGTATACATTGTACCATAGTTTTAGTTGCCCAAAGTTTCAATTGCCCATAAAATCACCAGACGTCACTATATTTGAAAAGCAGTGTTAGACGAAGATTATGAAAGGAATGTGTTGGCAAAAACTGCGAGGATTGCAAGATGCAGGATTCCTGTAAATTTCCCTGAAGTGCTCTCTACCGCCTATATTTGATATATACTTGCAATTTTTGCCAACGCATTCCTTTCATAACCTTCGTCAAACACTGCTTTTCAAATTGAGTGACTTCTGGTGATTTTATGGGCAATTGAAACTTTGGGCAACCAAAACTATGGTACAATGTATACCTACGAGCATATATCATGTGTTTAAGCATTGTGAGGGACAGAACTAAAATTTAGGTCCTCGTGTTTTCTGTTTTTTACATCACTTTTACTTTCTGGCATAGGAAAGAAAAGTTATAACTGACAAAAACTACAGTTTCAATGTGGGTCGAACTTATGTATTTTAAAATTGGTAGCATGATTGAATCACACTGAAGCTACGGAATATTTTTGACTTTCTTAATTTAACCTTGGCCTTTGGGAATCAATTTTATTTTCAGAGAATTACTCCACGTACATATGTAAATATATCCATATGCAAGTTGATTTTGTGAATTTGGTATCCTCTTGAATCTCGAGCCTGTATCGCATATATATCAAGTCTGTATCGCATATGCAACCCCATTTCAACGGGCAATCATGATTGTTCTTAACAAACTGCAAAATCCTGCTGTTTTGGCAGATACTGGGATGATGACATCTGCCCCGAAAGGGGATGTGTAGTAAGACGGTTCAGCTGTATTCCGATTTATATCAGGCATGTGATATTATTAATAAATTAGAACGAAATAACAGCTGATTTTTAAAAATAATAAAAAGATAGACCTTATTAAGCCGTCATAATAAGGCGAAAGATGCAATATGCAAAGCAAAATAGATTGGTCCGGAAACTTTTATTTAATTTTGGCACGTTTCCTTGATCAAGTGCCGTTAGGAAAATTGCGTAACCTGTGAGGGGATTTAAACCCATGAAAATATTGACACTGGTGTCTAGCCATTAGACTACGGGTCAAGGCCGGTTACGAGACGACGACAGGTGAATTGTTTCTCCCAATCTAATACTCGTGTGTTCACTTTCCCTCTTATCTTTGATTGCAAGAAAATGCAAAAGGGCATTTTTCTGGCAAACCAAAAATGATAAAAATATGGAAAAACTTTCGTTGTAACGCACGAGGAAGCGCGCACCATTTCGACCGGGTAATATGATAAAAGAAGCACTAATGCACAAAAAGATCATTATTTTTACGAATTTTTTTTTTGCCACTTCTATTGGTTCCACATTTTTGATGATCTCATGTCAGGACAGTCATGTGAGCCCCCTTCTAGCGAATTTAGGGTAAGTGGGGAATTAATAACCGCGAATCAAAGAAAAACCGAGGTGACGAGAGCAGTGAAAAATTACCAAAAGTCACTTCGGTTTCAGCACCTGCTTAAGGTAGGTTCGAGGGACCATCCAGAACCTGGGAAGCAGTTTGTATACCTACACCAAAATCAATGAAAAAAATCGACTTCTTACCCGTCGGGGAATTAGTCATTTTTTCTCGTTATCCAGGGAAAGTCACGACCATCTATCTTATAGAGCTGATAAGGTGATTTTCACTCATTTCCAACTCCTTTTGATTATCCACTGATATTTTGGAAAACATGCGATGTAGGATCTTAAGGTAGTTCAGAATTTTTTTTTAAACGCGGTCTTATGGTATGTATAGAAGCAATGCTAACAAGCCCACAAACATTATTTACAGAAATTAGGGAACTCCCAAAAATTAAACCGTGTATTCAAAGGCGCGACTGCGCGAAATTTTAGCATTTATTAATTGGAGTTTTTCTCTTAGATACGTTACTTAAAAATTACGCGCTGTGAAAACGAGGATTCAGACAATCAGCACTTGTTACATCCCGGTAACATTAAATTTTATAATTTTAATTATTGCCCCTGCATATGAGCAATACGTAATACACAAGCGTAAAAAAGTACTAAATACTCTTTAAATTTAGTCTTATGGTAATTACTACCTGGACCGGGTAACTGTTCTACGGAGGTAAACTAATGCGCTACCTCACATCGATAAATCGGCTCGACACTTGGTAACAAGTGATAAAGAAGAGCATCGGTCGGTCCATATGGTAATTACCCGCGCGGTAATTAGTCAGTGAATCATGCCACGCGTCGATAATATAGTGATGCAGCGCTAGTGACCTGACGAGATGGTAACAGGTTACTGTCATGGCGCCACTAACATTGACTAATTACTGTTTTAATTAATAATTAATATACCATCCCTGTTAGTATTTAAGCATACAATTATTACTTATATTGATAAAAATAATTTATTAATTAATCTTAAACCAGCCACAAATAAGAAAACATGTTATCACAAATATTGATTGATTGATTATAGAAAATCAATCAATCAATCAATTATAGGCTGTAACACATAAAATATAAGCTACAACTAGGTGGATGCAGGTATTCTTAATCATACTTGACTTTACTTGTTGATTAGAAATAAGAATAGGTAAGAGAGAGAATAGAAGGGATATAAAATCCAAATTGCAGATCAACATCAACCAATAAGTAATAGACCGTGGTGAGAGAAAACATAGATCTTTGATCGAACGTGACTTTATACAGAATTGCGCCAAACGTGACTTTATACAAATTTGCACGGCGCGTGACTTTATTCAATTTTGCGCGATCCACTCCCACTGCAGTCACTATTGGAAGATCCAATAATATATATACCCCAGATTCACCACTGGAGGTTTGTCATTAAGTTCCGAACAGTTGTACGGTTGTTAGGTTTGGACCGGTAATTCAACGTCGTGAGCAGACCCTTCGATAAACGTAAGTCTCATTGGATTTCTATGAGCAACTCAACATTCGGTACTTGGTAAATAAAATCCTTGGTCCTTAAGTGGTGCAAGTCCGGAAACCGTAGTGCTAGATACTTCCTTTGGATTACGTGTATCGTCGTATTTAGTCGTGTCGGTTAATAGTGATTTATCTCTGAAATCGGGACGAACTAATCTATCTTGTTAACAAGTGCATGTTTGATTCATTTCTCGTGTACTCAACAAGATACGTAAGCGGATAATTGATCACATCAGTTGCTGGTGGACTTGCATCCCTTACACCATACCTCCTGCAAAATTTATCGTTGTTTTGCTACCTCACGGAGACTCAAACGAAACTCAACTATCCTGCAAGGATTTGTGCGCGTTGACTTGCAATAACAGGAGTAATAAACGACAATTCTCTCTTTTGCCCTCTAATTTAAGAGGTAGACAAGTAAGTTATATAAATATAAATAAGCATCTCAAAACTTATTATATTAACTATAACGCTGAATGTGGAGCGTGAGTTGTATACCTAGGCATCTCAAAACCTAGTATATTAGCGTAAAACGTCCACAATCAACTGCGGAAGTTACATATATAGGCATCTCAAAACCTGTATATTTGGCTCATAACCGCATAAAACTCATAACATTGCCTTCTCATCTTGAGAAGTAGTATAAGTTACCAACTAAGTATCACTTTATGAAAACTTGTGCAACAACTTATTTATTTATAATAAATTACCTTATATATTCGTAAATTCAGTGTTTTATTATCATTGTGAACAACTCAGGGCACATAGACCTGACAAGTGACAACGTACCCACAAACAAAAATAAATTATCAGGCCTTACCAACCTGATATAATCAGCTAACCTCCTCCCTTACACCCAAAAATCCAACCTACCCTCGCCTTTTGCTCGGGACGTAACAGCTGATTTGGTGGCAGCGGTGGGATTGTCACTTTTGTTGTCACAATTGATAATAATTTAAAATAATATTTAATTGAAGCTAATCAAAATTATATGTGCAATTATTTCGATTAAAAATTGTACATAAATAAAGCTTCAAATTTTAGGAATTTTCAAAATTACAAAATTATATTTCTACTTGTCAAAATTTGAATATTTAGGACTAAAATCTTAAAATAAATTATCTTATTTTAAGCGTTGGTATACTTCGTGTGATCACAAGCTCTGCCATCGTCAATAACATCATCGAATCACCCCGAATAAACCTTGCATGTATTCTTTATAGCAAAATTGTGCAAGCGAAGGGTTTAAAAAGTATAAGAAAAAGTAAAACATCATTATTTTGATTTAAAATAAATTTAAAGTTCAGAAGTTTTTCTACCTAGAGTTTACGCAGGCAATTGTGTCTCAACCATTGCCTGAATAAACTTATAGTATTAAAACATTGAATATTTAAATTCAAAATATTAAAATTATCTGAATTTCTGAAGGTACTAAAATTACACAAGGTTTTGAGCTTGAGCCTGGCTTGTTTAATTTCGTACTACTGAAATTTCCAAATTGTTAACTAAGTTTGAATTTAAGTTCAAAGCAAAACAAGAACAGCACACGAGAGTGTAAGTCCTTTTTAGATTCGTTGAACGGTCACCATCGATGACGATCGACTGGGTAAGGCAAAGTTCGAAGTGCTAGCATTGTAATTGTTTAAAACTTTCATTTTAACTTTGTTAACTAACAAAATATTTTTGATTGCAAAGATTGTCCAAGAATCTGTGCTTGAGTCTAGCTTGTCCAATCTTGCATCTCCAAAATTCTGTGACATTAAACAAAAATTTTTTGTTTGTTTATTAGCAATAAACATTTTCTGTGATTTTAAAGATTAATTAAGGGTTTGTGCTTGAGTCTGGCTTAATTAATTTTGTATCACCGAAAACGCAAGTTGTTAATACACATAATCAAATTATAAATTCAATAATTGCAAAAAACTGCTCAGGAATTCGCGGTCGCGGCTGGCCTGACCCGCCTTATATCACTGAAAACATATAATCCAAGGTTATACGCTGCAGTGACTGCGCGCGCCACAGCAAGAATTTGCAGTGCAGTAATAGCTAGGAAAAAGCATTTACAATAATAATTCAAAAATTAGTATTGCCGCATTCATTTAAAAATAAACAATAAAAGACAAATAAATAAACGAATTCAGCAATAAATAAAATTTTCTAAATTAACAATTAAAATAAAATTCAAGGATTATAGTATATAATAATAATTGAATTATAATAGTTTTTTTTTAAATATAAATTCAACACTTTGAACAGAATTCTCATACAAAAACGATAAGGAATCAATTTCAATACTATAACAGCTGATTTAGTAGCTGCAATCAAAATTCGCAACCATACGGTCAAGGAAATAAAGGAAGAAGAAATTAAGGTCTACAGAATAGTTTATCAAAATTCTAATAATCAAAAAATTCTCAATTTTGCTCACAAAAGGACAAAATTTAGGGACAATTATATAAAATATTATTGTCCGGAATAAGTTGAAAAAATAAGATCGGTAAATTACAATTAAAAATAAGAACACAGAGATAAAAATTATATGGCACATAAAAACTCGCATATAGTGTTTAAACACGATTCAAGCACTATAATTTCAGTTTATTCCGACTTATTAAAAGGCAAAGTAGGCGACTTTCTATACGACCCAAATTTAACATTTAATCTAATCCAGAAGGAAAATTAGCCTCTTTTAACAACATCAACCATCTCATAATTTACATTATACACAACGCCACCCTTACAACAAGTGTTGCAGTAAAAATCCCCATATTAAAGCAAGAAATCGAATTCAACATTATAAATCCAGAAATAGGTACAGGTATATCCGGAGTAATTGGAAAATCATTTCCAACTCTTTTCAAAATAAATATTCCGGACAAAGTCTAAATATTTCTTAGAAAAATTACAATACGGGAAATAAAAATAGATATAATTATAATAATTAAAAACAATAAACATTTTATATAGGGCAACTTAATTTTGGAAGGATTAATTACTGATTTCAAAAACAAATTTTGACATTACACTGGCAATTTAATTAATTTATTAAATTTTTAATTAATAATAATTAATTTAAATAATTTAATTAATTTTTGAAAAGGTCAGTTTTTATTTATAATCGAAATTAAGTATCAGGTATTAAAATTCAATATAATTTCACACACAAGGAGCATTCGAAACTCTTGTTTTCTGGAAAAACTATATTATAACGGATTGCATTTAACTTGCCGAATAACAAAAAAAAATAATAAATCAAAATGCCTCAAGACAAAAATAGTACCATTCATGACAAAACGCAGAGTGGAGAGTTCACAGGGAACATCTCACGCACCCTTAGTGACGCAATGGTCACTTCAATGGGGGAATGTTTTGCTATACAGCAAGGAGTGATGAATATACCCACTTTTAACGGAAAAAATATGTCAATTAGGGACTTTATTCAAGATGTTCTAAACGGAGAATCCAGTGTACCTGCGAATTGCGAAAGGCAGTACATAATAACGGTACTAGCGCGATTAAAGGGTGCTGCAAGAGATAGTACTCACGGAAAAACATTTTCCACAATAAGCGATTTAATACAGCATCTCAAACAGCGTTTTGCCCCCCACAAAACTTACTCGTGGTATTTGCACGAGATATCTACAATTAGGATGTCTCGCAGCGAAAGTGTAATCGAGTTTTATGACAGAATCACCCTACTTAAATCCGGAGCTCAAGCAGCGCTAGAAGACAAATATCAGAAGGCGGAGCAAATGTTACTACCCTTAAATGATTGCGCCTTAGAAGCTTTCATCCGAGGACTACCCGATGTAATATCAGGAATGGTGGAATCACGGAATCCATCGTCATGGAATCAGCATTAAAATACGCACTAGAGTATGAGGCTCGACATCAATTAAACCCCCATTTTCCTATGAATAATATGTCGGAAAATAGATATTCCACACCCTATACAGGATCAAGGGATAGAAGCCCGAGCCCTCATGTTAGGTTTGCGTCATCACCGGATAGGAATAGAGCAATAGAACCCAGACAAGGACCAACAGGGGTAATAAGGAGACCTGCATCACCAATAGTGCCTAATTACCCAAATAATTACGCACCCCCATTTCAATACTCACCTTATTTACCCTATCAACCTTATCCGTACTACCCAGGTTCGCTCGCATCAAACAACCCTTACCCTAACCACAATTACCCATATAAAGGAACTAATACACCCCCGAGAGCACAATCACCCGCTCCAGCTAATAAAAATGATTTAAACTTCGAATCCGCTTGCCGAACAGACGCGACGACGAGCGTGGAGAAAACAGAGCGTCAGAACAGCGTGAGATTTCTGAAGAAGCAAGAAAAATCTTCTGTACCAAACTCAGTCGAGAATCCCCTGTAGTAGAGCTTTCGTCAAAAGAACTTTTACAGTCAAAGGCAAGGTTCCTAGTGGACACAGGTGCAGACATAAATGTTATTAAATTAGATGCTTTAGATGAGGACCTACTGGTTAATGAAAATGAAGCAATAGAAATTACAGGAATCACACAAAGTAGAATTTCGACCATAGGCACTGTAAACATCGAATTAATGAAATCTATCATCACTTTTCATGTCGTACATTCTGATTTCCCCATAAGCACAGATGGAATATTAGGTCGAGAATATCTTCGACAAGAGAAGGTGGAAATATCCTTTTGGCATAACACTATCGTGACGCATTCCAACCCCACAAAACCTATACCGTTCATAGACAATGAATCTAGAGTAGCGTTAGAAAATACCACAGATTACAAAGGACCTCTACTAGGACCAATCAAGGTAAGAGGCAGGACTCGACGAGCTATCCCAATAGCAGTGATAAATTCAGAATTAAAAGAAGGGTACTTACCTTTAATAAAAACCACACAAGGCGTGCTAGTAGGCGAAGCAGCCGTAACCAACTCGAATGGAATTTGTCATGTATTCGCTATTAACACCACAGATGATGACCTCGAAATAGAAATACCCCCGCAAGAAATCATCCCCTTTGAAAATTACAAATTTCCAGGAGAGGATTTCGATGAATACTCCACCGAGGAAGATTATTCACCCCCAGTAAATAAGGCAGAAGAGGTGATAAAACACCTTCGACTAGATCATCTAAACCCCGAGGAAAAAGAACACGTGCTAGAGATAATTAGAGACTTTCCTGATAATTTTTATCTTCCAGGAGAATCCCTAACCCCCACTCATTTAGTACGGCACAGAATTCACACCTTGGACGACGTACCTATTAATACCAGACCATACCGATTTTCACCCTCTCAAAGGGAAGAAGTTGAGAGAGTAATACAGAAAATGAAGACGGAAGGAGCAATTCAAAACTCAAAATCTCCTTATAAGGAGATTTTGAGAACTCACCCCTACTGATTATACCCAAAAAGGTAGACGCCACAGGAAAGAAGATTTTGAAAAACCCGTCACAGTAACCACTGACGCTTCAGACTATGCAATAGGAGCCGTTCTAAGCCAAGAAACGGATGGAATGGATCTCCCTGTGGCATATATGTCGAGGGTGTTAGTTGGACCTGAATTAAATTATTCTACCACGGAGAAGGAATGCCTTGCGGTGCTTTACGCGGTACAACAATTTCGACCCTACATTTATGGAAGAAAATTTACCCTCATGAGCGACCATGAGCCCCTCAGGTGAATAGATTCTGTAAAAGATCCAGGCCAAAGACTAATTCGCTGGAGACTAAAATTAAGAGACTACGAATATGAATTTAAATACAAACCAGGAAAATTAAATACTAATGCTGATGCCCTATCGAGAAATCCAATCGTAGAAAATTCTGACAAAGAAGGCGAAGACGAAAAACAGCCTGCCAGGTTACTGCCAATGTTGACTAGGCAAGCTAATAAACGAGAGGAAAACAGCACGAAGCTTGGTTCAAAACCTAATGCCGAAAATAAGCCCGCTGTTCAAACTAGAAAAGGATTCACTTCCAGAATTTTACCCTCTAAACCATCTACTTCAAAACCTCAAAAACCAACCCTTGCTAGGTCTAAATCTAGTGCATCAACATCAGCTGATCTGGACAGGAGCACCATCACTAAACGCCTGATTAGTCGACGGGTAGAGACTCAACGAGTTCAGAATCGACCAGATTATAAAGAAGATAGTAGTTCGGAAGACTCAGAAGAGGATCAAGAACCACCCCCAATCCTCAGAAAAAGAAAAAGTGTGTTACCGAGCCTGAATTTACCACCTGCAGCGTACCCATCGTCAACAATACCTAAGAGTGCACCGGCAAAAGCACCAGAGTGCTCAACTGAATTCTTCCTAGAAGATCAGGAAGAGTTAACCCCTATGACCGAAAAGCAAGAAGCAGGACCCATTAAAACGGTGAGTCCGCCACCCAACGACAGTGATGACAGTACGACGGAAGAAGAACAGGAAAAAGACCAGATGGAACAAAAAAGGCCTGATTTCACTAAAGAAAATATAGAGAAATCATTTTCACGATTTGAACAATCCTTGATGGCACATGAAGACTGGCTGGAGAAGACATAAGGGAATGAAGAAGCCCCACTTCTTGAAGTCACAGCAGTTTCGGAAGGAGAAAATAATCAAGAGCTCCTTGACGCCATTGAAGAAATGGAACCTGAAAGCGAGACCGAATTCACGAACAGAATTGAATTAGCTATAAAAATAGCTGAAGAATTACTAAAAGAGACTCAGGAGAAAAGAAAGGTGATAAATTCCGAAAGTAAGGAAAATCTGGACCCCCGTATCTCATCCTCAGATGAAGAAGCCCCGGTCAGAAATCCACACGCTCACACCAGAAAAAGTGGCACTTTTCACCCTGGAATAGCTTCAACCCCGGATGCTTTAGGGAAATATACCCCCTCAGCACTAAGAAAACCCAGGGCTATTTCCACGCCCTTTCCAGAAAAACTCGATAACGACCCTAATTTCAATCTATCAACTGACAAAAATAATACTCGCAGAATGGGAATAAATATACCTACATACTCAGACGAACTTACCATGGATACCACTAGTTTGCCGTCTGACCATTCGCGACCGTCAATCACTTGCATCCCTCCGGCACTGCCTAGGGCCTGTGAAATGTCCAGTAGAACGAAGACGCACAGTAGTAAAAACGTGCCGGTCAGACTAAATAGCTGTCGAGAGAATCTCACTTATTTAAAAAATAACTATGTACATTTTCTTTCGGCTGACTGTGAGTTTGTCACGCCCGTGAGCCGACTACTAGTGGACTTGGGAGCAGTAGACCCTCAGGACCTGAAAGATAGAAAACCTAAAATAGGGGAAGTGCTTATCACCCCTCATAAACACTTTAACATATATTCACTCATAGTCAAACAAAACCATTTTGATGAAATAAACGAAGAATACGTTAGAGTTTCCGTACATAATTTGAGAATAGCTTTAGAAAAGGAAAATATTTCGGCATTTCGCATTTCAAAACATGGAGATTTTAGTGACACATTGCCAAAAGGAAAATTGCGCAAGATACTAACTCAAGAATTCACTAATTCAAAAATAGAAATAACGATATGTTATGGCAACGTAAATATACCTCCAGAGGAGTTACGTACTCAAATTATTTCTGAAAATCATGAGAGTAAAATTGGGGGTCACAAAGGCATAAATAAAACGTATCGAAGAATTAGAGAAAGATACATGTGGCCAGGACTAAAAGATCAAGTTACTGAATTTGTCAGAACATGTGACATTTTCCAGAAACAAAAAATTGTACGGGCAAAAATTCACGAACCCATGTTAATCACCGATACACCCCTCGACACCTTCGACAAAGTATCCTTAGACACAGTAGGAAAATTGCCTACCACCCCTGACGGTAATAAACATATTCTCACTATGCAGGACAATTTATCTAAATACTGCATAGCCGTCCCCATACCGGATATTTCGGCAACTACTATCGCTCATGCAATAGCAAAACACTTATTCTCCCAATACGGAGCCCCGAGAGCCATACTCACAGACAGGGGAGGAAGTTTCATCAATAATTTACTCAGAAAATTATCGAAAATTTTCGGGGTAAAACAAATTACCACCTCTGGATATAGACCGCAATCAAACGGATCCCTGGAAAGGAGCCAAGCCGTATTAATGAAATTACACCAGGACATACCCCATGAAATAATTCCTCCCAGGACCATGCTTAGGCGAAGAGCACCTCTTCTAGGATTCATAGGCAGCATTCTAGGACTAGTAATAGGAGTCATGACTTCCGACGACGCAGAGGAATACAACGAAGCAATAAATGATATTTATGAAAAGCAAAATAACATTAGTAAAATAATTGGAAAACAAACGCACATAATGAAAGCAGAAGTGAATAATTTTCACCAAGATTTAAACAAGAAAACTAACCAAATTCAAATCCTTCAAAAGGAATTAAATGAAACTATCACCAAAATAGAATCGCAAGGACAATACTGGAATGATTACATGTATTATGAAAAAATGATGCAATGGTCAACACATTTGGAACTAAAATTGGAAAATTTATATGAAATAATAAAACAATTCATTAAAATAACAGAATACGCACGAGAAGGCAAATTACACCATTCGACAATTTCCAAAGCCCAACTACAAGAAGTAATCACTGAAATACACACTAAAATGGAAGATTACGAATTTCCGATTCCTACTTCACACATTAGAGTGGAATTACTTTCACAAATTGGCAAGACAGACCTGAAAATTGAATCTGGAAAATTACTAATATCAGTAGACATTCCATTGCTAGATAGAAAAGCACTACAATTATATAAAATTCACCCATTTCCTGTGTTTCAAGACATTTCAGGAAATTACACAAGAGCCATCTACATTTTGCCAAGAAAACAATATATTGCCCTGACAGAAGACGAACGAAAATTCCTTTTGGCAGATAAAGAGTACTATGACACCTGCCAGAAAACAATCTATCACGCAATTTGCGAAAACATCCAACCAATACACGAAACAGTTACAACAACGTCCTGCGAATGTCAAATGCTTACACGCCCTTCAATGGAAATTTTAAAGCAATGTGATATCAAAATAAACACAAAAAATTCAGTTTTTTGGAAACATATTCCATCCTTAAACGCATGGATATTTTCAACTAGAAAACCAGAGCCGATCAGCATCACCTGTATAAAGGGAAAAACAGAAAAGGGACATATTACAAATTCAGGAATATTAAGATTAAATGCAGGGTGTATTGCCAGAACGGAACATACAACTTTAATTGGAACTAAAATAAACGTAAACTCAGAAGAATTTATCTACAACCCCGGATTTTCATTGAACATATCAGAAATTTCCCCAATAATCTATAAAACGATGCGTATTCCTACGATAACATCATTTTTTTGGGAAACAGAAAATGATAAAAAATTAAAAAATCTGCATACGGAAGAACCACTCTCTACCATAGAAGAACAACTTCTCAACATGGAAAACAATCATTATAGACATAAACTAACCCAAAAATATTGGTTAGGAGGGTCCAGTATCCTAACCTTATTAACAATAACAACAGTAATATACCTCACACAAGAAATAATCCGTAAAAACTGTAAAATCTGTAGTAATAAAAATATAAACATAAAAGAAAACCTAGAGGAAGTAGAACTACAACCCCTTTCGATAGACAACCAAACAAACACAGAAGAAATTCACCCCCTCCCAAGAGTATTAACAATCCCAACAACAAATGTTAGAATTGCATAAACAAATGCAAGTCGTTGAGGACAACGACACTTTTAAGGAGGGAGAACAAGTACCCCGGTAGACAAAATTTTTGCCAAAAATCACCCTGAATTACGATACATAATTACGGATACCACCAGGAAAATACAATAAATAATCATGAAACATAATGGCAGCTATAATAAAATAAAAATCAAAGCAACAGATGAAAAAGAATAAGGATCATAGAAAGTACGAAGAGTTTAGCCGTAGCAAGCTAACAAACCACTCCCACTTGAGAAATAAATTAATCACACCCACCGAGAGCAACCATAATAAATTATAATCCAATCACATAAAGAAATGCAATGTGACACCTTACTGGACGCAGCGTATCACTAGCAGTCGAGACTCCCGACAACATGGCCAGAGCGTAACTTGAACCGCCCAGCGATAAGAAGACTCGCGACCGCCTGCAGTGAATCATATATACTAAGCAGTTCTCCTGTACCTATATGAATGCCTATTACAAGTTCTTTATTAGACTTGCCAAAAGACCACATGGCAGCGGGCCTTATACCAATGGAGGCACCGACAAGATGGTTATCATTATCAAAAACTCCATGGCAGCCCCGCAACAATGGCCACCTAATATACAAGTATTGTTGGACATGCCACCATCATGGAGGTACAAGTGATACATATAGGTATGCAGAACAGCGAATTCCACATACGGTATGTTATCCGGTCAGAAAATTTTAAACGAACAATCAAATTCGGGCGATTCCATTAACATTAATTGAATAATATCCGCGAAGAATAAAAGATGTGCAATGCTATATATCCAAAAACCTTTAATCATGTAAATCAATCAGAATTGAGCCACATGACTAAGGGTTTCTCCGAACTATAAGAGCACATATCTCCGTTGTTAACACAATACTAGAAATAACCACAGAGATATTTCTGATAATTTATTAATTAACTGTTTAATGGGATAAGGCCAAATTTTGTCTAAGAAAAATATTTACGAGCATGCCGTTATTGGTAAAATCGGGTAACAACAAAACTTAACCACGAATTTTCAATTATAAATTCTCCGACTTGGCCAATAAATGAGCTCGTGCCAGCCAAATTAACCTAGAAATAAGCAACAAATGGAAATCACTAAAATAACTACAAAATGGATTCCCAGAATTTGGATTATAATCAGATTATAAGTTAAAAATAGGGTAGAATTTTGTAAAATATCAATACTTTTAAGAAAATGTTTTAATTTTAATTACACAGAACTAAGTTAACATTTTGGTCAACTGAAGTTTTATGCAGTGACATGTAAAAGAAAATTTTTTTAGCAGAACTATAATTTTATGAAAAATTTTATAAAGACTATTTTACAGCTTCATAAGATTAAGAAAATTCCGAAAGATTCAGGGCAATTTGCAATTTTAAATACCTATAATCAAAACATCATGAATAACATCAAATTGTGTTAGCTTTGTAAAATAGAAATTTGGAAGTTTTCAAGAGTTTCTAGCAATGTTCAATTATATTAACTAATGAGAGACACAAGTTTGATGTTCTTTCTTTTGATCAAGAAATAATGTCGATAAAATTGTGAATGCATTGTGAGTATCTATGCAACGTCATAAATGCATATACAATTTCGACATACTTAACGAACACTTACAAAAACAAGGCATGGCTTTTAACCACTACCATGAAAGCTTCAGGGAGATGTAACAGCATGAATGCTCCTCAATCTTTATGCTACCCAAATATAGCTATATCAACACAGCAACCAAATTCGGGTGGTCCTGTGTCGAAATTGATAGAATTCATTTTGCAATTTTAAAATGCCTATTGATTAAAACCCTGTACACCCTCAATCATGTGTCTCAATCGATTTTGAGCCGCATAATTTTGGGTCTCCACATGCGTGAGTATGCACATATGTGTGTATGTGTGTGCACAGGTGTGTAAGGGGCCAGCTATCACATGCCAATAAGCCCAAATCTCCAATCATGAAAATTACAGTTAGAAACTAATCAATAGGAAATAATCGGTCCTAACGATTTTTGGTATAACTTACAATTTCAAAACTATCCAATAATAAATACAAATACAACCAAGGAATAGATATAGTAGAAGCAAAATAGTTTTATTGTTAAAAATGATGATATTTTGTTTTTCTTTATTATTATTTAATTTTATTTATGGTTTATTCAAATTATATATATATATATATATATATATATATCTATTTTGTAAAATTCTAAGGAAAGGGTAAACCAAAACTCTGTAATAAGAGAAACTGGCAGAAGGGAGAGGGTTCCCGCCTAAAAGAAAATTAGAATATAACAACCCCTCTGCCAGTCTCTCAGGCGATTTCCTTGTTTTGACATGTTTAATTAGAGATAAAAAGAAGGTATTTACAAATTTATATGGTACAACTAAATAGGTATAAAAAGCGAGTAAAATTAGCCCTAACGAGAAAATAGATGATATAATAATACAAGCACTTAACGCTAGGATACAACTATTTTAACTAAATTAATAATAATCCCCCACATCTTCTTATCCGGACGACCTTTCCTCAGCTTGCTGCATTGCTGAAAAGGAAAAGAAAACATTAAAAATCAACACCTGAGTTAGAGAGAATTTCAAGTCATTCAGAAACAGGAAAACTACACTTACCAGGGAGAACTACAGGACTCGACCCACACCAACAAGGAGAACACCCCCGGCCAGAGTGGAGGAATCTGCCACACAGGCAAAACACCCCTGCAGCTCCAGAATTCCTGAAAACAACAGCAGAAAGGAAGAAATTAGGACAATGATATTATACTAAGACATGAATACCTAGGAAAAACTGTGACTTACCCCAGGCAAACAGCAGACGAAGGAGGCCAGTGAACGCAGTTTCGCGCTGCACGAGTAGTCACGTGGGCATCCACAAGTGACAGCAGTTCCGCTGCTCGTTCACTGGCCAGCTCTTGGTGGATCATAGCCACCTGCTCGAGGGAAGCAAGGCGATGAGCCACGAAAACGTCATTTTGGGCCCTACCCTGGCTCGGACCCCCAGCAGTGCCCCTAGCACGTCCAACATAGGCCGCCCGGCTACAGCGTTGACCCTCAAACAGGTGGTTGGCAATCTCAGTTCCCAAGAGCCTGACTTTGTCCAAGAATAACCCGGGTCGACACTGCAGCTGTCTACGAGGACGACCATGTACAACTGAAACAATGAAAACAAATTAAAAATTCTTAAAACAGAAGCCATTTTGGGGAACACAGCCCAGAACACACACCTAGGCGAAATCAACGAAATATCCACGCAACTTCAAAAGGTCCTTAGCTGCTAGGATTTGCCGTTTTAGGACAACGGTCGGCACACGCAATAAAACTCCGTACCGTCGGCGATCAAGTTCCCGAACCAGGGTGAAATCAGTTTCTTTGACCCGCAACCCTAGTTCATTGCGACACAGCGAAACTATTAAAGGTATCGCTGCACTAGGAGAAACGCGCCAAAACGCGAACTGATACACTCCCAGGAGGTCTTCGATCTCCGAGAGCCGGAGCTTCATGCTATCCCGGCATGAGGCGGCACCATTAGAGACAGCCACGGGGGCTGTTTCAACCGCGGGCTCACCTTCACCGACCGGCCCTAACAACGACAAATCAAAGTCAGACACGCTTTGAACCACCGAGTCACAAGTTGATTCCGTTACACCACTATCAATTATCCACGTGGGAACATCAAAACATTCCGCGAGGAAAGACTCAAAAGAGTCGGCTTGACTTAATGAACCCGACATATCTTAATCGCACTTATGGAAAGAATAAAAATTTTTACTAGCAAGCGGTCAGAAGCACTGCACTTAGAGAAATGAACAAGGAGTACTTACCACCAGTCTCAGGAACCACAGAAGATCCCCTCTTCAAGGGAAGGACGTGGCCCTGATCAATGTAATAGTCCTCGTAGGACATGGTGACGGAGCTGGAGCTGGATGTATCGCTGTCCATGATTACAAGAAAACTGACGGTGAAAACAAGCAGATGGCCCTGCATCCAGCACATGACATCACTATAAAGCCCTGGATCAGCTATAATTCCCACCAAGACGAAAGCATGAAACCTAGGTGCACCGCGGCAAAGTAAAGGATCCAAAACCGCCATGTCAACTTCTACAGAAAATTGACTCACTCGCTTAAACCCGAAAACTCCTATAATTTTCATCGGGGACGATGATTATTCTAAGGAGGGAGGACTGTTACATCCCGGTAACATTAAATTTTATAATTTTAATTATTGCCCCTGCATATGAGCAATACGTAATACACAAGCGTAAATAAGTACTAAATACTCTTTAAATTTAGTCTTATGGTAATTACTACCTGGACCGGGTAACTGTTCTACGGAGGTAAACTAATGCGCTACCTCACATCGATAAATCGGCTCGACACTTGGTAACAAGTGATAAAGAAGAGCATCGGTCGGTCCATATGGTAATTACCCGCGCGGTAATTAGTCAGTGAATCATGCCACGCGTCGATAATATAGTGATGCAGCGCTAGTGACCTGACGAGATGGTAACAGGTTACTGTCATGGCGCCACTAACATTGACTAATTACTGTTTTAATTAATAATTAATATACCATCCCTGTTAGTATTTAAGCATACAATTATTACTTATATTGATAAAAATAATTTATTAATTAATCTTAAACCAGCCACAAATAAGAAAACATGTTATCACAAATATTGATTGATTGATTATAGAAAATCAATCAATCAATCAATTATAGGCTGTAACACATAAAATATAAGCTACAACTAGGTGTATGCAGGTATTCTTAATCATACCTGACTTTACTTGTTGATTAGAAATAAGAATAGGTAAGAGAGAGAATAGAAGGGATATAAAATCCAAATTGCAGATCAACATCAACCAATAAGTAATAGACCGTGGTGGGAGAAAACATAGATCTTTGATCGAACGTGACTTTATACAGAATTGCGCCAAACGTGACTTTATACAAATTTGCACGGCGCGTGACTTTATTCAATTTTGCGCGATCCACTCCCACTGCAGTTACTATTGGAAGATCCAATAATATATATACCCCAGATTCACCACTGGAGGTTTGTCATTAAGTTCCGAACAGTTGTACGGTTGTTAGGTCTGGACCGGTAATTCAACGTCGTGAGCAGACCCTTCGATAAACGTAAGTCTTATTGGATTTCTATGAGCATCTCAACATTCGGTACTTGGTAAATAAAATCCTTGGTCCTTAAGTGGTGCAAGTCCGGAAACCGTAGTGCTAGATACTTCCTTTGGATTACGTGTATCGTCGTATTTAGTCGTGTCGGTTAATAGTGATTTATCTCTGAAATCGGGACAAACTAACCTATCTTGTTAACAAGTGCATGTTTGATTCATTTCTCGTGTACTCAACAAGATACGTAAGCGGATAATTGATCACATCAGTTGCTGGTGGACTTGCATCCCTTACACCATACCTCCTGCAAAATTTATCGTTGTTTTGCTACCTCACGGAGACTCAAACGAAACTCAACTATCCTGCAAGGATTTGTGCGCGTTGACTTGCAATAACAGGAGTAATAAACGACTATTCTCTCTTTTGCCCTCTAATTTAAGAGGTAGACAAGTAAGTTATATAAATATAAATAAGCATCTCAAAACTTATTATATTAACTATAACGCTGAATGTGGAGCGTGAGTTGTATACCTAGGCATCTCAAAACCTAGTATATTAGCGTAAAACGTCCACAATCAACTGCGGAAGTTACATATATAGGCATCTCAAAACCTGTATATTTGGCTCATAACCGCATAAAACTCATAACATAAATATAAATAAGCATCTCAAAACTTATTATATTTAACTATAACGGTGAATGTAGAGCGTGAGTTGTATACCTAGTCATCTCAAAACCTAGTATATTAGCGTAAAACGTCCACAATCACCTGCGGAAGTTACATATATAGGCATCTCAAAACCTGTATATTTGGCTCATAACCGCATAAAACTCATAACATTGCCTTCTCATCTTGAGAAGTAGTATAAGTTACCAACTAAGTATCACTTTATGAAAACTTGTGCAACAACTTATTTATTTATAATAAATTACCTTATATATTCGTAAATTCAGTGTTTTATTATCATTGTGAACAACTCAGGGCCCATAGACCTGACAAGTGACAACGTACCCACAAAAAAAAATAAATTATCAGGCCTGACCAACCTGATATAATCAGCTAACCTCCTCCCTTACACCCAAAAATCCAACCTACCCTCGCCTTTTGCTCGGGACGTAACACACTCGCTTTCTCCTAAATTAAAAATAGTGAGTTTATTTGGCATTCTAGCTCCTTAATTTAAGAATTGCATTTCGCGAAATTTTCACCCTTTGTGTTACCCATACGCAGATTTTAAAGGAACAATTTTCGACCCAAAATAGGGCAAAATTGTCACTCAAAAAAAATTTAGAAAATTGGCGTAGTTAAAAATTACGTATTTAAATTTAATCTCGAAATTTAAGAGCGAAACTTTTGGCTCAATTAGGCAAAAATTTGGTCTAAAAATATTTAATTAAACATCGTAAAGGTCGAAATGTTTCAACTGGCGCCCAACGTGGGGCACGAAGGTTATTGAATTTGGAAATTTCGCGAAAATACAATCATTTCGTGTTTAGATAGAATACGTGATGTTATACCGGGTGGTCATTCCTAGCATGATCGTGACGTTTTGTCTGGAATTCCTGGTGAAATTGTCATAGTTCTGAGTCCAAAATAACTTGCCACCTTGTGCATGAATTTTATTTCAATTTAAAATATATTATCAAGGTGAAGGAATTAGATTCACCTCCAAACCCTAAATCGTCAACAGTCAAATATCAGTTTGACGTCACTCAGCTGACTTTGAGTTTGACGTTGTGTGCTGGCACGTGTAGCCAGTGAGTGAGCGCGAAGGTGAATGCCCTGTGCGATAAACAAAGAAGAAAATAAGTCTTACTTCGAGCGAAGAAAGAGCTCGAAATAATATTTCAATTATTAAATTATATTTCTGTTTGATTTTAAAATAAATTCCTTCTTTCAGATTAAAGAAAATCTGACAAGGAATAAAAAATCAAATTAATAGTTTTTCTTTTGATATCCATTAATTAATTATTAATGTTTAATGACACAGAAATAATTTTTTTTTATTATTAATAAATTTATCGGTTTGGAAAAAAAATCTGAAATTGATTTTAATTGATTCTGATTTTTGTAGCTCTGAAATGAGAACTTTATTTTTTTTTAAATTAAATTTATAAATATTTTTTTTTGTTGGAGTGTTGATTTGTTTCAATGAGTTACTTCAGTGTTAGATGAGTTGTTCAAAACCAGGACAAAACATTCACACTGTATGAAGTTTTCTTTTGTGTGCCATTATGGTGAATTCTTTTATTTAATAATGTAATAATTTGGCAACCAATTTTAAGTTTTTTTCTTATTAATAATTCTGATTTCAAAATGGCCAATTCGAGCGAAGGAAATAGAAGAATTCTTAAACAATCGCAATCGATAATGGCTAGTAGTTTTAACATGGGTGAACTGTTAAGAAACACCACCCAGTTGCTAGCTGGAAACTGCGATGGTATAAACGACCAAAATGGGGCGTTAGATTTGTCTGTCAATGAAAGAAATATGTCGCGCGAATCAGTAGACACTGAATCTGACACGTTGATGAAATTGTAGATTCAGATGAGGAGGATATCGCCGAACTAGACAAAATGTTATTAAAGTTAAGGTCCATCGGCGTTAAAATTAAGAGCGTTGCGAATAATCAGGCGAAGGTCATTAATACTGTTAAAAAAAATTCTCAAAAGATATCCGAATTAAAAAACAATACGGCGAAGAAATTTAATGAATTTACAGGTTTGATTGTTGATCGAATGAATAGCACCGAACAAATGCTTAAGGCCGAATGCGATTATAAAAAATTGGAATTGGAGAAAAGTATAAGACAAGTCGAGGCAAAAGTGAATACCCTGGGTGAGACTTCTGAAGAACTTCACTGGTTAAGTGGAGATTTAATTGCAAAAAAAATGGTACACGAAAAGAGGATTAAGCATCTGGAAGACGACCAGTTTGTTTTAGAAAGTAAATTGCAGAGAAACCAGGGTAGTTCTTCGGCAGTCTCACCGTGGTTAAATAAATAGCCATTGCCTAAATTCTCAGGCCATAAGCGTGAAAGGCCCATGCGTTTCTTAAGAGATTTTGAGAGATATATAAATGCAATAGATATAAGCACAACGATTTCAATTATGTAGTTTTTGCATGCTTAGAAGGTATCGCAAGAGTGGTGGGAGCTGGTTTCCTCAGAGCATGACACCGCAAGCTCTTTTCAAGAGAAGTTTATAAAAAAATTTTGAAATGAAAATGTGTGCTTCCAAATTAGTTCAGACTTACAGTTTGGAAGACACATTCCCAATACCAATTTATCTAGAGCTGAATATGCAATAAAAATGATTAATAACGCGAAAGACTTGATCCCACCACCGTCCGAGAATGAAATTGTATCAAAATTATCAAGGCATTTTAATGATGATGTAAGGACGGCAATTATTATCAGAAACGTCAGAACTTTTGAAAATTTAATAGAATTACTCGATGCCTTTGATCAAGCGGGTCCATCAAACTCTAGCTCTAATAATAATAGCCACTATTTGGGTCAAAGTCAAAGATCTCATCCAAATGTGTACGAAGAGACGTCATTTGCAAATCAAAATAATTTTAGAAGTCGTGATTTTGCCCCAAATTCAGGCAGAAATAATTTTGGAGCAACAAGTAATCTTGCCCAACAAAATAGAAATTTTTATTATAATCGTGGGCATGGTTTTGCGGATAATAATTATAGAAATGATAACTTTTCTTCCCCTAATAATACGGCTCGTCTCGTAGGGCAAAATAATGCTCTCATGAGCCATCCTGGCACTAGCCAGGCCCACGATAATAATAGACGTGATGCGTGATGACAGGAGGGGTTGCGAAAGGTGCGGGTGGTAGCTAACACGCTCAGCGCTGCGCAAGGGCTTAGCGACGGAAATTTAGACACATCATATAATTGCGAACCGGAAATTTCGAATTTTCCAAATAATGTCGAAACAAGTAATAACCAGGGAAACTAGGTAGCCCTGGGCAGTCGTATATAAATGTATTAGAGGCAATCCCAGGGTCTAATGTTACAGAAAGACCTCTAGATTTAGATCTAAGGAAAGATTTTTTAGAACTTGAAAATTGTGAAATTATTAAAAATATCGACAAGTGCCCAAATATTTTTGTGAAAATTCAGGGGATTAAAACGGATGCACTTATCGATACGGGAAGCGAAATCACATTTATCTCGGAAAATTTCTTTGAAGATAATAAAAATAAGCTCAAAAATTTTAGAATCTTGCCAATCGTCGGCACAAGCGTCGTAGGGGCCACAGGTGTTAAACCTATAAAATTAAAACATCAAATATATGCAGATTTAAATATAAATGATGAAACGTATTCTTGTATATTTATTATAATACCAAAGTTAAATAAAAATTGTATTTTGGGAATCGATATGCTTAAGAAATTCAAAGGAAGGATAAACATTGAAGAAAATTATATTATGCTACGAAGTGAAGATAAAGAATTGAAGATTAAATTTATAGATGGTGGAGAAAAATGTATCCACCTTATCCATGAAATAAATATGGAGCCTGTTGAAGATTCAACAAATATTGATCCACAGGATTTAGCGAATAAAACCAATTTTCCAGTGAAATGCGAAGAATTCATTAACTTAAAAGAATACGACGAATTGGAAGAAAAATACTGTATATCCAATGATGAAATCGAAGAAAAGGTGGCAAAATGCGAGCTGCTCAACAGCGAAGAGAAGAAGAAGTTTTGGGAAGTTCTGAAAAAGTATAAGGACATATTTTCGACGAAACCCGGACGCCTTTCAATATACGAACATGAATTGAATATTAAAGATGATAACCCCTTCATAATTAAAACTTATCCATTTCCAATGAAACTGAGAGAATTAGTCACTGCTGAATTGAACAAATTATTGGAACTAGGAATTATTCGTAGATCGAATAGTCCCTACATAAATCCACTGGTGACTAGTCTAAAAAAAGATGGAAGCGTTAGGATATGTTTGGATGCCCGTAAGTTAAATGATATAATGATAAATGACTACGAATGCGCAGAACCAACTGAGGTACTTTTTCAGAGGTGTGGAGGCAGTGAAATTATGTCAACAATGGATCTGACCAGTAGTTTTTGGCAAATTCCATTAGCCGAGGAATCAAAAAAATACACGGCGTTTCTACACGAGGGTAAATGTTACGAATTTTGCGTAACTCCCTTTGGACTAAAAACTAGTACAGCGGCATTGGTCAGAGCCCTAGACTTTGTCCTTAACGGTCTAGGGAATTTTTATTTGACTTTTATTGATGACATTTTCTGCGCTTCTGAGAACGTGCACCAACATGTGCATCATTTGGAGTTACTTTTCCATAGATTGATGGAAAATAACCTAACAATTAATCTGGAAAAATCTCATTTTTCCAGATCGGAAGTAAAGTTTCTAGGACACATTTTAACTTCCATAGGAATAAAACCAGATCCAGAAAAGATTGAAACCATCCAAAATTTCTCAAGACCACGAAATTTAAAAGAATTGCGTGGATTTCTGGGTTTAATTAATTTCGACACCAAATTTTCAAAAAATCATGCAGCAAAAATAGTTCCACTTTTGGAACTATTGAAAAAGGGAGTGAAATGGTCCTGGAAGGAAGATCTGGAACAAGCCTTCAACAGAATTAAGCTTCTTTTCAGTAGCTCAGTTTTGTTGAATTATCCAGAAATCAACAAACCTTTTTGTTTGCAGACTCATGCGAGTGACGTGGTATTAGGTGCCGTTTTGTTCCAGCTCGATGAAGATGGAAATCCTTGCCCCATTATTTATGCCAGTCGAACATTAAAGGGCGCTGAATTGGCATATTACACAACAGAGAAGGAGCTACTGAAGATAGTCTGGGCTCTACAGAAATTTCGTTCGTATATAATGGGAGGAATAGTTATCATTCGAACTGACCACAATGCGTTAACATTCCTGAAAACATGTCAGCTTTTGAGTGGAAGGTTAACCAGGTGGACAATGGCCATTCAGGATTATGATATTTCCATTGAACATTGCTCTGGTAAAAATAATTTAGTTGCAGACACACTAAGTCGTCTACCAGAACACGAGAATGCTGCCAAAATGTCCCACGAGGACGGTAAAATCATTTTATATGCCTTGGCCAAAAGGCCATCATCAAATTTCGTGAATGGAGAGAATAAGCGATTATGCTTGACTAAAGGCATAATATATGACATAATCGACGAATGGCATGAACTGTATGCCCACATAGGGCTTTAAAAGTCATTAAAATGTTAAATGACTTCCTTTATTACCCCAAATTGGCAAAAATAGTCAGGCGACGTTTAGCGAGCTGTGACTCTTGCCAGCGAAACAAAGTCACGAATCAAACTTGTTTCTTTGAAATGCGAAATTAATTGCCCGAAAGGCCAAATTAAATTTTATCCATAGATTTTTATGGGCCATTGCCTGCATCCAAAGGTGGATTCAAGTACATTTTGTCCACCATTGATGTCTTCTCCAAATATGTGGATTTATACCCGCTGAGACGAGCTAATACAAAAGCCGTCATAAATAAAGTAAAAAAGGACCATTTTCCAAAAAATGGAAAACCGTCTAAAATAGTGTAATATAGTGGAAAAAATCCACAGGGAATTGTCTAGATTTATTAGATCTCTCATTGGAGAGAATCATGGATCATGGTGGAGTTGGATCAAGATTATTGAAAGTTGTATGAATGGAACTTATCACGAGACATCAGAATTTACCCCGATTGAACTACACTTCAATAAAAAGCCTAAACGAGCTTGGGAAAATTGGTTGAATTTTCCCCAAAAAAACTCTAATATCATCTATGAAAGAAAATTGCAAATGGCTAAGGACAATATTTCTAGAAAAGGGAAAAACAGAGCTTCCAATTTTAACGAAGCCCATCGTCTGACAGTATTAAAAGAAGGAGATAGAGTACTAGTTAAAGCCATAAATGAATCGGACCCAAGAAGAAAAATTCTTTTTTTTTTCTTTTTTTGGTGAGGAGGAAAAATTGCAAAATCTTTTATAGACGTTGTACAGGACTCTCATAGGACGGGTCTAGGCATACCTGTTAAAACCAAAAAAACCCCTCTCTCGAACCGATACACCACCCGCGGAACCGCCTTTCGGCTTTAAACTTCACGGGTGGTTGGTTCCATCAAAGTCGCGTACGACTCTTCCGTCATCCCCGTGCTTTCTGTTCAGCCAGGTGGCGAGCTCCGGGATCAGGCGGTAGGTCCATCTCCCTGTCTGCCCACCATGCCATCTCATCTGCCATTTCTCGACGAGTCTGCGCCTTCCATCCTTGCGGATGGACTCCTTCGTGCAAGCGATTTCCTGCAGGTCGGCGCAGGTAAGCTCCTTGCGAAGCTGAAAGGTTTCCTGCCTTTCCTCCGCCAATAAATCTATTGGCGGGATGCTCGCCAGGACCAGCACAGCGCTCGTCGAGATAGTTCTATATGCCGAAACTATTCTCAGCGCGACAAGTCTCTGCGCCGAGAACAGCTTCTTCTGGATAGCATGGTTTTGCAAGGCATTGGCCCAGACCGGAGATGCATAAAGCAGCTTCGAATGGACCCCGCTTGCCACCAGTCTTCTTTTCGCTTTCCCGGGTCCACCAACGTTTGGCATAAGCCGGGCCAAGATCGCTCCACATTGGATGGCTTTGGCAGCTGCGATCTTCAGGTGTTCGCCAAAGCTAAGCCTACGATCCAGCTGCACCCCCAGGTACTTAATGCTTGTTTTCCACTCGACTTCATGCTCCCCGAGAACGATCCTCGGATATTGGAAGAATTTCCTGTCCGTAACGAGCAAAGCCTCAGTTTTCTAAGGTGCCATTTTAAGGCCTCTGCTATCCAACCAGCGCTTTGCTCGCCACAGACTTTCATTGATCCTCAGCTCTAGGATTCTGACGTCGTCAGCGGCGCACACGACAAGTGCGTCATCCGCGAAGCCGACGATGCTCGTTCCAGCAGGCCGGTCCATGCGCAGAAAGTCATCGTACATGATGTTCCAAACGACTGGACCCACCCGCGACCCTTGAGGAGCGCCACATGTCATCTCTTCTTTGAGAGACCATTTGTCGCCCTCGTATATCATCCACTTGCAGGTCAGATAGTCATCCATCATTCGCAACAGGTAGTCTGGAACCTTTTTTCGCATCATCGCCTCGATGCAGATGTCCCATCTCGCGGTATTGAACGCATTGCGTATGTCAATGCTAATCAACGCACAGAATCCCTTACGCTTACCAGTTCCTTTTCTTGCATTTGTGGCGATGTTAACCACAGCTTGGATGGCGTCCACAGTGGACCTGCCTTTCCTGAATCCGAACTGGTTTTCCGAGAGCCCGTTCTCCCCAACCAAGAGAGCCTGAAGCAGGACCAACCTCTGCTTCTTCCAATCTGCGAAGAACCTCCCATCCCGAAGACAGGAGTTAAAGGCTTCTAGGAGGATCTCCGGGTATGCCCCGATCACCTCTTTGAGGATCTCGTTCGGCACCCCGTCGATACCCGGCGCTGTATTTGCCTTAAGCCTTCCACCCGCTCTCTTTAGTTCTTCGAGAGTGAAGAGTTCTTCGCGCCGGACCACGCAGGAACTTCGGTACTGTCTTTGGAACGGCTCCACGTGTGGAAACAAGCTTCGCACAATGTACTTGACTCGATCGGGATTATCCAGGCCCGGGGTCTTTCTTCTAGTCACCAATTTTTTGGTGACTATTTTGAAGGCGAGACCCCATGGGTTCTTCTCGACCTCACCGATCAAGTCTTTCCAGCATTCAAGTCAGCTTTTCTTTATGCCTCGCCTCAAAGCTGTTTTTGCCCCTTTCCATGCCTCGTGCAGCGTAGCATCCCCCTTTGAACGGGTGAATTTTCGCCGCGCTGCGAGGCATTCTCGACGTAGGGCTGCCAACTGGTTGTTCCACCAGTACATCGAACCCTTGGCTTGCCTGCGCTTACGGCGAGGCATCGAGTAGTCACAAGCCGGGATCACCTTCTGCCTCACCGAGCGCACAGCAGCTTCAAACGACCCAGCAGGGCAGACCCAACCAAGCTCATCGATGAGCCTGGTTTCTTCGAGGTGTTCGCGAAGTCTTTCCCTGCTGAGTCGTCTCGTGTTCCAGGAGGGGCTCCTTCCTTCGCCGCCCCTACCCTTTTCCACCGCTTGACACCCTTGTTCTAGACTAAATTCGATGCACCGGTGGTCACTCAAGGTTATTACCTAAAGGACCGACCAGTCGCTTATCCTTGAAGCGAGGCGAGGTGCGGCAATCGTGAGGTCAATTATTGACTCTCCCGCTTCTCGTCTGAACGTGAAATCCCCGCCCTGATTTAAGACGATCAGGTCGTTCCTAGCGACCATCTCGCCAGCCAAGATTCCCCCCCTATCTAGGCGGGCCTCACCCCACTCGGGCGACTTACTGTTCCGAGGTTGAGCTGCAGGAACTTCAATTCCTGCCTCTCAACCTCGGAAGCTCTTCCCGGAAGACCGGGCAGGAGCCGCTCCCTGACACATGGGAGACATCTTTGTTGCCCCTGTCTATGCATGTCGGGCACCTTGGTGACGCCTTACAACTCCTGACCAAGAGTCCCGTGGCGCCGCATCTCCAACAGACGTTTTTTCTGTCGGGATTGCTGCAGTCCCGGGACCTGTGGCCGTACCCAAGGCACCTGAAGCAGCAGGCGACTTCCACGTGCCCGCGAATGCGGCACGCAACCCACCCGATCCTCAGTTTACCTAGCTGAAGCAAACGCGCGGCGTCTGCCTCAGCCAGGCGGATCACTGCAGTCTTCACCCCACTAAAGCGGGCGAAGAGCCTGCTGGACCCCTCAAAAGCCAGTCTGCCCAGTGCCAAGTACAGGGCGGACACAACCTTCTCTTTTTCAACGGTCTCGTCGAGGTCCCTAATTTCTAGGGACCTCGTCGAGACCAGGGCTGAAATTGGCGCCCTTTCCCCGACCGCTAGGTCGAACTCCTTTCGGAAGGCCGAAACGTCTCCCCCCTTGTAGAGAACCAGAAGGACTTCTTCCTTCCTGGTCCTCCGGATAGACAAGACCTCAAGTCCTGCCTTCCGGGGGTCGACCTTCGCCTTCATTTCCTTCAAGATGTCGGCGTAGGACTGGCCGTCCTTCGCCGACACCTTGATGGCGTCGCCCGACCTGGCGGGCGTAGAGCGCTTTGACTTAGGAGTGGCGGTGGTCCCCTGCGCTTTTTGCGCCGGGTCCTCCACCTCTTTATCTCCTTCATTTTTTTTGAATGTATATCTGATACCGTCGTGTCTGAAGACGGTTCGCCCATCATGGGAGCCCTACCGCAGTAGGGCTAATATCCCCGCCTGTATAGATCCCTAATTATGTGCGCCGAAACCGAGAAGCGGCTTATCGGATGGTCGATCCTATCAGAAACATTTAAATTAGGCTAGAAAAAGGTTACGGGATAGGACCGCGCCATAATGATGCAAAACGTTTAACGTCACCCCTATCGAGTGAGCGGTGCCGGGTCCGCCCCGTCACCTTACCCGGACTTCAGGCTAGACGGTGTGCGATTTATCCTACGCAGCGTCGGATATAAGGAAATACTGACCAGGTAATCCTTCATTCCTGCGCCCGGAAGTCCATGATTTCAACCCCGAAATTGGTTCCAGGCAGCAGAAACGTGAGCGGTTTTCCCAATTTAACATGTGGTTTCACGGGATCTTTGCCCTTCGCGGCTGAGCACCGGACGGACTTACATTTACCCATATTACTTCCACAGAGGTGAGGTACTGACATCGTGTCCTACCCTGGTCGAGAGGCTACTACTCCTCCCTTGGCTAGTCTATCGGGAATATCCACCAGGCGCCGGCCGCAGCCCCATTCACTCGGCATCCCATTCATTCTGGTGTGTGTGGGTGTCGGTGTCGTGCATGTGATTGTGGTGTGACCGCAAGAGCGCACGCGGGAAGTTCAGCGTCATCGCCACATACGCATTTGGGGCGATACCCCGATTAAGGGGCCCCCCGCATTCACTCCGTGCTCGTTCATTCGGCATCAAGAGACCTGTTCAAGGTCCCCCGATGCTTTCGCTCCACACCGCGTCCTCACGCGCTTGAAAGTCGCAGAACAACCGTCGTGGCACGTGCAAACAAACAAAAAATCACGAAAATAAAAAATATATATATGTATTAAGGTTATTGTATTTTAACAGGTTTAAGCTTAAATTTTGTCATTTTCTTTTGATTTCTGCAGTGAACAGTGTCAAAAATAATATTTGATATGTACTAAGAAGCTAAGAACTGAATAAAGGGATCAGCTCACTTCATTTTCAAACTTATGCTTAATAATAAGCATAAAAAAAATATATATATATATTATTCATAGCATAATGGTGGTGGAAATATGGGAAAATAATAATTTTAAGTTCCTGATTTTGAGTCGAAAACTTGAAATCTAATAAGTTCATAACAACAAAACAGAGCAAAAATTATTACAATACATTTTATAATACGGCTTGAAATAACGAACTGCTCCTTATAAATAAGGGATCACTTTGTTTGGGGGGGGGCGTTAAGGCGGTTCAGCTGTATTCCGATTTATATCATGCATGTGATATTATTAATAAATTAGAACAAAATAACAGCTGATTTTTAAAAATAATAAAAAGATAGACCTTATTAAGCCGCCATAATAAGGCGAAAGATGCAATATGCAAAGCAAAATAGATTGGTTCGGAAACTTTTATTTCATTTTGGCACGTTTCCTTGATCAAGTGCCGTTAGGAAAATTGCGTAACCTGTGAGGGGATTTAAACCCATGAAAATATTGACACTGGTGTCTAGCCATTAGACTACGGGTCAAGGCCGGTTACGGGACGATGACAGGTGAATTGTTTCTCCCATTCTAATACTCGTGTGTTCTCTTTCCCTCTTATCTTTGATTGCAAGAACATGCAAAAGGGCATTTTTCTGGCAAACCAAAAATGATAAAAATGTGGAAAAACGTTCGTTGTAACGCACGAGGAAGCGCGCACCATTTCGACCGGGTAATATGGTAAAAGAAGCACTAATGCACAAAAAGATAATTATTTTAACGAATTTTTTTTCTTATTTTTATCATTTTTGGTTTGCCAAAAAAATGCCCTTTTGCATGTTCTTGCAATCAAAGATAAGAGGGAAAGAGAACACACGAGTATTAGAATGGGAGAAACAATATACCTGTCGTCGTCTCGTAACCGGCCTTGACCCGTAGTCTAATGGCTAGACACCAGTGTCAATATTTTCATGGGTTTAAATCCCCTCACAGGTTACGCAATTTTCCTAACGGCACATGATCAAGGAAGCGTGCCAAAATTAAATAAAAGTTTCCGAACCAATCTATTTTGTTTTGCATATTGCACCTTTTGCCTTATTATGACGGCTTAATAAGGTCTATCTTTTTATTATTTTTAAAAATCAGCTGTTATTTCGTTCTAATTTATTAATAATATCACATGCATGATATAAATTGGAATACAGCTGAACCGTCTTAACGCCCCCCCAAACGAAGTGATCCCTTATTTATAAGGATCAGTTCGATTTTTCAAGCTGTATTATAAAATGTATTGTAATAATTTTTGCTCGGTTTTGTTGTTATGAACTTATTAGATTTCAAGTTTTCGACTCAAAACCAGGAACTTAAAATTATTATTTTCCCATATTTCCACCACCATTATGCTATGAATAGTATGTATTTTTTTTTGTTTTTTTTCACGAATTTTTTTCTGCCACTTCTATTGGTTCCCCATTTTTTATGATCTCATGTCAGGACAGTCATGTGAGCCCCCTTCTAGCGAATTTAGGGAAAGTGGGGAATTAATAACCGCGAATTAAAGAAAAACCGAGGTGACGAGCGCAGTGAAAAATTACCAAAAGTCACGTCGGTTTCAGCACCTGCTTAAGGTAGGTTCGAGGGACCATCCAGACCCTGGGAAGCAGTTGCAGCTCTGAGTTGCTCCGAGTTTCCTCAGGATCGCCTCTCAAAAAGAAAAGGACTTGGTAACTGTTTCGCTGCATTGTAGCATCAGCGAATCAGTTGCTTAAGTGCTTCTTCGCCTATGATAACCCGTCCTCCGGGAATAGCTAGGGGTTTATTGGCTCACGCGGTCACTTATAAATTTTGGAAAGCGAATTTCTTTGAGTAAAGCCTGGAATAAGGAGGCGTTTTTTTATCACATATCTTCCGAAATCTCGAGTAGTGATTCCCTTTCTACCTGAAAAGGGCAAGGGATAGCTACTCGTCACTTTGTATACCTACACCAAAATCAATGAAAAAAATCGAGTTCTTACCCGTCGTGGAATTAGTCATTTTTTCTCGTTATCCAGGGAAAGTCACGACCATCTACCTTATGGAGCTGGTAAGGTGATTTTCACTCATTTCCAACTTCTTTTGATTACCCACTGATATTTTGGAAAACATGTGATGTAGGATCTTAAAGTAGTTCAGAATTTTTTTTTTAAACGCGGTCTTATGGTATGTATAGAAGCAATGCTAACAAGCCCACAAACATTATTTACAGAAATTAGGGAACTCTCAAAAATTAAACCGTGTATTCGAAGGCGCGATTGCGCTAAATTTTAGCATTTATTAATTGGAGTTTTTATTTAGATACGTTACTTAAAAATTACGCGCTGTGAAAACGAGGATTCAGACAATCAGCACTCGCTTTCTCCTAAATTAAAAATAGTGAGTTTATTTGGCATGCTAACTCCTTAATTTAAGAATTGCATTTCGCGAAATTTCCACCCTTTGTGTTATCCATACGCAGATTTTAAAGGGACATTTTTCGACCCAAAATAGGGCAAAATTGTCACTCAAAAAAAAATTTAGAAAATTGGCGTAATTAAAAATTACGTATTTAAATTTAATCTCGAAATTTAAGAGCGAAACTTTTGGCTCAATTAGGCAAAAATTCGGTCTAAAAATATTTAATTAAACATCGTAAAGGTCGAAATGTTTCAGTAGAATGCTTCGTACACGGGTTTGTCAAGGTAACGAAGCCAGCGAAGGTGCGCTGCCCTGCAAGTGGGCGTTAAGGAGTGGGGATGATGCTGTAGTGTGTCCGACGATGAGTTGATATGGTCCTCGTCAAAGTCGGGAGGCCCTCATACTTAGGCCTAGGGAAGTATGAGGGTTATCACCCCCTAGGACGGCGGACTCACCTGTGTCGGAACTTTGATGAAAAAAGAACAAGGAAAAGACGAACAAACTAATATCATGGAAATTTTCGTGGACTAGGGCAATTTTTAGGAGCTGGATAAAAATTCTGATGACAGAAATAAACACGGTGACTCAGAAGACGGAAAAATATCAGCTTTCCAGTACGAAAAAGACCTGAATGAAACTGATTCTTGCACAATTTTCTACGTTTTTCCCTAGGCTAGGGAAATTCTAAAGTACTGTGGAACATTTTTCACGTCAGATATGAATTTAGGAACTCAAAATACGAAAATATATAAGCTTTCTTGCGCAAAAATAGAACCTTCCAGAAATCGCAAGTTTTGCTCAGCTTAAGACTTTTTCCCCTTGGCTAGTAGAATTCTGAGGTACTCTAGGGAAATCCTACAGTGAGATTCGAACTAAGCGACTTGAGATACGTGAAAACATGATTGTTTTATTTAATATTGCGTAGATCAAAATTGCTTTCACAGATACAGAAGTTTCTAAGATTTCACGCATTTCTCTTTGACTAGGGGAAAACTAGGGGATCCAGGAGAAATTCTGAGACCGGATTCGGATTCAGCGGCTCAAAATCCATAGAGGTAGTATACTCACATGTAAAGTTCATTACACTTTTTTTTGTGGGCCAGTGTCATCATTGTTCGAAGGATCTTTCGTTATTTTCAAAGACCTTGTCTTCAGATGTCGTTTCTGTCATCTGGTCCGACATTGATTTTCCTATTGGTAGGTATTCCTGAAATTCCTGTGGAGCCGGTACCAACTGAGAGATTTTTAAGTGAAGCAGTGGGGCATAGATGATCTCGGGCGCTCCTTTGTGATTGATCGTACCTGATAGTATTCTCTCTTTTATTTTGAGGCCGCATCCTGAAACTAGTTGGATTATGCCTGTTCCTCCCAGATGAGGCCCAAGAACATGATCTGTGATGACTTGATGACAGTGTTCTTCATACCCTGGTTGGCAGTAGATAGCCAAGTAGTCTACATTGTGTTAGTTTTCTCACGTATTGACGTGTTCTATGCAAACTTGGCGAAAGGGAGCAATCGATCTCAATCACCGTAATCATCTGCATAATGCTTTATATGTCTTAAATGTAAAATATGTGTTATATGTATTAATTTGCTTATAAATATCCCTCTCCTGTCCATTAGAATGTATCTAGGCGCGCCATATTGGGAGAAGAGAGTTGTTGCAACGACGTGAGCAATAGAGGTAGTTTTTAAGTCTGGTATGGGAACTGCAATGCAGTATTTACTGAAATTATTCTGCGTCGTCAAGATGCATCTGTTCCGGTTTGGGGTTGTGAGAAACTTTTCGACACTATCGAGCCCTATGACTGAATATTTCTTTTCTCGAGTTGCGCGTTTAGAAGAACCTGACGGCTTCTAGATGGTAGGAGAAAGTTTACTCTTACCAGCTTCTGCCCGCGATGCCTTGGAAGGCGTTATTACCAACACATTTGCGGTAACCGAAAAGTGTCCCGTATATCACTTAAGTTTTTCGGGGTTACTTTGAAGAAAAAAGGATTCGTATGATTCAGGAATCATCAGGGTCGGGAGAGTAAGAAAGTCAGTAGATTTTGAGTAATTGGCTTAAAGAGCTTGTTAAATTCGGGATATTGGAGAACAGGTTCGTTGCAGAGGTAAAATGTTTTTTTTCAATTTGAATGATCCAAAACGTCATGAAGAAAGCTTAGTCGTATGGTAAACAATCTGTTGTGATACATTAGTGATTTTGTTTTGGCGTCATATACTTTTGGCTGTGTGAAAATGTCTGATTTTGTGCCAAATAATCGTAATTTGCGGGAATTGTTGATTTTTTTCTTTCATTCAAAGAAAATGGCGGCTGAGACGCATCTATAGTTCCAAAAAGTTTACGGAGATGCTGTTCTAAGTGAAATAACGTGCCGTGATTGGTTCCGTTACTTCGAAGACGGTGATTTCGATGTTGACGACTGTCCGCATGAAGGAAGGCCAAAAACCTTCGAAGACGCTGAATTGGAGGCATTGCTCGATGAGGATCCATGCCAAATGCAAGAAGAGCTTGCTCCAGCATTAGGAGTTACCCGCCAAGCCATTTTCAAGCGATTGCATGCGTTGGGAATAATTCAAAAACAAGAAACTTGGGTTCCTTATGATTTGAAGCCAAGGGACGTAGAGCGTCGTTTTTTCGCCTGTGAACAACTGCTTCAGCGGCAAAAAAGGAACGGTTTTCTTCATGGCATCGTGATGGGTGATGGAAAATGCATTCATTACAGCAAGTCAAAGAGAAGAAAGTCATGGGGACTGCCCGGTCATGCTTCTACGTTGTCGCCTCGGCAGAACATTCATCATAAAAAAAAAGCGGGAACTTAGTTGCGCACCTAATAAAACGATTATTTTTTAATTATAAACATTTCTGTGTGACGTCTGAAGAACACAAGATAAAAGTATTATACTTTTATTTCAATTATATTATTGAAGAGAATATAATTGTTTTTCACAACAGTTTCGGGTCTAGAGTTTTCACTCCAATAACCCGGGACACTAATGTTCAAAACTGAATTCTTATAAATTATTTTTAAACAATAATATACATAAAAATGGGAAGAACAGGGTGATTCTTGGACAAAGTCGTACTATTCCCATACAAGGTGGCACGCCTCTTTGTCCTAAATTCGGGGATTTGGAAAGAAAGGAAGCAAGATATATAAATGTCGGTACTGGGATGATTACCAGCACCCAAACATTTGTGATAAAATATAAATTTAATTAAAAATAATATAAAAGAGACAGGGTAGAAAAGTTCAGAAAACATACAGTGAATTTGAGTATGGACTTTACTTCGATTAAAGTTGGTTAAAAATCCTCGTGATTTTGTATGTCCCTGGTGGAGATACTGAGCCAAGAGAAATCTTGGTAGAATAATGCCTTTTAAATAAACAAATATAACTATATTAACTCTGTACTGACAGAGCGGTCTGTCTATTTTTAAGATATAAGTTTCGATAAAAATTTAGAAAAAAACTAAAAATGTGGAAGGAAAATATTTAGAAAAACTAGACTAGTTTTTATGTTCAACACCCCGCATCCCTCACCATATTTAAAATTTTAGGAAAAGTCTGGGGGTAGCTGCCTTAGCTCCCTATTGGCCTAGATAGGCAAGCCTAGTTACGTTAAGACTTCCTCTAGTGTGAAAATTCGTGGGCGTTTAAAGTTTTCCGGACCTTGTGGATCGTACAAAGTTTTCTCGAGGTTCACCCATCTACTCAAAGATGGTGACATTTGTATCGTTTTACTATAGAATATAACATTTTACATATAATTGATAACTAATAATAATTAGCTTTATTAACATACGTCTAATAATTTCTTTAACATTTAAATGGGTTCGTTAACAAATTTACTAATTTTAATCAGTGAATAATAACAATTGAGGAAAAATATCTTATTCTTATTAGTTATTAAATTAAGTCTGAATTTATAAATAACATAGGATGTAATCATATATCCTTTTAATAGTTTTTCGAATAAATGTACGAATTTCTAATTTAAATATGTGTATAAACATATTTGAAATACATATATCAAACTACACAAGTATATTCGTAAAGATATTTATAATGATTAAAAGTTACTAATTTTAGTAATTCATTTATTAATTATTCTGGAAATCAATTTGTTATATAGGAAGTATATAAGCATTTTCAATATGTATACTGGCATTAAAAATGATTCGAGCTAGATGTTGAAGACATTTTGAATCACTTTTACAATGTAAAATAAATATATATATATATATATATATATAATGTATATTTTTTCTATAAATGGTAAATTGGCACTTTTCTTCCGTACATAAACTTTTGTAACATTATGCGTGATCTAGTTGTGCTTCTGGTCGTAAAATAAACGTTTTCTAATATAAAATCATTATTTCAAATAAACTTGAGTGATTTTCAGCATTAGTTTTTATACAAGTAGGCCCAGAAAATCTTTATCAATAAAACGTATGAGTACATTTTTTTGATTAGACAATGTAAAAAAGTAATATTAATTTATATTAATTTCTTGTGATTTCCACATTCTTATAATTTAGAATTTTATTATCTAATATATATGGCCTACGCCATTTCCTAAGTGAAGAAATACATGTTTCTTTATTTGTATTTGCTTGGGCGTGGTACCGGCGCAGGCCCTTTTTGGTCGTTAGCCAAAACTATTTATGATATCTCTGGAAATGGCCAAATAACTAAACTATATAGTATTTGTATTTGTTTGGAGTTTTATGCATTTATCTGTTATAGAATGGTAAATAGCTATATTTAGAAAGGAATACGATTGTGGGCGGTATATTTTGGTTAAAATTGCAAAGTACAAAGTTTATTACATTCACCGATTACTAAGCAAAATTCAGATATTTATATTGCTTACATACATATAATTTTGTATAGTCCCTGTGCGTATAATTATTTGTCGCGAGTTTTCAGGCGTATACAATTTAATTTTATGTGCCACCGGCGCGCAAACTCGTTTTTTCGCTACCATTAACAGTAGCGCAATGTAGTATATTGCGCTACAGGGGAATGAAATGTAAAAATTGAACTGCGCATGCGCCTATAGCCATGCAACGGAGCACAATATTCTTTTTATTCTTCTTCTTCTTCGTACAGCGTTAGCACCTTACTGGCAAAGCCTTGTACATTTAAACTGCGCATGCGTCTATTAAAATCCATTGCTACTACACAAGATCGATAAAATCAAAATGGCCGGGACTAGTCGCGACACATCAAATGTAATAACTAGCGCCGCAAACAACTACAATACTAGATTAGATATGAGTGTACGCATAAAAACTCGTATACGCACCGAAGTCATATAAAATAGAATACGTGCCAATGCACACAATTCGGGAAATTATGAGACTCGCGACAATGCTCCCAGGACTGATCGCGCCTTGGCTTCGATCTCCTGCAAGCATTGTCGTTCTTCACGCAATAACCCTCATTGTGCGCCTAGGCACGTAATATACAATTGTAGTTATTTTATTAAAGACAAATTACGTTGCCTGATTCTTCAAACAATTTTAATACACATTTCTTTGAATGATACGTATAAATCGCATAAGACAAAAACAAATTCTTTCGTATCATGATTCCGATATGATGCACTAATAATAATAACTTAAAAAATTTATTTACCAATTATTTTAAATTTAATATTATATTTATATTTTTCAAGAATTTGAAAACTTTCTGTGGAAAAAAGACGCATTTGACTGCGCTGGGAAATTAAATATATATCAATAGTGATTGTGATAAAATTGCCTATTTTTGAATTAAACAAAGTTTTTTTGGAATCTATTATTATTTCCTCGACCTTGATTCATATAAAATGCGTAAGAAAAAACCTATCAAAGGATTGTATACAACCGTGCACTTTTAAAATTTAAGATAATATTCTACATACTATAATAAGAAATTGCAGAAAATCTTATTCAAATCGGAGAAGGTTTTTTCGAAATGTTTCAAATTGTTTTAAAAAATTGCATTATAATAATTACACAACAAATAAATTTTTGACAGCTTAAACGTGCACTTTGAAGTGGACCCTATTGCACATTTCTCCCTAACATTCCAAACTATTGTACTAAAAATGGGCGATTTGCAAAGCATTTAAAGAAAAACTATTTTTTGGGACCGGAAAATTCAAAAATCGATATCTCGAAAAATATAAATATCATAATGAAAAAAAATACGTGTTCATTTTCTCGTCTATAGACCAAGCAAAAAAAATTTCAGCGCAATCAGAAATTTGGTTATGAATTTAACGTGGAATCACCCAAGACCAATTACTGTTCGAGAGAAATAAAAATTTTAACTCAAAATGCCATAAAAGAAATTTTTTTCCCATTTAATTTATACCGAAATATTGTTCATATTTTTTTCCACTCATACTTTATTCCAAAGAGATTTCGATCTACAACTTCATGCACAAATAACAAGCAACAATTTCATACTTAACACGTGAATCAATAAGTCCCGGGACTAACTAGGAAAAACACATTTTTTTGGCAATCAGTCCAGCGCTTCTCTAACATTTCAATACCTTTCTTGTAGAACGATTTATCTTTGGCCTCGAAATAAGCGTTCATTTCGGTGATGACTTCCTCGTTGGAGTAGAATCTCTTTCCTTGAAGCATTTTCTTGAGGTCTGCAAAGAGGTAGTAGTCGCTGGGGGCCAGATCCGGTAAATATGGTGGGTGCGGAAGCAATTCGAAGCTCAATTCATTCAATTTCGCCATGGTAGGGAGCGACTTGTGACGCGGTGCATTGTCTTGGTGAAAGAGCACTTTTTTCTTCTTCATTTGGAGCCGTTTCTCACAAATTTCGTTCTTCAAACGCATCAATTGGCCAATGTAACGTTCGCTATTGATCGTCTTACCTTTCTCAAGGTAGTCGATGAACAAAACTCCATGAGCATCCCGAAATACTGAGGCGCATAACCTTACCGGCCCACATTTGCGTTTTTGGCCGCTTTGGACGCTTCTCACCGACTGCAGTCCACCCGGCTGACGACCGCTTTTACTCCGGAGTGTAGTGATGGATCCAGGTTTCGTCCATTGTCACATACCGACGCAAAGAATTCGGTTTATTTCGGCGAAACAACTCCAAACAGCGCTCGGAATCAACGACACGTTGTCGTTTTTGATCCACCGTGAGCAAACGCGGCACCCACTTCCACAACAGCTTCCTTATAGACAAATGTTCATGCAAAATAGCGTACACACTGCCGTATGATATCTTTAAAGTGTCAGCTATCTCACGCAATTTTAATTTACGGTTTTCGAAAACGATTTGATGGACTTTTTCAATGGTTTCCGGTGTAAATATCTCATTTGGGCGGCCCGAGCGTTCAGCACCTTCAGTGTCTGTACAGCCACGTTCAAAGTCAGCATACCACCGACAAATGGTTGTTTTTGATGGAGCAGAGTTCTCGTAGCACTTTTCAAGTCATTGCTGAGCTTGCACTGTGTTTTTCTTCATCAAAAAGCAATGGTAAATCAACATACGAAATTGTTTCAAATCCACTGTTTTGAGAATATCAAGGCTAGCGTCATTTAAATCATTGCAACTCGTGGACCAAACATCAGATTGGCATGAAATTTTGACACGTATCTTTTGAAGGTTGGTACTCATGAAAAATCATACAGAACTTTTGTTGGCAACGCCATCTATGTGTCAGTCCCGGGACTTATTGATCCACGTGTTAGACATTTCATCCACAACCGTTGGCTTCAAGTTAACCAAGTATTTATTCTGAAGCAATGTGCATAAGTTAGAAAGATAAAAAAACTCACAATTTTCACACATAAATACTCAGAAAAATAAAAATATAAGATAGAGAAAAATGAAAAGAAGAGGAAAACATAAAACATTCAGAAGAAAAGTAAACTCAATTAAACAGAAATATCCCTCCAGGGGCTTTAAAATTTTTCTATGCGACATTTAAAGTCACAAAAGTTTCAAATTGTTTGAAGAACAATTCAAAAATTATTTTTCAGTCTAAAGTTTGCACATTAATATCTCGGGATTTTCCTGCTGTCAAGTTCACTTGTCTGTAACAAAAATTTAACAAATATTGTAATTAGACAGATGGAAGTTGAATATTAAACAAAATCGTACATCTCATAAGGAGCACGTAAAAATGTTTAATATTCGATGATGGGTAAGGAATGAAATTTATGAGTTTTAGTACCAAGATGGTTACTGGCACCTAAGAAATTTTTTGAAGTAAAAAGATTAAAATTCAGTTAAATTTATAAAAGAGAATAGTAAAGAAAGAGAAGTAAAATGGACACTACATTTTTTTGGTATTTAACTTCCCAAAAAGCAAAGTTAGAGCAACAATTGTAGAATTGACGGTGAATTGAATTCAGTTGTATTGGGCAATAGATGACGTAAGATGCGACTGAATAACAGAACATTTATGGCTGAATCATGGATGTCCTTTAAAACACACGACTTATGGGGCTTTAATTGTGAGATGTTGTTGTTGTTTTTGGGAGATTATTTTCTCAATTTTGAATGCCCTTGTATTGGATCATTATGTAACGTACTAAAGAGACGAGCAAACTGCTCAATAGATCAGTCATAAATGGGCAATAAATTGGGTATTATCGGTCATTCATTGTTGCAATATATCACCCATTATTGGTCAATTCTATTCGTGAATTAATTTAATAATTTAGATCATCTATTTTCCGTCGCGCAGAATTAATTTCAACAAAATTATAGTGAGAACAATTTTTCATTTTTTTAGTGGACATGAAGTAACTCAAGTTTTTCCGCAGAACTTGAAAAAGTTGTACTAGAAAAAATGAGAAATTCTTGTACTACCTCGAGTAATTCTTTTTTCATTCTGGCATCAAATTACAAACAAAGATAGAAACTTCCAATATTTTTTGGATAACTTTTTCTTTCTATGTACGCATATCGCTTATTTAAAAAACGATTTCATACAATCTCTTCAGAAAAATTTAATTTCTTGTGAATGATAACGAACTCAAGTCATTTAAATAAATAATATATGATGAGTAATTCATCGTATTGCGTTGGACTTCACTTTACGCAAAGAAAAAACTATTTAACGAAAGCTATTCTATCCGTCATCAATTGTCGCATAAATGACGAATTCTCTGCATGGTATAGGTAATCACAATAGATTTGCCAATAACTGCATGTACTCATTGTAATCGCCACCATCGATGAGAATTGTGCCATGATTGAGTTTGAACTATTGTTCGTCATTCGAAGAACAATAATCTCAGAAAAAGTCGATAGGAACTTGTTATCGAATCAATCGAAAAAAATTTAGAGAATTCGGCATTGATTGCCATAAGATGCAACGCCGAGAGAGGGCAATAAATGATACATTCAGTTGCGACATAATGGGGCACCTATTGCCTATTTATGGAGAACCGAAAACGTCGTTTGTGAATGTCTTCTTTATGACTGTACAATCTCACCTCGCTATTCCCTAAATTCAATTTACTCAATCAAAACGTACCGATCGTTGGGTCAATCAATTGCTTTTCGGGTTACTTTTATTTTATATCCTGGTTGATCCAAATTCTTGATTTCTGGGTGAAGGTGGTTAATCTGGGCGAGCACTTTGGTTACGCACAGACTTATTTTAGTGTGGAAATTTGGGGGTGTTTCAAGTTTTCTGGGCTTTGTAGACCGAGCCGAGTTTTCCCCAGGTTGATTTTGATGAGTATCCTTGGGCGCAGTTGAATGAGCTATCAGTATAGGATTGAACTTATTCGTTTTGTGAAGTAATACTCCATCGAGATTTCTTCTAGAAGAATCAGTAACAAGTCTCTGCTTCTTAATCTTTGTAAAAACCTGCTTTCAGTTCATCCATAAACCCTTGCACACTGTTAGAATACAACAGTGATAGGTCGTCTATTTTCGTGGAGTATTTTCTAAATCTTTCTCCTCTGTTTCGGAAATAATCAACTTTAACATCTTTTGCTAAGATGTTCTTTTTTTTCATAAATGGCGTAAGAAGTACTGCACCATCTTTTGGTAGCCCTAGATCTCTTACCAAGTCATTCAATTCCTCCTGCAATGTAACTTGGGATGCCTCTACCTGGGATGTAATCGTCGTCATCTTTGTGATGCTCCGATTCATCACTATATTCATCGGAATCATTTTCTTCTTGAAATTCAATATTTGTTCTCGATTCGACTACTTCATCGGAATCATTTCTTACTTTTAGATAATTTTTATTTTCAAAATTATCAGAATTTCTCTCATTGCAGCACGATCTCTGTGGTTTTTCTACTATTTTGGCATTGGTATAAACAAAGCTTTGCTCATGTTTTGTTGTTGAAAACTGTGACGCCATACATACAAAATTAACAATCCTTTTGATGCAATGGCTCTTTTTACAACGTGGGTTTGTTATATTTCATGTGCTTAGAATGTTTGCTTGAATTCCAACGATGAAACACCTTAGTGTGACGTCCTGTCACGTACCTTTTACTATTATATTTTAAATTTCTCTCCTTTTAGATCGGTAAAGAAATCCAGAGGATTTCTAAACGGAAACTGGGATGAGGGTAGCTAGCAATGAAATAATCAAAATGTTCCACAATTATTAACGCTTTATTAATCTTTTGACAATTGAGAGAAAAAAAGGGAGAGAGAGAGAGAGAGAGAGATGTTATTTGTAAACTCTACATATGTTTCAATTAAACATTTAGTTTGTTCGTGAACCACTGACTACTACATACATATTGATATAGATGAATGTAATTCGAAAATTACGTCAAGAGAAAAAATTCTAAATATAATATAAAGTGACATAAATATTTTACTTTATCCTTGAATGAATTTATGTAGTTACACATACACTATTTGTCATATTTAACATTTATCCTTGTTTATAAAACAGTAAATACGTGTATACTAATGACTGAATTTATATTGGAATATAATACCTTTAACTTTCATTTTATTTTGAAAATAAAGGGGAATATTTATTACATTTTTTACACTAATTAGCACTTCATTCATTATTATTATTTGTTCTGATGATATAAATGCTCATATGCAATATTAAATATTTTTATAATACATCTTACATTTATGTAATGGGTGTTTCATAAAAACAGTTATAGTTGAAGGGATACTACTGCACCAGTAATATTTTTTCAATACACACATCCAAACTGATATGGCTGCAACAGATGAAACATGGTTATGGTTCCTTTAGCCAAACTCTGTTTTGGAAAATCAGCTCAACTTTAAACAGACGGTTGTCTGCTAGTGATGCGAAGTAGTTTCAGAGGTTAGGGGTAAGTAAACTATTATATCAGTGGTTGATTATAAATCTAAAAAAAAATTGAATCGATACCAGCAATACGTGTTTTGTTTGCATGATCACATACGATCACTCTGCAAACGTTTGAACGCACACCAATATATATCCTTGAAACAAACCATTTTGTTTTGCTAAATCAGCATAACAGTCGATAGATAATACAATCAGAAGGACATTTATGAAAGTTTCCTGAGCTGATAGCTAATTTAAAGACATGTTATTAGCTCAACTACCATTTGTTAATTTCTAATTCATACTTATTAACGCACAAAATAATATAACTGAAGTAAGAAGATTTTCTTTCTAATTTGCATAGAAATTCTCTAACAAACTCGGTTAGGTAGAAACACAATACCATTTCTTTCAGTGATATTTCGTGTGGCTGGAAGTTGTTTAAAAAAGTAAGGTAGTAATCGGGTAAGTGTGTCATGGCCCTGAAATTAAACTAATAAAAAAGTATCTAATCGGGTGCATAATATTTTTTCGTAGATTCTAATAGAGTTCATTTAAATGTACAAAATTTATTTTCTATAATTTATTGTACAATTTCATTGTGCTTAAAAAATTATTAATAAACTTATGTTCAGTAGGGTTTTCTCTATTATCGTACAGAGTTTTATTGTTTAAAGTTTATTTAAATTTCCAAAATTAAAATTATTATGTCTTGTTTCAGTTGTAGAGATTTATGGTATAGGATACATTTTGGTGAGTTGGTTGAAAATATAAAAATTGTTAAATATATATAACTGTGTATAGTCCCTGTGCGTATAATTATTTTTCTCGAGTTTTCAGGCGTACAGAATTTTATTTTGTAGTTATTTTATTAAATACAAATCACGTTGCCTGATTCTTCAAGCAATTTTAATACACATTCCTTTGAATGATATGAATAAATCGCATATGAAAAAAACGAATTCTTTCGACTCACGATTCCGATATGATAAACTATTAATAATATCGTGAAAAATGTATTCACAAATTATTTTAAATTTAATATTATATTTACATTTAATAAAATGAATAATTATATATTTTTAAAAAATTAGTTAAAATTATGTAACATTAATGTGTCAAATTGAAATAATTAATATTTTTTTATTCTTTATTGTTTATTGTTTAATTTCTGATTAAAAATTGCAAACTAAATACTGCGCCGGTCGAAAGTTACAAATCCGTCATTCGATCGGACGTGCTTCGGATGTCGATTATTCTACATTCGACGGACGCACTTCGGATATCGAATATTCGACATTCGACGGACGGCCGATTGAATCGAAAAAATCCGATCCGAAGAAGGGTGCTTCGAATGTCGAATGTTCGACATTCGACGGGCGGCTGATCGAATGTCGAATATTCGACATCCAAAACACCCTTCTTCGGATGTCGAATATTCGACATTCGACGGAGGCCAATATCGGATCGAAAATCGGATCGAACCTTTTTGCACACCTCTAGTCAAAATAAGCTATAAAGGCAAACCTACTGTAGTTCACATAAATAGACTAAAACGCTCTCATGTGCAACTACAAAAGTAAATAAATAAAAAAAAATAGAAAACAAAATATCTTTACTTTGATTATAAATATATATATGGGTTATTCCATATCAGATTTACAATCAAAATTTCGATTAACCTGAAATTTTCTTCCTCGTTCTAGAAAGGAAAAAAAATGACACGTATTTTTTTTTTCAATATGATATGTAAATTTTTCAAGTTATTGATTTTTTTATTTTCAAAGTGCAAAAAATGTTTTCTTCAATACTGCTTCTAATATTCAACGAAGAGTATAGAATACATAAATGAAATATGCCATGGGATCAACTATTAAGTCCATGCTGTGATGAAAACTCAGAAACGGTATTTAGTACTTTCTATGCAAGAATTAAGTAAACAAATGGAATTATCTCAAAATGGACTTGTCTGAATTGAATCATTTTTTGTGTAATTTGTTCGTTAAGTACTCAGAACTTTGTGTCAAAATTTGGTAGTGGATCGTTTGATACTTTTCGAGAAAAAATTTTTTTTGTGTGACCGCGCGCTTGGAGCGCGCAACGCGAAGTATAGAGTCGAGCGCACTCAAGCATTTGTAAGTGAGTCTACCATATTCCGATGAGGATTTTATGCAGTTCCCACAAATAAAAGTCGGATGGTAATAAAAAGTCTTTTGAGAAAGAAACACTGTTTAATTTGAAAGCAGTCATGTAATTTATTAACAATGCACTTTTACATCCAATACTTTCTAATAAATGAAAATTCAATTGTTGTCAGTTTGTAATGTTTGTAATGGTGTCGTTATTTGATCATACACAGACCTTTGAAAACTAGCTTTTCGTGCTTGTCTTTCAGAAGTTTGAAGTCATGTTTGGGCCTGTTTTTAATGTACTTTGCAACATTTTAGCGAAAAACCAAGATTGACATTATTTTGTGCTTGATTTATATTTTTAAAAGCCGTTTTCAAAATAAAAATCGGACCACCTCTGCGGCAAGCAGATATTTTACAATTAATGGATTAAATAAATGAGTGTGTCAATAGCGCGAAAACGTATTATCTCAAAGTGTCCGTTTTTTTGTACATTTGAAGAGCATAAAGTCTGCTACTTTTCCACCAAACCTCAACCTGAAAAATTAAAAATTAACTGAGATAATAATTTGTTTAACAAAAGCTAAATTTACCGGTTTTTCCGAATGTTCTCCGCTTCTAATTATCCAATCAGATCAAACGACAGCTCATTTTGTTGGCAATTCAATTGTCTACAACTTATCAAGTGATATCGTCAAGATTGGATAACTACCTTTAATGTTATAAACAAAAAACTAAACAAAGTGCGATTTTTTGGTCTTAAATGTTGATAAAAAATTTATAAATCATATTTCATTGTCCAAAACATGATGCAATTACTTTATGACCAACCTTTCTTCTGATGGCGCAGTCCTTTTTCTGAAATAAATAATGTCATAAATCATTCATAATAAATGCCCTGTTGCTTGGTCTATCGACTCTATACTTCGCGTTGCGCGCTCCAAGTGCACGGTCACACAAAAAAAAATTTTTCTCGAGAAGTATCAAACGGTCCACTATTAAATTTTGACACAAAGTTCTGAGTACTTAACGAACAAATTACACTAAAAATGATTCAATTCAAACATGTCCCTTTTGACATAATTTCATTTGTTTACTTAATTGTTGCATAGAAAGTACTAAATACCGTTTCTGAGTTTTTATCAAAGCATGGACTTAATAGTAGATCATTTCTTACTACGAAGCAGAATAAACTGCTAATTGGAATCTCCCTTTTTCCAGACATGGGATTACGAGGCTTCCTCTTAGCATTGCTCATTTGCAGCTTCGTCTACATAACAACAATCCACGTCATCATTGGATTTGACTGTGATTCAAATCAATCAAACATTACTACATTATCTTTACCAGAGGTAGGAGAATGTGATCTACCTAGATCTCAAGTACATGTTGAAAGAACTTATATACAGCTTTTACAATGAACTGGATTTTCAAATACAAAAGTAATACAATGCAAAATAGAAATTCGACGCGTCATGTCTCATTTGTGGTATGCGTTCTCACAGTCCAATAGTTGCTAATGGCCACAGTGAATATATACATGATGTTACACGAGATCAATGTAATAAAATGCACACAATAGGAACATTTTAAGTAAGCTCTTCTCTTCAGATATCAAAATTGAAAGTAAATGAAACTTAATTCCATAGCGTTACTTTATTAGGTTCTGTAACACCTAATGGAGACTGTACTGGTACACAATTTTCTGGCCCATACGGAACATGGAATAATATCGCAGTCCAAGCCATATTCAAAATAACTTTACAGGAACATTACGCGACTACCCATTTAAATTCAAATAAAATTCAATCAGGATCTGGAATAACATGCACACTTTCGGACACATTCTGTACAGATGCAGAATATGGACAAACATTCTGGGATACATTACGTAATGACGTATGTAATTTAAACAAATATTAAATTATTTATGAAGGACCAGCAAATAAAACATATGACAACACGACAGACAATTCTGAAACCTTTTATTCTTTAACGACTGAAGATATAACCTTCTTACTGGCTGAAAAAACGAGAAAAACAGTTTGTAGTTACGTTTTAATACAAACCGAATATCCAAAATTATTAATTTTAGAAACCAGACCTGGAAATTCATTTTTAGAAAATAAACATTTAGAAGTTCAAAATGTGGACATTTTTACATGCGTTAACTCTGAATTCATATATGTGGAAAGACACATACCCACTGAAATAAATAGACGTTATCACGATGTTCTTACTCCACGATGTATACTTGAATAGCAAGTTTTTAGAAATATATTAACCTTAGCAACCCAATCACCAGACGAATTGGCATATCATTTAATGAAAGGCCCAGGATCTATGTCAGTAATTGCAGGAGAAGTAGTACATATCGTAAAATGTATACCAGTTGATGTAAAATATCGCAAAACTAAAGAATGTTATCTACAACTACCAGTATTTAAAGGAAATCAATCCTTTTTCCTTTCTCCACAAACACATATATTAACAAAATCCGGTATCCAGACAAATTTCAATTCTTTCCTTCCACCAATGTACCTTTTTGGTGAAACCTGGTATAAATTACTTCCAAATCCTGTTGAATCCATAGCACCAACTATAATTAAACCTCTTAGAAAAGCAACCTGGAAATATACAAATCCTTCATCCTTAGCAACAAGTGGCATTTATTCTCAATCTGACCTTGATAAGCTACGAGATCATACAATGTTTCCAGCAGAAAAACCGACTATTTTAAACTCTTTATCTAGAGAAATAACAGGCCATCCGACTATTGATTAAGGAAATTCGTTAACAAATTTATTTAACCAAGAAGTAATTGATAAAATTGCTGCATCAGCTTGGGATAGATTTTGGACAGTTTTTGCAAATTTCGGAACTACTAGTGCAGGTTTAATCGGATTAATTATGATAATTAGAGGAATCAAATTAATAGCAGATACCATTATTCATGGATATGCATTACATAGATTATTTGGATGGTCGCTCCATCTACTAGACATCTTCTAGGATTCGGTCACTAACCTCTTGTTACACTTAGGTACCAACTGACCTGCTGGACCTCCCGCTGAGAGACATCAACCACTGCTTACAGCTTCAGCACCACAAACTCTCTAGAGGAAACTAAAAGTTCTACACATAACAGAAATACCAATTCAGGTAAAGATCATAATAGTACAAAAACTACTCTTTATCCTCACTCTAAACTAAAAGAAGAACTTAGTAGATCACATTATTCTATCCAAATCTAACATCTAAAGAATGTTGCGTGTTCTTTTTACAACCTTACTAAACAAAATTATTCAACAAAGAGGAGAACCACTTATCAATTATGAGATACTCATTGAACAAACCAATAATAATGAATGTCTATTTCACGTTAGTTTACAATATAAAAATTATACAGGGTGTCTAAAAAGTCATGGGACGGTTGGATATTTCCTCAGGTAAAATATTTTTCCAAAAAGTGAAGGTCATTCCTGAAGGAAATTTCAACGAGGAATTCAATGGTGACTTTCATTTTGACCTTGAAGTTGACCTTCAAGGCTTTTTCAAGGTCAACTTTGTTTTTTGTAAATGGAAACCCCCTTTTTTATATCTGCAATCGATAGAGCGGAAAATTCTACGTTCAAGTACGTACCCAAGTCATAAGTCAATTGTAACGTTCAAGGTCAATTAGAGGTTATTTGAAATTAACAAAGTTTTCCAAGAGGTCAGTGCAATTCCTGAAGTATTTTTCAACGGGAAATTTAATGGTGAGCTCTGTATTGATCTTGGTTACAGCGTTTTGAATATTGTAAAATCATATGTATAGGAAATTTTCCATTAAAAGTTCCAGGAGTTCTGGTGAGAGTTCTGTTCCTCCCCAAAGAGTTATTCGAAAAGTCCTATACCGTTTTTCAATACCTAAGTCAATACCTAAGGCGAAACCATAAGTCCTATACCGTTTTTCTATCTCCGTACGAATATTACGAATCGGAACTAAATTTACGTATTACGAGTACACACTTACTATCATTCGCTAAAAGATTATTATGGCGCAAGCTAAACTTTCGGAACGAGAGAGGTTATCTGTATTAATAATGCGTGGTTAGGAAGATCGAGTTCGATCTTATGATCAAGTTCATTTGCTTTTTAATCGCACTTTTCGTAATGGAGAAGGGTTAAATCCTGTCTCAAAATGAACAATTGAAAGAACTGTAAGGCGCTTTATGAATCATGGATCTATCAAGGACCGTCAGAGAACTGGTCGACCAAAATCTGCAGGATCTGAGGAGTTGCAGATGGACATAGCCAAAGCATTTGTTGAAAACCCACACCTTAGTTTACGTCGAGTTGGTGATGAGCGTGACGTTGCTCCTGAGACAGTGCGAAATATTTTAAAAAGCATTAATTTCCATTCTTACAAAGTTCATCTGGTACAAGAGCTCAATGAAGACGATCCTGATCATCGGGTTGTATTTTGTGAAATTATGATAAGACAGAATTGATAGAGATCCTCTTTTCTTGTTTCTTGTTTTCTTTTAATTGTGCAAGGCTTGAAGATAAAGACTAGTAAAATGATCAAAATAGTTTTTATATAATAATTGTGAAAACTGACTCATTGAGCAAAATGTTAGACATTTAATTACGAACTTTAATTACGAAAAGAATAAAGTATCTTTAATATATAATGCTTCTCGGATGGCTATGTCCTAAAACAAAAAAATAGATTGTATTATTATGTAACCTGAAAGAAAATTAATTTGTTAAAATAAATCCATAGGTGATATTTTGATTGTGCAAAGAGGTTTGAAAATTTTCTGAAAATTGTTTTCTTTTTAGTTTTTGTTGTTTCCTTTGAACAATTGTTTGAGATATAGTTCAAATTTCTGCATTTTCTACATATAGGTACTAATTTTCAACGAATATCTGTTTGACTACCTTTATTTTTGATTCCTTATTCTACAATATGATGTGAAAATTATTCTTATATCACCGTTAAAATCCCTGTAAATTAGAAACTTATGAAAAAATTATGTCATCATTTCTGGATTGGTTGTATCTTGAGACCAATATGGTACGTTGCAATCGTCGTAGTTAAATATTCCTTTCATGAATAAATATAGCCATAATGCTTTCATATCAACTTGGCGAACGATTCATTCACATAATAAATCAATGAGTTGGCGATGTTTTAGTTCCATCGTGATCTAGAATCATTTTTTATTTAATTTTAATTCTTTTTAATCTGATTGGTTGTTGGTGGGGTTATGTATGAAAGTCCGAGTCTATTAATATTAACGATATTAGGTTTATTTTTAATTGAAATTTTTATGTTTCCTTTGCCTAATATTTCAAGTACTTCGTATGGTCCTGAGTATTGATTTTCGAACTTCTTTAGTTCTCCACCTTCCAGTAAAAATACACTATCTCCGATTTTAAAATTTTGTGGATTAATTTTTCTGTCATACTATTCCTTTGATTTTTGTTTAGCTGCTATTAAATTTTTTCTTGCTATTCCACGCATTTCATGTAGTTTTGTAATCAATTTGGTCATGTACATATCATAAGTTTCCATTTTTTCATGTTCTGGTAAAAGATCGCTAGATGGTAAACGTGATAATTTTCCAAAGACTAATTGATAAGGTGTGCATTTCGTTCCTTCGTGAACACTCGTGTTATATGAAAACATGGCTAATTCAATCCAGTCATCCCATTCTGCATTATTTCCGGTAAATTGTTTAAGAGATTCTTTAAGAACGTGATGGGATCTTTCCAATGATCCATTTGATTGAGGATGATAAGCAGTAGTTTTAAATTGACTTATACAAAATCGCTTTGCCATTTTCCTCATTAAATTGCTTAGAAAATCTGCTCCTTGATTTGTTAAAACTGCTTTTGGTGAGCCATATATGCAAATAAATTTCTTAACAGAAGCATCTGCTATTGTTCCAGCTTGATGATTAGGGAGTCGGATTGCTAAAGAGTATTTAGTAAAATTATCCTGAATTGTAAGTATATACTTATTTTGTGCTGAAGTTAATGGTAACTTTCCAACAATATCCATTGAAATTTTCTCAAATGCTGTTCCTGGAGTATCGGTAATTATCATAGGGTTTTTTGTTTTGACCCGAACAAGTTTTTTAAATTGACATTGTAAACAGAGTTGTATATATTTTTGTATGTCCAATTTCATATTTTCCCAATAACATCTTTGTCTGATTCTATTATAAGTTTTCTTTACTCCTTTATGACCTCCTATAGAAGATGAATGAGTTTCTTCGAGTAATTGATTTCTTTGCTTTTTTGTAGGGTATTGTGTGATTCCATTACAAATTATTATTCTAATTGTAGAATCCAAAAATGCTGTTTTTAATGAAGCCAAAATTTCTTCCCACAAAAAATTGTTAATGTGTCGTGATTTCGCAATACTAATTGATTTAATATTTAATTCTTTTACTATGAAATGAAGAGAGTAAATCGCTAATTTAATATCTCTGGTCGTTTCTCCTAGACCTGCCTTAAATTCAACTTCAATTGGAAGTACAAAATGGTATCCAACAATACAAAAATACAAAATGGTTCCACATTTTTCCAAAAGTTTAGAGCCTATATCGCGAGGTTCTCCTTTATTGCTTACAAAATACGCATAATTATCTTTTTTCATCGTCAATTGGTCACGGCATTCAATTATATTTTTCTGTGTCCTAGGCAATCCGGATGTTGAAGGTTGATCAGGGGGTGGCTCTGGCGGTGGCCTTTCTTCTGTAAAATCGCAATCATCAGAGTTTTCAGAATTTTCTATTTCTAGTATATCCGGTTGTTCGTTTTCGTTTTCATGTTCTAAATTTTGAAAAGTTTCCTGGATTTCTTCTTTTTCGTCTTCACTTGACAAATCAGGATTTGTTTCAAAACTACTTCCTTCATTTAATTCATGATCTTCATTTTCCTTAAAATTTTTCTTCTTTTTATTTGCTTTTGGCTTTTGCTTGATATCATAATCTCGATCAGAATCGGATTCGTCTTCTGATTTCGCAAATTTACGTTTTTTATTAATCTCAGGTGATTTATTTATACATTTTCTGGGTCTAGCTCTCCTTTTAATTTTTTCCTGTAATTTTACTTCTTGAATAATTTTTCGTGGCCTTCCACGTTTCTTTTTTACTTCATTTGTTACTTCAACATTTCTTAATAATTAATTTTTCATATAATCTTCATTATTATTACTTATATTCTTCGTTTCATTTCCGTTTTATTAATCCTTGAAAGGATCCTAGACTCGGTGTCAAAAAGAATAGTTGTTGTGTTCTTGTCAAACCTGTGGGATATTCACTCCATCGCAGTTACACCTGTGGGAATCGCATCTCAGTTTTCAATAAAATAGATTTGTTAGATCACAAAGGGATTTGACCTTGAGGCTAACCTTAATGATTTAATAATCAAATCATTTCTTTGAAATTTTATAATTTATATAAATTATATAAAATAAAATAAGTCTGAAAAATCACGCAGGGATCTGACCTTGAGGCTAACCTAAGTGATTAAGTAACTAATTTTACTTAAGAAGATATTCTAATTTGTTAACTAAGTTTTGATTTAAGTCAAAACAAACATAAAAAACAGCACACGAGAGTATAGGTCCTTTTTGGGTACGTTGAACGGTCACCATTGATTACGATCATTGGGTAAGGAAAAGTTCGAACGGCTTGTGATTATATTGTTTATAACTTTAATTTCAACTCTGTTAAAGAACAGAATATATTTAATTGCAAAAAAGAAAATTTCAAAGAATTTGTACTCAAGTTAACTTGTCCAATATTATGAAAATAATTCGAATGATCATTGTTATAAAAAAATTTGTTTAATTCTTATAAACAATTTATAAATAAATAAAAAAAATTATTTTATTGAGGAACGTAGATGGCCTTTCCGGTTTTTTGTATAAATACTAAATTTCGTGAAAAATATGCAAGATGGATAATATTTAGATGGAAGAATATTTTTAGACCGAAAAAAATTTGAAAGCGTGCATCTTGCATGTGCCAGGAGGAATCGAACCTTCGAATATACATGCCTATCCGGGGACTTACTGTGATAATCGCACCAAGCCAACACCGCTTACAGCATTTCAAACAATTTTCGGTATATTTCACTTATTAGTTTGTTTGAATAAATTTAAGGTTTTAGAGTGACATCTCTTGGGTGTGATTGCAAACACTTTCGTGAATCGACATTCTTTAGATGTTAAATTTACCAATTCTGTATATTTATTATAGATGTTATTAAGGTTTTAGGCCAGATAGTTAATTTGTACATTTTGGTGTTACCGGTATTATGATATTGAGGAAAGTAGATGGCCTTTCCGGTTTTTTGTATAAATACTAAATTTCGTGAAAAATATGCAAGATGGATAATATTTAGATGGAAGAATATTTTTAGACCGAAAAAAATTTGAAAGCGTGCATCTTGCATGTGCCAGGAGGAATCGAACCTCCGAATATACATGCCTATCCGGGGACTGACTGTGATAATCGCACCAAGCCAACACCGCTTACAGCATTTCAAAAAATTTTCGGTATATTTCACTTATTAGTTTGTTTGAATAAATTTAAGGTTTTAGAGTGACATCTCTTGGGTGTGATTGCAAACACTTTCGTGAATCGACAATCTTTAGATGGTAAATTTACCAATTCTGTATATTTATTATAGATGTTATTAATACATGCCTATCCCCGGATAGGCATGTAGATTCGGAGGTTCGATTCCGCCTGGCACATGCAAGATGCACGCTTTCAAATTTTTTTCGGTCTAAAAATATTCTTCCATCTAAATATTATCCATCTTGCATATTTCTCACGAAATTTAGTATTTATACAAAAAACCGGAAAGGCCATCTACTTTCCTCAATATCATAATACCGGTAACACCAAAATGTACAAATTAACTATCTGGACTAAAACCTTAATAACATCTATAATAAATATACAGAATTGGTAAATTTACCATCTAAAGATTGTCGATTCACGAAAGTGTTTGCAATCACACCCAAGAGATGTCACTCTAAAACCTTAAATTTATTCAAACAAACTAATAAGTGAAATATACCGAAAATTGTTTGAAATGCTGTAAGCGGTGTTGGCTTGGTGGGATTATCACAGTAAGTCCCCGGATAGGCATGTATATTCGGAGGTTCGATTCCTCCTGGCACATGCAAGATGCACGCTTTCAAATTTTTTTCGGTCCAAAAATATTCTTCCATCTAAATATTATCCATCTTGCATATTTTTCACGAAATTTAGTATTTATACAAAAAACCGGAAAGGCCATCTACTTTCCTCAATATCATAATACCGGTAACTCCAAAATGTACAAAAAAAATTATTCTAATTTACATAAAAGGCACATGCAGATGGTAAAGAAAAATATTTTATTATTTTAAGAAATTTATTATTAAAAATTATAAATTCACAATCAATTGAGCGATTATTTATTTAATTTCAATATTTGAAATAAGTATATTTTTATATCATTAGTTTATTTTCAAATAAAGAAATACAAATTTCATTTCAAATTATATTGTTATTAAAAATAAATAAACAAATTAAAAATAAATTTTACTAATCTCATTTTATTTTTCTTAAAAAACAAATTTTATATATAGTTTTTTTATTGTTATAAACAATTTATAATTTAAAATAACAATAAACAATCTAAGACATCGCTCAATACAAAATATTGTAAATTTATAATGACTCAATGTCAAAACCAAATATCCCTTTAGAATCTACCCCGAAAGTTATAACACGTAGTCCAGCTAAACAAAATAGTTAGCTTGCAAAAATAGTAGATTTGAATCAAAAGGGTAATTTAAAAATGAAACCAATTAGAAATAGAGAATTTTCAACTGATAATAAGTGCCAAAATATCCCTGATCCAATCCCTACAGAACAAGAATTATATAACACTCTTAAGTTAGATGATTCAAGTTTAGACAAGACTAATTAATGATCAACGTATATCAAGTGAAAATTCAGAAGAAACTAGCGGGTTCCATTCAAGTTTCTGTCCAGATTTAAGCATTGTAACAGGATCTAGTAATCAAGATCAAACTAACGAACGAATTATCTTATTTTGACGAATTCAATTTGCTAAGCTCAGCAGTAATAACAATAGATAATAAAACTTTGAAAGAAAGATTGGAAACCTCATTGGCACGCGAATCTATAATTAGCAACAACGACAGTGACGACGACAAAAGCGACACAGAAGTCATAAATCAAGATAATCCATTAATAGTATATAACGAAGAAATGGCCGTAGTCATACCCAACAGCCAGCAGGTATCCTTACGCGACGCGCTAAAGGTGGTCCCATTGTTCGACGGAAGCAACCTCCCATTGTCACATTTTATTGAGGGTTGCATGGAGGCAAAGGCAATGCTACCGACACCTGCAGCTCAAGAAAACCTCGCAAGGTTATTAAGAGGTAAATTAACTGGAGAAGCTAGAAAATGCATTTTTGGTTCAACTTATGCAACAATAGAGGAATTGATAGAAAAAATGAAAAGAGTATATGCCCCTGCGAAAAGCGTGTACCAGTTACAGAAAGAATTAGATAATACATTTATGTGGGAAAGAGAAAATGTACTTTCCTATGCTGCTAGTAAAAGAAATTGCCGACAAAATCGAAGATGCTCACAGGCTCAATAATAATGGTCAGGTAGATAATAATTTTAAACTAAACCTTGAAAACGACGTAATTCAATGTTTTATACGCGGTTTGCGTCTTGAGTTAGAAATTCGTGTTGAAGAAAAGGATACTTTTAAAGAAGTTATTAGCGACAGTATTGATATAGAACGAAGATTAGCGTGACGAGCGACAATGCTCACAGGAGATCGAAGCCAAGGCGTAGCCGAGACGTAGCTGAGGCAAAGCCGAGACAAAGCCGAGACGAATCCGAGGCGCGATCAGTCCTGCGAGCATTGTCGCGAGTCTCGCAATATCCCGAATTGTGTGCATTGGCACATATTCTATTTTATGTGACTGTGGTGCGGATACGAGTTTTTATGCGTACATTGGAAAAAAAAAGTACTTATTGTAGTTGTTTGCTGCGCTAGTTGTACGAAGCAGGCGCAAATTGGCGACTAGTTCCGGCCATTTTGATTTTATCGGTCTTGTGTAGTAGTCAGTGCTAACGCTGTACGAAGAAGAAGTGAGAAGAAGAAGAATAAGAAATAGATTGCGTTTCACTTGAAACGGTCACGTCGACCCACCCGCACCAGCATATAGGTTGCCAGCGCTACATGCGCTCCGCGGCATAGCAGGTCTACAGGGGCAGCGACTCGAACAGTCACCGCTAGGCTCGCAGTGCGAGCTTGCTCGCTGTAGACTCGAAACCGCGAGGCTATAACCCGGATTGCGCAATCATCAGTGGTATCTCCAGTCGGGATCTCAGGATCTCCAGTCGCAGGGCAGGTCGACCTCTAATGTATTGGGTGTCCCCGTAGGATAGTTCATGTGCAGTGGTGTACGCGGTGCTAGTTGTCGGAAGCGGGTGGAGTGCGGCAAGGGGGACGGGTTCGTATGAGTTCCGCCATTGTTGTATACAAGTATCAACAATTCGTACGCGATCGCGGTTTATAATCATTTCAAATCATTTAAAACGAATTCGAAGTACGAGATTCAGTGTGCTGTGAGTGGGTGTACCTCCAAAAGGGGTCGGAAGAACAATTTATCAATTCACCGGTTTCCGAAGGAAGAAAATGCCGGACAACGATGGATAGAAGCATGCTCAAATGCCTGCTTGTTGAGGTTAAGATACCTCAAAGTACTAGGAAGACAATTTTTTATTTGTCATCGACATTTCGATGAACAATATTTCTACCAGAAGAGAAATGGTGCTTTTCTTTTAAAGTACGGTGCTTTTCCAACGCTAAATTTACCGTCGTGTCCCTATTAGACTTCGAAATTTTGATTCCCGAAGCAGAAAAACCTGCAGAAGGCACACGAGACTTAGAAGAAAGTAGCGTTCAGTTTGCACACGTAAGTAGCAATATTTTTAATTTCATATGATGTATATAATTTCAAACTTTTCGACTCTGATCAGAGTCCTCATTAGTTATCTTTATTTCTAAAATTTTAAGTGCAATAAATAAAATATTACCTATACGGGCCCTATTTCGAAGTAAACTTTGAAAATGTTTATATATATATATATATATATGTATATATTGCAAAAAACGTCAAATTTCAATCTTTTTGAATAAATATTAATAACACTGAAATTAATTAAGACTTTTAAACGTTTTTGGTCTCATTTTGAAGGTTACTCTTCATAGTATTTTGTTAACTTATCAAGATATTTTTAGAATTTTTCTTTTGGATTCTACCCTCGGGTCAAACATGGTACAAACATGTCGAAAAATTTCAAATGAAGACAGTAATCTATAAATTTTATTAAAATATGATACACATTGGTTTTTAAAAATTTCTTGTAAGTAGCTACACATTTTAAAAATTTTATGACCTTTTTGTATCATTTTTGACGCCGGGTAGAATCCAGGAAAAAAAATTTGAAAATATCTTAATTAGTTAGCAAAATACTATGAAAACCTACCATTTAAATGAGACCAAAAACTTTTAAAAATCTTAATTAATTTCAGAGTTGTTAATATTTTTCAAAATGATTGAAGTTTCACGTTTTTTGAAATATTTTTTTATAAAATTAACAGTTTGTTATTTTGTTTATTTTATCATTTTTTATTTTGTTTTATTTGTTATTTGCAAAATTTTATTAACTTTTATTTTATGATAGGGAAAAAAATTTCAACTTGTTATTATAAAAATTAAGACACGTTAGGAATAGCTGAAACAACAAGTAAACAATTAATTTCGACCGGCAGTGTACTTCTGTCTAAATGTTACTGAAGATATAGATACAAGTACATATATAGTATAAAATTACAAAGGATTATTTATGAAAAAATAGCTGAGAATTGCCAATACAAATTCCACAATGTCAGAAATTCCCACCGCAATTTCGCGAAATATGTGACTGGAGTTTTATTTTATAAAATTTATTTTTATTTATTTTATAAAATACCTACGACATAATTTTCAAATATTCATAGAAATGAAATGCTTTTAATCTATATTCCAGAAAAAAGAATCAGAAGATATCCCAGAAGCAGGGACCAGCAAGGATGTACTTGCAGAAGACTTTCACACAACACCGAAGAGAGCTATCTCGACCCCACAAAGTGTTCGATTCTCTTGTAGTACAAAAATCTACGCAAAATGTGCTGAGCAACTATATTTTCTGAAAATAAAAATGCAAATTACAGTTATTTTTGATTTTTATTTATTACGCTAAAACCATGATTTAAGGCAAAATTGTGAAAATGTAATTCAAGAGTGAGTTGATATTAACTTCTCACTCTTGAATTCAATTTTCACAATTTTGCGTTAAATCTTCAATTTCCTTTTAATTTTATTTGAATATATTCTCTGTAACACATTTAAAGAACCTACGTATGCATGTATATGCACTAACACGTGCACACATAATGGTAGTTCATGTGCAGTGCTATACGCGGCGCTAGTTGCTAACGGTCCACCTCCTTTCCATTAGGTTTGCACGGCCTGTCCAGTCGGGACTCATGTCCCAGCAGCAGCACCTACGAAAGTAGCCAAAGGGTCACCGAGGAGCAGCAGCAGACTGGTAAAACATTTTATATTACGAAGAACACTAGGTACGCTGCCCAGGCTCTAGTGCAACTTCACAATTTAAATTATACTTATTTTCTGGGTACGCCACCCAGGCTCCAGAAGATAAATGTTGATTGTGGGTACGCTATCCAGGCTCCACGATAAACCTTTGTGCCTCCACCCGCTCTCTGGTCCGCTGCCCAGGCGCAGAGACGGTTCTCCTTTATCCTAAGAGAGAGATGTACGCTGCCCAGTCTGTCTCTCTTCCTTCCATGGTGTACGCTGCCTAGGCTGCCATCTTGATCACTCCCTTTTCACGGTGTACGCTTATGACTGGCTGCCGTGACGAGTACTTTTAAGTTATCTCTGATTGGTGCACGCCACCCAGGCTGCCAATCACCATCTCTTTTTAACGCTTGCGCACGCCGTCTTGGCGGCCAAGTGAACTTAGTTGTTAAGATTTGTGATACGGGTACATTATTTTTGGGGGATACCCCTTTTAGCGAGAGCAGCGCCATCTGCTCAACCTTATCAAACCCTACTTGGGTGGTTCTCAGGTAGAGTACGGGACGTTCTTACCGACCGTCGAGTGGGATGAGATAGAGTGTGTTCACTCCGTTTATTGGTTCGCGACAGCGCCACCTATTTTCTTTTCGAATTATTATTTGTCACGCGTTTTCTTATAAATTTTATAAAAGGATTTGCCACCGAGCAATCCACGATAGATAGAGTGTGTTCACTCCGTATTATTGGGTCGCGACGACAGAGCCACCTATTTTCTTTTCGAATTACTATTTTTCACGCGTTTTTCTTACTGATTTTGTAAAAGGATTTGCCATCGAGCAATCCGTGATAGAGTGTGCTCACTCCATGTTATTGGTTCGCGACGACAGCGCCACCTATTTTCTTTTCGAATTATTATTTGTTACGCGTTTTCATACCAATTTCGTAAAGGCATCCGCCATCGAGCAATCGCGATAGAAAGAGAGTGTTCACTCCATATTATTGGTTCGTAATGACAGCGCCACCTACAAGGTTATTATTTTAGTACTGTTTGCGCTCCCTAGAGATAACGTAATTAATAGAGAACTAGAGGCTTGAAGACTGACGTATTATCTGTGATAACAACGCCATCTATTTTTTCTACCGTTGTACTTTACTATGATCTCTGTGCGCGACTGAGTTTTTTTTTTGGCATACCAGCCAGATACACTTTGTTCAGACGATAAAATATAAATAAAGACTGATTGTTATACAAATATACTTCGTACAAATTATTTCCACACCTTTGGGTCCACATAAATCAAATAAATTTATGAAAAAGATTTAACGACAATTTCGAACTCTTTCACGCTGTAAGACTATAATGCGCACGCGCAGTTCAATTTCTACATTGTATTCCTCTGTAACGGAATATACAACATTGCTTTACTCTTAGCTGTAACGGAAAAACGAGTTTGCGCGGCTGCCCTAGCGGACCCGTGCGAGAGAACGGTCATAGAATACTCTGACCGTTCTATGACCTCGCATTATTACGGCTAAGAACGGTAAACAAGACATTAAAAGCATTGCAATTATGATTCCGTGGCAAATTTTGGATTAGAAGGTGAAGCAATAAATACAATTATCTTATTTCTCAGCGATAAAAACTAGAAAAACATAATACCTGTCACTGAAGGCGGCTTCAACTGCTCTCAGTAGCATTTTGCGCGCTAAATTTAAAAACAGAATTAAAGATTGAGAAATGCAAATGTATAAGATAAATGAATTTAATAATGAACTTTACGTAATAAAAGTTGCTAAAATTAATTAAAGTTGCATGAATAATGTAAACAGTATTTTTTAAAGTCTCTGACGTCATTCAATTGTTATTTTTTTCTTTTATGCACGATGCGACTTTACCGACCGCCGTGACTAATCAAACAAATCATTTGGATTGAGAAATGCAAATGTATAAAATAAATGAATTTAATAATGAACTTTACGTAATAAAAGTTGCTGATATTAATTAAAGTTGCATGAATAATGTAAAGTGTCTGACGTCATTCAATTGTCATTTTTTACTTTTGTACATGATGCGACTTTACCGACCGCCGGAACAAATCAAACAAATCATTTGGATTACATTGAGGAAAAAGATTCTTAGATCCAAAGAAATGTATTTAATTGATTCCATTTCTTTGTATCAAACAATTCGTTACCCAATTCAATTAAATATTTTTTAGAAGCATGAAACGCGTGCTTTGATTCAAAGAAATAATTTATTTGATAGGCATTTCTTTAATACAAAGAAATATTTCTTTGCTTGTGAATGTGAGCGAATTAACTCAACCAATTAATTTCTTTGAAACTAAGTACCTAGTTTATTTGAATCTTGTTTTTGCACTCAAAGAAATATTTATTTGATTCAATAAGTCCTATTCTTTGAATTCAACAAGACGTATTTGAATCAAATAATTTATCCATGGATGAATCAAGCTTTAGGTTTTCTTGAATCAAGGAAATATTTATTTAATTGAGGCATTCATTAATTAATTTAGGAAGATATTTATTCGATTCAAAGAGTTGATAAATGTATATCAATGTAACGTTTTTTTATATGAATAAAATATTGTGTTTACATAAATATATATTTCTTTAGTTGAAAGAAATGTTTTTTGTGAACAGTAGAATGGAAGAATTCATTCAAAAAAGAACATTTATTTCAAAGAAAAAAATATTTTGTTGAAATGACTGCAAGTACTTTCAGTTAAAATAAATAATTTCTTTTATATAAATGTTTGGCATCATTGTTACAATTGTCAATCTTTTTGAACTTTCAACATATTTTGTAGAATTAAATCTTTATTAGATTTCTCCTGGGAAATATCCGCCTACATTATCAATATAAAATAATTTAAACCAAAAAAACCAATTTTTTAAAAGAAAGAAATATTTTTTTGAAAAAACTGTAGATATTTTTCATTTAAAAAATTTGTTTATTTAATTTAAAGGTTTGCCATATTTGTAATGATAACATATTTTTTAAACTTGAAACATATTTCATATAATTAAATGTTTATTGGATTCCTCCTAGAAAATATTCGCTTGCATTATGAATATTGAATAATTTAGACCAAATATACCATTTTTTCAAAGAAAGAAGTATTTTTTCGGAAAAACTGTGGTATTTTTCGTTTATAAAATTTGTTTATTCTATTTAAACGTTTGGCGTAGTTGTTATGATTACATGTTTTTTAAACTTGAAACATATTTTCTATAGAATTGAAAATTTATCATTCCCGTTCTAAGAAACATTCGCTCCTATTATCAACGTGAAATGTATCATTCCAAACAAATATTCGTCCCACCGTAGTATCCATTTTTTTCTATTCAACTGTTTGTCATAGTTGATATAAACATACATATACATACTTTCAAATGTGAAATATATTTCATAGGGTTGAAGATTTAACAGTCTCTTCAAAGGAAATATTCGTTTTGATTCACAATATCAAATATATCATTTAAAACTTAATTCAATTATAATTACTGTTTTATTTTTCACATAGGTTTTTTAAATTCAATTGATTTTACAAAAATTCAAACAGCAAAAGTCTTGATAAATTTATAACATAAAATCTCAAAAATCTACACAAGATTTAGATTTTACATAAATTTCTTAGGAACAATAATAATTTGGAATTCACAATTGTATAATTTATATTTTGAAACTATACAACACAGAAAATAAAAGAATTTCCATTTAAATGTTTTTACAAAAGATTCTTTTTTATATTAATGTAATTTTTGAATATATATTTTAAAATTTAGTTTCATTAAACTTCATACGTATAGTTATAATAAAAATGTATACTAAATATTAATTAATAATTATATTATATATTTATCAATAATCATAATTATAATAATTTAAAAAAATATTTTATGAATAATTTATAAAAATAGTTGATTTATTTTTACTTGAGTGAGGCTCAAAAGCTCTAGTCACGACACATTTCTCTCACAAGCTCTGAATAACTCTTGCAGTCACTATATAAGAAAGTTCCAAATTTTACGTCTCAGGATTGTAAGCAAGCGTGTGCGTGATTCGACGAAAGCGTATCGTCCTATATATAAGTTTTAGTTATTAGGTTAATATTTGCGAAGTTGTATATTTAAGTGTATTTGTGATAGAAAATATGATTGGCTGCGACTGAATGGTGTGAATGGAATTGTATGATGTTTATATATGTATGTATCGGATGACAAATGGCAGGTTCGAGGTAAGAATTTTTTTGTTATTTAAGAGAACCATGACAACGTTTATACTTGACTCCTTACAATTCATGAAGTTTATATTACTTTAAATTTAAGAAATATTTCTTAAATTTCAAAACACGTTTATTCATATCAGTAACATCTTTTTGACACAAATCTCTAACTTACCATAGGCAACATTATCGTTCTTTGCATCCATTATTACTCAATACACTTTACTACTTGACCATTTTAAACAGTAAATCACATCTTCGGAGCAAATAATTATTTAATCCTACCAAAAATGATCTCTTCATTTCAAGGAAATATTTCTCTCAATTTACAATTCGCTCATTACAAACAAGGAATCAGATATTGGAATGGAAAACAAATTTACTTGAACCAATGCAATTTTTTTTTGAAATAATGTATTGCTTCTTTGAAGATGCATCACATTGTACAACCTTCGTAAGCAGAAAAAAGGCTCAAAGTCACAGAAAAAAATTGTATGCATTTAACAACATTCGTGAGAAAAATAAAAGGTTTGAACTTTCAGATTAACATCGCGAGGCGTTAAGCCTAAGCCTTAAGTTAAAACATTGAAAATGTTATATGAGGGGGGGGGGGGATTGCACTCCATGTTTCACCGTAGACAAAAAACACCACGATTTGAGTGTTATCACGCCTTCTTTAATGAGCGATAACACATTCAATCAATGCGATAGCGCCGTTTTGAAAATAATGTTTATCGATGAGCTGAAAAATTCTATATTTCAGATTTTTAACCTTGGTAGGGATTGTTATTTTTTGTCCATAAATTATCACAGAAAAGCCGATATATTGTGACGTATTCATTTTAGCAAATAAAAACTTTGTATACTGAAAGAGTCTCGTGCAGTCACGTTTTTCATTATATACTGCGCTGCTACTTTAAAACCAATATCGATCGAAATTATAGTATTCTTTTGTGGAACATAACTTTAGCCTTGTTCATTTTCTTAAAAATAAACATACATGTTTTTATTAACCCTCCTCCACCATCAGACAGCCATCCATTCAACAATACGCAGTTCGAACCGGTTTATAGCGTGAATTATTTCAAATTATTGATCGATTTGTTCTTTTCAAGTTATCCATACAGAATAAGTATCAAATCAACATTGAATTACAGTTAGGTGATACGTTTACAGTTTAAATTTTGAAACTGTGAGTCGATTGGTAAATTATTTTATTGAAATAATGCAAATATTCCTTACTCGTGTTTTTGGAAAAGTGCTTTTTTTTACGAGAAAAAAAAATCAATAATAATTTTAGCAGCAGGTCAACAAAACGAATTACAATAAAACGAATCAAAGGGAATCCTAGCGATCTGGCTGAACGCTAGCTTTACGCTGTAGCGTAAAGCTATCGTAAAGTCATCGTAAAGTAGCATTATAACTCATGAATGAGGCAAAATAAATATTCAAAATGTTTTTATCCTTATTCTAGTTAAAAATAACGTTAAAGGGTAATGGACATATGCATTAATTTTATTTATTAACGCTAAAAATTAAAAAAACCTAATACCTGTCATCAAAGGCAGTGCAGTGGTTCATCACATTCCATGTCTTCACCGCCAGGATTGACTATTTATTAGAGTGAGATGAAATTATAGTTGTGTCTCACTTCAACCAATGGTCAACTTTAGCGGTGGAGACATTCCACAAAAGGTGAACCACTGCATTGCCTTCAATGACAGGTATTATGTTTTTTAAATTTTTAAGGTAAAAATAAAATTATTGCATATTTCAATTACCTTTAACGTTATTTTTAACGTAGAATAAGGATAGAAACATGTTTATAATTTATTTTCCCTCATTCATGAGTTATAATGCTACTACTTCACGATAGCTTTACGATAGCTTACTCGCTTTAGAATCACTGTGATCGAATTTGCGTGACAATAATGACGACAATGATGATAATAATAATGAGCAGTTATAACAGCTGATGAGTAAAATCGATATTCGATACTGTCGAAGATCGAAGTGCGGTTTCGAAAATTGCTCACTCGTGGCACTAGCGGATCTAATCACGTGACCTGTCTGACGATGAAACTGAAACTTTTTCACGGGACATTCTTGTGAAATTATAACTCCAGATCATGGAATTCCAATAATATTCCACAAAAATTTTGTCCTAATGACATCGAAGGGACATAAAAAATTCGTCTGAATTCATAATGCCATTCGTTGTACGGGATAAACATGAAAATACATTAAAATAAGTAATAAAATCGTGAGTGTCGGTAAAGAAATCACTACATTTGAAGTATAGATACCACGGTCGGGCTTTTTTTTTACCTTAGCCTCCTAGACCCGATCGGGTCTCATGATGTGTAAAATAAATTAATTTAATAATGACATTTACGTAATAAAAGTTGCTGATATTAATTAAAGTTGCATGAATAATGTAAAGTCTCTGATGTCATTCAATTGTTATTTTTAACTTTTATGCATGAGTCGAATTCATGGACCACAGTCACAAATCCAAAAAAGTATTTTCTAAAAAGTATTGATAAATGATTTGGGGTAATTCAAAATACGCAAAATAAGAGAAATAATATTTATAATTTGACAGTATTTGTATTTGCATTATTTTCGGTGATATTACCTCTAATATACAGATGTATATTCAATTGGAAGAACTTAAGATCATGTATTAACCAGTACAGCTGACTAAATCAATAATATCAGTTTCCCCCCAGGATTTTCCCATAAAAAAAAATTTTAATATTTGAAAATTGAGGACATAATAAAGGTCATATTAGCGGATGTCTGCAGACTTTAATTAGTTTTGAGCAATTAAATAATTTTTAGTGTCGGTAAAACAGGAGTTATTATTTTTTATTGTTTAAAAGTAATTAAAGTCTACAGACATCCGCTAATATGACCTTTCCCAGATAACAATCGTGCGAGGCACGTTACCCGCACAGCACGCGAGCAACACGGTGCGTTCATGGTGCGGTACATATGCGTCGCATTTTGTGGCAGGCACGCACGTGCGAGGCATATGTGTCGCATAATGTGAGAGGCACACTATGTGCCAGCGTGCGAGGCATATGTCTCGCACTTTGTAATAAGCATCTGTTTATTTGTATATGAAATATTATTGATATAAGCCCTTTTTACATTCTCATCATATGAGAAGGTATTGGTTTTATGTGAAAAATGACTATCGAAATTTTCATCAAATCTTTACGTTTTGAGACCCCGTGAGTCAGAAAGAACGGTTTTTAAGAAAATGTCTGTCTGTCTGTAGTAGGTCGTGTGCGGCATGACTCTTGATAGAATTATCAGATTGAATTGAGCTTTGGCACACTTTATCGGAGCCGAAAAAGTAAGGACAAGTTCGTTAACCAGCCATATCCAATCAAAATTGAGGGATTGAGCACTATTTTTGTGTTTTTGAAAATCATTTTTTGAAAAAATCAAAAATTTCAATACTGGTTTTTGATAGTGCTCATAAATCTCTACAAATTATCCTGATAACATTTTCTGATTAAATCAAAAGTAGAAATGTTACAGCATATTAAAACTTGAAAAAAGTCAATATCAAAATTCCGTTTTCCAGTTAAATTATACGAGATACGAAAAAACATCATGACACAATATTATTTTCTACATAAAGACCTACAAATTTGGATTGCAACATTTTTTCATAAGATGCATATTTTTCTTTTTAATTTAAAAAAAAAAACTATTGAAAATCCAAAATTCAATTTTTCAACAATAATATGCAAAATACAAAAAAAACGTAAGAATACAAAGTTGTTCGTTTCAAAAAGATCTAAAAAGTTCGTCTGACACAGTTTCTGAAAAAACATATATTTTTCTTTTCAATTCCAAAAAATACGATTAAAATTTAAAAATTCCATTTTTTAGACAAAATATGTGAGATACAAAAAAAACGTTTGGATGGAAAATTATTGTCTACGCATTCTTATTAAGAAATTTCTCGACAGGATGTATATTTTATGTTTTGATTTTTAATATTGAAAAAATTCGATTTTTTCACCAAAATATGTGAGATACGAAATAAGCGTTGTTCTGCAAAATCGTTTGCTTATATTATCCTAATTTGAATTATGTAAGTGAAAAAATTGGTTCTTTTAATTAAATTCAAAGCTATAAAAATTTTTCATAAAATGATCCCAGCATGAATTCGTTTTGTTAAATTTTAAAGAAGTTGTTGCAAAAATAATCAAAATTTCAATGCTTTCTTAAATTACAAATAAATTTCGAAATAATTAACATTTTTCAATGTTCTTGGACTAATTTTAAAGCTTAATTTCTACAAAATCGAACCAAATTCTTAGAATTAATTTATAAGTTTTTTCTTACATACTGCTCGAGATTAAAGTTCAAATATAAAAGTTGGAAAAATTCCAATATTTCTTTTGCCGAGAAAAACATTTTTATAAAATATATGAAACATTTAATCATGAATTTTGTATTGAATTTCCTTCAAATATATATTCATATGATCTTTATTATGATTTACCCACAGATTAAATGTTTTCGAAATTTCCCTACTTTTTTGTTACAATTTCAACTCTGTATTATACAAGAAAAAAATTAAACATTTATAATGACAATTTATTGCGATGCTGTAGAATCTTAGCTTTAAAATGAGCCCAAGAACATTTAAAAATGTTGATTGTTTCGAAAGTTATTTAAAATTTAAGAAAACATTGAAATTTTGACTTTTTTTGCAATAACTTCTTCAAAATTTAACGAAACGACTTCATTTCAGACTAATTTTAAAGATAATTTTGATGGCTTTCACATTATTAAGAGTACAAATTTCATCACTCACAAAATTGGAATTAAGATAATTTAAGCAATCATCGAAAAACAGGTGGTCCCACAATTCTGACCGGTAGTGTAACTCTTTATAATTAGCATAAGAAAGTCTACTATTTTCTTACTACCAGGTAATGTTCTTGTTCCTCGTGTTCAGACTACTTAAAAAGTTAATTACTATATTAATATAAAAAACTGTACTATTTTTCTTAGTACCAACAATGTTCTCGTTCCTTGTGATTGAAATAGAAGTTTAACACTTATCTTTTGTTGAGACGTCTTAGAAAAGATTTACCTCAAATGTATGACCAATAATATAAGAAAAAGTATTATTTTCGTAGCACTAAAAATTGTCCTCGTTCTTCGTAACTTAAATATTAAAGTTATTTTGTTAAAGTTATTTTTTCTTGAGAGTTCTTAGGAAAAATATATATACATGTATATATATAAAATATTGCTTTTCAAATTTAAATATAATGTTTGCAAGTACATTATGTATTTTTATTTCTTATTATAATTAATATTTTGGAAATAATTTTAAATTATACGAGGCGCATAAAGCTCGCTTTTCATCGTCACGAATGCGAACTTCACAACGTGCCAGTGATATGCGTCGCATATGATGACGCATCTGCGTGGCGTGGTGAACGCACGCGTGCAGCATAATCCGCACCCGTGCGAGCGATAACGCTCGCACTGTGCACGCACTTTGTTATCTGGGTTATTATGTCCTAAATTTTCAAATATCAAAATTTATTTTTATGGGAAAATCCTGGGGGGAAACTGATATTATTGATTTAGTCAGCTGTACTGGTTAATACATGATCTTAAGTTCTTCCAATTGGATATACATCTGTATATTAGAGGTAATATCACCGAAAATAATGCAAATACAAATACTGTCAAATTATAAATATTATTTCTCTTATTTTGCGTATTTTGAATTACCCCAAATCATTTATCAATACTTTTTAGAAAATACTTTTTTGGATTTGTGACTGTGGTCCATGAATTCGACTCATGCATAAAAGTTAAAAATAACAATTGAATGACATCAGAGACTTTACAATATTCATGCAACTTTAATTAATATCAGCAACTTTTATTACGTAAATGTCATTATTAAATTAATTTATTTTACACATTTGCATATCTTAATCCAAATGAATTGTTTGATTTGTTACGGCGGTCGGTAAAGTCGCATCATGTACAAAAGTAAAAAATGACAATTGAATGACGTCGGAGACTTTACATTATTAATGCAACTTTAATTAATATCAGCAACTTTTATTACGTAAAGTTCATTATTAAATTCATTTATTTTAAACATTTGCAATTCTCAATCCAAATGATTTGTTTAATTTGTCACGGTGGTGTGTAAAGTCGCATCATGCACAAAAGTAAAAAATCACAATTGAATGAAATCAGAGACATTGAAAAATACTGTTTACATTATTCATGCAACTTTAATTAATTTCAGCAACTTTTATTACGTAAAGTTAATTATTTAATTAAGTAATTGTACACATTTGCAATTCTCAATCTTTAATTCTGTTTTTAAATTTAGCGCGCAAAATGCTACTGAGAGCAGTTGAAGCCACCTTCAGTGACAGGTATTATGTTTTTTTAGTTTTTATCGCTGAGAAATAAGATAATTGTATTTATTGCTTCACCTTCTAATCCAAGATTCGCCACGGAATCATAATTGCAATGCTTTTAATGTCTTTTTTACCGTTCTTAGCCGTAATAATGCGAGGTCATAGAACGGTCATAGAACGGTCAGAGAACGGTCAAAGTATTCTATGACCGTTCTCTCACACGGGTCCGTTAGGGCAGCCGCGGAAACTCGTTTTTCCGTTACAGCTGAGAGTAAAGCAATGTTGTATATTCCGTTACAGAGGAATACAATGTATATGAATACAATACAAATGGCCGGGACTAGTCGCCAATTTGCGCCCGCTTCGTACAACTAGCGCAGCAAACAACTACAATAAGTACTAGATTAGGATTCCAATGTACGCATAAAAACTCGTATCCGCACCACAGTCACATAAAATAGAATATGTGCCAATGCACACAATTCGGGATATTGCGAAAATCGCGACAATGCTCGCAGGACTGATCGCGCCTCGGATTCTTCTCGGCTTTGTCTCGGCTTTGCCTCAGCTACGTCTGGGCTACGCCTTGGCTTCGATCTCCTGCGAGCATTGTCCCTCGTCACGCAATCACCCTGATTGTGTGACTAGGCACATAATATAATATTAAATGGTCAAAGAAGTAATAATAATAATTTTTAAAGAAACAATTACATTAATTTTCCGAACAACAATTTTTTAAGAAATAAAAAATTATAATATTAATAAAAATAACAAGACTAATTTGCAATATAGAAATAATAATTATAGAAACAATAATAATAATTTTTTACAACAAAGATACAACAATAATAATAATTTTTCTAGACATTTTTACAATAATAACAATAGTGTTAATAATAATAATAGACAATGGAATCCAGGACAGTATAAAAACTTTAACTCAGGTCAGTTCCAAAATAGAAATAAATCATATGAAAATAGATTTTTACAGAATAATAACACTCAACAAAATTCAAATTATACTGAAATAATTTGCAATTGCTGTAAAAACCCCGAAATTTAGTACGAGACAGCAAGATACGACCAAATAACCAATCACAAACAGCTCATCAGGAAAACTCCAAAGCTCTCCCCAGCATGGCTGCACTGAGGAAAGCATAAATCGAGAACCACTGGCACCCACTTTTAACGATCATACAACAACGACAATAAATATTTGAAAGTCCACTTCAATTCCATCAATTATAATATCAACGAAAGGTTTAAAAAGTCCAACACACATGATGCTTGATACTGGTGCTGCTCGACATTTAATTAAACAAAAGGTTCTAAACCCTGAAGTACCTCTAAATAGCCAAAACGTATTAAAACTTACAGGAATTAAAGATTTACCACTTTACACATTAGGACAGGTAAAAATAAACATTTTCGGTTATCCAACGATATTTAACATTATTCCCAATGAAGTCCCAGTAGAAGAAGATGGAGTATTAGGATCAGAATTTTTTCACGATAATAGTGTGAATATAAACTATACTTCAAGATGCTTAGAAATTTAGAACCACTGTTACCCTTTCAAATCTACCTATACATTTACTATTCCAGCTCGAACAGTTACAACATTTTATGTTCATATAAAAAATACACAAAAGAGTGAAGGGTATGTACCTCGATTACATATCCAAGATGGCGTTTACGTAGGAGACGCAGTTGTGAAAAATCACAAAGGAAAAGCTTATTTAAAATTTACAAATACAAATGAAATACCAATAACATTATCAGTCCCAATAGTTAATTTAGAAGATTTTGGAGAACAAGAATGTTATAAACAAATTGAAAATTTACATAATTTAAAAAAAACAAATAACGAAGATTTATCAAATAAAATATTAAATAACTTTTTAAGAACTGATAATTCTCTAATTAACTCGTGCAAAACTTATAATGTAACAGACGAAGACAGAGTAGAATGTATTATAAAACTTCTTCGATTAGAGCATTTAAATCAAGATGAATATGAACATGTAGAAAAATTAATTAAAAATAATGCAGACAGATTTCAAATCACAGGAGAACCACTTGAAGCTACTAATGTATTACAACATTCCATTCCTACTGTAGATGACGCTCCAATTTTTTCAAGACAATATAGATTTCCCCCAGTTCACAAGGAAGAAATTAGAAGACAAGTCGATGAATTATTAAAAAATAAAATAATCATGCCCTCACAATCACCATATAACACTCCAGTGTGGATAGTTCCTAAAATACCTGATTCTTAAGGAAAAATAAAATGGAGAATGGATTTAACATTAACTGGATTAATCGGAACGGAACTTTTTGTATATCTTGATGACATAGTTAGTACATATCGTAAAATGTATACCGGTTGAAGTAAAATATCGCAAACTGAAGAATGCTATCTACAACTACCAATATTTAGAGGAAATCAATCCTTTTTCCTTTCTCCACGAACTCATATATTAACAAAATCCGGTATCCAAACAAATTGCAATTTTTTCCTTCCACCAATGTACCTTTTTAGAGAAACCTGGTACAAATTACTTCCAAATCCTGTCGAATCCATAGCACCAACTATAGTTAAACCTCTTACAAAAGCAACCTGGAAATACACAAATCCTTCATCATTAGCAACAAGTGGCATTTATTCTCAATCTGATCTTGATAAACTACGAGATCATATTGTGTTTGCAGCAGAAAAACCAATGATTCTAAATTCTTTAGCTCGAGAAATAACAGGACATCCAACTATTAATCAAGGAATATCATTAACGAATTTATTTAATGAAGATGTAATTGATAAAATTGCTGAATCCGCATGGGGTAAATTTCGGACAGTTTTTACAAGTTTTGGAACTACTAGTGCTGGCCTAATTGGATCAATAATCATAATTAGAGGGATTAAATTGATAGCGGATACCATTATTCATGGATATGCACTACACAGATTATTTGGATGGTCTCTCCATCTACTAAGCGCCTTCTGGGATTCGGTCACTAACCTCTTATTACACTTAGGTACCCATCGACCTTCTGGACCTCCTGCTGAGAGTCATCAAGAACTGTTAACAGCTTCAGCGCCACAAACCTCGAAAGAGGCACCTAAAAGTCCATCGTAATACGCAAATACTACTTCAGGTAAAGATCACAATTATACAAACACAACTCTTTATCCTCACTCTGAACTAAAAGAAGAACATAGTAGAACCCACTACTCTATCCAAATCTAACATCTTCAGAATGTCGCATGTTCCTTTTACAACCTTACTAAACAAAATTATTCAACAAAGAGGAGATCCACCCCTCATTTATGAGATACTCATTGAACAAACCAATAATAATGAATGTCTATTTCACGTTAATTTACAATATAAAAATTATATAATAATGAATAATGGCAAAGATAAAGAAAATGTAAAGCAAAAGGTAGCACAAAATTTATATAACGTCTTAATTAATGAATCAAAGGAAACAAATCAAAACTTCCAACCAAGTTCTATTAGTAAAAATTGCAAAAAATTAAACGAAATTTGCACTCAAAATAAATTTGATTATCCAAAATATACAGTATTATGAATAAGAACCTCATCAAAAGACTCAACATACATAGAAATTTGTTTCATTAACAACATAAAACAAATAGGAATAGCAAACTCGATAAAAACAGCTAAAGATTTGGCTGCCATAAAAGTTATTAATTCTCTTTCGCAGAAAGACAAGAAGTGTGAACTAAGTTTGATAAACTCACAAGAACATTTGCATGTAACAATTCAAGAATCATCTATGAACAATCCAAAACCTTCAACGAGTAACCAAATAACAACACCTATTGCTTCCAATAACAATCGTGATAAAAATAGAAATTCATATAAAATGAAAAAAAAAATCATACTACATCTTTCTCTACTCTTCAATGGAGCATTACTACGACGAGCTTAATCACGTACCAACTTACCAAAAAAAGGTATACAGAACAGACTCCATGGGATTTTTAAATCAAGTAGAAATTTTAAGAAACTTCACGATAAAATATGGATTGCCGTTACCGTAATATACAGTCTATCCTGACCCAAATTCGAAAACTATGTCTTTACCCTTACAAAATATGCAAACATTCAAAAAATCATTCCATCTATTTTTATTTCCAGTGCACATAAAATAACATTAGCACTAATTATTATCACCTTACTAATGGTTACAATTTTAGGATTAATACTATTGAAAATTGGAAAACTATCTAAAGAAATAAACAAAACACCAACACATATAGAACTTATACAAGAAACTCCTTTAAGCTCAGTGACAAAACCTTTACTGACCTACTTGACATTCAACTTTTGACCTTTCCTTCACTCTATCTTCCTTTTACCCTTTTTTTTTATAGACTCACAGTCACCTTGGAAATTTTTTCAGACACGTGCACATTCCGTCCTTACCTTCCTCAAAACCACGTGCATGAACGTTGTAAATCCTATACCGTCAGAAGGACAGTTTTTGTACTCTCTCTCTCTCTCTCTCTCTCTCTCTCTCTCTCTCTCTCTCTCTCTCTCTCTCTCTCTCTCTCTCTCTCTCTCTCTCTCTCTCTCTCTCTCTCTCTCTCTCTCTCTCTCTCTCTCTCTCTCTCTCTCTCTCTCTCTCTCTCTAGCCCCCCCCCCCCCTCTCGTAAGTATTTACGTACTTGTGACGTAACAGTATTGTAAATAAACTATTGCAAATGAAAAATTATGCCTAAAATACTTTATATTAAAATGTTATAAATATAAAGAACATAAATTGTATTTAAATTTACATACAAAATTGCACAATAAGATTTTTTTGATAGAAAGCAACATGAAAAAACATTATATTCCAATAAAATATTTTTTAAAGTTTTTGAAATATGTAACATTTTTAATGAAATGTCGTTTTCGAATCCCAAGTGCGAATAAAAGGTTTCATTGTTTGAAAAGGAATCATGCCTAAATTTGGATACGAAATTACATCATAAGATTTCTCTGCTGTGAAGTAAAGTTGAAGAATATTTCGTTCGAATAAAGTGCTTTGAAACAAATTTTTTAATATATATTTTATTATATTTTGTCAATATATTCGTGTAAATAAAGTGTTAAAATATTTAATAAATATATATACACTATATTTAAATATGCATACAAAATAAAACTGAAATTTCTTTGGTATGAAGCAAAATTATTAATTATTTAACGCATTTTTTTGAATGATAGTTTTTTCGATAAACAGTACGGAAATCCCTGTTAAAATTAACATTTTGAAGAAAATTTCTTATTTTATTAGTTTAACAGGCATTCCTTAGCGAATTTATAAGTTGCACACGCAGAAAAAAGTTTAGTAAAATTTACAGGAAGTTCAGTACTTATTTTTACAAATTGAATTTTGAGTAGATATATTACCAGAAATCTGGTCCAATTAACAGTTTTTTTGTACAGTCCACTTAACTTCCAGTGAAATCTACCAAACCTGATTTTTTTCGTATCTGATAGATTTCACTGGATGCTAAGGGAAACGTACAGAAAATATGTATACATGCACATGCATCAACTTTTGTTTTCAAAATTTTGGATATGGTAAAGAAGATAGGAACGGACATAGATAGACTACTTTTAGTTTTGACACTGAAACGAAATTTTCTGATACATATTTTTTTCTTAATTTAACTTTTTTTTAATTTCGAAACCGCAGTAGTCTATCTACGTCCGTTTTTATCGTCTTTATCATTTCCCAAATTTTGAGCAGAAAATACCTAGCTCTTAAATACTTCAATACATTTACTAAAAAGCTAATTTTTTTCCTTTCTATAGAGTTGTTGAATTTTCAAATTAAGAGTCTCTGCATATACAACAAAAACACAATATTAATTTTAAACTTGAACCTCATATTGTAAAACACAATTTTGTGCATAATTTTATAATTACAATAATAGATTTATAAGCTACACAAAGTTTAATTCGATATATATTTTTTTAATAATTAACATTTATTGACTTTCAAATGTTAATGCAAAATTATATTTCAAATGTCTAAATCATTCTAAAAATTTAACAAAATTTTTCAGGTATTTTTTTCGGGCAAATATTTTTCAAAATATATGAAATCAAATAATTTAAGTTATCATTAAATAATTTAAATTTGAATTAAATATTCCGTAAATAATGAATTGGCGTGCCTTTTGAAAGGAGTCAGGAGAAACATACATAATTTTACCGAGTCAACAATTTTAAATAGTTATAGCACAAGATTTTTGCAAATTTAGTAGATATTTTAATACAATTCACTACTTTTTGGAAAGTATAATACATTTGCTGATGATCATTACCAAAATGCCAGTAAAATTAATAAAATAAGCAATTTTCTTCAAAATGTTGATTTTAACAGGCATTTCCGTAATATTTATCGACAAAAATATGATTTAAACAAAATTTGTTTCGAAGCATTTTATTCAAACGAAATAGTCTTTAACTTTACTTCACAGCAGAGAAATCTCATGATGTAATTTCGTATGCAAATTTAGGCATGATTTCTTTTTAAATAAAGACACCTTTTATTCGCACTTGGGATTCGAAAACGACATTTCATAAAAAATGTTACATATTTCAAAAACTTAAAAAATATTTTATTCGAATTTAATGTTTTTTCATGTTGCTTTCTACCAAAAAAATCTTATTGTGTAATTTTGTGTGTAAATTTGAATACAATTTATGTTCTTTATATTTATAACATTTTAATATAAAGTATTTTAGGCATAATTTTTTATTTGAAATAGTTTATTTACAATACTAAAAATAGTATATTATGTGCCTAGACGCATAATGAGGATTATTACGCGACGATCGAGAATGCTCGCAGGACATCGAAGCCAAGGCGTAGTCGGGGGATAGCCGAGACGTAGCTGAGTCAATGCCGAGACAAAGCCGAGACGAAGCCGAGGCGCGATCAGTCCTGCGAGCATTTTAAGCGAGTCTCGTAATCAACCGAATTGTGTGCATTGACAGATATTCTATTTTTTGTGACGTCAGCGCATATACGAGTTTTTATGCGTACACTCGAATCCAATCTGAAAAGGTCGAAATTGCCGTGATTATCGCCCATCTCACTTGACATTTCGCGAATACTTCCGGCCATTTTGATTTTCTCGATCTTGTGTAGTAGTAGGAGTAGCGTATCGTAATAGGCGCGTGCGCAGTTCAATTTTTACATTGCATTCCATTGCATTACATTTCCATTAGATTACATTGCGCTACTCTCAACTGTAGCGTAAAAATCAGTTTACGCACCGGAGGCACATAAAATATATTAATCTATATTTTGTTTCGAAGCTTTTAACATTTATTAAACTATACATTTTACTGAAATTTTTTTTCTTAAGTGTTGGATTTATCCTATAATTCGAAAAAAATCTTTTAGATAATTAGTTTAGGTGAAGGTTTTTCAAAATATCTAAAAAAGGAAGGTAATTTCTCAAATTATCTATTTAGTCATATCAAATATGTCGTCTACTTCGCGCCACGTTTGCACGAAGTCGAGAGAAACATAATTTCTCGATCTTAGCTCAACAGCCGACAGCGTCAAATCGAAGCGTGGAAGTGGGGACACGCCGAGTTTTGTTCTGTGAGGTTCCACACGGGTCAGTAGTGGGGGCCAAAAAGTTCCACGATCTGAGAACACTTTTTCTAGCCTGTGTCTGCTGGCGGCGAGTTAACCGAGCAAGAAGGAAGAAGAGTTGGAAAGAATGACCGCGGCACAATGAAACGCAATAACACACGATCTGGTCACAGCGATTCCCTGACTAAACCTTGAATTCCCTGACTTTTCCCTGACTTTTCCCTGACTTCCCTGACTTGCGGAAACCCTGTCAATATTTTTTTCATTATTTCCATAAACTGTTCCTTTTCTTATATCCTTAATATTCAATTCAATACAACATTTTTCATCATTGTCTTTATCATTGTCTTCATCATTTATCAATAAATATTCTTCATTTAATAATTCTTCAGTATTATTTCTATCAATTTTTTCTTTTTCAATATCCTCATAATAACGTTTTTTATTATCAACATTTTTAAATAAAGTTTCTTCGTTTAATTGTCCAACATTTTCAAAATCTTCACAAGTTTTTCCATTTTCGAAATCTTCATAATTTATATCATTAAATTCCTTATTTTCAATATCCTTAATTAAGTTCTCATCGTTTGTCGGCATTTGTTCGTTTCCTCCACAATTATCAGTGGTTATATTTTCGTCTTCAATGTTCTTATATTTTAATTCATCATAATTTCCTTGATTATTCCTATTGTTAAATAATTTTTCCTTATTTATAAATTGTTCAGCTTTATTCAAAATTATCCTCATCAATATCTTCTTCAAAATTATCATAGTTTATTCCTTCATGGCATGCTAGATCTGTTACGGGTACTTTTTCCTTATATTAATAATTTTCGATGTGTTCGCAATCAGACCCAATAGAGGTCACTTTAAGCCCCAATTTTCATTCAAATAAACATCTAAACTGAAAAGTGAAATATACCGAAAATTATTTGAAATGCTGTAAGCGGTGTTGGCTTGGTGCGTTTATCACAGTAAGTCCCCGGAAAGGCAAGTATATTCGGAGGTTCGATTCCTCCTGACACATGCAAGATGCACGCTTTCAAATTTTTTTCGGTCTTAAAAATATTCTACCATCTAAAAATATTATTTATTTATCATATTTCACTGACTTAAATAATTATACAAAACCGGAAAGGCCATCTACTTTCCTCAAATACTTTTTCCTTATATTCTAAATCAGATATGCATTTTGCATTTCTTGGTTTAACTAAATTTACTTCAATACCAATCTTATTATTTATATAATTATGTTCAATATTCTCTACGTCAATAGGATTCCTTGATAAAGCATCTGTATTTACATTAGTTTTACCCAGTGTGCCCAGATCGGACACGCCAACCATTCGCACACAATTACAGGCTGCGTGCGTGAGAATAAAGTAGGAGCTGTAAGTTTGGTTGCGCGCGCAACCAACTTCTCCTCTTCTGAATTCGAAAACTCGGAGATGCCCGAAAATCTTCGGGAAACTTCGGCTCTCTCCTTATTTCGTCTATATATAGCATATACGAAATAAAGTAAAAGCAAGCGTTCCCTAACTTTCTGAGTTTCTGCGGTTTCTTCGATTCGATGTCTCGTGCATCTCGTCGTCTGCTCGCCCGGCGACTTCTGTTTACAAAATTTGCCAGCTAACAAATTTTGTAAAAAATCTTAAATAATGTTGATGACGTGACATAAATTTTAGGAATTTCAGGAAATGTTAAATAATTCTTTCGAGTGTGTGATCTGCAAGGACTATTTATTCGATACTATATTTGTTTGTAGAATTTAAATGCAGAATTTGAGGTTAGGTTCATAACCTGTTGTATTCAAGTAGTTTTATTTTTTAACTTTCTTTGATTTCACTCAATTTATTTTGAATATTGTAAATTCAGAATGTTAATTAATAGTATTTTTATGTAAATTTTTAAAATAATAATCATTTTTAATTAATAAATTCTGTCATAATTACCTTCCTTGTAATTCTATTTTCTGAGAATATAAAACTAAACTAAATAATTACTTACAGGAAATAATTCTTTAATATTCTTTCTTACCTATATCTTAGGTAATGAAGTACATCTATAAAGGGAAAAATTGTTACTGTCAACATTTTTGGTTGAAATGAGAAATTGAAATTTTGAGTTTAGAATTTAAATACAATACTCTTACAGTCTTGCAAATGAAAATTAAATTACAGATATTAAAATTCCACAACAGTATAATATAAATAAGTAAATTAATGGATACAATGATCTAAACATGAAAGAGTTTTAAAATCGTTTGAACTCAAAAATTTTTTAATTTTCAAAGGCTTTTTTAAGGCTATAAGTGCTTTTCAAAAATGATTAATTAAAAGCTTACAATAAAATCATAAGATTTAAAGAAATAATTTGTTTAAATGAAATAATATTTGTTTAATTCAAACAAAATATCTTTAAACGAAATAAATATTTGTTTGAATAAAATAAATTTCTGCTTTTAATCAAACAATGTATATCTTTGACCATATATCAAAGAAAGTCGTCCAAACAAATCTTTTTCTTTGATTCAATCAAATCTTTTTTCTGAGTGCACTTATTTTGATTTAGAGAGGGAAATAATGCATACTTACCAAAGGTGATCCTGATTTATGTAAGAATTCCCAGTAAAATTGGTAGAAAAGGAAATTCTAACAATATCTTCAAAAGAAGGCACAAAAAATAATGGTTTCATTTGAAATATTTCATTAATTGCAATTTGAAATGATTTCCATGAATAAATTTCTTAGTTTTCTAAAGTCCGAGCACTATTTCAATTTTTTCGATATATAAATAAAATTACTTTGAATTATATAGATTTAGTTTAAAAACGCTTAAAAATCGAGGATATTTTACAATTGGAATTGTTTGCAATTAGAAGTTTTGTAAAGAGGAACCATTATAACTATTTGTAGATCTTTTTATTTAAATATTCCCAACTTATTCAATTTAAATTTGGAAATATTATTAATTAAGCAATTTTTAATAACTCAATATTTTTTAATCTGTCCACTTATGATTTTATTGTAAGCTTTTAATTAATCATTTTTGAAAAGCACTTATAGCCTTAAAAAAGCCTTTGAAAATTAAAAAAATTTTGAGTTCAAACGATTTTAAAACTCTTTCATGTTTAGATCATTGTATCCATTAATTTACTGATTTATATTATACTGTTGTGAAATTTTAATATCTGTAATTTAATTTTCATTTGCAAGACTGTAAGAGTATTGGATTTAAATTCTAAACTCAAAATTTCAATTTCTCATTTCGACCAAAAATATTGACAGTAACAATTTTTCCCTTTATAGATGTACTTTATTACCTAAGATATAGGTAAGAAAGAATATTAAAGAATTATTTCCTGTAAGTAATTATTTAGTTTAGTTTTATATTCTCAGAAAATAGAATTACAAGAAAGGTAATTATGACAGAATTTATTAATTAAAAATGATTATTATTTTAAAAATTTACATAAAAATACTATTAATTAACATTCTGAATTTACAATATTCAAAATAAATTGAGTGAAATCAAAGAAAGTTAAAAAATAAAACTACTTGAATACAACAGGTTATGAACCTAACCTCAAATTCTGCATTTAAATTCAACAAACAAATATAGTATCGAATAAATAGTCCTTGCAGATCACACACTCGAAAGAATTATTTAACATTTCCTGAAATTCCTAAAATTTATGTCACGTCATCAACATTATTTAAGATTTTTTACAAAATTTGTTAGCTGGCAAATTTTGTAAACAGAAGTCGCCGGGCGAGCAGACGACGAGATGCACGAGACATCGAATCGAAGAAACCGCAGAAACTCAGAAAGTTAGGGAACGCTTGCTTTTACTTTATTTCGTATATGCTATATATAGACGAAATAAGGAGAGAGCCGAAGTTTCCCGAAGATTTTCGGGCATCTCCGAGTTTATTCCAAGATAGGATATTTATTCAGTTTTGATATTTTAGAAATAATGATCACTAATGAGGACTCCGATTAGAGATGAAACGTTTGAAAGTATATAAAATCCTGAGTTATCATTTCTAGACCCTAAAGCCAATTATTATGAACAACAACATCGTATGAAAGTAAAAATTGTTTTCTTAAAAAAATAAAAATCTATGTTTTCCCTCATTTCAAGAATAATGTATATATATATTCATCAATAAAATCAATGAATATATATTTAATATATCGATACCCACGTTCTAATATGTCGTATCCCACAAAATTTGAGAAATTGACTTTTTTTGAAAAATGGATTAATAATAATGTTTTACAGCTTATATTGAAATCTTGCGAGTCAAATTGTTTATTTAGTATTTTTAAATAAATATTCTAATATGTCGTATCCCACATGCCGATTTTCACGAATTCTAATATGTCGTATCCCACATCCATTGGTTAAGTCAGCGCCAGCGATGTGACAGTCAATTTTTATTTTGTGATTAGTCTTAAGTTTATTTTGAGCAATTATTTAATAAAATGAGTAAGAAGGTAATTACAAATAATATTTTTACAACTCCAATTAAATCTAGAGCATCCGCTGAAACCTCTGTTTGTAGATCGATTAAAAAGAACTAAAAGTAAATGGCAACAATTACAGGCTTTAAAAAAAGTGTTGCTAAGAGATACACACTGCTTCTATGATAATATAAAATATATTAATGTTACTGACTCTGCTTCTGACCAATCTCTATCAATAAGAAATTTGGAAGCCAAGAGTAAAAATATAGTTAAGGCAACTGAAAAGACTAAGAGTAAGAAACGAAAAGCTAATCAAGTTAATCTTGGTGTTAAAAGCAAAGTACTGCGTACTAATAATAGATTTTAAAAACCTGAAGATAATGATATTAATTATAAAAAGAATTGTGATAATATCAGACGAAAGAGGACAAGAAATTTTCAACAATCTCAGCAAGAAAATGTACCTGAAGTAAGAAAAAGAAATTAAGAGTACTTAAAATGAAAAAAAAAAATGTTTTAAGCAATATTAAAGATAGTAAAAATAAAATGTATCAATAATGTTATATTATAATAATTATGAAGTAAACAATACAAAATAAGAGAGAAAAATGTTACGTATGGGATGAAACAATATTTAATTATAAAACGATTAAATCAATTTTCTTTTTAAAATACATTTTAATTTTTTCTTCTTGGGTAACCCACATAAATATCATAAAATTTATTTAAATAATTTTTTTTGCTTTAATTATTATTATTTATGCATTTTCATGAACGTATAAAACAAAAATTTCTGATTAAAATAGTTAACTAACAAAGCTATTGAATTTACAATCAATACCTCAACTTGAAATTTTAAACATTTATTGACTATGGAATTTTATTGATATTTGTAAAAAAATTCGCCTAATAAAAACATTTTTAAGATTATGTGAAATTCTTGGAAAATTCTCAGTAAAATTCAAAGTCAATAAATATTTGAAGACTTAAATCAATATATTAATTAAAACATATTTTGGGTTTAAAAATTTGATCAACTGCATCAATTAGAAAATTTTGCCTTTGTGTAAAGCATTTCTTTTTTTCATTAAAAAGTCTATCGTATAAGCCACTAAAACGTAAAATGAGAACTTGAAATTGGAAAAAATGTACTGAAGTTTTATATATACATAAAAACAAAGTTTTCTTAATATTATAGAGCTCAACTGAATTTTCAAAAAATATATCTTAAAAACTACCAAACTGTAACAGAACTTTTATAAAATTATCATAAAATTGTGTAACTGAAACTGAGTTTCAATTGCATGTGGATGAATTTTCAGTTGCATGTGAGTGCACAGCTAAAAAATATTGAAATTGATATTTTGTTTTGAAACTGAAAATTTATTGAGTTTAAATTTTAATAGAAAATCATCTTTTGAGTCTTTAAATCATCCTAAAATTTAAAATAAAATGTTTAGATATTCATTTTAAGTGAATGTTTTTGGAAATATCAAAGAAAGAAAGGTAATATCCTAAATGATAAATTTGGTGATTTTAAATTTGTCGTCTGCTTCGCGCCACTTTGACACGAAGTCGACAGAAACATAATTTTCGATCTTGGCTCAACAGACAAAAGCGTGAAATCGAAGCGAGGAAGTGGGGGACACACCGACACGGCGCGCTTGATTGTGTGTGCTCCCACATGGGAGCGTGGTGGGGGCCGCCAGCTCCCACGATCTGGGATCACTGTCAAGAGCAAGGATCTTTTGAGTTTTGAAACCATACTAGCGGTTTATGGTCTGTGACCGAGGTAAATTTTCTTCCGTATAAATAAGGGCGAAAATATGTTACGCAATAAATAATTGCTAAAGCTTCTATTTCGTATGTATCGTTGTTACGTACGAATAATTAAATTTATTATAATAAAAATATTAAATTCGATTAAACGTTCGCTTGAGGCTCCAAACTGCCAAATTTTAATTTAGGAAATTATAAATTAAATAAACCAAAATTTGTTTTTAATCTGGGATCGTATTTGCCCTCTCCTCTGACTGAGGAGGCTATACCCTTTGAACAAGAATACCCTTTTTTTTAAAAATAAAACTGAATGAAAGGATAAGCTCAAAAATTCCCAATCCTATATTTTATTTTTCCACACAGGTGTAAGTAAAATGGGGTACACACATATAAATACATATATAATTGGAACGATACCTTACATTGAGTTCTTCTTAATTCTACCAGTACTAGGAGGGAGAGAGAGAGGTTTACCCCTGGGCTCCTTATTCGTCCTAGACTGGGCGGAGAGGTTTCCTATTGTTGCTCAAAACACAACTTGAGTCTTATTGGTCGGTCGCGCACAACACGCGCACAAAAATACCGTTTCGCCACTTGCTTTTGGCCGTTCTTTCCAATAAATTTTGGGCTTTAAATTAGCCCGCCGAAGATTAATAAACTATGTTAAAAATATAGTTTATTATTTTGTTTTACTGCTTCCGTTCAGATGAAGACTTCTATCTTTTACGTCCGACCAAACGCGATCCCCAATTTGAAGCCCTATCCCAGATATTTTACGAATTAAATCAACTGATCAGGTGATAAGACGCGATTGTTCTGCACAGTGGACGGGTACGATGAAAAAAAATTATATTTCTTTACTATTCTGAGGTCTGAACCCGGTCAAGACACTTAGAAGACTGCAAATTTGATTTTGCCTTGATCCGTTTTACTAGTTCATCGCGAGGTGAGCATGGTAGGGTTTTTTGATGATTAAGGAATTAATGATTGGACAGAGGTAATAATGGCAGGGAGGATTTAGAAATTTGCACAAATGCTGATGTGGTTATTGTGCCATTTGCTGATTTTTAGAATGCAATTATTTTTCCCCTCTTTCTACATCTATCGTGAGAAAGGAAATGTGCTCATCAATTTTTAGTATTTGATGCATGGTCATCAAATTGTAGAAACAATTTTAGTTTCCAATATATTTCAGAGTAAATCGAAATATATATATTTAATTAGTCTAGGCTTATAATCTTTAAGTGGATTAAAGCTTTGACATAATTATTTAAGTATTCAGATGAGCGTTGGGTTTTAGTTACAAAAAGCACGTGGCTTTTGTGGTGGGAGATCAGCTGGCTAAAGCATTTGAGCAAGGATAGGTGTATGAGGAGGAGATGCAATTATGAGATGAATGTTAGCCTCGCGATGCACAGCAGAGCGCATTAAGATTTTCTAAAAGATACCAGTATATTAGGCATGTGCATAGGCGAACAAAAGGAGGAATTGACAAACGGCAGAAAGCTGTGGTAACAAATAGTGCATGGGTGTACGTGTACTAGATATCTCTCTCTCTCTCCTTCGTTCTCTTTTTCCTCTTCTATTCGTACATTTTATTGCGAGTCTGCTATTGCTCATTTTTTTTCCTATTCTATTCTTTCTCCGCTCATCCTAGTTTTTATATCATCGCTCTCACTTTACACTCATTCTTCGCTTTTCTCTTATGTCATACTTTTTTAGATCATAGCGATTGAGTGCCTATGCACTATCGCTATCAATTAATCTAGTTTATAAAACATTAATGCATCTGAAAAACAAAAGGGGGAAATAGTCTTATTTTTAAAAGATTTATTCAAACTTTTAAAAGTTTTATTCAAACTTTTAAAAGCTTAATTTAAACTTTTAAAAGATTTATTCAAACTTTTAAAAGTTTTATTCAAACTTTTAAAAGCTTAATTTAAATGTATTTAAATAACTAGAATATGAATTACTCTACGTCTCAAGACCAGCTCGCATGACCAAAAATGCTGAATTGCATTAGCCACTGGAATGCAATCAGGTTACGAACGTTCAAAAGTGTGCAGTTCATTCACTTTTAAAGCAATTGATATTTCATAAATTAGATTTTATATACTAATAAAAACTTTTTCCAAAAAAATATTGCACACTTTGGACCGCCCGTAGCAATCGTATTTTCGTTCACAGTCATTTAATGATCTAGAAGTATAAGCTATGGGTTTATCTTTACCTATTTTACCTTGTGAAATTATTCCACCTATGGCAAATCCTGACGCATCAGTTGTTAAAATAAAAGGTTGTGAGAAGTCTGGTCTTTGTAAAAGAGGTTCTTCACACAATTTTTCTTTTAAAAGTTCAAATGCTTCTTGTTTTTTTTCTGACCAATTAAATTTTACATCCTTCTTTAAAAGTTGAGTCAAAGGTGTTGCAATTTTAGACAATCCATCAATAAATCTTCGGTAATAACCAGCTAATCCTAAAAATTGCTTAATATTTTTAGGGTTTTTGGGAGTTGGAAAACTTTTTCCTGCTTCCTGCTATACGACTTCTGGACGTAAAAATCCGCATATAACTGGTTGTAATTTTAGATTTTCTGCGCTTAGTCTTTCCATCACTTTGTTAAATTTTTCCTCGTTTTCTTCTAAAGAATTTGCATATAAAACAATGTCATCTAAGTAGACGAATAATTCAGATCCTTGAAGTCCTGTTAAAACTAAATCCATTAATCGCTGAAAGGTAGCAGATGCGTTTTTTAAACCAAATGGCATACGGTCAAATTCATAATGGCCATATGGGGTTGAAAAAGCTGTTCTATGAGAGTCTTCAGGGCTCATTTTTATTTGATGAAATCCGGAAGCAAGATCAAATACAGAAAAATATTGTGCTGATCCCAATTGATTTAAAATATCGATTATATTTGGTAAAGGGTAAGAATCTCCAATCGTTTTTTCATTGAGTTTGCGAAAATCAAGTACCATCCGCCATTTTCTATTTCCATGTGAGTCCAATTTTTTAGGTACTATCCAAACAGGTGTATTATATGGTGATTGTGAGGGTTTAATAATTTTATTTGCAATTAGTTCATTTACTCGACGTGAAATTTCTTCTTTATGTGCGGGAGGAAATCGATATTGTTTTGAAAAAATAGGTTGATCATCAGTTGTTGGAATGTTATGTTGTAAGACGGTTGTTGCTCCCAATGGTTCTCCTGGTATGTGGAATCGATCTGCACATCTTTCAATTAAATTTTCAAAATGTTGTTTTTCTTTTTTGTTTAAATAATCTAATCTTAATAATTCTTTAATTGCATTTTCTCGATTTTCATTTGAAATATTGAATGATTGGTGATAATCATTTGTTTGTGGAATTAGATTAATAAAGTCATTCAAAATTTGTTGTGAGAAATTGAATTCTTTTCTGTCTTCAAAATTTGTTTTTGTGTCAGGTTGCTTTTCTTCATGAATTGATACTTATTCAAAATCGATAATTTCAACAGTTGGCATGGTTAAATTTTGAGGTAGTGTATTTGTATTAAATATTTTCATGCATGCTTTATTGTTATTATTAGAAACAATTGCATTTCCTAAATAAATTATTATTCCGTGACCTACCCAAACTGTCAAAAGCTTCTTTTTGGTTACTTTTTCTTTTAGCATAAGTTGCGTCTAACTGAGCGAGAGCTTGTAAAACTTTACTCAGATCTGAAAAATCCACCGCAACCAAAGCTTCCCTCACTCTAAAAGGCATTTGCTGAATAATACAGAAATGTACTTCATAGGATTCCATTTTAGGGATAAAGTACTGTGCCGTTTTAAGTTGATCTAAGAAAAAAGATTGCAAATTGCCCTGATTTGAGTCAAAACGCTTCGAAAGCTAATCTGTTTTAATTTCTACTTTTATAGGAACCGAATAAAATTCTCTCAAAACGCCATCTTTGAATTCATCATGACCGTGAAAATTATCCCTTTGAATCTCAAACCAGGCCCTAGCTCGTCCTTCTAAAGCGCTTTCCACAACGTTTAATTTTGAATCACTTCGAACTCTTCTGATTGCAAAATATTTTTCGAGCGATTGAATAAATTTACACGGATTACGCGATTCATTCTCAAATTTTGATGGCTTTGATTCGATTTGGACTGATTGTAAACCTTCAATCAGTGCATTAACCAGGCGGACACCGATATTCCCCTGGGGATCATCTACATTTTGGTCTTGATCTCTAAGTCGATCAAGGTCGTGGCGCTGAGCCTCGGGCTGTTGACGCAAACGAATCAACTCTTCACGCATCTGATCCAAATTCAAAATATCTAAATTCGCATTATTGTTTGCCATCTCGTTTACAAGATTACGTCGAGCGTTGTACAAATCGTCTCTGTTTCGCGCAGATGACAAACGAGATGGACGGCATAAACCAGGTAACAATGGACCACCTCTAGCCCTTGTAGAAATTGGAGTAAAATTATTATCTGTCATCAGAATATAAAAAAATATATAAATTTCTTCACTACTATTATTATCATTTATATCAAATGTTTGGACACAATTTCATGTCCCTGCTCGGGTGCCAAAATGTAAAAAAAATTTGTTTATTCTCTTGGTAACAAAATCAATTTAACATTAACAATAGCATTTACACACTTGATGAAAATATTTGTGAACAATAATCCAGACGTTTATTATTGTTCTAGACTCATGAATTTCATAAGCAAATGAATGATTATAAACAAAGTAGAAATTGATTTCGATTATAAATCCACACAAGCTGATAGCAAATTAATGTATGAGTCATCGGTAATATTTACAACATTTGGCGGGAAACGCGATTCGTCAGCTGACGCGGCGTGGCTCGCGGTGGTCCTTTCCCGCTAATTGTTGTAAATGTCACCGATGACCCATATATCAATTTGTTATCAGCTTGTGTGGATTTATAATCGAAATCAATTTCTACTTTGTTCATAATCATTCATTTTCTTATAAAATTCATGAGTCTAGAACAATAATAAACGTCTGGATTATTGTTCACAAATATTTTCATCAAGTGTGTGAATGCTATTGTTAATATTAAATTGATTTTGTTACCAAGAGAATAAACAAATTTTTGTTACAACCCAATAGAATATGATATTAGTTAAAGTCTTTGGATCACGTGGCGTTTAAGCATATTTATCACGAAACTGAGTCAATCAGAGGACTTAGTAGAAAAAAAAATTGTTAGTTATTCTCTGGTATCCGTCCATGCGCCCCATTGGGATTTTTCATTTGAAGTAGTTGGCCATCCTGGTTTCGATAGCTGTCGGATTCATCCCTAGAAAGTTCTTCAACAGCATGAGCTTGGCAGAAATTTTCGTTTTTTTCTCTCTAAAAAAACTTTAAAATTTTTTCAGAGTTATCTTTCACTCTTGCTTACCTTTAACTTTAAAAGTTCCAAATCTTTCAGAAATTAAATTCTTCTCTACACTCTAAAATTTTCCACAATTAATGTTGAATCCTCTGAGTTATATTTCTTCACTTTTAATTCATCAAAATTTAAAGCTTCATTTTTTAACTTCACTCTGTGTCTTCCAGGACTGATCCTCACTTCCACTGTCGCTGACCTTAAACTTCGAAATTTTAAATTTCTCGGACTGTCAGGCTCCAAGGAAAACTTTTCATCTTAAAAAACTTCCAAATTCAACTTTTCCACCACACTATTGTTCCTCTCTCTGAATTCTTCCACAACCACTGTTATAGGCTCTAAGTTATATTTCTTCACTTTTAATTCTTCAACTTTTATTACTTTTCTCACTTGTTATTCATTTAGCCTCGCCCGTGCTCGAAATGTAAGATGTGACCAGGGCCGGTCGACCTCTAATGAATGAGGTGTCCGTGTAGCTTAGTCCATGTGCACAGTTGTTCGTGGCGTTAGTTGTCGTAAGCGGGTAGATTGCGGCAAGGGGAACTGGCTTTATATGAGTTCCATCAATGTTATTTACAAGTCATAACAAGTATTTAACAATTCATTGTGCGTGATTGTGCTTTATAATGGATAAAAACTACGTAATTCAGTGTGCTGTTCGTGGGTGTATACCACCAAAAAGTGTCAGAGGGAAAGTGTGCCCATTCATCGGTTTCCGAAGAGAGGAGATGCTGGACAACGATGGATAGAATCTTGCGCGAACTCTTACTTGTTAAGGTTAGAATACCTACAAGTAGTGGGAAGGCAATATTTCGTTTGTCGGATAGGGTTCCCTTCCCAGAGGAGATATGAAATAGATGCATGAGTCAACAATCCGTATGGTCGCCGCATAAGAACAATGGAATTTCAGTTGGCGGCTAGAGATTATGGAGGTGTACAACTGTGTATATAAAGGTCCACCAGCAATAACTTGCCGAATTCTAATGTGAAAATAAAAATTTTTTTTTTTCAATTTTTATTTTCAATGTAAAAAAATGTAAGATCTTCACACAGCTGAAAATGAGTAAGGGGGCAGAGCGACTTTCGAAATACATCGCTGCCAAATCCGCTATGATAAACAAATATTTCTGAAAACTTCCAGAAAACTTCCTCTAACGGTAAGGAACAACTTTGTCGCTGGAAGTTTTCAGAAATCAAAGATTTATTAGACACTTTCTACCGGGACAACCACATAAACATGGTTTTCTATTTACATTAAAATATTGTTTGGAGAAAAATGTTTCGACATGTTTCATTCAATTCATTGGCTCCGCTAAAGTATTCCACGTCTGATGATAAAAAACAAACGATTACGTCAAAAATTGACCCAGTAATAGCAATTCATGTTTTCAAAAACACTGATTTTCGATCATTTTTGATGACGAAAAATTGAGTGTTTTTCGTTTGTATCTATAAAACTATTAAGGTTGCATAAAAATTGTATTGAAATAAAAAATGCAACATGACAAGTTCTTGAAACGGTATTTTGGTTTTTGTGAATGACCAAAAAACAGTTTTTATCACGATTTTCGTACGCGGACAATAGTTTTTCGCAATTTCAAGCACTCGGCGAGTTATTGCTGGTGGCCTATGCGAACGAAGTATTTATCCGAATAATTGAATTCGACTGTCACCTTAATTTAATATTTTTTTTTTAAATCGAATCTTCGTATGTAAGAATGACCGTTTGATCAAGTTGAGCAGTGCAAATTTTACTAAGTTTGATAATTTAAGAGAAAGAGACGGTGAAACACAATATGTCCATTTTTGTAAGCAAAAAAACGAAACAACATCTTTAAGTGTCTGAGATTATGAAATGACTCATATAGGCAGCAAATCTTATGTTTTTAATCAAAGAACAGACCTCTTTAAAAATGCATATTTTTATCAAATTCAAAAATACAATTCTCTTGTCAATTTAAAAAAAAATTTACAATGCTGTGAATTTTGTTGAATTTTATCAAATTTAGCATCAAATTGCAAAACTTTAACAAAAATTTCAGTTATATGTAACTGCACCAAATTCCATTTACCCCAAAAAACGTAAAATTATTTCTGTTACAAGTTTCATAATACCTTATTTTTTGGAAAAAAAAGCTGGAGTTGCTGTTTCGGTGAATGGATTGCGCTATCGAACCATGATTAATGAATTTTTATGGACAGAATTGGAAGATATGGATGTAGACCTCTACACTTTTTTCTTTAAGGTTACATAAAAGATAAGGTTTATGCTGATGCTCCTCAGTCAATTCAAGAACCTAAAGATTAGATCCGTACCGTTATCGACGCAATAGAGCCCCAAATATGCGAAAATGCATGGTCCTGAAATCGCAGCCGTGGAGGCCATATGAATGATATCGCTTCTCATTATTAATGGCAAACCTTCCGCTATTGAATGAAATAAAAATCAAATGATTTTTCACAAAAAACACACGTTCTTATAAATCAAAATGAAACCGCTAATTGGAAAACCCTATATATATATATATCCTCCATGATCTGGAATGATTTTTTATTTGATTTAATTTTTTTAACTTTCTGAAACTCTTGTACCATTAAATCGATATTCGTTAAAACATTGCTCGTGAAATATTACACTTAGAAAAATTCGAAATAAGTGTTTCTCGTAGCATTTTGCCATATTCTCCAATGAAAATATTCCCAAAATTCTAAAAAAGTTCATATTCTGGACATGCATTGACCCTTAATTAATAATTGATGATATGTGTTGATGTTGATAGTTGGCTTTAGGGTCCAACGTTAATAAAAACTCAAAGTTTGACATAATCAAACTTTTTGGTTCTGATCAGAGCCATCATCAGTGATTTATGTTGAATCTATAAAATACATAAAATAGTGTCGCTAACCAAGGGCTTCCTTGGTGAGGGATCTTATTATTTACTTTTGGAATAAACTGATGATTTGGCTTAAATATGTAGGTGTACATTTTTTTTTTAAACTTTGTGCATAAAATTATAATTTGAAGTTTCATTGGTATAAAGTAGAGTTTAGAAAACATTAACATTTTTTGTAGTATACAGTGATTTTTGCAAACAAGCCCAGTTGGAAAACTTGGAAAATTGCGTAGCCTCATGTTGAAGATTGTACAAATTGTAAATTTTGAAAAAAATTCAGTTGCATGCTGCAAGTGTACATAAAATATGTCGAAATTTACTCGTAGATATAATTCTACACATTCTCCAAGAGCTGGAAATGGGTCACTGAATACAATCAGTAAGGATTTTCACCGACAATTGCAAAACGAAAACTCACTGATAAAAATCTCCAGAGTATTCCAACAAATATTTCCTTAGCATAAAACAAATTTTAAAGCTAAAATTGCTTTTAAATACATCACTTTGAGAAAAACTATAAAATTATTGCTAGCTTTTGTGCGTGAAATTGTACTTTGAAATTCCTTTGTTACATAGAAGAATTTGAAATTTGAAATAAAAAAATTTAGTAACTTTGGGAAAATGTAATTCACATCTACAATATTATAAAATAGACTTGAGTTTCAGTATCAAATTACAAAAATTCAAAAAATCTAAGATCGAGCGCGAAGCGCGACGATTGAATCGCGCGCTCTAGGCGCGCTATGAGAATGTGCCCGATAAGTGGGCAGATTTTTTGCTTACATCAAATAGGAGAAAGTTTTTAGGCAAACGTAAAAAACGTAAAGAGGAAGTATTTTAGGGTAGATTCTATGGTAATTATAACACAAATTTTCTAACATTGGGTTTTCTGTGGTATACAGTCAGATTTGGGAAAAATGAACTGATTAGAAAAATTTGAAAAAACTCGCAAACTGAGTTGTGTTTTGACCTTAATCATGTATAGTGGGATGTTGATGGAGGATAAGATTTTATTTCTTATAGGAATTCGATTTGTGTCATGGATTCTGGTTTTTTAAAGGGCATTTGGTTGTGCCTATATAAGTATCTGTGCAATCTGAACATGGTATAATTTAGACACCAGCAGTATAGGCAACGGGATTGGATCTTTGGCTGATTTTAAAATGTGTGATACACCGAAAAAATCTCTTACGAATTTCGTATGAAGTGCCGTTACAATTTTCATAAACGATTTTTTATGTGATATTGGTATCAAAGATTTACCATTTTTTGATAATATCATACGATTATAGTATGGCAGTGTTGTATCCCAAAATAGTAAATGCTCTGCATGCAAAAAACGCACGGCACCCGTACTTTCTCGGTGTGGCTAAGTTGGTTTGACAATGTTTCGCAATACGAGTGAAGTTGCTGAATCTAATGCATTGCAATACATTATTAAACCAACTTGACCATACCGAGAGAGTACGGGTGCCATGCGTTTTTCGCAAGCAGAGTGGTGTGCTTTCTTCGTATGACTCTGGAACGAATTGGGTTTATCGGCTATGCTATTTTGGCATACTGATGTCCTTACCAAATTCGCTTAAAGGGCATAGCCGGGTTTCCATGTTGAAAGTGCCCCCAAACCAAATGAAGCTTTGCATTAACCATATCAAAATACTTGACAAGAAATGAGTTTTTAGAAATTTGCGGGTCCGCAGCCGCTATATTTAATGAGGAATGATAGATATTGGAATTTTTGTTTTTTAACTTTTACAGCAAAACTATTTATTCTAAAATTCTGAAAAAATTTACACTGCTACTTGTCATTACTATACATCATTATAAATTTTTTTCAAATTTTCAGATGCGAAATTCGCGGTTAAAAAAATTGAAAACTTGTTTGCATGCGATTTTTTCGCATTGAAATTCACGGTGCAATTCTGATTTTTCTCTGAATATTAGTCAATAACAAAGGTCTTTGACGTAATTTTTTCAAATTTTTGCGGGGTGTGGACGGGGGTTAAAAAAATTAAAAACATATAAAATCAGCCTTTTGCGTTCAAATTTCCATTCTACAATAATTCAAGGCACATAAAATAAAATAAATAATAGTGACGATGACTGATTCATGTATGAAACTAATTGAACAAAGTGTCAAATAGAAAAATTATACAGTAAACATAACATGAAGAATAGTAGAAAGTGAAACAAATACATTATAATGAAATACTGTAAACTTGATAATGTAATAAATTAATTTTTCAGCAGAAATTTGTTTTATTTTTATTTTAAAGACCACTTTGGCTCTTTATCATTTATTAAGTATTAATCACAGAAAATTATATTACACTTACATATTGTATAATTAAATAATGAGCAAACAATAGTTAAAAATACATTGACTAGCAAATATCTTCGATTTTATCAACTTGTTTTACAATCTATTAGTAGACTATAAAAAAAATATGACTTAATTATTTAATTTATAAAAAGTAAAAAATATTTTAGCTGATGCAGAAATAGTAGGCGAGAAATGTTGTTATTAGAAAGTATGATACGTAACTCGAAATGTTCATTGCAAAAATGTTCGCAAAATTTTTTTGCAAACCTAATTAAGAGTAAAATGTGTATACAAATAGAACGTTTACCATTTTATGTGCTTTGAATTATTGTAGATTGAAAATTTGAACGCAAGAGGCTGATTTTATATGATTTTAATTTTTTTAACCCCCGTTCACCCGCCGCAAAAATTTAAAAAAATTACGTTAAAGACCTTTGTTAATGACTAATATTTAAAGAAAAAAATCAGAATTGCACCGTGAATTTTAATGCAAAAAATTTTTCAATTTTTTTAACCGTGAATTTCGCATCTGAAAGTTGGCAAAAAAATTTATAATGATGTATAGTAATAACAAGTAGCAGTGTGAATTTCTTCAGAATTTAAGAATGAATAGTTTGGCTGTAAAAGTCAAAAAACAAAAATTGCAATATCTATCAGTCCTCATTAAATATGGCGGCTGCGGACCTGCAAATTTCTGAAAACTCATTTCTTGTCAAGTATTTTGATATGGTTAATGCAAAGCTTCATTTGGATTGGGGGGCACTTTCAACATGGAAACCCGGCTATGCCCAAAGTGCCTAGCGAAATAAGCATGTGAAATCTGCCCCCGAACGTATAGAGCTGAAATTAATTTCATGAATTTGTATCGAGGTGCTATGAAAATCCACCAAGATTCAACTTCAAAATCCCGTTTCTGTGGAAGATATGAAGGGGGAAAAAGAAATATAAACAGTGATTTTTTTCTTTTGATCAGCTATTACAATCAGAATTATATAAACTATTGTTCAGATGACAATGTAACTTTTATGATACGTATATATACTTTAGTTTTTTGTCTTCGGAACAACTCACATAATTTATTATGGTTACAAAATTTTCTTTTTTTGTGTCCACTCAGATTTTTTACTTATGGGATTGTAATCGAAATTACATTCCACTTCTAATAGATATCATCACAGCGAACTCAAGACATGAATACAAAATCAATACAATATCACATATTGGACAATACCATAATATGCTTCTATAACTTTAACTCTATCGTAAAATTGATTCGCTGTTATAACAATTTTTACTATTTCATACTGTTTTAATAATTAATATACTATCCTCTATAATGACATTGCTAATTTTATGCAATTTTATCGATGACTTGTTGGTTTTTTTTTTTAATACAAATGTGGTTTTGTTGAGTATTATACGAGGTCTGTCCGGAAAGTATCGGGCCTACCTTTATATCTTCGCGCCATAGTGTTCGAGCGACCTCTGCGGGGCATGAACGTCAACAGTAAAGCCTCACGAACCTATCGGTTGCTCGCTGGCAACTGCCGGACGTATATTTCATGAGCAGCGTGTCTTTGTTTAAAAAGCTATTTTGGAGTTCAGCGGATTTTGTGATTGTTAAAAATGACTAAAAAACAAGACCAACAAATTTGCATCAAATTTAGTTTTTAACTCGGAAAAATGAGTTTGGAAACTATTCAGATGATGCAGAAAGCCTTTGGGAATAAGTGTATGAGCAAAACACGAATAAAAGAGTGGTATAATCGTTTCAAAGGAGGCCGCACTTCTGTTGATAGTGATTCTCGTTCTGGCCGACCTTCGACGACAAAAACATTGGATAATATTGAGCGGGTGCGACTTGCGATCGAACAAGATTGTCGATTAACTATTCGTGAACTAGAAAATGATCTCGGAATACCGAAAACTACTGTTTGGGAAATTTTGAACAAGATTTTAGGAATGACTCGCGTGTGTGCGGTGACTGACTTCTTCACCACGATATCGCGCCCGCGCATTCATCGAATTTTGTGCAGCAGTTTTTGGTGAAACACAAGATTGTACAGCTCCAACAGCCTCTGTACAGTCTCGATATAGCTCCCTGCGACTTTTGGATGTTCCCAAAATTGAAAATGGCGTTCAAAGAAAAGTGGTTTGACGACATCGAGACGATTCAGAGTAATGCGACGCGCGAGCTGAAGGCCATTCCAAAAAGTGAGTTCCAGGACTGTTTCGAGAAGTGGAAACATCGCTGAAACCGTGTTATTCAATCAAGTGGGGATTACTTTGAAGGATGCCTCCCACCTGGTGATAAAGAATAACGCCAGCGCGGAGATATAAAGGTAGGCCCGATACTTTCTGGACAGACCTCGTATAGGTATATGCAAGAAATCTATTACTTTTTATCAAGTATCATATTCGCGGTAGTCTCTTCTTTGGTCCGAGGAACTATTGAAGAGACATTTGTCTGCTTCAAGAACTGACAAATGGCGATAACAATCGTTTGTTGTTAACTTTCATCTCTGATTCAATTGTTCGATAGAGATTGTGCAGAGATTTATGCATGACTCTCGTATTCCACTCACATCGTAGGGTATTAAACAGTTTTCTACTTCTGATTCCAATTTTTTCAACCCACCCGTGCAATCTTCATTACTATCCAAGAGCTGTTCATATTTTTCTTCTAATTTTTTTTGTTTTTAGAACGAATCTGCAATTATTTTTTCGCCTTCAGTGCCATGCTCTATTCCAACTCCATTGTCCGGTAAGTTACTATTATCTTTTATATCATGTTCAAGAATTAGTTTTGGTCTTCCAAGACATGGTTTTTTAACAAATTTCTGGTCAATTTTGTGAATTAAATCTACAGCATCAACATAAATATCTTAAATTTTCGACTTTTTTGCTTGAAATGATGCATTGAATTTATTGAAATAATTTAGTTTCTTCTAAAAATAAAAGATAAACTTTTGTCTCAGGAGCGTTCATCTGAACCAACCATTTTACAACCATGGTTTTTTAGTTCTGTTTAACTTCTAAAATGTCCATGATGCTGCGTTTAACTGTGACTGTAATTTAATTCTTACTGGTTTTACGTTCTGTCACTCTGAATGTTGCTAATGCCTCGAAAATTATAACCCACATTTCTAATACCCTACTGATGCAATGTTGCAAGTTAAGATAACTCGTATCTGATAAGGACAAATTTTGTAACGGTGTAACGTCGTGAGCAATACCACAATCTGCAAAAATTTCATTTTTTTTCGCGCTTCTTCTTAAAAAAGTGGCAAGACTCTTCAGCAATGATTGTACATTAGAAGGAACTGGTTTTTCTGCATACATTGCTGCTAATCTACTGAAGTTCTTCGAGTTAGACGGTTTTTATTATCATTATTATCAGTGATTTCGAATATTTGATTATCATCAGTGATTTCAGGTCTTTCATTATTATCAGTAATGCCATGTCCGTCATTATAGTCAGTAGTCTTTTCTTATCATTACCAAGAGAAACTTTCATTTTATGCTTTGATGAATCAAAATGTTTATCTACGTCAGCTTCTGTGCCTGTATAAATTTTACAAAAGGCTGAACAATCGAACTTGAATGATAGTCTCTCAACTCCATGCAAATGAGGAAAAAATGAAGAATCTTTAACCAAAGTAACAGGAAATTTTCTTTCGTAAACTTTGCGTTTTTTCTTCACGCAATTTTTCTTTCATCATGACTTTTGAATGTACTTAGTTTTCTTTTATGTTTTCCACGCGAAACATGTCTCGTTGTCTCATTATTTTCCCCCTTGTAAGCTCAATCACACAAATTACAAAAAAACCACCATGTTCATCTTCAATTTCTACAGTATATTTACAAAAATCTTTATCCTCCGACTTGTTTGGAATGTCTACATGCTTCTCATAAACTCTACAAACTTTATCTTCCATTCTTCAAGAAAAAAAAAACTGTAACTATAATTTAACAAATTTGTCAGCGTGAAATGAAAATGTAAAAAAATGCGGATATTAGTACAGCGGGTCGTACCTCTCATCTCAATGGTCACTGCCATAATGATTCATTCTGGCTTTCAGAATGAACGAGAGAGAAATTCTGTCAGAATTGGCGATGAGTGAATCATAATGACTCATTAGCCATAATGACAGTACGCGAGTTTAAAAAAAAATTGAAAAGGAAATTTTCGAAATTGTTTTAACATTTTTGCCAATTGTAGTAAATGTAAAAATAAATTATTTTTCTCGACACTAACATCGAAAATGGCGGCTTTCGTGGCCTGTTGGGCATTGAGAAAATGGTATTATGCAGCAAACTGTGCTGTAATATTGCGAAACTAAAAAAACACATGGGCAAAGTAACTTAAGCGCCTGTGATTGGTTGATAGATCAAAGACCTCGAAACCTCGCAGACTTAAAAAAAAAGAAAATGAAAAGAAAAGCGTATAGAATACAACTTCACAACGTTCAAGGTTTTGACAGCTTATAAAGCAGGTTAAAAATCAATTGAATTTATCGATCGTTACGGAGGACGAAAATATTAACGATTCGATCATACTCAAATTAAACGCAGAGGCGGTCATCATAATAACGAAAGTGAGCGAATGCAAACTCGCGTGAAGTTCGCGGTACTCGGTCGAATTGATCACGACTTCGCGTTATCTCACGCGCTGACAGCCCTCGGCCAACTTCACGTTCGTCTGCATTCGCTCACTTTCGCCTCTCTACGCGTAATGTACTATTTCATTCCATAATTTTTCAGAAATTAACAAAAATTTATTCGTAATTGGTTATTTACAGAAACACTATAAAATTGTAGATTTTGATATGCTTCCTTGTTTCCTTAGCTTCTGTTCCAGGAGCAACTGATAGATTCTGCTCCTCTTGGCTCACGACTCCCTGTTCGACATTTTCAACCTGGCAACCGACTACTTGATCCGCCAGAAGCGCAGGTTGGGTTGCCTCGTAGTTGAGTCGGTTGTTCTCCCCCTCCGGGAAGTAATGTGGTATTCGTCGAGCCCTGAAGTATCGGGCCAACGTTCGTCGTTACAGCGTCAGAAGGTAGCGTGGGTATCCGCTAGACGGTGGTCACTGGATGCTGATGGTAACGAACTCAGATTCCTTTAGGATTTCCTAGTCCTAAAGAGGACTAATGTTCGTAACGAGATCGGATTTCTTTCGTATTTCCTAGTCCCAAAACGGTCTGATGCTCTGAGGTATGTTTGAAAGAAAAAAGAAATACGTTTGCGTCACAGAGGAGCGGCGGGATGGCAGACGAGGACCTCTGAAGTTGGCTGATGCTGGTCCGTCCAGTACTCTGGGTGGCAAGCGGGTAATGATGCCGAGGAAAATGACGCTCCTTTTACGTGCTTACGTCGGGTTGTGATCGCACTAATCAGAGAGGAGCTCGAATTGCCCCTCCCGGAGTTTTCAGCAAATCAGAATATTCGTCCTGGCCGCATTATCGCGTGCGGACGGATATTTGCTTCGCTCCTCGTGTCTCTTACATTATTTAACCTTATTATTATTATTCCTATATTTCTAATACTAATCTAAATTCGAAACTTACTCTTAACACTAAAACACACAAAAGTGACGCGAGAACCCTTACAGACAAGTACAATAGATCGTTGCAACATTCCTTTTAAAACCGTGAATATTCTCTAAACAATTATTTTAAATTACAATCATATATATTTATAATTACTTTACATTTATTTTACTTAAAGTTTAAGTATTTTATATAATTTTATATATAATAATTCATATAGTCCGGACGCCTAATCTACATCATAAACTAATGATGGAGTTGCGGAAGGTGGCAGGATTTAAATCAAAACCGCTACTTTATGGTGGTAAAATGATAGGTGATATACTGATCTTTTGATTACCTCAAATCGCGAATAAGTGATCAGTTTATTCGTGATTCTCGGACAATGAAAAGACACAGGACTTTCTAGTATATTTGGAATTAAGGATCTTAATCCTTATCCTTATAATCCTTAATAATTTTGGAAATTAAGGATGAGTCAGCAAAGGTGGTCGAGGCGAGGAATAAGAAGCGAAAATTTTGTAGTATTAATATCTAGTACTCATAGAGTACGAATGAAACATTGAAGGTTCTTTGAGCGTCCCATTTTCCTTGGACATATAACAATTTGCATTTGTTTTGAAATTCGTTCATGTTAAAATATGTCTGTAAATTTTTAAAATTCAACTTTTCCTGTAAAATTGAGAGCGAAAAATAAAGTTTTTACAATAAATTATTGAAAATAGGAATTCTATTAAAAATAAAAAGCATGATGAATAATAATCCAAAATTAACAGGTAAAAAGTACATTGATTACAGAAAAGAATTGGAAATCAGGCTTTAATAATCATACAAAGTCGTCTGCTTTTCCTGATTTTATATAATCAGAAAAAACATAATATGCTGCAAGACTAAAATCATATCTAATCCTCGTGCCCTCGTCGATCTGGGAAATCCCAGTTTTTAATCGCAGCGGGATTAAAATTTAAAAAAGTTATTTATTTAAAGTTATGATCAATTTTCCGACCATATGATTTTTGTATGCAGGCTGACACATATGGTAATTGAAAATCGGCTATAATTTTTTTTGGAAAAAAGTCGGATTTCAAATGTTTATTGTTTTTAAATTCATCAAGAAGGCCTTGGCCACAAAGAGAATAAAAAGTTTCAAAAAAGAATATTGTTAAGTTAAAGAAAAAATTCCATATACACTAAAAACAAACGTTCAATGGCAATTCCGAACATAAACAAACATAAAAATTGCATTTGTATGTGTTTCCTTCCAAAACCCGAAATGTCATACAGTGTCTCAATCTGCATACATCGTTGCGATATTTGGATGTCATGAAATTTTTTCGTCAGAGATAAGATATGTTCGAGATTCCGTCGGAATAAGAAAATTGAGCAAAAACTGATGGGCAATTCAATATTCACCTTTTGCTACCACTGAAAAAATACACATTTTTAACTTTAGAAAAATTCTCGAAAAAACTTTTCTGAAAAATTTTTTGGTGTGCTCTGTCTGAAACGCAAGCAACTGGAATAATTACATCTGTCTTCTATGGAAAGTTTTCTACTAATGATACCATAACATGAAAGTCTACAGTTGTGTTGTCAGTAGCCATATGTCAAAATGTTTGTTTCTACTTGCATACATCTCACCTATAATCATAATCATAATAAGAGATTACCTTGAACGAATTTTTTTGCAATGGAAAACTGAATGATGAAAATATTGAAGAAAAAAAGACCAATAAAAATAATTTTTCTGATACTGAGCAATTAATAATAAACGGGGAAAAATTATTTGAACATATTGATAATAAAAGATGCTATGATAAAAATGTTAAAAAAGAAAATATTCATGAAAGTAGTTTTTAAGGAACTGAAAAAACATTGATGAACAAGGGAAATTTATTTAGAATCATCAATAAGTAATGATTGACTTGTGTGATAATAAATAACATTAAAACTGAAGGTGTTACGTCAGAAACGTAACATTTCTCTTCTTAAAAGATCTCCTCGTTTTATGTAAGGATCGGAAGGATCCTATCTAAGGGATGAGGAATAGTCAGTGATTTAGAATGGTTAATAATATAAAATATATTTATTGACAATTAAAATTATATCGAGTAAGCACCATGGAAATGGAAATTGAATTGAAATTTGAAATACCCTCGTAATTACCCTGAGTTGTGAATTGGTTGATGATTAATTGAGTCCAGTAAGGCGAATGCGGTCAGTTGAGTCTCCATTGTAATCTTGAGATAGTTGCTGTTATATGGTATATTCGTAGTCCAGACGGTTGATCTAGTTGATTCTTTGATCCCAGTTTCAAAGAGAATTTGGAAGGCGATCCTCCTTCACTTTTTAAAGTCGTTGAACTCAGCGTCGAGTTAGAATTTGGGTTGAGTAGCGGTAGAAATCTGGCGAAGCTGGACTAGACTGACTGGATTGCACTCGTGGTATAGATTCGATGGCACTGGACTGGACTCGCGTTAGTTACATTGTAGAAATCGGACGTTGACTAACTAACTGAACTGAGCTATTTGAACTTTCGCTTTTTATAGAACTTTGAAAGGTGAAGTATGACGAGTAACATGCTATGACCAGTCGCATGTTATTACCAGTCGCATGTTATTACAAGTTACATACTATTACAAGTCGCATGTTGTGACGGTAGTGTGTGTGATAAATGCATGTAGTAGTGCGTTGGTACTGTAGGGCTTCATTCACTTTCTCTCTGGGTCAGTCGATTTGTTATCATGTGTGGGTATTATAACGACACATGGTAATTTCATATTGATCATCCTATTGATCTGTAGATTTGTCTATAACTTGCGTCGATGAAATCACACTCGCTGTAATGCTGTCTTGATCCCTTTATTGGTTTCTTAATCTGCTTGTTACTTGTGGCGGTAGAGTCGCGGGACGTGACAAAGGGAATAAAAATCCTCTGAATCTAGTAATATAAGAACAAAGTATTTTGGAAAAATTTTTTTAGAATTTTTAAAATACACGAGTACAAGTATACTGCAGATTTCATTTCAAAATGAAAATGGAAGTGAATGTCAAGTAAAAACAAAAAATCAATTCAAAAATCAAAATAATATGAATGAAGATAAAAATTGGGATGATATTAAAAACAAATTAATAAAAAATGTAAAAATGAAGTGTGGAAGGCCACAGAAGATTATTCAAGACATAAGAATTACAAGAATCAATTGAAAAAGAGGCAGACTAAAAAAATAAATAAATATGTTGCTTGAAAATGATGATCAATGTACATTTTACCCCCAGAGTCACTCCCTGATCAATCATCAACACCTGGATTATCAAAGGCACGGAATAGTATATTACGTGCCTAGGCGCACAATGAGGGTTACTGCGTGACGAGCGACAATGCTCGCAGGAGATCGAAGCCGAGGCGCGATCAGTCCTGCGAGCATTGTCGCGAGTCTCGTAATTTCCCGAATTGTGTGCATTGGCGGGAGATGGAAGCCAAGGCATAGTCGAGGCTCAGGTGGGGCGTAGTCGAGGCGTAGCTGAGGCAAAGCCGAGAAGAAACCGAGGCGCGATTAGTCCTGCGAGCATTTTAAGCGAGTTTCGTAATTACCCGAATTACACAAGATTACGCTACTCTCAACTATAGCGTAAAAACGAGTTCACGCGCCGGAGGCACATCAAGATAATTATGCATACTTTGTTACTACTAAAGGAAAACAACACGACATAGGTTCTCAACTATTAATTAGGTGAGTTTGAAATTTTTTGTCAATGCCTACATTATCGGAGGTTCACTAGTCGCGTATCAGATAGGGTACGTTGTCGACAGGTGTCCTCGTAGACGATTTCAAACTCTTATATCGCAAATAATGCAATTGAATTCAAATATTTAAAGAATTTGAAAATCTTTCTGTGGAAAAAAGACGTTTTCGACTGCGCTGGGATTCGAGCCCAGATCTTTTTCCACAGAAAGATTTTTAAATTCTTTTAATATTTGTTCTTAACTATATTGCAGAAAAACTAAATCTCAAATCAATCAGTATTTCAAAATCCCCACACTTCAATCATGTCCTATGGGAAAAATACCTACATTTAAAATAGCATTTTTGATCTCTACAATCAAAATAATAATTTATATTGGAATTACATAATTTATTACGAAAGAACAGAGAAATCAATTTATTGAAGAATCTTACAATATGTATATGACAAAATTGCTTTGAAAAATTACATGAAATACGTTAGTAATAATTTACTGGTATACAAGTTCTACCCTTATAAAATAAGCAATTGCAAACGGTTAACTGAAAAATATCCTATTCTAGATAATGTGAGTCAAATTTAAGGAACTACTGTTACGTCCCAAGCAAAATGCGAGGGTTGTTTGGATTTTGGATGTAAGGGAAGAGATTAGCTGATTATATCAGGTTGGTAAGGCCTGATAATTTATTTTTGTTTGTGGGTACGTTGTCACTTGTCAGGTCTATGGGCCCTGAGTTGTTCTCAACGATAATAAAAAACTGAATTTATGAATATGTAAGATAATTTATTATTAATAAATAAGTTGTTGCATAAGTTTTCACACGGGATGGTACTTAGTTGGTAACTTACTTGTCTACCTCTTAAATTAGAGGGCAAAAGAGAGAATTGTCGTTTTTTACTCCTATAATTGCAAGTCAACGACACAAATCCTTGCAGGATAGTTCGGTTTCGTTTGAGTCTCAGTGAGGTAGCAAAACAACGATAAATTTCGCAGGAGGTATGGTGTAAGGGATGCAAGTCCATCAGCAACTGATGTGATCAATTATCCGCTTACGTATCTTGCTAAGTACACGAGAAATGAATCAAACATGCACTTGTTAACAAGATAGGTTAGTTCGTCCCGATTTCAGAAATGAATCACTACCCAAAAAGCAAAGTTAGAGCAACAATTGTAGAATTGACGGTGAATTGAATTCAATCGTATTGGGCAATAGATGACGTAAGATGCGACTGAATAACAGAACATTTATGGCTGAATCATGAATGTCCTTTAAAGCACACGACTTATTGGGCTTTAATTGTGAGATGTTGATGATGTTTTTGGGAGATTATTTTCTCGATTTTGAATGCCCTTGTATTGGGTCATTATGTGACGTACTAAAGAGACGAGCAAACTGCTCAATAGATCAGTCATAAATGGGCAATAAATTGGGTATTATCGGTCATTCATTGTTGCAATATATCACCCATTATTGGTCAATTCTATTCGTGAATTAATTTACTAATTTAGATCATCTAGTTTCCGTTGCGCAGAATTAATTTCAACAAAATTATAGTGAGAATATTTTTATTTCATAACATTACATACAAATGAAAAATATAAAATGCACAATAATTGATGCACAATAACTTTATACTCAATTGTACTAAATACGGAAGTATGGTGTTTCAATTGACAGTATTCGTTGTATTTCTTTAATAAAAAAAATTATTCCAGGGGTGTCGAGTTAGCAAACTCATAAAGAAATACAAATACAAATAAAACTTTCATAAGAATCGTAATTGATAATATCAAGTGAACGTCAACTTAAGCATGTGGTTGATAAGCTAGATCTATATAACGGAAAAGATTGCTTCTCCAATGTCAGACATTTGTCCCCAAGATTAAGTAGATGCAAAAAAAGACGTTTGTCAAATCTAATCCATGGAATCTTGTCTCTAGTGGGCATAAGTTTTTACAATTGGAGATAGCTTTGATTATCAGGAAAATGGTTTTGAACATTTTGATCATGCCAGCAGAAGGCTGGTGAAAATTTTGTAGAGGTGCATTATTTGGACTTTGTTGATTTTGGAGTGCAACATTCGCCTGAAAAGAGTCTGGGGATGACTGCTGATTTTGGAAATATTGCTGATGTCCATCGTGAGAGGTCTGATAATCAGTTTTTGTGTAACTCGTCCACTGGAGTGGGAAAGTCCGTGAGTCAGGTCAAAAATTTTTCGTCGCAAGTTCTTCGGAATGTTTGACCGGATTTCGTCCGTTGAGACGTCACAGTAGAGGTATGTATCTGAGTTTGTCATCATGAGTTTTCGCATTTTTAACGATGAATTCGATTTCAGCAGGTCCTGGAGTTCTTCGTCGTATTTTTGGGCATCGGAGAGGTCTTCGGTGGTGAAGAGTACGGTCATTTCGATTTCCGAGATCCGGGAGAGTGCATCGGCTGTGACGTTGTTTTCTCCGGCGATGAATACGATGTCCGTCAAAAATTGGCTGATAAAATCCAACTGGCGAAGCTGTCTCGAGGAGGCTTTTTCAGGTTTATGGTCGAAAGCGAAAGTCAACGAATTATGATCCGTTTTTATTTTCAGGGGGCGACCTTCGACCATGTGTCTGAATAATTTTATCCCGTTGTAGATTGCCAAGAGTTCCCTGTCGTAGGTACTGTAGTTGCGTTGCGCATCATTGAATTTCTTCGAGAAGAATTCGAGGGCTTCCCAGGTCCCGTTGTTTCACTGTTCGAGAACCGCTCCCATGGCCATGTTCGAAGTGTCAAACTGCAGACATATTTTGGCGTTCTCCGGAGGATAATGGAGTAGCGTGGCATTGACGAGCTGTTGCTTGCATTGGTCAAAAGCTGTCTCTGCCTCTGGTGTCCATTCGATCGGTCTGAGATCCTTTTTTGTTGAGCCTATGAGGTATTTGTGTAATGGGGCATGTATCTCCGCTGCATGCTTTAGGGATTGCCTGTAAAAACCGAGCATCCCCAAAAATCGTCTTAGTTGGCTTACGTTACTCGGTTTTTCATAGTTGAGGACTGCTGTTACCCGATCTGGGAGTGGTTTGGTTCCTTTTTCGTTGAGGAGATATCCCAGGTATCGGACTTCCGAGGCTCCGAAAACGCATTTCGAGAGATTGATGACCAAACCATATTCCCTTAGGCGTTGAAAAACGATTCTCAGGTGGCATCGGTGTTACATCCCTGATATTTTAAAATTTTAATTCCTTTCGCCTGTGCCTAGGCAACCCAGTAAACGCTCAGGGATATAACTGATACATGTCTCCTCATTACAACACTGATAGTAGGAAACACCTGTCAGAAATTATCTGAGATCGACAAGGCAGTCGAGTTGCATAAAACAAGAACACTGCCTTGCCGTCGGTAATGTAGGAAATCAGATAAGTAACATTAATAATTATTTAACGAAAATAAATAACAATAAAATTCATTATTGTTAACAACAGTCATAAAGTAGTTAATGATAATAATCAAACACTAGTACATAATAATCGGCAAGGACCAATAATGGATAATCAATAACATCAATCACATTATTGGGGATTCGCAACATAACGTAAATAATACTTCAAAATATAGACACTAGAAGATTATGTATTACATAAATACTATAAGGAAATAAGATTAAAAACTAATGTATAAAATAATAGATGAGTCAGTGCATTTGTAACTTAGTACAATTGCACCGACCTGTCAACATATACATATTAAGTAACATAGCTGAAAAGACGAGAGAAAGATGTACCGCATCGAGCGTCAATGTACTTTGATCCCGATAGTATGGCCTGTGTGGGAACACGCTGCGAGTTCAAACATTTACGCGATTGTCAGCAAGTATGGCCAATGACATTGCTGCCAGACGCGTGCCGATCCATCGAGTAGCAAGGTACGTGCCGATCCACGAAAATATGAATGCTCTCCCACTATAGGAATAATAAATAATATATAAACCCCAGATTTACCTCTGGAGGTTGTCTTTTCGCTAGTAGCTGTTCAGTCTTCAAGATCTTAACGTCGGTAAACACTCCGTCCGCAAGTCATACTGTCGGTGTCACGAATTGACCCTTCGATATTCGTAATTCGGTATCTTACACAAGGAATACCTCGGTACTTGGTAAATAAAATCCCTGGTCCTTAAGTGGTGCAAGTCCGGTGGTCGTGAATTAATAAGTGCCGTTAAATACGTGTATCGTCGTATTAAGTCGAGTTCTGAGAGTTAAATTTACAGAAAACGAACTTAACCAGTGTTTAGCAAGCAAGTTGGATTGTCTGATACGCTTCCTGTACTACTTGACTAGCACTACTTAACTCCAGCCAGGATTGTGCCGTTATCTAGCTATCAACAAGGAGAAATATACGACAAAACTCTTTCTCTTGCCTTCTCAAGCAAGGAAAAAGCGTAAGTTATATAAATAAGCATCTCAAAACTTATTATATTAACTATAACGCCAATTGTAGTGCATGAGTTGTATACCTAGGCATCTCAAAACCTAGTATACTAGCATAAAACGTACAAGTTACATATATAGGCATCTCAAAACCTGTATTAATAACTTGTAGACGCACACACTTAAACGCGGAAGTCACATATATAGGCATCTTAAAACCTGTATTATTGACTTATATAGACGCACACTTTTAATGCGTGAGTTACATATATCGGCATCTCAAAACCTGTATTACTAACTCATAAACGCAGAAAACCCTTAATATTGCCTTCTCATCCTGAGAAGTAGTATAAGTCATACACATAAGCATCTCAAAACTTGATGTATATCTGTCTTTTAATTAATAAAGCTTGTACACCGCAATATAATCAAATTTGTTATTATTGTGAACAACTCGAGCCGCATAGGTTTGACTAGTGACCACGATACCACAAAAATATAAATAATCAGAATTTACCACTCTGATTTAATCAGCAAACTTTCCTCCCTTTTCCTAATTTTCCCAACCTGCCCTCGCCTTAGCTCGGGACGTAACATCGGTGTTCCTCGACATATTTGGAGCCGAAGAGGATGTCGTCAATATATGTTTAGCGAAATTCCAAGCCTCGGAGAGCTGTGTCTATATACCTCTAGAATGTCTGGGCGGCGTTGCAGAGTCCAAATGACATGACGACGAATTCATAGAAGCCGAAAGGATTTATGACTGCTGTTTTCCGGATGTCCTTGGGAGCAACTGGGATCTGAAAATATGCTTTCGTTAGATCTAACATCGAAAATATTTTACAGCCCTGGACCCGTTGAGAAAAATCGTGGAGGTGGGCAATGGGGTATTTGTCTGGGATCGTTTTTCGGTTAAGATGTCTATAATCCCCGCAAGGCCTCCATTTCCCATTCCCTTTTTTCGTCATGTTGAGGGTTCGAGGGTCGAAAAATTCCGTGTGAGAGCATGTAGTCGAACTCGACTTTGGGATCCTTTAATTTTTCAGGTGTCAGGCGTCGGGCTCGTTGTGCTACTGGAGGTCCTTCGGTGAGGATATGGTGAAAAACGTCTTTGGATCGTATTTCCTGGTTCCGTGAGGGAAGAGTGATGTTCTTGAACTCGTTCAGTAGGTCCCTATATCCAGAGTCCTTGGAGGCGGTTGAAATTCCTGATGATGGTTCCATTGTGCTGTCGGCAAGGGAGGAGAAGCTAGTCATGGGATCAATTATCCTCTTTCCTTTCATGTCGACGAGGAGGCCGTGGTGTTCCAGGAAGTCTGCTCCTAGGATTGGCTGTGAGACATCAGCGACGCTGAAGGACCAAGTCATCGCTCGTCGAAGTCCAAAGTCGAGGCTAACGAGTTTTTTCCCATAGGTGTTGATTTGCGAGTTGTTCGCTGCGAAAAGTTTCAAGTCGGCGGGTTTTTTTCCTTGTGGGGTGAAAGAACGAGGGAGGATCGAGATATCTGCTCCCGTGTCCACGAGAAATCGAAGTCCGGTTTTCTTAACAGCGACAATCAGACGGCTCTTCCGGATTTTATCGTCACCGTCCGACTGAATCCGAGACGATGGATCTAGTTATCCGACGTTCCGTCGGGGTTCTTCCATTTACATGGAAACGTGCATTTTCTTGCCTTTTTCCCAAAACGGTTGTGGTAAAAGCAGAGTTTCTCGTTCCTGGTTTTGGATTTGTCCCGAGTTTTGCTGTGGCTATGTCCTTGGGACTGGGAACGAGTGGGTTGATAGCGCTGGTTGAATTTTGTTTCTAATCTTGACAAACGGTTGATGATGATGTTCAGCGACTCGTTTGCTGTGGGTGATGCTGATGCGGTGTTAGACGACGCTTGGACGGCGTTCATTCCCATCTGGGAGATTCCGTGCGATGGATATGACGCGAGGAAAGATTTACGTGTCCGCGTATTGGATAACGTATTTGAATTTAGTTTCATCTTGTGTGACTCCGTGGGTGTGGAAAGTTGCTTCGACTTGTTCGAACCAGAAGTCCGGGTCTGCTTTATAAAATGTCGAAAATTTTGTGATTCTCGAAGTTTGTACGAAAATTGCGTTATTGGGAATATCCCTTTCTTCGTTTGAAAATCCTGCGCCATCGTTCGCCCCTGGCACTTTGGCGTTATGCTTTGCCATTTTGAATCTTTGTTCTTTAAAAAAAACGACTCACATGTGTTGAATGATCAGGGAACCTCCTAAGAACTCTTTTAGGGCTAGGTTGCTTACTCCGCGAAGGTTTTCCTCCTTTTCACGTTAAAGAATCCCGATGTCTTGGGATGGAAAAGGTGCTCTTGTTCCTCGGTGGACTTCCTTGGGTTGATTTGTGTCCTGCTGGTGCGACGGTTCTCTTTGTGTGGAACACGCGGCGCGCTCTTTTTTCTCGGGGTCAACAATTATAGAGAAAATTGCTCGGTATTCGACAAAAAATGAATAAACTGAACTTCCGACCAGCGTTTTTTTCATTTTCTCTATAAAATTTAAAATGCAATCGCGATAGCTAAAAAAAAACCGATTTTTTTGTCGCGGAGAGAAAAGGCCGATATCTTTTCCAAGCGAACGTGAACGGAAGTGTAGAACGATTCTGATAGGCTTTTCTCCTCGGAGGTTCGCTCTGGCTCCCCATTGGTCCCCACTCCTGGGTCGCCACAATACCTGTGCGGCAAACAGACATTTTATAATTAATACATTAAATAAATTAAAGTTTCAACAGCGCAAAAATGTATTATCTCAAAGTGTCCGTTTTTTTATACATTTGAAGAGCATAAAGTCTGCTACTTTTCCACCAAACCTCAACCTAAAAATTAAAAAATTAACTGAAATATTAATTTGTTTAACAAATGCTAAATTTCCCGGTTTTTTCGAATTTTTTCCGCTTCTAATTATTCAATCAGATCGAGCAACGGGTCGTTTTGTTTTCAATTCAATTGTCTACAACTTTTCAAGTGATGTCATCAAGATCGGATAATTAACTTCAATGTTATGAACAAAAAACTAAAAACAATGCGATTTTTTGGTCTTAAATGTTGATAAAAAATTTATAAATCATATTTCGTTGTCCAAAACATGACACAATTACTCTATGACCAACCTTTCTTCCGATGGCGCAGTCCGTTTTCTAAAATAAATAATGTCATAAATAATTCATAATAAATGCCCTGTTGCTTGGACTACGAGCGACTAAAGAGTCTTGCTCAAAGTCCATTATGTAATCAACCTATCAAATTAAACTAGCGGGATTATCAATTTCGTAATAAATAAAAATATGTTTAACTTAAGGAAATTCATGTCTTATATAAAGAAATGAGTTTTTCACAGAAAGGAGCTAAAAATCATTAAAAAAGACCTTGGGAGAATCGTAGAAATCCTCTATGTAAAAATATTAGTTATAAATAATAGATCTAAATATAAGCTTCAAAATTGTATTTTCGCAGCCGTAAAACATTTGGTTCGGCTTTAGAAAGTATTGCAAATTGTAAATTAGTTCTAAGATTTCTTTGTGAATTTTATATCACTACTATGTATACTAGTTTTAAGGATAAAAAAGGATAAGTCTGGACTATAGGATTTAAATAAATTAAATTTAAGATAGAACTAGGAATGTAAAGAGGTAACGTGCATTTCTATTTTAGATAGGCAGAAACTAAACCGAATGGCCAGGCAAATAGGTATAGAAACTTTTTCGTCACGTACACTTAAAAAGATTTGAAATAGCGTAAATTGGATGTTGCGCAGCTCGTAACATTACAGATATTTCTGATTTAAAAAATTAATTTTAAGTCTGTAACATTCTTTACACATGAATTTTTGGTCTGAAGTACTCTGATATATTTCGTTTTCTGAAGAGTAACAACAAAAGTTTTTTATAATTATTTGATCGATATACGGTTCGTAATATTGTTTGTCGTTTTCTGGGGTTTCGGATTCAATGGATTCGAAATCTTGCGGCAGCATTTTTCTATGAACAAATTCGTAATTAAGCTTTAAAATTCTAATTAGATTTCAACAGTGTTTTGTTTTTTTCTACTATTGGTCGTTTTTCAAAACAAAATTGGCAAAATTTCTTTGTTGTTTCCTCACTATAATAAATAAATAAGGTTGACGTTTCTGGGTCAAAACAGAAACTATTTATTAGGTGTCCATAAGTAATTGGGTAATCCTGTGGACATACATCGTCGACAGGTCCTGACTGGAACACGATCGGTTCTGCCGCAGTCGGAATCATTCTATAAATTTAGAAAAGAAAAGGATCCAATTTTACTCCAGCATACTTTTGATTATATAATTTTTATAATTCATCCATTTAAATCGTGCAAAAGTACCAAAATCTGATTCTACTAGAGGTTCTACATTATTGGAAGGTATTTTATTTTTCCGTTAGAAAAACAATTCTCATATTAGAATACGGTTACGAAAACTGTTCTTCTCAAGGTACATTACCAGTGATCATGCTGTGGCTTTACAGTGTAGAAAGAGAGCGATGGATTTTACATGTACCAGGAAGGTCGAAACGATGGAAAATGTGGGTTTGTACTTGGTTAGATGTGAGAAAGAAGAAAAAGTAGTAAAAGTCAAAAATTGACAAGGGTTTTTAGGCGACATTGGTCAAGATAGTAGAAAATTTTATATTCTTTGAGCCATGAAGATTCTAACGATCAAGGTGATAAAATCTTAAAGAAAACCTGTACGAGTTTCAGCTGGTGTTTGGTATGCCCGTAAAAATTTGAAAAGAGGAAATAAAGGATCCAATGTAGTTTAGACTTTTTAGTCTCGATATATATTTGGAACAGAAATAAGTTACTAAGGAAACATGGAAGAAATTTTTTAATAATTAAATGAAATGGACTCTACTTTGTTAGAATCAAGTAATGTAAATGTTGAAAAGGTTGGTGATTTAATAACGGAGTCGATTGAGGATATCAGTATGAGAACAAATGAGGAAATAAGTCATAATATAGATTTGTATGGATTATGTGAAGAAGTGATACGACGTGAATGTATAGACAGAATTGATTTTAGATCTTTGATAAGTGAGTTAGATTCTGGTGTTGAGAACGTTGAATGTTTATCTGAAGGTGACTTTAGGTCAATAATAGAAGAATTGGAGTCAGTGGGTTTGAAATTCAAAGCGAAGAGTGGTTTTGACGTTTTTTTGTGGAGGGAAAATTGTTAAGCGTCCTTGTGAGTGGAACTCGTTACCTGTGGATAAAAGGATTGCCTTGCTTGATGAATTGAGGCAGCAGGTAGCGTTCCATAGGGTTTCTGGAGCTTTTTACTTGGAGTGGGTATTTTACAATATTGGCAGAGACAATGTGTTGAAAAAGGTAAGTTGGTTTTGATGATCTTTAAGATAGTTGCTTATTTTGAAATAGTATGTAATTTTGTGTACTGTTATTGGTTGGATCCTTCGCAAATTCGGTGAATGCAGGATGGAAGGCGATTGGTGAGGCCTAATTTCAGGTTAAAACCGAAAATTCGTCTTTCAAAAGAGTGGCAAATCAATCGTCGAATGAAGATCGAGGATTAGTTAAGGCCATATAAAAATCCTGAACAACCTTTTTCTTCTGGGGGAATGAGGTGGATAATACATCAGCAGAAAATTTTTCGTGTAAGTAATAAGAATATATTTTGTTTGTTTTGTTTTAAAATCTGAATAATTCATAAGTTTCTTTCATTCTCCTGTTTTTTTATAGGTAAGGCCTGAAGATTTAAACTGGACGGGTCAAAATTCGTCTATTGTGATCAAGGAAAACGATCGTTATATTGATTGTTGTGGGCGAATTTTGTGTATACCCATGGATTGGCCCTAAACGAATAGTAGTAGGATCTAAAGAAATAAGAAAATCCTTTTGCATATTGTAAGGAATAATATGGAAGATGTTCCTTTCATCGTTAAAGAAAAATGGTACAACATTATAAATTAAGAAGTTGTTGAGATAATGTGTAAAATTATTACTCACTAATTTGTTTATCTAGAAGTGTTTATTTTGTTTTAAATGTGAATATTTTTCATTTCCAGTTCTGGAGCGACTGTAAAGATTAATTAAATTTTTTTTTATGTTTATTGCGATTAAAATATAAAATTTATTATTTTTAGTACTGGATTAATATTTGTACATATTTTTGTGATTGATTTTTTGTTTTTGTGTGTTAGTGCATTGTCATGTGAATGTTTTTATATTGAATATATTTTTTGTTGATGTATAGTTGTAATAATTTTTTTCTGAATAGGTTTGGACTGAAAGTATTAGCTTTGTTAACCTTAGGTATAAATAGGGGTGTTTTTGGACGGTATGCTTCAGTTTTTCTCCAGCAGTGAACATGGAGAACGATCGTCCTGAGGAATTTGAACCCCCTGTGAAGCGTTCGGCTTGGGAAAATTTAGAGGACTCAAGTGGCTCTAAGACCGAAGTAGGGGAGTCAACAGATTCGGAGGTTGATAGAGACGAAGCGTCTAATTCTGAGGTAGATGCAAAGGATTTTCAAAACATAGATTCCCGAGGATTTGTTTACCGTACCGACTGGGCAAACAAAATGTTGGACCACTGGGCAATGGATCGGAGGTGTAATGCTTTCGGACCTCCTAGAATTCGTGACAATCCCGATGATAATCTGATTGCTGAAAGAATGTTGCGATTTGCTTCGCAGCCCCATCACCTTCGAGAACGTGCTGAAGAGGAAAGATGGGCCAAAAAGAAGGCATCATGGCTTCCTATCCCGCAAGAATCACTACCCGATTTTCCAAAGTTGACTATACATGAGTTGCGATACATCACACTTGGAGTGTACCAGTTGAAGCAACCCAAATCATATACCGAAGAACACTAATCGGATGATGGAATGTACTCTTTTCTGGTCTTCAAACAAGAGAGAAACATTTTGAGGGTACAAATTCAATCTCGCCATACATCTTCCAAAGTATTGAACTTACGGATAGAAACTAATGCTGGACCGAATCCAATAAGTGGTTGGTACTGCCAATGCAAAAGTGGTGCAACAGTGTTTTTTTTTTTTTCCAGAGGAGAAAGAGAATACATTTACCCACGCTGTGTGGGAACCCACTAAACTCAAAACTTATTTCAGGGTCAAAGGTTATGAGCCACCTCGCCGTGTTTCGGCGCTCGCCAATTTCGTATGAGCAGCAGCTGTTTCCGCTCTCAATATTGCCATCTCTTTCGGTGCCCTTTTTCTTGCTTTCCCGCTTTTAGTTTCCCCGCGTTCGTTTCTCACACTTTTTCTTCCTAAGGACTCCTTCTACATAGGCCGCCACTGCTTCCCAATTTCTCTGGGACCTCATCATTATTTCAACCGCATTATCGGGTGTTATGAGCTCTTCCAGGTCCGCCTCCAGGGTGCATCTTTGTGCCAGCCATCGTTCACACTTAAAAAACGTATGTTCTGCAGTGTTTTCTTGGAAGGGTCAGTAGTCGCATAACGGACTGTTCTTGCGCGTCATCCGATGCAGATATGAGTTGAAGTTTCCATGTCCGGTGAAAAACTGCGTGAGATAAAAATTTATCTCACCAAATGGTCTGCAACTCCATGTGGTTATCTCTCTTATGAGTCTGAACGTATACCTGCCCTTGGTCTCACTCTCCCATTTTCGTTGCCACATCATGAGTGTCCGGATCCTTTCCTCATGTTTTAGCTGCATGTGTTCATTTCCATGCCGGCTTCGCTCGTAAACGCTTTTGCGTTCTTTTGCCAGTAGGTCAATTGGAACCACACTTGCAATTACCAGCACTGCCGCCTCCGAAACTGTTCGTATGCACTCGCCATGCGCATTGCGCCCCTCCACTGCACTGAAGCCATCTTTCTGCGGTATTTTTCTGCATTTAGGGCTTCAGCCCACACTTCAGATCCGTAGAGCATGATTGAGTGAGTGACGCTCATCAGGATCCGTCTTTTGTTTGCTTTTGGACCGTTGGTGTTGGGCATAAGTCTCGAAAGTGCCGCCGTCATTTTCGCTGCTTTATCCGCAGCATCGCTGATATGCGGCCAGTGGGTTACTTCGCGGTCGACTTTTACGCCCAGATACTTGACAGTGTCTCCCACTGGAACGACTACACCAGCGATCTCAAACTTCAAGGCTTTTGGGAAACCTCTCTTTCCCGTCAGAACCACTACCTCAGTTTTGCTGGCTGCCAGTTGAAGTCCATGGTTGTCAAGCCATAGCTTGACTCTCCTGCAGACCCAGGCCGCTCTCCACTGTGCTTGTGCTGGCTCCCTGGCACGTATGATAGCTGCGATATCATCCGCGTAGCCTATCAATTTAGCCCACTCTGTGAGCTCGATTTTAAGGACCCCGTCATACATTGCGTTCCAGAGATCCGGACAAAGTGCAGACCCTGGGGCCACTCCAGCACTGATCTTTCTGCATCGTTGTCCTTCTGTAGTCTGATAAAGGAGTTCCGTGTCGTGTAGGTAGTCACTAATCACCCTCAGCAAGTAAGCTGGCACCCTGAACCGCTGCTCCAGAGCATCTAAGATGTCTGCCCATCTCGCTGAATTAAAAGCGTTCCTAACGTCAAGGGTGACTAGGACGCAGGAATCACGCATTCTATAGTCTCCGTTCCAGGCATCCTCTGTAGTCTGTATGACTTCTCTGATGGCTTCAATGGTTGAGCAGCCCTTTCTGAAGCCATATTGTCTCTCCGCGAGGCCCCCGACCTCCTCAGTGGCAACCCTGAGTCGGGCCCGGAGCATCTTCTCGTAGATCTTCCCCGCATTGTCAAGCATGCAGAGTGGTCTGAAAGACGATGGGGTTATGGGGGGACCCTTGCCCTTTTCCAGCAAAACAAGCCTCTGCCTTTTCCACCTTTTGGGAAAAACTCCCGCTAGGAGACATGCGTTATACATGTTTAGCAACAGATACGGAGCCTCCTTCGCGATTATCTTGAGGACCTCTGTAGGTATCCTGTCCGGCCCAGGTGCCTTTCGGTTGCCAAGAGTGATAACTGCTGCTTGCAGTTCTTCTAGGTTGAAGATTGGTATCTCCTCTTGCTCTACAGTTATGTCGTAGAGTTCCCTCTCCCGGTGTTCTGGAAACAGCGTATCAATAATCTTCAACATCGCTGCAGGGTCTCGTGGCGGTTTAGGTGCCTGCTTCCCGATTCTGCTCGTGACTATTCGATAACCGAGTCCCTACATATCCTCAACCACCTGCTTGCACAGTTCCCTCCAGCAGAAGCTTTTGCTCACCCTGATGGCTTTACTCAGTTGCTTCTTGGCAACAAGATACTGCGTTTGCAGAGAGGGTGCCTCAGCTGAGCCTCTCCCTCTCTGTGCTCTTCTCCTCAGGGCTAAGGCTCTTCTTCGTAGCTCAGCAATTTCCTGGTTCCAGTAGTAATCAGGCTCTCTCTGTCTTCTGGGGCTCCTTTTTGGCATGGACAGGTTGCAGGCCTTATTAACCAGTAGCTTCGTCCTGTGCACAGTGCTTTCTGCTGCTTATCTGGATACACTCGTGCTCGTTGATGCTTCTTGTCCTAGGCCGTCCGCTTTGGTTATAGCATCCAGGAGCTTCACTCGGTTGAGCTTGTTCGTGTTCCATCCCGTAGCTTCCGTGTGCTGCCTACCTGTTTGCCTGATGTTTGGCAGCACGATTTACATCTCAATACACTGATGGTCACTGCCAGTAAATGCTTTAAGCGCCCGCCACCTTCGTGTTAGTACCGCAGTTTTTGTTGTTGCGAATGAAACATCAATAAATGTTCCACGTTGTCCACTTCCCCGGAATGTTGTGGTGTTTCCAGTATTTAAAACTGTAAGATCAAGTCTCGCAGCCATATCCGTAACAGCGGCCCCTCTGGAGGATGTCCACGGCATTCCCCATTCCTGTGATTTTGCCTTAAAGTCGCCCACAACCAGTACCTCGCCGTCCAACTCGCGAATAAAGTCCTCCGAAGCCGCTACTTTCGTGCGGTATGTCTAAATCCCCTCGTTGGGGAGAGGTATACGCTAATATAGGTAGTATCCCCAGATTTGACCCACACATAACTGTCTCCGTTTCCTGTCCCAGCGACAGGGAAGATCCCGGGGTTCCTTACCCAAATTGCTGCGGTACCCGTGCTGTCCGGGCACCAGCACCGTCCACTGGCTCCCTGGTATTGTTCAGACAGAAAGAGCAGATCCGACCGCCGTTCCGTCGCTAGTTGGATCGTGAGATCCCAGGCGAGCCGACTCCTATGCATGTCGCCCTGCTTAATTATCGCCATCTGTTCTTATTTTTGCTATCCTTCTTAGCGGCGTTGTATGCTGCGCACCATCTTGATCCCGGAATATGGTCGGTTCTCTGGCCATCCACCTTGATTTCCGCACAAAGGTAGCAATGTGGGGGGCCTCACTCTCGAAAGCCTTGTGGCCTTCCTTTCCACATCGCCAGCAAAGCTTCCCACGGTCTTCGGCCTTGCAGCCAGCAGCTAGATGGCCGTATCCATGACAGCGATAGCATCGTAGGGCTTCATCGCCTTGCTTAACTCTGCAGTTGACCCATCCCACCTTAATTCGTTCCTCTCTTACCAAGAAGGCGGCAGCCGCGTCGTTCAGCTCTACAAAGGCTTTTACATTGCCTCGGAAGCTTGTTTTTGTCAGGTCTACTTTAATGTCACCGGCAAGCTGGTCACCAAGGGAGGCCACAATAGCTTCCCTGACTTCTTCTGGTTCCACGGTCGAGTCAAGGTCGCGGATCTCTATTTGGGATCTAGGTGTTAACCCTCTCACACTACCTCTGTCGCCAACAGCTCTTCTTAAAGCTTCCTCAAAAATATCCTTATTCTTGGGCTCTTTTCCAAAGATAACGAGGACATCACCCTGCCGAGTTTCCCTCATCTTCTCGATCGAGACATCCATCTCGTCCGGTTTCACCTTTTCTTTAATACCACGAAGGACCTCGGCATATTTAACACCCTTCTTTGGCTTAATGAGAATTGTTCAGGTCGCGGAGGCTTAATCCAGCTTGTCAGCATTCTTTTAGACGGCACGGGGCATTTCTCCGTATTCATGCGCCGACCTTCCACTGATCCAGTACCTCCTTTTTTTTGCACGCCTAACGACTTTCGTCCAAAGCTCACCTTGATCTCTCGGTTTCTTTGCGTCCGGCTTTAAACCCCTAACCTCATCGGGGCTAGGAGTGAGGGCGGCCTGTCTTTTCCTCTTCAAATCAGGAGTATTTGAGAGTGGTGTGGTTGCGGGTCCCCCAAGTCTGCGGCAATTCATCTTGTACACTGCCTTTGCCCTGCGCTTTTCCTCCTCTGCTTGTTTGAGAAGCATGCTCGCCTCTTTTATTATCTTCCGATGGAGCGAATGTCATCCATCAGTAACCCTGCCCTATCTAGACCAGTCTTAACGTCCCTGCTGAAGTTGCTGTACTTGCAGCTATGCCTTTCATCTCTGAAATGAGGGACTCGAGATCATTTAAACGGGTTTCCACGCCTAAATCCTCCAACTTGATCCTAAGATAGAGTTCCTCAGCGCTGTTAAGTTGGTTTCCTGCACTTGTAGCAGTGTATGTTTGCAGGAGCCAAGTCATCCACTTCTGCAACACTGCGGTTGTCGGATAACGACGCCCGGGAGCACGCTTGCTCACTCCCAGAGAGCGCCGGTACTGGGGTTCCGTTCCCCTGCACCGTAATGGCATCTTTATGAAACTCTTCCATATTTGGTTTGGAATTCGGGGTACCTTCCCCTAGCCAGTTTTTGTCCACCCCGGGTATCGCTAGTGTTTTTTGGTATCTAGGTTACTCCAGATATCACCAAGGAACTTCCAGACCTGCATGTTAATTCGCAAATCACCTCAATGATGCCTCAAGCTGGTCGGAAGAAGAAGAGGCACTTTCTTCGGATGATAAGTCCAGTACTGATTAATTAAACTAACACGTCTAAAGAGATCATTTTCTAAGTGACCTATCCTCTGATTGACCATCAGCTATGACTGATCCTGGTCTAATATAATGCTTTTACATTAGAACATACATCTTTGAGATTGCTTTCATCACTTTTTAAGCATTGTTGATGCCAAATCTCATGAATTATAGCATTTGTACTTCTTTTATGGGCGGAAGCGTGATTAAGTTCCAGCTTAAAGTCGCGTACGATTATTCTGTCGTCCGTTCGCATGGGACTCCCATTTGCGGGCACACGCTCGTTAGGAAGGCTGACTAGCCGCGCCAACAAGGGGCGGAATAATATGATTCCTCCCCCGGTCGACGAGGACAGTCAAGGCCGCTCAAGACTCAGGACCGCGGGTGTAGGCCCCGATGCGATTTCTACTGGCCCGCGTTGTTGCCGCGCTCTGCACGCCTATCGAGCTCCCTCGTCTTCATCACCAGGCTGACGAATGACTCGATAAGCATCCATATCTGTTCAGACTGGAGCATGTGAAATAAAGACGTGTCAGGAGTGAGTTGTGCGCCCACTGCCCGACCGACAGCCTCCCTTTCCGCGCCCCACCTGGCACAGAGAAAGAGTGTGTGCTCTGCATTTTCCACAAGGGAACCGCAGTAGCAACACGACTCATCGTCTCTTTTCTTGAAGCACTTCAGGTACGCATTAAAGCAACGCTGTCTGTGCCGCGAACAGCTTCTTCAGGATAGCATGGTTGTTAAGGGCACTTGTCGAGATCGGAGCTGCATAAAGCAGCTTCGAATTTACCACGCTCGCCACCAGCCTTCTCTTAGCTTCCCTCGATCCACCAATATTCGGCATGAGCCGAGTCAGGGTGGCCCCACATTGGATTGCTTTGGCAGTCGCGATCTGCAGGTGTTCGCAGAAGCTAAGCCTTTGATCAAACTGCACACCCAGGTACTTAATACTCTTTTTCCACTCAATTTCATGATCAACGAGAACGATCTTCTGGTATTTGAAGGATCTCCTGTCTGCGACCAGCAAAGCCTCGGTCTTTTCAGGGGCCATTTTCAGGCATCTGCTATGCAACCAACGCTTTGCCCGCCACAGACTATCATTGATCTTCAGCTCCAGGATTTTGACGTCGCCTGCGGCACACACGACAAGTGTGTCATTCGCGAAGCCGATGATGCTCGTTCCATCAGGCAGGTACATGACGTTCCAAACGAGTGGACCCACCCACGACCCTTGAGGGACGCCACATGTCATTTCGTCCTGGAGAGACCATTTTTCGCCCTCGTATATCACCCAACCGTCGCTCAGATAGTCATCTATCATTCGCAACAGGTAGTCTGGAATCTTTTCCCGCACCAATGCCTCGATGCAGATGTTCCATCTCGCGGTATTGAACACGTTACGTATGTCAATGCTGATCAACTCGCAGAATCCCTTACGCTTACCAGTTCCTCTTGCTGCTTAAGTGGCGATGCCCACCACTGCCTGGATGGCGTCAACTGTGGACCTGCCTTTCCGAAAGCCGAACTGGTTTTCCGAGAGACCTTTCTCGCCGACCATGTGACCCTGTTGTCCTTGTAGTATCATTTCCTCCAGAAGTTTCCCCATCGCATCCAACAGACAAATTGGTCGACACGATGAGGCATCCCTCAGAGGTTTGTTGCCCTTTCTCAGAAGGACCAACCTCTGCATCTTCCAATCTTCGAAGAGCCTCTTCTCCCGAAGACAGGAGTTGAAGATTTCTAGGAGGATCTCCGGGTGCGCCCCGATCACCTCTTTGAGGATCTCGTTCGGCAAGCCGTCGATCCCCGGCGCTGTGTTTGCCTTGAGCCTTCCACCCGCTCTCTTTAGTTCTTCGAGAGTGAAGAGTTCTTCGCGCTGGACCACGCAGGAGCTTCGGTCCTGTCTTTGGAACGGCTCTACACACGGAAACAAGCTTCGCACGATGTACTTGACTCGATCGGGATTATCCGGGCCCAGGGTCTTTCTCCCAGTCACCAATCTCTTGGTGACTATTTTGAAGGTGAGACCCCATGGTTCCTTTTCGACTTCCCCGATCAAGTCTTTCCAGCACTGAATTCGGCTTTTCTTCGTGCCTTGTCTCAGAGTTGATTTTGCTTTTTTCCATGCCTCGCGCAGCAGAGGATCACCCTTTGAGGGGGTAAATCTCCGGCGCGCTGAAAGGCATTTTCGACGCTGGACTGACAAATGTACGTTCCACCAGTACATCGAGTCCTCGGTACGCCCGTGTCCGCTGCGAGGCATGGAGTGATCACATTCTGCGACCAGTTTCCGCCTCCCTGCCCCCACAGTGTCCTCCAACGACCCAGCAGACCTTGCCCAACCAAGCTCATCTATGAGCATGGTTTTTTCGAAATGTTCGCGAAGCTTGTCCTTGCGGAGTCGTTGGGTACTCCAGGAGGGGCTCCTCACCTTACCGCCCCTTCCCACATCCCACTTGGGCGACTTACTATTAAAATCGCCCGCAATAAGGGACCGCCCACTAGCCTCTCTGAGGCTTTTCTCAAGGAGGAGGATCTGGGTCTGGAAGATCTCGTTAGGATCGTTGGGAGAAAAGTAGCAGCTGTACACACGTACCCCCGCCACCTCCAGCCAAACCAACCTTCCGTCGGTCTCCAGAAAATCCCCGATGCTCAATTTAGGTCTACAAACAAGGATCCCAGGACCTCCGTGATGCATCCTGGTATCAAGCAGAGTTTTCGGACCATTGGTGTTTCTCACTAATGAGAAACACATCGGCCCCCCTCTCCCTGGCAGTCTGAATCAGGAGGTCCTGGGCTCCCTTCCCTCTTCCAGGGTTGAGCTGTAGAAATTCCACTTTCCACCCCTTATCCTCTGGAGCTCCGCCCTAAATATTGGGCAAAAACCGCTCCCCGAGGCATGGGCGACATCTCCAGCAGGCATCCTTCCTACCTGGAAGCGTGCAGCTGCGCGACACAAGGCCATATCCCTGGCACCTGAAGCACCGGGTAACCTCGACATGCTCTCGGATGCGGCAGTTAACACACCCCACCCTTAGCTTCCGAGCCCGGGCACGCTCCGAACGTCCGCCTCGTTTAAACGGACCGTCCTTGATTGCAGCTATAGTGCCCGATGTGGACGCTAAAACAGCAGCGTGTGTCAGCATGTTCAGTGCCTTCTCCTTCCCCTTACCCGTCTCTTTGGTATTTTTCGCCTTCATACTATAAGAGGTAGTGTTGAGACGTTTCGCCCATCATGCGAGCTCTGCTGCAGTAGGGCTACTATCTCCGCCTGTATAAATCCCTAGTTGTGTGTGCCGAAACCGAGAAGCGGCTTATCGGATGGTCGATCCTATCGGCACATTTGATGCAGGTAATAAAAATGTTACGGGATAGGCCCGCGCCATAATAATGCAAAATGTTTCACGTCACCCCTATCGACCAATCAGTGCCGGGTCCGCCCCGACACCTGACTCGGACTTCAGGCTAGACGGTGTGCGATTTATCCTACGCAGCGTCGGATATAAGAAAATACTGACCAGGTAATCCTTCATTAGTGCGCCCAGGCATCCATGATTTCAACACCGAAATTGGCTCCAGACAGTAGGGTCGTGAGCGGTATTCCCAGTTTAACATGTGGTTTTACGGGATCTTTGCCCGTCACGGCCGAACACCAGAGGCACTTACGGTTACCCATATTACTTCCAGAGACGTGAGGTACTGACATCGCGTCCTACCCTGGTGTAGAAGCTACTACTCTTCCCTTGGCTAGTCTATCAAGAATATCTACCAGGCGCCGGCCTGACGGCGACAGCCCTGCTGCTGGCAGAGTCCTTGCGGCTACTACCGTTGGTCATGCAAGTTCATTAGCCAATTTGCTGCAAGAATTCTATAAATGTGCAAATTTAGGGAAATTTGTGATTTATGCCAGTCTTTGTACATCGTAACGTTGATGAGATTGGATGAAAGATTTTAAAGTTGTTTAGAGAATGGATATGGAAGTAGGAACAAATTTTGCTTAGGCCAATAAAGAGAAGTTTTTTGGCTTATTTTTGACTGTAGAAGAACTTTTTGAATTTGGTGTAACAATGCATCACTATTTTTTGGGAATTTTAGTGATTTTATGAGCTCGTCTGGATATAATTGAAATTTCTCCCAGAAAATAATTTATACGTTTTTCCATAAATTCAAGCTCAGTGTGGTGATTATATATATTACAGTTATTTGCGATATTTGTAAGTATACAATGTTCATAAAGTTTGTGAGAAATATCTACTATTTTATATTTTAAGTTTCCTGGTTGCAAAATGTCAAAATAAGAGATAAAATTATAATTTTTGGAAAATAGACGTATTTTTGAAATTGGTTCGAAATAAATACCAGATGAGTGATAAAATTATGAATTGATATACAAATTTTCTGCTTTAGAAGTGTGAAACAGAATTAACATCAAGTATAGGCCAGAAGGTAGTTGGTATAGGAATTTAATTATGCTTCTCGAAAGGCTGAAAAAGAAAAAAGGATTAGTATTGGATAAAATTGGATGTTTACATATGGTTGGATTTACGTCTAGATGTTTTTTGGAAAAAAGGGGAAAATAGACTACTAAATGTTGAGGAGTTTCGTGGTGGTAGTGGAGGGGGAAATTGTGTTGATTTATCAGCTTTAAAAACATTCCGTCTACGGCACTCTTTTGTAGCATGCATTTGAGTGTTACAATGTCTACATGAATTTTTCCATGATACTAATTTCGGTCTTGAATCAGTTTGAACACTTTGGTTCTTTGTTTTTTTTGTTTCATTACATGTATTATTATAAAAATCCTCATCGCAACAATCATAAGATCTTATTAGTAGTTGTAGTAATTTTAAAGTAGCTCTATTTTCGGCTAACTCGCTTGTAGGACCCGCTTGTACAGCAAAATGATCGTTTGTATTAAATTGAGCAAGAAAAAATGATTTGGTTTTTGAATTTGGATCAGGATAAACGATGTATTGTGGTAACGGTAACCCATATTTTATCGTACAATTTCTCAAAATTTCCACGTGGTTATAAAGTCCCAGAGAGTCTGTTCTACATATCTGTTTTTGTAACTTCGCACGTGGGTAGACTCATCATAGTAATGCTCCATTATAGATGATTTCCTGAATCAGTGTAGAATACTTATGTTAGAATTTATTGTACTGATTGGGGGGTCTATATCTGCATTTAAAACATTTCTTAAAGCTTTTTCCAGAAAAAGGCGATGTAGCAGAAATATTATTTCTTTTTATTTTATAAGGATTTATATTTATAAAACGACTGTCATTGGATGTATTTGATTTTGTTACCTGACCACTTGTTGAAGGTTTTGGACCATTTATAGGTGATTCTTCGATTGTAACATGCAAATGTTCTAGTGAGTTTATTAAATTTACTCCGCATTTTTTATCTTTTTGCAAAAGAGAATTTATCATTTTTATAGCTGCGAAATCCTTTGCTGTTTTTATTGTGTTTGCAATTCCTATTCGTTTAATATCATTAATAAAACAAATTGCTATGTATGTTGAGTCTTTTGATTAGGTTTTTATTCGTAATACTGTATATTATGGATACTCAAATTTATTTTGAGTGAAAATTTCGTTTAATTTTTTGCAATTTTTACTAATAGAATTTGGTAGGACGTTTTGATTTGTTTCCTTTGATTCATTAATCAAGGCATTATATAAATTTTGTGCTACCTTTTGCTTTACATTTTCTTTATCTTTGCCACTATTTATTATTATATAATTTTTATATTGTAAATTAACGTGAAATAAACATTCATTATTATTGGTTTGTTCAATGAGTATCTCATAAATGACGGGTGGATCTCCTCTTTGTTGAATAATTTTGTTTAGTAAGGTTATAATAGGAACATTCGACATTCTTAAGATGTTAGATTTGAATTGAATAATGTGATCATCTATGCGTTTGCGATGAATTTGATCTATTATATCTGGAATAATTTGTTATATCTAAATTTTATGATGTTTTTTGTTTGCTTGTATATATTTTTATATAAATTTTATATATGTATTTTTTATTTTTACCATTTATCGACAAAATAAAATTTCTATATTTTGTTCAAATTGTATATGTATACATATTTTTTTATAATTAAGGTAAAGATATTTTGTCTTTTATTATTTTTTTTTATTCATCCATCATTTTCTTCGTGTGAGGTTGCAATGTCGTTGATTTCATCTTCTGAGGTTGAAAAATAATTTTCACTTTCTTTGCTTTGGAATCCATTAATATTTTTGTGCTTCTTGGCATTCTTGTTCTTTTTTTTTTGCTTGAGTTTGTTTCAAATAATCTAAATAATCAGGATCAGAGTCGGAATCTGATTCTACTTTTGTTCGGCTTCCCTTTTGCACATTTATTTCTGGTAATTCGTTTTCAAATATTTTTTCTCTTGGTCTACCTCTCTTTCTTTTTGTTTGAGAGGGAATATTTTTCAAATTTGTAAGTAGATTTTTTCTTGGCCTACCTCGTGGTTTTTTCACAAGAGGTTTAGAAGAAAAATTTTCGTCTAATTTTTCTTGAGTTTCATTTCGATTCAAATTTTTTGCTTTTTCTTGCTCTATTCTCTTTTGAGCTCTTGTAGTAATAGTTTTCCATGATAAATTGTCGTATTTTTTGGAAAACATTGAACTTAATAAAAATATTGTCATAAAAATAAGTCTTGAAGCCACATTTTTGAATAAATTTGTATATTTTAAAATATTCTTACCAATCTCACTAAATAATTCTTCACTAAGAAATTCCTGAAAATATTCTGGAATTTTTGAGTCAATAGTTAATACTACTGTGATCAAATTGAAAGGTGAATTTTAAATTTAAACTTCCCGGGATTTTCGAAACTGAAATTTTTTTTTCCATAATTTGGTAGTACTGTTAGTGACATCTGTGCCAAATTTCACATCAAAACATTCATTAGTGTGAAGATGTTTGCAGAAAAAGGCCAGATTTATGGGACAACATTTATGCATGATAATGCACCATCACACACGGCACTGGTTTTACGCGATCATTTCGTCAAAACTTCAACAAATATCGTTCCCCAACCACCGTATTCACCTTGTAACGAAGTGTACATCCCTGCACACACGTCACAACTTCCCCCGCTTACGCGGAGCAGCGCGCGCAGCGGTCCCCCACCTCGTACGAACGAGATATAGGGAAGGACCGCAGCACTGGAACGGCAGTCAGTGATCCCAGAACGTGGGAGCTGGAGGCCCCCACCATAGATGCTTCGAGCTCATTGTGTCTTCCTCACTCAACCAACCTATGGCAGTCGTGCGAGGAAGAAGCCATGAGCTGTTGGGTCTATGGTGTGGGCCGCCAGCTCCCACGTTGTGGGATCACTGACGGCAGTTTGCCGGGGGCGGCGAGCCGGGTCACAACAGAGCGTCGTACTGGACGGACGGCAGGAGATGCCTTTTCTGATGGGTGCTCCCATAGAAGGGTATCTCTGTACCGACCGACCCCATACCTGGAGGAACCGGACCGTGCCTTGACGGATGGGTGCTCCCATGGTCAGCTCTCGGTGCGAGTGCGCACTCAGCGTCAGGTGCTCCTGACTGAGTGCTGCTCAGGGTCCTCTAGGAAATGGCCTCCCAGACGACGACCCGACATCACAGTAGTAGTCTGGTACGATTCCTGGATTCAAGTTGCTTCGTTTTGAAGGTCTTACCTCATTTTTAGAGTTTTCTTGTTTATTTCTTTTAAAAGTTTTCTTGGAAAACATTTTTTCTTGAGAAATCATGAAAGTATCATTGTCATCAACTTGTAAATATTTTGATTTCTCTTTGTTATCATCAATAGGGTTTCTTGAGAGAGCGTCTGTGTTTACATTCATTTTTCCTGCTTTGTAAATTACATCAAAATCATATTCTTCGAGCTTTAATCTCCAACGTGAAACTCGTGAACAAGGGACTTTAGAATTTTGGAACCAAACTAGAGGTTTGTGATCAGTTACCAAAGTAAATGGAAGTCTTAAAAGGTCACTCTGAATAAGAGAAATACAATAAAAACAGAATACGAATTGTATTGTAAACGATTATTCACTTTAAATACATTATTTTCTATCGGAAATATTGGTTTTCAATCTGTTAATGCTGAAATTTCCAGTGACATATAGGCAATTCAGAAGACCTCAAAGCCCATTCAAATTTAACGTAAGTGAATGGTTTTTTGTTTCCTGGGTTATTAAAATCATAATTTTTATTTCATAAAAAATTGTTATTCGGAAAATTATTGTAATTGTTTCTTGAAAAATTATTATTATTATTACTTCTTTGAACATTGAAATTACTATATCCTTGTTGGTTAGGATGCAAAAAATTTTTTTGTTTATTATTAAGAACTGCATTTTGAGCTCTACTTAAATGAAAACATTTTTCAGTTGTGTGACCTGGTTTTTTACAAATTAAACAAATAGTTTCATTTTCACGTCCTACGTTGAATCGGGTGGTTTTATTATTTATATTGTTATTAGTTGATTCTTCGGTTTTTAAATAATCCGAATTTTTATTTCTTCGCAGTGCAGAAGTTGCAGCCAATCTTCGTTCAATATCAATACTGTCAAATCCATTTGTGATCTAACAAATCTATTTTATTGAAATTTTAAGTTTAAAAGTTGAAATAATATTTCATATTAATGATTAGGACTTGTATCGACCCTTTAGTGATAATAATATTCAAATATTGTTGATGTTCTTACCTGGCCTCAGGGTCCAGAAAAAATGTAACTCAAAGTTTCATGTTTTCAAACGTTTCAACTCAGATTGGAGTCCTCATCAGTGAATTTATTTCTATAAAAATACAAGGGAAGAAACTTAAAAAATTTCCCGTGTGACGGGTAAACATTGTGATACAAAATGATATAAAAAATTGCACATATAACAAGGACACTAATGCGTTTTGCTAAGAAAATTGCTGAAAAGATTTTTTTATTAATTTTTTTGTGAAAGAAAATTCAATACCATTTATTATTCAAAAATGATCTCCGGGATGTCTGATTAGTCCCATCTTTGACCACTTTTGTCTAAGATTTCTGGCCTTATTTCATTAATGGCTTGGTTAATATTGACCTCCAATGCTGCTAGAGTTGGTTTGTCAACATAAGTCATGGATGTAACCTACCCCATAAAAATAATCTGGTGGCGTCAAATCACACGATCTTGGAGAGCAATTTAATGGACTATTTCTTAACATAACGTTGTCACCAAATTGTCCTTTTGATAAACTGATGGTTTTGGTGACTATGTGGCCCATAGCACCATCCTGTTGAGACTATGAGATGTCAAAGTTTAACTGCTGCATTTTTAGAAACTAAAATGTATTGAATATGTGTCAATATCGCAAACCATTCACCGAAACGCCAGGTCTTTCCTCATTTCAAAAGAAATATGGATAGCAATGCATAAATGGTACGAAATTTATCCATCGCAGAGCGACTACAAATTTGAAGCGTTGTTTGAGTGGTGAACGATTCATGATTTAATGGCAAACATCACTCAAAGCAAATTTTAAAGAAATCTCACTTTGACAAATTTCATAATTTCGAAGAGGGACGTTTAATTAATCTAAAAAGACAATAATCCAAAAAATGATTTTTGGACGCTGAGGTCCCTTTTCTCAGACTCTCGACTTGATTGTCCTTTTAAAAGATATTATGTGCCAAAATTTGAAAAAGACAAAGACATAAAACCAAAATCTTTTTTGAAAACAATAATGTATAATAAATAATGAAGTCCAATGTTACCTTACTAAATATTTTTGAACTTTGATTGCAGAAAACGCAGGGAACTTAACAAATTGGAAATCATGGAAGCAAACGAAAAAGTTCAAATCTAAATCATACACTTCGAAAGAAAAATCAGTGTAAGCGTAATCGTGTAGAATGTGTCATGATTAAATTTTTCATTATTTTTGTATTTTTTTTTGTCTCGTTTTCCGGTTTACGTGCTATAAAAACGAAACTTAATCCACGGATTGTCATAACAAGATATGGCAAGACTCAAGGACTAATTAAGTCTTTTGAATATGTGAAATTCTTGAAACCAATCGACGTATATCTTGGTATACCATACGCAACGCCACCTGTAGGAAACAATAGATTTTCTCCAACGAGGGCACCAAGCCCGTGGGATGGAGTAAGGTTTGTTAAATAATCAACACAAAGCTCATCAAATATACACTTGCTTAAGCAGCCTAAAAACTTAACATGCAACCAAAAGCTCTGTTAGCAATGATTTTCTGCGTTTCGTGTCAGGGTGTTTCATATTAACATGATAAAATGTACAAGAATTAATTTTTTTGGCAAAAATCGGTTTTATTTCACAGTCTAATCTCCTTTTAGTTCGATACAACGAGTCCAACGATCTTTCAACTTATCTATGCCTTCCAAATGATACGATTTGTCAAACCATTTAAAATACTCTTCTGTTTCCTATTTAGTTAAAATTAATAAAAATTATTCTAAAAAAATACAAAATACAATTGTTTAACGCAAAACGCCTACCACACAGCCATCTCGTGAGTTTTAGGAACATATACTGGTCGCTGGGGGCCAGGTCGGAGAAAACGGTGGATGCGGAAGTGATTCGAAAACCAATTTATGCTTTTTTACTGAGCAGTGTTCAATGTCTGAGATGTTGTATTTTCATCATGAAAAACGATTGTTTCTTCTTCAAATGTGACCGTTTCTTCCTGATTTCACCAACCAATCGATCCAATAGTGCAGCAAAATAACATATACTCCAGTAATCATCCTTCGTTTTCAAGGTAGTGGATGAAGATTACTCCATGTGCATCCCAAAAACATTAGCCATAACTTTCCCAATCGATTGCGTTTTCGGACGCTTTGGTGCACTTTCACTAGGTTTAACCCACTGTTTTGAACCATCACGTGATTCCGAACTTGGTATGGTTTCTGCACTAGTACGACCACAACAAAATTCAGTCAACCACTACTGAACCATTCCACAAGGAAAGGGAAATGGGCTCTCTGGTTGCCACGTGATCGGCGCGCCACTCGCCTTGACACATGGACGGTCGGTTGCCTGTTTCGGGAGTGGAGGGGCCCTCGCGCCAGACCGCTGCTAGCCGACGGCTAAAGCAGAAAACTCGCCCTACTCATGGCTCATTTTCAGCCACGAGCCCATTCCCCTTTCCGTGCATATGGCGAAGCAGAGACCGATTAATATTTATCAAGCTTCACAATCAACACACAAAATTCACTTTTTTCCATTCTTGCAAACAATTCGGAGGTTGGTTGCTTTCAAACACTGTAACTTGTAAACTAATGGATGGATGTAACTCATATTTTGAGAGAAGAGGTTTTAAGGACGGAACTTGTCAACAATGATAGCCGTTTGTTATTAATAGCGACCTTCATAGAAATATCATGCCAATATCAAACACCCTAGAAAAAGTAGTAAGTCTGGTTCAATTTTCACAAAAGTTGTAAAAGACAAAATTTTTTTGAGTCATGTTTTATAATTAACAGTATATTGTTTCAGATTGTTTGATTTCGTTGGTCCAGTTTGTCCCCAAAATCTTCCAGATATTTCAAACGAAGAAAAAGCATTAGAACGGATGCCAAAAGGACGACTTGAATACTTAAAAAGACTTTTTCCTCACCTGAAAAATCAAAGTGAAGATTGTCTCTATCTCAACATCTATTCTCCGGCAATGGGTAAGTTAATCTGACAAAAGCAATACAATTTTAAAAAATTCAAAATTGTGTGACATTTTTTTACACATATCTATAATATACACTCTTGGTAAAATCTGTATTATATTCAATATATAAGGGTGTAAAGTATGTATACACTATCGTTACTCAAATTTAAAATGCACCGGTGTAGTAAATTTAATATACATGTCAATAAAATGGACTTTGTTTTTCAATTTTAATTTTGATACAATTTTTTATTAATTTTTAATTTCATTAATTATTGATATTTATTAATAATTGATTCAAAAAATTTAATTGATTAATTTTTAATTCATGCTTTGCAAGAGGAAAATATCTTGATTCAATACTGAAAATCCAAAACTACCTTCAAAGTTATTTCAAATCGGTAAAAATGACATTATTTGACTTCTTAAACAAGTAATTAATACGGAACACTTTTAACAGTCTAATTATTATGTATCATAATTTTTTATGTGGATTCAGCTGCAAAGAGGAAATATAAGTGTTATGTGGAGAGATATTAAAGCGCATAGCAGGATAAGCATTTATAGTAAGCACCGTAAAATTTGTTGGGAAATAATGTAATTCAAATTTGTAGATCTGTTTGTAGTGAATAATTTCCTATTAAAACGTTTTTTCGTGTCTCGTCTAATTTGACTGCGAAATAAAATTTAAATATTGACTTTTTTCACTTTTAACATGCAATAACTTTTCTGATTTTTATTTAATAAAAATGTTTATTCGAATAATTAGTAGAGATTCATGTGCACTGTCAGCCACCAATATTTCAATTTTTGATTTTTTTTCAATTTTTTTCAGAAACACTTTCGTAAAAGCCTTTTTTTCTGACTGAAGGTCTTAAAACGTAAATATTTAATGGGAATTCTGCAATAGACTGGGGCGAAAAACCAACATTGTACGTCCAGGAAACGCCTGGGTGCGGAAAAGTGGCCCAGTCCAATCCGAAACTCAGCGCACTTTCAAATTTTTAGATCGGATAATATCTTCAGTCTGTTCTTTGAAGGTGAAATCTCGAAATTTCACTAAAAAAGCACTAAAATTTAAGGTTTTGCAAAAATGGGCTTAAAATCGATACAAAAGAACAACAAAAAGAGTTACTTTTCTTCATACTAATTTTGAAGTTTTCTTATTATTATGATATACAAAAAGAGAACGAAGTTCTCAAAAATAACAGCGTGATAGGAATAAAGACATTCAGCCTCAACTTTCACGAAAAAATCGCGAGGTTTAAATGACTCATAGTGCCTTAATAATTCATTAAGCACCAAACCGGTGATCCGAGGTGATGTGCTTGGTTGCAGATCCTCAAAAATCAGTCTGGTGCCGCACCTAATTAAGGTGAGGACATATTGCCCCGGGTAATATTTTACAACAAACTGATCGAGGCTCGGAGTCAGGTGACGTGCCTTTTAGCATCACCACACCTGACCTTTAAAGAACTTAATCGCCGATGCTCCCTGTCCTCCTTTAGGTAGGAGTTAAAAGGCTTTTCTTTTTACGGAAAAAATTAGAAATTCCAAAAAAAAAATAATAATGAAAAATTGGAGGGTTTTCATAAAATTACAACGCTTGGTTAGCTCACCTTATACTATTAGTAGTGCAAACTCCCATCTAGGGGGACACATCGAACACAGTATTCCTTAAATTAAATTAAATACATTGAGTTTTGGAGCAGAGTCCAAGGTGGTGGAATCCCTGCGGGGATATTCCTTCGAGGACTTCACTCCAAACGAATAATTTGACAAGTGTCGAATCCCCTCGGGGAGCTTCGCCTGGAGAATCTTTTTTTTACTTACAACCCATCCATAGAGGGAAGCCTCCCAAGCCTCGCGAGTTTTAATGTCTTTATTTTCAATTCAGGAAGGAAGGGCAAATGATGAGGCATGCCAGGACTGGCTTGCCTTGTCACATGTGTCTCTGTATCGGTTTTGTCATCTTACTATTCTATGTGTGTTTCTATTTGTCTGTTTAGTTTTTTCTATATATTTTTTATTGTCTTTTACGTTCCCATTGCCAAGTGACTTACCTTTTTTGTTTTTTATTTCGTAAATTGTTGGTGAGATTTTTGTTTTGATGAAAAATGGACCTTCAAAGTTCTTATTTAATTTTTTCACTATATTATCTGCTTTATTTGATAACATCTTTTCGCTTCTTAGTATTTGTTCCCCGATTTCATAACTATTTGGTCTACGCCTTAAGTTATAGTATTTTGCTTGTCTTTCGTTAGCTACTTCTAAATTTTTTTGTACTTCGTCTTTTATTATTTTTAATCTATTTAGTCTTTCTACCCATTTACCTATTTCCTGTGATTCTATTTCCTCTACGTTTATTAAATCTTTGTTTAATGTCTGTATTGGTTCTAATCCCCTTCCGAAGTTTAAGAATGCTGGTGTGAAACCTGTTGACGCATGTTTACTTGTATTTAGCGCGAATTGTAGGTCGTCCAAATTTTCATCTTATTCTCTATGGTCTTTTTCAAGGTATGCTTTGATCGCTGTTTTTATTGATCTGTTACATCTTTCTGTTGGGTTTGATTGTGGGTGGTATCGTGGCGTTTTCGAATGTCGTATTCCGAAGTTTTGCGTTAATTTTACGATGATTCTGTTTACGAATTCTTTGCCGTTGTCTGTAAACAATATTCTTGGTGTTCCCCATTTCGATATGACTTTTTTGTGGAATTCCTTTTCTATCGTTGCCGCTACTTTGTTTTTTACTGGAATTATTCCCACCCATTTGGTGAACATGTCTACGCAAACCAGTATATATTGGTTTTTTGCCTTTGACCTCGGTAGTGGGCCTATTATATCTGCTGCTACTACTGCCGATGGTTTTTCGATTATTCTTTTTCCCAGTAGTCCTACTTGGTTGTTCACCTTTGGTTTTGTTCTCCGGCATGTATCGCATTCTTTTACGTATTTTAAGGTTTCGGAGTACATTTCTGGACAAAAATATTTTTCTGCGATTCTTGCGTATGTTTTTTCCATGTCCAAGTGTCCTGCCTGTTTACTATCGTGGTTTCCTCTTAATACTTGCTCTCTTAATTCCTTTGGTATTGTTAACTTCCAGAGATTGCTATCTAGGTCTAGACTTGATTTCAACGGGTCTGGTCTGAAAAAATATAGTTGGTTATCTCTTATTCGCCAGTTTGGGTTTTCCGTTGGTTTTTCCTTTACTTGTATTAGTTTGCGATCATACCATTCATCCTTAAATTCGCTTGTTTTGTTCTTTTTTGTTTCTTTTACCATTGATAACGCACTTGCTACAGAGTCTAACTTTTCACCTGTTCTTGATAATGCGTCTGGTGCGTGATTTAAGGAGCCTTTCCTGTGTATGATCTCGTAGTCGTATTCTAGTAGCTCCAGTGCCCATCTTGCCAATCGTCCCGTTGGGTTTTTCAAATTATGTAACCATTTCAAGGCAATATGGTCTGTTATAACTTTAAAGGTATATCCTTCTAAGTACGGCCTGAATTTACGTATTGCCCATACTACTGCTAGGCACTCTTTTTCTTAAGTTGAATATTTTCTCTCTGCTTCGTTGAGGCTTCTACTTGCGTATACTATCACGTGGTTTTTGTTCTCTATGTTTTGAGTTAACGCGGCTCCTAGTCCCGTGTCACTTGCGTCAGTTTCGAGTTGAAATGGATGGTGAAAATTGGGACATGCCAGTATTGGTCCTGTTGTTAGTAATTTTTTAATTTTCTACAATGCCTGTTCTTGTTCTGCGTTCCATTTCCATTCTACTCATTTTTTCAGTAACGTGTGTAGGGGTTCCATTATTTCTGAGAATTTGGGTATGATTTTCGATTAATTTTCTTAATTGCTGTCCTTGATTTTCGTTTAGTTCTATTATTCCCTCGAATTTTTCGTTTTCTGTTTCTTTTCTTTCTCTCGATACTTTTTCATTCTTGCTTCCTTCGTTTCCTTCTTTTTTCAGTTTTAATTTATTCTGTTTTTCCTTTTCGGGTCCCTGGTATTTCGGACCATCTTGTGTTCATTATCTGGTCGACTTCAGGTAGGGTATGGTTGGTTGGGGTACTAGTGGGTATTTCTCCCCATTGTAGGTTGTTTGCTGGTCTTACTTCTTGATTTCGCAACTTTATTTTATTTCTTACTCTCGTTCTTTCTTCTACACTCTCCTTTCTTGGTTCTCTTTCCTTTCCATCCTCGTTCCATATCACTCTGTTTTCCTTTGGGTTTGCTTCTATTTTATATCTAATTTGTGGTTTTTCTGGTAGCCACCAAATTTTCTTTTCGAAGTCTAATTTTAATCCTAGCCTTTCTATCATGTCTGTCCCTAGGATTCCTATAGATCTTAGTTCTGGTACCAGTCTGAATAGCAAATGTTTGTTAACATGACCCACTTCGATAGGAATCAATACTTATCCTAATATTTGTAATTGCTGGCCGTTTGCTACTATTAACCTGTCATTATTTGGTTTCTTAACTTCATAATCTAATTCCTTTATTTGTTTAAAAAATTGTTTGCTAATATAGGAGTGGGTTGCCCCTGTGTTTACTAACATTTTATACTTTGTCTATTTCCACTTAATTGTTATGTGATATCTAGTTTCGTTTGCGGCGTCGCTGTCCGCTTCGATATATTCGGGCGATATGGTTTGGTATTTACGTTGGCTACTACTCGCACCTAGCAGCCTTCGTTTGCGTTTCCCTGACTGTACCAATAGTCGCGTCACATATATCCTTTGCCTCCGCAATTATAACATTTTATTGGTTGTTGTGCTGTACTATTTTCGTTCTCTTTATTTTGTTTCCTTGACATGGTGTACTCTGGCGCATTTGGATTCGGTTCAAATTTTCTATTATTCCTTTTTTTTAAGTTATCGTCTTCCGCGTTATATTTTAGTTCTGGCCATTTTGGGATGCTTTCTATTTGTTGTCTGTTACTGTCTTCAGATGTCTGGTTTTCTTTTCATCCGAACCATTTGTTTGGATTTGTGTATCTGAAACTACGGCTGTAGTTAAACTTTGTTCTGTTTAGGAATTCATTATCTTGAATTCGTGGGTATGTGTTTTGACTTTTTTGGTTGTTATAAAAATATCTTGTGCCCTTGTTAGCGTACTTTGATTGGAATTGTGGTCTATACTGTGTGTTTTGCAATTCACTCCTTAAATTATTCTGTCTTCCATAATTATTTTCATAGTCTTGACTATGCTGTTGTTCTTGGTTTTTATCTTGTTCCTTTCTTTCTTTTGTATAAAATCTGTCGTTCCCGTTATTTTCTATTATTTTTATTTGTTGTCCTTTTATTCTTGATTTTTCCATTTCAGCTTCCCACTCTCTGCCTACTATTTCTAATTCCGTAAAGGTTTTGAATGAGTTTCTTGTAATGTAAGTTTTATATTCGAGTCTTAGATTCTCTTAAACTTTCTTTAATTGCCATAGTAAGCTGGGAAGTGGTTCTAATTTCTCGAATAACTGTCTCATTTCTATAATGAAACTGTGAAATTCTTAGTTTTTCTTTTGATTGCAACATTTTATTTTGTTGTGAATTATTTCTAGGTAGTTTTCATTTAAATAGACTTGTTTGAATTCTTGTATGAAATTTTCCAGGTTATGCCAATTTCTTTTATTTACTTGGTACCAACTTTGAGCCCCTCCTATTAACATGGCGTCTAAATTTTCCGAAGTATCCCGTTCGTTGATTTTGTATCCCCTTTTAAACCTTAATAAGTTACTTAAGAAAATTGTTGGGATGTCATCTGTATTGTTTCCAAATTTAACTGGCCAATTTAACATGATTTGGAAAGGTGTTTGGACCATTCCGATTGGGAAGAGCGATGCCCGCATTGCTTGTAATTCGTTGTCCTGTATGTTTTCATCGCTTAGATTGTTATTCTCTCTACTTTGGTCATCGTATAGTTCGACTTGCGCCTCGTTTCGTTTATTCTCTGGAATGGTTAATATCTCATTCCTTATTAATTTTCGGGGAACCGGTGTTGGTAACTTAAACTTATTTCGGTCTTGTTCGTTTTCCTCTGTATTTACGTTTTCTGAAATTTTGTCCGTTTTTGTTATTCTATTTCTATTTACTTTTATTTGGCTTTCTACTGTAGGGCTAACTATTTTCTGTGCGTTGTGCATCTCTATAATTTTATTTTGTGTACTTTTTAAGATTTGTTCCATTTTCTCTTTTAATGACTATTTCTAGGGTTAATTCTTGGATTTTTTACTTATCGTTTTTTTGTTCTTCGTTTTCAATTAGTATTTCTGCTTCATTCCAAAATTCATTATTCGTTTCTATAAACTAGTCTATTTCGAATGTTCTATCTTCTTCTTTCCTTCGATTTATTTCGTGTATGTCTCGCTCTAATTTGTCCCTTTCTAACTTTTCTTCAATTATTCTTTCGATTTATAACCTTTCTTTTTCTAATTTTTCCATTTCCCTTTCTCTTACTTTACGTTCCCTTCTTAAGTAATTCAATTTTGTTGCCCGCAATTTAATTCTATCTAAATCTACGGTTTCTTCTTCTAATATCCGCCAATAACCTACCGTATTTTCCGTATTAGGAGAGAGCCTGCCTTTGTGGGTACTATTCATTATTTCTGTGTTTACGTTGTGTTTCTGTAGTGTGTCCTTGCTTTGTTCGTCTTTGTCATGTGGTCTTAAAATTGTCTCTATGCTACGTATTGTGACTTTAGGTATTGTACCCGTTTTGTTGGCATGCTGTCACTCTATAACCTCTAATTCTATTCTTCTACCTTTCCCTACTTCTACCTCTCTTTTTCTTATTTCTACTAATTCTACCTTTCTTATATTATTTCCCGCTATTTCTCTATTTTCGCTCTCTTCACGCCTTAATTTATTCTTCGACAATTTATTTTCCAACTCTATTTCTTTTGTTTTTTTCATTTTCGCTTATTTCATTTTTATTGGCCATTTTTATTTTATTTTTTTTCCTGACCTTAATTTCATTAATATATTTCTATCTTACTCACTCATGGTGTCTGCTATTCCTTTATTTATTTTTTGTTCACTCATCATTTACTCACTGAATTTTTTCACTTGGCAACTTTCACTGTAATACGTGATTTCTCTGCTGAAGGACTTTGTGGGTTATTTTGGTTGGGCGCCAAGTTTGTGACCAGGATCGAAAACTGAGGAGAGGGAAGGAGGGGACGCCGAGAAGGTGCACACAATCAAAAGCGCAATCGTGATAACAAGCTTTATTAAAACTTACAATTCTTTGGCACAACACCGCAAAACAAAGTCAAACGGAAGAACGACACTCGGGGCTCACGGCCAAAAACACCGCAGTCGATTCCTAGCGACCACAGTGGGTCCACTCATATAGGAGAAAAGGGGAACGAATTGTAGTGTTTGCTATCAACAAGTGGTGGCGCTACTGTCGCTACCAATGTTCTTTTTATCCTGTTGTAACCATAGCAACCATAGTTTGATATTCTTTTGATAAAATCAGATGGTATAAATCATTCATTCATGTTTAAAAAATGTCAGCTCTTCAGAATATACCTAGTAACAAGGTGGACATTAAATGGCATTGAAATGTCAAAATCTGGAAAGAAATGGAATCGAGAAAGGAACTTTTGAATGCATTTTATTTCCTAGGCATTAAAAGGCATTCAAAATTTTCATTATCGATTCTGTTTTTTTTTCAGATTTTGACATTTCAATGTCATTCAATGCCCACCTTCTTAATATAATAATAATAATAATAATAATAATAATATATATATATATATATATATACTATAATAATATAATAGTTCTTGCTATCAAAACTTGGTGGCGCTGATGCTCATTTTCCCTTTTTTAAGTACCCTCCTAAAATACATGGTAGTGGACGCACTGTGCTAGCGACACTCTGGGCTCGATTCCACTGACTACTCGGGCGCAGGAAACCGGCGACAGCGCGTGATCGCAGGGCATGCCGGGCCGGGTTCCCCCGAATTCCGGTCGCAGGGCTGTGTCCCCACGGGGCACTGGTGTAACTCCGTTTTTTTCTACTAAGGGGACAAACATGCAAAAATTGTTTAAACAATTAAACTGCTTATATCTGTACTTAATCAACAAAATGAAAATTATAAAAATATTTATCTGGAAACCTAACGTAATAAGCTAGAAAATGAAACAAAGGTGAAATCGATTTGATTATTTCAACCGGAGATAATGAATTTGAAGTACAAGTGAATTTAGCATTTTATCCAGTTTTATCAAAAGTTTAAATTAATATATCTCTCCAAAAAAAATTTTTTCCTTGAAAATCCTGATATACGCGTTGGTTAATTTATTAAATAAAGGCTATAAAAAAATTTGTGTGCAAATCTGAATTCTGAACTCAAAATAGGTGTACGATTTGCAAAAGAATTTCCCATATCCATTTAATGTTTCTTTAAATATATGTATAAAAGGTGCTCTTTAAATTTTCATAATAACACGTGGATCAATATGTCCCGGGACTAACTAGGAAAAACACATTTTTTGGCAAAACTCGACTTTATTCACCAACATAGTCTCCTTCAAAAGCAACAAAATCAGTCCAGCGCTTCTCTAACATTTCAATACCTTTCTTATAGAACGATTTATCTTTGGCCTCGAAATAAGCGTTCGTTTCGGTGAAGACTTCCTCGTTGGAGTAGAATCTCTTTTCTTGGAGCATTTTTTTGAGGTCTGCAAGCGGCTAGTAGTCGCTGGGGGCCAGATCCGGTGAATATGGTGGGTGCGGAAGCAATTCGAAGCTCAATTCATTCAATTTCTCCATGGTAGCACTTTTTTCTTCTTCATTTGGAGCCATTTCTCACCAATTTCGTTCTTCAAACGCTTCAATTGGCCAATGTAACGTTCGCTATTGAACGTCTTACCTTTTTCAAGGTAGTCGATGAACAAAACTCCATGAGCATAAAATGCTCATGGATTTATTGCATAAAATGCTCCGGTTGAGCTCATGCTCAAAATGCTGCGGCCATAACCTTACCGGCCCACATTTGCGTTTTTGGCCGCTTTGGACGCTTCTCACCGACTGCAGTCCACTCGGCTGGCGACCGCTTCGACTCCGGAGTGTAGTGATGGATCCAGGTTTCGTCCATTGTCATATACCGACGCAAAAAATTCGGTTTATTTCGGCGAAACAACTCAAAATAGCGCTCGGAATCAACGACACGTTGTCGTTTTTGATTCACCGTGAGCAAACGCGGCATCCAATTTGACAACAGCTTCCTCATAGACAAATGTTCATGCAAAATAGCGTACACACTGCCGTATGATATCTTTAAGGAGTCAGCTATCTCACGCAATTTTAATTAACGGTTTTCGAAAACGATTTGGTGGACTTTTTTTATGGTTTCCGGTGTAACTACCTCATTTGGCCGGCCGGAGCGTTCAGCATCTTCAGTGTCTGTACGACCAGGTTTAAACTCAGCATACCACCGACAAATGGTTGTTTTTGATGGAGCAGAGTCCCCGTAGCACTTTTCAAGCCATTGCTGATCTTGCACTGTGTTTTTTTTTCATCAAAAAGCAATGGTAAATCAACACACGAAATTGTTTCAAATCCATTGTTTTGAGAATACTTAAATCACTGTAACTCGTGGACCAAACATCAGAATGTCATGAAATTTTTGACAGGTATCTTTTGAAGGTTAGTACTCATGAAAAATCATACAGAACTTTTGTTGGCAACGCCAACTATGTGTCAGTCCCGCGACTTATTGATCCACGTGTTCGTCAAATAGTAAAAAAAGTATATGACGCATTATTTAAATCTGAATTAGTAAGAAGTTAGTAATGTTACGAATTGAATATTCTGAAGTCATTTATCAACTGTTCAAGTAAAAGTTTCTACTAATATTTGGTATAAAATTACTAATTTATAGTGTCATCCTCTTGGATGATCAAATCGATTATCTTTTTCTAACCCTCTACGGCTGATCAGGTTGATTATCCATAAGGCTGTCCTACAATGAACCATCATAGTTGGTCGGCTTGACCCTCTAGATATCCAGGCTGACTCTCCATTTTCCTCCATCTACTTAGAAATTATGTCCTTCCAAGAAATACTTGGAGTACCGAATTGACTCAAACGCAGCGGTCTATTTACGGCCATAAGCGCCATAGGAGAGCTACGCATACGAAAACTTCCGTGAGAAGAACTCTAGCCGTTTTGCAGTAGCCATTAAATAACTGTTCCGAAAAGGATTTATGCCGAAATCCGATGCATCAGTGACAAGACGGGCATCTGCGTCGCTAGACAGATGCTTTCAAAAACGAAGAGTTTGAAATAAGATAATCAGAATGATTAACAGGAAACAATATGTTTAACTTCGTCGCTTATTCATAGGTCTTGAAAACAAAAGAAGAAGGCATGAAAATTCATTATAAGCGATGCATCATTTTTCAGAAAACTTAAAATTTTTACAAAACTTGTAATAAAATTGCTCGACAAATCAGTTAAAATACATATGAGAAGGGAGAAAAGCATTAAGATTCGAATGAATATAATTTGCTAAAGTTGTGGATAACAGATGTTTCTTCACTAGCAGAAATTCCAAAAAGAAATTTTGACATACAAATTTTTAATTTCGAGCAAGAAAAATATAATCGATGAATTACAGTTTTTTTAAAATAGAAATACCAGAATACGTTAATTCATGTTGCAGAATTATAGGGAAACTGAGAAAATTCTCAGCTAGACGTCAGTATCAAACTCCATGAAAGCGTCCCTTGAATGGAAGTTTTCCCATATTAATACCAAAAACCAGTCTCCGGAATCAATATCACGTGTAAAAATAATTTTCCGCCGTTTGACAAAAGTTAGCGTCACCAGTAAGTTTTGGTTGAAATTGACAGATGTAAAACGTCACTGTACTAAAGGATGGACATCTATCAACAACACAACCTTCAAATATTAGTGAGTTTTTATCAGTATAATATCAGGTGTACAAATAAGTTTCCGCCGTTTGACAAAAGTTGGCGTCACCAGTAAGTTTTGCTTGAAATTTACAGATGTAAAACGTAACTGCAATAAGGTTATACAACTATCAAAAACATAACCTTCAAATATTAGTAAATTTTTATCAGTATAATATATTTTTTCTTGTGCGAAAATGTCGAGTTTGGAGTTGAATATGTGTCATTTGCGGGAACTTTCGATTCACTTCTTTAATTTGAAGAAATTTGCAGCTGAGGTGCATCGATTGCTTTTAGAAACATATGGTGAGGCTGCCTTAAGTGAGAGAAGTTGTCGTGAGTGGTTTCAAAAGTTTAAGAACGGTGAATTTGACATCAAACACAAAGAATGTAGCGGAAGGCTGAAAGTGTACGAAGACGCGGAATTGGAAGCACTATTGGATCAAGATTAGTGCCAAACGCAAGAAAAACAATACGATGGATAACACTTCGAATAAAACATAAGGTTCCGTTCATTCACAATATACGCACGATTTTTGATAAAAAACGGTGGAAACTTATTTGTACACCTGATTTTTCCTCAGAGTTCAGTAGATGATTTGTTGGAAGAAGTCTTGCAGGACAATCCAGAAGAAATGTCAAATGTTTGACAAAGAAGTTTTTGCGTCATGTTCCAGTTTTAAAATTTTGCGACTTGTTCAGCCAGGGTCATTATAATGTAGGTAATGGTCCGAACTGAAAATATACGTCCGTAAATACGGCAACAAATATATATTTGCGGTCGTATTGACGAACTTGTATAAGAAACTGTATTTATGATCGTATTTACGGGCGTATTGCGAACGTGTATAAGGAAGGACCATAAATACGGCCGTATATTTTCTGCAGGAGTAGCTAATGATGTATTCAAAATCACCCAGAAGTGGTCTACGACACTTATGACTCAATGACATTGAAACTCCATAAACTTCAATCAAATACTTGTCTTTCATTTTAAGAATAATATTTCTCTTATAGAAATATGTCTGAGCGAGTTTAATCTAGGTTGCGCCAGTAAGGACTGGATTTTTCATGGTGTACATCGGAGCTCGATATACTTTTCCCAGCGATGTTCAATAGCTTTGATAACCTGTTTAAAGTGAGAACCGCGAAGCTCATCGAAATAGCCACCAACGGCAGACTCCACTTTTTCATTAATGGTAAATTTTTGGCCACCATGTCATTTTTTCAATTTAGAAAGAGGAATTAATCCAAGAGGGCTGAATCTGGTGCAAAGAGTGCGTGAGGAAGCAATTAAAACTTTAACTTATCCGATACTATTTTGTGTTTTTTTTTACCATTTCTGTCGTGGTCACCTCATTAGGTCTACCAGTGCGATGTTTGTCTTGGCAGCTTGTACAACCTTCTTTAAACTCTGTCACCCAATACTTTATTGCTGTAAATGAAGGAATAGACTTCCCCAGAATATAATCTAGTTCGGCTTTGATATCATATCACATGACGATGGCCAATTTTTTCCATGTACATTTCTGATTGACCAACTCTGGCCGTTTTTCTTTGACCGATGCGTTTATTTTGTTTAGCTGACGCCAGTAGACATCCGAATTAATCGTTTGGTTCCTTGAAAGCAGCGCCAAAATACCACACCTTTCCAATCTCGTCAAACAGACAGCATAATATTTTTTTGATGCAATTCAGCTTTCTATTTTGTTTGTGGTGGTTCATCGCGCATGGACCATGATCGTTTTCGAATGACGTTATTGCAAATGATCCATTTTTTATCACCAGTGATAATTCGTTTCAAAAAAGGATCGAATTCATTGCGTTTGAAATGCAAATCACAAGCGTTAATGCGTTTTATTAAATGAATATCTTTTAATAAATGTGGAATCCAAATATCAAATATCATTTGATCAATCTTTCGCACAGTCACATTAAGATCTAATCAATGTGTATCTATCTATATGTAAAATCGGTAATCACTCCTGGGACAACCCAACAGTTTGCTAAAGCTAAAGCTTTTCGGTCTGTTTGGACATACTTGGATTCAGTTGAAGTTAAAGTCTTGGAACAATATTCTATGATTTCACGTAGTCCATTCTCATCTTCTTGAAACAAACATCCTGCAATTCCAAACGAGCTCGAGTCTGCACTAACGATTATTTACTTTTTTAAAATCTAAATACGCTGAATTCGGGGAGATGTCAAAGTTTACTTCGTTAACTACAATTCTTGCTTTTGATCCGGCCCTCATAGAAATAAAACGTTCTCTTCTCACGGACTGCACAGAGGTTCAGGACTGGAAATTTATTTTCCATAATTCTAGCCATGAAATTAATGTTCCCCAAAAATCTTTGAAGTTCTGCTTTAATTGTGGGTTATAGGAACTCAACATTTGTTTTGATTCGTTCTGAGTCAATCCTAATTCCGTGTCCGTATAAAACGTGTCCTAAGAACTTTATTTCTTTGACCCCAAAAATACAATTCGGGCCCTCTAGTCAGTGATAATATCTACAGGTTCCACTACTTCTAATCTGATTAGTCTCTTTCTTTTTTTGTCGATTTTATCCATTGATGCTATCGGAACTATACACGGTACATAGTTTTTGGTTTAATTTCTTTCTGTAAACGTACGGAACCCACGCCCGTATTAATCAGAAACTTTACATCTGATTTAAATTCGAGAAATTCCTATGTTGAAAATGAAAAAATGTACACGTGATCAAATTTGAAAGAGAAATAGTGGATGGTAACGGAACACTCCTGTTAGTTTTTCACCGGGTGAATTGTGTAAGGGGCGTCCGCATTTTTAAAAGTTCCATTATCTAGAAAAATATACATCTTAAGATAAAAATTGTAATGTGTTAAACTGCGTTATGCTTTCCTTCGATCAGCAGCGACAAGATTGAGCTGAAGCACTTTTAATTAAAAATCTCCCGATTGTTGGAGGAGGTCTGAAAGCTGCTTTACGAATTAATTTTTTTGGCCGTTTTTCTTTTCTGCTTTATTTAATCGACTTAAAAGACGCTGCCAACGACGATTACTTTGTTACCATCGCACGGTTACATTTCACCGTCAACCAGGAGAGGCCGGAACCCGACGGGTTTGTGTGGGAAACGACCATTGGCTGTTTTGATTCGGCCAGTTTATCGCCTCCTGTTAGTGCCTTGATCCGTGCATCAGTGGCGGCCATATTGTAGCGTCAGTTGGTAGCGTATCGTTTCCAGTATGGATACTAGAAACAGGAGGGCACTCTTGGCCGATAGAGCTTAAACTAAATCGAGCAAAATAATGTATCAAAGGAGAGCTTGTCTTATTGCTCACGTACTTAATGCATCAATGTGTGCACTCCCCTCCACTTCCCCCGTTTATTTCAAACGTACATATCTAACACTTGAATCATGATAGAACGTTCACGTGATATAATTACGTGACTTGTACACTCTCGTACGTTCAATCAAATATATTACGTTTTTGTTAACCAAGTTGCGTAATAATCTTACTTATTCGACCTGACCTGGGATAGTGGGGTTACTACTCAAATTTTAACCGATGTCTACCAGATTTCTTAGATTTTTGAAAATTTGTTGTGCAATCTGTGTCTGCCGGAGAAGCAACTAGCATCCCGCCTCAACTTAAGACTTTTAGTTCCTGAGTCAACTTTATTTCCTGAAGATATTTGAATTTGACTGATATGACAACCTGAGTTTATCACTTCTCCTTAAGCTATGTCATTTTAACGCATAAACATATTTTTGGATTAATATTTTTTGCCTGTTTTCGAACATTGACCGTACTCAGTTTTCATGTCACCTTCAATCGTTCTTAAATACAATGTATCTATTTAAATGACTTGGTCGAGTGTAATCAACGTTTATTTTAAAGTATCAAACCATGTCTGGTCAACTTTAATCTGATATTCAAAATTTTATTTATACGAAATTATATTCATATTGAAATCGTTATTTTGCAATATTCTTTTAAATATTCAGTCGAATTTCAGGAATTGATTATTAATTTTGTCTTTGCGAATATTTTAAAACACATCAAATTTCTATTCAAACACCTTGGTAGGCATCTTTATATGTATAAACAATTTTATGCTATGACTTTGTCGTTATTATCGACATTATATTGTGTCTTCCTTCTATAAAATTACCTCTCACATTTTAACAAGTGTAAACCTGATTCGTGTTTTAGCAAATATTATACTATTATCATCTATGTCTATTTATCAAAGATAAAATTCTTTCTCTTTACATAAGTTGAATTTCAACTAAATACTATTTTATTGTACCAACTTGTTAAAAATACTGTGGTATTTACAACTATTGCCATCCTGAGTCTTAATAATTTAATTACTTCAACCTGGTCAAGTTTTAAATTATTTATACAACAGTAATACATTAGATAATATTTTATTTTATATATATGTTAATTTTCTGGTCAAAAAAGTACATTCATTCTTATGCGCAATTATTTTAATTTTTCTAGGGCTTTACCACACATTCTGTGAGATTTATAAATGTTGCCTTTTCGAGTACTTTACCATAAACATATTTTCAAATCTTAAACTTAAATTTAAAGCAGTAACTAGTTTTTAACTGTTAGTGATTTTGGGTCAGGTCATTCGGTCCCGTTCTCCGTATTTCGCTTTTAGTTACGGGAAATCGTGTTTTGGATTTCTCCGCCCGTCACTGTCTATAAACAGATCTGATTTTTGCTCTTGTGAAAATCTTATTTTTATTACGTTGAACATTTTGACTTGCTAAACTATTTCTCGCAGCTATTTATTGTGCTGGATGGGGTCGCCACCGAGTTCCTGGAATTTCGGATTAAAAAAAATCAATCGAGGACCATTATACCTACTGAATACTTTCTTGACGTAAACACTGGAAGTCGGTATCATTTTTATTAATTAAAATTTAACATTATTTTTAAATTTATTGTATTTTTGGAAAGACGTAACACTATTATTATTTACCATATTTATCGCTGTACTGTTGTTATTTCGTGTACTTTTTTCGAATATAACATTTAATCCCAGCTTTTTAGGAATAAAATGAAAAAATAATTGAAAATTGGCCAAATATCGAGGCCCAACGCACTGACGCATATCGTACATCGAAAATGCCAAAGCTTTTTCGCGCAGACCCAATTTCGTTTTTCGTCATCGTGGGAGCAATATTTTGTCAAGCGCGCTTCCCTCTTCAGTCGACAACGGCCGACTATCTAGTTGCCAACCTGGATCACGATTTGATTCCTAATATTAAACATTTAATTGAATTAGAGCTTAAACCAATAGATATTTATACTCAAATTAAACGTCGTGTAATCGTGAGTTCCTCCGTTTTTGCGGGAACTCATCTTCGTCGTCTCCTAACGAGAGAAGTGATTTCTGAAGGTAAACCATCTGTACTTTTGACATGGCTGTTAGCATTAAATCACGAAAGTTGTATTGACAATATTATCAAAAGCGTGTTCCTGGAACAAATGCCTCCTCACATCTGGGCTATTTTGGCAATGGCCAATGTAGACGACCTTCAAGAATTAGCTAATCTTTCAAACAGCAACTCCTTAACGTCGAGGCCGTCTAAGTTCTCGAAACTCCCAACGTAATAGCAGATCTTGCTGTCAGAGCTCCTAGGGTCACTGTTATTACTTCCGTGTTGCTGCAGTAACTTATCCTATTATAAGACTGGATCTGCTTGCGCATTGCCATTTTGTTCCATTTCTTCATGAGTCACTTTTAGTAAATACTACAACTGGTTAAAGTGTGCGAGGTTTTCTTAAGTCTGAATTAAGTTCTGAATATCTTAACTTGATTTACAAATCATACATCTGTGTCGCAGAGAGTTGTCCCTCGTGTCGTTGACGTTCAACACTTTATTCTGACTTTCTGGGGTCTCAAATAAATCATGAGGGCTGCGTTCCGACACCTGAAAAAGTGCGCGTTATTACCAAATGTATGTATGTATCGCTTATCCCGTTAAAACTCATCATATTCGAACTGATCTGGGATAGTAGGTTTTCTACTCCAATCCACATCAAAAGTACCTTTTTTCTGGTGAGTAGGAAAAACGGCAAAATCTTTTATAGACGTAGTACAGGACTCTCCTAGGACGAGGATAGGCATACCTGTTAAAACCAAAGACACCCTCTCGCGATCCAATAAACCGGCCGCGGGAGCGCCTTTCGGCTTCAAACTTCACGGGCGGTTGGTTCCGGCTTACACAGTGTGTCCCAAAAATAACCGAACTTTTTGGATATAGAATAAGATACACATTATATCATCTTTGAAAGTTATTATTTATTCAATATAGGTTCCATTAGACTCAATACAACGTTTGGAACGATCAACCAATTTATCCATAGACTTTTTAAACTCGATTTTTGGGATGTTCTTTAGCACCTGTGTCACAGCTGATTTAATGGTTGGAACGTCATCGTAAAAAGCTCCTTTCATTGCAGTTTTTAGTTTTGGGAACAGAAAATAGTCGAACGGTGATAGATCAGGCGAATACGGAGGGTAGTCCATGACACAAATCTGTTTTTCATCAAAAATTTAACTGATGTGGAACAAAACGTGCAATGACCTTTCTTTTACCCAAATCTTCAGTTAATATTGTGTAGATTGTACAGTAAGATAAATTTAATTCTTCTGGCAGCATTCTCACAGTGAAATTTGCATCTCTAGTGATTATTTCACGTACTTTCTCCACTAACTCAGCACGATTTGATGCTTCTGGTCGTCCAGGTCTTGGATCATCATTTAAATCGTCACGGCCATTTTCAAATCGTGTAAACCATGTATAAACTTGAGTACGACGTCTCAGCGAATGTTTTTTCAAGTTTAACAAAAAATTTTATATTTGCTCTTTGTTACATTTTTGTTTTGTAACATTAGCACACTTTTTCTTTTATTGAAATGGCTGTAACTTTCACATCTGTCTTTTTGTTGTATGAATTAAATATAAAGTTCGGTTATTTTTGGGACACACTGTGTATAGTCGCGTAGGCCCCAATGCGATTTCTTACGCTTACCAGTTCCTCTTCTGGCTTTTATGGCGATATCCACCACAGCTTGGATGGCGTTCACGGTGGACCTGCCTATCCTGAATCCGGACTGGTTCTCCTAAAGACCGTTCTCTCCGACCAAGAGACTCTGAAGGCTTGTAGAAACTACTCCTCCAGAAGCTTCTCATTCTATCTAGTAGACAAATTTTCCTATAGAATGAGGCATCTTCCAGAGGTTTTCTTCTTTTCCTCAGCAGGACCATCCTCTTCCTTCTCTACGGTCTCATCGAGGTCCTAATTTCCAGGAACCTCTTTGAGACCAGGGCTAAAATTTTTTCCTTTTCCTTAACTGCCTGGCTTAACCTTCCGGAAAACCGATACCTCTCCCCCCTTTTTGAGGACAACAGGATTTCCTCATTTCTGCTCTTCCGGATAGACAGGACCCCGAGTCCTGCCTCCCGGGGGTCGACTTTCGTCTTCATTTCCTTCAAGATGTCGGCGTGGGACTGGCCTTCCCTCGTCGATACCTTGATGGCACCTTGATTTATCACAGTCATGCGGCGCTATCATTCATCCATGTACATTCAATTCATCTATTCCTCTGAGACACTCGTTGACTCATCCACAGCGTCGCTGCCTGGGACATACGAGTATATCCGTCTCCATTGGTAGTGATAAGCGCGTCTGTAGCGTACCCCTCTTTCAACTTAAGATAAACCCGTTTATAAGGCACCCTTCAAGCAACTGGGAAGATGCCCGTTTATAGAGCCCCCCGCATTATTTCGCCGATTCATCGGGATACTGCCACCTCCATGACCTGAAAGCTATCTGCTAATTCTCCCCATCCGTCCTTTTTTGACCTAGCCAAGAAAAGGACTTTGTTAAGGTGCCAGTCCAAGGACAGGCTTAATTTGAACATCAAATAATATCTTGAAATTTCTCTGATATGAAATGGAATTAAAAATATTTCTGTCGAATAAAATATCGAAAAAACCTATATTCGATGCACTCAAGTCGCTGACGCCTCGATCGTCTTAGTGATCCAGGAATACCAAGTTATAGGATTTACTTTAAACCGATAATAGACTTATTTGGAAATATTTAAGAATCAAATGGCGAGGCACGCTTTATTAGTCATTCAGGGCGAAAAGCCTATTGCTGAAATATCAATACAGCTTCAATTGAAGATTGACGTAAAAATCTAATTTTGTATAACAGTAATCAATTGCCTTTCTACGTTGTATGAAGATGAGACAGGCTTATCCTGCGACGCTTCAACATATTGGTTGCCTGGCGCCATCGTCCAGACAAGATGAGTCGACAGTGCAAACTTGAGCTTCTGCGCATGCGCCATGTTTTTCAGCTGATGTCTGCCTATTTTATTTTCCTTCTTTTTATTTAAAAGCAAGAGTGCACGACTCTACTTTCAGCGCATTCTGTGCCCGTACCAAAATACCTTATTAAATTCATCATGTATAAAATATGTAGGGAATTTTGACAGCTATAAGTTTTCTTATAAGTACTTTTAACCTTCGATTTACAATATGGCTGATAAATACAAAAAAAACAATCTCACTCCTAACGCACCCAGTGAAGTGAACAGTCAGCGAATCCGCTGACCGTTCCCTTGATCGGGTCCGCTAGGGACTCCTGTCATGGCCGTTTTTTGATATTTACAACTCGATTATTATTAAAATTATATTAAAAAATGATTAGTACAAAAGTTGTTGGAAATTTCCTCCGTATCAAAATTGATAATATGCATTTTTATCGCAATATCCATATTTACCGAGATAATGAAACTTACTCCTAAAATTCAAAATGGTAGATACCCCTTACACAAATCACCCGGTGAAAAACTGGCAGATGTGTTTCAATACCATTCACTACTTTCCATTAAAATTCTATCACGTGTTCACCATTAAGTTGAACGCGTGAATTAAATTTGAAACGTCAAAACATCACATTTCTCCGTGGTATGAAATAGTCTTAGAATGCTTATGAAGTGGCGTCATATGTTTCTGGAACAAGTCAAAATTATGCAAAAATGTCTTCGCTCTTTTTGGCCAAAATATAGATTAGAGTGTCGATTTTCTCAGTCTCCTATCGCTCACCAAAAGCAAAGACTGATAGGTATCAAGTGAAACGCTTCTTCCCTGTCGGTCATAATACCGCATCTTTGACATTAAGTTGTTCCGAAGGTGCTATATAGGGCCGAATGCGTCCCTTAAACACGTTTAAGACTCTTTTTCTTTGATATTTGAAAATTATTTACTTATTTTCAAGATTGGAACACTAGAGCTGCAGAAAATATTTTCACTGAAAAAATAATATATGTTTGATGAGAATCCAATTATTCTCAAAAATTCGTAAGAAGCGGTATTAGGGAACAATTATATTAAAATAAATATTATTAAAAATATAATATCATTTTTCGTGAGTTTAAAATTTTTTACATGAAAGATAATGTTTTCTTTTACATAAGACACGATTGATAAATAATATAATTTGCAGTCTTAAAATCATAAAGTTTATAGATATGTTGTTACCGGTATTATAATTTGAACATTAAAGTGAATAGCCTTTCCGGTTTTGTAAAGTTGTTTTATTTTGAAAGTACGTCAACGTTTCGACCGATTTTTCGGTCCTTATCAAGACTATAAAAAGGAAATACAAAATGAATATATATAAAAAAAATTTTAAAAATTATGAATATAATAAAAAGATAATATTTATATAATAAAAAGATTTTGTTTTTTCAATATAAAATATAAAATTAAGAGAAGATAAAAGAGAGAAAGAATAATAATAATAATAAACATACCGTGGATGACAAATTTGGTATTTTACTTCCATTCATATTGTTTGATGATAGGTTAAATTTTTATAAAAAATTAAATTTCAAAAAATCCAAGTTTAAAAGCATAAAGTTATATTGTAAAATTATCATCATAGCATATTAGTTGCTATGAGAGTTCGTTAAATTTTTTTAAAATTTTTGTTAGGATAACTGGTGTCAACCTTTTTAGGTTATATTGATCGATAACGACACCTATAAAATAAATATATAAGAGATAAATTTTGAATGAAATTGTGTAAAGAAATTTTTTGAAATATTAGTTACTTACAAGCAGCTTCCATCATTTATACGTTATTGTTACATTTTTTAAAAATTTTTTTACTAAACAAAACTTTGGAAGTAAAATGTCTCCACAATTGTTCATTTGGCTATCGTAGCGTTGTTGATGTTATGGTGCGTTCTCAAGAAAATTAATATGTAATATATCGGTTATTGGTAACATTCAATGGTAATTTTTGAAATTTATGAAATTATACAATTAAAAAGATTAGAAAAGATAAGAGAAAGTAGAAAAGTTATTTTATGGATTTTATTATATTATTATAAATGGCACTTAAATTTTCAATATCTGTTTTGTAATTAATAGAAAAATTTTCTTTTTGAATATAAATCATTTCTAAAATTAATCGTTTTTTTAAAATATTTTCTGTATCTAAAATTTTAGTATTTTTAAAATCAAAGGAATGTTTGTAAGAAGTAGCATGTTCTGCAAGTGCAGTTTTGTTATCTTTATTTTTAACAGATCTAGCATGTTCTAGTAATCTATTGTGTAAGAATCTGCAAGTTTGTCCAATATATTTTTTGTTGCATTGTATACAGTTAATTTCATAAATGACATTATATTTAAATTTTTTTTGTGTTCTATCTTTAATTGTTGGAAATAATTTTTTTGTAAAGAGTTTTCTATTGTAAAGACAATTTGAAGTTTAGTTTTTTTAAAAATTCTGCATAGCTGTTCTTGAAAATTTTGAATATATGGAAAAGTTATGACTTTTCTACTTTCTCTGTGATCTATATTATAAGTTTCACATACTTGATTTGTTTTATGTTGAAATGTTATTAATTTTTTATAACGTTCGAAAATTTTTTCATTTAAAAGATCTAGTAGATAGCCATTTTTTAGTAATGTAGATCGCACACAATTTAAATTATTTATATGAAATTCTTTATCTGATAAGAGTATTGCTCTATCAGTAAGTGAGTAGATAACGCCAATTTTATATGTTAAACAGTGGTTAGAGAAAAAATTGATATATCGACCTGACCAAATTGGTTTTTTGTACCAATTAGTTTTAATTTTATTATCAATAACTTGGATATTTACATCCAAAAAATTGATACTATTATTTATAGATTTTTCTAAAGTGAATTTTAGTTTTTTATCTATGGAATTAAATCTGCATAAAATATCTTCTACTTTGTTTTCTGGTAGACAAATTAAAGTGTCATCTACATATCTGTAATAAAATATAATATTATAAGGTAATTTTTTAAAAAATTTTTTCTCTAACTCTTCCATGACAACGTTTGCAGCAGTGGCTGATAGAGGCGATCCCATTGGTAAACCAAAAATTTGTTTATAAAATTCATTGTTATAAGTACAGTATGATGATTCTAAACAAAATTGTAAAATATTATCGAAATGTGTTTGTTTGAGAAAAGTATTGGTTTTTATTTGATTCCATCTTAATTTAACTGATTTTCTAATAAGATTCCAAGAAATATTAGTGTACATATATGATATTCAGTATGTCCAACTGTTTTTTGCATAGATTTAGAAAGTAATTTAGATAGGTTGTATAAAGGTGAACCAATGAAGGAAGTGATAGGTCTTAGTGGACAGTTGGTTTTATGGATTTTTGGTAAACCATAGAATTTGGGTGCAATATTGGTGCTACAATGAAGAAATTTGTAAAGTTTTTCATCAATAATATTTTTATCTTTTAGTTCATTTAAAGTTATAGTTAAAGTATTGTTTATTTCATTAGTAGGATCTTTTTTTAGTTTAATGTATGTAGATGGATTATTGAGAAGATCGTAAATTTTTGAGTTGTAATCATTTTTGTTCATTAGAATAGTTTTATTACTTCTGTCTGCATTTGTTAAGATAATGTCTGTATTATTTTTTAAAAAATTTTTTGTTTCATAAATATCTTTTTGTAAGAAAATATTTTTATTAATATTACTACTTTCATTATATAGCCAATTTTGAACCCAATATGTTAATTCATTTCTTATGTAGTTTCTATTGTCATAGGGAATGTTATGAATATTATATTCTAAATTTGTAATAATTTTAGCAATAGGAAAAGTTTTTTTATTGTAATTAAAAGCAAACTTACCACCGAGACTAAGAATATCTGCAACGTTGTCAGGGATTTGTTTATTTGACAAGTTTAGAAACCAATCGTTTTTGTCTGTAACTAATTTTGGAATTTGAGCAATTTTTAGATTTTCTAATTTATTTGTAATATTGTTGTGTAGTTTCTTTGTATACTTTTCAATAGTAGTTTGATTTTTTGTTTTTAAATTGTTATAAAAATCATTTGAAGTTTGGTTTATAATTTTCATTTTGTAGTAGTAGATATCCTTGCTGATTTGTTTAATTTCTTGTGAAATGGCAGTTATTTCAAAATTTAGAATTTTTTTACCAAAAAGTCTTGTCGAGTTCTCAATCTCCTCACAAACATGTTTCGAAAAAAATCTGATATTTATGTATGTTTGATTTCAAATATGATTAGGCAAAATGTTGTGCGATCTACATTCCAATAAAAATTTTCTCTGTATCTCTCTTTTCTTTAAATTGCTGGTAAATTGTTTATATAATTTGATGTCTTTAACTAGTTGTGGATTGTATTCATTTCGTAGATTGTCGTAAAATCCTTGTATGTTCTCCATGTTTCAATGTAATAAAGGTTTTAGGCCTGATAATTAGTTTGTAGATATGTTGTTACCGGTATTATAATTTGAACATTAAAGTGAATTGCCTTTCCGGTTTTGTAAAGTTGTTTTATTTTGAAAGTAAGTCAACGTTTCGACCGATTTTTCGGTCCTTATCAAGACTATAAAAAGGAAATACAAAATGAATATATATAAAAATTTTAAAAAAAATTATGAATATAATAAAAAGATAATATTTATATAATAAAAAGATTTTGTTTTTTCAATATAAAATATAAAATTAAGAGAAGATAAAAGAGAGAAAGAATAATAATAATAATAAACATACCGTGGATGACAAATTTGGTATTTTACTTCCATTCATATTCATATATTCACAATATTCATATTATACATTTTTCTTAGAAACCTAATATTTGGCACGATAAGTTCCTTAATAGTTACGAAATCATTATTGATGTTTGAAGTCTCTAACGGCTGAACGTCTCACGCGTGTACTAAACGTATAGTAAGCGTGTATAGAGAATCTCTTAGCTGTGATTATAATTGAGGCTTCAGATTGTATAACCGACGGAGCGCGTGGCCTAGTAGGCAAAATTGGGGATACCGTTATGCGCGAACTTTTTTTTTCATTTAAATAAAAAATTCAGAAAAATGATCCAAAAAAATGCCAGTACATATTAAATGTCTTTCCGCATATTTTTTCTCCCATAAATTTTTGTGTTAGAACTTTAGTCTTTTTTATAATCGGAGAAAACCGTATTTTTTCAATGTACGAAATCAATCGATTTTTTACAATTAACTCGCTGCTTTTCGTAAAAATTTGTCCGTAATAGTATGAAATTTTATCAACAGGCTCAAAAACGGTAGAGCTTCAGATGGTTATGTTCAGCATAACAAATTTCTCAATTTATTAATAAGTTTTATTATAATACTTGCGGCTGGCAAAGTTCTCATTTTACATCTTCAAAGAAAAAAAGTATGCTAGGAAGTTTTGAGTTGAGAGAACTTTCAGCGAGAAAGTTGTTCAGCAGGCTTTCAGGCAGTTTTTAAATATATTTTGAGATTTTTTAATCCAAAACTGCGATCAGGATGGGAATATCTTTAACTGCGTCCAAGCGCACCGATACCGTCAAGAGATATATCGATCGAACGCGGAGAAAAAGAGATGCAACCATGCCGAGAGCAAGCGATTCGACAGATTTGCAACATCATTTTTGCTAATTCGCTTTTCCTATTTATATCTATTCTGTAAAAATTATTTATAAATACTCTAGACGAATGGGGCAATAATATAACAAAGATTGATCAATTATCATTAAATATAAGTCAAAATAATCGTTATTACAGGTTTGGTAGTTACATATTGAACATTAGCTGAAAATTTGTCGCATTTTTAAAGACTTATATATTTTGTAAGATAAATACCCAAAATATTCGTGCCAATGGAAGACGAGCAACGTATTATTAAAAACATTTCATTTCACAGATCAGAATTATATTAATCAAATATAATATAATTATGATGGTGATAATGTTATTCAATTTTTATTCGAATATTAATAATTGTTCGCAGGCTCAATATTAATTTGTACTAAGTGTACCTTGTACACAAAAATTTATGGGAGAAAAAATATGGGGAATGACATTTAATATGTACTGCCACGTTTTTTTGATCGTTTTTCTGAATTTTTTATTTGAATGAAAAAAAAAGTTCGCGCATGGCGGTATCCCCTATTTTGCCTACTAGGCCACGCGCTCCGTCGGTTATGGAATCCAAAGGCTCAATTATCTATTCTATGCATAAGAAAATAGCATTTCATAACGTGAAATGATGAATTTTATTTAAGATTAAAGGTGCTAAAGCACGCAGTTATCGACAGCCGATATTACCCTCGGTCGGCGATGCAGATTTTTACTACAGATTGGAAGTTAATCGGTATGGATGGGATCTACCCTATTAAGCAGGTTTTAAGCCACCATGACACGCTAGTACCATGTATTAACTCCGAGATTACCCCCATCACTTCAAATCAGTTTCTTCACCCCACCACTGATCGGCTTGTATTGAATTATACGGTCATGTGTAATGAGACAGTATCCCACTGTATTATCAGGGAAATTATTGCTCTGTCAATTTTAACCGTACATCCACTGAAGTCAAATTGAAAAATGCATTTTGTTTTGAACAATTAATAGAAATAAGTAGAGTATATTGCATAAAAATACTTTTCTTTGAACTTTGGATTTTGGAATATAGAATACATTTTATACAATAATGCAAACTGATTTTAATCAAAGTTTAAATATTTAAATTCGTTCGAAGCAATACCCACTTAATTTATTAGGTGCGCAACTAAGTTCCGGCTGTTTTTTAAAATGAAAATGCAACTTTATTGTAAAAAAAATGGTTACAAATGAATCATTCAAAGTATTGCCCATCGTTAGCTACAACTTTTGCGCATCTTTCTGATAGAGCTCGAATACCATTACTGTAAAAGTGTTCATCTTTTGAGGCTATCCACGAATGAAGCCATTTTTCGATGTCTACATATGAGCAGAACTGCTGATCAGCCAGACCATGTGCCAGTGACCGTAACATGTAATAATCGGACGGCGCAATATCTAAAGAATACGGCGGGTAGGGTAGGACTTCCCATTGAGAGTTTCCAGGTAGGTTTTAACGGGCTTGGCAACGTGAGGCCGAGCGTCGCCATGCTGTATAATCACTTTTTCGTACCTCTGCTCGTATTATGGCCGTTTTTCGCGCAGTGTGTGTGGCTCTCAGGCCCTCTTAGAGGCCATTATTCCAGGGGTGAAGCCCTAATGTCAAGATCATATTACTTTAGTAATAACCTTACCTCATATCAAGCCAGGGCATAGCACAGTTTTACAAATATATGTACACTGTGCTTCAGTTGGAGTGTCCTTATTTTATTTCATTCAGCTATGCTTATTTTGCTAGGTTAGGCCTCATGACACATCCTAACCGCAACCAATTCATCCCGACCTCAGCTTTATAAATATGGCGTCGAACAACGCTAGACACTCATAATTATTATTGCGGCAGCCACTGTTAGCACCCTTGCCACTAAGGGTAATCCGGCATCCTCAAGTCCGCTTTGTTGAAATTTGTCTGCTTTTCGACGTTTCAATGGCCAAGGCAACCCGTTGTAAACGTCGCTCAACGGCTTAAAGGAGTCTGGGATCATCAGGAAAATTCATAGAATATTTTTTGTATAATTTTGTGATCAAGCTTATATTTATAATATAAGTTAAGCCTTAAGTTTTGGCGCATTATAAATATGACATCAAAAATAAAAAATTACAATATCAGGTTGAATGTTATTTATTTCAAAGCTGGATTTTGAATTTATTCTTTTCCTCCTGAATTTTATTATCGGGTCATTTGCGGTTGCTTATCTACACAGGATTTTGGATCCTTTTCTCATCCAATATTATGAAAATTTTATTTCATATAAGTTTTGACGTGGTACTTGTCCACGCACAAGAATGTACAAAAAAAAATTTTAATTATTAACCTCGAGCAGAGAATCATGCCCGAGGCTGTCTGTCATAGTTATAAGTCAGGGGTCGAGCGTGATGTACTCGGTAGACTTCTAACTTTGACTCTTTATTTTGTGAAGATTTAAATTTACAGGTTACCTGAGGGGAGAGGTTCTATTCCCCGGGAACCTGTTCTCAACTGCCAGATCAGGGGTTTCAGCCACATTTAACACTTATCTTGAGGACATTTGTTATGTTTTTATTTCTCTATTTTCAAACACGCGAACTCGGCACTGTACTACAAACCATGAGGTTCACCCGCACTAGATCACCGGTCGATGGTGATCAATATTAGTATATTAGTCCCGCCTGCTCAACAACACCAATAAGAGGAGCACGTCATCGCACCCTTGACAGGTTGTCAACAAACTAAACTATACGACACGGTTAATTCCGGTAATCGCTGCGTGGCGGTACTAAATATCGGCATACCTTCGCCACCTGTGGCTCGCGACTATGAATTTGACGCAAATATCGGTAACGTCGGTAAGCTGTGTAAGTGCCACCGTCTTCCAGTTTAGCAAGCACGCCAGCGTCTCTTGCCATTTTTTTATTCATTTTCTGTTCGGCGTCTGAGGTAATTGCTCTGCCAGGAGTATAATATATTTGGATCCTGATCATGAAAACGAGGATGTTTGGGCGAGGAAGCTGGCGAGGACGCCGGAGAGTAGCAGGTACTGTTTGATTGTTACTCTTTGGCTCGTTTTTTAAAACTAAGACTTGTTTGGAATGTGTGGTGGACGCGATACTAGCACCTGGCCACGGAGATTTCCAGGTGACAGACTCTGGGTTACCTGATTTAAAAATTAAACTTTGAGTCAGTGGCAGCGGTGTACCTCGAAGGGAACCATATGAAACTGTTGCTTACACGCAAGGACGCCTTAAGGGCATGGGTGTTAGCGCCCAGATAAATCGAACTAATTAGTGTCCGTATCATTATCTGTTTTACACGGTGATCAGAGATATCGAGGATACTGTCTGATCTATCAAACATTTCAGGCACGACTGCGTTCAGCAGCCATACCTCAGCTACCTTTACCGTGAAACAACAGCCTGTGTTGGTTGGCCTGTTTGACGTCCAGAGAAATCCACATGTGTTTCCTATGCGCAATGTAGAAAACGGACTTCTACGAGGTCTGTCCGGAAAGTATCGAGCCTATCTTTAAATCTCCGCGCCATAGTGTTCGAGAGACCTCTGCGGGGCATGAATGTCAACAGTAAAGCCTCACGAACCTATCGGTTGCTTGGTGACATTTGCCAGACGTATAGTTCATGCGCAGCGTGTCTTTGTTTACAAAGCTATTTTTGAGTTCGGCGGATTTTGTGATTGTTAATAATGACTGAAAAACAAGATCAACGAATTTGCATCAAATTTTGTTTTCAACTCGGTAAAACGAGTTCCGCCAGCGCGGAGATATAAAGGCAAGCCCGATACTGTCTGGACAGACCTTGTATATCACCACCGCGCAAATAAGTTGCTCGACCCCATTATTTTATATTTAAATTTCCTTGAAAAAGTCCTCTCCAAAGTGCATTATGCTACAGCTCTGGCTTAGGCACATGATCCGCCTCAAACGAGATATTCAAGGGTGGTCAAAGCGTACTATCGAGTCAACACCCGCTATTACTGTCCGGGCTGATACCACGACGTTGCGCAGTACATTGACGTCTGCGATATTTGCTAACGTTGTAAAGTGGAGCAGGCAAAACCTACCGGCAATATGGCTCATAGTGTCAGTTCGTGAACAATTATAAACGTGTAACACTAACTTTTAATTGTTTGAAGTAAGTACCATAATCAAATCATTCATATGATACTAGATGTGGAACATTAAAAATATCAAATATTCATCTATTGAATATAATGTAAGAAGTATTACCATTACGTGTTGGAATTTAACGTAAAAAGAAACAAATGTCAAAAGTATTGATTGCAAGGGGGTATTCCAGTACGTCAAATCGGCGAGTTCCACCCACAGTTCGTGAATCATCGAGTTCCATTCAGATCGTCAAATCGAGGAATTCCATCTTCTCATCAACTCTGTTAAGTTCAGTTCTTCATCAACCTTGTTGAGGCTCAGTTCTCCGCAGTCAAGGATTTTAATGAGTATTTCTTTAGGAGTCTCCAAGTTAGTTTTTTCCGAGAGAACTAAAAGCTTCCCAGTTTTATACAAAGATTTAATATAACAACTCTGGCAACCAAGTAGTGATTTTTGGGATTACATTATCAGTGCATCTATCTGAAAGAATGTTAATATTATTGAAATCATAAAAAGAGAATTTTCAAAATCATTTAAAATGTGTACGCACTATTAATAAAAGAAAATAAAGTTAGTAAATGAAAATTAAGTAAGTTTGAACATGTTGACTTCATCCCCACGTTAAAAAAGGGGGGGGGGGGAATGTCACGTCCCGTAACTATTGTAAATGAATTTTTTTTATGTAAGTTGTCACATTTAGAATTCAATTGCACTATGATATATCCTAAATAGATATTGATTATGCTTGAATTATACCATGTTTAAGAATTATGTTTGCTAATAATTTGACGATTAAATATAAGATATTGAAGATATATGCTTATCTACGTGCATTAGTGAATTACGTAAAATATGCAGTCACTGTTTATTCAAGAAATACTTGTCAATGTATTAAACAATATTCAATAGTCAAATGGTAATATCATAATGAACCTTACACTTTTCAAAAAAATTTGTCATCAAATTGTATTTGTCACTGAATCATATCAAATTATATTTAATTTAATCAAACTTCTTAAGAAAGAATATAAAAGGAAACAAATATATATATTACAAAATTGCCAAATTATATTAAATTAATTAAGAATTTTTGAGAGATTGACAAAATTCTCCCGAAGTTTGAACATAGTCATTTCATCCTCATGTCCGAACTAAGGGGGGAGGTGTCACGTCCTGTGATAATTATAAATTTTTAACACTAACTTTGAATTGTTTAAAGTATGTAATCAAATCTTTCATATAATACTCGATATGGAACATTAAAAATATCAAATATTCATGTATTGAATATAATGTAAGATATATATTACAATAACGCGTATGAATGTAACGTAAAAAGCAACAAATGATGAGTGGACATTCAAATGGGCGTAACCCACATTTCTGAAATTTTATACGGCGGCACAAAAACATTCCCATTTCGACAATTTTTAACCGAAAAATCTGCAACTCGGATATGTTGCTAATTACATAGGGAAATGTCGAAACCCATGAGTCAGTTGATTAAAATTGATACTTCGGTAGATATTCGCCCGTAAAGTTATGCTAGGGCGTAAGTCGACGTGTATCGGCAATCGAAAGGGCGTATCTCGTCTCGGCCCTCTCGCTGTTTCTTTTCCGTCGCAGGTAATTAATGAGAAAATTCATATAAATTTTCGGTTTTTTCTGTTTTTTCTTTATTCTTCACACGTATTGTCAAAATGTTTTTCAATTTTTGAAAATTCAAGTGAAAAAATTGGTTTTTTAGGTTTAATTTATTTTATTTTTTTATTCTTTTTATTCGCCATAACTGGACTTCTAGAAGGAATAATGATAATTATAACACTTTTTATTGCAAAATGCGACAAGCGTCTATGTCGCACACGCACGAAATCGGTGGTAGGACACAGATAGACGCTTAAAAAAAACCGGAATTTCTCAGGAAGCTGATGTCGTACGAGGTTCATACTACTCGGTGACGACGCTAGGTACCATAATCTGTACGAAAATAACGAAACAACCTGACGCTAAAAAAAACCCGGATTACCCATAAGAGCTAATGTTGGGATACGCCCTTTTGATCGCCAGTACACCTCGAGATACATATTTTTGATTTCCAAGTCGAAAATAAAAATATTTCCGATTGGAAAAAAAAATCGTTTGCGCTATTGTATTGTCATTAACCTCAAGAATTTGTTTCGCCAAAAAAACGATTTTTGAAAAATTGTGGGTTACGCCCTTTTGAATGTCCACTCTTCAAATGTCAAAAGTATGATTACAAGGAGATATTCTAATCTCATGATAATATGAGAAATTTTAATTTGATTAAAAGAAGAACGACTTCACCCCCTGTGATGTTAGGAGTTATGGAACTCTCCAAATAAGACTCATGCAATGACTTATATGAAGAGGTTTAATTACTTCGTCAAGTTCAGTTCTTCATTAACCCCCTTGAGGTTCAGTTCTCCTCAGTCAAGGATTTTAATGGGTATTTCTTTAGGAATCTTCAAGATAGTTTTCCCCGAGAGTACTAAAAGCCTCTCAGTTTTAATTAGAGATTGCATATAAGAACTCTGACTATCAAGTAGTGATTTTTGGGATTCCATTATCAGTGCATCTATCTGGAATGATAACATTAACAGTGCATCTATCTGGAATGATCCCATTATCAGTGCATCTATCTGGAAGGATTCCATTATCAGTGCATCTATCTGAAAGGATTCCATTATCAGTGCATCTATCTGAAAGGATTTCAATATCAATGCAACTATCTGGAAGGATTCCATTATCAGTACAACTATCTGGAAGGATTTCAATAACTTTAAATTGCAAACCATTGAGAGTCCAGGAGAAAGGAGTCGTTGCTTCACTTGGTTAAAATTATTACGAGGATCCATGAACTCAGGGACCACATCTCCAAACAGGTTAGGATTCTTAATCGACCATTTACATCTCCTTCAATCCATACCTTGATTTGCTTATTTAAAATAAAAATAAAATACTATTGTGTATATTTATTATAATTCCGATTTTTATTGTTGGTTATCCCCGACCTTGATTCGCTTAAGAAGACTTTCAGGTCTTCACACCGATCAAAAACTTGGAGAAACAATATAATATAATAATAAGTAAGTAACCAGAACGTTACAATAGGGTAATCAAGGAGCCATAGCTTATGGTTGGAGTGAATATCATGGGCCCATATACGAGGTCTGTCCGGGAAGTATCGGGCCTACCTTTATATCTCCGCGCCATAGTGTTCGAGAGAACTCTGTGGGGTATGAACGTCAACAGTAAAGCCTCACGAACCTATTGGTTGCTTGGTGACATTTGCAAGACGTATAGTTCATGCGCAGCGTGTCTTTGTTTACAAAGCTATTTTTGAGTTCGGCGGATTTTGTAATTGTTAATAATGACTGAAAAACAAGATCAACGAATTTGCATCAAATTTTGTTTTCAACTCGTTAAAATGAGTTCAGAAACTATTGAGATGATGCAGAAGGCCTTTGGGAATGAGTGTATGAGCAAAACACGAATAAACGAGTTGTATAATCGTTTCAAAGCAGGCCGCACTTCTGTTGAAAGTGATTCTCGTTCTGGCCGACCTTCGACGACAAAAACATTGGATAATATTGAGTGGGTGCGACTTGCGATCGAACAAGATCGTCGATTAACTATTCGTGAACTAGAAAATGATCTCGGAACACCGAAAACTACTGTTTGGGAAATTTTGAACAAGATTTTAGGAATGATTCGCGTGTGTGCAGTAATTTTTGGCGAAACACGAGATTGTACAGCTTCGCCAGCCTTCGTACAGTCCCGACATAGCTCCCTGCGACTTTTGGATGTTCCCAACATTAAAAATGGTGCTCAAAGGAAAGCGCTTCGACGACATTGAGACGATTCAGAGTAAACGACACGCAAGCTGAAGGCCATTCCAAAAAGTGAGTTCCAGGACTGTTTCGAGAAGCGGAAACATCGCAGGAACCGTGTTATTCAATCAATTGGGGATTACTTTGAAGGATGCCTCCCACCTGGTGATAAAGAATAACGCCAGCGCGGAGATATAAAGGTAGGCCCGATACTTTCCGGACAGACCTCGTACACCCTTATCCAGCCAGCATCGCTATATCTTAGTTTTTCAGGTTATTTCCACGCGGTGGGTAGAAGTCCTGACCCTGAGAAACGCAAAAGGCACGACTATCTTTCAAGCCTTTTAAGACCTCGCTATAAATCGTTGTGTTAGACAACTCTAGGCCCTAAAAGACCTCATGAAGAGGAATTTGGATTTTGCACAGGACTATCAGGCGCATGCGTACAACCTTCGAGTACGGCTACATACCTATCAAATACCTATCAAAGACACATTTACCGAAAGAAAACAGAGAATTTTTCAGGACTAACACACAATTATATAAAAAGAACGCACAAAGCGATTTAATTAAGATTATTAATAAGTTTATTAAGATAATTAAGAAGACAGTAGGATTATTTGGATTTAACCAAAAGACTATAAATACTCAACAATGTACAACTATTGTATAAAAAAACTATAATTATATATTCTGTCAAAAAAGTACCGGGAATTGATCATTCAAGAAGCTCGTTTAAAGATATTGTGAAAACCTTTTTGACGCTAATTTGACATCACTGTCCTCTATACTGATGTGCAGTTCAAGCGCGATATATCATTTAGTTTGTTTACAGTGCTCGATGTTGTCAGTTTATCTCAAGTGTGTTTGGCGATTTTTCCAATGGATAAGAATATCGAACAAAGAATTTGTCTCAAATTTTGCATTGCAAATGGAATTTTGTGTGCAGACTCGCTGAAAATGTTACAGAAGGCTTACGGTGGATCGACTTTTTAAGAAAACTTGCATAAGAGTGGTACAGTGCATTCAAAAGCGGTCGAGATATGGTGGAAGATTTGCCTCGCTCTGGCCAGTCATCAACGTCTTCAACTAAAGTTAACATCGCTAAAGTGAAGGAAATGGTGACTGAAAATCGCTATTCAAGTTTGAGAGAGATCGCCGCAAAACAACTTTTTTTCGAGGCGCCTCTGGAGATTTATTGTCACTCGCTCCATTTTAAATATTTTTCAATATAAATTTAGGAAAATATTGCTCAAATGTTGAATTATTATATGAAAATTGACTGAATGAACTAACACTATCTATATCGACAAAAATAGTTCTTAAAAACATGCCTTATTTTACCGAATTCACCTCCCTCCCCCCTACCTTAAGGAGGAGTCAGTACCATACATTAAAAGCATGGATTTCTTCTTGGTGCAGTTACATGCAAAAGTAAATGTAACTAACATTTTCGAAAAGTTTAGTGAAAAATCCTAGAAAGAGCATATGTCTTCTACTAGCGGGTCATTCAAAGCATTTACTTTCTGTAGGAAAACAGTCCATTTTGTGTCCCTCGGTAAAAAAAAATCATGTGCAACACACGAAAAAAATTTATTCTACTCGTGTAATTGTTACCCGCGCTCTGCACGGCCATTAATTTTGACAATCGCAAATTAGACTTTTTCCTTAGTCGCACAATATACTTTATTATCGCTTTTGAAGCAATAAAATAATTATGATACGGTTAAGTTATAGTTCACCTTTCAAGAAAAATGTAGAGTAGCGAGAAAACAATCATTTCATTTTAAAAATATATGTGAGCACCAATTGATAATTACACAAAATTTAACAGATAAAAAATCTGAATCACAAATGACGCTGTGAATCTTAAAATAGATGCAGAGAATCTTTCTATCAATTACAACCCTGTACTAGAAAAGTGATTTATGTTTTATCCTTTTTCATTTTAACAGTGATAAGACTGAAGCATGCCCAGAATGAATGCACATGACTTAGCTTGGTCGAAAACTTGAAGCGCTGACAAGCGATTGTAGTTAGTAATTATCAAGTGAGATGTCTTTAGTTGTACAGTATTTGTAGGAAACGACCATAGACCGTTTTTCATGTCGCACCTTTCGCCTCTTGTAAACTCGCCATAGTTCATGCCTGTTAGGCGACCATACTACTTTGACACAGAGTTAACAACGGGTCCTTTCTCGGACACGACTTTAGTCAATAATGTCAGGTTTATATTTTCAAAAACTTTTATAAAGTTATTATTAAAATGCTACTTGGTAATGTAAATTTATTGCAAAGTTGACACCTGACCGAATTGGGAATGTAAGCTTCCCGTACCTGATTACCAAAAGGTCTACAAATTGGTGACCTCGACAAGGTTCTTCATGATCGGTCGACTGACACCAAGATGAGTAACGCCGTCCCTGATCAGTGATCTACTTTCTCAACTACAAAATATCTTGAAATGGAACAATCGTCGCTGTTAACAAACATTTTTAAGGAAAAAGTTTGGCCACAATTAATTTACATCGAAGTTATTGAAAGGATTTCTTGACGAATTTATTAAAAAAATTTGTCGACATAATAAATATTTTTGAAAAACTGAATAATTTTAATTTCATTAACTTTTCATTTCTAATTATTTTTCTGTGAAGAATGTTAACATTAACCCTTTAACGCCCAGATGTGCAGAACTTTCACGTTGACTACAATGTCATACCATTTATAGAAAAAAGATGAAAAAGGATCGAAAACTCCATATACTACCGTTTTTGGGGTCGCTCTTCCGAATGGCATAGTCAGAATTCTCAAAAAATGACGCTAAACCCTTTATTTTCCTAAAAATACCCAAAAAATCGCAATTTTTGGGGTACGATTTTTTTTTAAATTTAAATTTTCACTATGTTCCCGACACTTAGGCAACTTCTAACTTATCAGAAACGTGTTCTCGAGACTTGTACTTTTAAAATATGCATTGAAATACTTTGTTTTTCTTTGTTCTCTAATTCAAAATGGCGTTTGGACGTTGAAAGTTTTTGAAATTGAGAATATTGATCCTATTTCGGATTTTGCAGGTTACTTCGTAGTGTGATCATACAAACAAGTTACTACGAGTTTTGTCTCGCCGATTGTGATTGGCGGAAGCAATATTAGCCCATAAAAGTAAAATTCAAGATGGCGGCTGCCATGAAGCTAGTAGAAATACGTATATTTCGAGTTCTATTACAAACCAGGATGTGTAAAATTTGCCAATTAGCAAACTCATAGGTTTTAGTCATCACTAAATTCGAATCTTAGGTGAGTTTTTCGAAATTTAAAATTTAAAAATTTGATTTTCCTGAAATAAAGAAATACTGCCGCATTCTACGCAAAATTTAAAATCAAAATTATTCTTGATGTTTTTTTGATTACAAGAGCTGTTTTTGAGAAATAATTCCTAAATTATGAGGCTTCCCGAAATTATTAGAAATTTGAGTATGTATGACAAATCGACATTTATGGATTTTTATGGTAAGATAGAGTATCAGCAAATATAAAATGCAGGCGAACTTACTAATTCCCCAACATTTATTAGTGTCTCTTTCACACCCTACCATTTATCTATAAATGTTCATCTACTTCTATAGCATAATTGGTAAGTTACACCAGCATCTGAATGACATATTATTATAAGTAAGTTTCATGTATGATTCATATGAACATTATTTTATGAAATATTAGCAAAGTCTGAGACAAAAAATATAGATATATGTAAATTTTGAATAATTTCGGTAAGCCTCATAATTTTGGAATTTTTTCTCGAAAACAACTCTTGTAATCAAAAAAACATCAAGAATAATTTTGATTTTAAATTTTGCGTAGAATGCGGCAGAATTTTTTTTTCGAATTTAATGATGACTAAAACCTATGAGATTGCTAATTGCAAATTTTACACAATCCTGGTTTGTAATAAAACTCGAAATATACGTATTTCTACTAGCTTCATGTCAGCCGCCATCTTGAATTTTAATTTTATGGGCTAATATTGCTTCCGCCAATCACAATCGGTGAGATAAAACTCGTAATAACTTATTTGTATGATCACACTACGAAGTAACCTACAAAATCCGAAATAGGATCAATATTCTCAATTTCAAAAAATTTCAAACGTCCAGACGCCATTTTCAATTAAAGAACAAAGAAAAACAAAATATTTCAATGCATATTTTAAAAGTACAAGTCTCGAGAACACGTTTCTGATAAGTTAGAAGTTGCCTAAGTGTCGGGAACATAGTGAAAATTTAAATTAAAAAAAAAATCGTACCCCAAAAATTGCGATTTTTTGGGTATTTTTAGGAAAATAAAGGGTTTAGCGTCATTTTTTGAGAATTCTGACTATGCCATTCGGAAGAGCGACCCCAAAAACGGTAGTATATGGAGTTTTCGATTCTTTTCATCTTTTTTCTATAAATGGTATGACATTGTAGTCAACGTGAAAATTCTGCACATCTGGGCGTTAAAGGGTTGAACTACAATTGAGTTGCCATATTTTCTCTCTTTGTATACAAAGTTAACTTTGTTTATTGAGCGTCGACCTTCAAATTGAACATGCTAACCATAATGATTATTCAATTATTTTTATTGTTACGAATATGATATCTAATATTTAAAATTGATATCTCCATCTAAGATTACATTTTACTGAATGTCATCACTCGCTGTCCGAATCCTCTTCGAAAAGCTCCCGGAACGCATTCCGTTTGCTGGACTTAAGAGACGCTGTTCCCCGTGATGATGCAGCGGCTTTTATCGGGGAACAGGGACTCGGGATGTCAAGGAAGTCCTCGTTGGCGTTCGGCGTCGGAATATCCTGGGAGCCCACCCCGTTTCCTGGTGTTGGAGGAAGACGGTGCAGGGTCGGAGTGACGATGTCCATGCACTGGCTTCCTCGAAGCGGTGTGACTTCTCGGGCGGTTCGTCTTGTCTTGGCTGGGTGTGGATTCGGCAGTGGAGCGTCGGAAGTGGGCGGTACGGTTTCGTGGGTGCAGCGTCTTTTCAAATCTGGCCTCAGATTTGAAACATCTCCGCTTTGAGATCCTGAGTCCTTCCCTAAGGGTAGTGGAGCGTCGGAAGTTGGTGGTATATGACTGGTTAGGAGAACGTCTCTGAAGATCCAGCCTCGAACTTTCAACGTCTTGGTTCGGGGAGGCAACGTCTCCCTGCGGACGCCTCTGCTCAAGTCGAGGTAGGGGTCGTGAGTCGTCTCGGCTGCTCCAATGGACTGGACTGCTCCAACTCTTATAGTTTGCGAGTACATTGATTCTGGGATTTGGGTGGTTGGACACTGTGGAGCGAAGGTTTGCAGCAAAAGATAGGGCTGCTTCAGTGATGAAGAGACGATTGGTTTCTGTCAGGATTTTCTTGTTGCGTATGTAATAGGAGATGTTCAAAGCAGAACGGAGAAGGCGCATATAAGTGCCTTGGAGTTTTGACAGGAGATTTGGGGTGACAGAGCCCCAGATTGGGAACGCATTGGTGCAAATGCTCCTAATTATGGCGTTAAAGGCTCGGATTTTGGTGGTTTGGGGAACTTTATAATTATTAAAGAAAGGTTTGAGTAAAGTGAGAGCACCGATATCCTTGTGGTGGGTGGTGAGGATTTGTTTGGACGAGGTGAGTCTCTTGTCGAAGATGACTCCGAGATATTTTACGGAATTGCTTCCTTCGATTGGAAAAGAGTTGACAATGTACCTGGAAGGCGTGCGCATGCAGCGAGAGAAAAAGACTGCTTCGAATTAAGACTTGTTGATCTCAAACCTCCACTTGGAGTACCAATAGAGGATAATTCGAGTAAATCTGTTCATGCGGGAAGAGCAGTGATTTATAACTTTGGAAGTTTGAAGGAAGCCGACGTCGTCGGCATACTGGGCAGTTAGAATTTTATCATCGACAGAAATGTAGTAGTGAGGCAGTGAGGAAATGTCGGCCCGATGAGTTCAGAGATAAGACCATCGTGCCAGATTCTGACAAAAGCCTGCTTCCAGTCCAGAAGAAGCATGGATGTGTGTTTACCTTTGTTGAGTTTGTCGGCAATGTATTAAGAGACACGCAGAAGTTGGTGGGCTGTACCATGACGATTTCAGAAACCGTGCTGGCAGTTGGGTAATATATTGTTTAGCGAGAAAAATTCGTCAAATCGGGTGAGGATGATGTTTTCAGCTACTTTGCTAAGAATGCAGAGTAGACTGATGGGACGATAGCTGGAGGCTAAGCTGAGAGGTTTTCCTGGTTTTGGAAGAAAGATAACAGTGGTCTTCTTTCAAGGAGAAGGGAAATATTTTAGCCGCATCATTGCATTAAAAATGTTGTAAATAGCCAAAACATGCTTGCGGGGGAGAATTTTTAGGACACCGCTACCAATGGTATCGTTGCCGGGGGCTTTTCTGTTACGAAAAGAGCGGATAGTGTCAGAGATTTCTCTGGTAGAGGTGGAAGGAAAAACCTTATCTGCCGCAGTGAAGTCCTGAACAGTTTTTGAGACGTGTTCATGAAAGGAGGTGAACTGGTCGAGGCTAGGAAAGGGGTAACATTCGTGGTGTAAGTAATATCGTGTTTTTCCAGTTTTATTGTAATCGCATGGAAGCTATCACCGGTTCTAGGTTAGACGAGAATGGCGTCAATAGTATTTTTTGCTGAGCGGATAGGGATATCAGCTTGCAGGATAGCCTGGTGTATTTTTGGCCACAGGTCTTTGCGAAAGATTCGGATTGGTGTGGGGCTCCGTTCCTTGGGTACGGGTTCATCTTCGTCAGAAGAGGTGGAGAAGATAGAGTCGTCATCTTCTGAGTGTGTGGGGATGAATGATTTGGTGGTGCTGTAAGAGCGCTCACGTTTGGAGCGTCTAGATTTTATGGTTTCAAAGTCCTCGATGTTTATGTTATTCTCTGATGGAGAGACAAAAGAGGTTCCAGTTTTTTCAGTGTCCATGCTGGTGCCATTGGATTTTGAGGGAGGCGAAGTGCGGAAAGTAGACAGGTGTTAGTTGAGTGGGGGGTTGGGTAGTCGAAGTGGAAAGAGAGGAAATTGAGGTGTTCATGGCGCGTGGCTTTGGGGATACGATTCAAGGAAATCCTGTGAAGGGGGGGGTGCATCACTGCAAGACTCCCCTCCCAAAACCAGGGCTTGAGAGCCGACAGCTAGTAAGGGGAGAGTGAGAACCGAGCTGAAGGAGCTGTTGGTAGCCACGTATTGTAGCTAAGGTAATGATGGTAGATACACGTTTTTATATATATACTTCTGGATAGAGAGCCGGAAGTGGATGATTTTGATCAATGATGTGATGTGAATGATCTGATGAGGGTGAGTGAGAATAGGTTGAGAGAAAACTGCGTTAACGATGCGCTGTACTCGAGAGTACAAGTCGATTGGTCTGATTGACCGATGGAGAAAAAAGGGGCTTGCATGCAACTTACCCTCTCCTGAGTCTATCAGCCAATCGCGGTGACCTGACCGAACGGGCGCTTCATTTTCCTGGATATTTGTCCAGACGAAAATTTCTTAGTTTATACTAAGAAACATAAGTCAAGGAGCGTTAAATGTGCCTACTTGCTAACATCACAATGATACATTGTTTGTATTCATCAAAAGATATGAAAATATTGGATCTATAACTTAATTCGTGCGGTTTTTTTTCGTAATGGATCCATTTTTCATCACCAGTAACAATCCGATGCAAAAATGACTTCTTTTTGTGGCGTTCCCGCAGCATTTCGGACATGCAAAACCGCCTTTCAACGTCTGTCTGCTTGAGTTCATGTGGAACCCCATTTCCTTGCTTTTGAATGTATCCGGCTGCTTTTAAACATTTTGAAATGGCTGCTTGAGTGACTCCCAAAGATTCTGCGAGCTCTTCTTGTGTTTGGCAACAATCTTCATCGAGTAATGCATCCAGTTCTTCATCTTCAAACTTTTTTGGCTGCCCAGGACGTTCTTAGTCTTTCAAGCCAAAATCACCACTTTTAAATCGAGCAAACCACTTTTGGCACCTTCGCTCAGCTATTCACATTTTATCGTAATGTGAGTATAGTTTATTGTAACACGAGAAATATTTTCATTCTCCAAGATGGCTAGAGCTCGATATTGTTGCAATCCATTGGAAAAAGCCAATTATTCGTGTATTCGTAATAATTTGATTTTAATAACAGCTGAACGGGAAGAGAGGTTCAAAAATTTGTTGAGGCTACACATATATAGTTCTTGCAAAAGAGCAATCTACAAAAGCAGGAAAGTGTTGACAAAAAGCCCACCAAAAAAATGGGTGACACCGAATTCTCAGCCAAAATCGACTGATCTTGTAGAACCTGCTGAAGTTGAAATGGACACAGACGGTAATCTGAAAACCGATCCTCCATTTGTATGTATTTGTATGAGAATGCTCTCAAAACAAAAAGAAAACGTGAAAACAAGAGTGAATAAAGTTTTGAATGGTAACAATAACAATGTGGGTAAGGTTGAAAATAACAATCAAAGTCATAAATTTATAGAAAATACCAAAGCTGGTTCAGCAGCACAAACTACTCGATCAGGAAAAATTCGAGTGCTGACAACGATCCCCGCTAATTGGCCCATGAAAAAGATTTGTCATGAGTTTGGAGTATCACGTCGAATAATAACTTGTGCAAAGAAATTAGCAACAAAATATGGATTCGCTGTAGGCCCTCCGAAGAGGAAAGGTAAAAAACTGTCAGATTCTATGCGGGAAAAAGTTAGAAAATTTTATTTATCCGACGAGGTCAGTCGAGTAATACCAGGTAGAAAAGATTGTGTTACGTATTATGACGAGAAAGGTGAAAAAATCGTTACATCGAAAAGACTACTATTCAGCAGTATAAAAAATCTGCGTGAAGAATTTATAGAAAAAATCCTGGAAATAAAATAGGTTTCACAAAATTTCGAAAGCTCAAGCCTCCTGAATGAATCTGAGCCGGAAAAAAGGAACCCACAATGTTTGTGTATGTAAGTCTCATCAGACCATGAAATTAAAATAATGTGGGACAGAGCAAGCACTGAAAGAAAGAGGAGCTGTTTTCACGGAGACCTATCAAACTTTCATAAAATATTCAGTTTGTCCCAAACCAAATTCATCGTGCTACTTATCTACTTGCAAAATGTGCCCAGGGCTCAATCAAAATCAATTGGCCGCTGAGGAAGTCTTCGTAGTCGCCTTAGATTTTGCTATGAACTACACTTTGCATGTACAACATGCTATGCAATCACAGCATTAGGCTAATAACCAGGAAACATTACATCTTTATGTTATTTATTACAAGAAAAATAGCAAAATGGAACACATCAATTATGTGATTATTTATGAGAAAATTACCCAAGATGCCGATTCAGTGCACTTCTTCAATTCGAAACTGATTGCATTTTTAAAAGGAAAATTCGGAGAAGAAAACGTGAGGAAATTCATATATTTTTCAAATGGAACAGGATCACAGTATATAAAAAAAATTTAACTTTATCAATTTGGTTAATCACAAAGCTGATTTTAAGGGGGGATTCTGGTATAATCGATGAAAATCTTTGTTTAACTTTGTGCGTGGATAGGAAAAAAACCATTGATGTTATCAACACAAAAATTGAAGCGCATTCACAGCTTTATTTATAAAAGTAGACAATAAAAGAATTTGGCGCAAAATTTGTGTTTAAACATCATATTTAAACATGCAAAGTAGGGCCTGTTCTCGGCGCAGAGGCGAACGGTGTGAAAAGTTGCTGAAAAACTACTCATCTAATTTCCATAAATCTTTCTTTCAGTTATAGATAATAATATCCTCTAGTCCTTCACGAAGAGCTGATTTGAAAAACAAAATTATTTCTATACTTTTCTTGCCAAAAATAGTTTGCGCAAAATCGACTTATTTCTTTTTCACGCTAGAATTTTGGGAAAAAAATGTTTTTTTGCAAAAAACAAAAACGTGAAGGACGAGTAAATGCAATTATGAAACTAATTTATTGACATTTTTTTGTTATAGAAACATCTCCTGAGGGTTTACTTGTCACATCGTTTGCCTCTGCGCTGAAGGCAGGCCCTGCTTTGCATGTCTAAATATGATGTTTGAACACAAATTTTGCACCAAATTCTTTTATTATCTACTTATATAAATAAAGCTGTAAATGCGTTTCAATTTGTGTGTTGATAACATCAATGGTTTTTTCCTATCCACGCGCAAAATTAAACAAAGATTTTCATCGATTATAGCAGAATCCCCCCTTAACGTTTAGGCTGAATGGGTTTTTTTCGCTATGTCTCATAGTAAAGGCGCCTGTGATGGTATCGGAGTAACTGTGAAAAAGCACACGTACATATGTAGCTTGCAGCACCATAATAGTAAACACATAGCAACACCAAAAGCTTTGTTTGAATATGCATGAAGTTTTTTCAAGAAAATCAATTTTGATTCTTGTTCTCAAAAAGAACATGACGTGCATGCTGAACAAATGAAACCAAGATATGAGAAAGCCGTATCGATTAAAAATACATGTCAATATTACCACTACGCACCTGTCGATACACAGAAGTTCGTATGAAAAGTATTTTCAGATGATCAAAAAATTACAAATAACTTAGTAGTAAGAAATGTTAAGAAGTAAAAGTCATGCGACTATTAGTAATTTTGATGAATTTAACCGCTCAGTCGTTTTATGGTTTATGTAATGTATAATACTTTTAAATACTTTTTTTTATTGATAAACATTTAAGTGAATACTTCATAGTTTCAACCGCACACAAATCTCTCCAATCGTTCGAAATCGCGAGTCGTATTTGAAAGGAGGAATTAGTCATTCATTTCTGCATGTGTCGCTGCACGGCGCGTGGCCGTGCGCAAGCTACGCGCTGCGCCATGCTTCGGATTTAAATTATTTCCATACAAACTAATGGCGGACAGTGAATTTTTTTTTTCAGATTATCTTTCTTGAGTAGTTTTCACACTTACCACTGAAAATCTGGTGATTTAGCTTATTGAGAAGTTCATAATAATGTCAATTACTTATTAAAAAGTTATTAAAAATATGGAAAAATTGTTCATTGTAAATCGTGATATTTTAAATTTAAAACAGTTATCTTTCATTAGTATGTATAGCAATTTTCGCGTAAAATTGCTCCCCTGACGTGATTTGTCTTTGAACGAAATTCAACTCAAAAACGAATTTCCATTTGCAATTCACTGGTAAAACCTAACGAGACCGATTTATTTATAAAGTGAATCATAACGGGCGATGAAAAATGGGTTCTTTACGATAACTTAGTGCGAAAAAGATCATGATGCAAGCGAGATGAGCCTGAACAATCGACATCAAAAGCCGATATTCGTCAAAAGAAGGGTATGCTGAGTGTTTGTTGGGATTTCAAAGGTATTGATTATTTTGAGCTGCTCCTAAGGTTCAAAGCAATTGAATCGAATGTCTAATGTCGCCAGCTAATGAAATTGGACAAATAAATCAAGAAAAAGCGGCCAGATGTGTCAACTCGTAAAGGCGTCATCTTCTATCAAGGTAAGGCCAGACTAGATACAACTTTGGTCACTTCCAAAGAATTATTGGAGTTAGGCTGGGAAGTGATACCTCATCCACCGTCTAGTCCTGACCTTGCACCGTTCGATTATCATTTATTACTTTCACTTCAAAATCATTTGAATGGAAAAACATTCGATTCAAATGAGGCTGTCAAAAATGGATTGATTCAGTTCTTTGCCACTAAGAACCAAACTTTCTACGAAAGTGGAATTATGAAGCTGTCTGAAAGATGGCAAAAGGTCATGGAACAAAATATTCAATACATAATTGATTATTACATTCTCATCATGGATGAGAAGGTATTGGTTTTATGTGAAAAATGACTTTCGAAATTTTCATCAAATCTTTACGTTTTGAGACCCCCTGAGTCAGAAAAAAGGGTTTTTACGAAAGTGTCTGTCTGTCTGTCCGTCTGTCTGTCTGTCTGTAGGTCGTGTGCGGCATAACTCTCGACAGAATTATCAGATTGAATTGAGCTTTGGTACACTTTATCGGAGCCGAAAAAGTAAGGACAAGTTCGTTAACCAGCCACATCCAATCAAAATTGAGGGATTAAGCACTACTTTTGTGTTTTTGAAAATAATTTTTTTTTAAAATAAAAAATTTCAATACTGTTTTTTGATAGTGCTCATAAATCTCTAAAAATTATCCAGATAACATTTTTTGATTAAATCAAAATTAGAAATGTTACAGCATATTCAAATTCGAAAAAAGTCAATATCAAAATTCCATTTTCCAGTTAAATTATACGAGATACGAAAAAACGTTATGATACAATATTATTTTCTACATAAAGACCTACAAATTTGAATTGTAACATTTTTTCATAAGATGCATATTTTTCTTTTTAATTAAAAAAAAATATATTGAAAATCCAAAATTCAATTTTTTAACAATAATATTCGAAATACGAAAAAAACGTAAGAATACAAAGTTGTTCGTTTTGAAAAGGTCTACAAATTTTGTCTGACGCAGTTTCTGATAAAACAAATATTTTTTGTTTCAATTCCAAAAAATACTATTAAAATTCAAAAATTCCATTTTTTAGACAAAATATGTGAGATACAAAAAAAACTGTTAGATGAAAAATTGTTTAGCTAAATAAGCTCTACACATTCTTATCGAGAAATTTTTCGACAGGATGTATATTTTAATTTTGTGATTTTTAATATTAAAAAAATTCGCTTTTTTTTTGTTATTGGTAATAATAAACTTGCTTTGAAAATCATGAAAAAGAACGAAATAACTTCGTTGCCAACCTAATATCTGTTTTGTGGGGTTTCTGGATTTACCCGAATAAAACCTCTACTGTGTTCTGCAGAGAGGTTCATTATTTTGGAAATTGTTTCTTTATTGCTTCGAGTTATCGACTGTCTTACCGTTACGTTGCTAAAATTTATTTCGGTAGTTGGAAGCCCCCTTCCTTCCTCGAAACCCAAATTTTCCTGAGCGGATTTCCTGAGGAGGTTCTGTTAATTTATTATTCGCCATTTTGTTTTTTAATTCGGCCTGATCTATGTAACATCAAAAAAAATAATATTATTTTCATTGACAGCAACTTTGATTTTCTACTTATGGTTGATATTTTCCCCTTCGTAATGTCTATAGTTTTTTGGAGTTCGCAACTAAACGTGTCACTCTATTATAACCCGTATTCGTAATAATTTTGGGTTACTGTACTCAGAACTTTTCTTAGTCGACTGTATTTCTGGAATATAAATTTCGTAGCTGAGAAATGATATTTTATTTTCTAATGTCTATGAATTCCTTATATGTTTCCGTTTTCGTTAGGGTATTATTTCAGCCGAAGGACTCTTTCTTTACAAAATACCGCTTAACATTGGCTCCGCTAAAGTATTCCACTTCTGGTGATAAGAAAAAAACGATTTGGTCAAAATTTGACCGAGCAATAGTAATTTATGTTTTTAAAACTGATTTTCGATCATTTTTATGACGAAAAATTGAGTGACTCATATTTTTATCTAAAAAACTATTAGGGCTGCATAAAAATTGTATTAAGATAGAAAATGCGTCATGACAAATTCTACAAAACGGTATTTCTGGTTTCGTAAAGTACCGAAATAAAATTTTTATCACAATTTTCATGCGTGGAAAATAGTTTTCCGCCATTTCGAACCCTCGGCGAGTTATTACTGGTGGCCCTTCAATTACGTAGCGACACTACTTTCGAATTTAAATTTTCTTCCGTTTTTGGTTCCTTATCTAAATTCATCGGCATTACTTATGCTTACTGAATATAATGCAATAATAATATTACAATCAAATCTTTCCTTAAAATTAGCAAGCAATGGATAAATGGTTACAAAGAAAAAAATAGAACTTACAAACCAACACAAGCGCCAGTCATAGCATTGTAGCACTTAAATTACCCTTTTTTTTATTTGACCCCATATCGTGCGCCGCGTGTCATCGCTTCGTAACATCTATGTTATACATTGAAATGGTCACAATTCACGTCAGCTGATGGCGCCCAAAATATACTAAAGATATAGTACACGCAGCTCAGTAGGAACTCAGGGGTAGCGGTACCGACAGCTTCCGCTAGGCTCGCACCGCGAGCTTACCTGCTGTAGACCCGAAACCGCGTATCTATAATCGAGCGCACTCAATTCTCAGCGTTACCGCCAGCCGGGATCTGAGGATCTCCAGCCAGGGCGTCACAACCCGATAGACACCTAGGAAGCAGCCAAAGGGCCACCAAGAAAGTCATCAAGGGTAATATTTTTCGACGAGAATCTTCCAGGTTCGCCATCTCGGCTCTGGAAGAATTCCCGCATTATAATTTGAAACTTTTGCGATCAACTCGCTGGGTAGGCCATCTCGGCTCCAGGAGTAGGTCCGACTTTCGGTGGGAAAGCTGCTCCAGGCTCCACCATCTTCTTTTGTACCTCCACCCGTGCTCTAGTCCTCTGCCCCAGGCGTAGACACGGTACACTCCATCCTTAATAAGAGGTGTACGCTGCATAAGCTACCTCTTTCCTTACTCTATGGTGTACGCTGCCCAGGCTGCCATCCTTTAGACTACCTGCCCATGGTGTACGCTGTCTCAGGCTGCCACGGTGATTAGTATTAAACTGTGATTGGTGCACGCCATCCCGGCTGCGAAGCACGCTTATTTGTTCATGCTTAACATTATTTTTCATGCTTAATATTTGCCGCCACCCAACACATGTACTGATTTTGGGGAAAGGACGCCATTTTGACTCCTGCATAATATAAGACGCCGACATTGCAGCTAAATTGATTGTGACGCGAGACGGTTCGGGTGAGTCGTCGCCATATTGTACCGGTGATAAAATTGCGAGTAAGATCAATAACGCTCGCCATATAGGTCTCTAGGGGACTTTCTCGGGCACGTTAAATACAAGACTGATGGCTGTAGTTTGTCGCGGGTTAGCCATTGTATAATTTACGATAATTACGTGTGAGTCGACGCCATATTGGCTTCTAGGTGATTTGTGATAATTACGCGTGAACCGATGCCATGTTGGCTCCTGAGGTATGAAAGACTGATTGCGATTCTACGATACCAGTGATTGAAGCTATATTTTTGTTTAGTACTTGCGAACGTCGCCTGGACGTCCAAGTAAACTTAGTTTGTCCATATTTTCACAATCACTGGCCCACCGCGGAAATATATTGTATGCGTGTTCCAGATTGAATATTATAGTTTCTTATGAGACCACTAAAGGTGGAATATACGCCATATTGGCTCCTAATATATAAGAAACTGATTGTGATGCAACTACATCAGTGATTGAAGCTATATTTTTGTTTAGTACTTGCGAACGTCGCCTGGACGTCCAAGTAAACTTAGTTTGTCCATATTTTCACAATCACTGGCCCACCGCGGAAATGTATCACATGCATGTATTAATAATTCAAGAGATTAATTAAAAAGCTTTATAGCATATAATAGCTCATCGTGAGACCACGAGTCAGTGGTCCATGCGCTATATTGGGTTCATATAAGCCTGCGAACAAGAGACTTCAAATTGAGTTAGAATTGTGTGATAGGTAGTTACAGTATTAAACTCAAAGGGTAAACGACCATTAGTCAGTCGTGGAGTCAATCATCGAAATATGTATTAATAAAAGACTGTTGAATAAATATATCTCGTTTTGTTACAAATTTTGTATGGGTTACTTCACGCACCCACATCATACGACCAACACTTGGAGAAATTCATCAGGAATGCTCTCCGCAGTGTACTTAGATTGCAAACTGAGGTACCTACAGACGCGATTGCACGCCGTATCCGTATAAAGTGAGCAGGGAGAGACCACAAGGCGCACAGCTTTTGTTCCTTCCTCATCGCTCTCACACGCAAGAACGACTCCTTCTACTTTTTCTAATTCTTCTCGCTTCCTCGTTCTAACAATCGCGTTTTCAGGTCTTTTTATAGATTTCATGCTGTCAGTTTTCGACTTTGCGTCGAAATGGAGAATTGGGGGACCGATGCAATAACAGCAGAGGCGCGTGGCCTAGTAGGAACGGAAGGGGATACGGAGCTCTCGGATCCGTTGAAATGCAAAGTGAACGAATCCTAGCGCTGCGTATCCCCTCCTGCTCGTAACAGGCTGCCCGCCTCTGCTGTTATTGCATCAGACCCCTCAATTTTATTTCTCTCGACTCCGTGCAAAAGAGGCGCAAACCAGACGATAATTTAGAATTCACGAAATATGTATTTGAAGAAATAATACTTCTTCTCTCAATATTTTTGAAAAAATCTGCTTGATCGATATTTAGAATTTTAACCAATATATAAATTGAAAAGAATTTTTGCTTCAAGTGATCGAAACTTGTTACATTTTCATGAGATATTATGAACGAGTGCAATTTTTAAATGAAATATTTTGTAATTTCTGATTTGTGTGTTTTTCAGGAATCGTAGGAAGATGAAATTCGAAGTCAATAAATGCTTGAAGTTATATATGAATATATTTATTATAAAATTTTGAGGTTTTATATTCATTCAGAAATTACTTAAGGTCTTTAGAGAACTTTTATATTTTGAATTCAAAATGTATGCTCAGGCCACAAAAAAGTAAGATAAAAATAATTTTTATATAGAATTCAATATATCGATTTTGAACTTGAAAAATACTTGCCTAAATTAAACTGTTGGTTTAGTTTTGAAGTCAACTACTTCACTTTAAAAAATTCTCTTTTTCGTACAGCATATTATTTTTGAATTAAAAAACTCTGATGAAGCAACATGAAATTAAGATAAAGTTTAAATCCGAATCTGGTTCAAAATATTGTCATTTTAAACCTGAGAAAAATAAAATAACACTTCAAGCATTTGATAACTGAATTTCATTGAAAGATTCTTCGATTAGTGTTCAAATCATTCAACAATTTTGTGAGATCAGCCAAATGCAAATTTTTACGGAATATATGATCTAAATAATTATACTCTGTTCCAAATATTTTTTAAAATATTCGTCTAAAATGCAAGTTTATGAGATTTTGTAATATTTTGAGAAGATTTGAACGCCGAAAGATTAACTTTTTAATAAAATTTTAAATAAATGAATGTTAGAAGGTTCAATTGAAAACATTAATTGAACAATGTTTTTACTTTATAAATTTAATCAATTACAGTAATAGGAAAATTTTGCCTATTGTGTAAAGCATTTCATTTTTCTGATAAAATGTTTGTGCATGTGCCACTAAAAAGTCAGATTTAAACACTTTTACTTGCTATTACCATAAATCTATGGATGTGGATTTTAAACCGTAAATTTGTATGCTTTACTTTTTTAAATAAAATATTTTTCACATAATTTTTAAATTGAAGTAGTTGATTTACGTAGCTAAACATTTGTTAACTGGTACATTAAAGTAGTTTTAGTCAACTTGATAATTTCTTCGAAAATAGATCCAGAAAGAAATTACCTTATAGGTGATTGTTTTTAGCGAAAGTGAAAAGTGACATGTTCTACTTGTATTGTTCCTTCCTCGAGCGAGGATTCTCTGATGCACTTATGCAAACGGTATTTAATTTTTTGTCTTTTGATGACAGTGGTATCAATTTTGAACACACGGAGAAAAATAGTTCAAGTAATTTTACTCAACTCTGTTGATTAAACTTGGGACATAAGGACATTTGAACATCCATTAAATCCTAGTCGGGTAAAATCAATTTGATATATACCTAATTCACCCAAATTGAATAACAATAAGCGTTACATAGGGAATAGTAAGGAGTTGAGTAAAACGTTATCGACGACAGGGCACCAACATGCTTCAGTGGGTTAACATGAAATGTATAAGTATATCACCGACGCTCGAGGTGCTTTAAACCGTAGTTGGGTAAAATGAGCATCGGGCGTATTATTTGAACTGGCAATAATATGCTTCTCTCAAATAAAAAAAAATTCGTACCTCGAGTCTGCCAATAGTCATCCGGTACATACATACACAACTTACAAATACATTCACACCATTCAGACGTAGCCAATCACATTTCAAATTACAAATACACTTAAACATATAAACTTACATATATAAACCTAATAACTACACTTATATATAGTACGATACGCTTTCGTCGAATCACGCTCACGCTCGCTTACAATGCTGAGATATAAAATTTGGAACTTTCTTATATAGTGACTGCATGAGTTATTCAGAGTTTGTGAGAGTAAGTGCCGTCAATAAAATTTTTTAGCCTTACTCAAGTAAAAATAAATCGACTTCTTTCATAAATGATTAATAAAATATTTTTTAAATTAATATAATTAATCAATTATTATAACTATGATTATTCATATATATAATATAATTATTAAATTACATTTAGTATACATTTTTATTATAACGACGTATGAAGTTTAGTGAAACTAAATTTTCAAATGTACATTAAAAAATTGCATTATTATTAAGAAGTATCTTGTATAAAAACATTTAAAAGAAGGTTCTTTTATTTTCTGTGTTTTATATTTTCAAAATATGGGTTTTGCATTTGCGAATTCCAAATTATTATTCTGCCTGAGTAATTTATGTGATATTTCATATTTTCATATTTTCATATTTAAAATATTAATAATTTAATCGACTTTTTTTGTTTAAATTTTCATAATATCAATTTAATTTTAAGAATTTAAGTTTTTGAAACTAAAAATTTGTTATGTGTGCCCAAGGCGCAGATTACTTTCATTCGTTCCTGCGTGAATAGATGTAGCCGTTGGAATAAATCTTGCGATTCACGGTTTACTCAACTCTCGATTGAAGCGTAGAGTAGAATAAACGGAAGGCTCTACTATTTTTGTGATTTAATAAAAGATTGGTTTTTTATAGTTATACTACGAGTAATAATATATATATTTAAAAATTTTTAATGCACGCTTTCATACTTCACCCTACACTTCTGAATTTTACTCAACTTTGATTCATTTTCGATCATTTAATATATCACAAATAAATACAGTGATACTAAATAACTTCTAACTTGTCCTTATGTCCCAAATTTGATCGGAAGTTGAGTAAAATTACTTCAACTATTTTTCTCCGTGCATCTATCATTATTGTTTTAAATCAATTTCTAGTGAAATACAGCTTCTACACTGTTTGGAGAGCTTTCTTTTCCCGAAAAAGCACATTGCATTGTGGTAAGTAACGATGCTCCCGATTTATTAAAAAATAGCAGCTCTTGGTAGTTTTGTGTTACCCAGCATTTTGGTTTACGATTAGAAACGACTCGGAAATTCTTAATAGTTAGTAACTTTCCGTAATTATTTGTATTTTTTAATAATTTTCCGTAATTTTTCACATGCTAATTTGTAGTTTCTTAAAATAAATTTGTTATTTGTTTTAACATCTCGTATAATTAAATTCTGAAATTGCTGAATATTGAGACTGTTAAATTTTGGAATTGTTAACATTTTGCAAATCTTCAAGATCATTTTAAAATTCAACAATAAACAATTCCAATGAACGTTCCAAATTTTTGAATTTTGAAATTGATCTAATTTTCATTTTGTGGCTGGTAATTGTTGAATTTTGAAATTATGTATACCTCAAAAGTATTGAAATGATAAAATGCAAAAATTTGAATTCTTAGAATTTTAAAATTGTTCCACTATTCAATTGTGGGATTTTAAAATTATTTATTTGTTGAATTTTGAAATAATTAATACTTAAAAACAATAGAAATTAGAAAATGCAGAACCTTACAATCTTTGCAATTTGCAATTCTTGACTTTGCAATTAATGTTTAAAATTATGATGTTATAAACATGTATTTACAGCAGCAAGGCAGTGTCACTAGGCGATATAAACAGGTCTTCCTGTGGAGAAGGAGATGTCAGAGGCCTGTGTAGCTCAGTAGTCAGAGCAGTTGACCGTCAATCAAAAGACCTGGGTTCGAATCCCAGCGCACTCGACAGAGTCTTTTTTCCACAGAAAGATTTAAAATTCTTTAAATGAATATTGAATATTTGGATAAGATGTATATATTTTAAATTTTAATTCAAAAACATTGTGACTGGGAATTTTAATGTAAAAATACTCGAAGAAATTTGTGAAAATTTTTGGGTTTCATTCTAAATTTTCTAAACAATATCAATTAATTTTTTTAAAGGAAAGATATACAAATTCACGAGCTTCACACAAGATGCCTCCGATTTTCGAAGAACATCACTGAACATTCATTGAAAGAGGCTTTGTTGCCTTATTTCATCGAAGGAATAATAGATTATCATTTACCGTCAAACCCAAAATCATTGCATGAGGTAGATTTTGGCCATGAATGTAATGACATTTTTTTTTTTTTTTTGGTGAGGAGGAAAAATGGCGAAATATTTTATAGACGTTGTACAGGGCTCTCCTAGGACGGGTCTAGGAATACCTGTTAAAACCGAAAAACCCTCTCTCTCGAACCAATACACCATCCGCGGGACCGCCTTTCGGCTTTAAACTTCACGGGCGGTTGGTTCCAGCTAAAAGTGGGATATGGAACGTAATGAAGCTTTTATTAAAGAGGTTCGTGAAAATTACCTCTTTCTAACACAATAGTCTTACGTACAATATAATTCGTCATTGTTTCGTCCTCGAATTTTAAAATCATTGAACGCTGTTATATATTTGATATTTTATAATCTTATTGAATATATTACGTCAGTATGAGCGTATTTTAATCATTTGTAATTTCATTCGTACTTCCTTTCGTTTCTTTAATAACTTACGGTTTGACAAATGAAGGGATTGTAATGTGTACACTTTTTCAGTATTATATTTTTTGTTCTTTTCCAATTGCATTAACTTCGCAATTTTTCTATAAATTTCACTGCAAATTCTTCTATAGCTTTGTTTACATTTTTGTTTCAAAATTTTACATTACGTACTTCTATCTTCATAATACTTTTAAAAATGTTTTTTAAATCTTCCTTTATTTTTGATGGTTATTCATGCCTTTAAGGCTTTTTTCACCTTTGGGTCTTAATAAATTAATTTTGTTCTAAAGGCCCAAAACACCACTTGTTTTTTTATTCCTTGTAAGTATGCATATTTTTAAAAAGTATTTCCTCAAAACCAACGTAAGTATTGGATCTATAACTTAATTCGTGCGGTTTGCTAAGAGATGGCGTAACTTGATTATTATTCCATCGTTCCAATATTACGAACATGCGTTGGAAAGCTACTGTCATTGTGTGTCTTTTTCAGTATATATCGTTCATTTGAAGCGTAAACAACAATAATTTTTTTCATTCAAATATGTCGAACTTTGTGCCTGAAAAAGTGTTTTTGCGGGGAGTTCTTCTTCATTAGTTTAATATAAAGAAAACTGCTACCGAAAGTCATCGTATTTTGGTGGAAGTTTATGGTGAACATGCTCTAGCTGAGCGAACGTGCCAAAAGTGGTTTGCACGATTTAAAAGCGGTGATTTTGGCTTGGAAGACGAAGAACATCCTGGACAGCCAAAAAAGTTTGAATAATTTTCCACCATGACAACGCTCGGCCCCATGTTGCTATTCCGGTTAAGAACTATTTGGAAAATAGTGGATGGGAAATTTTACCCCACCCGCCTTATAGCCCAGACCTTGCCCCTTCTGACTACCATTTGTTCCGGTCGATGCAGAACTCCCTCACTGGAATTTTGGGTTCTTTTGGGATGGAATCCACAAATTGCCAGAAAGATGGGAAAAAGTCATAGCTTCAGATGGGCAATACTTTGAATAATACTATTGTACATCTTTTTCTTAAATAAACGTTCAAATTAATAAAAAACCGCACGAATTAAGTTATAGATCCAATAGAAAAGGATTTTCGTAAAGATTAATCGCACTTTTCTGAATTCCAAAATAAGGATAAAAGACGATTTCTAAGCTCAATTTAAAGTATTGCAGGACTATAACTATAACAATAATAGTTAATTTGAGTAATGAAAGGTGAATTTGTATCAGGTAAATTTCGAAATAATGAAACGAAAAAAATATAAGTATCTACATGATTTATAATTCGAAAGCTTAGTAATTTTTATAATTGCATGATTTTCCATAATTCAAAATGTCACCAATTCCGCAATCGTCGCTTCCCAAATTCAAAAAATAAGATTGTAAACATCTGCCATGATGTAGATGCATGAATCGTAGATATATATATATGGAAAAATTACGATTGCCATGATTTTTTTTTCATACCGCACGTCAGTATGAAACTACCAATAAGGTGATTTCTTTCCGGATACACTTTCGAAGAAATTATCAAGTTGAATAAAACTAGTTTAATGTATCAGTTGAAAAATTTTTGTCTTGAAAACGGATCAACCGATTTTGACGAACAAAATATATGTTGAAGATACTAACGAGGCTATTCCAAAACAAAATTTTAAAAAAAATTTTGAAAACAATTGTAGCTTAACATTTTTTTTAGAGGTTATGTTTTAGAGTTACTACACCCATATTTCACGTGAACATTCCTCAGAATATCCTTCATAACATATATTTTTGTTGAATGTTTTGAAGGGGTGGAACAATGTGAAAAAAATAAAAATCGCGCATGCAACACTGCGCACCGTTATAGTGCACTGCTCCCGATCGCACACTTTGGAACACAAGTCTATTACATTGTTTCATGGCTAGAAACGTTGTTGAAAATGAAGATAGCATTGTAATTGATGTAACTGATGTACACGTGAGTTTTTCATATTATAACATTATTTATAATTTTGCGGTCTTCGTTTGTTTCTTGTCAGTGTTACTCGTTCATGCGTCATTTCTCTCCGTGATCTTCATTTATTTTTGTTCGTAATTTTCGTTTATCTGCCATCTCATAGTGTGATTTTCAATTGTTTCCTATCTTTGATTCTGATATGTGCGCCCATCCACATTGCGAGCTTCATTTGATCCTGGTCATTATTCAAGCCTATACGTTATTTTAATTGTTTGCTAAGATAAGTTTAATGATCTTACTACTTATTGCGATCTTTCAATTACTGCAAGTGTCTCTTATAATCTTCACTTATTTCTTGTACTCAATTCTCGTTATTAAACGTGCCATCTAACTTTGCGATCTTCGTTTGTATCTTGTCAGCAATGGTCGTTCATGCGTCACTCTACTCAATTGAAAACATAACTTTTGCAATTCGAATATTTATTGCGATGCTATTATCCGAACATGTCTACATTACAACAAAAACTTATGTGCGTTGGTTGTGGTACTAAACTTAAAAAAGCGTAGGTAGAAAAAGATTAGTAGGTGATGAAGTTGAAGCAAATGCCTTTTCTCGTTGCCTTAAAAGAAGAATTGCTGTAGATGACATTCTGTGTAATAAATGCCAACTCTCTATTTATGGAAATAATTCAGACAAAGATTCTGATTGTGAGATTGAAACAGATCTTTCTTCCTTTGATGCAACTTCCGATGACCCAGCATTCGAAGTTAAGGTCAAATCGAAGAAAGGTGTTTCTGAGACTGAGTACTTTGAAATTCCTATCCAGAGGACAATTGCTACTCATAAATACTATTGCATTTGTTTTTCTATGAAAAATTTAACTGTCACTCCTGAAGAAGCGCGAATCTAGCGTATATCAAAAAGAAAATCTTCATACCACCTGCAAATCGGTGTTGTATAACTCATATTCTAAAAAATTGAATATACGAGGAGAACTTTGGCCATTAGAAGTGTATACCAACACTGCAAGTCTCAGCACATCAGAGTTGTCCAAAATAATGGAAACTCTTTCCATCAAATGTGATTCGACATTGCTTGACAAAATCAGCGAATTTAGCCTTTCAGAAAAACAAATTAATATTTCATTGGGTTATCTTGGGAAAATATTCTTGAAATAAAAGACTTGATGACTTCATTGTGTAATAGTCAATCTCGTTCAGTGATCCAAGCTCTTATTGCGTTTCTTTTTAAACTACGTACAGGAAATTCCAATAAAGCTTCTATATTGAACATAAATAATGAACAGTAAATTTCGGAATATTCCTAAAGTTTAATTCAATCTTTTGAAAAAGGGACTCCTGCCACTTCGTTATGGCTTTATATCTGAATTATGATGGTACATATGGGCGTCATCAGAAAAGTACAAATAATGAGTTTTAAAGAAAATCTTTCTGTGGACAGAAGAAACTTCCTCTTTGTAAGCCCTTTACTATTTATACGACTAATGGATACCTAGTGGACATGCTTGGGCCGTATCTTGCAAACCAAAATCATGCGGATTTTATGAGAACCATCATTGAGGATCCAAATGGTTTATTCAAGTTTTTGAGGACGATTTATGTCTTTGTTCTTGATCGAGGTTTCCGTGACCTAGATAAGGATTTGGAAGAAAAAAATTTCAAAGTACTAATACCTGCTTTAAAAGGTAAAAGAAGGCAATTTTTAACAAAAGAATCCAATCAGTCACGATTTGTGACTAAAATTCGATGGGTGATTAAAGCTGTTCATGGTATGCTCAAACAAAAGTATCATCTGCTGGACCATAAAATAGATAACAAATTGGTACGAAATATTGGAATCTATTTTAGAGTGGCATCATTTCTTAATAATGCTTACGGTCAACGGCTGCAGTTTGACAAATAACTTTCGTATGGAATATTACAGAGGATGCATGCACTTCTCGAGCATCATATAGATGTTTTATAAGATACAAGCTCAATAGCCTCGGTGTTTCCTCTGGAAACTATTATTTAGATAGGCTAACTGCAGGCGTTTATGAGGCAAATATTACTTATGATGTATTTAAATTTTTCTTTTCCTCTCCATAACTCCCACGAAAATAAATTTCTAGGGTTATTGTTGGGAGAAATTTGACTTCACATGGAAGCGAACCTATGACGGAAATTTCAAGTTAATACGCGCAGGGGCAGATTTTGTATGCTTGCCGGGCTATGCCCTTTGCATTTTAGGAGAATATTAAAATAAATAGAATTGTATGTTGATGGAAAAATTGGCTTAAGGGTACGATGTATGTATTACGAAATCTATGAATTCAGCTCACAAGACTGATTTTGACCCTGGCGGGATATCCTTTCATATTATATGTTTAGAAGACGTTACGAGTTGCGCAGTATCCCGCTGTGCGTGACGTAGAATATCCTTCTTTCTATCGGAAGTTTTCTCTCTCTCAGTAACTTCACCAAATCTGTCCCAGACGTAGCCTGTGCCTATAGTACATTCAAATACGTCGCGAGACGTGACACCCCCCCCCCCCCCACCAGCTCGAGCGCGGGGGCAAAGCTTCCGCGATCGAATATTCAGAAGAAGAGTACCTTGTTTATTGAATTCCTATATTTGATATGATGACAATATTTTAATAATAAAATTAAATATACATTTTGATGCCGTTAGAAATTTGCTTTACAATTTGTATTCTTTGCTTTTTACTGTTAGGTAACTTTCAATATTAACATATTTGTTGGATATCGTAAAAAAATTATATCGATCTAATACTAGACTTTTGTTATAAATCCTTACATTGCTTTGTTTTTGTAATGGTGTGAACTTGACATTAGTATACGGTTGAAGGTCATTTTTATATTTTTTATTTCGTAAAGGGTCGGGGCAATTCGGAGCCGAATGGCCTGTTTAAAAACACTTTTCACATAACTTGGCCCATTTTTTCAGAATATCTCTATCGTTGGTATCCCTGATTAAAAAAATTGTGTGTCTGTGGCAAAATTTTTCTTTGGAATGTCTTGTAATAGTATATTATGTGCCTAGGCGCATAATGAGGGTTATTACGCGACGAGCAACAATGCTTGCAGGAGATCGAAGCCAAGGCGTAGTCAAGGCGTAGGTGAGACGTACCTGAGGCAAAGCCGAGACAAAGCAGAGACGTGATCAGACCTGCGAGCATTTTGAGCCAGTCTCGTAATTACCGGAATTGTGCGCATCGGCACATATGCTATTTCATGTGACTTCAGTGCGTATACGAGTTTTTATGCGTACACTCGAATCTAATCTAGTATTCATCATGATTCTCGGCCATTGCACTTGATATTTCGCGACTAGTTTCGGCCATTTTGATTTTCTCGATCTTGTGTAGTAGTAGCTTATTGTAATAGACACATGCGCAGTTCAAATGTGCAAGGCTTTGTCAATACAGTGTCAACGTTGTACGAAGAAGAAGATTACGCTCCGCTGTATGGTTATATGCGCATGCGCAGTTCAATTTTTACATTACATTCCTCTGTAGCGTAATACACAATATTACGCAACTTTCAACTGTAGCGTAAAAACGAGTTCACGCGCCGGAGGCACATAAAAATATGAACCTAGTGGAAAGCACTTCCTAAATTTTAATTGCTGCGTTTTGTTTTGCCAGCTTCTTTTGAGGGGCTGGTTCCCCAATACAAGATAATGTTATTTTAATTTGAAAAATTTCACAAGTTGCTTGGAACGGCGGCAGTTCTTGATGTTTTCCAAGTGACTTTACAACATACGAGGGTTCGGAGAAATCATATTTTATGCTTATTTCGTTTAAAATTTGTACAGCAGTACCTTTCGATAGGTTTCTTGTTTGCAAGGCTATTGTCCTGATCCGCAAAGAAATGTTCAAAACATTATTTTCAAGTCTGTTAAAATAAATGTTAATGTCGTTATATAGAATTTTTTCTTCAATTTTTCTTTTTAATGTGGTTTTTACAATTTTAAAGAGACGTTCTGTGCAGGTAGAACATTGGACCGCTTGTTGATATACATATGTAAATTAATTTGTATAAATTTATTTTGTTATGGACATTTTCTTTTACGCAAGACATTCTTCTGTTTTTTATGTTTCGGTAATATGATTCTGAGCAACGAATGAGAATAAATGAGGAAAATTATTAAAGGAAAGTAACTTAATAATTATTGTTTATACAGCAAAAAAAAATTTGTTAAAATTTGGTTTAATTATTAGGCGCGCAACTATGCACCCGCTGTTTGACAATAGATGGCTCTAACAGTAAGTGCTGTGTAGGTATTTAGTATGCAGGGATTCTACTCCCCTAGATCAACTTTGGAAGAAAAATATAACACACAATTTAAACTCAACAGATATTTATCAGAGTGAAATCACGAGGTCTAGTCAGCCCTTCTGGAAATAATCGATTGGCCACGATTGGATTCGATTGATCCGATTGAGAAGGATTAAGAAAGACAATTGGAAGCAATTAAGTTGATTGATTTCTATTGTGTTACTTAATCGTTCTCAATCGGGTCAATCGATTCCAATCGTGCCCAATCGATTATTTCTAGAAGGGAGACCATGACTTGTAGTTGCGAGAACGATCTACTACCAACTGGCTTACAACGTGGCTGCCTCTACAGCATGGAACATAATATATGAGTAGGCAGCAAACTCGCTGAATCGCACTTAGCCAATTGTCGTTCCCTGCAGTACCAGTATAAGTACCAGTAAAAAATATGTAATCGTAGGTAAAATCGAGTATAACATTCAAATAACATTCAAATCCAATCTGCAAAGTTCGAAATTGCCGTGATTATCGCCATGATTATCACTTGACATTTCGCGAATACTTCCGGCCATTTTGATTTTCTCGATCTTGTGCAGTAGTAGCGTATTGCAATAGACGCATGCGCAGTTCATATGTACAAGGCTTTGTTAGTACGGTGCCAACGCTGTACGAAGAAGAAGAAGAAGAAGAAGATTATGCTCCGCTGTATCGTAATAGGCGCATGTGCAGTTCAATTTTTACATTATGTTCCTCTGTATCGTAATACACAACTTTATGCTACTCTCAACTGTAGCATAAAACGCGTTTATGCGACGGAGGCTCATAAAATTCTTTACATCTTTCTACGTAGCTTGGGCAATTACATTTTCTTATGCAGTTTAGGCAATGCTTTTAGCGTAGAGTTTCATACAATATTTAGAAAAAGAATTTGTGAGATAGAAATGCGTAAAACTTGCGAAAAACAATGGTCATACTCAGAAATGGAGATGAGAGGAGAAGGTTCCAAGGCACAGATCACAGACGTTTGACTTGTCTTGGCCCTTGTCTGAAATCAACCAATATATGACATGACATTCCTTCAGAATTTTTTATACTTACATTTATTGTTCAAATGTAACTCGCTTGCATGAATATGTTCTAAGAACCGGTTTTACAATGCCTGGATGAGTTACATTTTGCAATGGATCGAGGTGATTGGTGTTGTCACGCAAGATGTGCGCCGGCTTAACATTTTCGACAGAAACGTGGCGTGAAGCGCCGTTTATCTCCATTTCTAAAACTCTGTCAGACGGGCGATTTAAGACATTATGAGGACCCGTATAAGGGCGTTCCAAAGCCTTCCTGGCTTGATCATGCAGACATACGTGAGAACATGAGCTAAGTTCCTTAAGCACAAAAGCGTTACGTTTATACTTTTGAGCTACTGGAACCGGTTTTACCTTCCGCATATATTCTCGAAACTCTTGGAGAAAAATGTGTGGGTTAGGCAAGAAATCCTCGGGTAGGACGAACTCCCTGGGAATTCGGAGGGTGGTTCCAAAAACGAACTCAGCAGGCGACGCCCCAATGTCCAAAACGTTAGTCCACTGAAAACAGTTGGGATTCAAATTGGCTGCCTTGGTTGGTAGTCAGTGTGAAGCGATTGCATGCGTTGAGAATGATTCAAAAACAAGGAACTTGGGTTCTTTATGATTTGAAGCCAAGAGACGTTGAGCGTCGTTTTTTCGCCTGTCAAACAACTCCGTTAGCGGCAAAAACGAAATAGTTTTCTTCATCGCATCGTGACGGGTGATGAAAAATGGATTTATTATAGCAACCTAAAGAGAAAAAATTCATGGGACTGCTTGGTCATGCTTCTACATCGTCTGCTCGGCTGAATATTCACGTTGCGAAACCCGTTACAACCTACCTTGAAAAGCTCAAATGGGAAGTCCTACCCCACCCGCTGTATTCCCCAGATATTGCGTCGTTCGATTATTACTTGTTCCGGTCGATGACACATGGTCTGGCTGATCAGTAGTTCCGCTCATATGAAGACATCGAAAAATGGCTTGATTCGCGAGTAGCTTCAAAAGATGAACACATTAACCGTAACGGCATTCGCGCTCTACCACAAAGATGGGTAAAAGTTCTAGCTAACGATGGGCAATACTTTGAATGATATTTTAATTCGTTGTTATAAATATTAGTGGTAACTTCAGAATGGACTACATTCAATATTGCTTCTTGTTCATACAATTCAATTACACGTTCGACAGAAGTTAAACATTGATCCGTTCTTTGCCATATATAGAAGATTGTCGTTTCGCAAATGGAGCAGTCGCAATTGGAAAGTTTTAAGGTGCTATAAAAATCTTTTGTCACAATGTGATGCATCCTTCATAAGTAGATGCTCTTTTTCGCGGAGTAATTATCAATTCCTGACGAACATAAGAGTTCATATTTACACTTTCTAATTTACAAATAGAATCCCACGAAGCAAAAAATTCACATTTATTTTTAATTTCCTGCTCTAGTTTTTCGAAACAGAATTAACAATATCTTTTTGTGGTTTCACGATTCTCATATAAAAACAATGTTGAGGATTCTAAATCCAAGCAATATCTATTTAACAAATGTATGTAAGCTATAGGATATTCTTGTACACATACACCGTCTACTGGTCCAAGATGGATAACAATAGGTTCTGCTGAAGTTGGTATAATTTTTCTACACATATTTTAGAAATGTATAATTTTAATAAGGTTTGATAAATAGTTTGAATAATTTTTCCTTCATATATTTTCTAATAATGCAAGGTGAAATTGGATTCTAAGATTTTACTTAAAGTTTATTATATCTTTCCGTCAGTAAATTAACTTCTATATAACAATTTGTAACTTTTTCGGTTCAAAATATTTAAGGTATGAGTACAAAAATTGTCCTTCTGATGGTATAGAATTTTCAAGTATCATGCAGGTGGTCTTAAAAATGGGAGGATGGGATGTACCTGTATCTTAAAAAATTTCTGAAGTGACTGTAAATCTATATAAAAACAGGGTGAAACAAAAGTAGAATGAACGGTTGGTCAAAAGTACATTTGTGGACTGTTAAAAAAAAAAGGTTTCGTTCGGAAGAGAAATTGTTATACGCGCCTTAAGCCGTATATAATAATGGTAGAAAATCATTATAGTTTTCGACCATTAAAAGAAAAAAGATACTTGTCCGAAATTCAATCGGAGAAGCGACTCGAGGCCTTCGAAAAACGGTACCGTTAGAAAGGTACTACCGTGCGTCCTTTTCTGATGCACGCATCAGTATCGGAAAAGCCCCGTTCTTGTCGCACCACTGCAACCTACCGACCAGATGCAAGTGCCCTCCCCTCTACCGTCTCACCTCCCTTGCCAAGGAACGGCCTTCACTCACTGCAAGCTGGAAAAGTGAAGGTCGGGAAAGGCAAGGAAAAGCAGAGAAGAGAGCAGTCTCAGCGCCTACCCCTTCCCAATCAATCACTGCGAGTTGGAAAGAAAAGGATGGGATGAATCTGATCATAGGAGTGAGAAGGACAGTAACATTGCCTCCCTCCAAGCGGTCAGTGAACTGCAAGAGGGAAGGAGTATCAGCACTCAATAACTATGGAAAAAAACGATACTCCTTCCACTGCGACACTTCTCCCCGATTTTCCATCCCTATAAAAAGGGCCTCGAGACGCTTGATTGACAGTTGAGCCCAGGGCAGCTTCCCTGACATACGACGAGTGTCAACGTCGTGCGAACCCCACGAAACTCTAGCTACTTCGACTTAGTGTTAAGTAAGTGTAGTGAGCATAGTGCAGAATAAACGACTACGATGTATCATCATCACTTGGTGCCATTCTTGCTCCCGACTCCGTTCCCGACATGCCTCCGAACGCAGAGTACAGTAAGTCTCCGAGACTAGTGCATATATAGACACTATAACCCTTTCTCCCCTCCCTACACTATCACTGGGACCCAGTGACGCAAACCCTCCCTCCTTCTTTCTATCTACACTGTCACTGGAACTCAGTGACGCACACTCTCTCTTTTCTCTCTCTCTCTAACCTCGTTCTGTCCACACTGTCACTGGAACTCAGTGACGCACATTCTCTCTCTTCCTCTACACGCTCACTGGAATTCAGTGACGCTCCCTCTCTCTCCCTAACTCTTCCCCTTGCATTTGCATTGACACTGGAACCCAGTGTCACGCGCCATCTGATACTCTACTCGCCACTGGTAACTCAGACGGTACTACAGGCTCTTATCCGTCCCCATCCAACCTTTCTTTTTCTTCTGTTTCTCAGTTTGACACGAAGAAGCAACGGCCAAGACGGGGTCACGACCCATCCCGCGCCCGGCGAAACGCCAAGCGCTTGGAAACCTGGAAGGCCCGAAAAGGAATTCTCGAGGGAAAAAGAGGAGATCGCGGTTCGTCGGACACACCCGAGAGCACCCCCACCGACCCCACTCCTGAGCCACCCAGGGAAAGTGACTCTCTCCACGCAGAGGAGGCCCCAGGTTACGACCCGCACAACCCTGGCTACGACGCATTGGCCACGACCGCCCCAACATACGGCCTAACGCAGGAATACCAGCCAACTCCGAAAGCGATCATTACCGCCTGCCTCCGAGGTCTTACCCCTGGTCACGCCAGCGACTTCGCCACCGCCCGCTACGAAAGCTCTGCCAGCAACCGCCTTGACTGCTTCGCCGTGGAAACCTGGCACTTCCTCACTCACCAGCACAGAGCTCTCAGCGCTGTTTGCCCAGTTAGAGGAACACTACGCCATCCCGCCGCCAAGGACTCCGGAACCAACTCAAGAACCTGGGGAACGCACCCTGGAGGAGGTCTTGGGATCACCAATCTGGGAGCTAGAGAGAATTTAAATAAAATCAACTTACGCTACCTGTATTACGTCCTGGAGTTCCGGAACAAATCGTAAAATTCCTCTTCAAATCAAATTGGCACTTGCCTCAGCGAGTCGCAGGACGAGAGTGACGATGGCCGACGCGACGCTGACAGAATTCCGGACCTGTCCCACGAATTACACGCGTGACCCAATTGCGGACCCGGAAGCAGGTCATATGTCATACATCCAATAGACGACGAGGCAACTCGTGCCTAGTATAATAATTACCCTTGGCAAATAATTTCCATCAACACGCGGTTCTATCAGTTACAACGAACGGCGCGTGTGGCACATTGACACCATTGTCATTAGTGTTCATTTACATCAAACTGCATAAATTTAGTATCACAAAATGTCTAAGATACTAAATGTTAAGGATCAGGGTCTATGCGCCCTAGGGTACGTTTTCCGGGTCACGTGGTGGAGTCTGGTCGTCTTGTGCGCCGCTCTCCAACAATCTATGGCGGCGATAATCGAAGCGTCGATCTATCGTGGCTCGAAAGTCGACATGGCGGCCAGTGTTGACATAAACTCGGTAGCCGGCTGTGCCTCATCTTCGACGCTGCTGTCCTCCGGTGCTGCTGTCCTCGTATCGCTCATGGAACAGACGGGACAGGAAGCGTGAGTGTGTGCAGTGCGTGATTAATGTATTTCGAGTGCTCTCGGGTGGTGACGAAGTGCGGGCTCTCATCACACGACTTTACCCCCAAGGACATAACCCCACCTGTCATATCGGCGAGTTTACCAATTTAAATTTTTTAATGTGACGGGTAAAATTTACCACGTCACAACACAATATTTATTATTCATCCAAATTTATTTTATCGCCTTCAAACAAGGCTACTCCCGAAATAATAAACTTGTGACAACGAATAATCCAATCATCAAAACATTTTTTGAACGCATTTCACGGCGTCGACTTAAGTTCTCACCGCGAATTCTCTTTTATGTCTTCTATCGACTGAAAACGGGTGTCTCGAAGTGGTAATTTTAGTTTTGGAAAAAGAAAAAAGTCGGCCAGGGACATATCAGGTGAACGCCGTGGTTGTTCAATGATATTCGTTTAGTTTTTGGCCGAAAATTCGTTCACAATCGCAGCATTCTGAGATGGTCTTTCAGAACTAGACGAACAGTAACGCATTCCAAGAACGAACAATCATTTAAAATGGTGCGAAATGATTCATGAGACACAGAAAGTTTAGCGGCTATCTCTCTTAAACATAGGTAAATGAAGTTCACAACGTTGCTGTAGTAACAAAAAAGTACAATACCAAGCTTATAGTCCGAGATCCCACTGCAAAGTACCTTCACCGAAATGTTAATAGAACAAAACGCGTCGAAACTAGTGCCTTATATACGTCCTAACATGAAACGGCTAGGTTGTCTAAGCATAGCTAGGTCCTTATGTCAATAATTATTTATTGAAAATCCTAATTATGGGAGTTAACTACAAATAAGATTAATAAGATAAACATAGTAACAATTGAAAGTTGACGACTAGACAAGCGAAAAATTGTAGGGTTGTCAACCCCCAGGTGGGTCTAAACATGGGTTGTTTAAATATTCATACATATTTTTTGGCGTTCAACTTCACCGACTGTCTAATAGAATAATAAATACTTGAATCGAAAGCTTGCGATCTGCGCTTCGAGAAAATATAGGGTTGTCTGCGTAATTCCGGGTCCAAATTGAGACAACACTTCGCGAAAACTTTTCATTTTGCGCGCGCGATATAAAGGAATGGAGCACCACTGCAACTACAAGTTGAGATTCGAAAACCTGTATTAACCTGACTTGATCTTCCCCCCTTGTACTCAAATCTGTAATAGTGAACATTTCACCATTTGAAGTATGGAAAATTATTTCACTATTGAAATAGTAGAATTAGTTTTACCACTATTTGAATTACTGAAATCCACTGTTCGAAATAGTGAGATGGACTTTTTGAATTAGTAAAATCCACCATTTCAAATAGTATATTTTGCTATTTTTAAAATAACCTATTTTCTTTCAATTCCAGTAATGAAATTTCACTATAAAATAGTGAAATTCATTATTTAAAAGTAGTACTTGCGTGTATAGTGTTTGACTAGATTTTTTTGAAATTTGGTAATAACGTTCCTTTAATGTCGAACATCCCAGGAGCATTATTTTAAAATGTTTGATTCTCCCATTTATGAGTAATCAATCGTCAAAGTTGTGAATTGGCATAGACAATTACTAAAGAGAGAAAAAGAGGCACATTGGAAGGTCTCTTACCTAGAATTTCAGATACCTTTCATCGTGTCTCTCTTTAGTAATTGCCTGAGCCAATTCGCAACTTTGACGATTTGTTACTCAAAAATGGGCCAATCAGAAATTCTAAAATAATGTAATTTAGTAATTTGGTATTTTACTAAAATAGTAAAATACTAATAATTTGATAATTGCCTATGTTAATTCGCAATTTCGACAAATGATTATTCAACAATGGGACAATCAAAAATTCTAAAACAATGCTCACGGGATGTTCGACATTGAAGGAACGTTTTTAGCAAATTTCAAAAGACTCTAGTCAAACACTCTACGCGTAAGTACTATCTTGATCAGTAAATAGTAAATTATTTGCCAAGTTTAAATGCAACTTTTGGTGAAGCCGAAGTTTGCGGTCCGAGACGAGTGCTTTTCATCATGAGATTGAGAACAAGTCCAATAAAAATGCCGGAATGACGAAAAATAATTTCACTATTGAAATAGTAAAATAGTTATATTGAAATAGTCATTGTTCGAATGAGTGAAATCCACTATTTATAACAGTAACTTTCACTATTTCATATTGACCAACTCTCTTTTAATTGAAATATTGAAATTTTACTACGAAATAGTGAAATTTTACTATTCCATAGTAAAATTAGATGTTTTAGGTGTAGAGAGTAGATAAAATATTTCTTTTCAGGTGAAAATTTTAGAGAAATAAAGAAAATTGACAATTCTTTTGTAATTTCATTTGTTTTATTTCACGATTAACGTTTTTCTTATCACTAACACATGAAATATTACATTCTTACTTCTATTCGAATTCGAAAACTGAGCTGGCGACATCATTCTCGTCTATATCATTTTCATCTATTAATTCTTTGCTTTCTTTATCTAACCTTCAAACAACGTTGGTTTCAAAAATGAATCTAAAAACCAGCCACATTCCGTCGGATTCCATAAAGCGCACGTTGCGTTTGTAGCATTTTGCCACATACAATTAACAAAAATGGTTCGCAATACTTTCTGTTTCAAAGATTCCCAACAAGGGAGTATTGTGGTCGAGTTAAAGCCTTTCACTTTACGTAAAAATGCATTGTCGTTTTTGGCGTTACAGTACGTTTTTTGAAATAGCTGAAACCTTGCACTGTTAACGCTTGCGCATTTTTTAATTCCATACATCAGTGAAGTAAATTGTTGAACAACATTCATTTTCTCATCGTCAAAAATGTCGCGAGGGTCAGTAAGATCCAAAAAAACTGTTTGGAAATGAGCAGCTTTTTTGAATATTTGATAGGGTCTGCTTTTCCCTTTGCGGAAAAATGCTGCAGTATAATCACAGCCGGTAAAGGCATGATTTAATTTTCGTGTCATCATCGTCAGAATTTTTGCGTCGGATGTCAGGACCTTGAATAAGGTCACGCACAAACTGTAAAAGTTTATCAGGAATGTCACATTCGCCTGAAATGACATCGTCAACGGTTACATTGTCAGGCAGTTTTCTACAAGAGAAAATGAGAGCAATGTATAAATCTACTATATACTTATGTACACAATAAAATATTATTTGACTTTTTTCTAAAAACTGAATATGTAGTTATTTTATAACCTTTAAAATAATTTTTTGAGTATCTTAGACATTGAGCTGTAATATCTATAACTTACCTTTTCAGTATACCTGATATTGAAGTTAAATATCTGAGATATTCAACTTTAGTACCTCAGACATTCAAGTTTACTAACGAGGATATTCAGAATATCATTTTTAATATCTGAGATAATCAAGCTCAATATCTGAGATAGAGGTGGTTAATATCTTTTTTTCAATATCTGCAGGCATTGAAGTAGAATATCTAAATGTTTGTCACATAGTTGAATGCTACTGACATTGTGCCTCAATATCTAGATATTATGGGTCAATATCCATTTTTCTCCGCGTAGCTGCCACACTGGGGTCTTTCGTGGAAAGGCCTCAAACTTTTGGAAATGCTCCCGCTTAATGCCCGAAAATCGAGTTTGTGTTTCTATTTTGTTTTTAAATGATATTTATAAAATATCTGATGTATTTTTGTTTAATAAAGTCTCTTTTATTCATAACTAAACTATTTTTATTAATCTGTGTTAAAAAATAATGTTTATGTCCTAAAAATGCAGTTTCGAAAAACGACTAAAAATCTCACTTTCATTTCGCAAAATAAATACGTTTTTTTAAGCAGACCCAATTCTACTATTTTTTTATTCCAAGTACTATATTTTAACAATATGTAACTAAAATTTTAGCTTCAAATTCTAAAAATTGATTAAGTTATGAATTTTTAAGTAAAAAAAGTAATTTTTCGGTGTTTTTTGCAAATTATATTTTTTTAAGCGTGTTAAATAATAAAAATTTGGCAAGCCACATAAATTACCTTATAAATTAATTGTTAAAGACCAACTATGAATTTTTTCATCTTAAAAAACTAATTAGTTTGCTCAAAATTCATGATTATGTGGTTAAGGACATGAACGACCCAGTGTGACCGCTATGATTGGCACCAGAAGTGTGGCAGCTAAGGGTTACAATTTTTAATGAAACAGTTATATGCTGCTAATTACTAACGAAGTTCAAATTCATCTGTTGCATGAAAACGAAAAACAATATATACAAATCTACACAATTTTTCTTGATAACCTAATTTCTTACTTGTTCTGATTGTGACTGGGTGATTGTTGAAGGGTTTCCTGGATTACATGTCGAGGATTTTCGAGTCTGTCCATCGATATCATTTTGATCCTGGAAACAAGTTAATAATTATGTTTATGTACCTGAATTAGATCATAAATTTGCGTCGCTTACATTTGAACGTGAGAGAAAAATAAGGAAAAAAATCTGCCCGCTTCGCGGGCACATTTTCATCGCGCGCAGGTCGCTTCGCTCGCAAGCTTGAGCATACATTTAAGTTTATTTCTTATAATTTAATACTGAAGCTCAAACCAATTTTATAATATTAAAGATGATGTGAATTACATTCTCATCATGACACTCGCGCTTCGCGCTCGATTTTCTGTATACATTTTAGTAACTTTTTAATAAATTACATGATTAAAATAATTTATTTTCTTCCAAATCTCTCAAAAAGAAAAAATAATCGCAGACTTTATTTAAGGTAGTACGATCACGAAAATTAGACCTCAGGCTAAAATAGATAATTTTGCTTTCAAGAAAAAATTCAAAAATAGGAAACAGTCAAGTTGTAGAGAATCTTTTGTCTAAAAAAATGAACCATAATTGATTAGAATCGCATCATTTTCAAAAATTTGACTCGAAGCGATAAGAAAATAAGTTTGGGCAAAAATAAAATTTATTAATAACATTATTTTTTTGTGTTTCAAATTTTTTTCATGAAAAATAATCTTTTCTCATTCAAATTGGCCCTTCAATAATAATGTTGCTATTCTTGAAAGCAAAATTATCTATTTTTGTCTGAGGTCTAATTTTCGTGATCGTACTACCTTAAGGAAACGATTTTGCAGAACAACGCTTATTTCGTATCTCACATATTTTGGTGAAAAAAATCGAATTATTTAATATTAAAAATCAAAACATAAAATATACATCCTGTCGAGAAATTTCTTAATAAGAATGTGTAGACCTCATTTAGGCAAATAATTTTACATCTAAACTTTTTTTATGTATCTCATATATTTTGTCTAAAAAATGGAATTATTGAATTTTAATCGTATTTTTTGGAATTGAAACGAAAAATATATGTTTTTTCGTAAACTGTATGAGACAAAACTTGTAGATCTTTTTGAAACGAACAACTTTGTATTCTAACGTTTTTTTTGTATTTCACATATTATTGTTAAAAAATTGAATTTTTGATTTTCAATAGATTATTTTTGAATTAAACAAAAAATATGCATCTTATGATAAAATGTTACAATTCAAATTTGAAGGTCTTTATGTAGAAAATAATATTGTATCATAACGTGTTTTCGTATCTCGTATAATTTAACTGGAAAATGGAATTTTGATATTGACTTTTTTCGAATTTGAATATGCTGTAACATTTCTAATTTTGATTTAATCAAAAAATGTTATAAGGATAATTTTTAGAGATTTATGAGCACTATCTAAAACCAGTATTAAAATTTTTGATTATTTCAAAAAATTATTTTCAAAAACACAAAAGTAGTGCTCAATCCCTCAATTTTGATTGGATGTGGCTGGTTAACGAACTTGTCCTTACTTTTTCGGCTCCGATAAAGTGTACCAAAGCTCAATTCAATCTGATAATTCTATCGAGAGTTATGCCGCACACGACCTACAGACAGACAGACAGACAGACACTTTCGTAAAAACCATTTTTTCTGACTCGGGGGGTCTCAAAACGTAAAGATTTGATGAAATTTTCGAAAGTCATTTTTCACATAAAACCAATACCTTCTCATCCATGATGAGAATGTAAAAAGGACAGAAAACTAAAAGAAACCTTTTTTCTATAATAAAGGCAATGGAAAATCAGTATAAATATTACAAACATTATTTGGATATTTTTCATACTTACATTTCCAGAAAATAAGGTAATCAATTCCTCTTTCTGCTTTGCGGAGAAAACAGTCACTTTCTTGTAGCACGCGGAGTGATAACCAATATTTTCAATATTACTTTTGTCCAACGTTATTTCTTCATACTTATAGCGTTTATGCTTCCGAAATTTAAGCGCTCGCAAGCACGTTTGGTAAAGATCATCGCTAAATGATAAAAAATGATGCGAATTCCGCATAAAAAACACTTTTTATTCATGGTAGAATGTTTTTACGCCGTTATATTTCTATGTGATGCAGGTTAGAAAAATCGATGAATTGTGCCTCTCTTTTTTCTGTTTAGTAATTGTCTATGCCAATTCACAACTTTGACGATTGATTACTCAAAAACAGGAGAATAAAAAATTTTAAAATAATGCTCCCGCACGTAGAAAAAATATCAGTAGAATTTACTGGAATTTCGGTACTTATTTGGACAACATGACTTTTTAGTAAATTTTACAAGAAGTTGAGTTCAATCAACAGATTTTCTGTACATTTCACTTAGCTTATAGTACAATCAACTTAACTCGGATTTTTTCGTATTCAGTAGATTTTACTGAACGCTGAGTGAAACGTAAAGAAAATCTGTTAATTGAACTCAACTTCTGGTAAAATTTACTGAAAAGTCATGTTGTCCAAATAAGTACCGAACTTCCTGTAAATTTTACTGATCTTTTCTCTGCGTGCGGGATGTTCGACATTAAAGGAACGTTATTACCAAATTTCAAAAAAATCTAGTCAAACACTATACACGCAAGTACTACTTTTAAATAATGAATTTCACTATTTTATAGTGACATTTCATTATTGGAATTGAAAGAAAATAGGTCATTTTAAAAAAAGCAAAATATACTATTTGAAATAGTGGATTTTACTAATTAGAATAGTGGGTTTAACTAATTCAAAAAGTCCTTCTCACTATTTCAAATAGTTGATTTCAGTAATTCAAATAGTGGTAAAACTAATTCTACTATTTCAATAGTGAAATAATTTTCACTAATTCCAATGGTGAAATGTTCACTATTACAGATTTGAGTACAAGGGGGGAAAGACAAGTCAGGTTAATATAGGTTTTCGAGTCTCAACTTGTAGTTGCAGTGGTGCTCCATTCCTTTATATCGCGCGCGCAAAATGAAAAGTTTTCGCGTAGGGTTGTCTCAATTTGGACCCGGAATTACGCAGACAATCCTATATTTTTTCGAAGCGCAGATCGTAAGCTTTCGATTCAAGTATTTATTATTCTATTAAACAGTCGGTGAAGTTGAACTCCAAAAAATATGTATTAATGTTTAAACAACCCATGTTTAGACCCACCTGGGGGTTGACAACCCTACAATTTTTCGATTGTCTAATCGTCAACTTTCAATTGTTACTATGTTTATCTTATTAATCTTATTTGTAGTTAACTCCCATGATTAGGATTTTCAATAAATAATTATTGACATAAGGACCTGGCTATGCTAAGACAACCTAGCCATTTCATGTCAGGACGTATATAATGCTCAAGTTTTGAAGCGTTTTGTTCTATTAACATTTCGGTGAAGGTACTTTGCAGTGGGATCTCGGACTATTAGAAAAAAATAGGTTCTAATCGTTCAAATCTATTTCAATGGAGTCTAAATGGCAATATAGCGCGAAAACAACCCTTCCGCATCCATTTCATCCCCTCAATATCAAAAATCGTAAAAAAAACAAACAACCGAACTGAGCTAGTTACCTAAAAATTTATAACTAAAATAGTTTAGGATCCCCATACCTAGCAGGGATGTTTGTCGTTTTCAAACCTAAATGCTCAAAAATGCAAAAAAATACTTTAAAAATAAAACTAAGCTCGATACCTGAAATTTTGGTAATGAGTAATGTAGGAATTAATGCCAATTATTTACAACAAAAATTTTTTATCAATATACCTAGCGGGGATGTTTGTCTTTTTCAAACCCAAATGCAGAAAAATGTGAATAAAAAATTTGGAAAATCAAAGGAAGCTTTATACCTGAAGTTTTAGAACTGAATATTGTAGGATTCGGTGCAAATTACTTACAAAAAAATTTTAATCCCCATACCTAGCGGGGATGTTTGTCGTTTTCAACCGTAAATGCAGAAAAATGTGAATAAAAAATTTGGAAAATCAAAGGAAGCTTTATACCTGAAGTTTTAGAACTGAATATTGTAGGATTCGGTGCCAATTACTTACAAAAAAATTTTTATCCCCATACCTAGCGGGGATGTTTGTCGTTTTCAACCGTAAATGCCCAAAAATGTGATGAAAAAATGTGTACATTCAAGCTTAGCTCGGTACCCTAAATTTTATAACTGAATATTGTTGGATTTAGTACCAACTACCTAAAAAAAATTCTTATCACTATACCTGGCGGGGATGTTTGTCGTTTTCAACCCCAAATGCCTAAAAATATGAATCAAAAATTTGAAAAATGAAAATAAGCTCGATAACTGAAATCATAGTAATGAATGATGTAGGATTTAGTGCCAATTACCGAACAAAAATTTTTTATCCTCATACCTAGCGGAGATGTTTGTTGTTTTCTACCCTAATTGCCCAAAAATGCAACTGAAAAATTCGTACATTCAAGCTTTGCTCGGTACCCTAAATTTTAAAACTGAACATTGTTGGATTTAGTACCAACTACCTACAAAAAAATTTTAATCCCTATACCTGGCGGGGATGTTTGTCGTTTTCAACCCCAAATGCCTAAAAATATGAATCAATAATTTGAAAAATGAAAATAAGCTCGATAGCTGAAATTATAGTAATAGATGATGTAGGATTTAGTGCCAATTACCTAACAACAATTTTTATCCTCATATCTAGCGGGAATGTTTGTCGTTTTCAACCGTAAATGCCCAAAAATGTGAAGAAAAAATGTGTACATTCAAGCTTTGCTCGGTACCCTAAATTTTAAAACTGAACATTGTTGGATTTAGTACCAACTACCTACAAAAAAAATTTTATCACTATACCTGGCGGGGATGTTTGTCGTTTTCAACCCTAAATGCCCGAAAATGTGAATAACAAATTTGGAAAATCATATTAAGCTCTATACCAAAATATTTTAGAACTGAATATTGTAGCATTTAGTGGCAATTAATTTTTAAAAAAATTTTTTATCCATACACCTAGCGGGGATGTTTTTCGTTTTCAAATCCAAGTGCCAAAAAATGTGAAAAAAAAATTTGGAAAATCAAACTAAGCTGGATACCTGAAATTTTCGTAATGAATGATGTAGGATTCGGTGAAAATTGCTCACAAAAAAATTTTAAACCTCATACCTAGCGGAGATGTTTGTCGTTTCCAACTCCCTAAATGCCCGAAAATGTAAATGAAAAATTTGTACATTCAAGCTTAGCTCGGTACCCTAAATTTTATAACTGAATATTGTTGGATTTAGTGCCAACTACCTACAAAAAAAATCTCATCACTATACAAGGCAGGGATGTTTGTCGTTTCCAACCCTAAATGTCCAAGAATGTGGATAAAATATTTGGAATATCAAATTAAGCTCGATACCTGAAATTATAGTAATGGATGATGTAGGATTTAGTGACAATTACTTACAACAAAAATTTTTTATCCATATACCTGGCGGAAATGTTTGTCGTTTCCAACCCTAAATGCCCAAAAATGTAATTAAAAAATTTGAAAAATCAAACTAAGCTCGATACCTGGAATTATAGTGATGGATGATGTAGGATTAAGTACCAATTACCGAACAAAAAATGTTTATCCTCATACCTAGTGAGATGTTTGTCGTTTTCTAACCCAATTGCCCAAAAATGCAAATGAAATATTTCCAAAATCAATCTAAGCTCGATACCTGAAATTATAGTAATAGATAATGTAGGATTGCGATAGAGTGAATATCTCACAGGTGTGACATGGACACAACAACTATTCACTCTTTTTGGCACTGAGTCTAAGATCCCTTCAAGGATAGTAAAACGGACCACGGTAAATTTATGACTCTCGGGTCTTTACACTGTCAAACTGCACGGTATAATTGTCTCACGCTGAGAATCCCTTTTAGTTTTTTAGAAATTGCCGCACTTAAATTCTGCTCACAAGAATAGTTTTCCCTTGGCGGCGTGTCCTTTTTATATTATATTTTTTGGTGACCTCACGCGTTGCGCAGTCTCCCACTGCGTTTGACGTAGTTATACCTCTTTTTTTCAATAGGTGGTTTTCTCTCTCTTTTAGTAATTTCCCCAGATTTCTCTCTAGACCTAGCCTGTGCCTATAGTACATTCTAATGCGTCGCGGGACGTGATACCTCCCCCCCTAGTTCGAGCGCGGGGGTGAAGCATCCGCAATCGAATCTTCGGAAGAAGAATACATTTATTACTGTTTTTGAAGATACATTCAAATTCTTTTTCTGATATAGTAAAAAAATATAACATTCATTTCGGCGTCTGTTTTACAATTTGTATTCTAATATCTTAATATTAAAATTTTGTTATAAATAATTACATAGTTTTTTTTTTTCAAATACTATGAACTTAACATAAGGTTACATATGATTTTTTGTTATATAACTAAATACATCAATAATTTTTATTTCATATTCGTAAATTATAACATGCTGTAATATAAAACGTAATTTTATGATGCCGTAGATTAGCAAAATATTTTTTTCAAGAATTATTTTTATATTTTTTATTACGTAAATTGTTGCGGCAGTTATGAGCTAAATGTCCTCTTTGAAAACACCTTTCACATGCATTAATCCATTTTTGTAAAGCTTTTCTACTGCTTTTATCACTTATTGTTAGAAATTTTGTTTCTGTTACTAAGCATTTTCCTAATTTCTCTTCTAAAAATACATATTCCGTGGAAAGTGTTTCCAAGACTTTAGCTGCCGCGTTCTATTTGGCTACTTTCTTTTGGGACGCAGGTTCTCCAATACAAGCATAGGTTAAATTATCTTTAAAAATTTTGCAAGTCGCTTCAAATGGTGGTAACTCTTGTTTTAACCCTAGCGATTTTATAATATATGAGGGTTCGGAGAAATCATACTCTATGCTTATCTCGTTTAAAACTGCTGTACAGCAGTACCTTTCGATGGGTCTCTTGTCTGCAAGGCCATTGTTTTGATCTGCAAAAGAATTACCTGTTTGAGTTGATGATTAAATTTATTAAAATTTTAAAGTTAGTTAGTTTTTTAGTTAATGATTTTGTGTTGGTACATTCACTTTCCGCGTTTCCTAACTCAAAGAGATATTTCATGCAGAGAAAACAGTGGTCTGTTTTAAGATGTACCAAAAAAATTAAAAGGGAAAATTTTTTAACAAAAGTTACTAATAGATATTGTTTATATTTAGAAAAAAGAATAATAAAAAATATGGATTGATTTATTATTTTTATTCGTTGTTATTATGAATAATAGTGGATGCTTCGGAATCGACGTCGTTATACAATGCTTCTTGTTGGTATAAATGAATTACACGTTCGGCACAGGTTACGCATAAATCTGATCTTTGCCGCATGTAAAAAATTTGTGTATTGCAAAGGGAGCAGTCGAGGCTAGATAGTTTTAATGTACAATATAAGTCTTTAGTAACTATGTGATCTATTCGGACGGGTAATGTTACTTCGGTTTTAAAGAAGCTAAGTTCTGTAATCCAACAATCCTCGCAAACAAGTTTTTTTTCAAGAACATTCATGTAAAAATTCTCGACCAGGGTTGTGCAGCAGTATTCCGACCATAATTGATGTTCAAAATACGGCTGAACATCCTGTTCGCTTGCTCGAACTTCTTCTGCTTCGATTGTTTCGATTTCTTGGGGCAGTATTTTTCTGTTGGGGAAATTTACAATATTTAAGGAATTTGAAATATTTGAAAAGTTTACAATTTTTTAGTATTGAGGATTTTATTAAATTTAACAAAAATTTTCATGCGTGATTACATGCATGGAAGGTAGATACGTATAATCATGCAGGGGTATTTTCTACTAGAACTTCGTTTCCTTGACTAATTTTGAATTCGTTATTTAAATATGTTTCGATGCACTCGTTACAATTAGCTGCTCTTTGTCGCGAATTAATTAATAGTTCTTGACAACCGTAACAATTTATATATATGCATTCCAATTTACAAATGGAATGCCATGAAGTAAAAATTCACAGTTATTTTGAGTTTCCTGATCTAATTTCTCGAAACAGAATTGACAATATCTTTTTCTAGTTTGGTGATTATAATATAAAAACAATGTTGAGGGTTCTAATTCGAAGCAATAACTCTGTAATAAGTACGCGTATGCTATCGAATAGTCTTGCGGACATACACCGTCTACTGGTCCAAGATGGTTAACAATAGGTTCACTTGGAGTTGGTATCAATTTCTACAAATTGTTAGAATAGATTTATTTTATTAAGGTCTGATAAGGAGGTTGAATAATAACTTTGTATACATTTTCTAATCATGCAAGGTAAAAGATTTTGCTAAAAGTATTTTACTTTCCATCGGAAAAACAACTTTTATATTACAGTTTGTTATTTCTTTTGTTAGAAACATTAAAGGCGTGGGTACAAAAACTGTCCTTCTCACGGTATAGGATTTACAACGTTCATGCACGTGGTTTTGAGGGAGGTAAGGACGGAATGTACCTGTATCTGAAAAATTTTGTGAATTGACTTCCAGTCTATTAAAGAAAAGGGTGAAAGATGGAATAAAGGAAAGGTCAAAAGTTAAACGTCAAGTCGGTCAGTAAAGGTTTGATCACTGAGCTTAAAGGAGTTTTTTGTATAAGTTCTATACGTGTTGGCGTTTTGTTTTTTTTTGTTGATATTTTTTGAATTTTCAATAGTAATAATCCTAAAGTTGTAATCATAAGTAAAGTGATAATGATTAGTGCTAATGTTAATTTATGTGCACTAGAAATAAAAATAGATGGAATGATTTTTTGAATGTTTGCATATTTTGTAAGGATAAAGACATGGTTTTCGAAGATTGATAATGGCATGTCTTCTTCTTGCTGAAGAAGAAGTAATACCTTTTTTAGTAAGTGAGGCTCTTGAATGGAAATATTATATAAAAATGGTAAAATTATAGCAAGAGAAGTGGTTAATTTGCTAACTGGAATTGAATTATCCATTATATTCAAATGGTTTTGAAGATGGTAATATGGAGTTGATGAATCGAGATTGCAACGTGATTTTGTTTGCAAAATTCCTATTCCTTGGAGTGTGATTAAGGTCTTAGAGTTTTTCGACATGATAAGAAAATTTTTCGGGGGAAAATAGTTGAGTATAGCCATCCATGATGAAATTGCAATGGTGTTATAAAAGGATATTCACTAAAACTGATGAATATTTCACACTTGTATGGTTGAGAATTTAGAAACATTGATGTTTCGCAAATAGGATATTTATCGATATTAGATATAGATCTTGGTGGGTGACAAAATGTTTGGAATCCATTTTGATAACATGCATTGAGGAAATTTTCATTTGTTGTAAAGTATGATTGGTTATTTGAAGAAATAGCGAGATAAGAATTTTAAGGTTTTATGTAAATAGAGGAAATTACGTCAGTATTCAAATCGAGATGTATTGGAATTGGATATGGTTTAAATAATTGAAATTCTTCAGCTGATGGGATTGGTATAGTCATAATAAAAATCAAGTACTTATCGAATAAGAAGTATTGTATTTTAGAAAATGGAAGGACCATAGAAAAAAGAGATGTTGAAAGGTGTGGGTCTTCTTTGTTGGATTTGAAGTCTAAGAAGGTATCAGGAAGTAGCATAGGGTGCCATAAATTAGTTGCGGCATGGGTAATAGCTTCTGTAAGTTGGTCAAGGAGTAAAAGAAAAGATTGAGAAATTTCATGCAGGTGTTTAGGCCAATTTGCTGCTAATATTCGATATAGGTGAATATTTGGATCTTTTTGAGAATAATGCCATTTTTTGTAGGTCATAATGTTGTCAAGTTTTGAAGAAAGATTTGTAACTTTTTGGAAAAATAGATTTGGGAGTAGAAATACTTTTTCTTTGGGCCTGTAAAGGGAGGTTTCCTATCTCATTCTCAATTCTAAAAGTACTTTTTGTATCTGTTGCAAGAATGGATCATTATTTTTAGAAATATTCATGATATTACGAGCTTGTCTAGATATAAATGATATTTCTTCAAGAAAATAGTTGATTCGTTATTCTATAAAATCAAGTTGTGTCTGATGATCGTATAAATTACAATTATTGGCAATATTTGAAAGTATGCAATATTCATATAATTTATGTGAGAAATCTATTATTTTGTATGTAAGTACGTCTGGTTGAAAGATATCGATATAAGATATAAAATGATATTCTTCAGAAAAATGACGAATTTTTGAAATTGGTTCAAAATAAATCCCTGAAAAATGAGAAAATTGTGAGTCTATGAAGTATTTTTCTGCTTCGGAGAAAAGGAGTGGAATTAAAATTAAATACACGCTGGATGCTAGTTGATTAAGGAAATTCATTAGGCTTCTCGGAAGGCTGAAAAAGAAAAGTAGGATTAATATTGGATAAAATAGGATGTTTACGTATGGTTGGATTTAGGTCTAGAAGTTTTTTGGAGAAAAGGGGAAAAAAGTCTACTAAATGTTGAGGAGTTTCTTGGTGGAACTGGAGGGGGAAATTGGGTTGATTTGTCTACTTTAAAAATATTTCGTCTACGGCACTCTTTTGTAGCATGCATTTGAGTGTTACAAAATCTACAGGAATTTTCCCAAGGTATTAATTTTGGTCTTGGATCGGTTTAAATGCTTTGATTTTTGGTTTTTTGAATTTTTTTATCATCATTATTATAAAATTTTTTGTCGCAGAGATCGTATGATCTCATTAGTAGTAACAATAATTTTAATGCTGCTCTATTTTCTGCCAATTCGCTAGTAGGGCCGGCTTGTATAACAAAATGTTCATTTATATTAATTTGTGCAAGAAAAAATGACTTTGTTTTCGAATTTGGGTCAGGATAGACTGTATATTGCGGTAACGGCAATCCATATTTTATCCTGAAGTTTCTTAAAATTTCTACATGATTTAAAAATCCCATGGAGTCTGTTCTGTATTTATTTTTTGGGTAACTTGGTACGTGTGTAGGCTCGTCGTAGTAATGCTCCATTGTAGTTGATTTCCTGAATCGGTATGGAATGTTTATATTAGAATTTATTGTATTGGTTGGGAGGTCTATATCCGCATTTAAAACATTTTTTAAAGCTTTTCGTAGAGAAAGATGATGCAGTATGATTATTATTTGTTTTCATTTTATATGAATTTGTATTTTTAACACGATTGTTATTTGAAGTTATAGGTTTTGTTATTTGGCTACTCGTTGATGGTTTTGGATCGTTTAAAGATGATTATTGAATTGTTACATGCAAATGTTCTAATGAGTTTATCAAACTTAGTCCACATTTCTCGTCTTTATGCGAAAGAGAATTAATAATTTTCATGGCAGCAAAATCCTTGGCTGTTATTATTGAGTTTGCTATTCCTATTTGTTTAATGTTGTTAATGAAACAAATTGCTATATATGTTGAGTCTTTTGATGAGGTTTTTATTCGTAATACTGTGTATTTTGAATACTCAAATTTATTTTGAGTGCAAATTTCATTTAATTTTTTGCAATTTTTACTAATAGAGTTTAGTTGGACGTTTTGATTTGTTTCCTTTGATTCATTAATTAAGGCATTATATAAATTTTGTGCTACCTTTTGCTTTACATTTTCTTTATCTTTGCCACTATTCATTATTATATAATTTTTATATTGCAAATTAACGTGAAATAGACATTCATTATTATTGGTTTGTTCAATGAGTATCTCAAAAATGAGGGGTGGATCTCCTCTTTGTTGAATAATTTTGTTTAGTAAGGTTGCAAAAGGAACATGCGACATTCTGAAGATGTTAGATTTGGATAGAGTAGTGGATTCTACTATGTTCTTCTTTTAGTTCAGAGTGACGATAAAGAGTTGTGTTTGTATTATTGTGATCTTTACCTGAAGTAGTATTTGCGTAATACGATGGACTTTTAGGTGCCTCTTTCGAGCTTTGTGGCGCTGAAGCTGTTAGCAGTTCTTGATGACACTCAGCAGGAGGTCCAGAAGGTCGATGGGTACCTAAGTGTAATAAGAGGTTAGTGACCGAATCCCAGAAGGCGCCTAGTACATGGAGAGACCATCCAAATAATCTGTGTAGCGCATATTCATGAATAATGGTATCAGCTATCGAATTAATCCCTCTAATTATTATTATTAATCCAATTAGGCCTGCACTAGTAGTTCCAAAATTATAAAAATTGTCCAAAATCTACCCCATGCGGATTCAGCAATTTTATCAATTACATTTTCTTTAAATAAATTTGTTAATGATATTCCTTGATTAATAGTTGGATGTCCTGTTATTTCTCTAGCTAAGGAATTTAGAATCATTGGTTTTTCTGCTGGAAACATAATATGATCTCGCAGTTTATCAAGATCAGATTGAGAATAAATGCCACTTGTTGCTAAGGATGAAGGATTTGTGTATTTCCAGGTTGCTTTTGTGAGAGGTTTAACTATAGTTGGTGCTATGGATTCGACAGGATTTGGAAGTAATTTGTACCAGGTTTCTCTAAAAAGGTACATTGGTGGAAGGAAAGAATTGCAATTTGTTTGGATACCGGATTTTGTTAATATATGAGTTCGTGGAGAAAGGAAAAAGGATTGATTTCCTCTATATATTGGTAGTTGTAGATAACATTCTTCAGTTTTGCGATATTTTACTTCAACCGGTATACATTTTACGATATGTACTACTTCTCCTGCAATTACTGACATATGTCCTGGGCCTTTCATTAAATGATATTCAAATTCGTCTGGTGATTGCGTCGCTAAGGTTAATGTATTTCTAAAAACTTGCTGTTCAAGTATGCATCATTGAGTAAGAACATCGTGATAAAGTCTATTTACTTCAGTGCGTATGTGTCGTTCTACATATATAAATTTAGAGTTGACGTATGTGAAAATGTCCATATTTTGAACTTCTAAATGTGTATTTTCTAAAAATGAATTTCCAGGTCTGGTTTCAAAAATTAATAATTTTGGATGTTCGGTTTATATTAAAACGTAACTGCAAACTCGTTTTCTTGTTTTTTCAGCCAATACAAAGGTTATATCTTCAGTGGTTTGAAGAATAAAAGGTTTCAGAATTGTCTGTCGTGTTGTCATATGTTTTTGTTACGTACGACTTAAAAAAAAAAAAAATAAAAAAAAAATTAATAATATTTGATTTGCGTACGTGGAGGCTACACAAACCGCAACACACGAATGTGTCTTTTTATTTTTTTTATGAGGTTCCGCGATCTTTCTACCCTCGGCTGAGGGTGCCTTAGCTCCACCAATTTTTCTTAATGCTATGGTGATAGGAAATAAATTTATAAACGAAAGTTTGTTAAAAATATTCCCCATTGTATATGACAGTTTTATTGGATTTGAAATTAATTATTGCAAAAATTATGAATGATACAGACTCACCCTTATTTGATACTTAATCCTACCTGTCGAGAAGGATGACGACTGGGCCTTAGATTCCTTTCAGGATGGTGACTCTAAGAAAAGTCACTCAAGTTTTTCTTTTTTGCCGCACACACACATGCACGATATCTCTATCACCTTTTTTTACACCCTAGTTTTGGGAAAAGAATATGGTGGATGGTTTTCAACCAGAGAACAAACAGTACGTTTAAATTGTTTGTTCTCTCCACTCTTGTTTTCTTCGCAACCCTAGTGCTGGTTTTCTAAATAAAAAGGAAAATCTCCCCGTCGTTTTAAGATTCGACGGAATGAAGTTCTCTTTTTGTGTTCGACCCCAAGCTGCCAACGCACTATTAGTTTACTCTACTAACCGACCACCGGCGTGCCCTAACGCTAGGGCACGAATCGTAGTGGTGAGAAAAAAATATTTTTCAAAAAAAATATAATGTTTTCCCTGCGTGGCAACCCCACGAAAGGCTTCCGTCGGAGAGAAGATTGAATATTATTCACGTCCGCCCACTGTGTACTCACGAGACTTCGTTCGATTTACTGACACCTGTTCCGAACCGCGGACGGACAAAAGCAAAGACCGGGCTTTACTCCTTTAAACTTCTTGTTCGTGTCAAGAAGCTTGTAAGACTGTGTTTTGTGATTTGAAATTGATTCTTTATTATACACTCGTATCGATGTCACTTGGAGAAGGGAATTTTGATGACTTAGGATTTTATGTGGAACATGCTGACCGGGAATTTGGAAATAATGGATGTCTAAATACTTGGTAGCCTTAATTACTTCCATGTCTATTGCCAAATTGATAAATTTTTCCTGTTTCTGCTACGTAATCGTTTTCTTTTATTTTCGATCCGTAGAATTACTGAATAAGAGGTCGATGTTAATTTAACCCTTTAGGTTCGTTAGTTTTGATTCTGAACCCTCCTTCTTCTTTTTACGTATTTCTCATATTAAGAAGATAGTGGGTCAGATCTCCTAACATTTTACTCACTGGCTATGACAAGTCGTGGCTATCCAAGCTTCAAATAGTCCATTTCCATTATCTATGTATTGTACTTCTGTTGGGTATGGATAGGAAATGTTCTGAAGGCATGACATCGATACCAGTAGTTGAGAAATTTAATGTTTGTTATATAAAATATGGAAACACGTATATGGTCTGTGAGTACACGTGTGCGGACGAGTGCCAGCTTTTTATGAAATCGGCGGCAGTTGTTACGTGCGTGTATGTTTTTGTTCACTCATCTCACTCCTCATCCTTCATCCTGTTATATTACATTCTGTTTCTAATTAAATTTGGGCATCGTGATGTGAGGTACATTTCTTAATTTTCCCGTATTTTATAGGTTTATAATTAGGTGTCAGGTAATTAAATACACGTCGTGTGCGCGAATTTAGTTACCTGATGTCGGTTTGGAATAAATCCGAAATTTTATTTACCTATTTGTTTGGAGACATGATATAAATATATATACATACACACACATACATATATATATAATAATAATAATAATATAATAAATAAAAAAAAGAAGAAGAAAGGAATTTCTTAAAGTTTTGATATTATTCCCCTTCGGTCTTGTGAACTGACCTCCTTTTCATTACATTTTGTGCTGAGCCTATAACATACTCAGGTTACGAGCATCAAGAATAAAAATTCGTCGCGTTCACCTGTAGTAGCTAATTTTGATGGAAATAGTTTAATGACCCCTGTTAAGTGTCCTGATTGAGAAAGAAGTTATTTTATTTTTATTTTTGGTCTCTCGTAACAGTTTTATTTGATGGTCCTTCATAAATAATTTCATATTTGTTAAAATTATATACGTCATGAGGTAATGTATCCCAGAATGTTTGTCCATATTCTACGTCTGTACAGAATGTGTCTGAAAGTGTGCATATTATTCCAGATCCTAATTGACTTTTATTTGAATTTAAATGAATAGTAGCGTAATGTTCTTGTAAAGTTATTTAAAATATTGCTTGGACTACGACATTATTCCATGTTCCGTATGGGTCAGAAAATTGTGTACCAGTACAGTCTCCATTAGGTGTTACAGAACCTGCTAAAGTAACGCTATGAAATGAAGTTTCATTAACTTTTAACTTTGATATCTGAAGAGAAGGGGGTTACTAAAAATGTTCCTATTGTGTGCATTTGAACACATTGATCTCGTGTAACATCATGATATATTCACTGTGTCCATTTGCAACTATGGAACTGTGAGAATGCATGCCACAATGAGAAATGGCGCGTCGAATTTCTATTTTGCATTGCATTACTTTTGTATTTGAAAATCCAGTTAATTGTAAAAGTTGTATATAAGTTCTTTCAATATGTACTTGAGATCGAGGTAGATCACATTCTCCTACCTCTAGTAAAGATAATGTCGTAATATTTGATTGATTTGAACCGCAATCGAATCCTATTATGGCGTAGACTGTTGTTACATAGTTGATGTTGCAAGTGAGCAGTGCCAAAAGGAAGCCTCGTAATCCCATCTCTGGAAAAAGGAGGTTCCAATTAGCAGCTTGCTTTGTAATATAAGAATAGAAAAATGTTTTATCGTTACATATGTATATTTTTGAAGTTTTTGTTTTACCTTTTGTATTTTGCGTTCCTAGTTCATTATATCCAACATGTCGGCTATGACAATGTGATTTGATAGCCGTAAACTGAAAATTAAATTTTTGTATGCGTCCGGTTCTCTTGTTTTGATTGTTGAAAAAATGTCTTTTATTATTTCTGGATTGTTTAGATTTCTGCTCCATGTGGGGATATTACAGTCGTCTTGCTTAAAAATTCCAGTTTGAATTAAGTATGGCCAGAGAGCTACCATGTCGATAAAACAGGGAACTATTTCAATGAAATTTTTTGCTTTTTCTTGCTCTATTCTCTTTTGAGCTCTTGTAGTAATAGTTTTCCATGATAAATTTTCATATTTTTTGGAAAACATTGGACTGAATAAAAATATTGTCATAACAATAGCTCTTGAAGCCATATTTTTGAATAAATTTGTGTATTTTAAAATATTCTTACCAATCTCACTAAATAATTCTTCACTAAAAAATTCCTGAAAATATTCTGGGATTTTTGAGTCGATATTTAATATTTGGGCTTCCAAAAATTTCGCTAAAACGATCTACGTCGTCTTGTACGATTTCTGGATTCAAGTTTCTTCGTTTTGAAGGTCTCACCTCATTTTTAGAGTTTTCTTGTTTTTTGTTTGTAAAAGTTTTCTTGGAAAACATTTTTTCATGGGAAGTCATAAAAGTATCATTGTCATCAACTTGTAAATATCTTGATTTCTCTTTGTTATCATCAATAGGGTTTCTTGAGAGAGCGTCTGCATTTACATTCATTTTTCCTGCTTTGTAAATTACATCAAAATCATATTCTGCGAGTTTCAATCGCCAACGTGAAACTCGTGAACAAGGGTCTTTAGAATTTTGAAACCAAACTAGAGGTTTGTGATCAGTCACTAAAGTAAATTTTCGCCCATACAAATAAGGACGAAAATGAGTTACACAAAATATTATAACAAGAGCTTCTTTCTCATATGTATCATATTTTTTCTCAGTATCACTGAGACTCCGTGAAGCATATGCTATTGGCTTATCTTCACCTATTTTACCTTGTGATAAAATACCTCCTGTTGCAAATCCTGAGGCATCTGTTGTGCGTATAAAAGGTTGAGAAAAATCAGGTCGTTGTATAAGTGGTTCTTCACATAATTTTGCTTTCAAAATTTCGAAAGCTGCTTGTTGTTTTTCTGTCCTATTAAGAGGTGTATTTTTTTCAGAAGTTAATTTAAAGGACTTGCAGTTTTTGAAAATACATCAATAAATCGTCTATAATATCCTGCTAAGCCTAAAAATTGTTTAACATTTTTCTGTGTTTTTGGGACTGGAAAGTTTTTTACAGCTATTATCTTTTTTGGATCTGGACGTACTCCATTTTTATCAATTATATGACTTAAATATCCTACTTCGGGTCGTAAAAATTCGCATTTGTCTGGTTGTAAGTGAAGATTTGCTTTTCTAAGTCTTTCTGCTAAATTGTTGAATTTAATTTCGTGCTCTTCTAAAGTATTTGCATATATAAGTATGCCATCAAGATATACAAAAAGTTCCGTTCCGATTAATCCAGTTAATGTTAAATCCATTAATCTCTGAAATGTGGCTGGTGCAGTTTTTAAACCGAAAGGCATTCTATCGAATTCGTAATGACCGTGAGGTGTAGAAAATGCGGTTTTATGCGAGTCTTTTGGATCCATTTTTATATGGTGAAAACCGGTAGCTAAATTAAACACTGAAAAATATTTTGCTGGTCCTAGAGAATCAAATATATCGTTTATATTAGATACAGGATACGAATCGCCAATTGTTTTTTCATTTAATTTACGAAAATCAAGAACCATTCTCCATTTTATTTTTCCTTGAGAATCAAGTTTTTTAGGAACTATCCACACTGGAGTTTTATATGGTGATTGTGAGGGCTTTATTATTTTATTTTTTAATAATTCATCGACTTGTCTTGTAATTTCTTCCTTGTGCACTGGGGGAAATCTATATTGTCTTGAAAAAATTGGAGCGTCATCTAGAGTAGGAATTGAATGTTGTAATAAATTAGTAGTTTCAAGTGGTTCTCCTGGGATTTGAAATCTATCTGCATTATTTAGAATTAATTTTTCTACATGTTCATATTCATCTTCTAATTTTCACTCTTCTAATGATCGACATAATCGACTGAAATAATTTAGAAAAATCTCTAAGTTTGAAAAGAAAAACCTCTAGTTTGGTTTCAAAATTCTAAAGACCCTTGTGCACGAGTTTCACGTTGGCGATTGAAAGTCGCAGAATATGATTTTGATGTAATTCACAAAGCAGGAAAAATGAATGTAAATGCAGACGCTCTCTCAAGAAACCCTATTGATGATAACAAAGAAAAATCAAGAAATTTACAAGTTGATGACAATGATACTTTTATGACTTCCCATGAAAAAATGTTTTCCAAGAAAACTTTTACAAACAAAAAACAAGAAAACTCTAAAAATGAGGTAAGACCTTCAAAACGAAGAAACTTGAATCCAGAAATCGTACAAGACGACGTAGATCGTTTTAGCGAAATTTTGAAAGCCCAAATATTAAATATCGACTCAAAAATCCCAGAATATTTTCTGGAATTTCTTAGTGAAGAATTATTTAGTGAGATTGGTAAGAATATTTTAAAATACACAAATTTATTCAAAAATATGGCTTCAAGACTTATTTTTATCACAATAATACAACAACAACAATAAATATTTCAAAGTCCACTTCAATTCCATCAATTATAATATCAACGGAAAGTTTAAAAAATCCAACACACATGATGATTGATACTGGTGCTGCTCGAAATTTAATTAAACAAAAGGTTCTCAAACTTGAAGTACCAATAAATAGCCAAAACGTATTGAAACTTACAGCAATTAATGTTTTGACACTTTACACATTAGGACAGGTAAAAATGAACATTTTCGATTATCCAACCCTCATACCAGCCCTCATACAATTTTGTAGGCCCTTTCAGATGTTTAAATCAAGCAGATTTTTAAAAAAATATTGAAAAAAGAACTGTTATTTCTTTAACTACATACTCCGTAAATTCCAAATTGTCATCTGCTTCGAGCCACTTTTGCACGGAGTCGAGAGAAATACAATTCTCCATTTTGACTGGAACTCGAAAACCGACAGCATGAAATCTATAAAAAGACCTGAAGATGCGATTTTTACAACGAGGGAGCGAGGAGAATGAGGACAAGTAGGAGGAGTCGTTCGCATGTGAGAGCGACAAGGAAGGAACAAAAGTAGCGTACCCCGTCGTCTGTCCTTACTCGCTTCACACGGATACGGCGTGCAGTCGCGTCTGTAGGTACCTTAGTTTGTATTCTGAGCACACTGACTCCCCGTCCTCCCTAGATTAGGCATCAAAAAGTTTTTTTTTTCGAAGAAAGTAAGGTGCACTCTCATATGGAGAGGCACAGCGAACATTGCACTCCCCATAAATAGAAAGAAAATCAAAAGAAAAAAATCGTTCTAAAGGTTTTGCATCCCAGCGGGGAACTTCACCTAGAAAACGTAAACTTTTGACAAATTATGCATTGAGTAAAGCCAGCCAAGCGATGCGTTATATCGAAATTCAATTCAATAAAGGGTGGACGGGCAAATTATGAACCACGCCAGGACTGTACCACTCTCTCAATTACTTAGAAAAGAGAATAGACTCTATTAGTATTTAATCTAAAAGAAGAGTTATTTGTCAATTGAGCTGAAGTTTGTGACGCCTTGTGTGACGAATTTTTTTTCTTTTTTCGTCGTATGATCAACAAGATATTTAAAAATTTGCAGAATAGTGATTTTTGATCAAAGAACATGCTTTACTGCGAAAAATAAATTTTTGAAGTTTGACAAAAGCAAGCCATTTGTGGCCAAACTCGTCAAATTATCTCGAAAACTAAAAAAGTGGCATAAAAAGAGACTTTCGTTTGAAATTATGCCACATTTTTAGTTTTCGAGATAATTCAACGGGTTTTTCGACAAATGGCTTCGCCGTGTTAAACTTTGCTAATTTTGGTTTCGCTCCGCAAACTCAAATTTTAATTTGTATTTTTTTTTAATGTAGCATAATGTGACTGCAATCAAAAACGAAAGTCTCTTTTTATGCCACTTTTTTAATTTTCGAGATAATTCGACGAGATTGTCCAGAAATAGCGTGCTTTTGTCAAATTTCAAAAATTTATTTTTCTCAGTAAAACATGTTTTTTGGTCAAAAATCACTATTCTGCAAATTTTTGACTGTCTTGTTGATCATACGACGAAAAAAGAAAAAAAAATTCGTCACACGAGACGTCACAAACTTCAGCTCAATTATTTTTTAAAGAAGAACAAGATTTACAGATGAAACTTAGCTTATGAGAAAAAAGTTGAAAAATTTTGTAAAGCTTGTAATGTTTTTGCTGATTCTTTTGAATTCGGAATTTGTTTTAGAAAACATTAAAAAAGTCCCAAAAATGCCCTTCATCGAACATTAATTGAATCTGCGTGAGATTGTTGACACTGGAAATATCAGAAGGCAGTGTATTCATAATTTTGCATGGTCATTTGAGCATGAGAAAACTTTGTTTGAAACGGGTTTCAGTGCAATGAAAAGGATTTTTTATACGATATGTGACAATGGATGAAATATAGATTCATCACTACACTCCAAAGTCAAATCGGCAGTCAGCTGATTGGACAGCAAAGGGTGAAAACCGTCCAAAGCTACCAAAAACGCAAATGTCAGCTGGTAAGGTTTTGGCCACCGTAGTTTGAAATACGCACGGTATTTTATTCATTGATTACGATGAGAAAGGGAGAATCATCAATAGTTATTATTATATGGCGTTATTGGTGCGTTTGGAAGAAGAAATCGCACTTATGCAGAAGAGTTTGTGTAAGTGAGCAGTGTAATTGGTTATTCCCTCTCCGCAGATTCCATTTGCCAATATTTGATGATAACGGTCATTATGTTCATTCATTAGTCATTCTTCGTATCATGATAACAAAAATAGTAGCAATAATAGTGACTAAAACATTAGTTGTTTACTGTTTTGATAAAAAAATAATATAATATTTGTTGTGATTCATTAATCATGAATCATATATTGTTCTTTGTTACAATTTGATATTATAGTTATAAATGATAACAATGATACAAACGATAAGAAAAATTGCCTAATTCAGATGAAAATAATATTGGTAATAATCATGATAATAATACAATGTTAATGATAATGGAATGATATAATAATGGCCATGGGTACGTGACAACCCCCCCCCCCCCCCTGTCACAAATTTTATCGCGGAGGTAGAAGAATAGAACTGTGACGATCGAATCTTTGGAAGAGGAAAATTAGTTTTACTACAAGTATAAAGGTTCAGATTTCTTTCTGCAATATTTTAATAGAGTTATCAATGGTATTACGTTTTCATAACTTGTTGTGAGATCAATTCATTCTAACAGAAAGCATATACACATGGAATATAGTTTTAATTCTCAAAAATTAAATCAGTATTTTTTTAGACTTATAATATGGTGGATTTTTTATCTATAATAGTGATTACAGAAAATTTGGGCTATTTTTACATATGGTGCATTAATAATATTCAGTTACTTTCAAAGCTTTTGGATTTAGTAACAAAAATATTTTTACTAGTCTTTGTTCGAAATTTCTATACTTTTTTGTTTCGTTTTATTTTGTTTGTAATCCGAAGCTTAATTGTTACAGTTAAAATAACAGGTCGAGTATGTTATTTTTGTATAATAGGCTATAAAGGCATGAATAACGAAAAAATATAGAAAGTGGATTAGAAATAATAATTATATAGATTTGAAAAATGTGCAATATTAAATGTGCGTAAAAGATTCGTCATTTCATGAGCTTCAATATGTTCACGAGAATTTTTATTTTCTTTATCTAATATAACGCGTTGAAGTTAGTTAATATGCATTGCTTATGGCCTATTATCAATTTGAATTATAGCATTGTTTTTTTGTAAGACTTTTCAAATTTTATTAGAACCGGAATATTGTTGATGAGTATTTAGTGAAATTATCTTGGATTGTAAGAATATATTCATGTAATTTTGTTGTCATTGGAAATGGATCTACAATGTCCGTAGAAACTTTTTCAAAGGCAGTTCCTGAAGTATCAGTTATTATCATAGGTTTTTTGTTTTGACGCGTATAAGTTCCTTTAATTGTTATTTTAAACAATTTTAAATATATTTTTTAATGCCTGGTTTCATATTTTGCCACTAATAATTTTGACGCAATCTATAAAAAGTTTTTGTGACTCCTTTATGTCCTCCTAAAGCTGACGAGTGAGCTACTTCGATTAATTAATATTGTTGTTCCTTAGCTGCATATTGTGTACTTCCATTACATATTAGGATTCTTATTGGTGAGTCAGAAAAAGCTAATTCTATAGTTCTTAGCATTTCTCCCCATAAAATATCAGCCTTCGAAAGAAGAATATAGATCTTTTTCTTAATTTATGAAAATGTTTTGATTAATTTCGTATCTGACAATGAGTCGATTACATCTTTGTTTTCTTTAAATTTTTTATTTTGCTTCTGCTTTCTTTTTCCGGATTGTTTTTCTTAAAATTTTGGAAAATTTGTGGCTACTCGAGGTTCGGGGTCGCCATCAGGATTTGTGTCATGGGTATATTATATAATACTATGAAATAGAAAGGATCAGGAGATTTCACAAGATTTAGTAAGGTTTGTAAATTTTGTAGAATTGGTAGGTATTGTAGATTTTGTTATTGTCTCGAAATCCTCTTTCATATTATTTTTCTTGAGATAATTCAAGGAATGTGGACTCAAACTATTGATCATATCCAAAAATGTTTCAGATAAAAGTTTCAGTGTTTGGGAAGGTCGTCATACTCGACCACCCTATTTCTTTATCGGCGGAGGCGCTGAAGCTACGTCAAGGTCAACTCCACTTTTTTAAATGGAACTATGTATTTTTTTTCGATGACATTATTACCGATTTTAAGACAAATTTATCGACCTACAACACAAAGTCATTCTAGTCACGCAAAGTGTGTAAATAGTCGAAAAATCGAAGCATATCGGAATAATCACTCTCAAAGGATCCACTAACCTTGGTTTGGGTCTACCTATAGATGATACTCGAATTGATGACCCTCGACTTGTAAGCACTTGTTAATTCGCTGATGAAAAGACCATCTAACTTCAGCCAACATTTGTGGTGTAATTTCGCTACATGCTCGACGTATTCTTTCTTTCATGTCGTCAGGCGTGGTAGGTGCTACCGCCATTACGCGTTCTTTGACAAAACCCCATAAAAAGTAATCTGGTGATGTTAGATCCGGCGAAAGAGGTGGTCAAGCTACAGGGCCGCCTCGTCCTATCCACTATTCGTCAAAAATCTCATTCATCACTTGTCTTGAACAACGAGCATAATGGGGTGATGCACCGTCGTATTGCATCCACATGTTCATGCGAGCATGCAAGGGCACGTCTTCCATTAATTGAGGCAGTACGTTTTGCAGAAATTTTGCGTAAACTAGCCCAACCTAACGACCTTCAAGAAAATATGATCCAATGACGTGATCGCCAACAATGCCACACCAACAATTAACGGACCACGGATGTAGAAATGGTACAGTTCTCATCCATCGAGGATTCTCATTCGCCCAATAATGCATATTATGCCTATTCAAATTTCCCGTATTTGCGAAGTTAACTTCATCAGAAAAAATCACAGGACTCCAAAATGAGACATCTGTGCGCATTTTTCTACGAATCCAATTACAGAAATTGACGCGTTTTCGGAAATCATTGCCGTACAAATCCTGATGTAATGACATACGATACGGATGGAACTTGTGTTGATGTAAGATTCTTAATACAGATCGCTGACTAATTTCACTCTTTTTTCCATTTTCCTGCTACTTGGATGTGGATTTAGTATCATGGGTATCGTAAGAAATGACAAGAAATGAAAATGATTTCACGACTATTTACGTACTTTGCGTGACTAGAATGACCTTGTGTTGTAGGTCGCTGAATTTTTCTTAAAATCGGTAATAATGTCATCGAAGAAAGAAAAAAATTTCAGGAAGACTGAAACTTTTATCTGAAACATTTTTGGATATGATCAATAGTTTAAGTGCTATCGCTCTATAACAATTTATGTGCTTTACCCTGTATATTGAGTTGTCCCAAAAGTAATCGCCGAATTCACATATAGATGTCTTTGACCATTTTTCTGAATGGCTTCTTTCAATGTTATGGCCTTTTCCTTCTGGAATTTGTTAGCTGACACTCTTAGCTTGCATCAAAAATAAATTGCGCATAATTTCGTTTACAGTTGTTAGTTTGGCATTAACTTTAAGATAGAGTGTAAAAACGAGCATTTTCCTCATATTTTGCTTTTTTATTTTCGTGAAGGAAAGAACGCTGCACAGGCTTCTAAAACGTTACGTGAGAAAGCTTTAAAAGACAGACAGTGCCCAAATTGGTTTGATAATTTCCGTTCTGGTGATTTTTCACTCAAAGATGAGCAACGTTCTTGTCGGCCAAATGAAGTTGATGATGACCAAATCAAAGCCATAATCGAATCGGATTGTCATGTAACTGTGTGAGAGATTGAAGAAATGTTAAAAATACCAAAATCAACATCCGACTGTCATATACAACGTCTCGCAATCGTTAAAAAACTTGATATTTAAATTCCACATGAATTCAAAGAAATTCCCTTAACAAAACGCATCAACGCTTGCGATTTTTATCTTAAAAGCAATTAATTCGTTCCATGTTTGAAACGAATTATCACTGGTTATGAAAAATAAATTGCTTAGAATAACGTTGTTCGAAAACGATCATGGTCCAAGCGTGATGAATCACCACAAACAATATCGAAAGCTTAATTGTATCAAAAAAAGATTATTCTGTTTGTTTGGTGGGAATGGAAAGATGTTGTATTTTTGAGCTTCTTCTAAGGAACCAAACGATTAATTCAGATGTCTACTGTCGTCAGCTGAACAAATTGAACGCAGCGGTCAAAGAAAAGCAGCCAAAATTGGTCAATCGTAAAGGTGCAATTTTTCACCATGACAACGCTACACCATACACATCTGTAGCCACTCGCAAAAAATTATTAAGGCTTGGTTGGGAAGTGATGTTACATCAACCACATAGCACCGACCTTGCACCATCAGATTACTATTTTTTTTATCTTTGCAGAACTCCTTGAATGGTAAAACTTTCAATGATGATGGAGCTGTGAAATCTCACTTGGTTAAGTTATTTGCCGATAAAGACTAGAAGTTCTATGAGCGTGGAATCATGAAGTTACCAAAAAGTTGGCAAAAGTTCATTGAACAAAATGAAAAATATATCATAGATTAAACTTCATTCCTTGTATTATACTCGAAAAAAAGGGTCTTCTGAAGTTTTAAACCAGACTAATCATTTGTGGTCTGTTATTAGAGTAAAACGTCTGCTGTAAAGGTAAAGTCAAAACTGCTGAACTGAGTTGACTATAGCTAGGGACTCATTTTCATAAGCTTAAAATTTTCATTTTCTGTCGCTTAGTGTACAAAAGTATGAACTATCTGTTTATTTTGTGCTACTCAAGCATATATGACAATATCATCTGAATAAACGAAAAGGTCTGTTACTTGTCATCCTGATAATACGATGTCCATGAGTCTACAGGATGATGCTGGCCAATTTTTTAGTCCAAAAGGCATTCTATCGAATTGGTAGTGTCCAAATGGAGTTGAAATAACTCTTTTATGTGAATCTTCAAGATCCATTAGAATATGATAGAATCCAGTGGCTAAATCGATAACTGAGGAATATCGTGCATTTTCTAATTGATGTAAAATAGAAAATAATATTTGGTAAACGACGTGAATCTCCAATTGTTTGTTAATTTAATTTCCTAAAACGCGTTATTTTAAGAATTCCTAAACATTGAAAGACACAATTCCCCTGGCTCTGATTCAACTAAAGTAACGAGTAACTAAATTCGTAAGTTATAAATATTTGTCTCAAATTATTTTTTTCTATTGTCACTAAATTATTGCATAACTACTAAAAATAAAAATTATCTTTTCATGGATATACAACATCTTCCCACCGAATATAATTGGGTGAGTGAAAGAATAGGGCCGTAAGTCATCGAAAATAGATTTGTGAATCGTAAGAAACATAGTCAAGTCGAAAATTATTTTTACATCCATTTAATTTTGAAACATACAAATAACAGAAATTGAGTGATTTCATAGACGAGTACACTTATCAGGCTCTACAAATTTAAGAGGCAAGGCGACTACCACTAATCAAGCAGTCCAATGCGGGCAGATACTCACTACGTTTACGTTGTTGCACCTAGATAATTTCAATAGTGGATAATGAATCTTTATTCGATAATACAATACAAGTTGAAAAATAAAGTGCTTACATCTTCTCTTACTTTGCTTCTTTTATAAGTATACTCTCAAAGGTGAGCATAAATATTGTATTTGTCCATATCATACAAACAAATTATATTCTGGACCGTCTTTTCTCATACGAATTGCTAGAAGCCTTATAAATTTTACGCTAAGAAAGATCACAACCACCTGACCCGAAGAATTTTTTGAGCCTCTCCTTTCGAAAAGTGTATAATTAATTTTATTCTCTATTCTGTATTTTAATAATTATTGTGATTGCAAATCCGAAGGCAGTGTTCACAAGAACCTCAGAGCACTACATTTCAGTGAAATTGGATTACTTTTGCACTTTTTGTACCCACAGGAAGCAACAACAGCAGGCACCGGCGTATAAATTCTTATCGGAAATAGGAATATTATAAAGTTTGAAATCTACGAAGGATTCCTATTTTATTACATAATCCAGTACTTCCAGTATTTTGTATACCACATTTCGATTCCTTGTTACGCCTACATTTTATGATATTCTTATTTCATAGCGATTGCGTTTGTATGCACGTACAAGTATATGAGAAGAAGAGATGGAAATAGGAAATAAGGGCATTAGATAATACTTCTATTCTTGAATTCTCAAAGTTCTATATAATATTGTATGAACTTCATGACTTTTAAATAGAAAAATGGACTTCTTAGTATTATCTCTTTTTCTTAAATTGAAACTTAAAATTAATTTTCATACATTTCGAAGGTTTGTAACACCTAAGTTATTTTTTTCTCTATTGCAGGAACGATTGACAGCGGTAAAAGATATCCAGTAGTGTTGTATATTCATGGTGAAGGTTACGAGTGGGGTAGTGGTAACCTGTATGATGGCGGTGTTCTCGCCAGCTACACGGATCAAGTCATTGTAACCATAAACTATCGTTTAGGGATTTTGGGTTTCTTGAATGCTAATGTAGCACCTCATGCTCGAGCAAGGGTTGCAAATTATGGACTTATGGATCAAATTGCAGCACTTCATTGGGTACAGCAAAACATTGCTTTATTCGGCGGTGATCCTGGTAACGTTACTCTCATGGGCCAAGGGACTGGAGCAGCTTGTGTTAATTTTTTAACTATCAGTCCAACAGTTGTGACAGGTAATATATATATTATACACGGTTAGGCACATAAAGTGTTACAGAGCTATAGCATTCAAACTATTGATCATTTCCAAAAATGTTTCAGACACAAGTTTCAGTGTTTGGGAAGGCCGTCATACTCAACCACCCTATTTTTTTATCGGTGGAGACGCTGAAGCTACGGCAAGGTCAATTCCACTTTTTTAAATGGAACTATGTATTTTATTCCGATGACATTATTAACGATTTTAAGACAAATTCAGCGACCTACAACACAAGGTCATTCTAGTCACGCGAAGTATGAAAATAGTCGAAAAATCATTTTCATTTCTTTTCATTTCTTACGATACCCATGATAATGCACATCAATAATGTATTGTCGACATCGGCAGAAAGTTAGCATTTTCTGTTGACATATCAGTTAGTTACGCATTACCTTCTAATGTGAGTACATCGGGACGCCGCACTAAAGCCACATGCGAGCAGCAGTCAAATGGAAGAAAAGAGTGGGATTAGTCAGCGATCTGTATAAAGAATCTTACACCAACACAAGTTCCATCCGTATCGTATTTCATTATATCAGGATTTGTACGGCAATGATTCCCTAAAACGCGTCAATTTCCGTAATCGGATTCGTAGAAAAATGCTCACAGATGTCTCATTTTTGAGTCATGTGCTTTTGTCTGATGAAGCTAACTTCGCAAATACGGGAAACATCCCTGGTCCGTTAATTGTTAGTGTGGCATTGTCGGCGATCACGTCATTGGTTCATATTTTTTTAAAGGTCGTTAGGTTGGGCCAGTTTACGCAAACTTTCTGCAAAACGTACTGCCTCAATTAATGGAAGACGTGCCCTTGCATGCTCGCATGAACACGTGGATGCATAGGTAGACCCAAACCAAGGTTACTGGATCCTTTGAGAGTGATTATTCTCATATGTTCTATTTTTCGACTATTTACACACTTGGCGTGACTAGAATGACCTTGTGTTGTAGGTCGCTAAATTCGTCTTAAATTCGGTAATAATGTCAACGAAAAAAAATACATGATTCCATTTAAAAAAGTAGAGTTGACCTTGACGTAGTTTCAGTGCCTCCACCGATAAAAAAATAGGGTGGTCCAGTATGAAAGCCTTCTCGAATACTGAAACTTTGGTCTGAAACATGTTTGGATATGATCAATAGTTTGAATGCCATCGCTTTGTAACACTTTATGTGCCTCACCCTGTATATTATATAATTGTGTATATAGTAATTATAATAGTATAGTATTTGTATGTATAAATTTCCTTCATTTTGACATTAGTACCGATAGCACTTATTTAGTTGTTAGAGGATATACATACGCAGTACATTGTATTTTATTTTTTTAATGGGAGAATTTTTAATATATTTTGCAGGTCTTTTTAGAAGGGCTATATTGTTATCTGGTAGTGCTCTTTCGCCCTGGGCTATTGTTGAAGATCCTGTGTCCTACGCTCTGAAACTAGCAAAATTCTCTAATTGCACTATTCCTGATGACCTTTTGAAGGATCATGAGGTCATAGTAGACTGTCTTAGAGAAATTAAACTTCAAGATTTACTTCGAATACATATTCAAGCACCAACATTCCTGAGTGCCTTTGGACCAAGCGTTGATGGTGTTGTTATCAAAAGTGACTTTCGGAAAGACCTTTTGTCGTATTTAGATCCAAACTTTCAAGGCTTTAAGTAAGTAAGCAAGCATTATCAAAAGGTTATAAAAATTCTGACTAGTGACATTTTCTCTTATTTCGAATTATTATCCTGCTTTTTTCACTATTTGCGCTTAAACTGAGGCACTGCAGTAGCACAAATATTCATGTAAATATTATTCTCGATAAATAAGTGTTACAAAAAATAAGGGGAATAAGTTTTTGGAACACGCATGAATAAGAAATATATAATATACTTTTAAGGTGCATTATTTTTCAAATGTATCCATCCCATAAATGAAGTTTAATCCATCGGGCTTGAATTTGGCCAAAGTGAATTGCTATTAAAAAGTACTCTGCCGTTGAGAAGTTATGCATTTGAGTAAAAATTATCCGAGATTACTCCAACATAAATTTTGCGACAGCGTTCTAGAATTGAGCGCCAAGAAACATAACCACACGAAGAAAAATACAGGGCACAGTGACGTTTCATATATAGTTGAAAATGTCCTTAACTACTTTTTGTGGTTGAATTCAAACAATTGTTGACCTGTCAGTATACGTACTAAAACTGGTCACTGTGACTAAGTAATGTGGTCACTATAACTATATGAACGCCTGAGAGGAAAAACTGGACATATTTTTACATTCACATCATGGATGTGAATGGATTTTATGTGAAAAATGACTTTCAAAATTTTCATCAAATCTTTACGTTTTGAGACCCTCTGAATCAGAAAAAACGGTTTTTATGAAAGTGTCTGTCTGCCTGTCGGTCGGTCTGTCTGTCTGTCTGTAGTAGTAGGTCGTATACTCGATAGCACTCGATAGAATTATCAGGTTAACCAAAATTGAGAAAAATAAACCATTTTTTGTGTTTTTAAAAATATCAAAAATTCAAATACTGGTTTTGATAGTGCTCATAAATCTCTACTAAATATCTCAATAAAATTTTTTGATTAAATCAAAATTAGAAATGTTACAGCATGTTAAAACTTAAAAAAAGTCAATATCAAAATTCCATTTTCCAGTTAAATTATACGAGTTATGAAAGAAAGTTATGATACAAAATTATTTTCTACATAACGATTTACAAGTTCGAATCGCAACTTTGTTTCATGAGATGTATATTATTCTTTTTAATTTAAAAAAATACTATTGAAAATCCAAAATTCAATTTTTTTAATAATAATGTGTAAAATATGAAAAAAACGTAAGAATGCAAAGTTGTTCGTTTCAAAAAGATCTAGAATAAATAAATAAATTTGATAAATACCTAATTCACCCAAAGTCAATAACAATAAGTGTTACATAGGAAATAGTAAGGAGTTGAGTAAAACGTTATCGACGATAGGGCATCAACATGTGTCAGTGGGTTAACATGAAATGTATAAGTATATCACCGACGCTTCAGGAGCTTCTAACCGCATTTGAGTAAAATGAGCATCGGGCGTATTATTTCAACTAGCAATGGTATGGTTCTCTTAAATAAACAAAAATTCTTACCTCAAGCCTGTCATTAGTCATCCAATACATACAATAGATACATACATACCTAAACAACATACAAATATATTCACACCATTCAGTCGTAACCAATCATATTTTAGATCACAAATGGACTTTGTAACGTGGTAAATTACGTTAACTTTTTTACCTCGACCGGCAACGACAGGATCGAGCCCAAGCCACCTTTTAATTGAAACTCAAAACTGTCAGGGATAGTCTGAGAGCTGCTCACAAAATTCTTTTATTTTTATATTGTTTTTCTGGCCGTTTTCTTTTTTTTATTTGTTTCATTGAAAAACACCAGCTTGAAAGGCGCCGCCAAGGAGATCGCTGTGTTACCATCGCACGCAGAGGGGTTCACTGGCAAGCCACAGAGGGCATCACCCAGCAGGTATGGCATCTGAAACAACCACGTGCTGCAGCCCATGGTTTCCAACACCGTCGCACCATTATTATTATAATTAATATAGAGAGGGCATGACGGGTTGGAACAATTAGAAATTGTATTATACATTTTAACTAGCCTTGTCTATTTGTAACTGCTGTGTTGTGCAGTGCAAACTCAACGTAGTTTAAACGCACCCCTCTACGTGTTAAGCCAATGGGGCAAGCTGACCGATAGACGCTTCAGCTGATTGGTTGCCTGGCGCCGTCGTCCTCACAAGACGAGTCGCCCGCGCAAACCTGAGCTTCACGCGCGTGCGCTAGCCTTTCCAGCTGATGTAACAAAACTGCGCGACACCTTTGGCGCGCAGCTTTATTCTGTCGTTGTTGCCCGAGCGCAAAATAACCTCCAAGGATTCAATAGTTTTATTTCCCATGGACGCCGACATGGAATTTGATTTGGAGGAAGTAAGGCGCGAGATAGCGGCCAGATCTTCGGTAAGTCCCTGAGACTTTATTTCGGGCCATAATAAATTCTTATTTTCTTTGAACCGCGTGGCTCTCAGGCTCTCTCAGAGCTCTGCCTCTTTTCTTATATCACGAGCCATGTTGGCCACGATATTCTATTAATTTAATTTGAGATCTTTTGTATTTATATCGAGCCAGGGCTTTGCCCATTAATAAATAAATTGTAGTTCTTGTTAAAATTGTACGCTGCTTAATTTATTTTCTTTTTTTGGCTTGCATGAGAGCTTCTATGTTTAGGTTAAGATCCCTTCCTTAACCTCCAAACCTTTACCTGATCCGGACTCCCGAATCCATAATAACCCTAGCCGGAACCCCTGCTTTGCTTCGCTTTTCTTGTTGCATGCTAAGCTTTTATTTTCAGGGTCGTTGCTTTTATAAATATGGCGTCGAGAGACGCCAGGCGCTCATTATTTTAGCCGCTAAGTAACGCAGGTGACAACGAGGGTAATCCCGAATCCTCGGGTCCGCCTTGTTAAATGCATTTTTATTTTTGATGTTTCAGCGGAGGTCACCCGTTATAACTTAAACATACTTGTATAACATTACATATGTAAACCTAATTTAACTACACTTATATATAAGTACAATACGCTTTCGTCGAATGACGCACACGCTGGCTTACAATGCTGGGAGATAAAATTTGGATCTTTCTTACATAGTGACTGCAAGGGTTATTCAGAGCTTGTGGACCAGAGTCGTCACTTGAGTTCTTGAGCCTCACTCAAGTAAAAATAAATCAACTTTTTTCATGAATTATTCATAAAATATTTTTAGAACTTAATATAATTAATCAATTATTATAACTATGATTATTGATATATATATATATAAGAGGGCTCCACTTAAGCGCCACCTTTGTGCGTGGCCTATTCGGTCCTGCCTCAACGAAGGAGGCGAACAACAAACCGGCCGAGAACCGTGATCGTCGATTAAAATTCAACTCAGATACGATTGAACATTTTTAATCGTATCTCGGGTACCCATGAATATTTTTCAAGTTTTCTTGGCTTAAATTAAAGATAAGATTTTAGACTTTATGTCGTATAATTTTCAGATTTTGAAAAAAAATTTCCTAGGTCATGCAAAAAGTTGAAGTTGAGGTAGAGAATTTGAGAAAATTTTGAATTTTTTTTTTAACTCTTCACGTGCTGTATTATTTTCAGAAGATCAAAAACATATTTGTTGAGCATCGCTAGACGTGAAATTTCATAAGCTTTCCAACTGTATTTTTAACAATGCCCTATCTCTTTTTTTCACCGAGATATCGTGGTTCAAAGTCAGCAGTGATTTTTAATAGCGATGATGAGCACCGTGCGCACAATTTCCGACGGTAGTGTATATAATTTGTTCCCATTCGCCTAGAGTGTTTCTAAATAATTTTTACAGAATAAATATAAATAAAGAAAACGAATTGCCAAAAATGATGTCGCAACTCTGTCAAATCGCGTGCTCTCGGCATGGGTGCATCTCTTTTTCTCCGCGTTCGATCGAATTATCTCTTGACGGTATCGGTGCGCTTGAACGAAGTTAAAGAAATTCCCATCCTGACCGCAATTTTGGATTAAAAAATCTCAAAATATATCTGAAAACTGCCTGAAAGCTTGCTGAACAACTTTCTTGCCGAAAGTTCTCTCAACTCTAAACTTCCTCGTATACTTTTTTTCTTTGAAGATGAAAAATGAGAATTTTTCCAGCCGCAACTGTTATAATAAAAATTATTAACAAATTGAGAATTTTGTTATATTGAACATAACTAACTGAAGCTCTAGGGTTTTTTGAGTCTGTTGATAAAATTTCAGACTATTCCAGACAAATTTGTACGAAAAACAGCGAGTTGATTGTAAAAAATAGATTGATTTCGTACATTCAAAAAATACGGTTTTCTTCGATTATAAAAAAAACTAGAGTTCTGACACAAAAATTTATGAGAGAAAAAATATGTGGAATGACATTTAACACGTACTACCACGTTTTTTTGATAATTTTTCCGAATTTTTTATTTAAATGAAAAAAAAGTTCGCGCATTGCGGTATCCCCTCTTTTCCCTACTAGGCCATGCGCTCCGTCTGTTATGGAATCTGAAGCCTTATATGTAGTATAAAATTGCAAAGGATTATATATGAAAATTTGCTTAGAATTGCTAATACGAATTCTACACTGTTAGCCACATGCAACTAAAACTCAGTTACAGTTACGCAATTTTATGATAAATTTTATAAAAGTTACGTTAATGTTTAGTAGTTTTAAAGATACATTTTTTGAAAATTCAGTTGAGCTTCATAATATTAAGAAAACATTTTTTTTTTTCTAAATTTTAGTACATTTTTTCCAATTTTAAGATACCCTTACTCAATACCATCGTGAGATTTCTAACGGTGTAGTGTTCAAATGTTTTTAAAAAAATAATAACAACTTCTGGTATAAACGCGTAAAGAACCTTTAGAGTAAAAAATTGAAATGTAGCAAATAAACTTGCAATATAAAAGGTAAATTATGCTTCAATTGCTAATAAGAATGCCAGTATTCAAATATTAGTTTTATGACAAGAATCTATGTGTTCTGACAAAGCGATATCTAAAATTTTTCAATCTCATCAACACTTGTAATGTTGAAAATAAAATAGAACTAACCTTATGTAATATAGTATGCAAATAGTTACATACTGAGGGATTGTAATACCCTCATAATTTTTTTTAATTTTTTCCTTTCTTGTTTCCTGGCTACACACATATTTTGACATAACCCACTGTTCACTATGCGGTTATCTACAAGTATGCAACTAAAGTTTGACTATGACTTGAAACCGAAAGTGTGGGTTGAAAGTGGATGCTATACTTTTTGCGAATGTATTTGAAGTTGAGATTTTAAGGAAAAAGAGAAAAAAAGTTGAAGGATGTGCTCAAGATAGCTGGAGTACTACGACAAAAGTAGGCCATAAACTTTAATAGGAGTTAAATAGTGATGTATATAAAACGTGTTTTGTACCAAATTGTGGAAGTAACACTATTAAAACACCAGAGAAATTATTATTTTTTTGTACCTTACGATCAAGTATTACCAAAGAAATGGTTTACTAGTACTAATCAAGCTGATGTACCAGGAAAATGGAATTACTGTTACTGTGAAAATAATTTTGACGTAAGTATGAGTATTTAAAAAAATAATTTGTGCATACCAGTACTCGTCAAATTAATTAAAAGTATTCAATAAATCGAAAATAACTTGTATAAACCTAACCTAACCTATAAAAACAGTGTAACTATATGATTTGTTAATTAAAAAACTAATACACAATTATTTTCGATATAAATTAGATATAATTTTAATAATACAATAAGTTTCAATTTATTAATATTGAATAAATATTAGTAAAATGTCATTCTTAAATTATTTAACATCAAATGGATTTTTTAATTTACAGTTGAAGGAGGATATGGACAACTATGTGAAATATTTTGTCTAAACGGAGCTCCAGTTAAATTAAAAGAATATGTTGTACCACATATTTTTGAATGTCAACCACATCGAATAAACTCATCAAGGAATTTTTCTCGACCTGCGTTTCAAAAGCTTAATCGAAGACGAGAGATTGATAAGATTTTATCAGAAATAGATGAGAATACTGTATCAAACTCTTATGTTCCACTGATAAAGCTTGTATATGCAACAAATTCAAGGAGAGCTGAGAAATCTATTTTTTCAAATTTGACTAATTCCATAAATCTGCCTGCTAGATCAAGTGTCTGTTGTGAGGAGGTACCTGTATACCATGAACCTGATATAAATATAGCAAGTACGTCACCGTTTTCAAAATAAAGTCCTTTATATGGAACTTACTCTGTGGGTACATCAACTATACAATGTGAGAAATCTTGTGTAAATATTTTAATGCAAGCGGACTGTATAAAAACATTAAATTCAGTAGAGCCATCATACTCAAAATCACAAATTTCGAGTACTAGAAAAAGAAAATCTCATGATCCAAAGGTGTTGAGTTTTGGTGACTCCTCCTATCATCCTCTTCTTCATGTAAAAAGGAGTAAAAATATTGGCAGTAGTATAGGTATTCAAGTTCAGAGAAAATTGGTGCAAACTCATTTTCAAAGTAAATATACTATGTGTGTTCCTCAAACGTCTGATGTGTTTTGTCAATCTGAAATGCCTAAAGTGCCTACGGTAGATAAAATGTGCTCTCCAATAAAATTACTTCTAAAATCTACAGCATACGAAAGTTCCAGTACATGTACTTCTGTGTTAACATCTAAAATAATTACATCGAGTGAATATGTCAATTTTGCTCCTGAGAGTGAATATAAATCTTCAAATTGCAGCGAAGAAAAGAGAAAGAATAAAGCAAGACAAAAACAAGCAGCTCTGAATAGGACAAAATATTTTATAAGTACGAGTCCAAAAAATATATTGGAATCAGCTGCATCGAATTGCTACCAATCATCGACTTACAACATTTCTGTACAAAGTGCAGTACAGATGATATAAAATGAACATTAATGAAAATCAAAACTAATGATTCATTCAGTCGATTAGATGATGAATTTGGACTTAGTACGTCACAAGCTAGTCGAATATTCAGCAAAACAGTGAAACCTTTAGTTCATTACATAAAAAAGCTCATATTCTGCCCCGACTATAAAGAAATAAGGAAGAATTTACCTATTGCTTTTTGAGCATTTTATAGTAATTAATGTGCTATTGTAGATGCTTTTGAAGTAGAAATAGAGACACCAACTGATCCAGTGTAGCAGACTTCAACATAGTCTCAGTATAAGAGATGCAATACATTAAAATTTTTGATTGCATGTACTCCAGATGGAATGGTAACTTTTATATCTTCTGCATATGGAGGAAGAATTAGCGATACAACCTTGTTCGAAGAAATTAATATTCTGGATATTCTTCCTGCAAATAGTGGTATAATGGCTGATCGAGGATTTAAGTCAATCCAAACAGTATCAAGTAGGAAAGGCTGTGAACTTATTCGTCCATCCTCTGTGTCTCAAGGAGCAAATTTGCCTAAGGAAGAAGTTTTGAAAAGTAAAATTATAGCTAGACTGAGGATACATGTTGAACGAGTAATACGGAGAGTTCGAGAGTACGCAATACTACAGCCTCATGCTTGCCTTGATCGCAGTTTCATTGCTCACATTGACAATGTAGCAATCATTGTATCAGCCTTGATCAATTTGCAGAATCCAGTAATTGGGCAGTAGGTAGATTTAACCACAAATAATGATACTCAAGTAACTTAAGGGGGTTCGACACTTTTGATCCCTATAAAAAAGTAAGTTAAAATATTCTTGATAAATTTTTTTTCTACTACTAGTTTTGCTTCGAAAACTTTTCTAATGAGATGTCATACTATTTTGAAGGAACAAAGTGCAGTTAGACTTGATAATTGATTAAATTTGTGTCTCAACTAGTACAAGCTATACGTTTTCAGCCCACACGTATATGCAATGCAGAGTTCCAAAGAGAGGTTTTACTCGATGGAACCAATTCTCTTTGGGCTTTATTTCTGACATGTTTCCCATAGAATAAATGGGAAAAAATATTCTCAAAGTGAAAACTATTAAAGAAAATTCAATTCATTAAATTTTTTAATGACAAAAATTAATGAAAACTAGTCAAAAATTGAGTTTTTCTTCACTCGAACATTAGAATTTTTCCTTGAAAACATTCTATCTCACTTATTCTATGGAAAAACATGTCGGAAAAAAATCCTAGAAACAATTGGTCCCATCGAGCATAACCTCTGTCTAGACATCTACGGTGCATATACCAGCCGTATGCATCAGCCCGTATTTCACGATTCTATCTTGACCCCCTTAGTGTCCTAAGTTGACTTCCTAAGTTAGTTTGCCGAATCGTCACACGAGGCGCTAACTGTACCATCACTGCCTGAAAATACACAGTAGCATACGAAGAATTTAATAAAAAAATTTTTAAAATATATTATTCAATGCCATAAACAAACAAAAGAGATCAGACTTTAAATAATAATATTATTTGAATATTTTAAATTAAATTTTCCCCTTTTTATTCATATTTATCTCTTACAAAAACTATTTTGAAACATTCATCTGATATTAGAATTTAAATATTAATATCTCTTTTATTCCTTTTTGGCATTGAATAATAACTCTTTTTAAATTTTTATATTTAATTGTCTACATATCACTACATTTATATTATTTTTTTGAGGTGAAATTAAGTTGAAAAATAGAAAAAAAATGAAAAATTCTGAACAAGGAACGAAGTTGATGAGAGTTGTAATTAGTTGAAAATCATTATGAATAATTAAAGAAAATAGAATATAAAATAAGGTGAATATAATTTTTTTTTTAAATAGTTATCTAACATTAATAAAAACAGTATAATAAGAACAATTAAATTTTTTTTCCATTTTCAAATCCAGAAGTAGTCTATCTACGTCCGTTTTCATCCTCTCTAACATTCAAGAAAATTTGGAAACAACATTTTATGTACTTTGGACACAAACAATTAGAAACTGGACCAAATTATTCATATAAACTTGCTACTCTTCTCAAGTATCACATTGATTAAAACCATTTTTAATAACACCTAAAGCAATGAACTTTTCAAAATTTTTGTTCATCTATCACAAAGGTAGATTTACGGAAAATATCCGATGTATATGAAAGAAACTATAATCATTTTTACCTACTTTTGGTTTTGAAAATGAAAAAAAATTTAATTGTAATTTTAAAAATATAAATTAATATTCTCATTTTTTTATATTCTATTTTCTTTAATTATTCATAATGATTTTCAACTAATTACAACTCTCATCAACTTCGTTCCTTGTTCAGAATTTTTCATTTTTTTCCATTTTTCAACTTAATTTTACCTCTAAAAAATAATATAAATGCAGTGATATGTAGACAATTAAATATAAAAATTTTAAAAAAGTTATTATCCAATGCCAAAAAGGAATAAAAGAGATGTTAATATTTAATTTCTAATATCAGCTGAATGTTTCAAAATAGTTTTTGTACGAGATAAATATGAATAAAAAGGGGAAAATTTAATTTAAAATATTCAAATAATATTATTATTTAAAGTTTGATCTCTTTTATTTGTTTATGGCATTGAATAATATATTTTTTAAATCTTTTTATTAAATTCTTCGTATGTTACTGTGCATTTTCAGGGAGTGATGGTACAGTTAGCGCCGCGTGTGACGGTTCGGCAAACTAACTTAGGAATTCAACTTAGGACCCTAACGGGGCGCCATTTTCTCTTCTGATGCATACGGCTGGCATATACGCATGGGATGCAAATAGTCTCCGTATAGCTTTTACTAATTGAGGCCCAAGTTTGATCAATTATCAAGTCAGACTACACATTTTTTTCTTCAAAATAATATCAATTTTCGATGTAAAAGTTTTTTGAAGTAAAACTAGTCATGAACAAAATTTTATCAAAAAATGTTTGACTAACTTTTTTACATAACTTAAAAGTATCTAGATACCTTAACAAAGCACAGCTTTTTGAAATATTTTTGAATACCAGTCTTACTTCACTTTTTATCATTTACTCGTTATTTTATCAAAAATGTTGGGATTTTTGCTATTATTACATTTGTTAAGGATTAAGCAAAATTTTATTTACAAAGTTTGGTAATTATTTTGAATTTGAAAATTTGATTAAGATAATTATTTATTTTACTCTTCAGTGATGTGTCACAAAAATCTATTCCTCTTGAGCAATGAAAAAAATAATTCTATTGAAACATTAAGCGATAATAAAAATTTTGTGGAGATTTTGGCTAAAAATATAAAACTTGTTATAGTTATTTATCATTTCCAGATACTGTTTTTTTTTGTATTGAAAAATGTGTCACGTCCTGTGACCCTCGCTATTTATTTATTTATAATATTAAAATATGTAAAACTATTAAAAGATTTCAACATAAAACATGCATAAGCAACAGCTTTTAAAAAGTATTGATCAGACGAAAATTGAATGTACGAAAGTAAAATTGTAATAGAGAGAGAGATAATAGTGAAGTTATAAATAGAAAACATCGTAGGCCCTTAACTACCTGTTAACGAGGGAACCCCATCAGAATGTCCTAAGTACACAAGAATATCGACCGGCGCAGCAAAGGATAGAAATTTAAAAAAATGAATCATCTCAAGAAGAAGAAACGTCGGGAAAACCATAATAATAATATATTATTCAAGATATTACCTTTCTTTCTTAGATATTTTTAAAAACATTCACCTGAAATTAATATCTAAACATTTTATTTTCAATTTTAGGATGATTTAGACACTTGAAAAATCATTTTCTATTAAAACTTCAAGTCAATAAATTTTCAAAGTTTCGAAACAAAATATCAATTTCAATATTTTTTAGTTATGCAAATCAAATAATTCAATTAGAAAATTATGTAAAGAATATTATATATTAAGGAATAATAAAATGTGATATTGGAGTTTAAAAAAAAAAATTAAAATACTGGAGCAATACATAAATTATATCTAATTATACACTTGAAATAATAAAGTAGAGTTTCTTCTCTGGTATAAAGCAACATTGAAAAAAATCTCATTCAAATAAAATACGTAATATTATTCACATATGAATTTCATTATAAAACTGTGAATAAAAGGTTTCAGTATTCAAAAAACCAAAATTACATCTAAATTTGCATACAAAATTATACTTTACGATTTCTCTTATATAAAATACAAAAATAAAATATTTTGGATAAACATTTCAATCGTTTTCGTAACTCTGATTATTCAAATCTCTATAGTTCTACAGAGAAATCTTCTGACACGCAGGCAACGTTGATTCTAATTATATAGTATATAACATTGTATGCAAGATTGAAGCCAACTCCGTAAATTAATAGTATTTAACAACGATCGTATTAGAATGGTCAAGATAATTGGCTGATACGCAGCATATGCGAGTCCAAGCCCCTGCACTTCTAAAAAAATTTTTATTTAATTTTATCTATCATGTTTAATATCATGGTAAAAGACATCTATTAGCATCCATTTACAAGTGACCAAAGGTGTATTTCTTTTTATGTGCCTTGAGTTATGTGAGAGGCAAGGAGATTCTGATTAATTAAGCACCCCAAATATATTTTCTTCTATTTTTTCGCTTTCGTCTTATTGCAAATTTTTGAAATAATGGATTGGGCCTACAGGGGAAACCACTTTAAAAAAAACTGCCTGCAACTCTACCTCCTCGGAGGTGTGGAAAGGAGTTTGATAGAAATTCATATTAATTAAGGCTCTCACTAGTTTTTCCTATCAGCACCTGATTACTGACAGAACAAAACAGCTAGGGCCCTAACCACAATTCAATTAAAATTTCTGTTGCCTAGAAATTGTGGATGATGATTTAACATTTTCACCTCATGTTTTTGTGGCCTATGCATAGATTTTTAATTAAAAAATTGAGAAAATCTACGAAAATGAAGAATTATTTGATTAAAATAGTTAACTAACAAAGCTACTAAATTTCCAATCAATACCTTAGCTTGAAATTTAAAACATTTACTGATTATGGAATTTTATTGATATTTAAAAAACATTCACCTAATATAAACATTTTTGAAATTCTTGGAAAATTCTCAGTAAAATTTAATGTCAATAAATCTTTGAAGATTTAAATCAAGATATTAATTAAAACATGTTTCGGGTTTAAAAATTTGATCAACTGCATTAGATAGAAAATTTTGTCTTTGTGTAAAGCATTTATTTTTTTCATTGAAAAGCCTATGCATATAAGCCACTAAAACGAAAAAGGAGAACATTTTCACCTACCATCACCATTTAATTAGGAATGTGGTTTTTTGACTTTAATTTCTTATTTTTTTCAAATAAAATATTTTCCACTTAATTTTTTAATTGATATAATTGATTCACGTATTATAAAAAAATTTTAAAACTATTTTATTTCAAATAAATATTTTATATTTGTATTTTATATAAGAGAAATCGTAAAGTCTAATTTCGTATACAAATTTAAATGTAATTTTGGTTTTTTGAATACTGAAACCTTTTATTCACAGCTTTATAATGAAATTCATATGTTAAATAATATTACGTATTTCAAAAGTATAATTAGTTATAATTTATGTATTGCTCCAGTATTTTAATATTTTATTTTTCAAACTCCAATGTCATATTTTATCATTCCTTAATGTATAATATTCTGTGCATGATTTTGTAATTGAATTATTTGATTTGCATAGCTAAAAAAGTATTGAAATTGATATTTTGTTTTGAAACATTGAAAATTTATTGACTTTAAATGTCAATAGAAAACGATTTTTTAAGTGCTTAAACCACCTTAAAATTGAAAATAAAATGTTTAGATATTCATTTCAGGAGAATGTTTTTAAAAGTATCTAAGAAAGACAGGTAATATCTTAAATGATGTATTTCGTGATTCCAAATTTGTCTTCTGCTTCGCGCCACTGTGACACGATGTCGGTAGAAACATAATTCTCGATCTTGGCTCTGTGATGATCGCACCTGCGTGCTCATCTATTTTGCGGATTGCGAATCAACTAGATCGAGCGTTCATGAACTCCACTCAAATCCACTTCTTCGGTAGGTACGTAATTGTACGCAAGAAAGAAATGCGGTGGGAAAATTTGCTCTCTCTCTCTCTCTCTCTCTCTCTCTCTCTCTCTACCTCCCCCCCCTCTCTCCCTCCCTCCCTCCCTCTCACTCTCTCTGGAAAATCACGTTCTCTTCGACAATTTAATTTCGGACTTTGTGAAAAGGAGAATATTTTTATATTTTCGATAATTGGACGTTTCCAAGTCTGGGACGTCACAGCTCAACAATCCGACAGCGTGAAATCGAAGCGAGGAAGTGGAGACACACTGACACGGCACGCTTAATTGTGTGTGCTCCCACATGGGAGCGTGATAGGAGCCGCCAGCTCCCACGTTCTGGGATCACTGATTCGGATTATCAGTGGTTCCAGCCTGGATCTGAGTAAGTCGAATTTAATATATGACCCCAGAAGGAAATTTTAAAAATTGATCACCTCTCTCTCTATCTCTCTCTCCTACTTGTGAACATTAAAAATAAAGGTTAATAATTGTAAATCCAGTAAATTTCGAGTTTTATTGTAGTTAGCTACCCTCATCCCGGTTTCGGTTTAGAAATTCTCTGGATTTCTGCACCGATCTGAAACGAGGGAAAAATACAATATAATATTGAAGGAAGGTAAGTGACAGGACGTCACAAATGGATGGATAAAAAGTAAAATTTTTAATGTGTTAAAATGCGATATCTCAGAGCCAGTTGTACACGCGGTTTCGAGAAATCACTCGGCCTGGAAACTTTTCACACAAAAGACCGATGGTTTTGCCACTTGTGTGGCACTTAACGCCGTCTCGTTGGAACTGAACATTGACCACATCCATATCTTCCAATTATGGCCATGAAAATTCATTAATCATGGTTTGATAGTGCAATCAATTCACCAAACCAGCCAATTCAGCTTAATTTTCAAATAAATAAGGCCCAATGATTCCTTCTGCCCAAAAACCGCACCAAACAGTTACACGTTGCGGATAGAGAAGTTTTTTAATCATCATTTTTGGGTTTTCCGAACCCCAAATGCGACAATTCTGCTTATTAACGTAGTCTCCAAAGTGAAAGTCCTCATCGCTGATAGTGGTTTTTCTGTGAAATTCAGGTTGATTTTCATGCATTTTTGTAGTGTATTTTAACAATTTCAATGCGTTGTTGAAGCGTGTATAGTTCCATTTTTATTAATGGCATAGTTTTTAGTTGTCATTTGTCAAAAGTTGACACCTCTTATTGGGTCTATGACTTAATTCGTGCGGTTTTTTTTTCAAAATTTGAACGCTTATTTAAGAAAAACATGTACAAGATTATTATTCAAAGTATTGCCCATCTGAAGCTATGGCTTCTTCCCATCTTTCTGCCAATTTGTGGATTCCATCCTAAAGGAACTGCGCCGGCTTGGCGGCCAAGAATGAATCAAGCCAATTTTTGATACCCTGTTCTGATGTGAACCGTATTCCAGTGAGGGCGTTCTGCATCGACCGGAACAAATGGTAGTCAGAAGGCGCAAGGTCTGGGCTATAAGGTGGGTGGGGTAAAAGTTCCCACTCACTGTTTTCCAAATAGTTCATAACCGGAATAGCAACATGGGGCCGAGCATTGTCATGATGGAAAATTATTGCCTCGTGTCTGGTCGCATATTCCGGGCCTTTTTCGGCTATTGCTCTCTTCAAACGGATTAATTGTGTTCGGTAGCGTCCTCCATTGATGGTTTCACCTGGTTTTAGCAGCTCATACTACAGTACACCCTTCTAATCCCACCAAATACAGAGAATTACCTTCGCGCCATGGATATTCGGCTTTGCCGTTGATTTGTCTGGTTGGCCGTGTTTCACATATGATTTTTTGCGCTTGGGGTTGTCTTAATGGATCCATTTTTCATAACCAGTAACAATCCGATGCAAAAATGACTTCTTTTTGTGGCGTTCCAGCAGCATTTCGGACATGAAAAACAGCCTTTCAACGTCTTTCGGCTTGAGTTCGTGTGAAACCTAATTTCCTTGCCTTTGAATGTATCCGGTTGCTTATAAACGTTTTGAAATGGCTGCTTGAGTGACTCCCAATGATTCTGCGAGCTCTTCTTGTGTTTGGCAACAATTTTCATAGAGTAATGCTTCCAGTTCTTTATTTTCAAATTTTTTGGCTGCCTAGGACGTTCTTCGTCTTCCAAGCCAAAATCACCACTTTTTTATCGTGCAAACCACTTTTGGCACGTTCGCTCAGCTAGAGCACGTTCGCCATAAACTTCCACCAAAATACGATGACTTTCTGCAGTATTTTTCTTCATATTAAAGTAATGGAGAAGAACTCCCCGCAAAAACACTTTTTCAGACACAAATTTCGATATATGTGAGTGAAAAAAAATTATTGTTGTCTACGCTTCAAATGAATGACATATACTGAAAAAGACGTACAATGACAGTAGCTTTCCAACGCATGTTCGGAATATTGGAACGATGGAATAATAATCAAGTTATGTTATCTCTTAGCAAACCGCACGAATTAAGTTATAGATCCAATATTATGATAACTGCCAAAATACGGGGCAATTCAAAATGAAACCTCTAATTGGAAAACCCTGTACATTCAATATGATTTGGAGTTCTCATTAGAATCTTAATAGCCAATGTGTTGAATTGAAAGCATGGACCAGCTTGTTTGTGTGCTTCGTTGATATGTGACACCGATTTTTCCATTCTGTGTCTAGTCGAGGGAATCTTCTTCATAGTGCGGGTATTACTCACATCTTCTAAGAGTGTAGACTAGGCGCGAGCCAACTGACTTAGATAAACTTAGTCGCAAAGACTAACTACACTGTAATCATCAAAAGATATGGAAATAATATTACATTGGAGTTATTAATTATCCATTTATGTTAATTTAATGTTTATTGTTATCAATTTAGTTAATATTTAATAACAATATCAATATTTTGTAATTATAATGAAGAAGTTAAACCTGTAATAAATAATAGTAAAATAATGACATTAATTGTTATATTGTAATTGATATAATAATCGTTGTTAATCATTTATCGTGTTAAAATCATAGTAATAATAATAATAGGCAAAATAACATTTGTTATTGCATCGCAATCTGAAAATATAATAGCTGCTGTTGATCATTAATCATTCTTCGTATTATTACAACAATAATATTAATAATAATTAAAATAACATTAGTTTTTCATTGTTTGTGGTAAAATATAATATTTCTTTTATATGTTAATCATCAATTATACAATAGTTCGTTCATTTTTATAATTATATATCATAATAAGTAATAACAAGGATATTACCAATAAGAAAAATTTCATTATTCAGATGAAATTAATATTGGTGATAATGATAATAATAATAAAAATCATATGTACACGACAATGGCGATAAAAAATAGTAATAATCTTGATAATAATAAACCAATAATAAAAGAGTATAATAATACTCATGGATTCATGATAGTCTTTTTTAGATTCGCCAAACACTCACCGTTGATTGCGATTAATTAATTTTAATTTTTAATCACTGAAACGTCGAATTGTTGAAATCACAAAATAGGATATTTAAAATAAAACATTGCGTTCCTCTGTCTCGTAGTACACAACATTACGCTACTCTCAACTGTAGCGTAAAAACGCATTTATGCGCCGGAGGTACATAAAATCAATTAAATAGCGTCTATCGACTCTAACAATATTAAACAAGCGCTTAATTCACTTAGTCTCTCACGTCTCAACTTAACTTCTAAAAAATTTAATAAGGAAATTCTAGCAAATAACTTACCGAGTAAAACAGCAGTCAATATTTTACCCATACAATCTACCGAAATGATGAATTTGCCAACAATCCAACAAGTATCTCTACAAGATTCTTTAGAGATTGTTCCGTATTTTGACGGATCAAGTAAAGTACCATTAACTATTTTTATCGAAGCTTGCAAGAAAGTCAAAGAAATGGTCCTAAATGAAGAAGGAAATTTGATAAAATTATTAAGAAACAAACTTACAGGAGAAGCAAGAAGATGTATAATGGAAAATTATTATAATAATTTAGATGACTTTATTTCAAAACATGATTTTATGAAAATGAATGAAATTTCTTTATTTGTACAAAAGCTGCCTTATTTGTCGTATTTATTCCATATATTCTCTCTCCTTGACTGCCTCCTATTTCATATAAATAGTAACGAGAATAACAGGAGGGAATTAAAAACTATACTTCAAGGCGCTTGTTTCCTAATAAATAGTATATTTACTTTGGCAAAACGCTGGGTGCCGAGTACAAAGCGGCCTCGGCAGCGCATGCTGGCGCGTTTCTCTTGAAATTGGTAACTTTTACATTTTTCATCGGATCAATGCGAGATTTGTCTTAAAAATGGCTCAAATCACTGGCATCACACTGGCATGTTTCTTTTTAGTGAGACTTCCATAGTGAAAAACTTACTCAATTTGTGAAATTGGAAGAACACAGATTTCCGGGTCTATCGATCAATAATATCGAACCTTAGATAGCTACAATACTGTTACGTCACAACTACGTAAATACTTGCTTTGATCGAAGGTTCCTTGTTTTAAGTTGAGATCAAGTGATCCTCGCTAAGGGATGTGGATGCCAGTAAAGAACACAATGATTAGTAAAGTAAGACGAATTGAATTTTTTTGAATTATGAAATTAATTAATATTATGAAATTATAAAGTTAATTATAAGAATCAATGTAAATATCAAATCTATACATACAATATAGCACGGGCAATTGGTTAAAATAACAAACTAACAAGAGAGAAGTAGAGAGATTCGGTACCTTTATATACTTGTATATCCTTCAAATTTCCTTCTCTGATAGTCCACACAAGTATAAATCACTAGTTAAAAGAATCCCCACAGGTGTGAATGCGATGAAGTCATGTTAGTAGGATCCCCAAAGGTGCGACAAGGACAGAGTGTGTATCACACTGGTGCGAAGAGGACACAACAACTGTTCTTTTGACACTGAGTCTAAGATCCTTCCAAGGATTGTAATTATAGAATGGACCATGCTGAATTTATCACTGATTAACTGCACTAAAGGGGTACTCCACGCTATGAATCCTTTTAAGTTTTCAGAAATCTGTCGCACTTATTTCTGCTGACAAGACTACCTTTACCCTTGGTGGCGTGTCCGTTTTATGTTATATTCTTAGGTGACGTCACGCATTGCGCAATATTCTGCTGTGTGCGACGTAGTTATACCTCTCTTTTCTATAGTTAGTTTTCTCTCTCTTTAGTAACTTCCACAGATTTTTCCCCAGACCTAGCCTGTGCCTATTCTACATTCAAATACGTTGCGGGACGTGACACCGCCTCCCACTGGTTCGAGCGCGGGAGTGAAACATCCGCGATCGAATCTTCGGAAGAAGAGTACATTGCTATTTGCTATTTGCATTTATAAAATTTCAGTTGCTGCATTTTGCTTTGCAGACTTTTTCGAGGGGCTGGTTCCCCGATACGAGAAACAGTTATTTTATTTTTAAAAATTTCGCACGTTGCTTGAAAGGGCGCAAGTTCTTGGTGTTTTCCAAGTGACTTTACAATGTATGAGGGTTCGGAGATATCATATTCTATGCTTATCTCGTTTAAAACAGCAGTACCTTTGGATAGGTGTCTTGTTCGCAAGGCCATTGTCCTGATCTGCAAAGAAATGTTTAGAACATTATTTGTAAGTTTATTAAGAGAAATGTTGGTTTCATTATATAAAAACATTCTTTTACATTCAGTTTTTTTTCTATATGGTCTTTATGTTTTCAAATATAGGTTCTGTACAGGTAAAACAATGGTCTGTTTGTTAATGTATAAAATTTAATTTACTATCGCAGTTTGAGGTACGAGTTGTATGGTTCTGGGCAACGAATAGAAAAATAAAATAAAAAAAAGAAAAGTTATTCAATGAAAGTGATTTGACATTTTATTGCTACAATAAAAAAAAATATTTTGGAGAAAAAAGACAAATGCAAAAATATGGTTAAATATATATATTAAATAAATATATTTATTTTATATATATATATATATTTTTTTTTTTTCATTCGTTGTTAAAAATAATTAGATTATTTTTGTCGCGGACTAATTACTATTTCTTTGCAACTGTGGCAGTTCACATATATACATTCTAATTTACAAATGGAATTCCACGAGGTAAAAATTCACATTTATTTTGAATCTCCTGATCTAGTTTTTCGAATCAGAATTGACAGTATCTTTTTTATGTTTCATGATTATAATATAAAAATAATGACGACGGTTCCAAATCAAAGCAAGAACTATTCAATAAATGTGCGTAATTTATCGGATATTTTTGCGAACATACACCGTCTACTGGTCCAAGATGAATTACAGTAGGTTCTGCTGGAGGTGGTATCATTTTTATACAAAATTTTTTTTTGAAAAGGATTAATTTTACTAAGATTTGACGAAGAGTTTGAATAATTTTTTCTTTATACATTGTCTAATTATGCAAAGTGAAATTGGGTTCTAAGATTTTACTAAAAGTGTATTATATCTTTCCGTCAGAAAAACATCTTTTATATAACAATATATACCTTTCTGGTTCCAAACATTAAAGGTATGAGTACAAAAATTGTCCTTCTGATGGTATAGAATGTTCACTTATCATGCAGGTGGTTTTAAGAAAGGGAAGGATGGTAGTATCTGTATCTGAAAAAATTTCTAAAGTGACTTCAAGTCTATATAAAAAAGGGGTGAAAGAAAGATAGAATAAAGGAATGGTTCAAAGTTGAATGTTAAGTCGATCAGTAAAGGTGTTGTAACTGTGCTTAAAGGAGTTTTTTTGTACAAGTTCTATACGTATTGGCGTTTTTTTTCTTTTTTTTTTTTTTTTAGAAAGTGTCTGACAAAATAAGTTTTTTGTGAGCGAGTCGCGACTCAGATCGAGACGACACAAAGAACCTCGGCCCTCGTCATGTTTCGCTTTTGCATTAAAATACGCCTTTTCGCACTTGATACGAAATACTCTTGAAATTTCAAATTTTACTTTTGTTTGAACGTTAATATGAATTTGTATTTGTAGTGATACTGGTTCGGATTTAGTTTTGTAATTGAATTCTTATTTAAATAATTTTAAAACTTAAAACTAAACATATGAATTATGCAATTACACGAACTATATATATCACATTAAATCATAATATAAATCAATTATACATATATATAATCATAAACAATTGAAATATTGTTGAAATTATTGTATTATATTGGATCTATAACTTAATCCAATATTATATTGGATTAAGTATTCACATAAAATTACTATACATGCTCATGTAATTTCTATAAATTGTGTATGTATATTTTATCTAACCACTGAGCAACACAGGCGTCCGACATCTCCTTCTCCACAGGAAGATTTCCTTATATCGCCTAGTGGCTCCGTCTTGCGGCTATAAATGATTTCAAATTAATTAATAGAGTTTGAAGTTTCTGGGACTGCCTACATTATCGGAGAATTACTAGTCGCGTAGCAGATAGGTTACGTTGCCAACAGGTGTCCTCGTAGACAATTTCAAACTTTTATATCGCAAATAAATGCAAATGCAAATTAAATTCAAATTTAAATTTAAGGATTTAAAATCTTTCTGTGGAGAAATTGATTGTGACAATAGTGACGATCCTACCGCTGCCACCAAATCAGCTGTTACGTCCCGAGCTAAGGCGAGCGTAGGTTGGGAAATTTAGGAAGAGGGAGGAAAGTTTGCTGGTTAAATCCGAGTGGTAAGTTCTGATTATTTATATTTTTGTGAGATCGTGGTCATTAGTCAAACCTATGCGGCTCGAGTTGTTCACAGTAATAACAAATTTAATTATATTGCGGCGTATAAGCTTTATTAATTAAAGGTTTGGTATACAATAAGTTTTGAGATGCTTACGTGTATATATAACTCACGTATTCAAGTGTGTGCGTCTTCAAGTTATTAATACAGTTTTTGAGATGCCTATATATATAATTTACGTGGTTGATTGTGTACGTTTTATGCTAATATACTAGGTTTTGAGATGAATAGATATACAACACACGCACTACAATCGAGCGTTATAGTTAATATAATGAGTTTTGAGATGCTTATTTATATAATTTATGCTTTTCCCTGCTTGAAAAGGCAAGAGAATGAGTTTTGTCGTAAAGTTCTCCTTCCTGGTAGCTGGGTAACGGCAAAATCCTAGCTGGAGTTAAGTAGTGCTAGTCTAGTAGTACAGAAAGCATGTCAGACAATCCCAGTTGCTTGCTAAACACTGGTTATGTTCATTTTCCGTTGATTTAACTCTCAGAACTCGACTTAATACGACGATACACGTATATAACGACATTTATTAATTCACGGCTACCGGACTTACAGCACTTAAGGACCAGGGATTATATTTACCAAGGACAGAGGTAATCCTTGTGAAAGATACCGATAAAGTTCCGAATATTGAAGGGTCAAATCGTGACACCAACAGCATCACTTGCGGACGGAGTGATTACCGACGTTAAGATCTTGAAGACTGAACAGCTACTAGCGAAAGGACAACCACCAGAGCAGTGCTCACAGTATGGAAAAAGTATATATACCACCACCGTGGCTCAGCTGCTCGTCGGTGTGTAGACTGAGAAAGCGACGGTGCGCACGCTTGTTTCCCTCTCGCTCCCTCTCCGGATAGAACCAGCCGGAAAGAGAGCGAGCAGGAAACAAGCGTGCGCACCGTCGCTTTCTCCGTCTCCACACCGACGAGCAGCTGAGCTACGGTGGTGATATGCATATTTTTTCCATACTGTGAGCACTGCTCCAGAGGTAAATCCGCACGGAGAAAAATAGTTGAAGTAATTTTACTCAACTTCCGATCAAATTTGGGACATAAGGACAAGTTAGAAGTTATTTAGTATCACTGTATTTATTTGTGATATAATAAATGTTCGAAAATGAATCAAAGTTGAGTAAAATTGAGAAGTGTAGGGTGAAGTATGAAAGCGTGCATTAAAAATTTTTAAATATATATATATATTATTACTCGTAGTATAACTATAAAAAACCAATCTTTTATTAAATCACAAAAATAGTAGAGCTTTCCGTTCATTCTACTCTACGCTTCAATCGAGAGTTGAGTAAACCGTGAATCGCAAGATTTATTCCAACAGCTACATCTATTCACGCAGGAACGAATGAAAGTAATCTGCGCCTTGGGTACACATAAAAAATTTTTAATTTCAAAAACTTAAATTCTTAAAATTAAATTTATATTATGAAAATTTAAACAAGAAAAAGTCGATAAGTGTATTACATAAAATATGAAATATCACATAAATTACTCAGGCAGAATAATAATTTGGAATTCGCAAATGCGAAACCCATATTTTGAAAATATAAAACACAGAAAATAAAAGAACCTTATTTTAAATGTTTTTATACAAGATACTTCTTAATAATAATGCAATTTTTTAATGTACATTTGAAAATTTAGTTTCACGAAACTTCATACGTCGTTATAATAAAAATGTATACTAAATGTAATTTAATAATAATATTATATATATATCAATAATCATGGTCATAATAATTGATTAATTATATTAATTTTTAAAAATATTTTAATAATCATTTATGAAAAAAGTTGATTTATTTTTACTTGAGTAAGGTTAAAAAATTTTATTGACGGCACTTACTCTCACAAGCCCTGAATAACTCATGCAGTCATTATATAAGAAAGTTTCAAACTTTATATTCAGCATTGTAAGCGAGCGTGTGCGTGATTCAACGAAAGCGTATCGTAGTATGTATAAGTGTAGTTATTAGGTTTATGTATGTAAGGTTATATATTGAAGTTTATTTGTAGTTTGAAATGTGATTGGCTATATCTGAATGGTGTGAATGTATTTGTAAGTTGTTTATGTATGTACCGGATGACTATTGGCAGGCTCGAGGTAAGAATTTTTTTTTATTTCAGAGAACCATACCATTGTCAGTTCAAATAATACGCCCGATGCTCATTTTACCCAACTACGGTTTGAAGCACCTCAAGCGTCGGTGATATACTTATACATTTCATGTTAACCCACTGACGCATGTTGGTGCCCTGTCGTCGATAACGTTTTACTCAACTCCTTACTATTCCCTATGTAACGCTTATTGTTATTCACTTTGGGTGAATTAGGTATATATCAAATTGATTTTACCCGACTAGGATTTAATAGATGTTCAAATGTCCTTATCTCCCAAGTTTAATCGACAGAGTTGAGTAAAATTACTTAAACTATTTTTCTCCGTGCGGGGTTTATATATTATTGATTGTTTCTATAGTAGGGAAGTGCCTGCTAATTTGTAGATCGGCACGTACAATGATAAATTGTTAATCGGCACTCGTCTGGCGGCAATATCGATGACGATGCTTGCTGGCAGTCGCGTAAACTCGTGAACTCGCGGCTAGTTCTCACGCAGGTCATACTATCGGAATCAAAGTCCATTGACGCTCGATGCGGTACATCTTTCTCTCCTCTTTTCAGCTATGTTACTTGATATATATATATGATGACAGGTTGATGCAATTGTACTATGTTATAATTGCACTGACTCATCTACTATTTTATACATTAGTTTTTAATCTTATTCTTATAGTATTTATGTACTACATGATTTATTAGTGTCTACATTTTGGAATTTTATTCAAGTTATTTTGCGGTTCCTCAATAATGTGATTGATGTTATTGATTGATTATCCATTATTGGTTATCGCTGATTATTATGTGCTAGTGTTTTATTATTTTTATTAACCATTTAACGACTCTTATCAACAATAATGAATGTTATTTTTATTTTCTTTGAATAATTATTAATGTTTATTGGCTTGGTTTTCTACATTACCGGCGGTAAGGCGGTTTTCTTAATTTATGCAACTCCACTGCTTTGTCGATCTTGGGTAATTATCCTATCGACAAGTAGTTATCATCGCAGTGCTGTGATTTACTTCCGTCAATCGCCTGGTTGCATGCCGGATTGCCTTGTTGTAGGCGCAATTTTAATTTCATTAAACTTTAGGGGATGTAACACATTTCGCTCCAGGAGGGCTCTGCTATGATTGTGCACTTTTATGCTTTGTTTCTATGTTTCTTCAGGACTTAATTTTATAGTGTTACATTGTTTTGGGGCCACAATCTTTATTCTTTGTGAACTCCAGCCGATGCAGCCATACTGTCGGGGTATATATTATATAACCTGCTATGGCAGATTCATACTTTTTTGTATTCTTGATTTTTGACGTTTTCTTAAATTTGATCGGCGAGCTAACAACTTTCAGCTTCCATTAGCAAACTCCTATTTGGATATCATGCGTTTGGAGGAATGCTTCTTGTTGTTCCTGTAGCACGCTCGAACTCAACAGTCAAACATCGCCTATTTTTGTAGTATATTCCTTCGAAGTGGTCGCGGTGCTTCTTATAGCTGGGCGCTTCGAGTTACGCTCTGGACATGTTGTTAAGAGTCTTGGCTGTTGGTGATACGCTGCACTCTGCAAGGTTTCACATTTCAGTTCTTTACATGATTGGATTATACTTCATTATGGTTTCTCTGAATGGGTAAGATTTATTTTTTCATGAGTGCGAGTGGCTGTAAGCTTACTACTGCTAACCTCCTCGTATTTTCTGTGATCCATCTTCTTTTAATTATATTAATTCGATTATAAGTTTATTGCGGCTTCCATTAATACGGTGTTTGGTTTGTATAAGTTTGTAACTGCGATATATCTATAATCTTGTATAGTGATTTGTTCTAGTATTTGGAAAAATTTTGTTTCTGCGCAGAAAATAGTTTTATTTTAGGAATCAACCTTCTTCTATAAATAATCGGGAGGATGTAGGACATTCTCAGTGCAAATCGTGGATTTCATATTGATCTATCGTCAATTCGCTTAATCCACAACATGAATCTGAATTCCATTTTTTCAATTCAAAATTATAAATTGTAAAAGGATAATCTTTAAAAGTCTAAGTTCTATCTTCTATATCAATTTTTATTCGAAAAGCTTTGAGGAAATCAAGTCCTATGACCAAGAAATCAGGTAATAAAGGTAAAATTCTTATTTTCATTTGCCTGGCTTTATTTTTAAGTGAAATTGGCGTCAAACCTTTTTGAGAATCTAATTCAATATGACTATTGGCAACTTTGGCCGGAACCATTCTTATTATCGATTTTTAAACCTAATTTTTTAAATAAATCTAAGCCGTCTGATCCTGCAAACGATCTAATAGCTCCAGTATTAACAAGAGCTTTAATAGGATTTCCAAGAATATGTAAAGTGATGTACATCAAGGTTTCAGGTCCAGAAAAAGGTGTTGGTTGATAAGGTATATCAGATACTTTAAAAATTAAATTTACTTTATTTTCATTATTATTGCCTAATTTATTTGAGGGATGGTTATAATCTAAAGGGATACTGGGTTCTAGAAATGGATCGATATTATCTAATGGATCTTGATTCAGTAAAGTATTAAAGTTAACTTCTCTAGTTAATGAAGGGTTAGAAATAACTTGATAAGTAGAATCACAGAAGAATGGATTTATATCAAAACTATGATCCAATAAATTATTCTGTGGGTTAATATTTGAAACTTCCTTTTGGAATTCTAACTTATCCTTCCTAATATCTGAAAAATCAATTAGATTTTGAAGAAATTCAATATTATTGGTACTTGGAAAATTGATTAAACTTTTACCATTATTTTCAGAATCAAAAGTTGGGTCCAAACTTTATTTAGGAGACATATTTGACCCACTGAATAGCTCCATACATAGTTTCGCGAACAATTAAACAATTTGGACGAGTCACATCTTTCTTACGGCATTTATTACAGAAAATAACTTTAGGTTCTTTACTATCACCATGTCTATGACCTTTTTTATTGCAATTACAACAAGTGATTTTTTAAAGAGTTCTGTTCTCTGACTTATTTTGAAAATCTATATTTGTCAAAAATGGATGACTTTTATTAAAATGTTTAGGGTTGTTATTTTGTTCAATTTTATTCTCCAATTACTGGAAATTTTGTATGATTGGGGTAGGATCTTTAACAAAGAAAAGTTCATCAAGTGAATGTTGAACAGTGGTTTTTTCAGAAATTTGATCATTTAACAAATTTATGGTTTCATGATTTCTATTTTGAATTTTAAATTAATTATCTTTGTAGGCTAAATCTGGTAAAAGTATTCGTTCAGGAGGAGGAGGGGGTCTAAAGAATTTTGCTACCTTGATGCTCTTTGCTGCCGCTGCAGATAACTGTTTTAGTTGAGCAATTTAACAAGGTTATTTCTTGGGATCAACAACTGTATCCGAGGTAATAAATTTCTAAGTGCAAAACTAACTTCTTCTGATTCTGTCAGACCAGGAATTACACGATCAAATAAAGCCATCATAGAAGTTAAATAATCAGCTACTGATTCCAATTCTCCTTGTGTAAGTCTATACATTTCTTGTCTTAACTCAAACTGAAAATCTGCGTCTCCAAATCTGGTCCTAAAAGCTATTGAGAATTCAATGAAATTTCTCCACTGTTGTCTAGAGCTACGATACCAAATCAGAGCTACACCATTCAAAAAAAAGGAAGTATTTTTAAAAATGAAGGGAATTAAAATTTGTTTTCAGCTTGTCGAGAAAAGTTAGAATGATTTCCAAAATTGTTTGGATTTATTTGCCTAAAAGGATTTGTGTGAAAGGGATCTGAATTTTGGAGTTTATTGGGTAAATCTGAGAAACGACTTACTTGATAAAGATTTTTAACATAATCTTGATTGAATAAATCATTTTGGTGTGACACTTCACCATTTCTAATGACTGTTTCTGAAATTTCATGATTTACCAATATTTCCTGACTCATAGGATTTCTAGAAGATCTATTAATATCTAAATTATAATCTAAATTAAATTGACGATCGTTACTATAATTTTGTCTTGGAGAAGGAAAAAAAAACATGTTTAGACATTATATCGTCTATTGTGGCAAATTCATTAAAGGATACTTGTGACTTATTATTACTAGCTGCCATTGAATTTTTGTCTTGATTTTCAGGGTAAATGGCTTGAGCAGTTTCACTGATATTATCATTATTAATATTAGGGTTAGGTATGGGATCTTCATCATTAGTGTTGAGAATCAAATTATTATTTACTTCTATTACAGGATTTATTACCGTTGAAACATTCGGATTTTTAATTAACCTACTTCGCTTTGCGGTTATATTTCACACCACGCAAAGTCCAAGCTTCCCCGGTAAGAACAGAAGAATTCAGAAGATTTCAGAATCTGAATTCCCATTAATACGCGAATTTTCCTCCGTCTAAAGTTCCACGGACGCGTAGAAAAAAAAAGCAATAGTATATTACATTACAAGGGGCGAAACAGAGCGATTGCATGAGTGTGAAGTTTGCTGCCCGAGTGAAACGAGGGCTGCGATCACACGAAATGCTTTCGCTGTGTTTTGTTTCGAGTAATGTATACTATTTTTTATAGCAACTCTTTTGAGAATCTCGTATATTCAAATTTCCAAACTTATATTGCACAAGACAGAATAGAAATCATGTACGTGCACATATTTTGTGAGCAGATCAGAAAGAATTAAATTAATCGAAAATACAGCATGTAAGAGTGGAATTAAAAATAACCATGAGAGGTGTGTCTATGCTCGGATTAAGAGGAATTAAAAAAATTGAAAAAATGTTCGCCTGCATGGAATACAACACAACTGGCAATCGTTGAAGAAATAGAAAAGAATTGGTTTCGGAGATTAACATATTCTTTCGTTGAGCACTTCTTCCGATCGAATATTAGCACATTCAAAAAAATAAAATAATTCTCATTCTTTCATTTAAGTCTGGAAATAATAATATTTCTGAATTATTCTCTTCTTACCAGGCCTGAAATTTTTTAGTCAATTCTTCTTTATTTGGCTGATATATCCAATCAATATTTGGCTTGACAGAAAAGTTTACAGCCATTATTTTTCATTGATAAAATTTGTTGTTAAGACTGTTAAATTACTATTCTTATAACCTCAACAAAATCCACCGTAAAAATTTTTATTTTTATTTTTATTTTCGGCTGCCCCACGTTGAGCGCCAATTTGTGATAATAACATTTCCAAATGACCTTCGGCACAAAACTTAATCTTTAATCAGCATAATTTAAAAAAATTATAATTATACTAATTTGTTCTTTCTTCGGGGTGCCAGATCTTTCGCGGATCAAATTAATAAATTATTTAATTTAAAAAAAAAAATAAACAAGGGTATTCAAAAGCCAACTCAAATAAATTTTGTGAAGGATCTTAATTAAAATTTATTACTAGCTCAGTACCTAATCTGGATAATGGTGAGGGGTTGGTTCTTTAAAAATAAATTATATTTGATATATTGAATTAAATTCAATAAAACAATTTTAGTACTTTACAAATAGTTATTTATCTAACAAGTTGAAGTTGTAACAATGTATACAATTTGGTCACATAAACTCATTGATTATTTAGCAAGATAATATCTTACATAAATTTCCCACAATAATTTTACAGGAAAGCATAAAGAAGGTACAATCTTAAAGTTATGATCTTTTCGTCTGGTATTTCCAAGACTAGACAAAATAGACACAATGAATGGATCTAAATTTACATCTAAGGGAGAATCTCAATATCAAATCAAACAAAATTTTATTTTAAACATTGACTAAATCAGGGAGAGTCCACAAATAGTAATCCAACTTCTGAATTTCTCACAGAAAAACCATACCTTATCAATTCAGCAATAACTCTTGAAGATCCTCAATCTTCACAGGAGAGACAATATTACAAAAATAACGTCCAATTGACAGTTTAACTATTAATATTTCAAATAATAAACTTCAGGAGAACTTCTTGCTCTGGAAGCTGCTGACGAAAAGGTGGAGATTTCTTCTTCTTGTTGATTTCGTTAACAACGAAGTAGATCTTCATTTCTTCAAATAAAACAGTGGAAAAATGTTGCTAGGGTTAATTTTAAATTTTTTTTGAAAGATCCATAAACATAGCAAGAAAGGGTGCAGTTGTCTATTTAAATATTCAGCTTCTGAATATAGTGATTTCAATGGTTCAACTAATTCGGTCCAATAGATGGTAGATATCATTCTTCCTCTCCGTGGTATTTGCCAATCCACAAGCTGCCTATCTAGATTTCTGACAATTCGCAAGAGGGAATCTGGCAGAATTCTTTATCCAGACACACAGACAGTATTACCAGGGCCCTAGCTATAGAGATCTCACTCGACATGCCGGAGAATTGATGATGAACCTTCTCAAATTTTATTTTATCTTGAATTTCTCACCAAGGAGAATAAGTTATTCAGGTATAAGAGGGCCAAGAAAACGCAACAAGAATCCTGGTAGCGTTTCAAGATGAACAAATAACTCTGAGGTACAAACAGAAGAATGGGATTGGATACACTGCAGTTTAGGTGGGACATAATGATTTAGATACTCCTCCAAGTTTCTTCAAGTAACAAAAGGCGTCCCAAATGCTTACTGAAGTCTCTTGAAGTTTCAGAGTCTCAGTTGAATTTCCTAAATAAACGGAAAAATAGGCAAAATCAATTCTTATTATTTTAAGGATCTTAATTATATTGACCAAAGTCTTGGAAAACCATGCAGCTTTCGGAACTTATGAAACGCGAAATTTCTAATATTCAAAATTGTAGTATCATACGTTTTCTAGATTCCGAAATACATGAACTTGTGACTTGCAAGGATCTTGCAACGTCACAACTGTCCTCCCGTATGAAGGGACCGATGAGGTCTTAAACCCAAGGTGGTTACCAGTTTAAATATAATCATCTCTAGGCCACTAGATAAATTTTTATTTTGTGAATATGTTATACTACAGATCATTTAAAATGTATTAAAGCAAATCAAAGTGATATCAAAGATTATTCAAAGAATTATTTGATCTGCACAGCTAAAAAATATTAATAGGATAATTACCCGAGATCGACAAGGTAGTTGAGTTGCATAAAATAAGAAAACTGCCTTACCGTCAGTAATGTAGAAAACCAATGGACTTTGATTCCGATAGTATGACCTGTGGCGGAGCGCGCCGCGAGTTCATGCATTTACGCGATTGTCCATAATTATGTTCAATGACATTGCTGCCAGACGCGTGCCGATCCACAAACTTGCAAGGTACGTGCCGATCAACGAAAATATGAACGCTCTCCCACTATAGAGGTAATCAATAATGCATAAACCCAAAATTTACTTCTGGAGGTTGTCTTCTCGCTAGTAGCCGTTCAGTCTTCAAGTCTTAACGCCGGTAGTCACTCCGTCCGCAAGTCATACCGTCGCTGTCACGATTTTACCCTTCGATATTCGTAACCTTATCGGTATTTTACTCAAGAATTTCCTCGGTACTTGGTAGAAATAACTCCTGGTCCCTAAGTGGTGCAAGTCCGGTAGCTGTAAATTAATAAGTGCCGTTAAATACGTGTATCGTCGTATTAAGTCGAGTTCTGAGAGTTAAATCTACGGAAAACGAACTTAACCAGTGTTCAGCAAACAAGTTGAATTGTCTGATATGCTTCCTGTACTACTTGACTAGCACTACTTAACTCCAGCCAGGACTGTGCCGTTATCCAGCTGCCAGGAAGGAGAACTGTACGACAAAACTCTTTCTCTTGCCTTCTCAAGCAGGAAAAAAGTATAAGTTATATATATATAAGCATCTCAAAACTCATTATATTAACTTTAACGCTCGACTGTAGTGCGTGTGATGTATATCTATTCATCTCAAAACCTAGTATATTACCGTAAAACGTATATAATCAACCGTGTAAGTTATACACATATAGGTATCTCAAAACCTGTATTAATAACTTTTAGACGCACACACTTAAAACGCGTGAGTTGTACATACAGGCATCACAAAACCTGTAATAATAACTTGTAGACGCACACACTTGAATGCGTGGGTTATATATGTAGGCATCTCAAAACCTGTATCATTAACTTGAAGATGCATAAAAACTCTTGACTTTGCCTTCTCATCTTGAGAAGTAGTATAAGTCATACACATAGGCATTTCAAAACTTATTGTATACCGAACCTTTAATTGATACAGTTTGTACACCGCAATATAATCAAATTTGTTATTACTGTGACAACTCGAGCCGCATAGTTTGACTAGTGACCACGATCCCACAAAAATATAAATAATCAGAACTTACCACTCTGATTTAATCAGAAAACTTCCCCCCCCTCTTCCTAATTTTCCCAACCTACCCTCGCCTTAGCTTGGGACGTAACAGCTGATTTGGTGGCAGCGGTGGGATCGTCACTATTGTTGTCACAATTAATAATAAATTCCAAATTTATAATTTGAAGCGACAAAATTATATGTACAATTAATTCTGAAAATTTAAATTTTTACATAACTATTAAGCTTCACATTTCGGAGATTTTCTAAATTATTGATAAATTAATTAATAAAAATAAATTTAAAAATGTTAAATTTCAAAATTTTCTAAATAGTGAGAATTAATTAAATTAAAAAGTATTCCCGCTTTTCAAAATTAAATCATTTTGGAATATGTATTTAAACAAAATAAGTTATTATCTAAGTTTTAAACAGAACGAAGAGTGCACTCGAGAGTATAAGTTCTTCTTATATTCGTTGAACGGTCACCATTGATCACGATCATTTGGGCAGGGCAAAGTTCACAGTGTGTATCAAGTATTGTTTATGGCTCTCATTTTAACTTAAACAATTTATTAAATGTTTATGATTGCATAAGATAATCCAAAGTGTTGTGCTTGAGTCTGGTTTTTCCACTCTTGCATTACTTAAATTCTCAATTGTATGCAATAAATAATTAAATTATCGACATATTGTATTTTTTGTAGATGCAAAAATTATTCAGGAATTTGTGAATGAGGCATGCTTGTCTAATTTTGCAGTACTCAAACTAATAATTGACAATAATTTGTACCCAGCTGAATAATTTCTTTAATTGCTACAATTATTCAAGATTTTTTTTGTCTAATCCTGCATGACTGAAATTATTGATTTGAAGTGCTCATATTGTATTGTTTATAAACTGCAATTTTCAACTTAATTAAGTAACAGAATATTTTTGAATTAAAAAATTGTACAAAAATTGTGCTTGAGTCTAGTTTGCCCGATCTTACATCACTAAAATTCTGTAGCAATAAACAATTCTGTTATGTGTTAGCAATAAACAAATTTTGTAATTGCAAGAATTGTCCAAGCATTTCAATTAAATCTAGCTTGCCCAATCTCATATCGGTGAAAATAAATTTTGTTAATATTTTTGAACAACTATTAAATTAGCAAATGTAAAGCTCACTCAGGCAAATATAAATACGTCTGACCTGACACCCCCTGCATCACTGAAATCATAGCATTCAAGGCTAAGAACATAGAGTACCTGCATATATCGCGACCAAAATCGACAGCGCGTTAAGAATACAGCATAATTCTTTAGCATAAGCAAATTAAAATTTAAAATCAATTGTTATACTTAGCAAACAAATAAAAATTGGCTGCGTTATATGGCAACTAAATAATCTCAAACAATAATAAATAATCTCAAGCAATAATAAAACATCAAACCAATATTATAATTTCAGTATATTCTGACCCATACAAAAATAAAATTGGAGATTTCTTGTACAATCCAACGCTAAATATCAATTTAATCCAAAAGGATAAATTAATCCCTGAAGTCATTATAAATTAGTTAAAGATTTGCATATTGCATATCACCACTTTTTCAACAGTTCGATCAGTAAAAATCCCAATTTTATGTCATTCTATTAAATTCAACGTAATTATACTCGAAAAAGGTACAGGTATCACAGAAGTAGTTAGAATATCCTTTATTTCCAAATTGAATCTCCCTATCCCGGAATAAGTCGGTCAAACAAAATTTATACAAGAAAACTTATATTTTACATTCAAATTTAGCCAAAAATTTACAAAAACAAAAGAAATTTGAATTGAGTATTAAATACAGACCTTAAGATTATATTAAATCAATCAAAGATAATAATAGCGTCAATTCAGAGCAAACATTGATAATTTTCTCTGCGTTTAGAAAATCCACCAACATGCCCAAAGATAACACTCCACCAGATAAGACCGGAACAACAGATTTCACCGGCGACATTTCGCGTACTTTAAACGACGCAATGGTGACATCAATGGCAGAATGTTTTGCCATTCAACAAGGCATAATGAATGTCCCGATATTTAATGGTAAAAATATGCCATTTCCATACGCATGGAAAAAGTTTTTTTTCCATGAACGACTTCATTGACCATCTCAAGCAACGATTCGCCCCACACAAGACATTCGCGTGGTAACACACGAAACTTCAAACATCAAAATGACCCGTAACGAAAATGTAAGTGAATTCTACGATCGCCTTACATTCCTAAAATCTGGTGCACAAGCCGCACTAAAAGATAAATACGAAAACGCGAATCTAAAACTAGCCCCTCTCAATAACTGTGCGTTGTAGTCTTTTATTCGTGGACTTCCAGATGGAACAGAACATTTAAACTCCAGCCTTGCTCGCCGAGAGGACGCGACGACGAGCACAGAACAAAAAGAGCTTCAAAGTCGTATGAGGATATTAATACAACAATGAAAGTCCTTTGTACAAAATTAAGAAGAGGATCGCCAGTAGTAGAGATCAGCTCACCCAGTTTTAAAGAAAGCAAGGTCCAATTACTAGTCGACACTGGAGCAGACGTAAATATAATTTAGCTGAGCTCGCTCAACGAAGACATATTAGTATCATAGAATGAAGCAATCGAAATAGCTGGAATAACCCAGAACAAAATTTGACCCCTTGGAACCGTTCAAATAAACATAAAAAATTCAATAGTGACCTTTCACGTCAAAGAGCCAGATTTTCCTATCAACACTGACGGAATTTTAGGAAGAGAATGCCTTCGACGAGAAAAAGTAGAGATTTCATTCAGGCACAACACAATGGTTACTCATTCCAACCCAACCAAACCGGTACCATTTATAGATGAAGAATCTGAAATAGCCAAAGAAAATACGGAAGGTTAGAAAGGGGCATCATTACGACTTATCTAGATCAAAGCTAGAATTAAGCGAATAATCCCTGTAAAAGTCATGAACACGGAATTAAAAGAAGGTTATCTGCCCTTAATTAAAACCACAGAAGGAGTATTAGTAGGTCAAGCAGCAGTAACAAAGACAAACGGAATTTGTCATCTATTAGCAATCAACACAACTGAAAAAGATTTGAGCATGGAAATACCCCTATAGGAATTAGTACCCTTCGAATATTATAATTTATCTGGAGAAGATTCAGACGAATACTTTTTAACCGAAAATTTAAAATTTGAATGAGACAAAATAGAGGAAGTAATTGACAAATTGCAACTAGATCATCTCAATCAAGAAAAAAGAAAGCACGTTATGAAAATAGAGCGAGAATTTCTAGATAGTTTTTTTTTTCATCAAAAAGCAATGGTAAATGAACACACGAAATTGTTTCGAATCCATTGTTTTGAGAATATCAAGACTAGCGTCACTTAAATCACTCTAATTCGAGGACCAAACATCAGAATGTCATGAAATTTTGATAGGTATCCTTTGAAAGTTAGTACTCATGGAAAATCATACAGAACTTTTGTTGGTAACGCCATCTATGTGTCAGTCCTGGGACTTATTGATCCACGTGTTATATCCTAGTAAATTCAGAAGGACCGCTCATAGTAGGATATTTTATGTATCATATACTGTAAAGGATTGTAAACATAATAAGACTTTTACAGAGATTAGCAATGGCGAAAATAAGCTTGAAAATTCCGAACACGAGGCAGGAAGGAAAATTCTAAAACCCTTAGAGTATAGTTATTATTTTAGCTACGAACGAAACATTAATAATGAGATAGAAGATGTTTACGTTTTATGTCAGGACAAGGAAAGCAGGATACTTATTAAACTATATAAGTGGGAACAAAGTTGTGAATATTGTTATCTGCGAGGACGTAAAGTAGAAAATTTTTCATCAAAGATAAAACGAAATAAAAATTTTAAAGAAAATTACAACGTAACAGAAGAGGATTTTTGGGATCCTGTAGATAACACCAAAAATCAGAATCTAATCTATAGTACTCCATAAATGTCTCACACACTATTAGAAGTTTATTAGGCCAATTGTAGTAGGCATGATATATGTATCAATAATAATAATAATTTTAGACTGTGTAACCGCATGTAGAATATTTGGAATAATTGAAATAAATTGCATTGGACTCAAAAAATTTAATTTTGATAAAAGAAACCCCTAATCATTCAAAATTCGAAACCTATTTATAAAAAGTACTTATATATATTTTCCGATATACAGCTTCATCCAGTAGCAGAATGAATTGAAAGCATCTTACCCAAGGCCGAGCAAAATGGACCTGGATCTTGATCACTATTTTTGCAACCCCAGTCACCCCAACACAATACGAAATACAACCGTTGAGAAACAAGCCTGCATTATTTTATGCCAAAGTAGAGCCCTTGCGTATTGCCAGTACATATTGGAGGATTGTCGTGTATATGGATCCACAGCACATGCAAGCTCACCTCCAATCTAAAAACATAACCGGTATAAACAACGTATATTCAACTTGTTTGGATCGATCCAAAGAGAAAGACTGCAGAAGTGAAGTTATAGTAGACCTGATAAATGGAAAAGTCAAGTAAATCGAAAACATTTACGGATAATTAAATAATATGTTAGCAGAAATAAATTAGGCTTTATCGGATCAATATTGGACCAGTGATAGGAGTAATGACTTCCGAAGATGCAGAAGAATATGATAACGCTATCAACTAACTACATGACAGACAAAATAACCTTAGCAAAATTTTAAGAAAGCAGACCCACATTGTCAAATCAGAAATCAACAACATTCACCTAGAATTGAATCAAAAATCGCAAAAGATCGCCAAGATACAACATCAATTAAAAGAGACCATCAAAAACATAGAGTCACATAATCAATACTGGCGTAAAATCATATATTTCAGAAAGATAAGAGAATGGGCTGACCACATCGATATAAATCTTAATCACTTAGCCGAAAGTTTGAAACAATTTATAAAAATACCAGAATCAGCACGTAAAAAGAGATCACATCCACTCCTTCTTTCTAAAGAACAACTCCAAGAAATTATTACTGAAATAAATTTTAAACTAAGTGAATATGAATTTCCAATACCCACTTCACTTGTACGTGCAGAAGAATCATCATAATTAGGAAGAACAGATGTTAGAATCAGCTCTGGACGGCTGCTAATCACACAACAAATATAATAAAACAACACAATAAAAACAAATCACACGAACACCTCAGATTCGGGGACGATATGGCGCATATCGAAGTCTTGGAAATTCCTGATGTCCTCTAATAACTGGCCAACGGCAGTATATCACCTCGCTTCGTGAAACTAAAAACAACAAGTAATTAAGTAAAAATCTGAAATTGACAAAAACAAGAAAAAAAGAGTAAAGTATAAGAAGAAAGGGGGTCAAGTACCTTCGTAGCTAGCCGGTAAGGACCCACAGGAACATCGCACAGATTCCGGTGTCGAGATTCGCACATACCGTCCACAGCGATAGAACCTATCCTCGGTACCCTGAACATATATATATATATATATACATATATGTGTGCTTATTTATAACAACAATAAAATATAATATTTACCCCAGACAGATAGCAGAAGGAATAGAATGGCAACACACTCGTCGCTGTCACGCAGGCAAGGGCGAGACGTCCGCCACAACCAGCTGGTCCAGCACTTCAACTAGGTTGAGGGACTCTCGACAAGTCTCCGCCAGAGTGTTCAAATAAACATGACCACTCCGATCGAGTTCGCGACCTGCTCCACTACGCGTCTGCAATCCTGACACTAGTTCCTGTATCAGGAACCACAGAAACCTCATCCAGGGCACCAAGGACAAAGTTAGGTTGTAAATTTGTCCCATGGACCTGGTGGGTGGAACCTGAGGCGCCCGAACATAGGAATCTGAAAAGAGGAAAAAGAATTAAGAAACAGATAAACAAAATTAACAATAAAAAAAACAATAAAACCCAAGAAAAAAAATTGAAATCAACAGCTACACACACGTCAGCAGATCCCAACGAAAAGCCCTCTGAGCTGAAAATTGGCAGCTTTCAACAAAACGTGCCGTTTAAGGACAAGGGTGGACATGGACAACAAAAAGCCCCTGCGACAAGTATCTAATCTATGGACCACTGAGAACTTCGAGACGGAAGAAGACGCGTCACCCCCGCTGACAGGACATTGCTGACTGCATCATCCAGCAGGGACAAGTCAAAATCGGCGACGGCCTCCTCCAGTCCAGGAACAAAGTCAAAAGGCATCGCTTCACCAGAAGCATCCATCATTCACCCTGAAAGATAAAGCAAAACAAAAAGGAAATAACGAAGGCACTCGCGAAGTCACAATTAGCAATAACTGGAACAAAACCGAAGCTATTATATATTATCAGACCCCACCAGACGACACACAAAAAACAAAAAGAGGGAGAAAAGTACTCACCTTGGACACGAGGAACCCCACGTTCCACCAATAAATTATAGGCCAAATGGGCATTATTCTCAATGTAGAGGGAGTAGAAAATGGTAGTTGACCCGCTTGACGACGATCCTTGATTTTCCATGGTCAATGATGACCTCCTAGCTAACTCATCTTCGACACAAAAGATCGCGGCTGCCCATCTCACAAACTGATCACGATTGTAAAATCTTACTATGCAAAATTAGAACTAAGGAAACTAATGGATTAAATCATTTAGAATATGTGAAAAATGCAGCGATATCTATCACTCACCTGAATCGCTTTGGGACTTCTGGATGACACAAGACACGATACACTAGACATTACAAAAGTACACTCATTTTACATAATCCGCAGAAACATAGAAAACGATGACTCGCGAAAAATAAGATTAATTCAAACAAGAATAAGGAATAGTATATTACGTGCCTAGGCGCACAATGAGGGTTATTGCGTGACGAGCGACAATGCTCGCAGGAGATCAGTCCTGCGAGCATTGTCGCGAATCTCGTAATTTCCCGAATTGTGAGCATTGGCACGTATTCGATTTTATGTGACTGGTGCGTATACGAGTTTTTATGCGTACACTCGAATCTAATCTAGCATTGTAGTTGATTGTGGCGCTAGTCATTACACTTGATATGTCACGGCTAGTCCCGGCCATTTTGATTTTATAGATCTTGTTTAGAAGTAATGGATTTTAATAGACGCATGCGCAGTTACAATGTACAAGGCTTTGCCAGTAAGGTGCTAACGCTGTACGAAGAAGAAGAAGAATAAGAAGAATATTGTGCTCCGTTGCATGGCTATAGGCGCATGCGCAGTTTAAATTTACATTTCATTCCTCTGTAGCGCAATATACTACATTCCGCTACTGTTAACTGTAGCTAAAAAACGAGTTTGCGCGCTGGTGGCACATAAAATAAATTGATCGCTATCAACAACAAATTCACTTACAACCTTCAATCGCCAACTAATTAATAACTTTTGTCATCGAGGATGAAAATTATTCTAGGGAGGGAGGACTGTTACATCCATTAAAATTCAATGAAATCAAAATTGCGCCTACTACAAGGCAACCCGGCATGCAACCACGCGATTGATAGACGTAAATAACATCACTGCGATTAAAATCTAATGTATGAAATAGTAGAAGAGTCAGTGCAATTATAACCTAGTACAATTGCACCGACCTCTCAACATATATACATTAAGTAACATAGCTGAAAAGACGAGAGGAAGATGTACCGCATTGAGCGTCAATGGACTTTGATCCCGATAGTATGTCCTGCGTGAGAACTAGCCGCAAGTTCACGTGTTTACGCGACTGCCAGCAAGCATGGTCATCAATATAGCTGCCAGACGCGTGCCGATCAACAATTTATCATTGTTCGTGCCGATCTACAAACTAGCAACGTATGTGCCGATCTACAAATTAATAGGCACTCTCAGACTGTAGAAATAATCAATAATATATAAACCCCAGATTTATCTCTGGAGGTTGTCTTTTCGCTAGTATCTGTTCAGTCTTCAAGATCTTAACGTCGGTAATCACTCCGTCCGCAAGTCATACTGTCGGCGTTACGATTTGACCCTTCAATATTCGGAACTTTATCGGTATCTTACACAAGGATTACCTCGATACTTGGCAAACATAACTCCTGTTCGCTAAGCCGTGAATTAATAAGTGCCGTTAAATACGTGTATCGTCGTATTAAGTCGAGTTCTGAGAAATAAAACTACGGAAAACGAACTTAACCAGTGTTTAGCAAGCAAGTTGGATTATCTGATATGCTTCATGTACTACTTGACTAGCACTGCTTAACTCCAGACAGGATTGTGCCGTTGTCCAGCTACCAGGAATGAGAACTCTACGACAAAACTCTTTCTCTTGCCTTCTCAAGCAGGGAAAAAGCGTAAGTTTTATATATGTTGAATCTATAACTTAATTCGTGCGGTTTTCTAAGAGATGGCGTAACTTGATTATTATCCCATCGTTCCAATATTCCGAACATGCGTCTTTTTCAGTATATGTCATTCATTTGAAGCGTAAACAACAATAATTTTTTTTCACTCAAATATGTCGAACTTTGTGCCTGGAAAAGTGTTTTTGCGGGGAGTTCTTCTTCATTACTTTAATATGAAGAAAACTGCTGCCGAAAGTCATCGTATTTCGGTCGAAGTTTATGTTGAACATGCTCTAGCTGAGGGAACGTGCCAAATGTGGTTTGCACGATTCAAAAGTGCTGATTTTGGCTTGGAAGACGAAGAACGCCCTGGGCAGCCAAAAAAGTTTGCCGATGAAGAACGGGAGGCATTACTCGATGAAGATTGTTGCCAAACGCAAGAGAAGCTCGCAGAATCTTTGGGAGTTACTTAAGCTGCCATTTCAAAACGTTTAAAAGCAGCCGGATACATTCAAAAGCAAGGTAATTGGGTTCCACATGAACTACAGCCGAGACACGTTGAAAGGCGGTTTTACATTTCCAAAATGCTGCTGGAACGCCACAAAAAGAAGTCATTTTTGCATCGGATCGTTACTGGTGATGAAAAATGGATCCATTAGGATAACCCCAAGCGGAAAAAATCATATGTGAAACCCGGCCAACCAGCCAAATCAACGGCAATGCCGAATATCCATAGCGCGAAGGTAATGCTTTGTATTTGGTGGGATCAGAAGGGTGTGCTGTATTATGAGCTGCTAAAATCGGTGGAAACCATCAATGGGGAACGTGTACCGAACACATTTAATCCGTTTAAAGAGAAGAATAGCCGAAAAACGCCCGGAATATAGCCCAGACCTTGCACCTTCTGACTACCATTTGTTCCAGTCGATGCAGAACGCCCTCACTGGAATATGGTTCACATCAGAAGACGGTATCAAAAACTGGCTCGATTCATTCTTGGCCGCCAAGCCGGCGCAGTTCTTTTGAGATGGAATCCACAAATTGCCAGAAAGATGGGAAAAAGTCAGAACTTCAGATGGGCAATACTTTGAATAATGCTATTGCACATGTTTTTCCCAAATAAACCTTCAAATTTTGAAAAAAAACCGCACGAATTAAGGAATAGATCCAATATAAGCATCTTATAACTTATTATATTAACTATAACGCTCGTTTGTAGTGCGTGAGTTGTATATATAGGCATTTCAAAACCTGTATCATACACTTAAAGACGCATAAAAACTCTTAACATTGCCTTCTCATCTTGAGAAGTAGTATAAGTCATACACATAAGCATCTCAAAACTTATTGTATACCAAACCTTCAATTAATAAAGCTTATACACCGCAATATGATCAAATTTTTTATTGCTGTGAACAACTCAAGCCGCATAGGTTTGACTAATGACGACGATCCCACAAAAATATAAATAATCAGAACTTACCACTCTGATTTAATCAGCAAACTTTCCTCCCTTTTTCTAACGATCCATGAATCAACCCATTTTTTAACTTCTTCTGAAGAGCGGAAATGCTGAAGAGCCAGGCCATACATCATCGATCAAAACAAATCATATTCGGAAGGAGAAATATCTGAAGAGTACTGGGGAGGAGGGGGGGGGGGGGGCGATTCTCCTCCAATTCTTGGCTCAAACGCATTAATTGCGTTCGATACTTATGCCTTCTGATAGTTTTACTTGACTTGAATAGCTCATAATTCATCACACCGAGCTGGTCTCATCAAATGCGGAGAATAACCTTGCTATCGTAATTATTTGGACTGGTCGTCGACCTGGAGGCACGTCCGGGCATTCCCCATGATTTGTTGTACTTGGGATTATCGATGCAAAAATCCCTTCCGATTATGTATATACAGAAATGCCACTAGAAGATATAAAGGCCTTGTTGTCTAGAATCCTTGTTTTTAACTCTGTGGAAGAATCGCGCGAAAGAATTCCTGCACGCTTGCTGTTTAGGCTTCGGAGGACATGAAAATCACTAGCATGAACAGGAGGCCTTTCCAAGTTCTGAACTACTCGGATCTCCGTTGCAACAGCCTTACTCGGCAGAACTTCCCAGACCTGAACGTGGTGAACCCTGAATCGATCTTCCAACTTGAAAATACGCACGGCCAAACTATCGCGACGAAGCTAGCGACGGGGATAAGCTACGGCACTTCCAGACGAAAAGTGAATAGGGTTATCTAACAACATTTATCTAAAATCGGCGATTGATTGTACGAATTCTCCGGAGCTGCACTCGCAAGAACCGAAAATGACTCTTACCCACACTTTGAAAGGAAGCTATCACCATGCAATAACATGTAGTAACATCGTTAGTCACTAGTGGAGGAGAACGAAGCACTTTCAGGGGTCTTCAAACACTCCCATCATAAAAATTGAAACCTTCCCGAGCATCTCACCTCACTATGTTCAGTTGACTGCCAAAGCGGATCGGTTGAACATCAAAATTGTAAACGTCGGTTTTAGGGAATTAATGTTAAATAATTATTTAAAAATCGCTTTAATATTGATTCCTGTCCTTCAACTTAAAAAGGAGTAAACACGGAAAACAACAATTAGTTTTTGATTTACGTGGATTGCAACGTTATAATAGAATCAGCAACACCAAAAACTCCTAGATTCCGCGTTTCATGCAAATCAAGTTATATTTTCCGAATTCAGCCCGCCATATATTGTTCCGATATCTTAAATTTCAGAAGCTTGACTTTTAATTCGAAATCAGCGACTCAAAAACCTTAAGATACCGAGTTTCATCTATGTCAAATTGAATTTTGCATTTTTTATTGGCCACATTGAATCAGCCACCTTGGATTCAATAAAATTTCAAAATAGTACTTTATATTCGCATTACAAGGATAGTTTTTAAGTAATATCATGAAAACCGAATATTACGAAAGAATCGGCCTCGAAATTATGTATGTTTTACACTTTACCTCAGTTTTTTCGAATTTTCGTACCGAGAAATTTTTGCTTGTTCAAAATTTCGTCGATAAACTCAACGCTGGGAGTTACAAAAGTCCGACTGACGCCAAGCATCAAGAAGTATTAACAAGCATTTTTAAAAAATAATCTATTGAATCCCCTCCTATCTATCTGTCCAAGGACACTCTGCAGTGCATTTAAAAAAATGTATCAAAACATTCTAAAAACTGACGAGCAGAGCACGAGAAAAAGTAATAAACGGATTGAAATCAACTTTTTTTAAGAATGACTTTTTTTTACTTTAATTTGGAAACAAAATCTACAACTTTTTCTCTGGAGCGAAAAGATGTTCTCCACTCCCAACACAATAACTATACAGGGTGATCTGCCAATAGTCAAAGTTTTGAATGTCAAATTCATGGTTAAAACCAAACAACGAATCATATTGACGAAATGTTGTACCAACAATAGTTTTCAAACTATTAAGCATTGCAATTGGCCAATAGAAACTCACTATTTCCGCGTGCCCATAAGCTTCCTGCGCAAATTTTTACCAAGATTCACATCACATTAGTAGAAAAATATTCTTAGCCAGACAAGAGACAAACTGTTGCTGAACCAACATGAAGTTGAGAACCATATCCCCGTCAATTGTCCATTGAGTTCCCCACGATTTAAATACGAATTATAAAAATTGCTTTCTAAATAAAAAGATATTAAGATAACAAGAAACCTGATCAATTAAACATTGATACAAAATCGGATTAAACATCAATAAAATTGAATCGAGAGTAAACACTTTAATGTAACACTTTATTCTAAAAGATTTTGTTAGCAAATTTTTAGAATTCTTTCCAGTATTAAGGAATATCGTTTAGTCGCAGAAGTCATAATTTAGCCCAATAAAAACACGACAAGTTGTAAACTGTTCGATTTGTAAGCACTAATGATATTATTTCCAGCTAAATCCTTGATCGGGTGAACCGAAAAAATCAAAATTTTGTTTGAATTATCGCAATTCAGTGTGTTCTTGGCAGTAAATAAAAAGGAAATGTTAAAATTAGGAGAGCTCAATTTTCCATGAGTTTGTTTTTTCATACTTAGGAACAAAAATTACGCCTTTTGAGATTCAATTAATAGTACTCACAATTAAAAATTTGTATACTATGGTGTTACGTGTTGTGATACATTTTTAAACTCTCTAAATCTGAACCAGTAAGATTTCACTGATAGAAATAGCTAGAAGTGACTTATTAATCAACATTAGCAGAAGTTTCACGTGCAATCAGTAAAATTTAACCGTGAACCAGTAATGATCTCACTTTTTGCTATTAAAGTTAAGACTATCTTTGAAAATACATGGATTCAATAAATTTTTAAAAAATTGAACAATTATTACGAAACAGGGTACTACTTTCCGGTGGCATTGATGGAATATCTTTGTTAAACTTTTTTTCAGCAGATTTATTTGAGGTATTGCTAAAAATGTTGCCCCTGGTGCTCTACGCAAATTTCAGCACAGTGAATAATATTTTCTTTCAATTTTCGAAGCATTCCCGGAGTAATTTGCACAAAAGCTTCTCTTAGACGGTTCTGAAGTTCTTGTCTAGTATGAAGTGGAGTTTTGTACACCTTTTCGTTGATAAAACCCCATAGGAATGAGTCCAAGATTGTTGGATCTGGAGATCTAGCAGAAAATCGGGCGAGTGGTCCATATGTTCCGATCTATAAATTTGGAAACATTTAGTCAAGAACGCCTCTTGCAACTCATGAATTATTTGCAGGAGCCCCGTCTTTCTGAAAAATTAGCCTTTATCTAAGATGAAGAGGTGGATTCTCAAGAAATTGGTGCAGTTCGCTTTGTAAGCATAAGCATAAGTTTCTCCATCCAGGTGTCCTTTAATCTTAAGCGGACCAATCTGTATGAAAGAGATTACTAAAACTGATTTGTGGCTTGAAATTTTAGAGTAGAAGAAGGTGTCTTGGAAAGTTTTATTTTATTTTGAGTACATAAACTTCTTTAAAAAACAGTTTAAAGAGATTAACTAATATTCTTATATTAGATACTCCGTTAATCACACTTTAATTTCTTCAAGAGTTATGAAATTTAAGATCACCATATAATCGCCTACCACACTGCACCATAAGTTGACGCTGAAACGATTTTGGCTATTCCTGGTTAGAAGTAATGCATGCGGATTTTCATATGCATACAGATGCCAATTTTTTGAGTTAAAAATGCCATCTCTGGTGAATGTATATTCATCTGTTTACAGAACTCTATCCACAAATTCCGGATTGTTTGCATTTTGTCCCAGCAACTAGTTGCAGAATGTAAGACGCCTTGGATAGACCTCTGGTTGCAATCCTTGGACTTTTAAGAGATGATACGCATGAAGATAATTTCTTTTTAAATTGGACTGAAATTTGTGACGTCTCGTGTGACGAATTTTTTCTTTTCTCCTCGTATGATCTTCAAAACAGTCAAAAATATGCAGAATAGTGATTTTCGATAAAAAAACATTTTTTATTGCAAAAAATAATTTTCAAGTTTGACCCAAGCAAGCCATTTATGGAAGAACTCGTCAAATTATCTCGTAAAGTAAAAAAGAGACATATATATGGACTTTGGTTTTTGATTGCAGTGACATAGTGCTACATAAAAAAAAATATAAATCAAAAACCGAAGTCCATATATATGTATGTCTCTTTTTTAGATTACGAGATGATACGACGGAAAAAAAATCGACACACGAGACGTCATAAACTTAAGCCTAATTCTTTTTAATACCTGCTGCACTGTTGTGTAGCTTCTGTTATGCATTGCAGAAAGCCCCCGAATACTTGATTCAGCAAGAGCACTATCCAGGATAGCCTCCTCTTCATGCACCTGCAACTGGTTTCGTCCACCACTTCTACCATCACCTCTTCTGGCCGGAACTAAGTTACTAAGTTCTGTTAACCAAACTCAAAACTTGCTGAGGGTTAGGGTGTCTCTTATTCGGAAACTGCATCGCATATTCTTCACAGGTTTGACGTGCATTCCGCACACATTAGCCATACATTATTAGCATTTCCCAACACTCCTGAGACATATAATTCATTATAAATTATAAATTTATCGTTAGCCAAATTCATTGGAATAAGAATCTCACACTACGAAATACGCAAGGAGACCAAAGGAAAGTAAATTTTGGAAATTTGGCTAATATCGGTAAGGCGCAATTTTTAAATTTTTTTCTCCCGAACAAACATAAAAATGTTGTCAATGGACAATTGACGGTGATATGGTTATCAACTTCATGTTGGTTCATCAACAGTCTGTCCCTTGTCTGGCTAAGAATATTTTTCTACTAATCTGATGTGAATCTTGGTTAAAAATTCGCGCAGGAAGATTATAGGTCAAATGCCTCCCGTTTACCGCAAAAACGGAGGGGTTCCCACTTCTCCGCCACCAACTTAAACAACTGATTATCAGCACATGCGCCTAAACGAATAGTTTCACGCGCTTTCGCTGTTTATCATTGTTTACAGTCGCGTTTCAATAACCTCGAATGCGTTTTTTTTATTGTCATTATATGTGCAATTATAAATTGATATAAATATATGCATCACAAATTTAAAAGTGAGGGGTATTCCCACCTATGCTTAAGAATCACGTGACCACTCCTTCTACTAATAAAAGGGGGAAAAAGTGGTAAGCTTTATTGCGATAAATGGGAGAGACAAGTTGCAATAAACGGGAGTTGCGATAAACGGGGTTTTACTGTAGTTTGAAAACTATTGTTTGCGCAACAATTTGTCAATATGATTTGTTGTTTAGTTTTTAACAAATAATTTGACATTCAAAACTTTATGACTATTGGGGGATCACCCTATATATGCCTTTAAACTATCCAGACGCTTATTTTGCGTACAGAATCTTATTAGTTGAAAGATACTGGAAGTTTCTAGGCAGGACTGCATTTCGTTACCCGCATATCCGAAGGAACCAAAAGAATAACTCAACATGAAGTATGTACACGTACTGTAAGTACAGTCAATTTTAAACGCATCTAAACATTAATGATGATTTATAAAATAAGTTCAAGCCAACCTGTTGTTAATTGCTGCGAATTACGAAGGAAAAATACAGCGTGGACCATCTAATATTTTTAATTTGAATCGACTATAAAAAAAACTAATGGTTATTTTTTGAAAAGTATAGTTTTATTAGAAAGATTGAACCTTCCCATTAAGGAATGCAATACAACATCATTTAAATGACTGCCATGGCTGGTCTTACAGTACCCCATTCGATCAACCCAATTTTTCAGTACATTTTCGATTCTTTGGGCTTCAGTCCCATGAATGACAACTCCGATTTCAAATTTCAAGGCCTCAATCGTCTCCGGATGGTTAGCGTAACATTTGTCATTAACGGCTCCCCAGAAAAAATAGTCCAACGGGGTTAAATCATAGCTCCGAGGCGGCCAATCAACATCAGAATTTCAGCTGATTATTCGATTTTTGAAAACGGTGCGCAAAAGAGCGATTGTTACGTTGGCTGTGTGGCGAAGTGGTCCCATCCTGTTGAAACCAAATGTCGTCCATATAATCTTCTTCAATTTTTGGAAACAAAAATTAGCTGAGCATGGCACGGTAACGCTCGCCATTGACCGTAACGGTGGATCCTTGCTCATTTTCAATGAAAAATAGCCCATTGATGTCACCGTACCAAAAACCGCACCAAACAGTCACTCGTTGTGGGTGCATTGACATCTCAATGATGAAGTTTGGATTTTCTGAATCCCAAATGCGACAATCTAGCTTATTGACATAGTCTTCGACGTGGAAATAGGCTTCATCTGAAAAGATGATTTTCCGGTAAAAATGTTCATCTTCGACCAAGCGATCAAATGGGGTACTGTAAGGCCAGCCGTGTCTGTAATTTAAATGACGTTGTGTTTCATTCTTAAATGGAAAGGTTCAATCTTTCTAATAAGACCATACTTTTGAAAAAAATATCCATAAGCTTTTTTTTATAGCCGATTCAAATATATAGGAAATTCCATTTTGTCATAAAAATGACGTTCAAGTTAATTCTAAATCACAGGTTTATGAGGTCGATATAGTAGAGTTTCGTCATCATAATGAGTGATACACTTTCCTAATGATCGACGTAATCGACTGAATGCATACCTAAATGATGTAAACCCTTTAATAAGCCCCAGAAGTAGTTAATGTTTCAGCTGAAACAATACATTGTGTCCAAAATGTACTAAGAATTGTTAAATAACACATAGAATTTTTACTCATCCATCAATATTTATTTTCTCGCCCTTAAAATAGGCCTCACATAATGCAACACACATATGCCAACGTTTTTCTCAGTCTTCGAAACGCTTTTTATATGCGATTTCCAGTATTGCCTTTGGCTCCTTTCACAAAATTCGTTTCATGGTTTCAACCGAGTCAAAACGGGTACCTTGGAGCGGCAATTTTAATTTCGTAAACAGGAAGTGATTACACAGGGCCATGTCTGGTAAATACGGTGAATAATCGATGGTATTTGTTGCGATTTGACCTACTGAAGCGGACTGATTCAACCAGCTGCTGCAAAGAAGCTGGTTAACAGGTCGTGCTCATCTTTGGCAAAGAAATTAAGTACAGTGCTAAAAACTTACGGGGTAAAAGACTTTTAAGAATCACTGGCGTTGGCCTTTCAAATTACGAACTTCAAGTACTTTTTTGACACAATGTGTTAATCAATTTTGGAAAATTCCCCTCTCTGTCCTAAAAGTGTTAAAGAAAACAAAACAAAACGAGTGCATACACCTCATCATATTACATCTCTATAGTCTATTCTAATTATACAGCTCGATAGTTCCGTTCGTTTCAGTGTAGCTTTGTTCTAGGAGCGATGGATTTATTTCCCTCCTCTAAGACTCTCAGCTCTCTGTTCAGCACTTTCAACCTGGCGATCAACTACTCGACCCACCGGAAGCGCAGATTGAGTTGCCTCGCAGCTGAGCTGGTTGTTCTACCCCCCCCCCCCCCCGGAATTAAAACAGTACGCGTTGGGCCTTCGAGTATCGCTCCAACGTTCGTCGTCGTAGTTTAAACAGGTAGCGCGGATGTTCGCTAGATGGGGGTGGTGCTGGTCGTCGTGTCACGGGGGTCGTCGGTAGTTCGGGTGCAGGTGATGTCTGGGTCGTTACTTCGGCCTCCGGAGTGTGTTCCCTGAGAGGAAAGTGTTCGTCCTCTTCTCGTAGTAACTTCTTGCTAGCCAAACCGCCGTTCGCTCGCAGACTTTGGATCTTGTGGTCCCTGGCCCTGGCTCGTCTTTGCCGGAGATTCAGTCCCATGCGTCCTCACTATGTCAGGGCCTGGCGAGGAGAGGGGGCTACGCCTATTGAGATTGCGGTGATTCAGAGTGGTGCTTTTCGTGCGCAGCGAGGATGGCGCCCGGAGGGCATCTCTTGATACTGACCGGGCGGATCTCCGAAGTAGGAGCCCGGAGACTCACTGTGATAATTGACTCGGATCCCTGTAGAGCCCCCTAGTCCTCAAAAGGACTGATGTCAGCGGCAAGATTGTTTTCTTTCGTAATTCAAGTCCTCAAAAGGAATGGTGTTGGCAGCATGCCAGAATTTTCTTCGTATTTTACTAGTCCTGAAAAGGACTGATGTTGGCAACATGCCTGAATTTTTTTCGTATTTATCTAGTCCTAAAAAGGACTGATGTTGGTAGCTAGCCCGGGTTACCTCGTGTTGCTTAGTCCTAAAAAGGACTATCAGGTCATTTGTCTTGAACGCGTTATGGCATGCGGACGGATAATTCCTTCGCTCCTCGTGTCTCTTACATTATTTAACTTTATAAATTGCATTTCGAAATTTAGTAAAACTAATCTAAATGCTGAACCTACTCTTAACACTAAAACTCACAAAAGTGAAGCCATGACTCTTACCGACGAGTACAATAGACCGTTACGGCATTTCTGAATGTAAAATATGTATTTTTTTATAATTACTTTATACTAATTTTATTTCTATTATTAATATTTTTTTTGTACATATTGCACTTATATTCGGAGTTGTCTATCACTAATAATAATTAATATAGTCAGGAAGCCTAATCTACCTTACAAACTAATGATGGAGTTGCAGTACGTGGCAAGGTTTAAATTAAAACCGCTACTTTCCGATGGTAAAATGAAAGGTGAACTACTGGTCTTTCAATTATCGCAAATCGTGAATAATTGAATAGTTTATTCGTGATTCCAGGAAAATGAAAAGCACAGAACTTTCTCGCGTGTCTTTAATTTACCTTTCAGCGTCAATTTAGGCAAGTATAGCTGTAGAAGGGGCGGGGCACGGACCCGACCGCTTCCATGTTATTAAAAATCAATTAAGGATGAGACAGAAAAGGTCGTCAAGGCGAGAAATAAGAAGCGAAAATTTTATAATATTAACGTCTAGTACTCATCATAGAGCAGGAACGGAATTTTGAGCTTCTTTGAGCGCCCCATTTGCCCTGCGCGTATATCAAGCTATACGTTTGTTACGTACTGAGCAAAGCGAGGGTAGGTTGGGAAATTTTTATGAAAGGGAAGGAAAGTTTGCTGATTGAATCAGAGTGGTAAGTTCTGATCGTTTATATTTTGTGGGATCGTGGTGCGTGGTGCGTCTAAATGTTAATATGATAAGTTCTGAGATGCCTATATACCATATCCAACTCACGCGTTAGAGTGTGCGCGTCTTCAAGTTAATAATATAGGTTTTGAGATGCCTATATGCAAAACTCACGCATTAAAGTGTGTGCGTCAACAAGTTATTAGTACAGGTTTTGAGATGCCTATATATAAAACTTACGTGGTTAATTGTGTACGTTTTACGCTGATAAACTAAGTTTTGAGATGCCTAGGTATACAACTCACGCACTACAAATGAACGTTATAGTTAATATAATACGTTTTGAGATGCTTATGTATGTAACTTACGCTATTTCTCTGTTTGAAAAGGCAAGAGAGAGGGTTTTGTCGTATAGTTGTCCTTCCTGGTAGCTGGGTAACGGCATAATCCTAGCTGGAGTAGAGTAGTGCTAGTCAAGTAGTACACACAGGTCATGCCATAGGGATCAAAGTCCATTGACGCTGGATGCAGTACATCTTTTTCTTGTCTTTCCAGATATGTAACTAACTATATATATATATGTCGACAAGTCGGTGCAATTGTACTAAAATATAATAGCACTCTCTCATATTTTTATTCTATACATTAAATATTCTTATCACTCTTATTGTTCTAATGTAGTATTTGGGTTATTCTTCGGATTTCCAATAATGCGATTGATCTCTTTCTGATTGAGTATTATTATTTGCTTATTTATTATTTCTACTCATTATTAATCATACAATGATTGTTGTCAACAATAATGCATATTGTTGTTATTAGGTTTCGTTAAACAATCATTAATATTTACTAACCTAGTTCCCTACCTTATCGACGCAAGACAGATTTCTTATTTTATATGATATTTATAAGCGCTCAACTGCCTTTCCGATATCTGTTAATTCTTTACTGGTGTTTTCCTATTGTTATTGTAATGAGGAGACATGCATCAGTTATATTCCTGGGAGTTCAATGGGTTGCCTAGACGCAGGCAAAAAGAATAACACTTTTTAATTATTCAAGGGTGTAACACGCTTATACCAGTTCTTATCATACTTCAGCGCTATAGGAATTATTGCTGTTGAGAGCATTGAATTGTTTGACAGTTTTTCAGGGAAAACCCCTCAGCGCTTACATCCCTGCAAAATAAAAAATGTTGATCTTTTCGTCTGCACCTAGGCAACCCGGTAAACTCTCACGGATATAACTGATGCATGTCTCCTGATAACGGCAACAATAGATTGATTATTACTTGTAAGGATTTATCAGAAATCGACAAGGCAGTTAATCATATAAGAATAAAATAAGAGGATTGCCTTACGTCGGTAATGTAGAAAACTAAGTAGATAAATATTAATAATTATTTAACGAGATTCAATAACAATAACATTCATCATTGTCAATAGCGATCGTTAGATGGTTTAGAGCAGTCAACTGGTAGTCGAAAGACCTGGGCTCGAATCCCAGCGCAGTCGAAAGCGTCTTTTTTCCACAGAAGGATTTTCAAATTATTGGGAGTCTGCAGAATAATCCAAATGAACATTATAACAATTTATCTATAACAATATAATAATATAACAATAATAATAATATAAAAATTTCATCTATGAATAAAACACAGAAATATTTGTGATATTGAGTTCAAATTTATTGTGGGTGTAGTGCAAGCATTACATTTTATGAATGAAATTCGATATCGGTCATATGACCATCACGAGCCCGTTTACAGCGGTCGATTCTTTGGACCCAATTGTCCTCCACTCTGGCACACATTTCGACCGGAATGTTGGCAATCCTGGTCCCTAAGTGGTGCAAGTCTGGTAGCCGCGAATAATTAAGTGCCGTTTAATCCATGTATCGTCATATTAAGTCGATTTCTGAGAGTTAAATCTACGAAAAACGAACATAACCAGTTAGTCTAAGATCCGAATAGGAGACGACCTTCACCCATCTGTTTACACGATGAAAATTACTTTACATCAAATCAAATATGTTAAAAAATATATCGCATGTGGATTGCCTAAAAAATTTCTGTCAAGACTGATTAATTCAAAATTCAAAAATGACTTTTTAAAAAAAAATTGCACTTATTTGTTTACGAAACAAACTATACCGTAAGAATCCAAGGAAACTAAACGCTATAGGAGGATGGGACGGAGAGCGGACTGGAAAGCAACTGAGGGGCAGGCAGGATTTCTCTCTCGCACTTCCACCATTCCCGTAAGCTATCTCTCGCACTCATGGGTTTTCCTATAGCATTCAGTTTCCTCGGATTCTTACGGTATACCAATCGAAAGTATGGAGCCTATAGAATATGCAAACGTTAGGTTGCCTATGTTTTTCCCTGCATAACTATTGGGTTGCCAGGTATAAACAGGTAAGTCGATACTAGTAATTTGCACTCATTTGTTTACTCAATAAAACTTATATCGAAATAAAGATAATTATATTGCGAACACGGTGATTTAAGGTTGCCTGCGAAAAATCGGTTTTGGACTCCGATTTTTGAGCTTTAAAAAGAGAAATATTAGTGCATGCTATTTGTCCGTAAAATTGAGAATGGCGATAGACTAGTAAATTCTCAGCATCATTTTGCAGCAACTGGCCTCAATTATCGTAATAGAAAAAACATGCTACCAATTATCGTTGTAGTAAACAATATATTGTAATAAAAAATGACTAAAAAGTGTTTTTTGTGTAACTCGGACGACTCTGTAATTGATATTAATGATGAGAATTTTAAAAATTGTTCACTGAAGTTGGCTTTTCGTAAAATAAAGAAATTTAAATACAATGATGTTGAGGTAATCAATGCGTCACTCGATTTTCTTGGTTATCATTATGAATATAATATATTATATATATATATTATAACCTTCTTTTTAATTTTTGAGATAAAAGATAGACTTAAGGAGGTTAAGGTTAGGTTAGATTATTCTTTTTCGAATAAAAATGAATTATTGGTCCGAATCACTATTCGAATTTTAACATATTTATTAATTACGACTGTATGTACAAAATTCGGGGTAATCTACTCTTACCCCGGGCAACCTAACCCTGTCACAATATCAATCCCGAATGCGACATTAATGTCGACTAATATTACTGAGTTGAGCGCCAGGTTATTTTACGTGAAAATAACCAAAAATGTGAATTAATGACAAAGTATGAGCTGACCGGCCCACTCAAACGGGTCACCCTGTACCTTCCCAACCGAAGCTACGGGGACCACTGAAATTACCACGGAGAGCGCGGGGTAAGGAGCAGCGTCATTGCTCGCGCTTACGGACACTGCAAGTTCGATATATGTAATTTATGATTAGTGGGCGCAAGAACCGTGCCCTTAAATGACCTTGCGGGATCAAACCAAGTATTTACGCGGACACTGACTCTAATTTTACGTTTCACTTATGAGACTGACCCAGAGTCTGCCGCCTCGGAATCTTAGTGGCGAGGTGTTTGCGTCACACACCACCCAAATTTACCGCTCACTTTATTTGAATACCCTTGAAAATTTCAACAAGACAAATAGATCAAGAGCTACCTGTAATCCTGCGGCGTCCTCGCCAGCTACCTCGGCTCGTCATCCTCTAGTCTCTTAAAAAAAAGGTCAAATTTATCTGGCACACTTGCCACACCGAACGTCGAACAGAGAATGAATAAATATTGCGAGATCCGCTGGCGTGCGCACGAAACCGGAAGACGGTGGTTCTTACAAAGCTTACCGATATTACCGACACTTACGCTGATTTCATATTCGCAAGAACAGATGGCGAAGGTACGCCGATCTTTAGCGCCGCCACGTGGCGATTACCGGAATTAACCTCGTCGCACAGATTAGTTTGTTGAAAACCTGTCAACAAAGCGACGGCGAACTCTTCTCCTTGGTGTTCTTGAGCAGGCGGGACTCACATCCGCCTGACGCACCAAGGATCCTCTTCGTGGTGTGCTAAAGTGTCGTGGTGCCGTGTCTCGTTATTTCCTCCATCGCTCGTGGTGAAACCTCGGCCGTGGCGCGTGTATTGATCGCCATCGACCGGACGGTGATCTCGTGGTGCTCGCGAGTGTGTGTGAAAAAAAACATAAAAATAATAAAGATTAAAATCCAGTGTTGCATGGTTGAAATCCTTGGTCTGGCAAATAGGAATAGGTTCCCCGGAAGTCTAACCTCTCCCCTCAGGTAACCTGTCATTATAATTTAAAAACAACGAAAAGAAACATCAATATAAGTCAAAGTCAGGAGCCTCCAGAGCACATTACGCTCGACCCCTGACATTCGACTGTCACAGACAGCCTCGGGCATGATTCTCTGCTCGAGGTTTTCCCACAATTAATGACTTTATAAACAATCTTTGTGCCTGGAAAAGTACCATGTCACAATATATACATTTATTATATTTATAATTGCATTTAAGGTAGTACTGTCGGTACGTAGCTTATCAAATGAGTACTTTTTCTCATTTGCTTCACGTAGTATCTAAATTTGTCAACGTCGAGCATAAGAAAGCGACTATACATCTTTTCCTGATATGGCAATTCTGACCACCGGAAACGACAAGTTTGGCACACACCGAGCTCAGAACCAGCATTTAACAAAACAATTCTTGGAAAACACGTGAACGCATTATTCGTGACTCGTAATAGAGGGGATTTTCGCCCCAGATGAGGGCCTATAAAACTAGCTGTTAATTGGCAAAAGTCAGTGTCTCTTCAACCATCGCCCGGCACTCGGCAGTGTCTTCTTCAATCTTCGCCCGGCACTCGGCTACCAACAAGTTCTCCAGTGTCTTTTCAACCATCGCCCGGCACTCGGCAGTGTCTTCTTCAATCTTCGACCAGTACTCTTTGTCATCAAGTGTCAACGACCCGTCTTCAGTATTAAATTCTTCAAGTCCCAATCGTTCAGTTCGGCAACTTTATAATACTCCCCAAGTATCTTCAACTATCGGAGCATACCGGTCACAAGTTTGGATTATCAGTGAGGACAAATTTCGGATTATCAGTGGTTCCTGAGAGGATTCTTCAACAAGTAAGTCCTTTTAATAACCAACAAGGAAGGAATTTGTATTCAGAAATCAGTCTCAATCTCTCTCTCTCTCTCTCACGATTTATATTTAAATATGAAAAAGTCTCATTGAATAAAGTGGATCATTGTAAAATATTTGAGTAATTATTTGTTGTTGGCTTCCCTCACCCAGTTTCGGTTAAGAAATCCTCTGGATTTCTTTACCGTTCTAAACGAGGAAAATAAATTAAATATAATAATAAAGGGTGAGTGACCAAGACGTCACAGATAGTCGAAAAAAATATTATATCTATACACTGCTGTTCAGCATTATTTACAAATTCCCGCAACATCCAGAAGTTCTGACAGATTGTTTACGAGTAAACGAACCATCTTTGAAGAGAAAAGAGATCTGCTGCCACCCTCTTATGTAAAAGAGTATATTTATTTGTATAAAATCATGAGTTCTTAAAGCAATCATAATGAAGTTAAAAGTTTCTTTATAACATTACTCGTATTTATTTTATACCTATACACTTCTATTATTAATAGACCAGCATACAAATTCCAAAACTATGTTGCACACACTTTCTCAAATAATCAGTCTCAAAGAAATTAGAATTTAAAAACAGTATCATTAAAGAAAAACCCGACTTTAGCTGAAAGAAAACAATCTAAATTGTGCATAAGACTAAAAATAAAAATCTGCCCGCTTCGCGGGCACATTCTTGTCGCGCGCTTCGCTCGCAACTTTGAGCGCACCTAGGGCGCGCGATTTGATCTTCGCGCTCCGTTCTTTTTGGACCTCGCGCTTCGCGCTCGGTCTTGTGCTCTTCGCATACATTTAAGTTTATTTCTTATAATTTGATAATGAAGCTCAAACCAATTTTATAATAATATTATAGATGATGTGAATTACACATTTTATCAAAGTCACTCAATTTCTTTTTGAATTTAAGTGAAACAGGAAATTTAATTTACTTAAGGCTCTATCGGCCTTAAGGAACACATTCTCATCATGACGGTCGCGCTTCGCGCTCGATTTTCTGTATACATTTCAATAACTTTTTAATAAATTACATGGTGAAAATAATTTATTTTCTTCTAAATCTCTCAAAAAGAAAAAAAAATCGTAGACTTTATTTAAAGAAACGATTTTGCAGAATAACGATTATTTCGTATCTCACATATTTTGGTGAAAAAATTCGAATTTTTTTAATATTAAAAATCAAAACATAAAATATACATCCTGTCCCGAAATGTCCTAACGAGAATTTGTAGACCTCATTTAGGCAAACAATTTTCCATCTAAACGTTTTTTTTGTATCTCACATATTTTGTCCAAAAAATGGAATTTTTGAATTTTAATCGTATTTTTTGGAATTGAAACGAAAAATAAATGTTTCATCAGAAACTGTGTCAGACAAAATTTGTAGATCTTTTTGAAACAAACAACTTTGTATTCTTACGTTTTTTTCGTATTTCACATATTATTGTTAATAAATTTATTTTTGGATTTTCAATAGTTTTTTTTTTAATTAAAAAGAAAAATATGCATCTTATGAAAAAATGTTACAATTCAAATTTGTAGGTCTTTATTTAGAAAATAATATTGTGTCATAACGTTTTTTCGTATCTCGTATAATTTAACTGGAAAATGGAATTTGGATATTGACTTTTTTCGAATTTGAATATGCTGTAACATTTCTAATTTTGATTTAATCAAAAAAAGTTATCAAGATAATTTGTAGAGATTTATGAGCACTATCAAAAACCGGTATTGAAATTTTTGATTTTTTCAAAAAGTTATTTTCACAAACACAAAAGTAGTGCTCAATCCCTCAATTTTGATTGGATGTGGCTGGTTAATGAACTTGTCCTTACGTTATCGGCTCCGATAAAGTGTACCAAAGCTCAATTCAATCTGATAATTCTATCGAGAATTATGCCGCACACGACCTACTAAAGACAGACAGACAGACACTTTCGTAAAAACCGTTTTTTCTGACTCAGGGGGTCTCAAAACGTAAATATTTGATGAAAATTTCGAAAGTCATTTTTCACATAAAACCAATACCTTCTCATCCATGATGAGAATGTAATAAATTCTTTCGACTATGGCGATATAAAATCAAAATACAATTATACAATGTATGTATATTGTGTGATGTCTGGTTAAAAGTTGCAAACTACATCCTGCGCTCATCGAATGTTCAATATTCGAATTGAAGCACTTCGGGTGTCGAATATTCGACATCCGAAGAAGAGTGCTTCGGATGTCGAATATTCGACATTCGACTATGCGGTCGATCGAATCGAAAAAATCCGATCCGAAGAAGGGTGCTTCGGATGTCGAATATTCGACATTCGACTATGCGGCCGATCGAATCGAAAAAATCCGATCCGAAGAAGGGTGCTTCGGATGTCGAATATTCGACATTTGACGGACGGCCGATCGAATCGAAAAAATCCGACATCCGAAGAAGGGTGCTTCGGATGTCGAATATTCGACATTCGACTCTGCGGCCGATCGAATCTAAAAAATCCGATCCGAAGAAGGGTTCTTCGAATGTCGAATATTCGATATTCGACTATGCGGCCGATCGAATCGAAAAAATCCGATCCGACAAATAAGGCGAATCGAATCGAATTTGCGACATTCGATCCGACAGAATGCACACGTCTAATTCTATAGACTTCATACTTTTGATTGGTGTATAGTTTGTTTCATAAACAAATAAGCGCAATTTTAATAAAAAAAGTCATTTTTGAATTTTTTATTAATCATAGTCTTGACAGAGATTTTTTAGGCAACCCACTTGCAACATATTTTTTAACATATTAAATTTGATATAAAATACTTTTCATCGTGTAATCGGATGGGTGAAGGTCGTGTCCTATTCGGATCCTCTATTAAGGTAGTACTGTCGTAAATGAAAAAACCGTTCAGGTATTGATAAAGTTGAAATCACTGGTGAACATTAAGCCAAAAATGACTCAGTTACATTTTCGAGGACATTTAAACATTTTCGATTTTTCATATTTAGCACATCAAAACATGTGAGTATATGTAGTTCAAAAAAAATCGTAGGTAAGCTGTTTCAGGATATATGCCCAAGGCCTTTAAAATTTTATTAGAAAACCCTGCCGTAAATTAAAAATACAATAAACTTAGCTTATTAAAGGATCCCGCAAATTTGTGATAGAGCATGGCTTTGGGATGTTTTTCTGAAAAATTTTACATGATAATTCTCAACACGTAGAATCATAATTTCTAAGGGCTCGAAGCCTCGCGACAGGTGCTTTTTGAAATAGATTACGCCAAAGTTGGTCTTTCCCATCATTTATACAGCGTAGTGCAAATGCAGTAGTTGTGTCAACGTTCCATAATTTTTACAATTGGACGCATATGTCTGCACGTGTGCATGTGTTTTTAAACGCATGATACACATCATATTAATGTATTACCATACTGTGTATGGTATGTTACATGCTAAATCGGACGGGTTCAGGACTTCATGTTTCCGATTTACTTGAAATTTTAAGGATTGATAGATTAACATAAATAATTAAGAAACTCAAAATTTGAGATTATTTCATGCATTATTTTAAAAGTTAAGGGATAAACAAAAAAAAATATGTTTGTGTTCTTTTTCAATTATTTAAAAACTGAAACTAGGAAAAATTCTGAAAAAACTCGCACAAACGTATCATCAGATGACTAATGTAGTAGCATTTTTCGGAAAAATTTTGACTCCAAATTTAATAACAATAAAATTTTTTTTTAAACAAATTGATTTCTTGAAACAACGCCATTTTTGAAAGCCTGAAAAAATTCATAGTGATAGCCAAAACTATTACATAAATTTTATGTATATAATTGAGGTGCACACTTGAAAATTGCGTGAAATAGGAATTTTTTTGTAAAGTGATGCGCGTGGAATCACGATCATCGACGACGGCGTCGAGCGCAACTTTCACTAATGCTGTACGACTGTTTACTTTTTGGCGAACGTTATTATCAAGAAGTGAGGGGAAGTGATTATTCATTGTTTTATAATCGCTTTATACTCATGACATATGAATACTGTAATGAGTTTTATTTAATATTTATTATACTTGTTATTTGCGAGTCATTTTCCGATTTCTGATAATTTTGACAATTAAGAAGGAAAACATAAATTCTATGGCAGAACAAATCTTATTCCTTTCCATCCTTCTTCTAAAACTTCATCTTTCATAAATCTTATCCTGCAAGTGTTGCAAAGGAGTGCATTTTTTTCAACATATTTGAATTTACTGAAGAAATGCTCTGGGAATGCCGTCAAACAGCTTGCATTCGGATCGGCGAGTATAATTTATTAAGAGGAAAATGAATTTTGAGGTCAGGCTTCATAAATTATTTATAGATTATCACGTGATGATTTCACTATATTTTAATATGTATCGAGCAGTGAAAAATCACGTGATATTCACTTACGGTTTCCGTTTTCGTATGGATTACAACAACGTTTCCTTTTTTGTCGAATCATGTCAACTGTTCCGTAAATTTTTAATTAATGCATGAAAAAATCTCAAATTTTGAGTTTCTTCATTCTTTATGTCAGTCTATGAATCCTTAAAATTTTAACTCAATCGGAAACATGGAGTCCTGAACCCATCCGATTTGGCATGGAACACACCATATATATAATGTGCAGTGTTGCTTCATTCAAAATAAGAGAGAATAATCTCGTAAGCAAATTGGAGTACCAAGAAATGTTTTGAATCAAAGTTATTATACTTTTCTGGAGCCCAAAATTCAGGTAATGACCATTGCTTAGGAGTCATTCATTAAGGTCGACTCAATGACAATTAATAATTACAGGTGTACAAATAAGTTGTCAATCAAGCGTCATTTGCGCGAACTTTTGATTTACTTCTTGAATTTAAATAAATATGCAGCTGAGGCGCATCGATTGCTTGTAGAAACAGATGGTGAGGCTGCGTTAAGTAAGAGAAGTTGTCGTGAGTGGTTTCAAAAGTTTAAGAGCGGTGTATTTGACATCGAAGACAAAGAACGTAGTGGAAGGCCGAAAGTGTACGAAGACGTGGAACTAGAAGCATTATTGTACCAAGATTCTTGCTAAACGCAAGAAGAACAATACGATGGACAATACTTCAAATAAAACATAAGGTTCCGTTCTTTTACTATAAATGCTCAATTTTTGATAAAAAAAAGGGCGGAAACTTATTTGGACACCTGATAATAGATTTAAAAAATTGATGCAATCGTTATGAGCAAAACAGATCCTACTTGTCTAATGCTGAATATCGTGGATCAAACAGCATCTCAAACTGACATTAGTTGTAATGCTCAAAAAAAGGTATATAGAGTACTTATCAAAGCAATGCAGAGTTCAGGTCTGTAACAAGCATGTGTTTACTTTAGTATTTGATAACTTTGCATTCCCTCCTGATGATAAATATTTTTGAACACTTTGGTCAATTCAATAATTTGCACAATATCCGACATGATGGATAATTTTATTCTATTAGAGTTATAAAAACCGTTACTGTAAAAGTGTTCATCTTTTGAGGCTATCCACGAATCAAGCCATTTTTCGATGTCCTCATATGAGCGGAACTGCTGATCAGCCAGAGCATGTGCCATTGACCGGAACAAGTAATAATCGGACGGCGCAATATCTAGGGAATACGGTGGGTGGGGTAGGACTTGCCATTTGAGTGTTTCCAGGTAAGTTTCAACGTATTTGGCAACGTGAGGCCGAGCGTTGTTATGCTGTAGAATCATTTTTTCTTGCCTCTGCTCGTATTGTGGCCGTTTTTCGCGCAGTGCTCGGCTAAAACGCATGAATTGCGTTCGATACCGTTCCCCAGTGATGGTTTCGTTCGGTTTCAATAGCTCATAGCAAATAACATCAGCTTCTTCGAAGGTTTTTGGCCTTTCTTCACGCAGACGGTCGTCAACATCGAAATCACCGTCTTTGAAACAACGGAACCAATCACGGCACGTTCCAGTTAGAGCAGCATCTGTGTGAACTTTTTCAATATCTTTGAAATTTAGATTCAATCAGGAGTGATGAATGGGAAAGATCTGAGCTTTTGACAAAACGAAATGACTGTGCGCTAGTCGTCATTTCATCAGAATCACTGTGGATTTGATCCCTCGGATTATTTTAACTAATTCACATATCACGTAGATGCCACCTAGCCTCATTAGACCAGTCAGTCAGTGACCATAATTCAGCAAAAATTCGAGAATATGCAATTTTAGTCTCTCAGCGAGAACTTTAAGCGTGGCGGAAGGAATCGTTCTTTTTGGTATTGAGACCAAATTTTACAAAGGTCGAAGTGCTGTACTGGCTAACACATTACCTTAGTTTCTTCCCACTAACTGGCATAGTTCTCATCTTATCAGATCGAATATCTTTAGTTTCGTTTTTTTAATTTAGCGCTAAGATTCAAATAATAAGTTATCGCTTCAGGTATTTATTGAAATAAATATTTATATACTCGACATCAACTGAGAAACATAGGTGCAATCAAAGCGGAAGGCATAAATATGTTTCCCTCAACTGATGAAAAATTCCATTGTAAAGCACCAATCAATAAATAGCAGTTTGAGAAATTTGGATATATTGTGATCCTGTATTTATAAATGGAAAACGAAGATGCATGCGTGGGAAAGATTTGTTGATATTGCAGTACACAATGAAACAGGGATTGCGTGATGATTTCCTCAAAACCATTTTCTATTATCCCAGTAGATAAACCATCAGCTCTGTTGTGGCCTATATTAAAGAATCTTTATTACAAAGATTTTTTTTTACAAGGATTTTTTCCTGGAAAATTGAATTGGCTAGTCAGTCCCTTTCTGGATTATAGTAGAGGGGGCGGTTCTTTACCAAGGGAAGAGATAATCAAAAGACTACTAATTACTAAAGATTAAACTAAATGAACAGTTCAATGTTTAATATTTATTCTAAATAACATGAATACGTTGAATTCGAACTACATTGTTTGATAATTGGTCGAGGTTGCATTGTTTTATTACATGAATAATAATTAAAAGGATCTAGAGGGAAATTTTATATAATATAAATTTATCAAATGACACAAATAAATTTGATTCATAAACTTGGAAGATTGGTTCTATATGAAATTTATGATTTACAGGATTGTAAATTAATGAGGGACAAAAGGATCTATAATATAAAATTTTGATATTCTTTAAAAATTCATTTTTAGGATTTTATATATCACCGATTAGATATTAATTAACATTAATCAAGAGAGTCCAATCGAGAAATTTGTGAAGTATACGTAGTACTAAACAAGCAATTATAAAGACACTAAATCTTTATCATAATTAACACATTTTCAAAAACTAAAACTGTTTTATTTAATGTAACCGAAAGAAAAATTTAAATAGGTCTTCACACTTTAGAAGCTGTTGAGGAAAAGGTAAAGAATTTCCAACTTTATTTATTTCCTTGACGACTAATGTTATGTATCCACAGGTTACAGCTGTGCTTTGTTTTCAAATTCTATTGGCTGAAATTCGATGCATTACTATAAATCCAACGACTAATTCAGGGACGTAATCTTGAAGACGATCAATCTTCACAAAAGAATTACTTCTGAATTAAATAATTAAATTCTTATTAATTCGGTCCAAACGATGGTAGATTACACAGGCACACAAAAAAAACCAAGTCTCTGATATTTGAACGCGACACATATGTTCCCATGTAATTTGATCCGCTGATCACGAATCCGCGGTCCAATTGACCCCATGACATCTGGGTCAAGGGCATTTGAAGGTCAAAATTGAACACACACATTTGAGTTGAAAAAAATGACTAATCTTTATGTTTTTTGGGTCTCTGAATAATAATTCGAGGTCGTTTTTACCTCAATTAGTAAAGTTAAATGTCATTTTAAGGTCAAACGTGTTTATTTTGGAAATAATGCATTTTTGACTGCAGATTCTGAAAAGAACGGAAAATTTTACGTCCAAAACTGTATTTTTTAATTTTTTTTAATATGATCCAAAGGTCATTTCAAGGTCATTATAAGTGGTGATGTGGAGAATCAATTTAATCACTGCAAAAATACGAAAATATGGTTCCCTTCACCTAAACTATTGCGGTAATATATTTTGGTGATCGTTGAACCAGAATACAAGGTTCGTCTGTCTCCTCAAGGACAAGATAAGGGTCGCCCCATCAAGGTAAAAAAAGAACTGAATCTCTGCAGAACTATAAATATGAGACTTAGCTATTGTTTTTTCTTCTATAACGCTTTCTTTTACTTTCGAAGGATCTGTGTAGCGGATTTCTAATTCTTTTTGCGCTCTCGTCATCTTCTTCATCATCTGACACTCGATCTCTTTTTAGTAACCAACAGTAGTCCGCCAACATATTTACGTCCCATTTCCCTTGCCATCTAGTTTCAGCCTCTTTCAGATCTTGATGGAACCGTTCCCCTTGTTCTTCGCTGTAATCTCCCAAGTTATCAGGGAAATAGCTGAGATGAGCATCCATAAAATGAACTTTGTGACTCACCAAACATCCCAAACACTTATAGTTTCTTATCATATTTGCTACAATAGTTTTGTAGTCATCGCTTTTGTTATTTCCCAAAAAGTTCTGACAAACATCTCGGAAACTGAGCCATGCAGCTTTCTCTAAGTCATTCATGGTATCAATGAATTTTTCATCGTTAAACATTTTACGGATTTGAGGTCCATCGAATATCCCTTCCTTCAACTTCGCTTCACTTAATCGAGGGAATCGCTCCACTAAGTACTTAAAACATTTTTCACCTTTATCCAACGCTTTGACAAACTGTTTCATCAGCCCAAGTTTTATGTGAAGAGGCGGAAGTAAAACTTTTTGAGGGATCAACTAAAGGCAGTTTCAGTATATTGTAACTTCCAGGAACTAGTTGTGCTCTTGATTGCCAATTTTTTTTTACATAATGGTTTTCGCGATCTCTACTATCCCATAAACATAGGAAGCAGGGATACTTTGTAAATCCTGACTGTTGACCAAGAAGAATCGTTATTATTTTTAGATCGCCACAAATCTGCCAATTATGTTCTTTATATCGTATTTTATCCAATACGTATTCCACATTTTCGTAACTTTCTTTCAATTGCGTTGAGTGCGCTAAAGGTAGACTTGCGTACCCATTTCCATTATTGAGAAGCACTGCCTTCAGACTCCGTTTTGAGGAATCTATAAACAATCTCCATTCTTCAGGAACATAAATACCTTCTTTCATTTCGTTCATCAAACCTAAAACATCTGTGCAATATACCAGAGTGCCTTCTTCGTCTTTCTTGAAATATTGACGGAATTGTTTTTCTTGAAATATTGACGGAATTGTTTTTCTCTATTTCTGTAGACTGATGACTTCGTTCCCCGTTCAAGCATTCCTCGATTTTTCAACACAGTGGCCATGTATTCAGAAGCATCTTTAGGAAGCCCCATATCCCTGATAAAATTACTTAAACTTTCTTGATTGAATAGTTTTACAGGTTTATTTTTTTCCTCCCTCAATTTTGGAACATATTCTTCTTCATGATCATCTTGGTCGGAGCTATCGAGAGATTCTTCTACACTGTCAAACCATTCCTCCCTATCAGTTTCTTTACTCGTTGAAGCTTCATTCATTGATGGACTCGTATCCATTTTTTCGTCAGCACACTCTACCCTAGATTTTGCTGGTACAACGGAAGATACTAGTGCGTATGATATCTGTGACTTTGTTTTAACGTTGAATCCTTTAACATTGGTATTGCAAAAATAACAATCTTTCTCGGATTCAGGTATTGACCATATTACTGGTGAAGTATATTTCAAAATTTTATCATTTCTGGTTTTATCCCATCGGATAAGCATATTAAAACAAGAGCAGCAAATAGTTTCTGGAGCAAACGTTGAATTTTGAACAGAAAGTTCTTTTTTATAACATTTCTCATATATATCTGTACATTTTTTATTCATTGACCTACGATATTTGCTTACTTCATATTTCCCGCAAACGTAACAAAAAATATTTTTATCAGTGCCACAAAAGTGGCTTGCAGCATCTTCAATTCTTCTTGTAGCATCATACTCCTTATTAGCCAAGTCACCAACTAGTAAAGAGCTGCGGTCACTTGATGACGATGATTGCGGGCCCGCTTGCTCACCCTGACCAACCGCCGATACTGGGCATCCAAGACCCTGCATCGTAGACTTTCCTGTGCCAGCCATGACGGCGTCATGCCTTCACCCCAGGGCTTAGCCGGAAAACAAACAAGAAAAACAAAGCCGTTTCCGCCGTCACCACGTGGAGGTGCCCTGGGTGCTGACACAAGATAGGTATTACTGATAGATACTACTCCGTTCTTTCAGAATCTGGAGTCAAAAATGCAGTTTCTTTTCAAAATAAACAAGTTTGACCTTAAAATGACCTTGACCTTCACAGCTTGAGATCAAACCGACCTCAAATTCGAATTCAGCGAACCAAAAAACATAATGATAAGTAGTTTATTCCACTAAAACGATATTTTTCCCAATTTCGACCTTCAAATGCCCTTGACCCAGGTGTGATGGGGTCAAAAAGACCTCGTATTCTGATCCAGCAACCACCAAAATATATTACCACAGTAGTTTAGGTAAAGGAAATCATATTTTCGTATTTTTGCAGTGATTAAATTGATTCTCCACATCACCACTTATAATGACCTTGAAATGACCTTTGGATCATATTAAAAAAATTAAAAAATACAGTTTTGGACGTAAAATTTTCCGTTCTTTCAGAATCTGCAGTCAAAAATGCATTATTTCCAAAATACACACGTTTGACCTTCAAATGACCTTGACCTTTACTACTTGAGGTCAAACCGACCTCGAATTATTATTCAGCGACCCAAAAAACTTAAAGATTAGTCATTTTTTTCAACTCAAATGTGTGTGTTCAATTTTGACCTTCAAATGCCCTTGACCCAGATGTCATGGGGTCAATTGGACCGCGGATTCGTGATCAGCGGATCAAATTACATGGGAACATATGTGTCGCGTTCAAATATCAGAGACTTGGTTTTTTTTGTGTGCCTGTGTTATCATTGCACTTTTCCAATATCAGCAATCAAACAGGCTGGCTACCAAAGCATCAAGAAAATAATTCGATCGGGATGGCACGCAGAAACATTAATCTACTGATACGGGCCTGGCTTCCATCGACAACAGAAGATTCATAACGTATAGCTTGAATATAATGATATAACCTTCCAAGGACATGGGATCTTGAATTTCACGCCAGGTGAAGAAGTCATTTTGTACCAAGGCACCAGAAACTGTACAAATGGCATTTCAAAATTTACCAATTACTCCTTGGGTACGATCAATATGGAGCTCGTAGTTTAGGTACATGTGCACTTGTTGCCAGCATCTTATGGTACCTGAGTTTTTCATGACATCAAAAAAATATCAAATATACCGGCATATCATTGCTCTATAATAAATTGGATGCACTTTCTGGTGATTCTAGAAATGTTGAGATTTAAGAAGACAATGAAGACTCGAGCTCCAAACTTAAATTTCATTGTTCTCAGACCTTTATATTGTTGATGCATAGGTGCGATGAAAGCAGAAATATCACCATGCACTTACATGTTTTATGAACTTCTATCATTTAAAGCATCTTCTTAGACCTTAGAAAGAGTATATCTGTGATAATTTTTTCTTTCATCCATTTCAGAGTTCACAACTGAAGGATTTTATTTCCAAAACAAAAATTACTCTTGATTTGACCTTGATACGTGATCTATAAGCAAACTTTTAGAAAATAATGTAGAAAATACATATAATCTGCGTTATTTAAATAGAAAAACTTAAGGTACGATGAGAAACTTCTTAAAATTGAAATGTGCTTCGGACAGAATCTTTGTATAGACAAGTTCTGCGATATTTTCAAGTTTTTGAAAACGAAAAAAATATCGCGTTTTTTTAGCACACCCTATGTATAGTATTATTACCTTATAATATAAGATAATATAATATAACATGCCTATGCATACAAAAAAACATGTCACTCCATCGTAAAAATCATCGAACATCGATACAAGTACTGCATTCGCATTTGAGCTTATGGAAACTTTTGTTCCAGGTGTTGAGAACTATCGTGTAAAAAAATTTCATGAAAATTAGCGGGGAGCCAATTTCCACGGAAATTGCGCGGGACCATTTTGAGGAAAGTCAGACATTTTGATTCTACGATATCCTAAACTTCACAGAAAGACTCTTACATAATATTTTCAAATCAGATTTTCATACATTTTATTGAATTTAGGCATTATCCAAAAACGTCTGAACACGGATCTCCCATAACAAGCAACAATAAGTACGATTTGCTCTTTGGAGTCACAAGCAGTGAAGCTCTCTGGAAATTTACAGACAAAGATGTACAGCAAGGATTTGAAGGGGAAAGAAGAGATCGGATCATCAGGACTTATGTTAGAAACTCGTACACCTATCATTTAACAGAAATATTTTATACGGTAATGTATTGTTTCAATAGTTTGTGCATTATGATAATAACATGGCCAAAGTGGTTGATTTTAAGGAAAAATTGTTAGTCAAAGTGAAAATCTTGTCAGTTAATCAAAGGGTCTAGTCGGGTAAGCATCTAAAATCTGTCCCCGCATATATCAATTCCGAACTGGTACCATATATTGACACCTGTGAGACAAAACATTCCTCCAAATGTCAATCTCGAAACAATATTTTTGTAGGAGTTATGGAGGGAGAAAGAAAAATAAAAAGAGTAGTTTTTCTCGTAAGTGGCTTAACCGATTTTAATGAGTAAAAAATATGCAATTCTTGATTTGTGAAAAGCGAGGGAAATAACGGTTAAAAAACATCTCTTATTGTAAGAGAAGAGGGGATTCACTGTCAAAAAGCACCCCGTATTGCAGGTATTGTATTGTTCATAATTACATGTAAATTTTATAAGTTCTACATTTGCCAACAACGCTGCTGACAAAAGGCAAATGAAAAAGGGTTGTTTCTAAAAGAAGTAGCTGGCGAGAACAGTATACCATAACGGCACTCAGTTACACAGTGTCCCGAGTGCGATTATTATTTTTTTTCATTATGTCGCACCACTGAAAGAAATGTTGAAGAAGACATTTGAAGGAATATTCATTTGAAAATGGGAAGTGTCAACCCGTTTACGATAAAAACTACTTTTTTATTTGGTCTTAATACATTTGGGGAAATTTTACATACTTACCCGCCTAGTCCCTTTGAAATATCCTTTAATTAATGTTTTTTTTTAAATTCAAGCCCAAACATTTTCCTCTTCAATATAATGAGCATTAGGAAATTATAATTCAACAAAAATTATAGATTTTAAAGTGGCATGCTTGATAACATGTCTAGTATTATATTGACCCAAATTCATAGAATTATTGTTAATTTCTAGTTATTTTGGCATAGGGTCAGTTTCATCTTTTTTTATTTGATTAAAAATATCACTATTAGATGTGAAAATGCGCAAAAAGAAAGAAAGGCAAACGTTTCGGCCACATATTCAAAGATTAATTCAAAATTTCTGTAGAACATTAGAATATAGGAAATAATTAAATTAGGAATTATCACGGAATTCAAAAACTTATCTTATAGCTTGAAATTCACAATGAAGTAGTCCAGTATGCAGCATCATGAATTGAAAAACTATCTAGAGTTCACTGTGAATAAAAAACCGGATAAATGAAAAAAATATAACAAATTTTGCACACGAACCGACCGGAATTTTTTAGAAAATGTTATTATTGAGCCAAGTTGGTTATCAATGGCAAAACGCGACAATATTTTACATTTTCGAAAACTTTGCGGTGAAGACCGACCGAAGACCGAAAATTTTTTTATATAAGCAATCTTGCGAGGTTCTTTTCCTCCTTGAAGAAGACTATTATCCTATACCTAGTAAAGAATTTCGAGACGCTTATGTTTATTTTCACGAGTGGACGCGGGCGTGTATTTTTCAAAAAAATGATTTTATATATCAGCTTCACGGACAATCCATGTAACACTGAATTTGCAAGCTTATTATAATATCCATATTATTTAAAATTTTACTCAATATTATTTGAGTATGCACCGAATAAAAAAATTGAATGTTGTTTATTTCGCAGTTAGATTTATTCTGATGTTTTAAAAAATTGTAATAAATTCATCTTTAAAAATTAATAAAAAAATGCAATTTACATATTCGTGACATTATGTATCACATCTGAAAGTATTATTAAATTTAACTAGTTCTGAAAATGGTCAGAACAGTGATATATTCTAGCTTTATAGTTAATTTGCCATTTATAAATTTTAAAGTGACATGCTTGATAACATGTCTAGTATTATATTGACCCAAATTCATAGAATTTTTGTTAATTTCTTGTTATTTTGACATAGGGTCAGTTTCATCTTTTTTTATTTGATTAAAAATATCACTATCAGATGTGAAAATGCGCAAAAAGAAAGAAAGGCAAACGTTTCGGCCACATATGGGGGCCCTCTTCAGTGCCATCAATTCAAAGATTAATTCAAATATCACAGTTCTGACCATTTTCAGAACTAGTTAAATTTAATAATACTTTCAGATGTGATACATAATATCACGAATATGTAAATTGCATTTTTTTATTAATTTTTAAAGATGAATTTATTACAATTTTTTAAAACATCAGAATAAATCTAAATGCGAAATAAACAACATTCAATTTTTTTATTCGGTGCATACTCAAATAATATTGAGTTAAATTTTAAATAATATGGATATTATAATAAGCTTGCAAATTCAGTGTTACATGGATTGTCCGTGAAGCTGATATATAAAATCATTTTTTTGAAAAATACACGCCTGCGTCCACTCGTGAAAATAAACATAAGCGTCTCGAAATTCTTTACTAGGTATAGGACAATAGTCTTCTTCAAGGAGGAAAAGAACCTCGCAAGATTGCTTACATAAAAAAATTTTCGGTCAGCAAAGCCATATGTCTCGAGACGGTTTTTAAAACAGTTCAGATCATTCTGTGAGAGACTCCGGTAACAAAGTCTTCACCGCAAAGTTTTCGAAAATGTAAAATGTATTCGCGTTTTGCCATTGATAACCAATTTGGCTCAATAATAACATTTTCTAAAAAATTCCGGTCGGTTCGTGTGCAAAATTTTTTATGTTTTTTTTCATTTATCCGGTTTTTTATTCACAGTGAACTCTAGATAGTTTTTCAATTCATGATGCTGCATACTGGACTACTTCATTGTGAATTTCAAGCTATAAGATAAGTTTTTGAATTCCGTGATAATTCCTAATTTAATTATTTCCTATATTCTAATGTTCTACAGAAATTTTGAATTAATCTTTGAATTTATGGCACTGAAGAGGGCCCCCATATGTGGCCGAAACGTTTGCCTTTCTTTCTTTTTGCGCATTTTCACATCTAATAGTGATATTTTTAATCAAATAAAAAAAGATGAAACTGACCCTATGCCAAAATAACAAGAAATTAACAAAAATTATAGACTTTTATTATTTGAAACTGATAGGAAAATTCCATCTATTGTTAGCTGTATTTTATTAAAATAGTTCTAAAAAAATATATTTGATATTCACTCAGTTGAAACTGTTAATGGCTAATTTTATTCGTAACAACATTTTCCACACTTTTACTTAAAGAGGAAAGACAATGAATGAGTTTTATATTTTTCATTTTAATACGAACTTTCATATGTGCTTATCACATTTTTACTATCTAGACATGAGTAAAGGGTTTTCAAATGGGACATAACAATTTCGTATCTTTATATGAACGCACCCTCAAACTTTTTTTAATGGACTGTCAATGTCAGAACATTAGTTAAAGTCAACATTTTCATCATGGTAAGGTTCACGAACCAGCAATATTTGGAAATGATTAAAAATTACTACCGAAATTCAGAGTCGGTGGTTGCAGCTTTAAGAGCGCTTACTCCAATTTTCGGCCGTAATAATCGTCCCACCCGACAGGCTGTGCGTGCTATAGTGGATAAATTCGAGACCAAATTTACACTATTGGATGTTCTGGTGCCAAAAAGACGTCGTATTGCTCGAAGCGAATAAATAATCGCAGCCGTAAATGCATCGATTCAAAGTGAGCCAAATCAGTCGATTCCACGTCGTTCTCAAGAAGTGGGCATCGCTCAAACGACACTGTAGTGTATTATGCGAAAAGATCTTGGCCTACATGCTTTCAAGATTAAATTGACTCAAGAACTAAAGCCACTTGATCATTTGAAACGCCGAAACTTCTCCAATTGGGCTCTGGCAAAGCTTGAAGAAAATTAAGAATTTCATCGAAAAATCATCTTCAGCGATGAAGCTCATTTCTGGCTCAATGGCTTGTTTAATAAGCAAAATATGCGTTATTGGTCAGCAACAAACCCAAATGTGCTTCTTGTGACACCGTTGCATCCGCAAAAAGTGACTGTTTGGTGCGGTTTTCATGCCAGAGGTGTGATTGGGCCGTATTTTTTCGTGGATGGAAACGAACGTCATGTTACCGTCAATGGAGAGCGCTATCGTGCTTTTGGAAGATTATTTGTGGCCAGAATTGGATGAACATGACATCGAAGATATGTGGTTTCAACAAAACGGTGCCACTAGCCACACAGCACGCGTCACAATCGATGTATTGAAAAGCAAATTCGGTGAACGTGTTATCTCGAGAAATAATCCGGTCGAATGGCCGCCTCGTTCATGCGATCTAACGCCATTGAATTTCTTTTTATGGGGCTATATCAAGTCACTGGTCTATGCCACCAAGTCAGCAACTTCAGACGACCTCAAAGACAACATCCAACGCGAAATTGCCAACGTTCCGGTCGAAATGTGTGTCAGAGTGTTGGAAAATTGGGTCCAAAGAATCGACCGCTGTAAACGGGCTCTTAGTGGTCTTATGGCCGATATCGAATTTCATTCATAAAATGTAATGCTTTCACTACACCCACAATATATTTGAACTCAATATCTCAAATATTTCTGTGTTTTATTCATAGATAAAATTGTCATGTCCCTATTGGAAAACCCTTTAGATACGAACGACGTCTTCGGACAATCAATAAGAACAATTTGGTCACAAAAGAAAATAAAAAAAAATAGAATTTTATTATTTTTGCTCAACGTTTCGAAGCCTAACCGGCTTCCTCTGCAGGAGCTTTAGCAAAAATTACATTAAATTAGTTTATTGCATGCATTATAAGCTTAATGTAATAGCATAATAATCTTAATAAAGATTAAATCTGCTAAATAAAAAAAAAAAGCTTAATTTAATGAGTGTCAAATTTTATAACTATATTTACATACCAATAAGTCGCTAACCCCTTCTTTAATTTATAAATTTATATTATGTCCATAATATTAAAAGTAATTATGAAAACGAGAGAAAGAGCAATATAACTCCGCTCTCGTGTATGTATAATAATTGACTGCTTGATTCGATAAAATTATAAATGCAACCGTTGAATCATGTCACTCCGAAACTAATAATAAATAATATTGATAGCATTGTTAGAAAAATGTCTGGAATTCATTGATTGAAAATTGTTGCTAAGACTTTCGTATTGATGAAATGAATATTACTATTACCAATTAATTTAACCATATATTATTTTTAAAATATATAAATATTATATATATATTTCATTTTTTCAAAAAATTGGGACATGATATTTGCAATTTTCGTTTACATAGTCGGTTTCCCTCTTACGCCTATTTTTTGCATTAAATTGATTTCATGAAAATTTAAACAACAAAAGTTTTGATAGTTGTATTACATAAAATTTGAAAAATCAACACTGGACTTAGATTCAACATAAATTTCTTAGGCACAATAATGATTTGGAATTCGTAATTGTAAAATCCATATTTTGTAAATATACAACACAGAAAATAAAAGAGCCTTCTTTTAGATGTTTTTGCAGTAGATACTTTTTGATAATAATGGAATTTTTATTTTTAATCTTTTATTGTTTACTTGCATCAAACTTCATACGTAGTTATGAAAAAAATGTATATTAAATTTCAAATAATAATGATGTTATATATATCAGCAATCATAATTATAATAATTAATTAATTATATTAATTTAAGAGATTCCTTATGAATTATTTATGAAGAAAAGTTGACTTGCTTTTACTTGAGTAAGGCTCTAAAACTCTTTTCACGTTTCTTAGTGCTGGAAAAGAAAAGAAAGTCATTGATGCTAAAAGAGAGATAATTTGGATGTCCCTTTGGAGGTTTCTGATTTTACCCCTTTTTACACATAGATGAGCCTATGAGTCAAATTCGAAATACTTTTACCTGAATTTAGATTTGAATTTGAATCTGTTTACAATTTTGATTATGTTTACTAATTTTTTAAATTTTTTTTTGGTGAAGAGGAAAAAGGACGAAATCTTTTATAGACCTTGTACAGGACTCTCCTTGTCAATGCTGATCAACGCGCAGAATCCCTTACGCTTACCAGTTCCTCTTCTTGCTTTAGTGGTGATGTCCACCACTTCCTGGATGGCGTCAACTGTGGACCTGCCTTTCCGAAAACCGAACTGGTTTTTCGAGAGACCGTTCTTGCCGACCATGTGACCCTGTAGTCTTTGTAGAATCAGTTCCTCCAGAAGCTTCCCCATTGTATACAATAGACAAATTGGTCTATAGGATGAGGCATCTTATACAGGTTTGTTGCCCTTCCTCAGCAAGACCAACCTCTGCTTCTTCTAGTCTACGAAGAACCTCCCCTCCCGAAGACAGGAGTTAAAGGCTTCCAGGAGGATCTCCGGGTATGCCTCGATCACCTCTTTGAGGATCTCGTTTGGCACCCCGTCGATCCCCGGCGCTGTATTTGTTTTAAGCCTCCCACCCGCTCTCTTTAGTTCCTCGAAAGTGAAGAGTTCTTCGCGTCGGACCACGCAGGATCTTCGGTCCTGTCTTCGGAACGGCTCTACGTGTGAAAACAAGTTCCGTACATCCATTATCCAGGCTCAGAGTCTTTCTTCTAGTCACCAATCTCTTAGTGACTATTTTGAAGGCGAGACTCCATGGGTCCTTCTCGACTTCCCCGATCAAGTCTTTCCAGTATTGAAGTCGGCTTTTCTTTATGCCTTGCCTCAGAGCTGATTCTGCTTTTTTCCATGCCGCGGGCAGCAGAGGATCAACCTATGAGTGGGTGAACCTCTGCCGCGCTGTATGGCATTTCTGATGCAGGACAGACAACTTGTCTTTCGACCAGTACATCGAGTCCCCGGTACGCCCATGCCCGTGGCGAGGCATGGAGTGGTCACATATTGCGACCGCTTTCCGCCACGCCACCCGCACAGTGTCCTCCAACGACCCAGCAGACCTTGCCCAACCAAGCCTATGAGCCTGGTTTCTTCAAGATGTTCGCGAAGCCTGTCTTTGCTGAGTCGTTTTGTGTTCCAGGAGGGGCTCCTCACCTTGCCGCCTCTTTCTGTATTCACTGGGTCACTCCGTTTCTGAATGCTAAACTCGATGCACTGGTGGTCACTCAAGGTTATTACCTCGAGGACGCACCAGTCGCCTATCCTTGAGGCAAGACGGGGCACGGCAAACGTGAGGTCGATAATCGACCCCCCCCCCCGCTCCTCGTCTGAACTTGAAATTCCTGCCTCGATTCACTACAATCAGGTCATTCCTAGCGACCATCTCACCGACCAATATTCCCCTCCTGTCCAGACGGGCTTCTCCCCACTTGGGCGACTTACTATTAAAATCGCCCGCAATAAGGGACCGCCCACTAGCCTCTCTGAGGCTTTTCTCAAGGAGGAGGATCTGGGTTTGGAAGATCTCGTTAGGATCGTTGGGAGAAAAGTAGCAGTTGTACACACGTACCCCACCACGTCCACCCACGCAAACCCCGCGTCGGTATCCGGGAAATCCACGATGCTCAATTCAGGTCTACAAACAAGGATCCCAGCCCTCCGTGATGCATCCTGGTGCCAAGCAGAATTTTCGGACCATTTGTGTTGCTCACTAATGAGCAACACATCGGCCCACCTCTCTCTGGCAGTCTGCATCAGAAGGTCCTGGGCTTCCTTCCCTCTCCATAGGTTGAGCTTTAAAAATTTCACTTTCCACCCCTCTACCTCCAGAGCTCCGCCCTAAACATTGGGCAAGAACTGCTCCCCAAGGCATGGGCGGCATCCTTTTCGAACCTATCAGCACAAGTCAGGCACATAGAGATATTATAGATAGAGGAGACAAGCCAGCCTGAAACCTGTCAGCTCGGGCGAGAGAGAGTGAATTGTGGGTTAGGCTGTCTCTCGCTAACGCCGAGGCTAACGCGGTACGCGTAGACAAAGACAGAATAACCTCCCATCGTCTCTCTCTTTCACTCTCACTGAGTTTGCAGAATGACGTTGCCACTTACAGAGCGGCCTATGGCTTGTTCCTCTACCTATAATATCCTTATGGGAAACTCGGGGCAGCCTTGCACTCCTGGGCCATGTGCGACGCGCCCCCATACCTCCAGCAGGCATCCTTTCTGCCTAGAAGCGTGCAGCCGCGCGGCACATGGCCATATCCCTGGCACCTGAAAGACCGGGCAACTTCGGTATGCTCTCGGATGCGGCAGTTCACCCACCCCGCCCTTAGCTTACCGAACCCGAGCAAGCTCCGAGCGTCCAACTTGGTTGAACGGACCACCGCAGTCTGCACACCGCCGAAGCGCTTGTACAAACTGCACTGGCCCCCAAGGTCTGGTTTGCCCAGTGCGATGCACAGCAACAATCTCTTCCCTTGAGACGGTCTCGTCGTTCATGGCTTTCAGGATCTTGGCGTAGGGCTCACCGTCCTTCGCCGACACCCTGACAGCATCGCCCGACCTCGCGGCTCGAGAGCGCCTCGGCAACTTCCCCTTCTCTTTAGGGTCTTGTGCAGAAGGCACAGGAACCTTTTTTTCCTTTTTCACTTTTTTTAATCTTTTTTTTTCTTTTTCGCCACCAGCTGCCATTCCCCATCCTTCTGTGGAGTCTCGCCTATGGTGGCCGCAGAGTAGGTTAGCGATGTGCCGCCTTTCCCTTTCTTGGGAAGCCGATCCTCGGGGGGAGAAGGAGCAATCCTCTTCTCCCCCTTTGTCAGCTTTTTTTGGGAGATTTCAATTCAGTTGTCAAAATTGGCACCTCCTGCGGGTTTATCGATGTGGTTCACCTATTTTGCACATAACACTACCATGGATTATTTAAATTAATAAGTTTCATTTCCTTAGGCGGACTCTCGTGGGAATAGAATTGAAACCGTCGAAATTGGCAGCCCCTGTGCTTTTATCGCGGTGGTTCACCTATTTCGCTTAATTCAAGCATTTTCGTAGGATTGGATTTTGGGATGATAATTTTTTTATGGATTATTTTAATTGAAAATTGAATTGTTTATAGCAGGAGTCAAACAAGACTCAAGTTACAAACAATTAATTTCTTATCAGACTAGCCAGATTACCCTCAAGGTCGAAACCATGAGTAGTCTGGACACATTTCTTTTTTAATTTCAAATAAAATGAAGATGATAGCCTAATCACTTAGGTTAGCCTCAAGACCAAATCCCTGCGTGATTTTACAGCTTTATTTTATTTATCTACGTAAATCGTGGAGTTTTGAAAGTGAAGTTTTAGAAATATTCATGAAATTGTAAATATTTTTTTATTTATGTTGTTTATTTAAACGGAACAAAATAAAGACCTTGGTTCAATTACCCAAGTTAGACTTAAGGTCAAACCTTTAAGGGGGGAACCTAGTTTAGAGGGTAAACAAAATCTATTTTTTTAGAGTCATTTCATTCGATTAAAAGTATATTCAGACATATGTCTCCAAAATTTCAGAGTCAAATTGCAAATCGTTTCGCAGATATGGCCTCTGAGAGACCGTGCGCTCAGGAGACAATTAACTTTTGGAAAAAACTTTGAACGCGATTTTCTCGAAACAGCGTTTTCCTGCACTGCGTACACGATTAAGAATGTTGTAATTGCCGCATTTTTAGAAGCGATAGCTCTTTTTAGAGCTGAAAGTGTAAGCTTCTATGAGAACCTAAAAAATCATATAAAACATTTTTTTTTAATAACTATTTTTTGTTAATTACCTCAAAATTTCGTCAGTAAAACGCGATTTTTTTTTAAACACTCATAAAATTTGCAATTTTTACATTTCTATAAATTTTTTAGGTTTAAATACAAGATAAACTCCTAAAGTGCAAAAAAAAATTTTAAGTAATTTTAAGGAGTTTATGTCGCTCGTTTTTTACTTGAATTTTTTATAAATATTCATAAACTGTGATTATTTCTTTGGGTAGAAAAAGGTTTTAACTAGTAAGAAAGATTAGTAGCTTGCCAGTTAAAACGTTAAGATAATCGCTTTAGCATAATTCATAGCTGCGTAAATTTAACTTATATAACAATCTATACAAAAAGACAATTTTAGTTTGAAATTTCTTTTTATTTATTTATTTATTTACCCTAAAAATTGAGAGTCTTAGTTAAGCGGCACGGTTTCTAGCCTGAAAACTGAAGACTTATAAATTGATCCCCTTAGCATAATTCATAGCTTTTTGGATTCAATTTTTACAATTTTGTAGAGTAGTGTAAATACGAGAATTGAATAAATCAATTGTCATGTAATAATAATCACAAATTTACATAAATAAAAAGATGATTTATTTTTAAGGAAATCAAAACAAACTGATGTGAACACTTTCTTGTTGCTGAAGTCCTGGGTTATCCAGGACAAACTTGATTTAGTGTTGCCGTGGCCTCAAAAAGGAGTCACTCTTGTCCTTACGTGCCTTACCCGCGCACACACCCTTTTTCTTAACTTCAACCTGATAGTTTCAAGGTAAGAAAGAGATAGAAAGCTTTTAACTACAAGGGAGGCAGTACTTTAAAATTGCTTGTCCTTCGCCACTCTTGTCTAACAATAAAGCTATTTCTGGTTATAAGAAAATAAACTCCTTGTCGTTTTGAGACTCAACGAGATGTAGATTTTTGGTAGTAAGAGTATTTTGGAATACTCTTAGTGGCACAATCCCGCGTTTGGGCTTCCGTCGGGGAGAAGATATTGTTATTGTTAACGTCCGCCCAATTGCAATCCCCAATTTTTAGCCCTGGCTCGGTCTCTTGACGAACCTAGGTCAACTAGCCAGGTAATAGGATGCGTTTGTTCTAAACCGCGTTCGGGCAAAGTAGAGAATGGTATATTACGTGCCTAGGTGCACAATGAGGGTTATTGCGCGACGAGCGACATTGGCACGTATTCTATTTTATGTGACTTCGGTGCGTATACGATTTTTCATGCGTACACTCGAATCTAATCTAGTATTGCACTTGTTTGCGGCGCTAGTAATTACACTTCATATTTCGCGACTAGTCCTGGCCATTTTGATTTTATCGATCTTGTGTAGTAGTAGCGTGTTGTAATAGAGCATGCGCAGTTCAAATGTACAAGGCTTTGTCAGTAGCGTACTAACGCTGTACGAAGAAGAAGAAGAATAAGAAGGAGATTGTGCTCCGCTGTATGCTCATAGGCGCATGCGCAGTTCAATTTTTACATTACATTCCTCTGTAGCGCAATACACAACATTGCACTACTCTTAACTGTAGCGAAAAAACGAGTTTATGCGCCGGAGGCATATAAAAGTATATTCTTTACTATCCGAGTAGTTCTGGTTAGTACAAGGTTGCTAATTAAGTCGATTCCTTCGATTATTAATGCTGTATTCTGATATCTTAAGTATTTTTAATAATTAGAAAAAACAATAGTTCAGATCTTCTTCGGAAATATCGTAAGCATTGGCTATAGTAACTTGTAGCTATCCATCATGACGCTCGCGCTTCGCGCTCGATTTTCTGTATACATTTCAGTAACTTTTTAATAAATTACATGATTAAATTAATTTACTTTCTTCCAAATCTCTCAAAAAAGAAAAAACAATTGTAGACTTTATTTAAGGAAACGATTTTGCAGAACAACGCTTATTTCGTATCTCACATATTTTGGTGAAAAAAATCGAATTTTTTTAATATTAAAAATCAAAACATAAAATATACATCCTGTCCCGAAATGTCCTAATGAGAATTTGTAAACCTCATTTAGGCAAACAATTCTCCATATAAACGTTTTTTTTGTATCTCACATATTTTGTCTAAAAAATGGAATTTTTGAATTTCAAACGTATTTTTTGGAGTTGAAACGAAAAATATATAATTTATCAGAAACTGCGGCAGACAAAATTTGTAGATCTTTTTGAAACGAACAACTGTGTATTCTTACGTTTTTTTCGTATTTTACATATTATTGTTAAAAAATTGAATTTTAGATTTTCAATAGTTTTTTTTTAATTATAAAGAAAAATATGCATCTTATGAAAAAATATTACAATTCAAATTTGTAGGTCTTTATGTAAAAAATAATATTGTTTCATGACGTTTTTTCGTATCTCGTATAATTTAACTAGAAAATGGAATTTTGATATTGACTTTTTTCGAATTTGAATATGCTGTAACATTTCTAATTTTGATTAAATCAAAAAATGTTATCAGGATAATTTTTAGAGATTTATGAGCACTATCTAAAACCAGTATTGAAATTTTTGATTTTTTCAAAAAATTATTTTCAAAAACACAAAAGTAGTGCTCCATCCCTCAATTTTGATTGGATGTGGCTGGTTAACGAACTTGTCCTTACTTTGTCGGCTCCGATAAAGTGTACCAAAGCTCAATTCAATCTGATAATTCTATCGAGAGTTATGCCGCACACGACCTACAGACAGACAGACATACAGACACTTTCGTAAAAACCATTTTTTCTGACTCAGGGGGTCTCAAAACATAAAGATTTGATGAAAATTTCGAAAGTCAATTTTCACATAAAACCAATATCTTCTCGCCCATGATGAGAATGTAAAAAAAACTAGGAAAAACTAGGCATCATTCATACTCGTGTTTGGGGGATTTTTCACGTTGCGAGTCTGATTTTACTTGCAATGTATTCTCATCTCAGGACGTAGACAAATAGAGCTAAAAATGACTGTGTATGCTAGCGTACTATTATTTAATTTTTTTTGTGAATATATTCCTTCAATGCTTGCATTCTCCTTCCTGCTCTTACCTTCCGGTCATCCTAATCCTCTGCCAATTTATGATATTTTCCTACAGTTTACCTTCATTTGGAAACAGCATGAATTGAAGTTTTTAAAAATTTGCGCTATTTTGTAATTCTAAGCTATATATATATATATATATATATAGTGCATATATATTTGAAACATAATATAGTATAATTTAGAATTTATATAATGTTCTTTTATGTTTTATAAGGTTTATGTCAGGCTTCAATAACGCACTTTCTCCTTCTTTTGAGGTTAGAATAAAGACATGAATAGGTTCTCTGTGAATAACAAAGATTTTTTATTATTATATACAAAATTTACCATTACTACCATTACCCACTTAATCTAGGTGTCAATCTTACCTGTGAATAACAAAGAAACAACATTCAATGTTATTATTCACAAGGTTGTTTTTGGATTCCTTTTACAAAATTTCACTTCGTTGTTTTTGGTATCTCTCAATTAATTATGCTCCTTAACACGTGCGAATTTCATCGTTTCAGAACGATCAGATAATACTCTAACCGTTCTCTGACCTCGCATTATTATGGCTAAGAACGGTAGAAAACATATTGCAAGCATATTAATGCCAATATAACATTTGACTGAGTCATTTATTGGCCAGATCTAATAACGCTACTACCTAAAATCAAACATAACCTAAAAGACATTTTATTTTTCTGGGACGAATTGTCAGATCTGGCTAATGGGTGAGCAATGAGTGGATTAATTGACTGTATAATTAGGCATTGACAATTTGTAATGATGATGGGGTCATTCATTATTTATTGATGAACCCATAATTTATTAGTCAACTCTAGAGATAAACGTGTATAATAAAACTTTTACATCGAATATTAGTACGTTACTATTATGTAACAATAACTACAGTACCTAAATCTAGACTAATTAACCAATACAATACGATAAAAGCACTACAAAACTTGAATTCTAAAAATTAATGAAAACGAAAAAGAGAAAGAAACTAGAAAAATCACAGTTCCTGCGGATCGCCAAGCGGATCTCCCATCACCCAAAAAACCTCATACTGGGGAACTGAAATAAAGGAATACACAAAGAACGATAAGTGAATATAAACGAAACACCCAATTTTGAGAAGGAAAGGTAAACACAAACGAGGAGAAAAACAAACTGACTTTCTGGAACAGATTCTCGGATAAAAAATCTACACACGTAACCATAGAGTTCCCTTGGCAGGAGCCGACCATAAGAAAAGAATTTTCAGTCATCACAAGGAGTTCGGAAACGATAAGAATGATGTAAATTACCGAACAAAGGAAAAACAACAATGACGAAGGGGAGTTAGAATTAAAAATATATAATAATAATAAAGGTGATTGTCCTACAATACTTAAGGCAAATTGAGGCCTGTATAGGCCGGTAGACGCACATACGAAGATGGGGAAGAGATAAATGCACGCCAAGAAGTTCCTACAGCTTGCAAGTACGCAGCAGTGCCATCTCCTGCGCTTCGCTGGATTTCCGTTCGCTTTGGCAGGGAGATGGCCCACCGGATTTACACTTACGAGGCCTCTCTCGCCCTGTTTTTCCAGAAAAGGTTGATTGAAACCATAGAACTGCCTCATGGCGCCTATAATGATCCAAAAGAGACAAATCGAAACACACTGTATTAGTGAAATTTATGTACATCTACTATTCTTATTAGTTAGTATCTACTAATCAGCCTCTTGCATTAGTAATTTTAGGCTTTTGTCATTAGTAAAATTTCACTAATTCAGAGATCATCGAGCGCCAAGGTGGTAGCGTGTAGTGGAATTGATGCGTGCACATGTACAAAGTCTGTTCCCGACCATTTCAAGGTCATGGCACCTAGTTTTTTGTTTTTTACTATGAAAGGGCAAGAACCAAGCTTTCATTCCATACATTTCAGAAGGTTCTATTGGCTCGTGTTACACTCTTGAACCACCTCAAAAATGGCCAAAACACATTTTTGGGGACATTTGACCTCGCTTCTCTTGAAAACTACAGCCAATTCTCTACTTCCATCTCCGGATTCGGATTCTGCTGGAAAAAGCCTATCGAAATCAGTTATCATTGATCAAGTGCCAAAAAAAAAGTTCGAAAATGTCGGACAGTGTTACTGACTTTATAGATATAGGCTTCTGTCAGTAGAAATGATCAGTTATGTGGAGGTCGTTTAACTTTTCTGCGAAAAAATTCTATCCAAAATCAATATCGTAAGTGTCTCTGGAATAAACATGTCCAATTTGATAATAATAAAAGATATTCAAATTTCCTTTTAAAATTACGATTATATTTTGTATTATATGGTGTATGTCACTTGGATAATATATAATACAATTTTTGCAGGATAGGGTTTACAAAGTTGTATAAAATAATACGTATGAAAGTTCAGGATGTTCTATTTAAAATTTTTTTCGTTATTATCAATAAAGAGTCGTCATGATGATAGGTAGATGAAACAAAATGATTACTTTGAACTTGGAAAACTGCTTTAATCAAATTTAAAATTTTTAAAATTAAAACTTGAATTTCGAAGTTTCATCGAAAACTAGTTACGTCCCGAGCTAAGGCGAAGGTAGTTTGCAAAATTGTGTAAATAGGAAGGAAAGTTTGCTGATTAGATCAGAGTGGTAAATTTTGATTATTTATATTTTGCGGGATCATGGTCACTAGTGAAACTTATGCGGCTCGAGTCGTTCATAGTTATAATAAATATGATTATATTGAGGTGTACAAGCTATATTAATTATTCAATTGGCATTTAATTATGATACAATAAGTTTTGAGATGCTTATGTGTATGATTTATACTACTTTTCGGGATGAGAAGGCAATGTTAAGGATTTTGATGCGACTTCAAGTTGATATAATAGGCTTTGAGATGCCTATTTATGTAACTAACGCATCAAAGTATGCGTGACTACAAGTTAATATAACAGGTTTTGAGATCCCTATGCATACAACTCACGCATTAAAGTGTGTGCGTCTTCAAGTTAATGTAACAGGTTTTGAGATTCCTGTCTATACAACTCACGCATCAAAGTGTGTGGGTCTTACGCTAATATACTAGGTTTTGAGATGCCTTATGTATATAACTTACGCTATTTTTCTGCTTGAGAAGGCAAGAGAAAGAGTTTTTTCGTATAGTTCTCCTTCCTGGTAGCTGGGTAATGGCACAATCCTGTCTGGAGTTAAGTAGTGCTATGGAAGCGTTTCAAGTATCGAAGGGTGAAATCGCGAAACCGATAGTATGACTTGTAGACTGAAAGACTACTGACAAAAATATAACCTCCAGAGGTAAATCTTGGGTTTATACATTATTGATTGTTCCTATTGTGGGAGAGCGTTCGTATTTTCGTGGATCGACATTTGCCTTGTCATTCGATGGATCGGCATGTACCTTGCAATTTAGTGGATCGGCACGCGTCTGGCACCAATATCAATGACTATAATTGATTTCTTCTCATTAATTCTTCTTGATTGATTGTCTATTATTGGTTATCGCTGATTATTCCGGGCTAGTAATAATTATTATTATTAACCATCTATCGATCGCTGTTATCAATAATGAATATTATTGTTATTAACTTTAGTCAAGTAATTGTTAATATTTTTCCAACCTAGTTTACTACATTATCGATGTAAGGCAGTGCTCTTATTTTATATGATATTTGTATATGATTAAGTGCCTTGTCAATTTCTGGTAATTCTTTATAGCTTTTTCCAATTTCCTATTTGAGCTTTTTCCCACGTAAAAGGTTTTAATTTAGAGAACTGCTGAACTGTATCCAATTTTAGAAGAATTTTAGTTATATTGAAGGTAAAGTTATGGTTGTAAATATATTCTTCTGTCCTTTTGTTAATTTGAGTTCCGGTTAGAGTAGTATACTTCGTCCTTGTGGTACATCCTGTTCCTAATCGGAGTAGTCCTGAATTGCTGAGGAAACCTTTATCCAATTTTCCTCTTATGCAGTTGATATTTGTTGGCTCCGGATTTTGTGTTAATATATGGAATTCTTGGTATTATATGAATATATCCTGTTGTATTCGAAGATATTTGTTGATACACTGAATGTGCATAAATTTCGTAAAGGACCCCGCAGAATCCTTATGAGAAATGGCTCTCGGCCAATTTTACTATAACTTTGGGAAATGATAGTTCATAATATGTAGAACAAAAGCCTCCATTGGCTGAAAGTCTGAAAGTTCATAGTTTATGAGCTGCAGCTCGTCAAAGTCGAAAGATTTTACTTATGAGCTTTGTAGCGTGATGTTCATGTTGGGATTATCAAGTTTTCATTTTTATCGCCACTTCTTCACAAATGTGTAACCGGGGCATTTTGAGTCGCTGTATACGAATCCGCTGTCAGATTTTCGGAATTCAAAATGCCCCGGTTACACATTTGTGAAAAAGTGACGATGAAAATGAAAACTTGGTAACCCCAACATGAACATCACGCTACACAGCGCATGGGTAAAATCGTTCGAATTTGACGAGCTGTAACTCATAAACTATGAAATTTCAGACTTTCGGCCCATGGAGACTTTTGTTCTACATATTATGAACTACCATTTCCCAAAGTTATAGAAATATTGTCCGAAAGCCATTTCCCACAAGGATTCTGCGGGTTCCTTTGATACTCCAATTAATCCAGTAATTTTATTACTTATATTATTATTAATGTAATTTTTACTTTTTGTAAAGCAATTTTGGCCTATTGCGGCTTAAAATTACATATTTAAAATTCAAACCTTGGGTCACACGAAGGAGGAAAATTTTGCGAGACGGGATTATTTATTTAACGAGTGCGAATATAGGAAGAAGCTCACGTTTTAATTTTCACATTCTTATCATGGATGAGAAGGTTTTATGTGAAAAATAAGTTTCGAAATTTTCATGAAATCTTTACGTTTCAAAACCCCCTGAGTCAGGAAAAATGGTTTTTACGAAAGTGTCTGTCTGTCTATAATAGTAGATCGTATACTCGATAATTCTCGATCGAATTATTAGATTGAATTGAACTTGAGCACATTTTATGGGAGCCGAAAAAGTAAGGACAAGTTCGTTAACTCTGAAACTGAAAAGCATTCGTTAAGCTAGTTATCATCCACGAAAATTAGACCTCAGTCAAAAATAGATAATTTTGCTTTCAAGGATAGCAATATTATTATTGAAGGGCTATTTTGAAAGAAAAAAGATTATTCTACATCAAAACAATGTGAAACACAGGAAAATAATCTTATTAATAAATTTTACTTTTGACCTAACTTTTTTTCTTATCGCTTCTTTAATGGCGGAAACCATTCAAAAACATTTTCCAAAACGAAATTGGTATAAACAAATTGTTGAATTTGATGATAATTTATTCATTTTGGAAAATTGGAAATGGTTAAATTGTAGGGAATCTTTTTCTTGAAAAAGTGATTTGTAATTTATTAAAACCGCATAATTTTTTAAAATTTGGTAATAAGCGATAAGAAACAAAGTTGGGTCAAAAATAAAATTTATTAATAAAATTATTTTTCTTTATTTCAAATTTTTTTTATGGAAATTAATATTTTTTCTTCCAAAATAGCCATTCAATAATAATATTGCTCTTCTTGAAAGCAAAATTATCTATTTTTGTCTGAGGTCTAATTTTTGTGTATCAACTACCTTAAGTCTCAAACCGACCGTACGCGTTCTAATATTTGGGAATTTCCCTACTTCTGAAAATAAAAATTAGTTAACCAAAAGGCTTTGAGTTTTGCTGATGCGATTTTATTTCATACCACTCTCCACACTTCCCTGACGTTATTCAACAAATCTCTAAAAATTTGGTAAATTAAAAACGGGCATTAGATAGCCAGGTACACATGTGACAAGGCTATCTTGTCCTGGCATACCTCATCATTTTCCCTTCCTTCCTGAATTGAAAACAACGACACTGAAACTCGCGACGCTTAGCAGGCTTCCCGCTATGGATGGGTTGTAAGTAAAAAAAAAATGCTCCAGGCGAAGTCCCCCTAGATGGTAGTTCACACTACTAATAGTATAAGGTGAGCTAACCAAGCATTAAAATTTTAAAGGGAAACGTTCCGTTTTAATTTTTTTGTTTTTATTCAATTCAAGCCTTTTAACTTCTATCTGAAAGGAAGACGGAGAGCATCAAAGATCAAGTTCTCCAAAGATCAGGTGTGGTGATGCTAAAACATACCTCACCCGACCTCGAGCCTCGATCTATTTGTTACAAAATTGTGCTCAGGGCGATAAGTCCTCAACTTTTATAGATGCGGCACCCAAATATCACTCGAGGATCTGCAACCAAGCTCATCACACCGCTCCAGACATCTAATTGGATATCGAAAGGAAGCTAACGTTTTCGCGATCGTGACAATGTATTTTTTATCCCAAAAAATTGCATACTGCTTCCGATGGAGGCGTTTGGAAATCTGTACGCGTTGAAAAGAGAGGGCATAGCGCGCGTTAACGAGGAGAGCATCTTCCACTATCCGCGTCTCTCCCAGCACAGGTAACGATCCATGCACGGTATAGCCGCTCGCCGATTGGCCGTCCATGTTCAAGGCTCCAATCACACGCGCTCCTTGGCTAAACGCACGCTTCCATTGGTCGCTGGCGTGAGAGCACTTATGGTAACGTTCACGTGTAAATTTCCCATGTGCACAGATGTGTGAAGAATTATTTAAGTGTCGCGTGTCGTTTATTTATACATGGGATCGACATTTTTGCTCAATATTTATGATGTTTTAATCATTTTAGAGGTTCACTTATAAGTTCGATATTGATATCCATCAACTATCATTTCTATTATTTATTATATATTATGGGCTATAATAAAATTTTGATATTGAAGTAAACATACCACTTTACTATAATAAGATCTGAATATTTATTTAGGTATATTTAACCATCATATACCAAGGTGACTCAATTATTACAGTGCCTACATGCATGGAAATAAAAGAAATAATAATAAATAATAAAAAAAAACGCAAGAAAAAAATGAACGTGCAACGCCCATCCAGTACAGACCACGCACAAAACTTCTTCACCCAGGGGATCGCGTGAGTGGCAGCAAACGCAGGTTAGTGTCATGACTCGACTAGAGCGCAGTCGGAGAATTGATCCGGAACTAAATTCTCCATTAGATACTTTGCGCGGTTTTAATTAAATTCACTAATCGCCGGCTTATAAAGATAAGAAATCGGGTGATTTTAAATAAACTAGACACGGTTCAATATTAGCGTTTTATTAAATATTGAATAAAGAAAATAGTGAACAATTTACGTATCTAAAGTTTAAAAAGATTCTATCAATTCGATATGATGAAAAAAATGACTTTTACAAACGAAAATACGAAATCTCACTGACTGCCGTCATGTGTGAAAACTGCTCCCTGCTCCTCTCTTTGATGATTTTCCCACCCTAGAATCTTGGCCTTTTGGGCGTTTACTTATGAATTCATTGGTAGAATTCATCCCCCAGAATTAGTAAACTTTCTTTAATTGGTTCTTAGTTACCCCAATTTGAATCACGTGGGCGACTACGCTTACGGTCCCTTCTTGGCACTTTTTCTGAAACTAGTGCACCACCCGTGGAGACGGTCCAGTCACATAAATTAGACCGCACTTGAACTCGAGGCCCAGCTAGCCCTTTCACACATGACCCGTCGCCGAGTCCTTTCAATCTTTTATTGTTATAGGCATTTCTGGTTCCAATTTCTGACGAGACATTCTAAAGCATGGTTTTCGTAAGTTTGGCTATAAAAATGTCAAGAGTTTACTTTTAATTTAATCTGCAAGTTGAACAACATCCGCTTTTCAATTTTATGTGATAATTTTCAGGGAAAAGTGTTTAGCTTTAAAGTGTCCAGTCATCAGAAATGGTTCACAGATTCTAGAACAGAAATGCTAAAGAAAGGTTTTTTCTCTGGAATACAGTTATAAATCTTAAAACTAAGTATTTTACGAGGCGAGATACCAGTCTTTGGATTTAAATATATTTGAAAAAGGAAAGTTTCAAGATTATGAAATAATCCAGACTAGACCTGTAGTCTCAAAAATACAAATCCTTAAAATTAAATTATTTTTAAAGTCTCCTCAGTAGATCAACAATTCTGCCATTTAAATTAAGAATTTGATTGATAATTTACATTTGAAATTGTCACGTGACCATAAATTGTTGCCAAAATAAGAAGGTGAAATCATGACTTGCGAACACGCCTTTACCTTTAGTTTATTCGCTCTCCGCAATAAAGATGAGCGCACAGGTGCAATCATCATATTAGTGCGGCGCTCTCTGCGATCACGAACAAAAATGTCTGTTAAAACTAGATGGCTGTGTTCGACCCACATGCACTTCCGGTTTGGAATTTAATGAATAATTAAGAAACTGAGAGTCAATGAAACCTCGCGATTTTTCCGAGCGAGTTCAGTCCGAATGTGTTTAACCCTATTGCGCGGTTATTATTGGGAATTTCGTTCCCTTTTTCTCCCAAATAGGCCAAGACACAAGGCTGAGCTGTCTCAAACTGTTGTCCCTAATTTTGATTATTCTTCTGACCGCACATGCGAAGTGGGTAATAGAAATTCACATTCACTTAGTTCAAAACTTATTTCAGTAATAATTTCTAGGAGTTGTTCTTTAGAAAGAAAATGTTTTTGACTTGCTTGATTTTTCGATTTAACACGTCTATTTTAACTTCATTTCTGCAATCCATCTCCTTGGATCAATTTAAACATGTTGAGGGTACGTGGTTTATATCGGTTGATATATAACCTTGAAGTCAAAATTTAGTGAATAATTGTCACGACTACGTTGGATGAGAAAATAAAATCGAAATATTCTGTGCTTAAAAATTTCGTAATTTTTTTAAAATACAAGCCTGCTCGTGACTAAGTTTGTTTAGTTGACTGATACAGGGATAGGCAGATTTAATTTGACAGTAAATGATCTTCTAATTCCTCTTGCGATACTTGTATCTATGTCGGTTATAATTACGTTAAATTCAACTGAGTGATCTAAAGATGGGATTTTTATTGCTCCAATTGTCGAAAGGGTGGCGTTATTTCATATATAGATATTTAAGTGATTGATATCAGATTCAGAGACTAATTTATCCTTTTGAATTAAGTTGGCGTTTAGAGTTGTGTCGTACAAAAATTTGCTATTTTATTTTTCGAAGAGTCTAAATCTTTCGAAATTATAGTGTTGGTTTGATGTTTCACCATTATTTGAGATTGTTCACCTCCCATATAAACATAGCTAACTTTCATTCATTTAATTAGTTCACTAATAACTTAAATTGCTCGTAACAATAAAAAATAAGAGAATAGTACAGAATTTCAAAACATATCTATCAATTCCAGAAAACATTAAGATCTGGAAGGAACTATAAAATTCCAAAGTTGATCGAATTGGAAAATTTCTGCCATGTAATTTTTTAGTTACTGAAAAGCATAACCGGTGACAACGTGAGAGAAAAATCTCACCGCTTCTACTATCAGTTTGTTACGTACGACCCTCTTAAGATTAGAAAATGAAAGAAATAACCCTTATTTATCTGAGTTCAATAATCGCGGAGGCTGCAGACTAAAGGAAAAGACTTTATAATTCTTAACCCTTATTATTGCGGAATGGTTATTTCCCAACTACCTGACTGGTAGTATTGTTGCTAGTATTGTCAATTTTTATTATAATTATAATTATTTTATTATAACTCAATAAGTGTCCCGTCTAACTAAGAAAAAGACAGTTTTTTTTATATGTTCGACTTTATTTATCAACATAGCTTCCTTCAAGCGCAATAAATTCATTTCAATGCTTCTTTAACTTCTCGATGCCTCTTTTGTGGAATGATTCCTCTTTCCTCTCAAAAATAGATAGAAATAATTAGAAGCTTAATTCAATCAATTTGAACATTGTATTCATGAACTGTAATGTGGTAAATTACGATAACTTTTTTTACCTCGACCGGCAACGACAGGATCGAGCCCAAGCCACCTTTTGATTAAAACTCAACACTGTCAGGGATAGTCTGAGAGCTGCTTATAAAATTCTTTTATTTTTTATTGTTTTTCTGGCTGTTTTCTTTTTTTATTTGTTTCATTGAAAAATAGCAGCTTGACAGGCGCCGCCAAGGAGATCGCTGTGTTACCATCGCACGCAGAGGGGCTCACTGGCAAGCCACAGAGGGCATCACCCAGCAGGCATGGCATCTGAAACGACCACGTGCTGCAGCCCATGGTTTCCAACACCGTCGCACCATTATTATTATAATTAATATAGAGAGGGCATGACGGGTTGGAACAATTAGAAATTGTATTATATATTTTATATTAGTCTTGTCTATTTGTAACTGCTGTGTTGTGCAGTACAAACTCAACGTAGTTTAAACGCACCCATCTACGCTTTCAGCCAATGGGGCAAGCTGACCGATAGACGCTTCAGCTCATTGGTTGCCTGGCGCCGTCGTTCTCACAAGACGAGTCGCCCGGTCAAACCTAAGCTCCACGCGCATGCGCTAGCCTTTCCAGCTGATGCAATTGTTACGTCCAGTACGTATTAGATATAGTTAAGAATTAGAACAATAATTTCTGTATGTAAAAAAACAACGTATCAGATATAAGAATTTTGTACTACCCAGTATATAAAGGGAAAACCTTTTAAAAACACGAAATTCACTTTCGAAATTATTTTAAGGTAAATATCATGTTTACAAAAATCAAACTTTCCAATTCCAGATTTATGTTAAAATGCGAAATATGCGTTCACCAAATAAACCTAAGCGTACAATATACATGTGCATTTACATACATAGTAACGGACAATTACGGTAATTAATAAACATATAGACAGTGATTTACTTGTTTAAAATAAGAAAACCATACTTGTTGCGAAAATAAGAACAAAATAGAAAATTGTATATTTACAAATACTACGTATTATACAAATTAATGTATACAGCATCAGCAAATCATGCACGAATACAAATAACCTAATAGAACTGTAAAAGACTAAGAGAATAACTGGACACCCGGTATTAGTATCATCCATCCTTTTACTCTCTTCGTCTTAGACACGGCCCTTATAGGGACCAAATCATATATATACCGCGTAAAAAAAACACGAGAGTCAGTCAAGATCTGGGAGTTTGGTTCTTAGCAGAACTAGCCCCAAACTACTTAAACTAAAATGTAAATTTTCCAAATTTGTAAGTTTTCAAGCAGTGAGTACAATTTTTCTCTTATAATTTCATAACCATCGCAACCCAACTTCAAATTTTAATTACTCTAAATTCAATATTAACTGAAAACATAATTTCAAGTTTACAAAACTGAATTTAAACGAATTTTCCAATTTTTATTCTTAGAGGATTTAAGCTGTTCATTTGCGATCCAATCTTTCTAAATGTTTATTCGAACCAAACGCTCAACATTTATCAGTTTGGTGTAGGTTCGAATCCTTAAAATTGATTATTGAAGTGAATTACTTAAATCGTTAATTTCAATTGTTTATAAAAATATCGATCTGTGTCATCTAAATGTTTATTCGAACCAAACGCTCAACATTTATCAGTTTGGTGTAGGTTCGAATCCGTAAAATTGTTTATTCAAGAGAATTATTTAAATCGTTAATTTCAATTGTTAAAAATATATCGATCTGTGTCATCTAAACGTTTATTCGAACCAAACGCTCAACATTCATCAGTTTGGTGTAGGTTGGAATCCTTAAAATTGATTATTGAAGTGAATTATTTAAATCGTTAATTTCAATTGTTTATAAAAATATCGATCTGTGTCATCTAAATGTTTATTCGAACCAAACGCTCAACATTTATCAGTTTGGTGTAGGTTCGAATCTTTAAAATTGTTTATTGAAGTGAATTACTGAAATTGTTAATTGTAATTGTTTATTAAAAATATAGAGCTGTCTCATCTAAATGTTTATTCGAACCAAACGCTCAACATTTATCAGTTTGGTGTAGGTTCGAATCTTTAAAATTGTTTATTGAAGTGAATTATTTAAATCGTTAATTTCAATTGTTTATAAAAATATCGATCTGTGTCATCTAAATGTTTATTCGAACCAAACGCTCAACATTTATCAGTTTGGTGTAGGTTCGAATCTTTAAAATTGTTTATTGAAGTGAATTACTGAAATTGTTAATTGTAATTGTTTATTAAAAATATAGAGCTGTCTCATCTAAATGTTTATTCGAACCAAACGCTCAACATTTATCAGTTTGGTGTAGGTTCGAATCGTTCACTCAATTTTTTTTATTCACGTCGGTTATTTTAATGGTTAATTTTTTATTTAACAATCGACTCTAACGTTGGGAGTCAATCAAGACAGCTTTCAATACGTTCACACACCACCTTTCAATGTGGAACCTTAGGTTGTCTTGGATTGGCGAATGTATGCATTTTTGTAAGCGATTTTAGGAAGGTAATCGTAATATAAGTTTTATGAAAATTGTTTGAGGTTCTCTCTATTTTTCGTTAACGGCTTCGATTTCGGTCTATGAGTCTATGAGTTCTATGAGTTTTCCTAGGTTATAGCGCGTGGGCGTTGACCTAAAATAAGGGATCAACACTCGTTGATCACTATTGAAATTATATTTTGCATGCTGCGTTTTTGGACGTAACATAGTAAAATTTTTGGAGGCCCCGGAGGGATGAAGGGTTGCGAATCATAACGAAGTCTTCTCCCACGTCTTTTGTTAATAAATTTTATGTAATAAATTACATAAGTAGTTTTATTACTTATGAAATAAAATTGGAAATTTAGAATGAAATTTCAAAGATTTGGAAAAGGAAAATAAAAACCTGATAAAGACAAATGAAATTTAACAAAAGTAATAGACGAATTTAAAGAAAATATTTAAAAATTGCGGAAAATTCAAAGGAAATAATAAAATCGTTGGAAATTTCAAAATCTTGATCTAACAAATACGAAATGTAATGTAATTGCGTAATTTTTTTTTACATATTTTGCCAATTTCAATCTTCTTTCGAATTTTTAATTTAAATAAGGTATACGAAAAATTTAAGAATGACGCATAGCCTAACTAAAAAGGTTTTGCTTTAGTTATAAGTCAATTAGAAAATTTTTTTTTTTCAGAAATCAGAAAAGCAATATTTGTTTTTCCAAAGCAGGTGTTGGAATAAAACTAGCTCTTGACAAAAGCTTTAAAAATTTTCCTTTTTATGGAAATTTTGTTTTCACTACTCGCCTAATCTATTCTCTTCTACATTATTAGAAATTTCAGGAAACTTACAGAATTTTTGTGTTACGAAGGTGATTTAAAATTGTTGACGATATTTAAGGTGTTTCTGAGTGAAGATATTTTAAAGTTGCAAAACAATGTACTGATTTATGATAAAATTACATAACTGAAACAAAATTTTCAGTAACATGTAATTGTACGAAACTTCGGGTAACCAAAGCGTTAACTTGTTGCAATCTTGAGAATTTCCCGATACAAGTATTAGAATAAAACGACACTTTGTAAGAGAAAATTAGGAAATTGTTTCGTAAATCTACTAAAAAGTAACTGAATTATTGTTGAATATTTCCAAAACTAGCAAAATTTTAACATTGAATAAAATCATAAAATACTAAATTGAGATATTTGGCGAAAGATTAAGCATTCTATACTAAAATACAAAATTCCGAATTCTAAATTCAGATATTTCACAAAAGATCAAATATTTTATTCTAAAACACAAATTCCAAGTTCTAAATTCAGATATTTGACAAAAGTTCAAATATTCTACTCTTATATACGAAATTCTAAAAATCTAAAATCAGATATTTGACATAGGATCAAATATTTTATTCCAGCACATGAAGTTCTAAATTCAGATGTTTGAAAAGGTTCAAATATTCTATTCCAATATATAAAATTCAAAATTCAGATATTTGAGAAAAGATCAAATATTCTATTCTTATATCAAAATTCTAAGGCTCCAAATTTAGATATTTCACAAAGGTCAAATATTCTATTCTAATTATCAAATTCTAAATTTTTCTGAATCTAAAAAAATTTCAAACAGGATTATAAAAATCCTTTATTACAAAATTCTAAAAAGGATCACAGAATCCTAAAATTAGATGAAATTTTCAAATGGATCAAAGGAATCCGAATTACAAATATATCTAAATCTCAAAATTTCAAATGGGATTACAAAAATCCTAAATTTATTTCAATTTTCTATGGATCAAAGAATCCAAATTCTACATTTTTCTAAATCTCCAGATTTTAAATAGGAATATAAAAATCCTATGTTATAAAATTGTAAAAAAAAAGGATTACAAGAATCCTAAATTTATTTAAATTTTCTATGGATCAAAGAATCCAAATTCTATATTTGTCAAAATCTCCAAATTTTAAATAGGAATATAAAAATTCTATATAACAAAATTCTAAAAAAGTATTACAAGAATCCTAAATTTATTTAAATTTTCTATGGATCAAAGAATCCAAATTCTAAATTTTTCAAATCTCCAGATTTTAAATAGGATTATAAAAATCCTATGTTACAAAATTGTTAAAAAAGTTTACAAGAATCCGAAATTTATTTAAATTTTCTATGGAAGAATCCAAATCCTAAATTTTTTAAAATCTCAAAATTTCAAAAGGGATTACAAGAATCCTAAATTTATTAAAATTTTCTATGGATCGAAGAATCCAAATTCTAAATTTTTCTAAATCTCCAAATTTTAAATAGGATTATAAAAACCCTATATCACAAAATTCTAAAAAGGATCACAAGAATCCTAAAATTAAACAAATTTTTTTAAATGGATCAAAAGAATTAAAAATCTTAAAACTATCCAAATTTTGCCTTGCTACACCATTACCAAATGCCTCAGCAAATTGATCCAGAAAATAGCAGAAAGATTTGAGATAAAAGGAGTTAAAATCACTGCATTTCACCCTCCGTCTAATGGTGTTTAGAACGCTCACATCATGCAGTAGACGAATTCTCAAAACAATATTCTGAAAAAATTTGCCAGTGGGATCAGTGGGTATAAATTGCTATATTCAATTATAATACGTGCATACAGGAAACATACACCTTTCGAAGTGGTTTTGGGTCATTTAGCCAGATCACCTTCATGTAAACCACTCTGAGAGGACGATTTATTACCAACGTATCAAGGGTACATAAAAGACTTGGTCACTCGCCTTACTGACATAAGAACACTAGTGTATAACAATCTTGTAGAGGCTGAAACCTGGCCGAATGGCTACTATGACAAAAATGTAAACAGCGCAAATTTTAAGGTGGGTGATTATGTCTTTTTGCTGAAGGGACCAAAACCCGGTAAATTCGGGGATCATTATACTGGGCCTCATAAAATTTTGCAAGTAATAAACAAGTTTAATGTAAAAATTCAATTCAAAAGGAGCAGCAAGATAGTCCATGCTAATAGACTCAGAGTATCGCATATTAACTGCGAAGCAGAAATTAAAGGAAAAGCAAAGGAAAACCATTTAGAAAATGAATAATCAAATTCATGTTCTTATTACAGATGTTGCTCAAAATCGCGTTCGTCTTGCTGGTCCAATGCACAACAGCGTTTGTTGAATATGACTGCGGATCTCGAACACTAAATATAACAACAATGTAAATTTGAGGTACATCGGACAGTGCATCATTGGGGGATGTATTCACATATTTCAATTGTAAAGCACGGCGAACGAGATTATATATACGATATAAGTAGAGAAGCTTGTAAAAAAATCATTCCACCGGAATTTTACAATTTGATAACCATGTAATAAGTGGAATTAAAATAAATAGCACAACTACTCACCCCATGCTTTATGCGGGTTATTTAGGTAACGATGGAAGGTGTAACGGGACGGCATATTCGGATCCTTACGGAGATACAGATACAGATACAGAAACAGAATGCAAGAGTAAACCTTAATACTGATTTAATATATTTGCGCTCCGGTACACCTTGCACTCTCTCTGATGCAGCATGCATAGATGTTGAGGGCGGACATACCTTTTGGAATACTATTCCTACGACTAATTGTAAGTTCTATCAATATAGCATCCTGTATGAAGGTTACGCAAACAAGGTGGAGGATTTAGTTAATAATCGCATACAAACTATATATTCATTGGTAACAGAGGAAACAACTTTTGCATTAATGATCAAAAACGCAGTAAGCGTTTGCGGCTATATTGTATTACGCACTGAGCATCCTAAGCTAGTTATTTTTGAAACGGTTAAAGGCGAATCATTCGCGGACAATTATAAACTTAGTATAGACAACCTTGACATATTCGCATACGTCAACTCCAAGTTTGTATACGTAGAAAAACATATAAAAAATCAAATTAGGAATTTATACAGAGATATCCTTCTACAACGATGTAATTTAGAAAGGGAAACTTTGAAGAACGCACTGGCTAATGCTACACAAGCACCGGACGAATTTGCTTACAATTTGATGAAGGGACCTGGATACATGGCAGTAACAGCCGGAGAGGTAGTACACATCATCAAGTGTATACCAGTAGATGTAATGGTCCAGCATGGAGAAGAATGTTACGCAGAACTCCAAGTAACAATGAGAAATGTGACCTACTATCTTACACCTAGAACACACATAATTAAAGGGAGGGGAACGAAAATCACATGCAACACGATTTTACCTTCCTATTATCTCATCGAAGGGAGCTGGTACAAATTACTACCAAGACCAACTGAAGGTGTGGAACCAATCACAATTCAACCTTCATCCAAATCAACTTGGGAATATACAAACCCAGCCTCCCTAGCTACAAGTGGAATCTATACAGAAAAAGACTGAGATGACCTAAGGGAACGAATTATGTTCCCTGTTGAGAAACCCTCTTTATTGAACGATGTGGCACGAGAAATGCACGGCCATGTCACGACCAACAATGAAGGAACACTTTCCAAACTACTAAACTAAGACTCCATGGCCAAGATTGTAGAATCAACTGGAACAAGGCTCTGGGAAAAATTCATGACGTTTGGCACAGCTAGCGCAGGAATTATAGTAAGTTTTATAATTCTTCAAGTCATAAAAATGATAATAGATATTATGATCAACAGATTTCTGTTAAATCGTGTATACAGATGGTCAATCCACATGGTTGGAGCTGTTTGGGACTCTGTAACTCAATGTCTCATTCAACTTGGAAGACGAACAACTAAACCTACGCCGGCAAAACGATACAAAGTACAAAATGATATTGAACTTGGACAAATAGATGTACAAGCAGAGCTACTGCCTAACCCAGCCTCAAGTACAACACAAAGCGATACTACATCAGACAATCAAGGAACCGAGAGGGAAAATAGAGGAAGGTTTTTCTCTTACAGCGCCTAACTACTGTACTCGAAGGGTCAAGTGTATCCATAGCATTGTTTTGTTTCTTTTTCATTAAAAGCCGATTGGGAAGCCGATCACCACGACAACAGATTAATTTACGCAGCGTACGCTTCCTAGACATTAAATTTACTAGTAAGCGTTTAAGGGTGGGGGTGTTACGTCCAGTACGTATTAGATATAGTTAATAATTAGAACAATAATTTCTGTATGTAAAAAAACAACGTATCAGATATAAGAATTTTGTACTACCCAGTATATAAAGGGAAAACCTTTTAAAAACACGAAATATCAGACTTTCGACTCATTAAACTGCATAGTTAAGATAAGCGCAACGGAAACTGTAAGTGCTATTGCGTAAGATCTCTATTTTCGATGAGTCCAGAATCTATTTACTTTCGAAATTATTTTAAGGTAAATATCATGTTTACAAAAATCAAACTTTCCAATTCCAGATTTATGTTAAAATGCGAAATATGCGTTCACCAAATAAACCTAAGCGTACAATATACATGTGCATTTACATACATAGTAACGGACAATTACGGTAATTAATAAATTTATAAACAGTGATTTACTTGTTTAAAATAAGAAAACCATACTTGTTGCGAAAATAAGAACAAAATAGAAAATTGTATATTTACAAATACTACGTATTATACAAATTAATGTATACAGCATCAGCAAATCATGCACGAATAAAAATAACCTAATAGAACTGTAAAAGACTAAGAGAATAACTGGACACCCGGTATTAGTATCATCCATCCTTTTACTCTCTTCGTCTTAGACACGGCCCTTATAGGGACCAAATCATATATATACCGCGTAAAGAAAACACGAGAGTCAGTCAAGATCTGGGAGTTTGGTTCTTAGCAGAACTAGCCCCAAACTACTTAAACTAAAATTTAAATTTTCCAAATTTGTAAGTTTTCAAGTATAAGCAACTGTTATATTTCCAATCTGCAACAATAATAAAATTCTAAAAGTGAGTACAATTTTTCTCTTATAATTTCATAACCATCGCAACCCAACTTCAAATTTTAATTACTCTAAATTCAATATTAACTGAAAACATAATTTCAAGTTTACAAAACTGAATTTAAACGAATTTTCCAATTTTTATTCTTAGAGGATTTAAGCTGTTCATTTGCGATCAAATTTTTCTAAATGGTTATTCGAACCAAACGCTCAACATTTATCAGTTTGGTGTAGGTTCGAATCTTTAAAATTGTTTATTCAAGTGAATTATTTAAATCGTTAATTTCAATTGTTTATAAATATATCGATCTGTGTCATCTAAACGTTTAATCGAACCAAACGCTCAACATTCATCAGTTTGGTGTAGGTTCGAATCCTTAAAATTGATTATTGAAGTGAATTATTTAAATCGTTAATTTCAATTGTTTATAAAAATATCGATCTGTGTCATCTAAATGTTTATTCGAACCAAACGCTCAACATTTATCAGTTTTTGTGTAGGTTCGAATCTTTAAAATCGATTATTGAAGTGAATTATTTAAATCGTTAATTTCATTTGTTTATAAAAATATCGATCTGTGTCATCTAAATGTTTATTCGAACCAAACGCTCAACATTTATCAGTTTGGTGTAGGTTCGAATCTTTAAAATTGTTTATTGAAGTGAATTATTTAAATCGTTAATTTCAATTGTTTATAAAAATATCGATCTGTGTCATCTAAACGTTTATTCGAACCAAACGCTCAACATTTATCAGTTTGGTGTAGGTTCGAATCCGTAAAATTGTTTATTCAAGAGAATTATTTAAATCTTTAATTTCAATTGTTTATAAATATATCGATCTGTGTCATCTAAACGTTTATTCGAACCAAACGCTCAACATTCATCAGTTTGGTGTAGGTTCGAATCCTTAAAATTGATTATTGAAGTGAATTACTTAAATCGTTAATTTCAATTGTTTATAAAAATATCGATCTGTGTCATCTAAATGTTTATTCGAACCAAACGCTCAACATTTATCAGTTTGGTGTAGGTTCGAATCTTTGAAATTGTTTATTGAAGTGAATTACTCAAATTGTTAATTGTAATTGTTTATTAAAAATATAGAGCTGTCTCATCTAAATGTTTATTCGAACCAAACGCTCAACATTTATCAGTTTGGTGTAGGTTCGAATCGGTCACTCAATTTTTTTTATTCACGTCGGTTATTTTAAAGGTTAATTTTTTAGTTAACAATCGACTCTAACGTTGGGAGTCAATCAAGACAGCTTTCAATACGTTCACACACCACCTTTCAATGTGGAACCTTAGGTTGTCTTGGATTGGCGAATGTATGCATTTTTGTAAGCGATTTTAGGAAGGTAATCGTAATATAAGTTTTATAAAAATTGTTTGAGGTTCTCTCTATTTTTCTTTAACGGCTTCGATTTCGGTCTATGAGTTTGGCGCATCGCATCATCAAGGTCTGGATTCCTAGGTTATAGCGCGTGGGCGTTGACCTAAAATAAGGGATCAACACTCGTTGATCACTATTGAAATTATATTTTGCATGCTGCGTTTTCGGACGTAACACAATAATACTGCGCGACGCCTTTGGCGCGCAGCTTTATTCTGTCGTTGTTGCCCGAGAGCGAAATAACCTCCAAGGATCCAACAATTTTATTTCCCATGGACGCCGACATGGAGTTTGATTTGGAGGAAGTAAGGCGCGAGATAGAGGCCAGATCTTCGGTAAGTCCCTGAGACTTTATTTCGGACCATAATAAATTCTTATTTTCTTTGAACCGCGTGGCTCTCAGGCTCTCTCAGAGCTCTGCCTCTTTTCTTGTATCACGAGCCATGTTGGCCACGATATTCTATTAACTTCATTTGTTAGATCTTTTGTATTTATATCGAGCTAGGGCTTTGCCCATTAATAAATAAATTGTAGTTCTCGTTAAAATTGTACGCTGCTTAATTTATTTTCTTTTTTTGGCTTGCATGAGAGCTTCTATGTTTAGGTTAAGATTCCTTTCCTAACCTAAAACCTTGCCTGATCCGGACTCCCGAATCCATAATCACCCTAGCAGGAAACCCTGCTTGGCTTCGCCCTTTTTTTGCATGCTAAGCTTTTATTTTCAGGGTCTTTGCTTTTATAAATATGGCGTCGAGAGACGCGAGGCGCTCATTATTTTAGCCGCCTGAGTAACGCCGGTGACGGCGAGGGTAATCCCGAGCCCTCGGGTCCGCTTGGATAAGTTCAATTTCTTTTTGACGTTTCAGCGGAGGTCACCCGTTATAGAACTTGTGGTACGGTGCATTGTCTTGGTGGAACAGCACTTCTTTCTTTTGCATGTGAGACCATTTTTTCCTGATTTCTGCACTCACGTGATCCAGTGATGCCATGTAATAGTCACTGTTAATGGTTTTACCTTTTTTAAGATAGTCAATAAACAAAATACCACGCGCGTCCCAAAATACGGATTCCATAAACTTGTCAACCCAGTGTTGCGTTTTTGGTCACTTTGGATGGCTTTCACCAGCTGCTGTCTATTCAGCTGACCATCTTTTTGTTCCAGGTGTGTAGTGATGGATCCATGTTTTATCCATTGTCACATACCAGCGCAGAAAATCATTTTTACCATGCTTTAACAGCTCCAAACAGCGCTCTGAAACCTCGACGCGTTGTTGTTCTTGGTCGGGTGTGAGCAAACGTAACACTCACTTTGAAAGCAACCTACGCATCCCCAAAGATTCGTGAAAATTTTTAAACACATTTCCTTCTGATATATTTAAGGTGTCAGCTATCTCACACAACGTTAAGTTACAATCGCCCAAATCTACTTTGATGACTTTTTTTATGTTCTCCGGAACATCTTCCGATTTTGGGCGACCAGAGCGTTCAGCGTCATCTGTGTTTGTACGACCGTATTTAAATTCGGCATACCGAATTCAATTTACTTCTTTAATTGAAACAGCAAAGTAATCCAATACCGAAAAGTTGAATATCTACGTCGCGCGTGTATCAGTTTGTACTCTTTTACGTATGATTCTATTTCTATTCCTTAGTTTTCTCTTTTTCCATCTTCACTGTCCTATTACGATACAAATAGTTCTGAGGTAAAAAAATATTCATGCTTTCTTTTATACTCAAAAATTTGATTTCAACTAAGAGTGTTCTGATTTTTCTATAAACATAATAAACATAATATGCATCTGAAATTTTCAACATCCATTCTCACAATTCTCTGTTCAGTCGTTAGACTTTTGTTATTAATTCTATTCTTCTTATGTGCACGGAGAGAACTCCCGAGATAGTAGATCACGGGAGAACTTGAATTTAGTTCTCGAACTTTTCCGTGGAATAATCACACGGAGTTCAAGAAATATTTCCTTAGATTTCGTGATTTTCATTTACGGCTTTAGCCGTGAAAACCAATCACCAAGTGCCTGAATTCTTCACTCGTAAACTATTATTTGAAGTCACAGTTGCTGTGATATAAAATCACGTTAGCATCCGTGCTCTTAGATCTCAGAGTCTATGTTTCTTGGGCATAATTTCTAGAATCGATATTTTAGGTTCTGCCCACTTCCTTCCACTTTGCTGCCACGATTTACACTGCAATTTGAGTCCAGCAAAAGTTAAATGTGCATTTGTCTGGTTTCCCAGAAAACGATTGACCCATGACTCGGTGAAAAATAAATGTGAAATTTATATTTCAACGATTCCCATTTTCATCAAGAAAGTTCAAATTGATGTCATAAGTAACGATTATTTTTTGGAAATATATCTTTCGTGAATTTTTTTAACATAAATGTATTGTTAAGATATATGATACACTTCCTCCCTCTGTAAAAAATGATTAAAGTTGTCTTGCTCAGAGTTTCTCGCAGTACATACAATTATTGTTAAAATAGTATATTACATTACAAGGGGCGAAACAGAGCGATTGCATGAGTGTGAAGTTTGCTCTGCCCGAGTGAAACGAGGGCTGCAATCACACGAAATGCTTTCGCTCTGTTTTGTTTCGAGTAATGTATACTATTTTTCATAGCAAATCTTTTGAGAATCTGATTGGCTGTAACTGTGGAGCGGGTTGAAACAGCGACTTTCAACCCTAGGGTTGAAAATCGTAGTTTCAACCCGCTTTACAGGTACCGCAAATCGTATTTTCAAAGGAGGCGCTATGAAAAGTATAATTAATGATTGGATATTGTTTTAGAGAAATTATTACATTATTAAGCAAATTTATACAATTGCAAACATAAAATTCATTTATAATAATAATAATCATATAATTATGTAATAATTATGATAATTATGATAATTTATAATAATAATTTGAGTACATATAATATTCCGTAATTATGTATCACGGGATTTCGACGACTTAGATCACCGAGTTCGAGATACGAATTCATGGATACGTCGTATGTCCAAAATCACGAATCTGTGATTAACTGGGCTTTGTAATGTGAAAGGCTAGTAATGTACATGATAACGAATGAAGTAGAGCACAACAAAAATGTGCCACTGTTTCTATCCTTACAAGGGAAAGAGAGGTATGCTATTCTATGGAATCTACCAATGCCAGTGATACTTATGCAGATGCGAATTCTGTGAATTCGGTCAAAACCTGCAAGTTACCATACGGGACCAATTCAATTGCGGTTTGTCAAGTGAAGAGCTCAAAAAGAGGCTATAGAGAGGAAGAGGCCCAATCTATTAACTAGTCGTTAAGTTGACACAGTCACTGGAATCGGCAGAAAGAGATGCCACAAATATGAGAACGGCAAGCGGTGACAGTACCATCAACTTCGTGACGAATATGGAGGGGCTTACGGCTGTGAAGAGAGATTATGTGAACGTATAGTATCGTTTTTACTCTTGTAAAGCGAACCACCTGTTAACCAATTCTAGTTATAGGCAGTATAACTGTATTACAATGTAACTATCGTGCCGGTACTCAAGGCAAATGGGCAAATTGAGATTTGCGGTGACTTCGAGGTTATATTAAACCCGCATATAACAGTTTATAGACGCCCTATCCCACAGATCAATATCTTGAGAACTGAGGTGGAAAAAGCCAATTTGTTTTCAAAATTAAAACTACTAAAAATTAAAAAAATTGCTAGGGTGTTTTATATTGACGTGATATTTTTATGAGAGGTCACCACTAGAAACAAAGTGCTATCATTGTTGACATGTAAGATTCTTCAAACCTCTTCTGCTAAAATTTAAGCCAAATCCATTCACTGTCTTCAAAAAAAGGAATACGTGCAAGAAACGCTATAACATATGATCCATAAGTTTTGAGAATAAATTCAGTACTTTATTCAGTTGCATCAACGAATCCGAAAATGTCAACCAATGAAAATGAAAGACTGAACGAAGTATTAATGTAACCTCTAAAAGCGAATGTCACAAAAATTCGTTTCCATTATGGCATAGAAACTCGATTCATAAAAGACTGACGCAAATCTTTCTGGCTAAATGAGTTCACGCCAGATTCTTCAAGTGTTAAAAGGCTGAAATTTGGTATTTCCCATACCACAGTCCACCGTATTTTGCCAAAATCTAATATTTCCTATCGTAAACGTAAGCCTTTCGGGAAGCCAAACTGGTTTTCCGAGAGACCATTCTCGAGGACCATGTGACCCTGTAGTCTTTGTAGGATCATTTTCTCCAGAAGTTTCCTCATCGTATCCGATAGACATTATGGTCTATACGATGAGGCATCCCCTAGCGGCTTGTTGCCCTTCCTCAGCAGGACCAACCTCTGCTATTTCCAGTCTGCAAAGAACCTCCCCTCCCGAAGACAGAAGTTAAACACTTCTAGGAGGATCTCCGAGTATACCCCGATCACCTCTTTGAGGATCTCGTTCGGGATTATCCAGGCCCGGGGTCTTTCTTCTAGTCACCAATCTCTTGGTGACTATTTTGAAGGCGAGACCCCATGGGTCCTTCTCGACCTCACCGATTAAGTCTTTCCAGCACTGAAGTTGACTTTTCTTTATGCCGTGCCACAGAGCTGATTTTGCTTTTTTCCATGCCTCGTGCAGAAGAGAATCACCCTTTGAGCGGGTGAATTTCCGCCGCGCTACAAGGCATTCCCGACGCAGGACAGACAGCTGGTCGTTTCACCAGTACACTGAGTCCCCGGTACGCCCGTGCCCGTGGCGAAGCATGGAGTGGTCACATGCTGCGACCGCTTTCCGCCTCGCCACCCGCACGGTGTCCTCCAACGACCCAGCAGACTTAGCCCAACCAAGCTCATTTATGAGTCAGGTTTCCTCAAGATGTTTATGTAGCCTGTCTTTGCTGAGTCGTCTTGCTTCTGGGGAAGCACCCAAGTCCTTGCTTGCTGCTGTAGTGTCCGATGTGGACGCTAAAACAGCAGCATGTGTCGGCGTGTTCAGCGCCTCCTCCTTCTCCTTACCCTTTTCTTTGTTTTTCGCCTTCATGTTAAACGTAGTATTTTTAAGACGGTTCGCCCATCATTGGAGCCCTGCCGCAGTAGGGCTACTATCTCCGCCTGTATAAATCCCTAAATGTGTGTGCCGAAAACCGAGAAGCGGTTTATCGGATGGTCGGTCCTATCGGCACATTTGATGAAGCTAATAAAAAGGTTTGTCTTCATTTGAGTCTAAAACACCTTCTTATCATGGTCCATTATCTGCTTTCTTATACTGTTCCCTTGCTGATTTAAAGTTAGTAATGCATTTATTCTCGACTCGAGGTTTGCATTTTGTTTTGTTCTATTTCTGATAATATATATGTAATAACCTAAGTTTCAGCCTCGATCTCCGAACATGGGTATTTGTTGGAGGATCGATTCCCCTCGAATTTTGAAAAATTTGTGGCTAACGAAGGTTTTCGATCGCCATCAAAAATTGTATAAAGGACTTGAAATTTTAGATAATTTTTCGATAAATCATGTACAATAACCTGCTCAACCTAAGATGGTTTAAAATTCTCTTCATTTTTTGGTATTGAAAATCCTTTGACTGATTTTAGTTTTTTAGAATCGGGTCAAACTCCGTTTTGTCTATAATGTAACCCAAATGAGCTACTTCAGGTCTAAGAATTTCACATTAATCATTTAATTCATTAGGGGGTTTTTCGTTTGTAAAACTGGTAATTTGACATATATTCAGTCAAATTAGAGTAACATTTACTGTAATTTCTTTGAAAACATCTAGCATAACTATGGGAATTTCTATGTCTATCGGTATAAAAAGTATATTTAAATAAAATAATGTATAGTATAAATATAAAAAGTATTCGAACGCACGCCATTTAAACAAAAAGCAAATGATTTAGAAAAAAGATTTTTTTGATATTCAGATTTATTCATAAACTTTCATAAATTTCCAATTTATTCATCCGTCGAATAACTGGTGTTGAAGTACCTTTAGATGAAATCGCCAACCAAACCAACACTTTCGGCTCACACTTCGTTTTTCCGTCATATTTTACATTGTCTCGAGTTGTTTCAAAGTTATCTGTGTGATAGACATTATTTCCACTCAATTCATGATGCAAAAAAGTAAAGTAAGATTCATCATACCAAACAATGAATTTTCCATTTGCAAAGTGTTTGTCTCGAAGTGCCCGGCAACATTCCGGTATTATTTCAAGATGCCTAGCTGAATACTTCGGTGCTCGCTTACGTTTACGATAGGAAATATTAGATTTTGGCAAAATACGGTGGACTGTGCAATGGGAAATACCAAATTTCAGCCTTATTAATTAATTATTAATTCAGCTGAATTTATTCTCAAAACTTATGGAACATATGTTACAGCGTTTCTTGCATGTATTTCTTTTTTTGAAGACAGTGAATGAATTTGGCTCTTTTTTTAATAGAAGAGGTTTGAAGAATGGAACATGTCAACAATGATAGCCGCACAGGGGGTGGAAAACTTACACTCCTTGGCAATGCAATGCAATACGCAGCGCAGCAACAACTTTTTTCCTTTTCACAGTCTCGTCGAAGTCCCTGATTTCGAAAGGCCCCTTGGAGACCAAAGATCTAATTTCTGCCATTCCGCCGAACGTCCGGCCGAGCGCCTTTTCATAAGCTGAAACGTCACCCCCCTTTTACAGGACCGGGCAGGCGGAGAGCGCTTGAGCGCCTTTCTTTTTTTCTTTTGTGCCTGCTGCACTCCTTTTTTTCCTTTTTTTCTTTCTTTCTACATCCTCATCATAAATGAGAAGGTTTTTATGTCAAAAACGACTTTCAAAATTTTGATCAAATTTTTACGTTTTAACACCCCCTGGATCCAAAAGAACTTAAATTAGGCAAGTTACAATGCGTTAAAACTTGAAAGAAGCCAGTATCTAAATTCCATTCTTCAGTTAAATTTTACAAAATACGAAAAAAAGGTAGAATACAAAATTGTTTACTACATAAAGATCGACAAATTTGAAGCGCAACATTTTTTTATAAGTTGTATATTTTTCTTTTTACTTACAAAAATACTATTGAAAATCAAAAATTAAATTTTTTAACAATAATATGTGAGATACAAAATGAGCGTTATTATGAAAAATCGTTTGCTTGAAAACAGTCTATAAATTTAATTCCTTTTTAGATATTTGGAAGAAAAACTTAGTACATTTTGATTAGCATTACATGAAGCATCGTTTCGCCATGTTGAGACAAATTTAACCAAAATATTATAATATTATAATGTACATGCATGAGGTTCTTGCACGTTGACATAAAACTGAAGAAAATTATCTTTTGAAGGTTGAGAAACGGTTACTTTTATAGCTTTTTTTTAAATAACAAATGTTTCAATTTTATTTCATTTCTTTTCAAGATTGTCAACGAGTATACTGATTGGGAACGTACTGTACAACATCCTGTAAATATGAGAGATACATGTGTGCAAGCTCTGAGTGATGCTCAATACGTAGCACCTCTTGTACAAACTGGGGATCTATTTACCTTAAGGCATGCAAGAAAAGTCACTTCTCCTCATATGACTTCCAGTGTAGAAAACGGAAAAGAACCTATTCCGAAGACATATTTCTACGTTTTTGATTATCAAGCAAAAGATGGAAACTATCCACAAGTAAGTGAAACATGATACTTTCATAACTAATTTTCTATTCTTTTGTCTTGAATGTATTACTGCAAAGAAGTTTATGATAGATAGATTCAACTCAATACCTGAATAATTTTTATGAGTGTATTTCACCATTTGAAAAGTAAAATTAAATTATTTTAATATATGTGACCTGAATATTTGACATAAGTGTATCTCGCCATAATACTATGTGCGTCCAAAAATCTGATTAGTATAATAAATATTCTTCTGTTAATGAAACCGAATAACGTGAATACATCTTAAAAATTTTAGAGTTTTTTACGTCATTATTATTCACTGATTTTTTATATAAAGTAACACAGTGAGCACTTTTCGAAAAAAGACGATTCTTCATTTTTCATGACCTGCCTAGTGTAACGTCCTTGTTACTTACCTATTAATTATGATTAAAACTCCTCGTTTTTGAACAAAAAGGAATATGAAGGATTTATCACTGTAACAGGGATGAGGATAACCAATAATAAAAAGGGAATAATTTACACTAGATATTATTAGGTGCGCAACTAATTCCCCGCTGTTTTTTTATGGAAATGCAATTTTATTGTAAAAAAATTGATATAAATGCTATTACATATATAGTATAAAATTACAAAGGGTTATTTATGACAATTAGCATAGAATTGCTGATACGAATACTACACTGTTAGAAATTTCTACTGCAATTACACAGAACATGTGACCGTAGCTTTATTCAGCTGCAGCCTCACAGAATTAAGACAGAATTACCGAAAATTCTGTTACTTTTGAGTTAAAATTATGTAAAAAATTCCAATTTAACCGTTAAATGCAGCTAAAAATTCAACCACATGTAACTGAAACTCAGTTTTAGCTACTTAATTTTCTGATGGATTTGAATAAGTTTGTTACAGTTTTGTATTTTTGAGATATATTTTATGAAAATACAGTTCAGCTGCATAATATTAATGAAAATTTAGATAATTCAGTACATTTTCAAATCAGTCAAAATTCCACCGAGCGAATCAGTGATTTTCCTGTTTCTAGTTGAGATTTTAAGGAAAAGGGGAGAAAAAAAAGTGGACGGATGTGCTCAAGATGACTGGAGTACTACAACAAAAGGAGACAATAAAGTGTAATAGGAGTTAAAATAGTTTGTTCTTGACAGATTTAGAATTTTCTCAGGGAATTTGTGTATGTGTGTATTTTAATGTATGTGCTTAAAATTTACAAAATTTTTGTTGGCTAGAATATAATTTATCGTTCAAAAGGGGGAGGTAAAAAACAGATAAGTTCTCAGTATCGGCTCTTTGGTTTACCGCCTGTGGATTGCCCGCTATATGAGCCATTTCAAGTATCATGCGTTTTTTATAGTTATCTGATCTGTCAATTATCTTTACATCACCAAAATTGAACTTGTGGTCTTGATGCCAAGCATGTTTGGTTAGAGCAATCCATTTTTCCGGGGGGTTGTAAACATCTTTCGTATGTTCGTGTATTCTAGTCTTTAGGGGCCGTTTGGTTGTACCTATATAAGCTGCTGTACAGTCAGAGCAAGGGATACTTTAAACGACATTAGCAGTATCACGTTTTAAAATAGGGACTTTGCTTGTTTTAAAAACGTGTGAGAGGCCATTGGTATTGCGAGGAGAGATTTTTATATTGAAGGGTTTGAGGATACCTGACAGTTTTTCCGATAGGCCTTGTACGTAAGGCAATGGTACATATATGTATGACCTGGAAAACAAATGTATATCCACTCTCCCGTTTCAACTCCCTTTTTATTTTAGATACGTAGACGACATTATAACAGCGGTTCCGAGTGATGAAATTACCACAATCAAAAATATTTTCAACAGCTATAATCTCAAAATACAATTTACAGTTGAAGAGGAATCAGACAATAGAATTTGTTTTTTGGATGTTCTTGTTATTCGAAATGGAAAATATATACAGACTAATTGGTATCAAAAACCGATCTGGTCCGGGCGGTTCCTACACTATCATTCGCATCATCTACTTAATTACAAAATTAATGTTATTAACAATTTAGTTGACAGTGGTATCACCCTATCGGACAAAAACTTTCACAAAGAAAACATTCAAAAAATAAAATCTACTTTACTCAAAAACAATTACCCACTTGCTTTTTTAAACTCCGTTATAAAAAAGAGATTAAACCTTCTTTCGCAGAGAGGTTCAAAAACGAACGCTCACACACACGAAGTATCTGAAAGAGTCCCAAACACACACATACGCACAACACATTCAAACTTAACAAGTCAAACCACCAAATATGTACCATTGCCTTACGTACAAGGCCTATCAGAAAAACTGTCAGGTATCCTCAAACCCTTCAATATAAAAATCTCTCCTCGCAATACCAATGGCCTCTCACACTTTTTTAAAACAAGCAAAGTCCCTATTTTAAAACTTGATACTGCTAATGTCGTTTACAGTATCCCTTGCTCTGACTGTACAGCAGCTTATATAGGTACAACCAAACGGCCCCTAAAGACTAGAATACACGAACATACAAAAGATGTTTACAACCCCCCGGAAAAATGGATTGTTCTAACCAAACATGCTTGGCATCAAGACCACAAGTTCAATTTTGGTGATGTAAAGATAATTGACAGATCAGATAACTATAAAAAACGCATGATACTTGAAATGGCTCATATAGCGGGCAATCCACAGGCGGTAAACCAAAGAGCCGATACTGAGAACTTATCTGTTTTTTACCTCCCCCTTTTGAACGATAAATTATATTCTAGCCAACAAAAATTTTGTAAATTTTAAGCACATACATTAAAATACACACATACACAAATTCCCTGAGAAAATTCTAAATCTGTCAAGAACAAACTATTTTAACTCCTATTACACTTTATTGTCTCCTTTTGTTGTAGTACTCCAGTCATCTTGAGCACATCCGTCCACTTTTTTTTCTCCCCTTTTCCTTAAAATCTCAACTCGAAATACAACCCCGATAGCAAAAGATTGAGCTCAACATTTCGTCAATTGAAATGAGAGACTTATATGTATCAATGATTGATACTTACTTGTGTTTATTCACGAAAAAGATTTGTTGAGTTTTTCCAGTGTACTATTCATTGTGCATTTAAGTGTGATTAACGCGTTAAAATGTCATGCCGGAATGACACAGAAATATGGGGTCACATCTTGTCGTGTTTTTTTCGCAATCACGTGTTGAATACGATTCTGCCACGAATGAGCATTCAGTCAGTCATAAAAGACGCCGCAGACTTCTGTCAATAGAGGCAACATCACAGTGTCATGCGTTGGAGTGCGTGAACTCGTATAGGATGTTTTAATCATTACAGAGTTAACAGTGATTCGAGATTTACTTTCATATTTATGCATTATTGAGACTTTTGTATTGTATTGTGTGACAGCAAGTTTCTCCGAAATTTGCCTAATAACTGCGAATAAAAAATTTTATCGCTGCGCATCACATTAAAAATACAGAATTCGAAATTCGTAAAAAAAGTTTTTTAGGGTTTACGTAATATTTATACGCATGAACTCTTCGAAAATATTATCGATGGCTGAAAATTGCGGAATACATTTTTGGGATTACAGAAAGAATACCTCTATTTCGTTGAATGTTAGGTTTCATTGTATCACGTGCCAAGTGTTATTCGGATAAATTGCTTTTATTTTGTAATATTATTCTACTTCTTTTCGTTTTTACAACATTTTTCTGTGTTCCGATCATTTTCATCAGAAAATCGTTAACCCGAGAATTTTTGTTTGTTTGGTTCGTGATGTCAGTGAGGCACTTGAAGTTAGTTTCCTTATTACTAAAAAAAAACGAAGGTTAGGATTTTGCATTAATGTTAATAATTTTTGTGTAAGCAGTACTCAATGTTAATTTTCAACTTCGCTAAGTAGCCTGAAAATAAATTTGCATTGGTGTGATCAACTTGTTGGCTAAATATATATTGTATACCAACCCAAAAAATATTCCCACATGTTATTTTAAAGTCATGAGTAGTGACACATTTATTTGAGCATCATATGCATCATATGACACAGCAGTGTCGCCTTATAATAGCGTGGTGCAAAAAAGCAGCCTAAATACGTCTTTCAGAATGCTACATTTGATGCATACACTATGCTGCTGATATGGAGAGGTAGTAAGGGAATGAAAGATCTCAATACGAATGATCTGTTATACTGCAGATTTTGCTGTGTCAGTAGGCTCATTTTGAAAGCATGGAAAATTTTAGCGTTTTGCGGTCGCATCTTAATTAGGTCAATTATGTATAAATTTCGGTAAATCCGATCGATGTGTTGTTGTCAAATGTTGCCTACGACATTGCTATCGGGGAATAGCAAAAGCATACCATCCACTTTCATCCCACACTTTCGGTTTCAAATCATAGCCAAAGTTCAGTTGCATAGATAACTTCATAGTGATCAGTGTGTTATGTAAAAAATGTGTGTGATCAGGAAACGAAGAAAGAAAAAATTTTAAATATTGTCTGAGGGTAGTATAATCCCTCAGTTTCAAACGATAGCATACTACATTACATAAGGTTAGTCCATTTTATTCCCAAAGGACCCCGCACCAAATGCACAGAAAATGGCCGTATGATAAAAAATTGTAAAAAAATTTTTTTCTTGTATTTTAGAACCTGCAAACTAAAAATTCGAAAGAATAATGTCAGAAAGATGGACAGTTTTTAGACAAACACTTGTCAAAGTTTCGATTTTTACATGTATTTTAATGGAAAAATGCTTATTTTAGCTAAATGTTTTTTTTTCCCAAAAACTCTATGATAGATTTGACTAAAACTTTTATATTTTGACGATCAGGCGTACCGAATCAAAAGCTTCATACCCACGAACTAGAAAGATTGAGGTCGACCGTGAGACACTGTAGCGAACGGACGTGTTTACCTCTATCGCCGCGAGTGTCAATAAATCCATCGACGGCGAGTGTTTCGTTCCTATTACTCATCATTAATATTTGACATCTTTACAATATATTATAATATAATATAATTTTCGGATAGGGAGTGGAATAAGCATTCAAACTGCAATTGCAGTTTGAAATGCTTAAAAGCAATAGTGCAATGGCTTCCGATACCGGGGGTCTTGCCTCCCAAGAAACCCCACGTGATTCTCAACCCAACAGTCAACAAACCTATGCCAACGCTACAGCAAAACAAATCCTTCCCACAAAAGAACAAGCCATCATTCTCGACTCTATTGAAGGAATCTCTATTGATGACTATGTTGACGGCCTAGAAAAAATAATCGATCTCAACCAAATTAGATACATTTCAAAAATATCCGGACGAAGAGTGTGCATTTATCTATCCAACATTTATCTAGTTGAAAAGCTAACAAACAAATTTGTCACGGTTAAAGAATTCAAACTTAAGATCCGTCCGCTTATGGAAAAAAATAAAAGAGTTGTGATATCAAATGTTAGCCCACACATTCCCAACGAAATCCTACAAGATCATTTCAAAAAAATGGATATTTCGTTTCGCCGCCAAGTTTATGTTAAAGAAGAAGACGAACATCGTATTCCTGAATCCATACAAATATTTCATGACGAAACTCCGTCATGGATCTACTTCAGCACCGACTCAACGTGCTGTTATATTTGTAAACAAAACGGTCACACGGCCAGGATGTGCCCAAATGTAGATAGCAGCCCTCAATCCAAAAATATTCCTATTCAACAGCCAAATGTATTTAACGAGAAAGCGGAAAGTTTACAAATTGAAAAGACCAACCAATTCCCACCCATAGGTATCAACCAAAAAAACCTAAAAAGACAAATCCCTCCATCCACATCTTCCGTAAACTCGTCCATTCGACTCGATCTGACTGATACTGTGATTCCTCATGAAAATCCAAACACCATAAAACCCACCCACCCTAATGAAAAAGCTACAAATGATAGCTTTGCTAAACCTATTGCTAAAAAACAACGAAACGAAACCTCACCATCTGAAGAAAATATTACGCCGAAAGGAACGCAACGCTTAATCAACTCGCTCATACCAGTCAAGGTGGAAATTGATAAATCGCCCTCAGAACATTCTCTGACCTATGACCAACTACAAACATTTCTTGAACAAAGCTTCGGAAAAGCCGATATTATCGGCATTGCCGAAAAACTTACAGATGACTTCCAAAACATCACATCAATGCTCGATCTAACCTACACTCACACCAAGGACCAAAGTCTAAAAGCAAGATGCCTCAGAATAAAAAAGAAAACAATCGATCGCGTCTCTTTCCAAGTTGTTTTTAAATGCAGCAGCTCCTTTACCATTATTATTTTGTTTATGACATTCGAGGATTTCTGCTGTAATTTCCCGTATGCGTGTTGCATAAGATAAAACACTTTCATCTTGCCACATATATATTCTACCTAAATCTCCTTGTAGTTGGTATACAGTTTTTGAAAGGGCAAAAATGGTTTTTAATTTTGAAATGAAGTCTTCTAAATTATTGTAATAATACCCGATGATACATCTTATTGCTTTTCCTGTAAGTTTACTTCTTAACAATTTTACCAAATTTGCTTCTGCATTAGGGACCATTTCTTTGACTTGTTTACAAGCATCGATAAAAATGGTCAATGGTACTTTATTTGATCCGTCAAAATATGACGGTTCTAAAGCATCTCATAGAGATACTTGTTGGTTTGTTGGTAAATTCATTTCAGTAGGTTGTGTTAGAAGATTATTTGGTAAATTACTTGGTAAATTATTTACTGAAATTTCTTTATCAGATTTATTAGAAGTTGATAATGGGTGTGGAAATTTTAGCGAATTAAGAGCTTGTTCGATATTTGCAGAATCGTCAAACGTAATTTAATTGATTTTTTTGGTAATTTTTCTCGGACTTGTTGCAATTCTAAATTTGGGTTGTTAAATATTGTTTGGTTCAAGGATTCTAGAGTCCTATTTAGTTGCGACTTTGTTCCAAATGGATCTATTGATTCGTATTTTTTCTTAGGTGGGGTGAAAGTTTTATCGTTTGAAATATCACCAAATTGATTTGGGCATAGAGTTTTATCATAAAAAGTAGAATTTGCTGTGATGCTTTCAAATATTGATTCTTCTCTTAGTGCTATATCTCCTGCGGTATCGTCAAATGACTGGTTAATTTGTGGTGTATCGTTTACTTATCTCCTGCAATAATGATGCTATTATTTGGTCTGATGAAAGTTCTTAATTTATCAAAGAATGGACTCTTTGGGTTTTTTGTTTGATTAATTGATTTATTTTGAGTACTGATATCGGGATCAGAAATAGTTTCAACGCTGATGTCTAGAAGATCAGTTTGATCTAAAGCACTCGATGTTTCTGAATATTGCGAGAAATTATCTGTATCTTGTCGGCTTTTTCGTTTTGGTTTAAGCAGACCTTGCGAAGTTTCTTTAATTTCTTCTGCTAACGTTGGATACCAGTTATATATATTATATATATACCCCTTTTACTGGTGTCTTGGTGTGGAATCGACATTGATGTTTTGCATATTTTGTTATTATAATGTTACGTCAGAAACGTAACATTTCTTTTCTTTAAAGATCTCCTCGTTTTATGTAAGGATCAGAAGGATCCTCGCTAAGGGATGAGGAATAGTCAGTGAATAAGGAGGGTTGATCATATAAATATATTTATTAACAAAAGTATTTAAATTAAGCACCATGGAAAGATGTACATGAATATATAAAAGTTAAAATACTTAGTAATTACCCTGCGTTAGAATTTGGTCGGTGATGAAATGATTCCAGTACATTGGATATGAATACTTGAGTCCTCACTTGTGGATGTTGAGATAATTCTAGTCAGATCGAAATTTGTGGTCCAGCCGGTTAAGATAGTCGATTCTCTGATCCCAGGTTTTAGAGAGAATTTGGAAGGCGATTCCCTTTCACTTTTTACAGCCGTTGAACTTGGCGTCGAATTAGAACTGGTCCGACTAGCGGTGAATAATTTGATGAGGCTGGACTGAACTGCACTGACTGGACTGAACTCGCGGTACGAAGTGACGACACTGAACTGGACTCGCGTTGGTTACATTTTAGAAATCGGACGTTGACTAACTGACTGAACTGACTTCTATTGGAACCTTCGCCTTTTATAGGCCCAGAGTATGTCAATCATGGTGGGGGTAAAAGACCAGGTGTGCTACCTTTTCCATATTTGGTATTGAAGTTTAAGATCGGATGAGTTTCCTTCTCGGATGACTCACCCGCCGATGAAATTTATTACCTGGCATTAATGTCACAGCCAAATATATCAATTCCATTTTAATCTGCCTTTCGATTTTAACGATCTTCCTATTTCTTATTAGATCTTGCTGTATCTTGAGTCGATATAATTACGCACACGGTAATGTTGCCTTGATCCCTTCATTGGTTCCTTAATTTGTTTGTTACTCTAGGTGGTACAGTCGCGGGACGTGACAATAATAAAAAAGTAACTTATTTAATTTTATTTGTTATCAATATTATAATTTTGTTTGTGAATAAAAATAATTTTTCTTTTTTATAAATCTTTAATTAACTTAACTTTGTTTTTTCCTAAACTGCCACTATTTATTATTCTAGGGAAAAAGTTTTTATTAGGTATAAAAATGGGTACTTCAGTCTCTGTTTCTGATCCTAAATCTGAAGATATGGTTATAATTTGGACATTTGATAATTGATCTTTATTGGAAACGAAGTTATTTGAATTTCTTTCAGGTTCCAAATCAGAGTAAATATTTAAAGTTTCGATGATTGGGGATAGATATTCAGAAATTTTATTTTCGGTTAATATTAATTCAGGCTCAGGATTTTTCGATTCAAAGTTTTCTGGTACAGATTTGATTCCTGAATCTGGGTTCTTTTCTGAATTACGCGAAATTTTATTTTTTATATATTTGCTTCTTTTCTCTAACAATTGTTCAAATAACTCGGAAAATTCAACGTAGTTTTTTGTTTCTCTTATTTCAAAAGTTGGTAGTTTCAACTCATCTATATGTTTTCCTCCTCGGAAGCGTTTAAGGGTATTTTTGACTGGGGGTGAAGACATATAAAACTACAATATTGCGTTACGTCAGAAACGTAACACTTCTCTTCTTAAAAGATCTCCTCGTTTTATGTAAGGATCGGAAGGATCCTCTCTAAGGGATGAGGAATAGTCAGTGAATGAGAATGGTTCATGATATAAAATATATTTATTGACAATAAAATTTAAGGATAGCTGAACGCGCAATTCGCTGATCGCTTTTTAATATAACGTTCCACGAAAGTAAAAAGCTATATCCTTAAACAAATTTTTGCTTACAGTAATCGAAATTTTAGGTATAAGATTTTTAAAATTAATTCTCAATCTGCTTCTGAAACTCTAGTTTGGGGATAGCTGAGCGCGCAATTCGCTAGTCTCTGTTTAACATAACTTTCCACAAAAGTGAAAAGCCATATCCCAAAACAAATTTCAGTCACAGGAATGGAAATCAATAAAAATAAATTTCATTTTAATATTCTATTTTTTTGGTTTCAATTATTTGATCTTCCTGTGGCTAAAAAAAAATTAGCCCAGCTAGATGCAAGCACAGAATCTTGGGTAATTTTACGAATCACAGAAATCACGACAGTCGAAAATCAGAATTTTTGCAACACAAAATTAATCAGGCCTGACTCAAGCACAACTTCCTTCTTAATTCATGTAATTTACAAAATTCGGATAATCGCCAAGAAATTGAAGGTGTCAGTTGTTTCTTAACAAAGGAAAAATAAAAGTTAAAACAGTAAAATACAAATACTTCGAGGTTTGCCTCACCCAAATGATGGTGACCGTTCATCGAATCCAAAGAGGACTTATGCTTTCGTGTGCCAAATTCATTTTCTGTTTTAAAACTTTAATTTAATCTTAGTTACCAAGTGATAGATTTTTAAAGTACTGGATTAGACAAGGATGACTCAAGCACAAGCCCTGAATAATCTTTTGTACTTGCAGAAATTCGAAAATAAGAAATAAATTTGCGAAAAACTTTTATTTAAAATTTTGCAGAAAAAGTAAAAAAAAAATTAATATATTTTCATCATTTAATTTTTTTTTATTTAAACCCTTTACTTGCACAATTTTGATACAAAGAATGCATGCAAGGTTTGTTCAGGGTACCGTTTTATTTTAATGACGATGGGAGAGCTTGCGAACACGAGAAGTATGCCAACAAATTTTCATTTTAATTTTAATTTTAATTTGTGTGTGTAGCGTAGCAGCAGACCCCCCGCTTAATCTTCTACCTGGGCCTACAGGTCTGGGAGGTTTGTTGACACAACACATTTCTACCGAGTTCCTCTTCCGAAAATAATCAATACCCTTACTATGTTCATTCATGGTTTCTCACTCCTCTCTTTCCCTTTTACAACTTGTTTACGTTTACACATCTAGTGCTTCAGCATATTTTACAATTATAGTTTCATTCATTGACATAAAAAGTATTATTATTATTAACGTAGTAGAAATGGTCACAGGACTCGAGACAGTGAACCTATATCACAACAAGAAAAATTACAAACGTATGATGATTATTTAATTAATTTCGTAACACAACTACACGAAATGCGAACGCAAGCAAGAGAGAATCCTATTTCAGCAAAAGAAAAATCGAAGATATATTATGATAAAAAAATAAATCCTTTAGAAGTGGAAATTGGAGATAACGTATTTTCATTAAACGGAGGTAAAATTAAAAAACTAGACAACCGTTATACAGGGCCTTATGGAATATTGGAAGTGTTAGGAAGAGGAAATGTCAAAATAAGCTATAAAGGCAAACCTACTGTGGTTCACATTAATAGACTAAAACGCTCACATGTACTAGTACAAAAGTAATTAAATAGGAAAAAATAATAAAAAATAAAATATCTTTACTTTCATTATAAAAAAATATATATATATACATATGCAATTTAAACAAGATATAGACATTTTATTTCGTCGATAAATGGTAAAAATAACAAATAAAAATGAAAATATATATAAAAATATATATTTTATGTAAAAAGTATATACAACAAACAAACAAAATCATGACATTTAGACATAACACATTATTCCAGATATAATGGATCAAATTTATCGCAAACGCATACATGATCTGATTCGAATAGTTCCCTGTTTTATCCACATAGCAGCTCTCTGGCCATACTTAATTCAAACTGGAAGTTTTAAACAAGATGACTGTAATATTCCCACATGGAGCAGAAACCTAAATAATCCAGATACAATAAAGGATATTTTTTCAACATTAAAAACAATATAAATCCTTATAAAATAAAAAGAAATAATATTTCTACTACATCGCCTTTTTCTGGAATAAGCTTTGAGAAATGTTTTAAATGCGGATATAGACCCCCCACTCAGTACAATAAATTTTAATATAAATATTCCATACCGATTCAGGAAATCATCTGCAATGGAGCATTACTATTATGAGCCTACCCACATGCGAAGTTACAGAAAAAAGATATGTAGAACAGACTCTATGGGACCTTTAAACCACGTGGAAATTTTGAGAAATTTTACGATAAAATATGGATTACCGTTACCACAATACATCGTTTATCCTGATCCAAATTCAGAAGCCAAATAATTTTTTCTTGCTCAAGTTAACACAAACGATCATTTTGTTGTACAACCGTGTCCTACAAGCGAGTTAGGCGGAAATAAAGCTGCTTTGAAATTACTACAACTATTAATAAGATCTTATGATCTTTGCGATGAGGATTTTCACAATAATACTTGTAAAAAAAAAGCAAAAAAACAAAGGATCAAAGTGTTCAAACTGATCCAAGACCGAAATTAGTATCATGTAAAAATTCATGTAGATATTGTAACACTCAAATGCATGCTACAAAAGAGTGCTGAAGACAGAATTTTTTTTTGAAGCTGATCAATCAACACAATTTCCCCCTCCACTTCCGTCTCGAAACTCCTCAACATTTAATAGTCTATTTTCCCCTTTTTCCAAAAAACTTCTAGACCTATACCCAACCATCTGTAAACATGCAATTTTATCCAATACTAATGCTTTTTTCTTTTTCAGCCATTCAAGAAGTATAATGAAATTTCTATACCAACTACCTTCTGGCGTATATGTGATGTTAATTCTGTTTTTTACTTCTGAAGAAAAAAATTTGTATATCAATTCACAATTTTATCACTCATTTGGTATTTATTTTGAACCAATTTGAAAAATACGTCTATTTTCCGAACATTTTAATTTTATCTCGTATTTTGACATTTTGCAACCAGAAATATTGATCCATTTTTACACCAAATTGAAAAAGTTCTTCTACAGTCAAAAATGAGACAAAAAATTTCTCTTTATTGGACTCAAGAAAATATGTTCATGTATTGATAGTTCTTCCAAATCTAGTAATTCAACCGCTGGTATAGTTAACTTTTGACGCTGTGTATTTTCTTTGAATACTTTATAACGGGTGACTCCCGCTGAAACGAATGAAAATAAAATAAGAATTTTATCAAGGCGGGCCCGAGGATTCGAGATTACCCTCGGCGTCACCGGCGTTACCTGAGCAGCTTTCAAAATGGGCGCCTGGCGTCTCCCGATGCCATATTTATAAGTTCGTTTACCCTGAAAATATAAAACTTTGCGTGCAAAAAAAAGCAAAGCTTAGCAAGGGTTTCGGCTAGGGCCGGATGGGTACGTGAATTCGGATCAGGTGGTAGTATTTTAGGTCAGGAAGGAAGCTTAACCTAAAATATAAAAGCTCTCGCATGAAAAAATGAATAAATAAACTAAGCGACATTGAAACAAAATAAAGCTACAATTAATTTCATTGTCATGCGCAAAGCCCTAAGATCGATATAAATTCAATAAAAGGAAATCGTGGCCAAAATGGCGTACAGCACTTAAACCATAATAAATAGGCTCTTGGAGAGCCTGAGAGCCACTGATGTCAAGCGAGACAAAATTTAAAGAAAAAGACAACAAAAAATAACCTCAAATCGATTTATAATGGTCCGCTATATAGTCTTAAAGACTTACCGGACATCTGGCCGCAATCTAGCGCCTTACTTCCTATAAATTTAAATTGGTGGTGTCCATGAAAGAAAATATATTAACAATTTTTTGGCTACTTGACACTTGGATAACGACAGAATAAAACTGCGCGCCACAGGTGTCGCGCAGTTTTATTACATCAGCTGGAAAGGCTGGCGCACGCGCATGAAGCTGAGGTTTGCGCGGGCGACTCGTCTTGTGAGGACGACGGCGCCAGGCAGCCAACAAGCTTGAGCGTCTATAGGTCAGCTTGCACCATTGGCTTCAAACGTCGATGGGTACGTCTGAACTACGAAGAGTTTGTACTGCGCAACACAGCAGTTATAAACTGACAGTGCTACTATACAATATATAATGTAATTTATGATTATTCCAACTCAATATGCGCCTTCTACGGTAATTATAATAATATTGGTGCAAAGGTGTTGGAATCCATGGGCCGCAGCACGTGGTTAGTTTCAGATGTCATGCCTGCTGGGTGATGCCCTCTGTGGCTTGCCTGTGAACCCTTCTGACGTGCGATGGTAACACAGCGATCTTCTTGGCGGTATCTTTCGAGATGATGTAGTAATGAAACAAAAAAAGGAAAAACGGCCAGAAAAAAAACTAACAATTTTTCAAGCAGCTCTCAGACTTCCCCTGACAATTTCGTGTTTTATAAAAATATTGTTCCTTATCTGGCCAAGTATAAATACAGGGTGTTTATTTATACCTGATAGTTTTAGGCATTCAGATTTATTTATTTTTACATTTGTTTTAACTGCTTGTTCAATTAAATTTGACCCGAAACCTGTGTCTTTCATCAAGTGTATAAGATTTTTTAATCCTTCTGCTAATAAAATCATATGAGAAATTGTATTGCTTGTGCTTAAATTAACTTTTTCAATTTTCTTTTTGATTGAATTAGGTGCATTCAATTTTACATTTAAGTCCTTCTTTGTGTACCCGTTTCGGGAAGGGCACTTGAATTTTCCAATTGATTAAATTCTTTTTGTTCTGGTAATTCTTGATTAATTTTTATTTGTTTGTTAGCATTCCTAAATGTATGTCCTGGTGTATTACAAAAATAGCAAATAACCTCGAAATTTCGACCTGGATTAAGGTAATGATTCAAATTTGGATTTCAATTTCAATTTTTATTGTTGCCTACATTTTATACACAATTTGAATTATGATTAAATTGTTTTTTAAAAATTAAAATTCCAATTCAAGTTTCTGGTGAAATCCAAATTTTGATTTAAAGGAAAGGTGTCAATTTTGGCGTTTTTGGACCATGTCAGATTTACTTCATACTGTGCTATTTTAGTCTTCACCAAAAAGTGCTATTAGACGTCTAGTAGAGCCCAAATTGGCCGCTAATTCAACTATTTTTGGCGTCTAGAAGGCGATCGAAAAGAAGCATCTACAAGACGTCCTTATGTCGTCTTTTAGAGGAGTGTCATTCGATGAGTTCTAGATTTTTTAAAGAGCTCTATCAGAGCTTGCGATAATCTATTCTACAAGACATTACGAAAATCGTCTTTCAGACAACAATTAAAAACTCTGCTAGAACAGATGAGTAAATATTTCCTAGAGCTCTAGGTTAAGAGCTCTAGAAGAGGTATGAAAAATTGTATTTGAGATATTAAAAATGGGCTAAAATGATATTTTTACATGAGATTTTTTACAAATAAAAACCGAAAAATGTAGTACAAATATTTCTCTTAAGACCGATATCTAAAATAACAGTAAAAGTATCACTTTTATTTCACATTTTTAATATTTAAAATACAATTTTTCATATCTCTTCAAGAAGCACTCAACCTAGAGCTCTAGGAAATATTTACTTACCTGTTCTAGCAGAGTTTTTAATTTTTGTCTAAAAGACGATTTTCGTAACGTCTTGTAGAATAGATTATCGCGAGCTCTAACAGAGCTCTTCAAACAATCTAAAACTCATCGAATGATACCCCTCTAAAAGACGACATAAGGACATCTTGTAGATGCTTTTTTTCGATCGTCTTCTAGACGCCAAAAATAGTTGAATTAGCGGCCAATTTGAGCTCTACTAGACGTCTAATAGCACTTTCAGCGGAAAATCGGAACGTCTTCTAGAGCTCTCCCGTTTTCATCAAAAAGCTGTTTTAGACGTCTAATAGATGATCTTGTGTTACTTGGGTTCTTCTATCACAGGACGGATTTTCCCCTGCGATGGCTTGCCCGGAAAAGCTAGTACTCGCTGGTCAGTTATCCGTTACATACGCCCCCCCTCCCCTGTTTCGCTGTGCACTTCTTGATTAAAATAAATTCTAATCGTTTTTGTATGAAACGCTTGGAGTCGTTCATTCAAATATATCCAATCCCTATACACTTCAGTGGTGACGTCGACGTGATACGTGATGAGACGTGGTATATTTTCTGTTTTCTCTTGTGATTGTGAACTTTGGAAAAGAGTGAGTGCAAGAGAAACGTCAACGCCTCGTACTCATGTCAATATCAGTTCTTCCTCTCATTGTGCCGTGACTCACAAACCTGTTTTTAGTTTGTTTCTCCGGACGTGCGTGCAGTCCAGTGATTTCGAGTAGCTCAGTGCCAAGAAATGAGTATCAGCGTTACGGACTCTCTACTTACAACAACGCCGTCTATAATGTCTCAGCCATCAGGAAGTGGTAAACAATTCCAGCAACTTTCAGTAGTAGCTACCAGAATCGCCGCCGTGACTTCAGACATCGACGAAATGGCTTTCAGTTCACCGGTGCAGCCGTTCATCAGCGAGTCAACAATGAACAGCAGTCTATTGCATTCTTTCCCAAAATGCTCACCAACACTGAGCGTAAATACGGACCCTGTGATACACCTACGAACAATACCGAATACCTACAAACTATATCAAATGTTACCGAATGTATCTAAATCTTAGCCGAAACGTTACCGTACGTTACCAGAAAGCTACAAAATATTACAGAACATTACCGAAATATAACTGAATACTATCAAACTAATATTATTAGTATTGATAAAATACCGACGAACGAGCTTACCCGTTGACCAAGGGCGATTGCCATTGGCCATGGGGAAGAAGGCAGTGTGTGACATCAGGCGCTCTGGATCTCGCCAGACCAGTACCAGTACCCTGGGCCCCCTGGATACCGCCATGACCGACGTTTCGAGGTTGGGGCGCCAACTCAGATATCACTGAGCGCGCCCCTCTCTAAAGATGGTGATCAGAAATTGGCAGACTGATGAAACGCCCGGACGAGAATTCAGGGTGTACACGCCCACCGAGGTGAACCGGGTTACGTGGTTTAATTTTGAACCGCCGATTTATTAACGTAAGGATATTTGTATTCGTTTTTACAGAAATAATCTAAATAACGTCATGGATAACCGATGACAAAATATACAGGGTGACGAATCACAAGCAGTTCAAATGTCACTTAATTCGTGTAGAATGATTCAAACACCTTTCAAAATTATGATGAATTGGCTGGTTAAATTGAGAAATAATATCGACGATAGCTCAACGTATTTCTCAAGTACTTTATTGAGATTCAAAAGAGGATATAAAATTCACGAACAGGATATTTCAGAGAACCTAGATGCCAACCTATTGGGAGAAGCTTGAAGTTGGTGTCCAGTAAATCTAAGTGTATAGGTCGGGCGGCAATTTGGTATAGTTGTCTCACGTATGCCGCATGGGTTGAGACACTATATACCGGTAGAGGTGAAACAGCTATACTTATATCGTCGCGCGAACGAAATTATAATGGTACGATGACAAAATACGCATTTCGGTGCGTCACGCATTCAGTTTAGCTACAATACCAATATCGTACAATCACGACAGGTATATTACTGAACTAAAATTATGTATATTTTTCTCAGCTATACTGTTTTTTCCGTGGACCTTGAGAACATATATGATGGAAAGGTTAGGATTAGACTGAGAGAAGTATCCACTATTTCTGTTTAGATTTTAGAAAAGTAAAGAAAATAACAAAAAAGGATTTATACTCAATACCAATCATGGCAGAAATTTTAGACGCATTAAGGCCAGAAAAGAACAATCGAAAATTTATCTTCGTTCGGCATACTACCAAATACCATTAGAAGAAGAATCGGATAAATAACAACGTTTACTGTGTCATAAAAAGGAATGTATCACTTTAAGAGAATGCCATTAGGGTAGACAAGCCTATACTGGAATTCTCAATACCAAAAAACGTTAACAACTACAAAGAATTATAGAAACGACATCCTTGCACAGAAGATTCATACCGAAATTTTCGGAGATAATAGAAACTCTGCAAATATTATTGAGAAAAGGGGTAGAGTGGAAATGGAGCACAAAACAAGATCAGGCATTAACCCTTTCATTACGGCAGTCCGCTCCGCAGATCTGATGCCACTGACTGAGGCACCATGCCACGAAGTGTGCACATTGCACGCCGGTAAACTGGTTTTCGACTTACTTCTTTAAGTTTTAGATAACGACATTTTTAGACACTTTAAAATTATTATAAATAATAATACAATTTAGTTCAAAATATTTTCAGTAATTCCATTGGAATTATAAATTTCAAAACAAGGGCCAACACACAAACCCACAATACAGCATTACATTGATAACTTGACTCGCGTCTTCAGTTCTTTCATTTTGTGTTTGTAAATAAAATAGGCTTCCAGCACGCAGATGTCCAAGAAATGAAAGAAATATTTGCGCCACCATTTCAAAGATTTGCGTGTTGAGTCCACAGTGCTTATAACCATATCAGCTTTATCCACTCAACCCATTGATTTATTATAATCCAATACGCACACAGGTTTTTGGATACCTTCTTCTCCTCCGTGCCTGATTAGCGTTTCATATTCTGCCGTATGCATGGTAGAAAGAATGTACACTTCTTTTTTATACACTTTATGACTAATAAATTATTGGACAATCGAGAGGTTGCCTCTCCCCTTTTTAATCGTGCATCAATTTTTGGAATTTCTTTGCTCCTTTTCCTTACGGTCCCAAACGCATTTGTGCTGTTATTATGTAGAAAATTGAATAAAGATGGACTGGAAAGATGAATGGTACAAGCACAAAATAATGGAAATGAAAACAAACTACCAGGAAATCCAAAGATCAATTTTATCTAATGTATTTGACGTTCTGGAATATTGCGAAAATTTATCGGTAGATTGGTATTTTACATTTTTTTTATTTCTTGAAAATGATTCATTTGACCTTATTTATTATTTATATTATTTTTGCAAATAGAATAATCTCTCTTCTCTCAAGAATCCTTAATCAATTTACCCTTATTTTTTCCTAAACTGTGAATATTTGTTATTTTAGGAAAAAAGTTTTTATTATGTACTATACAAAAATGGGTTCTTTAGTTTCCGTTTCCGATCCTGAATCTGATGATATGTTGATAACTTCGATGTTTGAGAATCTATTTTTATTGAGAACAAAATCACTTAAGATTGCTGCAGGTTGAGTCAGAAGATACATTTAAGTTTACGATAATTGGATATAGATTTTGGGGAATTTCATTTTCAATTAATATAAGTTCAGGCTCGGAACCTTTGTGTTCAAAATTTTCTGCTGGAGGTTCGGTTCCTGTATTTTTGACTTCGTTCAATTCATGAAAAAGTTTATTGGTAATATATGTTATTTACTTCTTTTCTTTAACAATTCTTCTGTCACGGCCTGTGACATATTTAAATGTATTTAATACACACAGGCTAGGTATAGTAGAAATCCATGAGAAAATCGGAAAAGAGGAATCAGGAGTAGGGAGAAGTAGGGAGAAGCAAAGGGGCCCTTCTCTTCTAAGAAAATATGACTGCGTCACGTATTTCACTGACCGGCAATTTGTAAAGAAAAATATAAAAAGGCCCACATCAAGAGTGAGCACTTAGTCAGTTAATTCTTCGTATGGTTCGTCTCCTGAATTTTCCTGCGGAATTATCACCGGTCTCGCAACAATAGTTCAGTGCGGTATCTTCAATCTAACTACCAAAATCTCTTAGTTTGAGATCAATAAAATTCGACCGAAGCAATTTAAAATCCAAGTTCGGGAGTAATAAAAGTCATCGTGGACTTGTTTGGTCACCGAGCTTAAAGGAGTTTTTTTTTTACAAGTTCTATAAGTATTGGCAATTTGTTTATTATTTTTGAATTTTTAATAATAATAATCCTAAAATTGTAATCATGAGTAGAGTGATAATAATTATTGCTAATGTTAATTCATGTTCACTAGAAATGAAAATAGATGGAATAATTTTTTGAATGTTTGCATATTTCGAAAGGATGAAGACACAGTTTTTAAAGATTGATAATGGCGTGTCTTCTTTTTGCCGAAGGTGAAGTAATACCTTTTTTAGAAAGTGAGATTCTTGGACAGAAATATTATATAGAAATGGTGAAATTATAGCAAGAGAAGTGGTTAGTTTGCTAACTGCAATTAAATTATCCATTATAGTCGAATGGTTTTGGAGATAGTAATATGGAGTTGATGAATCCAGATTGTAACCTGTCTTTGCTTGCAACATTCCTATTCCTTGAAGTGTGATTAAGGTCTTACAGTTTTTTAGACAGGATAAGAAAATTTGTGCATGGACCTGCCTGCTGGAACGAGCATCATCGACTTCGCGGATGACGCACTTGTCGTGTGCGCCGCTGACGACTTCAAAATCCTGGAGCTGAGGATCAATGATAGTCTGTGGCGGGCAAAGCGTTGGTTGGATAGCAGATGCTTGAAAATGGCCCCTGAAAAGACTGAGGCTTTGCTGGTCACAGACAGGAGATCCTTCAAATACCCGAGGATCATTCTCGGGGAACATGGAATCAAGTGGAAAAAGAGCATTAAGTACCTGGGTGTGCAGTTGGATCGAAGGCTTAGCTTCGGCGAACACCTGCAGATCGCGACTACCAAAGCCATCCAATGTGGGACCGCCCTGACTCGGCTCATGCCCAACATTGGTGGTCCTAGGGAAGCTAAGAGAAGGCTGGTGGCGAGCGTGGTAGATTCGAAGCTGCTCTATGCAGCTCTGATCTGGACAAGTGCCCTTAACAACCATGCTATCCTGAAGAAGCTGTTCTCGGCACAGAGAGGTGTGGTGATGAGAATTGTCTCAGCATACCGAACTGTGTCGACGAGTGCTGTGCTGGTCCTGGCGAGCGTCCCGCCAATAGATTTATTGGCGGAGGAAAGTTAGGAGACCTTCTGCTTCGCAAGAAGCTTACCTGCGCTGACCTGCAGGAAATCGCTCGCGCGAAGGAGGCCATCCGCAAGGATGGAAGGCGCAGACTCGTCGAGAAATGACAGACGAGATGGCATGGTGACCAAACCGGGAGATGGACACACCGTCTGATCCCGGAGCTCGCCACCTGGCTGGATAGAAAGCACGGTCAAGTCGGCTTTTACCTGGCGCAAGCGCTTTCGGGCCATGGTTGCTTTAATCCGTACCTGAAGCGCTTCAAGAAAAGAGACGATGAGTCGTGCCGCTACTGCGGTTTCTTTGTGGAAAATGCAGAGCACACACTCTTTGTCTGTGATAGGTGGGGCGCGGAAAGGGAGGCTGTCGGTCGGGCAGTGGGCGCACAACTCCTGACACGATGGTCTCTCTCATGCTCCAGTCTGAACGGATATGGATGCTTATCGAGTCATTCGTCACCCTGGTGATGAAGACGAGGGAGCTCGATGGCAGTGCAGAGCGCGGCAACAATGGGGGCCAGTAGAAATCGCATCGGGGCCTACACCCGCGGTCCTGCGTCTTGGGCGGACTTGGCTGTTCGTGTCGACCGGGGGAGGAATCTTCTTATTCCTCTCCTGGTTGGCGTGGCTAGCCGGCCTGCCTAACGGACGTGTTTCCGCGGATGGGAGTCCCAGGCGAACGGACGACGGAAGAGTCGTACGCGACTTTAAGCTGGAACCAACTGCCCGCGAAGTTTAAAGCCAAAAGGCGGTTCCGCGGGCGGTGTATTGGTCCGAGAGAGGGGGTTTTTTGGTTTTAACAGGTATGCCTAGACCCGTCCTAGGAGAGTTCTGTACAACGTCTATAAAAGATTTCGCCATTTTTCCTCCTCACCAAAAAACAAAAGTATATCGTAAATGAGGGGTGTATCTCCTCTTTGTTGAATACGTTTGTACAACAAATTAGTAAAAGGAACATGCAACATTCTGAAGATGTTAGATTTGGATAGAGTAGTTGTTACGGGCGGTCCAAAGTGCGCAATATTTTTTGGAAAAAGTTTTTATTAGTATACAAAATCTAATTAATGAAATATCAATTGCTTTAAAAGTAAATGAACTGCACACTTTTGAATGTTCGTAACCTGATTGCATTCCAGTGGCTAATGCAATTCAGCATTTTTGGTCATGCGAGCTGGTCTTGAGACGTAGAGTAATTCATATTCTAGTTATTTAAATACATTTAAATTAAACTTTGAAAGTTTGAATAAAATTTTTAAAAATGATACTATTTCCCCCTTTTGTTTTTCAGATGCATTAATATTTTATAATCTAGATTAATTAATAGCGAGAGTGCATAGGCACTCAATCGCTATGATCTAAAAAGTATGAAATAAGAGAAAAGCGAAGAATGAGTGTAAGGTGAGAGCGATGATATAAAAACTAGGATGAGCGGAGAAAGAATAGAATAGGAAAAAGAATAAGCAATAGCAGACTCACGATAGAATGTACGAATAGAAGAGGAAAAAGAGAACGAAGGAGAGAGAGAGAGAGAGAGAGAGAGAGAGAGAGAGAGAGAGAGAGAGAGAGAGAGAGAGAGATATCTAGTACACGTACACCCAAGCACTGTTTATCGCCACAGCTTTCTGCCGTTTGTCAATTCCTCCTTTCGTTCGCCTATGAACATGCCTAATATACTGGTCTCTTTTAGAAAATCTTGATGCGCTCTGCTGTGCATCGCGAGGCTAGCATTCATCTCATAATTGCATCTCCTCCTCACACACCTATCCTTGCTCAAATGCTTTAGCCAGCTGATCTCCCGCCACAAAAGCCACGTGCTTTTTGCAACTAAAACCCAACGCTCATCTGAATACTTAAATAATTATGTCAAAGCTTTAGTCCACTTAAAGATTATAAGCCTAGACTAATTAAATATATACATTTCGATTTACTCTGAAATATATTGGAAACTAAAATTGTTTCTACAATTTGATGACCATGCATCAAATTCTAAAAATTGATGAGCACATTTCCTTTCTCACGATAGGAGTAGAAAGAGGGGAGAAATAATTGCATTCTAAAAATCAGCAAATGGCGCAATAACCACATCAGCACTTGTGCAAATTCCTAAATCCTCCCTGCCATTATTACCTCTGTCCAATCATTAATTCCTTAATCATCAAAAAACCCTACCATGCTCACCTCGCGATGAACTAGTAAAACGGATCAAGGCAAAATCGAATTCGCAGTCTTCTGAGTGTCTTGACCGGATTCAGACCTTAGAATGATAAAGAAAATATTTTTCTTTTATCGTGCCCGTCTGCGGCCCAGATCGACAGTTCCTAGATCCTCGTTAGTTGATTGAACCCGTAAAACTCTTTCTAACGAAATTATATTTTTGGAATCGTGTCGGGGGGACGTAAAAGACAAAAGACTTCATCTGGACAGAAACAACAGAATTAAATTCTTTCTTCGGCGGACTATTTTTAAAGTCCAATTCGCTTAATAAAAAAACGGCAAAAAGGTGCGCGAAATCGCGGAAAAATTAATACTACCGAATCTCAAAACGGTAGTGATAATTTTTCATAAAATATTGTAATTAGATTTAATAGGAAAATTCTAGCGGCGAAAAGGGCGAGTTTAAAAGCACTCAACCCTTTTCTGGTTAAAAGCCAACCGTTATTTTCTCTTATTAAGCCTAATAGAAAGTGGCAAAAACAATATTTGTGTGCGCGTGTGCTATGCGCGACTCGCAAATCGGACAAAGTGTGATTTTGAGCAACACTCAACAGAAAACCATTGCCCAGTCTAGGACGAATCAGGAACTAAATGAAAAATCTCTCCCTCTCTCTCGCACTCTCCTGAGACTGGTAGATGTAAGGAAAACTAGTAGTAAGGTATCGTTCCAATATATGTATTTATTTGTATATCCTTTTTATAAGGACATTAAACACTAAAACTAGAAATCTTCCTGTGTTCAAGTTTTCTTTTCCAAAAATCAAAGAGGGTTTTCTTAAAAGCAGGGTATAGCCTCCTCAGTCAGAGGAGAGGGCAAATACGATCCCAGATTAAAAAAAAATTTTGGTTTATTTAATTTACAATTTCCTAAATTGAAATTCGGCAGTTTGGAGCCTCAAGCGGGCGTATAATCGAATTTAATATTTTTATTATAATAAATTCAATTATTCGTACGTAACAAACTGATGGTGGCAGCGGTGGGATATTTTGTCTCGCGCTGTACCCAGCCACGTTACACGCTGCGGAGTCACACTCACTACCCACTTGTAACTGCTAATATTATTCCTGAATTGAATAGTTTTTGTTTTTCATATTGATATTGATCTGTCGAAATTTCCTATTTAAATTAACCCTCCTTTCCAAAAATAATTTTAAAAAAAATCCCTCCTATCCATAAAAAAAATTTAGTTTTTGAGAATTTACTTTTGTGCTCTTTAGCAGAAAGCCAATTCTGAAATTTAAGCTCTTGTGCTCTTTAGCAGAGAGACTGAATTTTAAACTTTAATTTTTTTTTTATCCATTTTCTTTCATTAAAGATTTACTCTTGTGCTCTTTAGCAGAGTGTCAATCTTAGAATTAAATCTTTTGTGCTCCTTAGCAGAAAGCCTTAATTCGACAGAAAGAAAATAATCCCTTCTTTCCAATCAAAAATTGAGTTTTTGAGAATTTGCTTTTGTGCTCTTTAGCAGAAAGCCTTAATTCGACAGAAAGAAAACAATCCCTTTTATTCCAAAAAATTTAGTTTTTGAGAATTCACTTTTGTGCTCTTCAGCAGAAAGTTAATTCTGAAATTCAAGCTCTTGTGCTCTTTAGCAGAGAGTCTGAATTTTAAACTTCAATTTTTGTTATCATTATCTTTTGAATTCAAATTTTCCTTCTGGACTCTTCCATATGTCCCCACCTATCGCTAATCAAGATTGTAAGCGCAAACATAGATCGCGTGCGGGTCGACAAGCAAGAGAAAAATTTGACCAGAGGTTGGATAAGGTGAAAGTGACTCCTCGTGATTCTGGGGAACCTCTTAGCAGCACAACACCTGAGACTCCAACCCAAACTTTCAACCCGCAGGAATTCGAAATCGGAGAAATAAATAATTTCGACGAATTTTCATTCTTTTTTGAAAATCTGCTCGATAAGGCAGAAATTAACTTAAGGAAATTCCAGCAGGCGAAACGAGAGTCTCAAAAAGCGTCCACCTCCAAGTATTGAAGATACTCCTTTATTAGTCCTTACCACACACGTATTGCATATTTCTCTTTTTAAATCATTTATTGTTTCTCTCATAATCTACGATCAATCTCAGGCCTACAACAAATATTTGTTGTCAGGGTTTTCTCCTGTAAATCTTACAAACCGGCGGAAGGAGAATAATGTAACAGAATTTTGATTGAGTTTTTATTCAATCAAAATTCTAGTGGTTCTTTCGCTTTGTAGTGCGTACGTGAGACATAGGCTCTGTTGCCAACGTTGAGCGTTTGAATTAATTATTCCCCTTTTTCCATAGAATAAGGAGAGGAAAATTAAAATCAGAATCTCCCTGTTGATTTGAATCTTCTGAAAAATTCTTCCGCTCTGTGGTACGTACGTGAGACGTAGGCTCTGTTGTCCACGTCTAGCGTTTGAACACTCATCATTCTATGTCCTAGTTCTTACAACCTCTATCCAAGTAAATATCTAGTCGATCTTTATATTTTCGATTGAAGATATATATATATATATATTCCATACCATATACCGGTGGAAGGAGAATAATGTAACAGAATTTTGATTGAGTTTTTATTCAATCAAAATTCTAGTGGTTCTTTCGCTCTGTAGTGCGTACGTGAGACATAGGCTCTATTGCCAACGTTGAGCGTTTGAATGAATTATTCCCCTTTTCCCATAGAGTAAGGAGAGGAAAATTCAAATTAGAATTTCCCTGTTGATTTGAATCTTCTGAAAAATTCTTCCGCTCTGTGGTACGTACGTGAGACGTAGGCTCTGTTGTCCACGTCGAGCGTTTTAATACTCATTACTCTATGTCCTGTCAAAAAAATCCCATTCTTCGGGAACCACCCAAAAGGGGAAAACGTTCCGGTAAGAAACATCAAGGCACACCTAAATACTCAACATTGTATCAAAATCTAGTATTTCCTGTCGAAAGAAACATTCCAGTGTGTGCGGTCTTACCTGACCGACGGACAGAAGTGCCTGCACCTGAAATCACGCGTGAAGTCCCTCAAATTACAATAATAGATTTGGAAATCAGCGAGGCCCTTGAACAAAGGAGGCAAGCTTATAGAGAGGAGAATCACCCCCCACGTGAAGACAACCAAGTTAATATCGGAAGAGCCCAAAATAGGGGTATTTCGGAGAACGAAATTTCTGACGCTGAAACTATCATAATTGATTCAGAATCAGAAACCCGGTTTCATAAAAGTTGTTTTAAGTAAGCTCAAGGGTGTCGCGCGAGAAAGCCTTAGGGACAAAATATTTAATCGGGTAAACGACTTAATGGCACATTTAATAAAACGTTTCGCCCCTTCGAAGAAATATAAATGGTACTTCGAGTCTATCGTGAACCTACGGATGAAACAAACGGAAACCGTAAGCGACTATTACGACCGAGTACAGGGTTTGCTGAGTGGGGCAAAACATGCAATCGAGGATAAGTATACGCAGGTTCATTATGCCGGTACTCCTCATGAAGTAAGTCAGAGTACCATCATGATGAAACCGGTAGTGGATTGTGCACTAGACGCCTTCATTAAGGATCTCCCGGACGAAATGTCTACATTTGTAGACACAAGAAATCCGAAGGACCTTAGTGAAGCCCTCGAACATGCCCTCCACATAGAGGAAAGACTAAGACAAACGGAAAGACTAAGGCCCACCGCTTCATCTTACCACATCATGCGGCAAACCGAGAAAATCCCGGAACGCGCCCGATCACCTCGCCCTTATACCAGACAGATGGTCAAGCCAGATAAGGCAGAAAGGGAAAAAGGCGAGGTTGCACCAGAAGTCCCCAACCCACGCAATCCAGCACCTCCACATCAACCATTTCATCAATACCCGCCACAGTACCCTTCATACCCACCACAGTTCCCCTACTCTTATCCCCCACCATACCCTCCAACCTACCAACACCCCTACTCATACCCACCCCTTCCAAATATGCCGCAGTACCTTTCTGAACCCCCGAATAGAAACGGACCCGGGAGTAATAAACCATGGCGCGGGTATAGTAGGCCGCCAGGAGCCATGACACCTCCTAGATCAACTTCACCAGGGCCTCCGGAGAATTTAAACTCCCAACAGGTTCGTCGCTCGGACGTGGCAACGAATCAAACTCACCGAGAGCGTCCGAAGACAGTCCACTTCCAAGACAGCTCAGTAGGAACCTATCGAACAAGATCCAAAACCGAAGACTCACCCGTTGTTGAGTTGAGTGCCCCTGAGTTCCGCAACAGCAAAGCTAGTTTTCTTGTGGACCCAGGTTCGGACGTTAATTTAATTAAACTGAGCGCCTTGCGTCAAGAACTAATTCTTGATCCGAAAGGATCAGTCCCGATCACCGGTATAACAAACCACCCCGTAATCACGATAGGCACCATCAACCTTTCGATACTAAACACCCTAGTGGAATTCCATGCCGTGGAAAACAGTATTCCTATTTCACCTGATGGAACTCTAGGGAGACCCTATATAAGGCAAGAACATGCTCAAATTTCCTTCCGGCACAACGCATTAGTGACTGCTTCTAACCCTATCACACCGATTCCATTTATCGATCGAGAATCACGGGAAGCCAGAAAATCACTTAAAACTGAAATCAAACCTTTTTCTAGAATATTAAAAATTAGGGCTAGAACGAGGCAACCTATTGCTATAAGCGTTACAAACCCAGAGGTTGCAGAAGGCTACCTGCCTAAGCTGAACACTCCTGAAGGGCTCTACCTTGGGGAGGCAGGACTCTCGACACACAATGGCGTCTGTCACGCAATTGCCATCAATACCACTGAAGACGATATAGATATAGAAATTGCCCCCCAGGAGGTCATACCGTTCGATTTTTGTACATTTCCTGGTGAAGAAACCTCTGACTCAGAACTCGAGTACTCTACCCTAGACATACAGGAACATCCGAGCTCTTATGCAGAGCGTGCCGAAAGAGTCAAAAGGAACCTGCGCCTTTCTCATTTAAATGATGAAGAGAAGGATTACGTACTCAGGTGGGCAGATGACTACGCTGATATTTTCCACCTAAATGGCGAGAGACTTAGCAGCAATCATCTGATCCAGCACCGAATTCCAACAATGGATAACGAAGTGATTGCCAAGAAACAATATAGGTATCCTCACGATGCGACAGACCAGGTCATTCTGCAAACTGAAAGACAATACGACAGCGGGATTATTGGCGACTCTAAGTCCCCTTACAATTCTCCAATTTGGATTGTCCCAAAAAAGCTCGATACCTCGGGAGAGAAGCAGTGGAGAGTTGTTATTTATTTCAGAGCCCTCAACGAAAAGGTAATTGGGGATGCCTACCCCTTGCCCAACATCACAGATATTTTAGACCACTTGGGGAATGCACAGTACTTTTCTGTGTTTGATCTGGCCAGTGGCTTCGACCAAGTAGAAACGCATCCCGACGATCGATCAAAAACGGCGTTCTCGACCCTCCGTGGACACTTTGAGTACCAGCGAATGCCAATGGGGATCAAAAATGCTCCTGCTACCTTCCAACGCCTCATGGACGTCGTTTTGAAGGGCATGCATGGGACCGAAGTTTTTGTCTATCTGGATGACATTGTTATTCATTCAGAAACCTTGGAAGAACACGATACAAAAGCCAGAAGACTGTTCAATAGACTAAGAGAAGCGCACCTAAAGCTTCAACCGGATAAGTGTGAATTCTTACGAACCGAGGTAGCTTATCTGGGCCATATAATCGGCCGTGATGGAGTAAAGCCCAACCTTGCTAAGATAGCCGCTATTAGGAAATTTCCAAAACCGAGGACAGTCCGGGCTATTCGACAATTCCTAGGCCTTTCAGGATACTATAGCAGGTTTATAAAAGACTATGCAAGACTAGCAAAACCCTTGTCCAATCTCCTGATGAAGGACACAAAATGGGAATGGGGACGCTCACAACGGAAAAGCTTCCGAAGAATACGCAGACACCTCTGCAGCGAACCCGTACTCCAATATCCCGACTTTAACAAGCCCTTTAAGCTAACCACAGATGCCTCTGAGCATGCTGTCGGGGCTATGTCAACCCAAGAAAGGGATGGAGTAGACATGCCCATCGCCTACTTTTCCAAGGTGATGAATTCCTGCGAACAAAACTACTCGAAAGCAGAAAGGAATGCCTGGCGGTGTTGTACGCTGCCACGAACTTTCGACCATATTTGTATGGAAGGGAGTTCGTGCTGGCCTGCGACTACGAACCAGTTCACTGGATGACTTATATCAATAATCCAGGAGCAAGGTTGCTGCGATGGCGAATTAGACTCCAGGATTACCAATATAATTTGAGTATAAACAAGGGAAACTGAATAGGGGCGTTGAAGCTTTGTCAGGAAACCCTGTGGCTAACGAACAGTACTCAGAATTTTCTGACTCAACTGACTCCTATGATTCTAACGATTCCAATAAATCCTACAATTCTTCTTCCCTGCAAAAAAACTCTGCAGACATTAAGAGCTCCACATCAGAACCTCCAGACATCCGAAAGATATTAGTAATACCGCGTTCCGGAGCATCGCGGGCAGAACCTAGTCGAGGTGAACCTTCCTCCACCAGACAGGAACCCTCAGAGTCTACTGCACGCATAACTCAAACAAAGAAATTCATACAGTTAAGGAAGCAATCAATTTCCAGATCCATTGTGGAATCTGCGTTGCCACTAAGGAACAAAGGAAAACCTTCTGTACCCCGATCCATCCCCTTCAACGCAGTAAGGACTAAAACCACAGTTTCTCCACAACCGTCCACCTCAGCCGGAGCAATGCGTGAACGAAGGGGAAGGCCAAGAAAGGATTCGGCTCCTGAAAATCCCCAAGCAGCTCACAAACCCCAAAATGAACCGAAAGCAACCAACCTTGACGAAAGTTGCATTGGTAAAAGACTTTCGAGACGAAGAGGAATTAATGAGGCCCCATTGTTAAACGAAAACTCTTCCAGTGATCCATCGTCAGTTGACGAGGATAGTGATGACTCCGACCGCCCAGTGTTTTGCGAATCGCGTAGTGTTTTGCCGAACTTAAAGCCAACCCTTGTAGCAAAAACGGACAACACTGGCCCTAAAAGTGCACCCCCTAGACTTCCAGGTCCAAGCCCTTGGTCAGCCCCATTACAGGACACTTACATAGATGTTTACGTCGACGGAGCGTGCTGTTACAATGGACGTGGTGAACCAAGGGCGGGAATAGGAGTCTGGTTTGGATCCAACCATCCGCTAAATGTTTACGCCCCTCCCAGGGACGTCAAACAAACAACGCAGCCGAAATTGAAGCAGCAACCGTAGCAGCTCAACAGGTTCACGAAGCTGGCATCAAGAAGTGGAGAATAAAGACTGATTATAAGTTTTAGTGAACAGTGCTACAGAATGGATTCCAAAATGGGAGGCAAACGACTGGAAAACGTACGAGAATATACCAGTTAGGAATCGATCCGAGTTTGAAAAGATGAAAACAGCCCTGGAACCGTTGGATGTAATTTGGGAACATGTCCCAAGCCACAAAGGAATCCCAGGAAACGAAATGGCCGATAAACTAGCCAGAGAGGGTATTGAAGCCTTACCGTCTATTGACAACAACGGAGAAGAGTCACCTCCTGAACAAATGATCCTTGATGTTCTCCCACAACCACTGGAAAGCGAAGGCAGCAACGAAACCGATGAGGATATCCCCAGCCAATGCCAACCACAGAACAAATTAAGAGAAGATCTGCAGAATTCTTTTTCAAAGCTAGATAAATCGATGGAAAACCGAGGGCTCGACAGCTCCAACATCGTTCATGAGTCTCTATGGTGGGATCATGAAAATATGCAGGACGATCATCGACCTCAGTGCACCTACGTCTCCGAAGGCGAAGAAGACCAAGAGCTCCTGGAAAATCGAATCTTCCTCAGAGTCCCCAATATTTGGGAAGCAGCCCCCCCGAAGGTCCTTGCTCATGACACCAGCAGCCCCTGCGACGCCAGGAGCCAGATCTACGCCCTTCACAAGGTCATTCATCGACCCAGATGACGGTAGGAAAGACTCGATGGGAAGAGGAGCAGGAATGAAACCAAGAAGACTGGAACAAACAAAACCATTTCACGAACCCGTCGAAGGTCCCATATTCCATCCTAGCTCCATCATTGACGTTAAGATGCCGTATGTGGACGACGCACCTACCTCTATCGGACCCTACAAGAATCTCCCAAATACAGACCAAAAACTAATTAGCATCTGCACAGATGAACCTAATGTCATCCACCAATGGACAGAACCTTTAACTTTCAGACACGACAATTATGCTCACTTTATATCCAAAGATTGCGAGCCTACGAACCCCATAGCGAAACTTCTTGTGGCTACCGAGCGTCTTGACCTACAGGACCTCTGGGGATGCCGCCCTAAGAAGGGACAAGTCCTTGTCACTCAGCACGGCCGACATAAAACATATTCCGTTGTCATAAAAAGACGACACGTCGACAATGTCGACTGGAAGGATGTGGGGCAAGGATTAAGGAACCTTCGAACAGCTTTAGAAAAGGACACTCAAACCACCTGCCGTATGGCTAATTCAGGAGATTTGCTGGGATCGTTACCGCAAAATAAAATGACGGAACTCGTGGCAGAAATATTCCGGGGTGGTAACATCACCATTACGCTTTGCCACGAAAAAATCAAAGTTCCACCTGCAGAAATTCGACCCAAAATTATCGCCGAATATCATGGCAGCCTTACAGGTGGCCACAAGGGCATTACGAAAACTCACCGCCTATCAGAGAGCGATGTACATGGCCTTGTTTACGGGACGAAATCAGTGAGTTCATCCGAGGATGCAGAAGCTGCCTTGAACAAAAACTCGTCCGAGCTCGTACCCGTGAACCAATGCTCATCACTGACACTCCTGCTGAGCCATTCGAGAAGGTATCACTTGATACTGTCGGAAAATTGCCCACAACGCCAAACGGGAATAGACACATCCTGACAATGCAGGATAATTTTAGTAAATACTGCATTGCAGTTGCCATACCGGACCTGAAAACGACTACTATTGCTCACGCGGTTGCGACAACTCTTTTCTCCCAATATGGCGCTCTCAAACTAATGAAACACCTAGAAAGACTATTTAACGTGAAGCAACTAACTACTTCCGGATACCGACCACAAACTAACGGATCACTCGAGAGAAGCCATATTGTATTGACAGATTACATAAAGCATTATGCTGATGATTATGACGATTGGGATCGATTGCTCCCTTTCGCCATGTTCGCATATAACACGTCAGTACATGAGGCCACTAATTTCACACCTTACGAGTTAGTTTTCGGGCGAGTCGCCAGGACGCCCAGCTCGTTTCCTCAGGGTACGGAACTCGGGACTTATGGATCTTACTTACGCGACCTGATAGTAAGAATAACCGAGATCTAGAAAATTGCCCACAAAAATCTCATCAGGGCAAAATCTCGCTCGAAAGAGCAATACGACAAGTAAATTAGACCACTCAACGCGAAAATCGGAGATACGGTTTACGCCCTTAAGGAAATTAGGGACGGAAAATTCGACAGTTGAGCCACAGGGCCGTACGCCGTCGCCGGTTTCACAGAAAACAATAATGTTATTCTGGAAACAGAGGACGGCGAACGGATCATGAAGCACAAGGATAAACTCTTGCTTCCTCCCTGCTAGGTATATTAGGACTAAAGGAAGAAAATCCGAGAAAGAATATGCATTACTAGAATCCTATGAGACTCCAGCGCAACCTAAAGAAAGGAAAAAAAAAATAAATAAAACGGTTATCATAATTTTTTTCTCTTTCTCTCCTCTACATGGGAAACCAGACAAAGCCCCAGTATTCTTAGAAGTGCAAAATGCATATCCTATCTCGAGATAGTGCTCACCCGGTCGTGAAGAGACAATCTAATGCCCCTCCTTTACAGATTCCAAAATTCAATGACAATGATGGGATATCGATGGGTTGCCTTTCTGTTACCTCTTCTTGCCACCAGCCAGAAGCACCAGGAAGCCACGTATCAGATTACCCCACTCAACAATAGTACGGGGGTGTACTATGAATATCTGGGAACCGTAAGGTGGACGACCAGTACCTGGAGGATCACCATCTTCATGGACATCATTAAAACCCAGAGCCTACTATCATCCTATAAAAATAATATGAATCACTTAGCCGCACATTGCCAACCAGGGTACGAAGAACACTGCCATCAAGTTATCGCAAGTCATGCTCTTGGATCCAAGGTCAACCTAGCCGAAAGGCTCCAAGGAGAACTCATGAAAGAGACAACTATGATGCAACAACGAGCCGAAAAGATCCTCCCCTCTCGTTTACCCAAAGCAATGCGAAGACGACGAGCAACTCCACTACTAGGTTTCCTTGGCGGAATCATTGGACCCGTAGCTGGACTCCTAACCTATGATGATGGTCAGCTCATTGAGACAAAAATCCAAGAGTTAAATGAAGCTCAGACCAACATTTCACACCTAGTAGGGCAACAGACCCACTTGGTTAGGTCCCAACTAGAGGAGATGCACAACCAAGCACAACAGCATCAGGAAAAACTCCAATCGCTCAAGAATGAACTCACCAATCTCAATCAAGAACTTGGTCAGGCCACCAGGAAGATCACTGAGCTTAAATACACTGAAGCCTTAACTCGAGTCCTGCGAGCGAACGAAGCAGCTGTAGAGGAATACATAAGAGCAACTGACAAAATCTTGAGTGTCCTTCACGATGCAAGACAGAAGCAAATGCATCCAGGACTATTGACTCCCAGAAAACTGGAACTAATCTACCGAGACATCCAGGACCATCGCCCAGAGGTGTCCTTCCCGATATCCGGACCTATTGTGGACATCGAGGAACTGACCAGCGTATCCACCGTCACCTCATTATACACTGGAGGAGTCCTTAAAATACTGCTGGATATACCATTATCGGGAAGAGCTAACCATCTGATGTATCAACTACATCCACTTCCAGTGCCCCAAGCCATCTTAGGAAACAACTCCGGGAAGGCATATATTCTAACTAAATTCTCCCACATCGCCGTAGAAGAATCACAGAGGACTCACGTTCTAATGAACCACCAGGATGTTGCGGCATGTACCGAACTACCAGCTTATAAGATTTGTCAAGGAAATTTACCCGTCAACGAGAATGGGAAATTCAGAACTTGCGAAGCAGAGCTTCTGCTGAATCCATCGCTATCCACCTTCCAAATTTGTAACGTTCAAGTGACATATGAAGACCAGTTTGATTGGAGTTCAATAGGAAGCCTAGGCGGATGGTTGTACTCTCTCCAAGAGCCGACTATCGCCATAACAACCTGTCCTAATCAGGCCAACAACCAGATCACCTTAAAAGGAACCGGCATAATCCAACTGGCTCCAGGATGCGACCTTAGACTAAAGGAAAGGACACTCCCAGGTACCACCAACAGGAAGGGAGAAACCGAAATAATCTACGCACCAATGCTTCACCTGAACATCTCTGCGCTGTCACCAGCTCTGCAAGAGTTTCAAGGATACATACCTACAAGATAATCTATGTCTGCTCAGACGAAGGAGACAACGCCTAGGGACAAGGTCTTCGAAACTAACGACAAATCCTTGGAGCATGTAGAACAACAACTCTATGACTACAGCCTGGCCCGACGAGCAGGAAGCAGCCAAATAAGGATGATCCACGGATCCTACCTCGGACTAGGCCTCATATCTATTGGACTACTTATATACATCTTCTTACCCAGGATTTCAAAACTAATGATCAACTGCAATCAACGACGCTCACCAGGGACAAGGGCTGATCGATGTCTCGACTTCAGCACCATTAACATCAAGGAAGAGCAAGAACCAATCCCCGCACAGAACTCTCTGCTACAAACGACTACGGAAACAAGTACCTCCACTCGTGCAGTCATACCTGCTGCACCACCAAGGGAACGACCAGCGAATACCCCCGTAATTCAGTTACCATCTCAGACTCTCCAACCAGCATAAGAACCAGATAAAACCAGTCATGGAACATGGCTATTAAAATTCTCGAATCTAAGATACATTCACCGAAAAAAAAAAAAAAAAATTTTTTTTTGTTTTATATTGTTTTTATATGTTATTATTTTTACTGTACTATCTATATTGTTTTTCTTTAGGAAATGGAACTGTTAGAGTAGGACTTTTTTTTTATCTACTATACTACAAACCTAGACATTGTAAATTCTCTCACAGCTTGATGAAAAGAAGCGGCTGCATCTGAACAACATAAGGCTATCATTCCTTATTCTTATCCGTACTCGTCTCTAGACCACCCTTGTTTGTCAGGGACGAAAACACTAAAAATTCCGGTGTGGTTTGTTACGGGCGGTCCAAAGTGCGTAATATTTTTTGGAAAAAGTTTTTTTTAGTATACAAAATCTAATTTATGAAATATCAATTGCTTTATAAGTGAATGAACTGCACACTTTTGAACGTTCGTAACCTGATTGCATTCCAGTGGCTAATGCAATTCAGCATTTTTGGTCATGCGAGCTGGTCTTGAGACGTAGAGTAATTCATATTCTAGTTATTTAAATACATTTAAAATAAACTTTAAAAGTTTGAATAAAACTTTTAAAAATAATACTATTTCCCCCTTTTGTTTTTCAGATGCATTAATGTTTCATAATCTAGATTAATTGATAGCGAGAGTGCATAGGCACTCAATCGCTATGATCTAAAAAGTATGAAATAAGAGAAAAGCGAAGAATGAGTGTAAGGTGAGAGCGATGTTATAAAAACTAGGATGAGCGGAGAAAGAATAGAATAGGAAAAAGAATAAGCAATAGCAGACTCACGATAGAATGTACGAATAGAAGAGGAAAAAGAGAACAAAGGAGAGAGAGAGAGAGAGATATCTAGTACACGTACACCCATGAACTGTTTATCGCCACAGTTTTCTGCCGTTTGTCAATTCCTCCTTTCGTTCGCCTATGCACATGCCTAATATACTGGTCTCTTTTAGAAAATCTTGATGCGCTCTGCTGTACATCGTGAGGCTAGCATTCATCTCATATTTGCATCTCCTCCTCACAGACCTATCCTTGATCAAATGCTTTTGACAGCTGATCTCCCGCCACAAAAGCCACGTGCTTTTTGTAACTAAAACCCAACGCTCATCTGAATACTTAAATAGTTATGTCAAAGCTTTAGTCCACTTAAAGATTATAAGCCTAGACTAATTAAATATATATATTTCGATTTACTCTGAAATATATTGGAAACTAAAATTGTTTCTGCAATTTGATGACCATGCATCAAATACTAAAAATTGATGAGCACATTTCCTTTCTCACGATAGGAGTAGAAAGAGGGGGGTGCAAATTCCTAAATCCTCCCTGCCATTATTACCTCTGTCCAATCATTAATTCCTTAATCTTCAAACAACCCTACCATGCCCACCTCGCGATGAACTAGTGAAACGGAATGTAGGCAAAATCAAATTCGCAGTCTTCTGAGTGTCTTGACCGGATTCAGACCTTAGAATGATAAAGAAAATATTTTTCTTTTATCGTGCCCGCCTGCGGCCCAGATCGACAGTTTCTAGATCCTCGTTAGTTGATTGAACCCGTAAAACTCTTTCTAAGGAAATTATATTTTTGGAATCGTGTCGGGCGGACGTAAAAGACAAAAGACTTCATCTGGACAGAAGCAACAGAATTAAATTCTTTCTTCGGCGGGCTATTTTTAAAGTCCAATTCGTTTAATAAAAAAAACGGCAAAAAGGTGCGCGAAATCGCGGAAAAATTAATACTACCGAATCTCAAAACGGTAGTGATAATTTTTCATAAAATATTGTAATTAGATTTAATAGGAAAATTCTAGCGGCGAAAAGGGCGAGTTTAAAAGCACTCAACCCTTTTCTGGTTAAAAGCCAACCGTTATTTTCTCTTATTAAGCCTAATAGAAAGTGGCAAAAACAATATTTGTGTGCGCGTGTGCTATGCGCGACTCGCAAATCGGACAAAGTGTGATTTTGAGCAACACTCAACAGAAAACCATTGCCCAGTCTAGGACGAATCAGGAACTAAATGAAAAATCTCTCCCTCTCTCTCGCACTCTCCTGGGACTGGTAGATGTACGGAAAACTAGTAGTAAGGTATCGTTCCAATATATGTATTTATTTGTAGATCCTTTTTATACGGACATTAAACACTAAAACTGGAAATCTTCCTGTGTTCAAGTTTTCTTTTCCAAAAATCAAAGAGGGTTTTCTTAAAAGCAGGGTATAGCCTCCTCAGTCAGAGGAGAGGGCAAATACGATCCCAGATTAAAAACAAATTTTGGTTTATTTAATTTACAATTTCCTAAATTGAAATTTGGCAGTTTGGAGCCTCAAGCGGGCGTATAATCGAATTTAATATTTTTATTATAATAAATTTAATTATTCGTACGTAACAGTAGTGTGTTCTACGAAGTTCTTCTTGTAGTTCGGAGTGAGGATAAAGATTTGTGTTTGTATTATTGTGATCTTTACCTGAAGTAGTATTTGCGTTATACAATGAACTTTTAGGTGCCTCTTTCGAACTTTGTGGCGCTGAAGCTGTTAGCAGAAGTTGATGGCTCTCAGCAGGACTTCCAGAAGGTCGATGGGTACCTAAGTGCAATAAGAGGTTAGTGACCGAATACCAGAAGGCGCCTAGTAAAAAGAGAGACCATACAAATAATCTGTGTAGTGCATATCCATGAATAATGGTATTTGCTATCAATTTAATCCCTCTAATTATTAATAATAGTCTAATTAGGCCTGCACTAGTATTTTTTTTTTCCTCAGAGGAGAAAGAGAATGCATTTACGCACACTGTATGGGACTCGGCCGGAGCAATACCCACTAAACTCAAAAACTCCCCTCTTCTTCTTGGCAGAAAGTCCCCCCAAAACCGCTTTCTCATTACCTCAGGGGGTGCAGTGTCTTTTACCATAGTGGTATTGTCCATCATTTCTTAGACACTACTGTCGTAGGGTCATAGGCATGTTTCATTCTCCTCAGCTCTTTTTGTTCGTAGTATATTTTCTGCGAACGTCGCTATTTCTTCCCAATGCTCTTCACTGAGTAACATTGTCTGTGTTAAGTTTTCCGGAGTTATCCGTCCTGTTCTTTCTTCTAATTGTTTACTCTGTTCTTTCCATCTTTCGTAAATAAAGAAGACATGGAGTGCGTGTTCTCTCGGTTCATCACAATACATGCAGGCGGGCTATTTACTTTTCCCATCTTTTGAAGGTAGGATCGGAAATATCCGTGTGCCGATAGTAGCTGGGTTAGGTAGAAATTTACCTCTCCGTGTGTTCTATGAACCCATGGGGATAGCTCGTTTATCAGCTTAAAGGTCCATCTACCTCTGGGGTCGTTGAAAATTGTCCAAAATCTATCCCATGCGGATTCAGCAATTTTATCAATTACATCTTCATTATATAAATTCGTTAATGATATTCCTTGATTAATAATGGGATGTTCTGTTATTTCTCTAGCTAAAGAATTTAGAGTCATTGGTTTTTCTGCTGGAAACATAATATGATCTTGCAGTTTAACAAGATCAGATTGAGAATAAATGCCACTTGTCGCTAAGGATGAAGGATTTGTGTATTTCCAGGTTGCTTTTGTGAGAGGTTTAACTATAGTTGGTGCTATGGATTCAACAGGATTTGGAAGTAATTTGTACCAGGTTTCTCCAAAAAGGTATATTGGTGGAAGCAAAGAATTGCAATTTGTTTGGATACCGGATTTTGTTAATATATGAGTTCGTAGAGAAAGAAAAGAGATTGATTTCCTCTAAATACTGGTAGTTGTAGATAACATTCTTCAGTTTTTCGATATTTTACTTCAACCCGTAAACATTTTACGATATGTACTACTTCTCCCACGATTTCTGACATATGTCCTGGGCCTTTCATTAAATGGAATCCAAATTCGTCTGTCGATTGAGTTGCTAGGGTTAATGTAATTCTAAAAACTTTGTGTTCACCCTAGCGAACTGGCTGAACGCTAGCTTTACGCTGCAGCGTAAAGCTATCGTAAAGCTATCGCAAAGTAGCATTATAACTCATGAATGAGGTAAAATAAATATTCAAAATGTTTTTGTCCTTATTCTAAGTTAAAAATAACGTTAAAAGGTAATGGAATTATGCAATAATTTTATTTATCAACGCTAAAAATGAAAAAAACATAATACCTGTCATTGAAGGCAGTGCAGTGGTTCACCTTTTGTGGAACGTCTCCGCGGTTAAAGTTGACCATTGGTTAGAGTGAAACACAACTATACTTTCATCTCACTCTAACAAATAGTCAATCCTGGCGGTGGAGACATGGAATGTGACAAACCACTGCACTGCCTTTAATGACAGGCATTATGTTTTTTTTTTTAATTTTTAGCGTTAATAAATAAAATTATAGCATATTTCAATTACCAGTTAACGTTATTTTTAACGTATAATAAGGATAAAAACATTTTGAATATTTATTTTGACTCATTCATGACTTATAATGCTACTTTACGATAGCTTTACAATAGCTTTGCGATAGCTTTACGCTACAGCGTAAAGCTAGCGTTCAGCCAGTTCGCTAGGGCAAGTATGCATCGTTAAGTAAGAACATCGTGATAAAGTCTATTTACTTCAGTGCATATGTGTCGTTCCACATATATAAATTTAGAGTTGACGTATGTAAAAATGTCCATTTTTTGAACTTTTAAATGTTTATTTTCTAAAAATGAATTTCCAGGTCTGGTTTTAAGAATTAATAATTTTTGATTTGATTAGTTAATGAATAAAGGGTTTCAGAATTGTCTGTCGTGTTGTCATGTGTTTTATTTGCTGGTCCTTCATAGATAAATTCATATTTATTAAAATCACAAACTTCATTAGGTAATATATCCCAGAATGTTTGTTGATATTCTACGTCTGTACAGTATGTGTCAGAAAGTTTGCATATTATTCCAGATCCTAATTGAATTTGAATTGAATTTGAATAAATAGTTGCGTAATGTTCGTGCAAATTTATTTTGAACATTGCTTGGACCACGATATTATTCCATGTTCCGTATGGGTGAGAAAATTGTGTACTAGTACAGTCTCCGTTAGGTGTTACAGAACCTGCTAAAGTGATGCTATGGAATGAAGTTTCGTTTATTCTCAATTTTGATATCCGAAGAGAAGAGGTTACTGGAAATGTTCCTTTTGTTTGCATTTGGTTACATTTATCTCGTGTAACATCTTGTATATATTCACTGTGGCCATTTGCAATTATTGAGATGTGAGAATGCGTATCACAATGAGAAAAGGCGCGTCGAATTTCTACTTTGCAATGTATTTCTTCCGTATTTGAAAATCCAGTTGAGTGTAAAAGTTGTATAAACACTACCGGTCAAAATTGTAGAACCACCTACAAAAATTGTATTAAAAACATGCTCCTCTTTGAAAGCGGCTATCTCTGTGAAAGATTAAGTTAGAAATATTTTCAAAAAAGCGATTTAAAGATTATGAAACTTTGCGTCGAATAAGGTCTATCTGAAGTATTTTAATTGAATAGAAGCCGAGATAGCGTGTGAGAAAGGCTGATGTAATTTCCGATTTGGACAAATTTTCACTTTTAAACTTCAGCTGCCTGCATGCTTTAGGGAAGTGATAGGAAAAATTTGAAACTTTGCTAAAAAAACGCCTAAAGCCTCACCTATAAATTGAGCCCAAAAACATTTTAAAAATTCGTTTCAGCCGGTCGCTCCACTCACGAGACACCGCCAGGGCACAATAGGCGGTAGGCGCCCAACGGGGCACCACTATTCGGCGAATATTCATACTTTTTTAATCTCCTGTCACTCAAATACATTTTAATTGTTTCCAAATTTTCCAAAATGAATAATAATTTTGTACTGCATTACAAAATTTGAATTTAAACAAATTTTAAATGAAATATAATATTTGATGAAAAACAAATTTAATTATTTGAAAATTATCCTCTGACTGTTACAAATTTTTCATTCTTAACGCACCAATTATGCTGTTTTTGTGAGTGTAGATTGATAAAAAAAAGTTAATTAATTTAATATTTTAACTTTATTTCTTGATGATACCTACAATTTTTCGCAGAGGCATATACAAATATTTTATTTCTAAACAAAGAGCCCTTAAATAAAGAAAGGAGATATTAACTATGTGAAAAAAATTCTATTTTTTATTAATTTACACACACAAAAACAGCATAATTGGTACGTTAAGAATGAAAAATTTGTAACAATCAGGGGATAATTTTCAAACAATCAAATTTCTTTTTCATCAAATATTATATTTTAATTTAAAATTTGTTTAAATTCAAATTTTGTAATGCAGTACAAAATTACTATTCATTTTGGAAACTTTGGAAACAATTAAAATGTATTTGAGTGACAAGAGATTAAAAAAAGGATAAATATTCGCCGAATAGTGGTGCCCTGTTTGGCGCCTACCGCCTATTGTGCCCTGACAGTGTCTCGTGACTTGAGTGACCGGCTGAAACGCTGCTTCAAAAATCTTTCGAGCATCGCTCAACAAATAAAGTCATATCTCGGAAACTAGTGAAATTTTTGAAATGTTTTTGGGCTCAATCTATAGGTGAGGCTTTAGGCGTTTTTTTAGCAAAGTTTCAAATTTTTCCTATCACTTCCCTAAAGCATGCAGCCAGCTGAAGTTTAAAAGTGAAAATTTGTCAAAATCGGAAATTACGTCGGCCTTTCTCATACGCTATCACGGCTTCTATTTAATTAAAATACTTCAGATAGACCTTATTTGACGCAAAATTTCATAATATTTAAATAGCTTTTTTAAAAATATTTCTAACTTAATCTTTCACGGAGATAGCCGCTTTCAAAGACGAGCATGTTTTTAATACAATTTTTGTAGGTGGTCCCACAATTTTGACCGGTAGTGTAAGTTCTTTCAACATGTACTTGAGATCGAGGTAGATCACATTCTTCTAACTCTAGTAAAGATAATATCGTAATATTGGATTGATTTCAACCGCAATCAAATCGTATGATGGCGTAGACTGTTGTTATGTATTTGAAGTTGCAAATGAGCAGTGCCAAGAGGAAACCTTGTAATCCCATCTCTGGAGAAGGGAGATTCCAATTAGCAACTTATTTAACTTTGTAATATAAGAATAGCTTTTTTATAAATTCGTTCTTATTATCTATTAAAAAAACAAGGAAAAAGGTTTTATTTTTTTGATTTACTGTATATATATTTATATTCTCTTTGATAATTGAAGAAAGGACATTTTATATTTTTTTATTTACTTTTATACGTGCACATGTGAGCGTTTTAGTCTATTAATGTGAACTACAGTAAGTTTGCCTTCATAACTTATTTTGACATTTCCTTTTCCTAACACTTTCAACATTTCATAAGGCCTTGTATAATAGTTATCAAGTTTTCAAATTTTTCCTCCTTTTAATAAAAATACGTTATTTCCAATTTTTACTCCTACAGGATTTATTTTTTTATCATAATATATTTTCGATTTTCCTCTTGCTGAAATAAGATTTTCTCTTGCTTATGTCAGCAGCCTTAAATATATTTTTGAATGTCTACTTTCATATTCCCCCGAAAAAATTTTTGGCGGATTCGGCTACAATTTTTTGTAACACCTTTATGTCCTAATGCTGAAGATGGAGCTTTTTCAATTAAATGACCTCTTCCCAAGGTATATGGTTAATTCTGGAAGTTTTAGAAGTACTAATTGATCGTTATTTTAAATTTTGAGTCAATTCATGTAATGAGTAAATAGATACTATCCTATTATTTAAAGTTTCGGATAAATTGTCCTCAGTTTCTTCTTCAATTGGACGGGCAAAATAGTAGTAGTTTCTTATTTTAATTTATTTTACTATTCCTTCTTGTAAATTTTTAAATTTTGGTGAAGTTCCACGTTTTTTAAAAGTTTTTGATCCATTTTCCCGAGGAGTTCCATTTGTTGTAACAAAATATGCATAATTAAAAATAATTCGCATATATAATTTATCGCGACATTCAACTATATTTTTTCTCGTTATAATTTTGTCTGTTTGAGAGTTTATAAGAGGAGGTTCTGGGGGTGGACGGTTATAATCATTATGATCATTATCATTTTCTTCAGAATGTATTTGAGATCTTCGGTTTACTTTCAAATTTTCTCCAGAATACAGCTCTTCAAATTCTTTTTCTAAGTTCTCTTCGTGGTTTTCTTCAAACTTCTTTCCAAAATTTTCCTCAAGACTGTCTCAAAAATTTTCTTCGAAATTCTGTTCGAAATTCTTTTTGAAATTTTCTTCAAAATCATCTTTAAAATTCTCTTCCAAATTTTCTTAATAATTTTCTCCACAATTTCCTTTGTGTGTGGTTTCAATGTCGTTGAATTCATCTTCTGAGGTTGAAAAATAAATTTCACTTTCTTCGCTTTTAAGTCCATTAATAGTTTTTGGCTTCTTGGCATTCGTCTTTTTTTTTGCTACTAATTTTCCTTTAATTTCAATCTGATTCAAATTTTTGTCTTTTTCTTGTTGTATTCTTTTTTGATCTCTTGTAGTAACGTGACACAACACATTACAGCGACACTGAACACAACACGCCTAACAACCGAGAGAGCGTTTTGCGGGCGGGCAGGGTCACGCCGAGGTGTATGCATGAGTCCAAGCACGGAGCAGACGCGTCCTGCAGCCCACCAACGGTAGTAGCCACAAGGATTCTGCCAGCAGTAGGGCTGTCGCCGTCAGGATGGCCGCCAAGGGAGCCTCATAGACAGGCTTTTCCCTAGTGATGGGCCTGCCGGGCGCACGTGCCACGACGGTTGTTCTGCGACTTCCAAGCGCGTGAGGACGCGGTGTGGAGCGAAAGCATCGGGGAACCTTGAACAGGTCTCTTGATGTGCACCCTCCCCCCTCTGGAAAAAACTCCTAAGAGGGGAAAGGGTGCCTCTTCGCCCTCTTATGCCCAGGTGGCCACAAGCCAGCCCCCAAATAAAGAAGGGGACTGGCATGTGGTCACAAAGAAGAGAAAAGAAAAGAAAAAGAAAAAAAAAGAAGAAAAAAAGGAGAAAAGGGCGGAGGACCCGGCGCAAAAAGCGCAGGGGGCCACCGCTACTCCTAAGTCGAAGCGCTCTACGCCCGTCAGGTCGGGCGACGCCATCAAGGTGTCGGCGAAGGACGCCCAGTCCTACGCCGACATCTTGAAGGAAATGAAGGCGAAGGTCGACCCCCGGAAGGCAGGACTTGAGGTCCTATCTATCCGGAGGACCAGGAAGGAAGAAGTCCTTCTGGTCCTTAAAAAGGGGGGAGACGTTTCGGCCTTCCGAAAGGAGCTCGACCTGGCGGTCGGGGAAAGGGCGCAAATTTCAGCCCTGGTCTCGACGAGGTCCCTCGAAATTAGGGACCTCGACGAGACCGTTGAAAAAGAGGAGGTTGTGTCTGCCCTGTGCTTGGCACTGGGCAGACCGGCTTTTGAGGGGTCCTGCAGGCTCTTCACCCGCTTTGGTGGGGTGAAGACTGCAGTGATCCGCCTGGCTGAGGCAGACGCCGCGCGTCTGCTTCAGCTAGGTAAGCTGAGGATCGGGTGGGTCGCGTGCCGCATTCGCGGGCACGTGGAAGTCGCCCGCTGCTTCAGGTGCCTTGGGTACGGCCACGTCTGTTGGAGATGCGGCGCAACAGGACACTTGGCCAGGAGTTGTAAGGCGCCACCAAGGTGCCTGACATGCATAGACAGGGGCGACAAAGATGTCGCCCATGCGTCAGGGAGCGGCTCCTGCCCGGTCTTCCGGGAAGAGCTTCTGAGGTTGAGAGGCAGGAATTGAAGTTCCTGCAGCTCAACCTCGGAAGGGGGAGGGATGCCCAGGACCTCCTGATGCAGACTGCCAGGGAGAGGGGGGCCGATGTGCTGCTCATTAGTGAGCAGTACAAGTGGTCCGAAAACTCTGCTTGGTATCAGGATGCATCAAGGAGGGCCGGCATTCTTGTTTTTAACCCTGATTTGGGCGTCGGGGACTTCCTGGAGACCGACGCGGGGTTCGTTTGGGTGGAGGTGGCGGGTGTGCGTGTGTACAGCTGCTACTTCTCCCCCGGCGATCCCTTCGATGTCTTTGAGACCCAGATCCTCCTCCTTGAGGAAAGCCTCAGTGAGGCCATCGGGCGATCCCTCATAGGGGGTGACTTCAACAGTAAGTCGCCCGAGTGGGGTGAGGCCCGCCTAGATAGGAGGGGAATCTTGGTTGGCGAGATGGTCGCTAGGAACGAACTGATCGTCCTGAATCAGGGCGGGAATTTCACCTTCAGACGAGGAGCGGGAGGGTCAATAATTGACCTCACGATCGCCGCACCTCGCCTCGCTTCAAGGGTAAGCGACCGGTGCATCGAATTCAGTCTAGAACAAGGGTGCCAAGCGGCGGAAAAGGGTAGGGGCGGCGAAAGAAGGAGCCCCTCCTGGAACACGAGACGACTCTGCAGGGAAAGACTTCGCGAACACCTCGAAGAAACCAGGCTCATGGATGAGCTTGGTTGGGTCTGCCCTGCTGGGTCGTACGAAGCTGCTGTGCGCTCGGTGAGGCAGAAGGTGGTCGCGGCTTGTGACTACTCGATGCCTCGCCGTAAGCGCAGGCAAGCCAAGGGTTCGATGTACTGGTGGAACGACCAGTTAGCAGCCCTACGTCGAGAATGCCTCGCAGCGCGGCGAAAATTCACCCGTTCAAAGGGGGATGCTACGCTGCACGAGGCATGGAAAGGGGCAAAAGCAGCTTGGAGGCGAGGCATAAAGAAAAGCCGACTTCAATGCTGGAAAGACTTGATCGGTGAGGTCGAGAAGGATCCATGGGGTCTCGCCTTCAAAATAGTCACCAAGAGATTGGTGACTAGAAGAAAGACCCCGGGCCTGGATAATCCCGATCGAGTCAAGTACATTGTGCGAAGCTTGTTTCCACACGTGGAGCCGTTCCAAAGACAGGACCGAAGTTCCTGCGTGGTCCGGTGCGAAAAACTCTTCACTCTCAAAGAACTAAAGAGAGCGGGTGGAAGGCTTAAGGCAAATACAGCGCCGGGTATCGACGGGGTGCCGAACGAGATCCTCAAAGAGGTGATCGGGGCATACCCGGAGATCCTCCTAGAAGCCTTTAACTCCTGTCTTCGGGATGGGAGGTTCTTCGCAGATTGGAAGAAGCAGAGGTTGGTCCTGCTGAGGAAAGGCAACAAACCTCTAGGGGGTTGCCTCGTCGTATAGACGAATATGCTTATTGGATACGATGGGGAAGCTTCTGGAGGAGTTGATTCTACAACGGCTTCAGGCTCTCTTGGTCGGGGAGAACGGGCTCTCGGAAAGTCAGTTCGGATTCAGGAAAGGCAGATCCACTGTGGACGCCATCCAAGCTGTGGTTAACATCGCCACAAATGCAAGAAAAGGAACTGGTAAGCGTAAGGGATTCTGTGCGTTGATTAGCATTGACATACGCAATGCGTTCAACACCGCGAGATGGGACATCTGCATCGAGGCGATGATGCGGAAAAGGGTTCCAGACTACCTGTTGCGAATGATGGATGACTATCTGAGCGACAGGTGGGTGATATACGAGGGCGACAAATGGTCTCTCAAAGAAGAGATGACATGTGGCGCTCCTCAAGGTTCGCGGGTGGGTTACGGACAGGAGATCCTTCCAATATCCGAGGATCGTTCTCGGAGAGCATGAAGTCGAGTGGAAAACAAGCATTAAGTACCTGGGGGTGCAGCTGGATCGTAGGCTTAGCTTTGGCGAACACCTAAAGATCGCAGCTGCCAAAGCCATCCAGTGTGGAGCGATCTTGACCCGGCTTATGCCAAACATTGGTGGACCCAAGGAAGCGAAAAGAAGATTGGTGGCCAGCGTGGTCCATTCGAAGCTGCTTTATGCAGCTCCGGTCTGGGCCAATGCATTGCAAAACCATGCTATCCAGAAGAAGCTGTTCTCGGCGCAGAGACTTGTCGCGCTGAGAATAGTTTCGGCATATAGAACTATCTCGACGAGCGCTGTGCTGGTCCTGGCGAGCGTCCCGCCAATAGATTTATTGGCGGAGGAAAGGCAGGAAACCTTTCAGCTTCGCAAGGAGCTTACCTGCGCCGACCTGCAGGAAATCGCTCGCGCGAAGGAGGCCATCCGCAAGGATGGAAGGCGCAGACTCATCGAGAAATGGCAGATGAGATGGCATGGTGAGCAGACAGGGAGATGGACGTACCGCCTGATCCCGGAGCTCGCCACCTGGCTGAACAGAAAGCACGGGGAAGTCGGCTTTTACTTGGCACAAGCGATCTCGGGCCATGGCTGTTTTAACGCGTACCTGAGGCGCTTTAAGAAGAGAGACGAGGAGACGTGTTGCTACTGCGATTCCCCGGTGGATAACGCAGAGCACGCACTCTTCGTCTGCGCAAAATGGGGTTTGGCTAGGGAGGTCCTCGGTCAGGCGGTGGGTTCCGAACTTACTCCTGACACGATGGTCCCCCTCATGCTCCAGTCTGAACGGTTCCGGACGCTCATCGAGTCATTCATCACACTAGTGATGAAGACGAGAGAACTTGATGGGCGTCGAGAGCGAAACAACGGGGAGGGCCAGTAGAAATCGCATCGGGGCCGGCACCCGCGGTCCTGCGTCTCGGGTAGACTTGACTGTCCGCGTCGTTCGGGGGAGGAATCTGTTTGTTTCCCCCCTGGGTGGCGCGGCTAGTCGGTTATCCTATTGGGCGTGTGGCCGCGGGTGGAAGTTCCGAGCGAACGGATGACGGAAGAGTCGTACGCGACTTTAATGGAACCAACCACCCGTGAAGTTTAAAGCCGAAAGGCGGTTCCGCAGATGGTGTATTGGTTCGAGAGAGGGGTTTTTTGGTTTTAACAGGTATGCCTAGACCCGTCCTAGGAGAGTCCTGTACAACGTCTATAAAAGATTTTGCCATTTTTCCTCCTCACCAAAAAAAAAAAAAAAAAAAAAAAAAAAGTCTTGAAGACGGATTTTTCAATAAACTTGTGTATTTCAAAATATTCTTACCAATCTCACTAAATTATTCTTCGCTAAGAAATACTTCAAAATATTCTGGAATTTTTGAGTCAATATTTAATATATGGGCTTCTGAAATTTCGCTAAAATGTTCTGCGTCGTCTGGTACGATTCCCGGATTCAAGTTGGTTCGTTTTGAAGGTCTCACCTCATTTTTAGTTTTCTTGTTTATTTCTTGTAAAAGTTTTCTTGGAATACATTTTTTTCTTGAGAAGTCATAAAAGTATCATTGTCATCGGCTTGTAAATTTTTTCATTTCTCTTTGTTATCTTCCATAGGGTTTCTTGAGAGAGCGTCTGCATTTACATTCATTTTTCCTGCTTTGTAAATTACATCAAAATCATATTCTGCGAGTTTCAATCTCCAACGTAAAACTCGTAAACAAGAGTCTTTAGAATTTTGAAACCAAACTAGAGGTTTGTGATGAGTCACTAAAGTAAATTTTCTCCCATACAAATAAGGACGAAAATGAGTTACACAAAATATTATAGCAAAGGGCTTCTTTCTCATATGTATCATATTTTTTCTCAGTTTCACTTAGACTACGTGAAGCATATGCTATTGGCATATCTTTGCCTATCTTACCTTGTGATAAAATAAGTTCTACTGCAAATCCTGAGGCATCTGTTGTGAGTATAAAAGTCTGAGAAAAATCAGGTCGTTGTAAAAGTGATTCTTCACATAATTTTGCTTTTAAAATATCGAAAGCTGCTTGTTGCTTTTCTGTCCAAATAAAAGGTATATCTTTTTTAAGGAGTTGATTCAAAGGGCTTGCAATTTATGAAAATCCATCAATAAATCGTCTATAATATCGTGCTAAGCCTAAAAATTGTTTAACATTCTACTCTTTTTTCGTGCGTTACATTATAAAATTTGCATGAGTTAATTAGAGAATTGTCAGTTTTCAAAAAGATATTTAATATTTTACTTGATAAATCTTCGTTATCTGTTTGTTTAAAATTAAATTATTTTATAGTAATTGCAAATTATTTCCGTATAACTTTAATTTTGTTAAGTGTTGTTATTATTTTGTAAATGTCTATTCTCATGTGGCTTATTTCGATTTTGAAACTGTCCCGGATTCAATTGTCTATTATTATTATTATTATTATTATTAACACTGTTATTATTATTGTAGAAATTTCTCCCGGTCCTGCATTGGTTTCCTCGAAAACCGATCAGGGGGCCCTAGAACAGGCCACCGGGCGCGTCCTCAGGTTGCGGATAAAGGGGCCCTGTACCGAGGGTTACTGCTGAATACGGATACAACAATAAATAAGCAGTCGCGGACAATGTTCCAGGGATGGTCCCGAAGGAATAACCCCCAAGCCAAGGTGTTAACTACCGTGCCGAGAGCTACATGGCACCAGGAAGTGGTGTCTCACACGGTGTCTCTAGGACATCAGGCCACCTCCTAGAGTATTGAGGCCTTAACCCTGCATGCGGGGCTCTGCAGGGGCGGACCGAATACCTAGCTAATCGTGGGAACAAAAATGGAGTTTAAAAATTTGAATAAAAGTGTATGTGACGAGTTGTTTGGAGGGGAGCTAGACGTGACGGAGAAGACGCTGGATCCGTTCGAGAGCGATAAGTCCCAGGTACGCCAGTACCGGGACTGGCTCCATGAAAGAAACGAAAAACAGCTGGAATTGTTACAGAAGGTGGAGTCGGCCCTGGAGAAGATGGAGAACTTTTCCAGGACTAAGAAGAACATGCACCTCCCTATAAGGAATGGAATCCAGGAGGCGAAAAAGGAGCTGGGGCCGCTGCGGTATGACATCGAGGATACCGTCTGGTACCTCGACTCTTTCGAGTACCTTATGAGAGGCCTGTTGGTGAAGAAAATAAAGGAGGTAAAGCCACCCAAAAACAAGGGAGCTGTGAACGAGGGTAGTCAAACCCTCCCACAGCCGGCTGCGAGGTCCACGCCGGACACGCGCAAGCGGCATAGAGAGCCGACTGTGAGTCCGGAGGTTTCAGTGGTGAAGAAACCGGCGGAGAAGAGGCCAAAATACTCCAATAAAGAAGAGGAGTGGGTGGAGCTTCCTTCCAGGAAGAACCTCCAGAAGAAAAAGAGGGAGAAGGCCGAGAAAACGCCCAAGAAAAACAGTCGTCAGCGCTCAGAAGCGATGCTCATCAAACCAGGAGAGGGAATGAGCTACGCTTCTATCCTGCGCGAACTAAAGAAGAGCGTCAACCCTGAGGAACTGGGCTCCACAGTCCAGGGAATCAGGGAGACGCGCTCCAAAGACCTGCTGGTGGAACTAAAATGTTCCACAAAAAGCAGAGGGAGGCTTGACACTGCTTTCAAAGAGGCAGCTGGATCCAGGGGGACGGTCCGTCATCTTATTACCCGGATTGAGGTCGACATCTCCGATCTGGACCCAAGCATTGAAGTCGGAGACGTCGAGGAGGCTGTGAGAGGCTTCTTCGAACAAGAGTCGGAGATAGAGCTTACGTTATCCCTAACGAAGAGATCCTACAGGGGAAGCAGGAAGGAGTTTGTTCTTTTAGAGGTGGCGAAAGCCTTGAAACTTCTCAAGGCGGCCCACATCAAAATTGGGTGGGTATCCTGCAGGGTTCACAGGAAGAAGGAGCTTAACCTGTGCTATCGCTGCCTTGGCTTCGGACACATAGCAGAAAACTGTCGTGGGCCAGACCGAAGTAGCTGCTGCTAAAGATGCGGCGAGGAGGGACATACTGCGGGGTCCTGTACAAGGCAACCGCGGTGCTATCTCTTTACCGCAATGGAAGAATAGCCTCGGAATGATCACATAGCGGGGACTATGCGTTGCGCGGCCTTTAGGGAGGCAGCCCCTAATAGGAAGTCTTAGGAAGGCCGCCATGGAGAAGAGATCTGGAGGAGCACGTCCAGGAAAATAGACGAAGAATCACGGAGGAGAGGTTAACATCGCCTCAAGATAGCCCCGACCCTGAAGTAATGGAGGGAGTTTTAGTGGTAAGGGCTGCGTGAGCAGCAGAGTACCACACACCGGGGAGGGGGAGGGGCACGGAGTCCCCTTGACGGTGAATAAAGCATTTTTCCCTTCCTCAAAAACAAAAAAAAAACAAAAAAAATTGTAGAAATTTCTGGGAAAATTATTGTCATTGTTGTATCTTTGTAATAAAAAATTATTATTGTTATTTCTGTAATTGTTATTTCTATTTTGCAAAAAATTATTTCTGTTATTATTAAAATTATAATTTTTATTTCTTAAAAAATAGTTATTTGGAAAGTTTCTTGCAAAATTAATATAACTACTTCTTTGACCATTGAAATTAGTATGTGTTTGTTGGTTAGGATATAAAATTTTTTGTTGTCTATTAAGAACCACTTTTTGAACTTTACTTTAATGAAAACATTTTTCAGTTGTCTGACCTGGTTCTTTACAAATTAAACAAATAGTTTTGTCTTAAAATGCTACGTTGGAACGGATGGTTTTATTTTTTTTTATTATTAATTGATGCTTCAGTTTTTAAATATTCCGTATTTCTATTTTTTCGCAGTGCAGAATTTGCAGCCAATCATCGTTCAGTATCTATTGTATTATTAATTACTTCTTTAAATGCGTCCTCTTCTACTACGCGAACTTCTAGTTCAGAACGCAAACGTAAAGTTACACAAATTGAAGTTATTCCAAATTAAAACTGATACAAACATAAAGTTACAATTTCACAAGTATTTAGGCAATGGTACAGGGAAGGGGTTAAGAGTTTTTCGGTACCTTTTGTTGAGTTGCGAACAGTCCTTTTTTATGAATGATCCTCACAGGTGTGAGGGAGAGACAATGATTCTTCCACTGATGTGTCGAAGGCAGCAATATGTATCCCACTGGCGTGAGGAAGACAAGAATAGCTATCCCACTCAACACTGACTCTGAAACCTCTTCAAAGATTGAAAATACAACACGGAAAATTGATGACACGGTTCTTCGGAAAAACTGGACTAAACTCCTATCTCACGCTGTAAATCGTTTTCAAAGTTTTTAGAAACCAGCATTTAATTTCTGCTCACAAGACTAGCTTCAGCCTTGGCGGCTTGTCCTTTTTATATTATATTTTTAGGTGACGTCACGCCTTGTACAGTATCCCGCTATGAGTGACGTAGTTATACCTCTCTTTTCAATAGGTGATTTTCTCTTTCTTTAGTAACTTCCCCGGATTTTTCTCTAGACCAAGTCTGTGCCCATAGTACATTCTAATACGTTGTGGAACGTGACAGGGTCCATTATTGAAAAAACACTAGTTCTAATGAAAAGTATTGACTCCAGTCCGAGTCCTCATCAGTGATATTTACTTTCAAAATACGAAAACAGTAACTTGTAAGTATTGCACATATGAGTCCTATTTTTCAATACAACTTTGGTATTGTGTAAAGAATTAAAAATAAAAAAATAAAATTCACAGAAGAATATGCATAAACATTTTTTGAGAACACAAGAGAATTTTTAAGAATCAGTATTGAACGCGTACATATAAATTTTAAGAAGACCTGAGGTCCTTGGATAGTTGCGAGAAATGGATTGTATTTCCCCAATCAAATCTGTTTCTTGATACAGCAGGATTGTGGTGTAAGGGATGCAAGTCTACCAGTTGGTATGAAAATTACCCGCTTACGCGGGAAAAATTTGGCGCAAATGCTGCCCCTAGCGGTGGAGCTGTTGCGTTTAGTGGAGGAGAGTTGTGCGACTGTGCATTTGAGTATGCTGCGTTCCCTCTGTGGGTGAGCAGCTACTCCTTTTTGCGGGAGCAGTTGACTTACGTCGAAGGAACACAGCGCTCCTTTCGGTAGGGAGTGTAGTTGTACCACATCGTCGGGGAAATGCAAAAGCAGGCGAAAGTACAAATTTTAAGTTTTTTATGATTTACGTGAAAGTGCCCATTGAAATCATGTTTCCTGTATATATATATAGAAGTACTTTTTGGTTCATTACGATTTGTTTACAAATAATCTAACCTCAATGTTGAGATTTCAAATAATTCGTTCGTCCGTCCCAATTCCAGAATTAAATCAATATTAACCGATACGACTAAATACGACGATACACGTAATCCAAAGGAACTATATAGCATTCAGGACTTGAACCACTTAAGGACCAAGGATTATATTTACCAAGTCCCAAAGGTAGAATTGTGCCTAAAGAAACCAATGAGACTTACGTTTATCGAAGGGTCTGCTCACGACATTGACTTACTGGTCCGAAATGAATCGAGTTTTTTTCTGTGCATGGAGAAGACAGTTGTAAGAAAACCAGTGAGATGGAGGAAAAATTTTTTTTAGTAGAGCTGTGATTTTAAAGAAAAAATGGAAGGACAAACACAAGATGAACAGAGCGCCCAGGCAAGAAAGGAAGGATAGTAAATTGTAACCGGAGTCATAACGGTTCCACACATTTTGAAAGAAATGCAAAGGGTCTATGCATTGCTTTTTCGGAAAGTTTGAAGAATTTTATAATGAAACAAATTTTGGAATATATGGTTAGAAATACTAGGGTGAGTTAGAAAGTAAAAAACATTTTTTTTTCTGAAATGCAAACTTTCAGCGAACGATACACATACACAAAATATACACATGCACATACACATATACACAAACATACACACATGTACACATATGTATACAAAATCATACATGCATACACACACATGCACACACGCATACATATACATGCATATTTACACATACATACATATACACACAAATAACACAAAATTACCCAGCAGGTCAAATCCTGAACACCAATACACAAGAATCCCTACAATGCGTGTCACTGCCTTACGTACAAGAACTTTCTGGAAAACTATCAGCCATTCTCAAACCCTTCAATATTGCAATTGTATCACGCAACACTAATGATTTATCCCGAATTTTCAAAACAACAAGACACTATTCCTAAACTTGAAACTGCCAATTTCGTCTACAATATTCCATTCGGTTTTGATAATGTCCAGATCGTTGATTGATCTGCCAATTATAGAAAGCGAATGATTTAAGAAATTACCCATATAGCTAAAATTCCCAACACAATAGATAAAATAACTGACTGACAATTTATCCGTTTTCTACCAACTACTTTTAAATAACAGGTTCAATACCAAATGAAAAATGAATAAATTAATAAGAATTTCTATTTTTTCCCTATGAAGTCAGCAAATTTCTTTATAACTTTCCCAACTAATAACCTAAACAATTTTTGTAACGTTTTTTTTAAATTGTGAAGGAATGGATGGATAAAATAAAATTTTTTCCATTTCCGGATTTAAATTTTTATATGTATGTGTATGTATATGCAATTGCGAATGTGTATTTATTCAAAAGAAATGAAAGACTGGATTTAATCTAAGGTTTGGTAAAAAGAAAATGCCAGAATATCAAGAAAAATTAAATCTTACAAAACTCGGAATATTCCGACTGAGCCCGCGACAATATGTCAATTTTACTTAAATCTACCTGTCACCACCTGAAAGAATACGAATTTTCGGCCAAAATCACAATTACGGGCAAAATTTCGAATAAGAAATTTTTCCTCCTCACCAAAAAAAAAAAAAAAAAAAAAAAAAAAAATATGCTCGGAATCCCGAGCCACTTGCGAAAAGAAATTTAGAATTACTAAGAAGAAAACTCTACATAATGTCATAATTGTTGCGACGTTTCGTTGGCTATGGGTTTGCCAACCTCATCAGGCTTTATTAAATTAAAAAAACACCAAATAGTATAATGTCACACACAAGAATCATTTTAGAAATTGTAAACGATATTGAATCGAACATGATTTTGATCAAAAAAGAAGAAAATATTGACATCTTAAGACACCGAATTTTGAATTCAGCCAATTTATATTTGAATAATTTTCACAATAATAATAGCAATCAGTTAACTAGAATGTTGTCACAAAAAATCGTACAAACCAAAAGATTCTTAAAATGTATCAACCAACTTTTGGTGACGCATGCATAGAGATAATTACAATTGTAAAATGTAAATTTGTAAAATTTACGTCCGGTTGTTTCACTTTTTAATTCTCTTACTTTTGATATGGCAATAATATATTATGTGCCTAGGCGCATAATGAGGGTTATTATGCAACAATGCTCACAAGAGATCGTAGTCAAGGCGTAGTCTAGTCGTAGCTGAGGCAAAGCTAAGACGAAGCCGAGGCGCGATCAGTCCTGCGAGCATTGTAAGCGAGTCTCGTAATTACCCAAATTGTGTGCATTGACACTTATTCTATTTTATGTGACGTCTGCGTATATACGAGTTTTTATGCATACACTCGAATCCGATCTGAAAAGGTCGTATTTGCCTTGATTATCGCCCATCTCACTTGACATTTCGTGAATACTTCCGGCCATTTTGATTTTCTTGAGCTTGTGTAGTAGTAGCGTATTGTAATAGACGCATGCGCAGTTCAAATTTAGCAAGGTCTTTCAATGCCACAGGACAATCTATTCCTGTGAAATTTAACTCGGACTCATACTTCTTATACTTAGATATGCGATAATTATTATCTCTTCTATTAACAGGATGCAACGCTGACAATATTGCCCATTTAAAACAGTGATTATCCAGACTTTTTATATTCACACAAGCTTGCTTCCTTTTAATTTGCTGCGGCAAATCGATATACGAACTTGCACGCATGGGATTGTATTTATTTATGTTAATTTCTAATCTATCAGTCAAATGTAGTTTCCAATCAGAGCCGTTTTCTTCAAACTCTTCAACATCTCTTAAGATTGGTTGTTTAACATGGTCGTTAAACCAATCACCTAAGAGAGTTGTAGCGAATATGTCACGAGTTTTGGCAATGAAAGATTTAGACGCAATCTGTTATTCACCATTAAATACTCTAATAAACTTTACAACAAGTACAGCGTACACTTTTAACGCTCCATACCTGTTTAATGCATCTTTCACATGCTTTGCAAATAGAGTGAATGCATCATTTAAAAAATTGTCGATATCCTTATGAATAAGGTTTATAATAACGCCAGTTTGCAGTCGACCCTTAAATGCTGCATCACATTCTCCCCAACGCACTCGATTACTAATTACATCATTACTTTCTACACCTTTGCCTCGTTTTAATAGTGCATCAAATCGGGCACTGAGACATGTAATCTGTCGAATAATATTTAAACATCTCTGTTTCTGCTGGGTCGTAAGACCTGGCGTTCTTAATACCTTATTTAGGGTACTTAGATCTACATTTCAATTTTCTACCCATCGGTTAATGTGTACAAGATTTGCATTACTATATTTAGATGATAAAGCTAAAGCATTTTCGATATGCGGGATGAGTACTGCACAGTCTTCAAGTAATCAATGATTGCCTTGTTGTCTGGACACCTTGTTTCTTTTCTCGATGGTCATTTTCGGAGCTGCTCGATGAACGCTGCATCCGATGAAGCGACGGAATACTTTCGAAGCGTTCCAGTCCCCAGTTTTATAGAAGCTGTCCCCACTTTGCCAAAATCACCCCACTTTAATTCAATCTATCCCACTAAAATTCTACGCCTGCGCAGATCAATCTTTTTTCTTACTATGCATGCGTAATAAATGGAACAAAGGCAATAGGTGCATGCAAGTTTGAGATATAGATTAGTAGCATAGTGCGCATTCATAGTTCATAGTGGTCCGGTGTTTGCGACTTCTCATTCTTCGCTTTTTTTTTTTTTTTTGATGATGGTATTGCACATTGTCGTCGTCTTCGCAAAATGGTGGTATAGACGATGGCGGCGGTGTAGGCGATGGTAACGGACACTCATAACCGCCACTTCTATTCCCCAACACTAGACGGCATTGAATGCCAGACTCAATCTGAATATGTCATTAGAAAATTTATTAAAATGTACGTTAAAAATTTTAAGCATTGTTTTAAGGCTTGCATAAAGCGATGCAGTTGTAAACCATGCAATTAAAATTATTCATATAGCCATACAGTTGAAGCGAATGCATTAACAATGCAATTAAAGGCCATGCAGAGAGCGATGAAATTAAAAGACCATGCATAAAAAGGCATCCACTTAAAACGATACGTATAAAAAGCCATCCACTTAAAAGACATGCAATAAACAGCTATGCAACTACAAGTCTTAAAAATAAAACCTATGCTAGAAGTCATGCAAGCAAGCAAGCAAATACATTTTGAGAACTTACCTCGATCTCGAGCTCCATCTCGTTAAATGATTCACTGTCTGAGCGGAGCAACCACTAAAGTAGTCTGTGCCCCACTTAGCCTTAGAAGGCGAACCGATAGGCGGAGCATGAACTAGAAGGGTGTACTCGGATGTTCGACACAGCACGACATAGAAGGGTATGCCTCAGCACAGACTCGCAGCTTGGTCGGTAAGTAGGGTCTCTGATATATCAATTAAGAAATTTTTTGGCATATACAGTTAGAGCTACTCGAGGTAAATCCCCTTATGAAGACCCGTAAAATTTTCTCCGTTTCTGCGTATCTCTTACCGTTTCCGAGATATTTCAAAATTTTGATTTTGAAGGGGTGAACTTGAATTAATATATACACAAGAGACATACCACAGACTCTTAGCTTGGTCGGTAAGTAGGGTCTCTGATATATCAATTGAGCATCTTCATTTTTATAATAACAGTGATGTATAAGATTTTAGCTATTCCACAAATTTTTAATGATGTTTTATTCGAAATAATTATTTTCCACTTCATATCAGAGAAATCTCAACATGTAATTTAGTATTCAAATTTAAATATAATATATTTGATATTTAAAGAATCAAACTATTTATTCACACTTGGATAGTCTCTAAATCATTTATATCCAAATACAATATAATTTATTTTCGAATAATCAAATATTATATTTTGAAATTTATTTCTTACTAGACGAATTTCAAAGTTTAATTTCTAATGCAAAATTAAACATGTTTTTTAATTTTTTAAATAATCAAATCTCTTATTCACACTTGTATATTAGAATTTTCATAAAATAATTGTAGGTATTTAAGAAATTTTGTTTCCAAATAAGTGATTTTTAAATTTGTAAAATTTATTTTATATTATAAAACTCTTCAGATGCAATTTCATATGAACTTTCCGCAGATATTGCGTGCGCGAGAATTCACACATACGCACTGACATTTAAAGTTGTGTAAGTTTGATCGCTATATGAAATCGAAGCGTGTATTAAAGAACTTCTTAGAAATTGACAGCATGCTTAGATTTTATGTTTTTCTCGATTCTATACATAAAAGGCGCGGAAGAGACGCCAAATTCAATATATATTATTTAAAAAATTACCCTTCTTGTTTAAATATTTTTAAAAGCATTAACATGAAATAAATATATGAAAGATTTTATATAATTTTGGGATGTTTAAGGACGTTCTCTTGAAAATCACTTTTCTTTAGATTTCTTTTAAACTTCGTAAATAAGTACTTTTTACCATGATTTACAAAGTGGTAAAAAGATTAGCATCAAGACCGGTACTTAAAATCGAGAAATTAAGCTCCAAAGTTGAATCTCCTAACACGTGTTAGATAGGCGTAGTTCAGTTTCGCGATACCTTTCTTTACATTAAAAGCACAATTTTCTTTAGATTTTTTTGGAAAACTAGTATATTATACTAGAAATTATAAAGAATCGTATGGCATCATAAAAAATACGTGTACTGAAGCAAGTGTGGTGACTTGGCAACACCGCATCAACAGCGCACGCGTACGCTTACCGCGAGCCGTACGATTCGTACGAATGCCTTATTTTCGCAGTTAGACGTTTGTGTAAATTGAATGATGTTGCAATTAATCGATACAGGTAAAATAAATTTTAGAAGCTTGTAAAAAAACAACACTAATGAAAAATAAACTCTTATTGTATTTAATTATAACGTTTATAATCATTTACAAAAAGTAATAAAGCTCGTTTACTTTCTTCAATTTTTTATGGTTTTTGTTTTGAAAATATTTTAAAGAAAATACTTAAAAATAAAAAGATGAATGTTTAATGAAGTCAACATTTATAATTACATACAAAACTAATAAAGCTCGTTTTACTATAATACTTTTCAGTTTTAGCTTAGGAATAAGCAACAATTTTTCGAAAATCATTTGTTTCTTCAGTCTTCAAGAATTCGACTAATCTAGATACAACTTTTTGGTATTTCGTAATTTTGATTTTTTTGCGCATTTTTAAATCTAATAATAATTTTAATCAAAGAAAATAAGAAGAAACTGACCCTATGCCAAAGAAATGAACAAAACTTTTATGAATATGGGTCAATACAATATTAGACATGTTATCAAACATGTCACTTTGAAATTTATACGTAATGTTATGATTAGCCAATTTCTTTAAAAATGTAAGAGAAATTATGCCTTGTAGTTTAGTCAAAAATTGCAAATTAAAATTAACTCTATTACTCTCCAGAATCTCATTGTAACATACATAATAAGACTTTTGAAAGCTTATGAGATTTTTTTCACTCTTGGAAGCATGAGCAATTTTTTCTAAAATTCTAACATCACTAATTGCATCGTAAAGGTTTTGTAATTCGTCGATTTTTGTGAAATAAAAAATCCATTTTTTTGCGAAATTTATTAGACATCTTATTAGTATTTACAAACTGTCAATAAACTCATAATATAACCTCTCTCACACCATATGCTCTCGACTCGATATGAGAAAGACAGGAAAGCAGTGTTGTCAAATCGCACAAATCGACGCAGAAGACACATTTTGTTACTTTTGCGCATAAACGGTGCTCAACTCATTCGGTTAGAAAGCTTAACAGTAATCCCACTACCTGTGATAGAGTAGGATGAGCACATCTACGGGCAAGAGAACGTCCTTAAACACTCAAAAAAATTTTTCAGTAAAAATTAATATCAATAAATATTTATGGCTACAAGACGAGATATTAAAAAATGTTTAGCTTCTTGAATTAATGCTCCAATCACAAATTTTAAATACTCAAAAAGATTTAAAAAATGTTTATACATTCATAAAAAATACAATTACAAAATTAGGAGCAAAATTTTTCTTAGTGAAAAAAGATAAACATGGCAACGAAGTTAATTTGAAGCGATATTAAGAAAATATTTTTCAATAGAACTTTTACTTATGACGTAAAATGTTTTCTATGTAAGCAAATACAATTTTTTTGATTATGGTGGGGATTTGACGAATGAGAACTCATTTTTTAGGGAAAAATATTCTCCAAAATTTCACCACATCCAATTGGTAACCAAATAAGTGTTTTGCTTTCTTAAAGTAATGAACAAATTATTTGAAAAATATGATATAATTACTACTGGAAAGGTACACTATCTTCTGTGCTTAAATTTTGTTTCAAATCTTTTTTCATGAGATCGCTTTTTCACCAAAATAGCATTATTCTCTCAATTTAAGGAGGTTCGACCGTAACTAGGAAGCCCTTGGAAAACTTGACTAATTACCAGTTTAAAAAATCGGAATGCTGTTATTCTATGCATAATATTAAAGAAAAGTGTTCGCACATTGAATTTAATAGAAAAATCAGCAATTTTTAAAAATGTATCGATGCCAATAGTGACGGATAAACATTTTTCTGTAAAAATACTATGGAGAGAATCTTCCAAAATAGCAGTATTTAGACAGTTTTTACAGCTTTCACACGTACACACATGTTATATCGATTGTTTCCACAGTGTCTATCCGTCACACAGGCAATTTTTAAGTTTTTTCTTTTGTATTTTTTATAGAAATAAATTCTCACTGACGGGGACTCTAATCTGAGTCGAAACGTTTGAAAGTATGAAAGTTTGAGTTACATTTTTTCTGGACCCTAAAGCCAACTAAGGACATCAACAATTTTTGATTATTAACACTAAGGGTCGATATAAGTCCTGTTCATTATTAATTTTTAGATCAATCAAATATTAATATTTTATTTATGAAATAATTTGAATAAATTTTTATGTGCCTCAGCCGCGGAAACTCGTTTTTCCGTTACAGCTGAGAGTAAAGGAATGTTCTATATTTCGTTACAGAGGAATACAATGTAGAAATTGAAATGCGCATGCGCATATAGTCTTGCAGTGGAACGCAATCTTTTTCTTATTCTTCTTCTTGTCACTTCTTCTTCGTACAGCGTTAGCACCTTACTGGCAAAGCCTTGTACATTTGAACTGCGCATGCGTCTATTACAACAAGCTCCTACTACACAAGACCGATAAAATCAAAATGGCCGGGACTAGTCGCCAATTTGCGCCCGCTTCGTACAACTAGCGCAGCAAACAACTACAATAAGTACTAGATTAAATTCCAAGGTATGCATAAAAACTCGTATCCGCACCACAGTCACATAAAACAGAATACGTGCCAATGCACACAATTCGGGAAATTTCGAGACTCGCGACAATGCTCGCAGGACTGATCGCGCCTCGGATCCGTCTCGGCTTTACCTCAGCTACGCCTCACCTACACCTCGACTACGCCTTGGCTTCGATCTCCTGCGAACATTGTCGCTCGTCACGCAATCACCCTCATTGTGCGCCTAGGCACATAATATCCTATTATGTGCCTCCGGCGCGTAAACTCGATCTTTCGCTAAAATTGAGAGTAGCGCAATGTTGTGTATTGCGCTACATAGTAACGTAATGTAAAAATTGAACTGCGCATGCGCCTATAGCCATACAGCGGAGAACAATCTTCTTCTTCTACGTACAGCGTTAGCACCCTACTGACAAAGCCTTGTACATTTGAACGTGCCTAGGCGCACAATGAGGGTTATTGCATAACGAGCGATAATGGTCGCAGGAGATCAAAGCCGAGGCGCGATCAGTCCTGCGAGCATTGTCGCGATTCTCGAAATGTCCCGAATTGTGTGCATTGGCACGTATTCGAAATCAAAATTAAATTCTTAATGAATCGCACTTGTTTTCAATTTAACAATAAGTTCTATAAACAAACCTTTGGTACTCCTATGGGTTCTCCCATTTCTCTAACATTGGCTGACTTAGTAATGCAAGATCTTGAACACAGAGTTGTCAATAGTTTAGACTTTCATGTACATACTTATTTTCGTTATATTGATGAAACTTTTATTATTATTCCTGAAGTAAAAATCAACTCTGTTTTACAAAAGTTCAACTCTTACCATTCTCGTTTGAATTTTACTCATGAAATTGAGAACCAAAATTCTAATCCTTTTTTAATATTAAAATTATTAGATGTGAAGATGTAACTATTGTTACCGATTGCCATAGAAAGGACACATATTCAGGCAGATTCATAAATTTCCTTCCAAATCATCCTGAAAAACAGAAGCTGCTATAGTTAAAAATCTAATTGACACGGCGACACTTATCCCATCCTGTCTTTCATGAAAAAAATCTTTCAATTATTAAAAAACTTTTACAAGATAAAATTTAAACAAAAATTCAAGTACATTATTGTAACGTAAATATCCTGAACACTTGATTCTATATTATTTATTTTGTATTATTATAACAACATGAACTGCGTTCAAGAATTGAATGTAACAATAAATTAAACACTTCAATTTTAACATTATAAACGGAAAATAGTGAATAAGTCAAAGAGGATACTAAGAATTAATGAAAGTATCGAAAAACGCGTTGACTTTCGATGCAAGAAAGTAGGCATAGGCGTGCATTATTAAAATACAAATTGTATACAATAGAAATTGTGAGGCAACCCCTCTATAAATTTATGTGGCTGGATTTTTTAAATTCTACAACCAATCAACATTAGAACATTTTTTGTCGTGCTGCAAAATTTGCGAAAAGTTTTTCATTTCCTTCTTACAGGTTCCTTTCATCATTAAAGGATTTTTAAATCAAAATCGCATGTGATGGAATCCTTTAACAATTAAAGGATCGTCGTTTCAAATGCTATTCTTTTAATGTCTAAGTATTTCCTTTTGTCTGGAAATGAAATCTTTTGTCGTACAAAGGACATATAATTTCAAGGATAGGAAATTGTATGATATAACCTAATAAGAAATGTACAAAAGCCCTACCTTGACGAATGCAAATATTAAATCGATCATTTTCAATACTATAATAACGACCTATCTTAGATTTCCGCTTAAAGAAATTTGAAGATACAACTTTGATGAAAACCATAATATCCATTGAAATTCAAGCATGCTTTAAAAAATAATTTTAAAAAGAGAAGACTGATAACCTCTTGATGGTTAAGAGCATTAAAAAGTGATAAATTTATAATGCTTGGATTTTCAGAAGCAATGAAAAATGAGATCATGCGGATAAAAATGGCTTATTTTGGTATGTGTACCTTAGCGGACCCGGATGAAAGAACGATCATAGAATACTCTGACCGTTCTCTGACCTAGCATTATTACGGCTAAGAACGGTGAAAAAAACATTAAAAGCATTGCAATTACAATTCCGTGGTGAAATTCAGATCAGAAGGTGTAGCATTAAATACAATTATTTTATTTTCCAGCGATAAAAACTAAAAACGTAATACCTGTCATTAAAGGCGGCTTCAACTTCTCTCACTAGCATTTTTCGCGCTAAATTTGAAAACAGAATTAAAGACTGAGAAATGCAAATGTGTAAAATAAATTAATTTTATAATGAACTTTACTTGATAAAAGTTGCTGAAATTAATTAACCCTTTAAGGGCCAAAATGGCATAAACGATACACCGGTCTTTGAGGCCGTGTAACTTATGCTATTCGCGACTGAAAAAATAGAGAGGGACATATTTTTGAAGTTCAAGACGTCCCCTTTCCGATGGCAAATACGAAATTTATCTGAAAAATTATTAATTATAAAAAAATTCAGTTTAAAAAAAAGCACCATTTTTTCGATCTTCTTTTTTTAAAGTGAGTTTTGAAAGGTTTCCCGGCCTGTCAACGATCTGGAAAATTTTTAACCGGTGGAATAAATGTCTGAACTTTAAGAAGGTGTGGTTCAGAGATTAATTTTTCACTTTGGTCTCTACAAAATGGCGCCCGAATTACAAAATTTTCACGAATACATTCAGGATTTTTTTTTGTCTGAAAATATAAACAAACTGAGGAAATTACTAAGAATAAGAAGTTTTTAGAATCACTCAAAGAATACGTCTGAATTTTTTCAAAACGTTTCGAGCAACTTTTTAATTTTGCAAATAGCATAATTTTTGAAAAATAAAAAAATTGCTCAAGACACCCCAAAAAAATGTGTATGTATTCTTTAACCAATTTAAAGAACTTTTTATTCCAGGTAATTTTCGCCATAAGTCTATTGCTTTCAAGAAAAAAATTTTCAATATCCTCAAAAGTACCGCAGTCTATTCGATTGATCGAATTTAGGCGATGTTGAGGAAAATTGGATATCTAGAGGCAACCCCGGGTGAAAGTCGCTTATGACTGCAGCAGGCCTGCAGCTCGTTTAGAAACCTGCAACAAGCCTGTAGCAGGCCTGCTTCTAATCAAATGTAATATTTGGATTCAATCTGCGGGTGTGCTGCAGGCCTCTTGCAGGTGTATGATTGAATACAGGCCTGCTGCAGTCATAAACGATTTTCACCCGGGACGCCGGCATGAGAGAAAAGCTTCGCAGAAATGAAGGCACTATTAACACTATCGAACTTAAAGATTCTATCCGTCTGTATGTTTACATCTCTCCCGCTTTTTTTCTCAGTCATGAATTGCACTGGAGATCGAGGATTTTTTCGGGTTTTCGTTCACGACTTTATATCGATAAATATGTCGATACGCGGACTTTCACAACGGATACTAATTTGGTCTTTGAGAATTTTTTTCTTGAAAGAAATAGACTTATGACGAAAATTGCATTGAGTAAAAAGTTCTTTAAATTGGTTAAAGAAAACACAAAATTTTTTTGGGACTTTTTTGAGCAATTTTTTGATTTTGCAAAAATTATGCCATTTGCATAATTGAAAAGTTGCTCGAAACGTTTTGCAAAAATTCAGACGTATTCTTTGAGTGATTCTAAGAACTTCTTATTTTTAGTAATTTCCTCAGTTTGTTTATATTTTCAGGCAAAAAAATCCTGAATGTATTCGTGAAAATTTTGTAATTCGGGCGCCATTTTGTAAAGACCAAAGTGAAAAATTAATCTCTGAACCACACCTTCTTAAAGTTCAGACATTTATTCCACCAGTTAAAAATGTTCCAGGTCGTTGACAGGCCGGGAAACCTTTCAAAACTCACTTTAAAAAAAAAAGATCGAAAAAATCGTGCTTTTTTTTAAACTGAATTTTTTAATAATTAATCATTTTTTAGATCAATTTCGTATTTACCATCGGAAAAGACACGTCTTGAACATAACAAATATGTCCCTCTTAATTTTTTCAGTCGCGAATAGCATAAGTTACACGGCCTCAAAGACCGGTATATCGTTTATACCATTTTGGCCCTTAAAGGGTCAAAGTTGCATGAATAATGTAAACAGTATTTTTTAAAGGCTCTGATGTCATTCTATTGTAATTTTTTACTTTTGTGCATGATGCGACTTTACCTACCGCCGTGAAAAATTAAACAAGTCATTGGGATTGAGAATTGCAAATGTGTAAAATAAATTAATTAAATAATGAACTTTACGTAATAAAAGTTGCTGAAATTAATTAAAATTGCATGAATAATGTAGAAAGTATTTTTTAAAGTCTCTGATGTCATTCAATTGTAATTTTTTTCTTTTGTGCATGATGCGACTTTACCGACCACAGTAACAAATCAAACAAGTCATTTGAATTGAGAAATGCAAATGTGTAAGATAAATGAATTGAATAATGAACTTTACGTGATAAAAGTTGCTAAAATTAATTAAAGTTGCATGAATAATGTAAAAAGTATGTTTTAAAGTCTCTGATGTCATTCCATTGTTATTTTTACTTTTGTGCATGATGCGAATTAATGGACCACAGTAACAAATCCTAAAAAGTATTTCCTAAAAAGTATTGATAAATGATTTGGGGAAATGCATAGTACAAGGAGATATCACATTAAATAAGATTTTTATTCATATAATTGCCTATTTTCCCAATAAAGCTTCAAAATATAAAAATAATGTTAATATATGTACATATCTTAAAATTCTCGTACTGGTAAAGTATTCAAAATACGCATAAGTATCTTGTTACAATTTTAAATTTGTTGACTCATGGATAAGAGAAACAATATTTATAATTAAACAGTATTTGCATTTGCTTTAGTTTGAAAAATAAGAACTTTAGTATACTGATGTATATTCAATTTTAAGAACTTGAGTGCGTGAAATTAAAACTAATACATTTGCGTACATTAAATTAAAAATCGTGTGGACATGTAGAATCTAAAATTGCAAACACGGAAAAAAAAAGTTCATGAAATTTTCATTAACACGTCAACCACTTTTGGACAGGCCAGAAAGTCTTTTAAAATTTCGAATTGTCAACGTTTGAAAATTGGATATACAATTCTTTAAAAAGTATAAAACATTCAAGAAATAATCCTGAAGTGTTCATTAAATTTTTGAGAACGTAGTACTAGAATTTGTATAACAATCTTGTATGAAAGTTTCGAAGCCAGTTCAAGAAACTTTCATTAACTGTTCATGAAAATTTAGCGAACTTGCGTTTCCTAAAAAAAAAATTTACGTGGATTATTTCCTAACCGTTTTCTTTATTACTGAAACTTAATTTTATTTTATTTATGGACAATAATTTATAACCAAACTCATATTCACTATATATACATGTCATCGTACGCATTTATAACGCTTCTTAAAAATTATATCATCCGCCGCTGCGGGATTCGAACGCCTAACCTGACGTATAACGCATTTTATTTAGAGGTGTGCAAAAAGATTCGATCCGATTTTCGATCCGATATTGGCCTCCGTCGGATGTCGAATATCCCTTCACAAAGGGAATTTTTTTACTTCTAAATTTATACAATTCCAATAACAATTAAATAAAAATTTTTGGAAACAAATTATTTTTTAATCATAAACATTTCTTAGTGCCTTTTATTGAAGTTCTCAAAACTTCAAATCGATATCTTATTTCGTGTGGCTGGAAGTTGGTTTAAAAAAGTAGGGTAATAATCGGGTAAGTGTGTCATGGCCTTGAAATTAAACTAATGAAAAAGTATTTATTCGGGTGCATAATATTTTCTCGTAGATTCTAATATATTTATTATATTATTATATTATATATAATATAAAAATATATGAATAATATTGTATGATAACGCTTTTTCGTATCTCGTATAATTTAACTGAAAAATGGAATTTTGATATTGACTTTTTTCAAGTTTTAACACGCTGTAACATTTCTAATTTTGAATTAATCAAAAAATGTTAGCAAGATAATTTGTAGAGATTTATGAGCACTATCAAAAACCAGTATTGAAATTGTTTATTTTTTCAAAAAGTTATTTTCAAAAACACAAAAGTAGTGCTCAATCCCTCAATTTTGATTGGATGTGGCTGGTTAACGAACTTGTTCTTACTTTTTCGGCTCCGATAAATTGTACCAAAAATCGGGTGTCGAATGTTCGACATTCGACGGACGGCCAATCGAATCGAAAAAATCCGATCAGAATATGGGTGGTTCGGGTGTCGAATATTCGACATTCGACGAACGGCTTATCGAATGTCGAAAATCCGACATCCGAAGAAGGGCGCTTCGGATGTCGAATATTCGACATTCGACGGACGGCCGATCCAATCGAAAAATCCGATCCGAATATGGGTGGTTCGGGTGTCGAATATTCGACATTCGACGGACGGCCGATCGAATGTCGAATATTCGACATTCGACTATGCGGCCGATCAAATCGAAAAATCCGATCCGACAAATAAGGCGAATCAAATTTGCGACATTCTATCCGACAGAATGCACACGTCTAATTTTATTCCTAAGCAACTAACCAGCGCCGCTATCGAAACTTTAGCGAACAGTCAAAGACTCTTTCGTTAACTCGTATCATACTTATTCATTTCTGTGTGAGAAGGTTATTTCATTCCAGAACTTTTAAAATTTGAATAACATTTTCTGAAAGTTACATAGATACTTTTTCCGTGTACACAGTGAATTCAAAGAGTGTGAAGTTTGCTGCACTGGTTATAGCGACCACGTTATTCTAGCCATGAGAACTCAACGTTTCAAGTTCTCATAGCGAGGTTTAAAGTTAAGGACGATTTCAACGATGTTAACTAGCAGCCACGACCAGGTATTCAGAATATAGCTGCCGTGGCTACAAATCATGTTTCTGTAGTCATGGGTCAAGTAGCGACAACAAGTCTCCCTCGTTACAGTCACTTTTTTTTCAACTACATTATTCCTAGTCATTATGACCAGATGCTATTTTTCTCTGTGTACATATAATATCATTCAATACGAGTAGAGTACAGCAGTCGCAGCTTGTTAATTATTATTTAAATTGACGTCTTATTTTCCAAAAAACTCATTGTTTCTTTTAGAACTACTCCGCTGTAAGATCTAACTAACTTGAAATGTTTATTTTGAAGGGGGAAAGTGGCGCACACCCATTCAAGAAAAACATTTTACAGTAATAACCTTAAAAGTAATTATATAAACTGACAATAATCTTCTAAAAAATATAACATAATATTATGATTCTATAGCTAACACAAAGGTGGATTCTATGATTGTAATTTAGAAAAAAAATTTATAACATTCTAAAGTTTTAAAAAATATAGCTACTGATGGGGCATGCCATTGACAGACGAAAAACGTTTTCACAAAAATGAAAACTGAAAATTTTGATCATAAATAATAAAACAAAACCATTAATCTGAAATCCTAACGACTGGTCAACCAATCACTCATTCAAAAACCATTACTTAAATGGCATTTGAAGCAAAAAGGATTTTTTTATGTTCTTTGGCTAAATTTAACAATAAATATTGGAATATACTACCCAGCTTACTATTATTATTGTAAAATGTTTTTCTTGAATGGGTGTTGCGCCATTTTCCCCCTTCAAAATAAGCATTTCAAGTGAGTTAGAACTTCTAGCGGAGTAATTCTAAAAGAAACAATGAGTTTTTTGGAAAATACGACGTCAATTTAAAAAATAATTAACAAGCTGCGAATGTTGTACTCTACTCGTATTGAATGATATTGTATGTATAATTGCATATTTATATGATTTTAGTTTTAGGTGACGCACTTGTATTAATTTCATTTGTATACCGTGCTCTTTTGCAAATTCGACATAATTCTGTATAGAAAAACTTTTCTTGTATCGACTCAATAATATCAATTTCCCAAGATTTATCAACAATAATAAATTTTTTTAGCTGAAACTCTAGGACATAATAAAGGACACATTAGCGGATGGCTGTAGACTTTAATTAGTTTTGAACAATTAAATAAGTTTTAGTGTTGGTAAAACAAGAATTATTACTTTTCATTATTCACAAATAATTAAAGTCTACAGACATCCGCTAATATGCCCTTCATTATTTCCTAAATTTTCAGATAACAAAATTCACTTTTATGAAAAATCCTGGGGGGCAACTGATATTATTAATTTTAACATCTTAATTTGAGTATTTGAACATTAAAATTATAATGAATGATGCAAGGTTACATAATGATTGCCATCAAATCCTTTACAGTATAATACAGGAAGATAGTCCATTAAATCATTGATGAGAATAGCTTTAGTTTGCGAAGTTTTAGTTACAACATATGCATGGTAATGACTAGAAAAATTAGCACTTAACAGAATATCATAGACTAAACAAACATCACCTTCAGAATTAATTGAGAAAGATTTCGCTAAACCGAAATCAGGTCCGCCATCTACATCTGATCCTATTATGACACACGAGTCCTGTTTGTACATGGTAACCTTATAATTAACATGTGTATATTGTGTAACTAATTCACTTAGTGAATCTAGAGTAATTTCTTCAGCTGAAATATCAAAAAAGTCCGGAATTCAGGTTTAGAGGTTAGAAATTAGAGGCGTTTTTTAAAATTTTCTTTCTGAGGCGATGACATGCTCTATTAAGCTCAAAATAACTTTTTCTACTTTTTTTCGCTATTCTCACATCTACACAAAATAAGATATCAACTTGAAACTGTGGGAACAAGATTGAATAAAAAGTACTAAAGAACGTCTGTCTACATCCAAATGTTTATATATTCCAAAAAAAATTTTCGAAAAATTTATTTTTAATTCAATACATTTAGATGTAGACAGACGTTCCTTAGTACTTTTTATTTAATCTAACCAAGAGTTTTAAAGTGTATATCTTTCATTTTGTATGGACGTGAGAATGTCGAAAAAAAGTTAAAAGAAAATTTTCAGGTTAATACAGCAAGCCCCTAAGAAACTTTAGAGCGAATATTTTTAAAACATTCAAAATACTCGACTACTTGCCCTGAAAAATTTCAACATATTGTTGGAGATTCCTCAATTTTGAAAAGTGGGCTTGACTTTTCCATTGGTTGAACTTTTATCACTTACACCACGTGGAAAATACCAGCCGGCGTTGCTATTTTGAAACTTGTTGGGGCCTTGGGGGACGCGAGCGACAAGCGTCATGCGTGATTGGGCACAGTAGCTATAACCGTATAGCTGAGGGATATAAATTTTCTCACTGCTATGTTATTTAGAAATACTTTTTAGAATTTGTTACTGTGGTCCATAAATTCGCATCATGCACAAAAATAAAAAATTATAATTGAATGACATCAGACTTTAAAAAATACTTTTTACATTATTCATGCAACTTTAATTAATTTTAGCAACTTTTATCACGTAAAGTTCATTATTCAATTCATTTATCTTACACATTTACATTTCTCAATCCAAATGACTTGTTTAATTTGTCACGGCGATCGCTAAAGTCGCATTATGCACAAAAGAAAAAAATTACAATTGAATGACATCAGAGACTTTAAAAAATACTTTCTACACTATTCATGCAACTGTAATTGATTTCAGCAACTTTTATTATGTAAAGTTCATTATTAAAATAATTTATTTTACACATTTGCAATTCTCAATCCAAATGACTTGTTTTATTTGTTTACGTCGGTAAAGTCGCATCATGCAAAAAAGTAAACAATTACAATTGAATGACATCAGAGACTTTAAAAAATACTGTTTACATTATTCATGCAACTTTAATTAATTTCAGCAACTTTTATCACGTAAAGTTCATTATTAAATTCATTTATCTTACATATTTGCATCTCTCAATTTTTAATTCTGTTTTCAAATTTAGCGCGAAAAATGCTAGTGAGAGCAGTTGAAGTCGCCTTGAATGACAGGTATTATGTTTTTTTAGTTTTTATCGCTGGAAAATAAAATAAGTGTATTTATTGCTACACCTTCTGATTCAAATTTCGCCACGGAATTGTAATTGCAATGCTTTTAATGTTTTTTTTATTGTTCTTAGCCGTAATAATACGAGGTCATTGAACGGTCAGAGTATTCTATGGCCGTTCTCTCACCCGAGTCCGCTAGGGATACATTCCAAAATTTTTACATTGCACTCTGGTATTCCTAATATTTCAGGTATTATACTTCCCGCCTCGTTCTCGGAATTACTATGTAGCTCCACTACTTTCCGCTAGACTGTCACAAAGTTTAGAGCCAAAAATCTCCACGGAGCGCACCCTCTGAAGTTCACTCCTTGAGACCTCATTCGTTTCTTTGTGTTTGTCTGTTACGCACGTTGTGAGCCAAGTGGTAGTTCTATTTTTAATGGGAAATGGTAAACGTGAACGTTCTTCGATTGACGCCGAAAATGTTCGAAAGTTAATTTGAGCTATATAAAAACTAAAGAAGAGAGTGCAAAAGGACTTGAAGCGTTCCAGGTATATGTCTTCCAATTCAATTTCATCTTCGGACACATCGCGATCTTCTCTACGAGATCGAAATTTTTCACGAACCTCTTCTCGGGACTTAGTAAGGAGGCTGTCACAAGATCGAAGATCTTATTTGGGCTTTGATTTTAATTCAGAGTCCCTGACATTAGGATTACCTTCACAAAGAAGAGACAACTTTATTTTTTAAATAGATACCTTCTTAAAGAAGCATTCTTTTACTATTCAGGAGTTTGCCAAATTAATTGGTAGCCTAGTCTCAGGTTTTCCTAAGTCCTACGGAATAGGCTACTCCAAATCATTAGAAAGAGCTAAATTTCAAGCTCTTCTAATTGCTGATGGCAACTGAGATTGAAAGGTTTTCTCTACAGAGTTCTTGGGATCCTAATTTAATTTAGTTTCGCAAGAATATACGATCGGCACGGAGTCTGATACCTCTGTTTACTTTTGAAAAAGAAATTTTTTTTGACCTGTCAAAATCAGAGTGTGGAGCCTTCTGTGAAGGCGAATCTGCCCATGGATTTTGAAATGAAGAAGAAAGATCGTAGAGAAAAAATTGGTTAGAATTTTTAGCAGTTTTTTGGTTTAGCTTTGTTTAGCTAGGACGTTACAATATTACTTGCGAGTCACAGAAAAGCGAAGAAATACTAACAAGATGTTTCCGGCAACTAAAAAACCTCATAGAGATGCAGGGTCTCAAACTCTTAGCCGTTGAACTAAATCTGTGTTATTTCAATGCGGTATTAGCGAAGAGTTTACTGCGCACAGTATAAGACATGCGTTAACTTCAACAGCTTTAAAAAACAGATTAAAACTAGCTAGTATGAGAAGTAAAGTGGGTTGGTTTAAAACTTCATCCGTCTTTACTCGATTTCATAGCCGAACAATCGCATCCTCGAACAAAAGTTTCTGTAATTCCATGCTAAGAAACGACTAACAATTTGAATTAACTCTTGTATTTTAATAAAGAAAAAAGAGACTTTTAAAAATTGTCAGCTCTAAATATCTACATAGTAATCCCGAGAACGAGACGGGAAGTATAATTGTACGATCAAACGAACTTACTTAGTGAAGTTCGATCGTAATTCTACGACCAGCTCGTTCGAGGGGATTACTCCCTCCCAAAAATATTTTTATTTCGTACTTCTACAAAATACTCCTATTCTCCCCCACTAGTTCTTCTGAATACCCACAAGAATTGTCGGACAATTTTCAGATCTTCTCTAAACGAAATGAAGTCTCAAGGAGTGAACTCGAGAGGGTGCGCTCCCTAGAGATTTTTGGCTCTAAATTTTGTGACAGTCTAGCGGAAAGTAGTGGAACTAAACAGTAATCCCTTCGAACGAGGCGGTCGTATAATTACGATCGGACTTCACTAGGTAAGTTCGTTTGATCGTACAATTATGTTTTTTATAATGGTGAAAAATGAAATTATCGTATATCTTCGTTGTCTTTTAACGTTAATTTTAACGTAGAATAATGATACAAATAAGTTAAATATTCATTTTGTCGCTTTCATGAGTTATATTGCTACTTTACGCTAGGTTTGCGCTTAGTCCAAGCAACAGGGCATTTATTATGAATTATTTATGACATTATTTATTTCAGAAAATGGACTGCGCCATCAGAAGAAAGGTTGGTCATAGAGTAAATGTGTCACGTTTTGGACAACGAAATATGATTTATACATTTTTTATCAACATTTAAGACCAATAAATCGCACTTTTTTTTGTTTTTTGTTTATAAAATTAAGGATAATTATGCAATCCCAATAACATTCATTCAAAAATTATAGACAATTGAATTTCGGACAAAATGAGCTGTCGCTTGATCTGATTGGATAATTAGAAGCGGAGAAAGTTCCGAAAAACCGGGAAATTTAGCTTTTGTTAAACAAATTAATAACTCAGTTAATTTTAAACTTTTTAGGTTGAGGTTTGCTGGAAAAGTAGCACACTTTATGCTCCTTAAATGTGTAAAAACGGACACTTTGAGATAATACATTTTCGCGCTATTGACACCTTAATTTTATTTAATCCTCAGAGGTGGTCCGATTTTTATTTGGAAAACGGCTTTTAAAAATATAAATTAAGCACAAAAGAACGTCAATCTTGGTATTTTGCTAAAATGTTGCAAAGTCCACTAAAAAACGGCCCAAACATGACTTCAAACTCCTGAAATCAGCAAAGTGACACTGGTGGGGAGAAAAGGCGAGTAGGCTCACTGAGTCACTTTGCTGCGTTCAGGCGTTTGGAGCCATGTTTGGGACATTTTTAAATAAACTTCGCAACATTCTAGCGAAAAACCAAGATTGACGTTCTATTGTGCTTGATTTATATTTTTAAAGGCTGTTTTTAAAATAAAAATCGAACCACCTCTGCGGCAAGCAGGCATTTTACAATTAACGCATTAAATAAATTGAAGTGTCAATAGCGCGGAAACGTATTATCTTAAAGTGTCCGTTTTTTTATACATTTGAAGAGCATAAAGTCTGCTACTTTTGCATCAAACCTCAACTCAAAAAGTTAAAAATTAACTGAGACATTAATTTGTTTAACAAAAGCTAAATTTCCCGGTTTTTCCGAATTCTTTCAGCTTCTAATTATTCATTTAGATCGAGCGACAGGTCATTTTGTTGGCAATTCAATTATCTATAATTTTCCAATGAATGTTATTGAGATTGCATAATTACCATTAATGTTGTAAACAAAAAACTAAAAAAAGTGCGATTTTTTGGTCTTAAATGTTGATAAAAAATGTATAAATCATATTTCGTTGTCCAAAACATGATACAATTACTCTATGACCAACCTTTCTTCCGATGGCGCAGTCCGTTTTCTAAAATAAATAATGTCATAACAAATTCCCTGTTGCTTGATCTAGCTGCGTTCAGCCGGTTCGCTATGGCAGAAACGAAGAGGATAATTTAAGTTGGTATTTTCATTACGGGAAAAAGACAACTAGTCTGAACACTTATCGAGAAGTTTTCATCTTGAAGCAAAATTAAACCCGTGTTAACCAATTGCTTGCAATTTACCTCCAATTGTAGAAAATCACATGTATATTGCGTTAATACAAGTCTTTATTCATTAAGTTACAAGAATCAAGAAAATATTCGAATAAACCCATTCAAGCAATCCATTTTGCTGAAAACATTCCCTAGATTTTACACCGTCGGTGCGTGAAACATACTAGCACCCTGAGTGAACTAAATCACAAAAATGAATGGTTCTCAAAAAGTTAACGAAATTTTTAATGACTAGTTGAATGTTTCGCTGTCAATGAAAATATCGACAATGAATGCATCGTCATTTTAACTTTACCGAATAGAAAAAAATCGCACCCAGCCAAATCTGGAGAAGATGGAAGGGTGCTCTATGGTTTCGATCTTATTTTTTGATAAATACAGACATACAATCATTGCCATGTGAGCCGGTGCATTCTCGTGCTGTAGCACCCAGTCAAGCTGTTGACACTCAATGTTTCAAAACTGAAGCCAGTTTTAAGCCAATGGGGCAAGCTGACCTAGAGACGCTTCAGCTTATTGTTTGCCTGGCGCCGTCGTCCTGACAAGACCAGTCGCCCGTGCAAACCGCAGCTCCTGCGTGTGCACCAGCCTTTCCAGATGATATATTTGAACTGTGCGTCACCTGTAGCGCGCAGCTTCATTCTGTCGTTGTCAACGGGGTGTCCAAGTAGCAGCCAAATTTATTCAAAAAGTCTTTTCATTTCGAATGGACGCCACCAACTTTAATCTGGATGCGGTGAGGCGCGAGATTGCGGCCAGAAGCCCAGCAAGTCTCTAGGACCATATTCCGGGGTCATTAAGGATAGTTATTCAAATTTACTTGCCTTTTATAACCCACGTGGCTCTCAGGCTCTTCAAGGGTCTTTTTATTATGCTTAGGTGTTGCACGCCAATTTTCTTCAGACATTTTTTTTTTCATTTTGTGTCGAATCAGGGCTCTGTCCATCATTATTTTAATAAATTGTTGCCTTTAATGGCTAATGTCACTTAATTTATTTTAATTTATTTTTGACGCAAGAGACTCTGAAATTAGGGTTGAGTTTTTTTTCCTAACCTTCAAAGCACCTTTATCCGACCTTCCGAATCCAACCAGCCCTAGCCAGAACCCTTTGCTTTTTGCTCACTTTCTTTTTTTCCATGACTGCAAGTTTTTTTTCCAGGGTCAACAAAAGTTATAAATATGGCGTCGGGAGACGCCAGGCGCTCTGTGTGGAGCCACCTTAGTAACGCCCGTGATGCCGAAAGTAATTCCGAATCCTCGGGTCAGCATTGATAAAATTTTTTTTTTGTCATTTCAGCGGAAATCACCCTTATATAGTAATGTATGCAGAAAATCGAACGTGAAGGGCGAGTGTCATGATGAGAATGTGTTCCTTAAGGCTGATAGAGCCTTAAGTAAAGTTAATTTCCTTTTTCATTTGAAATCAAAAACAAATTTAGTAACTTTAAAAAAATGCGATTCACATCTACAATATTAAAAAATTGATTAGAGCTTCAGTATAAAATTACAAGAAATAAACTAGTAAGCATGCGAAGTATATAAGATCGAGAGCGAAGGGCGAGATCCAAACAGAACGGAGAGCGATGCGCGATGATCGAATCGCGTGCCCTAGGCGCGCTCAAACTTGCAAGGTGCGTGCTAAACCCGCGACGAGAATGTGTCTGTCAAGAGGGCAGATTTTGTTACTTCAAAAATTGAGATCAGATAAATTTTTTAAATTGAAATATGCGCATATTCAATTAAGGAGTATTTCGTGTATCTTTGGTTTTGAACCCAAATCAAATTTTTAATTGAGAACGGATGAATTCCACTTTCTTGATGCTTTCATGAATAATGATTTTATTTTATATTATTTAAAAGACGTCAAACTTTCCTAAGTTTGAGAAGATTCCGCTTATTAGTAGCAAATCAAATAGATGGAAATAATTTACCAACTGCATCGGGCAGAAAACACCACACTCTAGTGATCTTGACGTTTTTGTGATATTCAGCATATGCTGTTATTTGCAGGATCGATATTCACTTCCTTGTGGATTGTTCCAGAGTCTAAAAAGACTAATAGCATCTAAATTCTCTTAGCGAAAATAAATGGTTTTTTTCAGGAAAATCAAGCGTATAAGTAAGAGGACTATACGGTTCTGTTGAGGATTCGGTGGCGTATTCGATTAGCAAACCACTCATGTAAATAGGCGACCCCGGTTAGAATCCAGTTGAAGGTAGATTTTATCTCGTTCTTTGATTGTTAGTCTGAAAGAACCGTCAAGATCCAAGATTTATTTACTTACTACACGTATACTTGAAGTGATATTACATAAAATAGCATGATTTTGACAATTGCTTTTAACGGTCAAGTTATTTTTGAATTTCAATTATATATTCATTGAATATCTAGGTTTACTGAATACATTATTTTAGATTTGAATAGATAAGGCTTAGGTTTCTTAGCACTGAAAATTTGATATGCAATACGTGTACATAAACTTTGAAACTGTAATTCATGCAATGTTGTATCTATAAGTCGGATCACTTCTTAAGGAAATGCGGGCAATTCAATAAAAAACATTAAGTTTAAAAGATGAAAATTATTGCAATTGAAGGCCTCGATGCAATAAGGGCCTTAGCGCTCGAAACAGCTCAAACGTGACATCCCGATTATCATATGAACAAAGTACAGGAAATGATTTTTAAAAAATACCATCACATCCCTTGCAAAAACAGAAACTTTTTTGCATTTATTGTTTTTACGCACATTTTTTATTTCCAGATATAAAAAATAAAAACATAATATTTTTAATCGTATTTTCAATCATTTTTTTTTAAAACGCTGTAACGTCGTTTAATCTTGTCGAAACCTTATGAAAACTTTTTTACAGGTCTGAAATATCTTAGCGCTGACGATGAAATTATCAGAAGTTCACTTTTTCACAATAGCAATTAATTATTTGATTGCAAATCATAGGCGCACGGCTTTCTGGTTTACGTAACTTCCGAAAAAAAGTGTGTGGGGAACTTTCAGCTACGAATAACTGTCAACGAGACATCTGTTCCCTAATAATTGAAGAAGTTTAGAACGGTAAAGAAATCCAGAGGATTTCTAAACCGAGACTGGGTGAGGGAAGCCAACAACAAATAATCACTCAATAAATTGCAATTATCAACTTTTTATTATAAACCCTTTTAAATTTGTGTACAATTATTGAATGAGATAGAGATAGAGAGTGAGCGAGAGAGAGATTTCGAAAGATTCCTTTCGGGGTGAAGGTTAAAGCACTTACTCGTTGTTGAATTAACTCAGGAACCACTGATAATCCAAAATATTGAGAACTGACGACTGGTACACTCCGATACTTGACGAGAACTTGGGGAGTGTTATAAAATTTGACTCAACTGAACAATGGGACGTGAAGAAAAAATACTGAGAACGGGTCGAAGAATACTGACTGATGAGAAAAGTTTGAAGAAAACTGAACTACTGGAGATACTTGTTGGAAGCCGAGTGCCGGGCGAAGTTTGAAGCAGACACTGAGTGCCGGACGAAGATTGAAGAAGACACTCTGAGTGCCGGGCGAAAATTGAAGAAGGCACTGACTTTTCCCAATTAGCAGCTTGTTTTATAGACCCTCATCTGGGGCAAAATCCCCTCTATTAGTTGATACTATGAGTCACGAAGAACGCTTTGACGCGTTTTCTAAGAATTGTTTTGTTAAATGCTAGCTTATTGTTTGGCACGTGCTGAACTTGTCGTTTCCGGTGGTCAGAATTGCCATATTAGGAAAAGATCTAGTGCAGTACTCCTGCTCTTTGGTTTCTCCGATTTTCCTTCTTTCCGTACCGGCAGACCCCCCGCTCAATCTTTTACCTGTGCCTACAAGTCTGGAAGGTTTGTTGACACAACACGGTTAGACGGAGTTCCTCTTCCAAAAATGACTAATACCCTTACTATGTTCATTCATGGTTCCTCACTCCTCTCTTTCCCTTTACAACTTGTTTACGTTACGCATCTAATGCTTCCGCATATTTTACAATTGTAGATTCATTCATTAATATAAAAAGTATTATTATCATTTATGTAATAGAGATGGTCACAGGACGTGACACCTCCCCGCTTAAGTTTGTACATGGGGATGAAACGACCATGTACAAACTGTCAAAGATATTAAATTTAAAAATTTATAACTTCCATTCGTAATTTACATTGGTATTTCCATAGTCGATAATTGCGTTTTCGTAAATACATCAGCTTACACACAAAAAAAATGTTTCCGTATAATGGGTCCTACTAATATTCGAAAAATTTCAGATTTGCATATATTGAAACTTATTATAATGTTACAAACTCATCGATATATCAAGCTACAAGAAAATTTTCTATTGCACACGCATGCATAATTTCATTATTGTTATATATTTTTTTCGTGATTGTTTTGTTTAATAATAAATTTGTATGCATAATCATACTAATTATATTGATAAATTATAATTAAACATTATCATTTTTTTGAAAAACGCACGCGCTAATAAAGTTTATATGAGAAATCTGTTACACACACGCATATATATATATATCTTGTTTTTTTGTTGTTGTGAATTTGTATACATATAATGTCAATTTTCTGTTAATTAAGATATTCAGAATGTATTAATATTATTTTTCGAAAAAAAACGCATATAATTATTAAGCTTGAATTTTCGGATATCTATCACACATACACAACACACGCACACACACATATATATATATATATATATATTTCATGTTTTTGTATTCTGCTTTATCAATATTTTTTTTCAATTCATATATAATTTCCTTTTTCAAGATATCCAACTAACATTATTTGTTCAAAAAGAACACATATAAGTACATAGGTTTATTCTTTATATCTATCACACATGCACAACACACACATATGTCTATTTTGCATGTTTTTTGGATTTTTGCTTTTATCAAATTTTTCGTATAAAGTTGATTAACTTTATCGTATTTGTGATAGTTGCGGTACGTGACACCTCCCCCCTTTTGTTTGAACATGGGGATGAAATAAACATGTTCAAACTTACTTCTTAACCTTACTTAAATTTATTAGAACAATGTGTCACATTGGGTGAAAATCATACATCTAGCTGCATAAAATTTATTATCTTCTTTTACAATAACTTCAAAATTTATTCACCAAACTTTTTATTACGCTTTGGAACATGACAATTTACTAGTTTGTGACCTCTTTGATAACAACGTTCGCATTCACCTGTCCATTTATATAGTATAATTTTTTCGGAGTCGTTTTCTACAGGTTTTTTAAATTTATTTTCAGGCCCTCTTTGTTCACTAAATAAATAATCCTTGTACAGAAACTCTAATAGCTTTCGTGCTGAATTATGCTTGGCTTCTCTTTTATTTTTTGATTTTCTTATAGTACATATGACTGTAAGTATTGGTATATTACTAGGAAATTTACACATTGAATAATTTGAACATTTAAGCCCCCAAAATCGTGTTCCAAGCTTACTTTTTATATCATCAAAACGTCAGCTTAAGTCGTTAATGACATTCATTGGTTTCTATATTCAAACTCAGAAATACATACCTTATATTTTATTTTAGAGGACTTTCTGCTTTAGAATAACATTGATAAGATTCATTTCAACTTAAAAACTTGATATATTCATGCAATGCACATCTAAATAAGTATTTTTCTTTACATAAAATTAATTTACTTCCATAGCAGAAGGGGATATATTATCTGAAGAAAATTTTTAGGAGAAAATTTTCTTAATGCGAGTAAGTTATGTGCATGAAAAATACCCATAAATCTCCAAGTTCAAAATATTTTACAAAGGTTGGAAATAAATATTGGTTAAATGATCTGATTTCTTTTTTTTATAGAAATCATAAAAATTGACTTGTAAAAAATTTGGGACAAATAATGGACTTTAATTATGAAATGAATAAAATTTCTTTAGGACAAAATGCTTCTTGAATGACTGTTTCCTAGAAAAGAGAACAAAGACTATTAGTAATTGACCTGCAAGAAGAGTTATTTGTTATACGGGAAAAAGGTTTACAGATCAAACCTCGGTTATGAGAAAAAGTTGAAAAATTTTCTGATAATTGTAGTTTTTTTTTCGTTGATTTCTTTGAACAATTGTTTGAGATATTATTTGGATTTTTACATATTTTGTATAAAAGTATCATTTTTGGACGTAAAAGTTCTTTGTGTTTCCAAATCTCCATCATTGCTTAACAAAACTCATAAAGTTCTTGTATTAATTTTACTTGTTTGAATGCTGCTTCATTTCCTGTAGCTATTTTTGCTTGATTTTCCATTCTACATTATGATAGGAAAATTATTCTTTTGTCAAAGTTAGAACCTATGTGAGATAGAATTTCTGGTTCTTCCAGCTCATATTTAATTGAATTGAATCCTTCAGAATTCTTATACGATTAACATTACCCAAAGATTTGGCTTTATATATATCTTCTTGTGATTTTGATTCTTTTCGTCTCGTTAAATTCATAGAGGCTGTAGTCCTTGGTATAGATTGAGTTCCCACGTTAATACTTTCCTTGAAGAGTATAAGAAAAAATGCAACTGTGTCGTAAGCTTCATAGTAAATCCTAATATGCATAGGGCCCTTTTGTTTGAATGGTTAAAATGATGTCTTTAATTGTTTCTGGATTTGTTATGTTTCGAGACCAATTTGGTACGTTGCAATCGTCGTCATTAAATATTCCATTCATAAATAAATATGGCCATAATGCTTTTATATCAACATGACGAACAATTAAATTACATAATAAGTCAATGCGTTTGCGATGTTTTGTTCCATTGTGATCTGCAATCATTTTTATTTAATTTTAATTCTTACTCCTCTGATTGGTTGCTGATGGGGTTATATATGAATGTCTAAGTCTATTAATATTGATGATTTTAGGTTTATTTTTAACTAAAATTTTTATGTTTCCTTTGCCTAATAGTTCAAGTACTTCGTATGGTCCTGAATATTTATTTTTGAATTTCTTTAGTTTTCCTCCTTCTAGTAAAAATAAATTATCTCCGATTTCAAACTTTTTGGGATTAATTTTTCTTTCATAATACTTTTTTCATTTTTCTTCAGCAGCTATTAAATTTTGTCTTGCTATTCCACGCACTTCATGTAATTTTATAACCAATTTTGTCAAGTACATGTCGTAAGGTTCTATTTTCTCATGTTCTGGTAGAGGATCACCAGATGGTAAACGTGCTAATTTTCCGAAAACTAATTCATAAGGTGTGCATTTCGTTCCTTCATGAACACTTGTGTTATATGGAAACATTGCTAGTTCAATCCAGTCATCCCATTCTGCATTATTTTCGATAAATTCTTTAAGATATTCTTTAAGAACGTGATAGGATCTCTCCAAGGATCCATTTGATTGAGGGTGATAAGCAGTAGTCTTAAACTGACGTATTCGAAATCGTTTTGCCATTTTTCTGATTAAATTGCTTGGAAAAACTGCTCCTTGGTCTGTTAAAACCGCTTTTGGTGACCAATATATGCAGATAAATTTTTTAACAAAAGCGTCTGCTATTGTTCCAGCTTGGTGATTTGGGAGTGGGATTGTTAAAGAGTATTTAGTAAAATTATCCTGAATTGTAAGTATGTATTGATTTTGTGATGAAGTTATTGGTAATTTCCCAACAATATCCACTGAAAAAAATTTATCGTGAATACAGACAATTTTCTGGTTATATTAGCAAAAGAGTTTGGCTGTCTCAGATACAGCTAAACTGTATGGGTGTTTCATAAAAACAGTTATAGTTGAAGGGATACTACTTCACCAGTAATATTTTTTCAATACACACATCCAAACTGATATGGCTGCAACAGATGAAACATGGTTATGGTTTCTTTAGCTAAACTCTGTTTTGGAAAATCAGCTCAACTTCAAACAGACGCTTGTCTGCTAGTGATGCGTAGTAGTTTCAGAGGTTAGGGGTAAGTAAACTATTATATCAGTGGTTGATTATAAATCTAAAAAAAAATTGAATCGATACCAGCAATACGTGTTTTGTTTGCATGATCACATACGATCACTCTGCAAACGTTTGAACGCACACCAATATATATCCTTGAAACAAACCATTTTGTTTTGCTAAATCAGCATAACAGTCGATAGATAATACAATCAGAAGGACATTTATGAAAGTTTCCTGAGCTGATAGCTAATTTAAAGACATGTTATTAGCTCAACTAGTATTTTTTAATTTCTTATTCATACTTATTAACACACAAAATAATATAACTGAAGTAAGAAGATTTTCTTTCTAATTTGCATAGAAATTCTCTAACAAACTCGGTTAGGTAGAAACACAATACCATTTCTTTCAGTGTCCATTGATATTTTCTCGAATGCAGTTCCTGGGGTATCAGTAATTATCATAGGATTTTTTGTTTTGACCCTAACAAGTTTTTTATGTTGACGATGTAAACATACATTTTTGTATGTCCAATTTCATATTTTCCTAATGGTATCTTTGTCTGATTCTATTATGGGTTTTTGTTACTCCTTTATGTCCTCCAATTGCAGATGAATGAGCTTCTTCAATAAATTAATTTCTTTACTCTTTTGTAGGGTATTGCGTGATTTCATTACAAATTATTATTTTAATTGTAGAATCCAAAAATGCTATTTTTAATGAAGCCAAAATTTCTTGCCACAAAGCATTGTTAATATGTGGTGATTTCGCAGTACTAAGTGATTAAATATTTAGTTCTTTTATCATGGAATGAAGAGAATAAATCGCTAATTTAATATCTTTAGTCGTTTCTCCTAGACTTGCCATAAACTCGTCTTCGATTTGAAGTACAAAATGGTATTGATTTCCCTTACGTAATTTTTGGACTATTCCTTTTTGTAACCTTTCAAAATTAGGTAATTTTCCACATTTTTCCAAAAGTTGAGAGCCTATATGGCGAGGTTCTCCTTTATTGCTTACAAAATACGCATTATTATCTTTTCTCATCGTCAATTGGTCACGGCATTCAATTATATTTTCCTGTGTCCTAGGAAATCCGGATGTTGAAGGTTGATCAGGGGGTGGCTCTGGGGGTGGTCTTTCTTCTGTAAAATCGCAATCATCAGAATTTTCAGAATTCCTTATTTCTAATCTGTCCAAGTGATCATTTTTACTTTCATTTTCTTCGTTCTGGAAACTTTCCTGAGTTTCTTCTTCCTTTTCATCTTTACTTGATAAGTCAGAATTTGATTCAAAACAACATTCTACTTTAAATTCTTCGTCTTCAATTTTCTTAACATGTTTTTTCCCCTTATTTGCTTTAGGCTTTTTATTAATGTCATAATCTGGATCAAAATCAGATTCGTCTTCTGTTTCTGTAAATTTAAGTTTTTTATCATTCTCAGTTGATTTACTTATATCCTTCATGGGCCTACCTCCTTTTTAATTGGTTTCTCTAATATTACTTCTTGATTAATCTTTCGTAGCCTTCCGCGTTTCTTTTGTACCTTATTCGTTACTTTAACATTACTTAGTAATTTATTTTTATTAGTATCTTCATTTTTATCCATATTTATATTTCTCAAATTTTTCAACTGACCCCTTGTTTGCATAGCATAAAATTCTTTTTTATTTTCTAATGAAGTTGGAATCGAGTCGATAACGCATTTTAAAAATTGGGAAACAAATGTTTCCGAAATATCTTCTTCATTAATCGATTCGAAAAAAGCGATTCCATTTTCCTTATTTTTCATTTGATTTATTATTACATTAATTAACCTTTTATTGATTATATTAAATTCCTGGTCCAATTGTTAAGTAGTTTGTTTATGTTTTCATATATTGCTTCTTTTTTGTATTCTTAAAATCTAATTCAATACTTTTTCCATCATTGTCATCATCATTTTTCAGTAAGTATTCTTCTTTTAATAATTGTTTAATTTCTTCCGTGTCGTTTCCATCAATATTTTCTTCGTTAAAGTCATCATAATAGAGTTTATCAATATTTTCAAATAATGCTCCTTCGTATAATTGGTTAATTTCTTCATAATTTTCACAAATTTTTTGTTTCTCAATATCTTCATTATTTATGTAATAGTTTTGTTCTTTTTTTTTCATTTTCTTAATTAAATTTCCATTATTTATCAGTATCTCTTCGTTTCCTCTTGAATAACTATAATCAGCATCTTCATTTTCAATAGCCTCATATTTTAATCCATCATAATTTCTTCGATTATTCTTATTTTTAGATATATTCTTCTTGTTCATAAATTGTTTAGATTCCTTAAAATTATTTTCGTCAATATTTCCTTCAATTACATCATAATCTATTTTTTCATAGCACGTAAGATTTTTTTCTGGTACCTTTTTCCTACATTTAAAATCAGATATGCAATTTGCATTTCTTTGTTCAATTAAATTTATTTCAATATTTCTCTTAGTATTTATATCATCATTTTCAATATTATATAAATCAATAGGGTTTCTAGATAAAGCGTCTGCATTCACATTAGTTTTACCTGCTTTGTATGCAACATCAAAATCATATTCTGCCAGTTTCAGTTTCCACCTACTTACTCGTGAGCAAGGGTCTTTCGAGTTTTGAAACCATACTAATGGTTTATGGTCTGTGACCAAGGTAAATTTTCGTCCATATAAGTAAGGGAAAAAATATGTTACACAATAAATAATTGATAACGCTTCTTTTTCATATGTATCATATTTTCTTTCACAATCGTTCAATGATCTAGAAGAATAAGCTATAGGTTTATCTTTACCTATTTTACCTTGAGAAAGTATTCCTTCTATAGCGACTCCTGACGCATCAGTTGTTAAAATGAAAGGTTGTGAAAAGTCTGGTCTTTGTAAAAGGGGTTCTTCACACAATTTTTCTTTTAGAAGTTCAAATGCTTCTTGCTGCTTTTCTGACCAAATAAATTTTACTTCTTTCTTCAAAAGTTGGTTCAAGGGTGTTGCAATTTTAGAGAATCCATCAATAAATCTTCTATAATATCCAGCTAGTCCTAAAAATTGCTTAATATTTTTAGGGTTTTTGGGGGTTGGAAAATTTTTTATTGCTTCTATTTTCTTAGGGTTTGGACGTTCTCCTTCTTTGTCTATTATATGTCCTAAGTATGCGACTTCTGGACGTAGAAATTCACATTTATCTGGTTCTAATTTTAGATTTGCTGCACTTAGTCTTTCCATCAGTTTGCTAAATTTTTTCTCGTGTTCTTCTAAGGAATCTGCATATAAAACGAAGTCATCTAGGTATACAAATAATTCAGTTCCTTGAAGCCCTGTTAAAACTAAATCCATCAGTCGTTGAAAAGTAGCTGCTGCATTTTTTGAACCAAATGGCATACGGTTAAATTCATAATGGCCATAGGGGGTTGAAAAAGCTGTCTTATGAGAATCTTCTGGACTCATTTTTATTTGATGAAATCCCGAAGCAAGATCAAATACAGAAAAATATTGTGCTGATCCTAATTGGTATAAAATATCAATAATATTCGGTAAAGGGTAAGAATCTCCAATCGTTTTTTCATTAATTTTGCGAAAATCGAGTACCATTCGCCATTTCCTATTTCCATGTGAGTTTAATTTTTTTGGTACTATCCAAACAGGTGTATTATATGGTGATTGTGAAGGTTTGATGATTTTATTACCGATCGGCTCATTTACTTGTCGTGAAATTTCTTCTTTATGTACTGGAGGGAATCTACATTGTTTTGAAAATATAGGTTGATCATCTGTTGTCGGAATGTTATGTTGTAAGACAGTTGTTGCGCCAAAGGGTTCTCCTGGCATATGAAAACGATCTGCATATTTTTGGATTACATTTTCAACATGTTGCTTTTCTTCTTGAGTTAAATGATCCAATCTTGATAATTTTTTAATGGAATTTTCCCGATTTTTATTGGAAATGTTGAATGATTGGTCAAAATAATTTATTTTTGGAATCCGATTAATAAAATCATTGAAAATTTGTTGTGAAAAATTAAATTCTTTTCTGTCTCCTAAATTTGTTTTTGTGTTGGTTTGCTTTTCTTTATGTATTGGTATTTCTTCAAAATCGATCATTTCAACAGTTGGTATGGTTAACTTTTGAGGTTGTGTAGTTGTATTAAATATTTTCATGTACGCTTTATTGTTGTTATTAGAGACAATTACATTTCCTAAATAAACTCCATTACACAGATGTAACTGTGGAATGAATCCTTGTTTTTGTTCACTGTTGTCACGTCCCGCGACTCTACCGCCACAAGTGACAAACAGATTAAGAAACCAATAAAGGGATCAAGACAGCATTACAGCGAGTATGATTTTATCGACGCAAGTTATATACAAATCTACGGATCAATAGGATGATCAATATGAAATTACCATGTGTCGTTATAATACCCACACATGATAACAAATCGACTGACCCAGAGAGAAAGTGAATGAAGCCCTACAATACCAACACACTACCGTCATAACATGCGACTTGTAATAGCATGTGACTTGTAATAACATGCGACTGGTCATAGCATGTTACTCGTCATACCTGACCTTTCAAAGTTCTATAAAAAGCGAAAGTTCCAAGAGAAGTCAGTCCAGTACCATCGCCTCTACACCGCGAGTTCAGTTAGTTAGTCAACGTCCGATTTCTACAATGTGACCAACGCGAGTCCAGTCCAGTGCCGTCGAATCTATACCGCGAGTGCAATCCAGTCAGTCCAGCTTCACCAGATTTCTACCGCTGCTCAACCCGAACTCTAACTCGACGCTGAGTTCAACGACATTGGAAAGTGAAGGGGAATCGCCTTCCAAATTCTCTCGAAACTGGGATCGAAGAATCAACTAGATCAACCGTCTAGATTACAAATCTACTATACAACTGCAACTACCTAAAGATTACAAGTTACACTCAACTGATCACATTCGCTTACTGGACTGAATTGATCATCAATCAATTCAAACTCAGGATAACTGAAAGGGTATATCTAATTTTTATTCTATTTTACATTTCCATGGTGCTTACCTGATAAAATTTCAATTGTCAATAAATATTTATTTTATTTGAAATTTTATTATCGGAATTTCTGAAAGTGCAGAGATTACATAGGATTTTGTGCTTGAGTCATGCCTGTCTAATCTCGTACTTCTTTATCTTTAAATCTTTAAAAGGACTATAAGTGGTTTTTAGATTCGTTGAACGGTCACCATTTGATGACGATCAATTGGGTAAGGCAAAATTCAAGTGCTCATACAGTATCGTTTGGAACTTTTATTTTAACTCTGTTAACTAACAGAATATTTTTAATTGCAAAAGATTGACCAAGATGTTGTGCTTGAGTCAGGCTTGTCCAATCTTGCATTAATTAAATTCTGTATAATTTATAATTTTGTTATGTGTGTATTATAAAAAATATAACAAAAACATTTTTTTTGTGAGTGTACCAATTATTTAAAAAGCCATTTGTGACCTATACCATTCGACAATTATATAAAAAAAACATATCAAGTATCCCAGGTAAGACAAGGAACAAAATTAGTTTCAATAAGAATAAATTTGAAACAAAAAATTCTAAATAAATATTTTTTCTGTAAGAACATGGAAATTGGTAGAATTAAGGCATATTATTTTAAGAATTTTGATTGATGATTATAAATTTACCTGACTCGGAACATTGAGACAATTCATATTTTCTAATAACAAATTATTAATCACATTTATTGATTACAAAAATATTTTAAAACAAAAGATATTTGAAAAAATTTTCTGTTGATCCAAATTAATATTTATGTATTGCAATTTTAAAAGTGTCTCCATGTACGTATCAGTAAATTTTATTTTATAATAACCTATGTTGGGACCCAATTCAGTGAATTAGGGAAATCACAAATTCAAGAAAATCCTATTACGCGCAGTCAAGTTAAGAAAAATACTAAACTTGCAAAAATTGTGGCACAAAATCAAACTGGTCCCCTTAAACTAAAAAGAGCAGTTACTGTAAAGGAAAAGGTTACTAAAGATAATTTTGAAAATATTTCTAACAAGGATAAAATAAATATCAGTTTGCAATTAGATAATATTTCTTTAGAGAAAACCTCAACGTTTGAACAATTCGAAACTGCCGGAACAAGCAATTTATCTCATTCGAATATTTGGCTTGATTCAAATTCAAAAACTAATTCAAGTATTATTTGTGGATCAATTGATCAGGACGAAACATTAAAAAACGCAACTACTTATATTGACAACGAAGATATAAGTTTACTTAGTTCAACGATAATTCCAAAAAACACAGTCGAAGAAAGAACTAAAATAAATTTATCAGGAAATTCTCTTAAACGCCAAACAGTTTTAAGTAATAACGATAGCGACGATAATAGTACCGACAACGAACAAATGGAACAAATTGTTCACGAAAATCCTGCAGAAAACGTTAATCCAATTAGAAACAACGAAATGGTCCTACCTAATAATCAACAAGTATCCTTACGCGACGCGTTAGAAGTAGTACCCTTATTTGATGGAAGTAACATTCCATTATCACATTTTATTGAAGGATGTTATGAGGCAAAGGCAATGCTGCCAACACCCGCAGCTCAAGAAAATCTAGGACGATTATTGAGAAGTAAATTATCAGGAGAAGCGAGAAAATGTATCTTTGGATCGACCTATAACAATATCGAAGAATTAATTGAAAAACTCAAAAGAGTATACGCCCCAGCAAAAAGTGTGTATCAATTACAAGGAGAATTAGGGAATACCTATATGTGGGAAAAAGAGAACGTACTTTCCTACGCAGCCAGAATTAAGGAGATTGCCGACAGAATCGAAGACGCTCATAGACTCAACAATAATGGACAAGTAGATAATACCTTCAAACAGAACCTTCAAAAAGATGTTATTCAATGCTTTATTCGCGGTCTACGACCCGAATTAGAAATCCGAGTATAAACAAAGGAAACATTTAAAGAAGTTTTCAATGATGCAATCAACGTAGAAAGAGATTTGGCAGCATCATCCGCACTACGGAGAAATAAAAATTCAGATTATTTAAAAATGGATGATTCTATAAATAATGGAAATAATAAAACAAGTCGGTTCAATGTTTCACGAGTTAACAACATAAATTGTATAATATGTAAAAAACCAGGTCATGTTGCTGAAAATTGATATCATTTAATCAAAGCACAAGAAGCAGTATCTAGAAAACAAAATGCTAATTTTTTTATGCAAAATCAACAGCCTAGTAATAATCACCAACGACGAGAAAATATTTACAATAATTCTGCAAGAAATTATTACTGGAATAACCACTTTTTAGGAAACAGAAATAACAATTATGATAATAACAACTATCCGAATAACAATTTTTCAAGGAACAGGAACAACAATTACAATAACTTTTCAAGTAACAGAAATAATTATCCTAACAGCAATTGATTCCACAATTACAATAATAATAATTTTTCGAGAAACAGAAATAATGATAATAGACAAGAAAATCTAGATCACAACAGGTATGCAAATCACAGACAATTTTTAAATCAAAATAGCCAACGAGAAATGCGAAATCAGCAATTAAGTAGACCAAATCAAAATTATCCACAAAAATCAGAAGTTATATGCAACTATTGTAAAAAACCAGGACATATTATAACAAATTGTAACGTTAGATTAAATAAACAACAATCGCAAAATTCGGAAAACTCAAACGCTCTCCCCAGTACGGATGCACTGAGGAAAGCGTAAGGCAAGAACCAGAAGCATCCAGTTTTAACGATCAACCGGCTATAAAGATAAGCGTTTCCAAACCAAGTATAAGTTCATCGATAATGATATGCGCAGACGGTCTTCAAAGCCCTGCTTGGATGATGATAGATACCGGTGCTGGTCGTAATTTGATTAAACAAAATTCCGTAAATCCTAATTTGCCAATAGATAAAAAAAGAGTGTTAAAACTTACAGGAATAAATAATTTACCACTTTTTGCAATGGGACAAATACAAATAAACATTCTAGGATATCCAACAGTATTGAATATAATTCCTAATGAAATTCCAATAGATGAAGATGGAGTTCTAGGTTCAGAATTTTTTCGAGAAAATAAAGTCAATATAAATTATGTATCAAAATGTCTAGAAATACAAAATAAACTGTATCCATTTGAATCGACACAGATATTAATAACTCCAGCTAGAACAGTAACAACATTTTATGTTCCAATTGAAAATACTGAAAAAAGCGAAGGTTACGTACCTCGACTACATTTTGGCGAAGGAATTTATGCAGGAGACGCAATTGTAAAAAATTGCAACGGTAAAGCTTATATCAAATTTGCAAATACAAACGAAATTTCAGTAACGATATCAATACCGGCTATTACTTTAGAAGACTTTGAAGAAAGAGATTTTCAAAATGTAACAAGTCAATCAAGCAATTTAAAAAACTTAATTGATGACGATTTATCTAACCAAATTCTGAATAGCTTCTTAACAACCGAAAATTTTTTTAACAATCCATGCAAATTTTTTACATAACAGGTGAAGAAAGAATAGAATGCATTAAAAAAACTTCTTCGTTTGGATCATTTGAATCAAGACGAATACGAACATGTAGAAAGATTAATTATTAACAGTGCAGACAGATTTCAAATCCCAGGAGAACCACTTGAAGCTACTAACGTTTTGCAACATTCAATTCCAACTACAGATGATTCTCCAATTTTTTCAAGACAATATAGATTTCCCCCTGTTCATAAAGAAGAAATTACAAAACAAGTTGACGAATTATTAAAAAATAATATAATAAAACATTCACAATCACCGTATAACACTCCAGTTTGGATTGTTCCTAAAAAACCAGACTCTAAAGGTAAAATAAAATGGCGAATGGTTCTTGACTTCAGAAAACTTAATGAAAAAACAATCGGAGATTCTTACCCACTACCTAACATAAATGATATTCTCGATTCACTCAGATCTGCCAGATATTTTTCAGTGTTTGATTTAGCTACTGGTTTTCATCATATAAAAATGGACCCTAAAGACTCTCATAAAACTGCATTTTCTACACCTTACGGCCATTATGAATTTGATAGAATGCCCTTTGGTTTAAAAACCGCCCCTGCAACATTTCAAAGGTTAATGGACATTACGTTAACTGGATTAATAGGGACAGAACTCTTTGTATATCTTGACGACATAGTCATATTTGCTCATACACTAGAAGAACATGAGAAAAAATTAAATAATTTAATACAACGTCTTCGAAAAGCAAACCTTCATTTACAACCAGACAAATGTGAATTTCTACGACCTGAGATAGGATATTTAGGTCATATAATTGATAAAAATGGAGTTCGACCGGACCCCAAAAAAATAATAGCCGTAAAAGAATTTCCAGTTCCAAAAACACAAAAGAATGTCAAACAATTTTTAGGATTAGCAGGATATTATCGTAGATTTATCGAAGGATTTTAAAAAATTGCCAATCCTCTCAATCAACTTCTAAAAAAGGATACCCCTTTCATGTGGACCGATAAACAGCAAACAGCTTTTGATATTTTAAAATCAAGATTATGTGAAGAACCACTTTTACAACGACCCGATTTTTCGCAACCCTTTGTTCTCACAACAGATGCCTCAGGATACGCAATAGGTGGTATATTATCACAAGGTAAAATAGGCAAGTATAAGCCAATAGCATATGCTTCACGTAGTTTAAGTGACGCTGAGAAAAAATATGACACATATAAAAAAGAAGCACTTGCAATAATATTTTGTGTCACTCATTTCCGTCCTTATTTCTATGGAAGAAAATTTACCCTAGTAACTGATCATAAACCACTAGTTTGGTTTCAAAATTCTAAGGATCCTTGCTCACGAGTTTCGCGCTGGAGGTTAAAACTCGCTGAATATGATTTTGATGTAGTATACAAGGCAGGAAAAATGAATGTCAATGCAGACGCTCTCTCAAGAAACCCTATTATTAATGAAGAGAGGTCAAGAAATTTACACGAAGATGATGACGATACCTTTATGACATCTCAAGAAAAAACGAATCTTGAGAATACCTTTGTGAAAAATAACGAAGAAAATAATATCAAAAAAGGAAATAATTCCAAAAGAGAATATTTCAATTCGATATTTACCCAAGATGATATAAATGACTTTAGTGAATCATCACAAGATCCAATATTAAATATCAATCCTAATTTTTTAGAAACTTTTAATGTTTCTCCCAATGAAGAATTATTTAATAACATTTGTAACAATTTTATGAAATATACAAGTTTATTGAAACTTTTAGCATCAAAGCTTCTGTTTATGACTATTATACTCTGAAGTCCAATACTTGGAAAAAATTATAAAAATTCGCCATGGAAAACCATGACTACTATGGGTAAAAAGGAAAAACAAGAACAAATGAAAAATTCAAATGAGCATAAAAATCTAAAAAATTTAAATCAAAGAAAAATTAGACGAAAATTTTTCTTCTAAACCTCTTGTGACAAAACCTCGAGGTAGGCCAAGAAAAACTCTACTTACAAATTAAAAAATTATTCCCTCTCAAACAAAAAGAAAGAGAGGTAGACCAAGAAAACAAATATATAAAAATGAATTACCAGAAATAAATATGCAAAAAGGAAGCTGAACAAAAGTAAAATCAGATTCCGACTCTGATTCTGATTCTGATCCTGAATATTTGGACTATTTAAAAGAAATCCAAGCAAAAAATAAAAGAAATAAAAATGGCAAAAAGCCCAAACAATTTATTATACCTCAAGAGGAAAAAAGCGAAAATTATTTTTCTACTTCTGAAGATGAAATAACTGATATGGAACCTGAAGATGAAGAGAGCTCTGAAAGCTCTTGTATTGAAGAAATTTTTGAAAATGAAAATATCGAAGACACTTTTAATGAACAAAATTCTGAAATAAACAAAAATCGACAAATAAAAACTAGGGAAAATCTTGAAAACAATAATAATTCAGAATTCGAAGAAAACCGTCCACCCCCAGAACCCCCTCCACTCATCTCAAAATGTACCAAGCAAATTTTAATGAATAAAAATATCGTTGAATGTCGCGATCAATTAACAATGCGAAAAGATAATTATGTACATTTTGTTACAACAAATGGAAATCCTCGAGATAACGGATCAAGAAGTCTAGAAAAACGTGGTACTTTACCAAAATTTAAAAACTTACAGAAGGGAACAGCGAAGGAAATTAAAAAAGGAAACTATTATCATTTGCCACCAACACACTACCGTCATAACATGCGACTTGTAATAGCATGTGACTTGTAATAACATGCGACTGGTCATAGCATGTTACTCGTCATACCTGACCTTTCAAAGTTCTATAAAAAGCGAATGTTCCAAGAGAAGTCAGGCCAGTACCATCACCTCTACACCGCGAGTTCAGTTAGTTAGTCAACGTCCGATTTCTACAATGTGACCAACGCGAGTCCAGTCCAGTGTCGTCGAATCTATACCGCGAGTGCAATCCAGTCAGTCCAGCTTCACCAGATTTCTACCGCTACTCAACCCGAACTCTAACTCGACGCTGAGTTCAACGACATTGGAAAGTGAAGGGGAATCGCCTTCCAAATTCTCTCGAAACTGGGATCGAAGAATCAACTAGATCAACCGTCTAGATTACGAATCTACTATACAACTGCAACTACCTAAAGATTACAAGTTACACTCAACTGATCACATTCGCTTACTGGACTCAATTGATCATCAATCAATTCAAACTCAGGATAACTGAAAGGGTATTTCTAATTTTTATTCTATTTTACATTTCCATGGTGCTTACCTGATAAAATTTCAATTGTCAATAAATATATTTTATATACCTAACCCTTCTCAATCACTGACTATTCCTCATCCCTTAGAGAGGATCCTTCTGATCCTGACATAAAACGAGATCTTTTAAAAAGAGAAATGTTACGTTTCTCACGTAACACTGTTTTTAATTCTTACATAAAAATCTGAAATTGTTCTCGCTGGTACCAATATAGTTTCTTGCATTTTAAATGGGTAAATTTTATCATTTATTTCAAGCTGTTTTTCTGCATAATTAATTTTTGCGTTATTGTTTCTAAAAAATTCTGTACCTAATATACCAAAATGTTCAATAGGTACTTCGTTCGGGATTATGTTGAGGGTAGTCGAGCAGCCGAAAATATTGATTGTTATTTGGCCAAGTGTAAATACAGAGTGTTCATTTATAGCTGTTAGCTTAAGACATTCAAATTTATTTATATTTACGTTTGTTTTGACTGCTTGTTGTTTGATTAAATTTGATCCAGCTCCTGAATCGATCATCATGTGCATAGGATTTTTCAATCCTTCAGCTGATAAAATTATATGAGGAATTGTATTGCTTGTACTTCAATTGACTTTTTCTGTTTTATTTTCAATAAAATTAGGTGCATTCAATTGTTCATTTAAGCCCTCCATTGTGCACCCGTTCCGGGAAGGGCATTGGAGTTTGCCTGTTTATTAAATTCTTGTTGTTGTTGCTGTTTCTGTTGTTGTGGTGGTTGTTGTAATTGTTGATTCATATTAAATTCTTGCAATTCTTAGATGTATGTCCTGGTGTATTACATGAATAACTTTCGATTGAAATTTTGACCTTGATTGGAATTTTGACCTTGAATAAGATTTCTATTGAAATTTGAATTCGGATTAGAATTTCTATTAAAATTCGAGTTTGATTAAAATTTCGACTTTGATTGTTTTGATTAGGATTGCGATGCATATTTTGATTAATCCGTTCAAAGTTTGGATTTTGGTTGAATCTATTTCCTTGGGAAAAATTTGGGTGGTTTGGGAAACTATTTATGTCTCTATAATCGTTTCTACCTCTTTGTTGATTTGGGTTTTGCATCTGATATCTCTGTGAGGGTCTCCACTGATTTCCCTGACCCTGCCTATTTCCCTCGTATTGATTATTTTCTCTATTTAAGTTATTTCTTGATTGATTCCCTTGTAAGCTTTTATTTGTTATTTGTTGAATATATTGAAAACAGGTTGCTGCTGTGTGACCTATTTTCTGACAGATTTGACATTTAATTGGTTCTTCTCGCGCTAAGTTAATTTTAATTGTTTTTGCGAATTCTCGGTTATTATGTGTTGGTTTTTCAGCTTCTTGAAATAATGAATATTGTCTGTTTCCTCTTCGTAGTTCGTTTCTGGAAGTTAAATTTCTTCCTTCTCGTATTGCTCTTTTTACTATTTCGTCAAATTTACTGGCTGTTCCTATTCAAATTTCTATTTCTGGTTTTAATCCTCGGAGAAAACAATCGATCGCGTCTCTTTCTAAGTTCTTTTCAAATTGAGCAGATTCTTTACCATTATTATTTTGTTTATGACATTCGAGGATTTCTGCTGCAATCTCCTGTATGCGTATTGCATAAGATAAAACACTTTCATTTTCCCGCATATATATTCTGCCTAAATCTCCTTGTAGCTGGTATACAGTTTTTGAAGGGCCAAAAATGGTTTTTAATTTATTATTGAAGTCTTCTAAATTATTGTAATAATTTCCGATGATACATCTTCTTGCTTCTCCTGTAAGTTTACTTCTTAACAATTTTACCAAATTTGCTTCTGCATTAGGGACCATTTCTTTGGCTTCTTTACAAGCTTCGATAAAAATTGTTAATGGTACTTTACATGATCCGTCAAAATATGGAACATTCTCTAAAGCATCTCGTAGAGATACTTGTTGGTTTGTCGGTAAATTCATTTCGGTAGGTTGTATTGGTAGATTATTTGGTAAATTACTTGGTAAATTATTTGATAAATTAGTTACTGAAATTTCTTTATCAGATTCCCTAGAGGTTGATAACGCGCGTACAAATTTTAGTGAATCAAGAGCCTGTTCAATATTTGCAGAATCGTCAAGTATAATTTGATTGCTTTTATTTGATAAAGTTTCCTGGACTTGTTCAAATTCTAGATTTGGATTTTTAAATATTGTTGTTTGATTGAAATATTCTGGAGACCTATTTGGTTGCGATTTTGTTTGAAATGGATCTATTGATTCGTATCTTTTCCGAGGTGTTGTGAAAATTTTATTATTTGAAATATCACCAAATTTATCTGGGAATAAAGTTTTATCATACAAAGTAGAATTTTCTGTGATGCTTTCAAATATTGATTCTTCCCCTAGTGTTATATATCCTGTGGTATCGTCAAATGACTGGTTAATTTGTGGTGTATCTTTGTGTTTATCTCCTGCAATAATGATGCTATTATTTGGTCTGATGAAAGTTTTTAATTTATTAAAAAATTGACTCTTTGGGTTTTTTGTTTCTATAATTGATTTATTTTGAGAACTGATATCGGGATCAGAAATATTTCCAACTGTGATGTTTGGAACATCAGTTTGATCTAAAGCACTCGATTTTTCTGAATATTGCGAGACTTTATCTGTATCTTCTCGGGATTTTCGTTTTGGTTTAAGCAGACCTTGCGAATTTTGTTTAATTTCTTCCGCTAAAGTGGGATTTTTCTTAGCTTGACTACCAGTTATAGTACTTTTTTTACTGGCGTCTTGGGGTGGAACCAACATTGATGTTTTGCATATTTTATTGTTATAACAAAAAGTGACTTATTTAATTTTATTTATCATTAATATCATAATTTTGTTTGCGAATAAAAATGATTTTTCTTTTCTTATAAATCTTTAATTAACTTAACTTTATTTTTTCCTAAACTGCAAATATTAATTATATTGGGTAAAAAAATTTTTATTGGGTATAAAGATGGGTTCTTCAGTCTCTGTTTCTGATCCTGAATATTAAGATATATTCCTAATTTCAATACTTGGAATAATACTTCCGCGAGAATTAGAAATTTTCTGATTTGTTTCGGGGTCAAAGTCTGAACTGTTATCTGATATTTCAATTATTGGGGATAAGTTTTGGGTGGTTTTATTATTCGTTGATTCTGGCTCAGAATTTCTTAACTGAAAACTTCCTGGTTTGGATTTGGTGGAAGTTTCTTCGATTTTTCTTTTTCCGTATTTATGAGAACGTTTACTTGAAATAAATTTTTCTGTTTTTTCTAACAATTGTTCAAAGAATTCTGAGAATTCGATATCGTTATTGATCTCTCTAATTTTGATATCTTTTATTTTAAGATTTCTTGCTCAAGGGCGTTTCAAAGTATGTTTTCGTGATGGTAAAGGCATTTATTATATAGAGCTTACAAAATATGACGTAAAATTTCAAATACGAGTGACGACTCAATTTGTATATATATATATATATATCACGATTATATATTTTTTCAAAGTTATTTACTTAAACAAAACTTAGTTACAGGGATAGAAACTAATAAAAATAAATATTATTTTGGATATTCCTTTTTCTCTTTTTTTTGTTTGTTTTATAGTTATGTAAGATAAATTTAAATCCCGATTCATAAAGTTCTAATTCGAGGATAGCTGGGCGTTTTACCGCTAGCCCCTGTTCAATATAACCCTCCTCGAGCAACTGGTTACACTATGAGGGGTTATATCCTCAAATAAATCGCCTAAATTTCAGTAATAGAATTTTTTTTTGGATGCAATTTATTTAGTTAATCCCAAATCCACTTTTGAGGGTGTATTTTGAGGACAGCTGTGCGTTTTACCGCTTGCCCTTGTTCGATATAATCCTCCTCGAGCGACTGGTTACGCTGTGAGGGATTATGTCCTGTAAAATCCTCAATCGCAGTGTTGAAATCAATTAAAAATAAATTATATCCTTTTGAGTTTGTATTTGTGTTTTATAGTTGTGTAGGATAAATTTCAATCCTGATTCAAAAAATTCTAATTTGAGGATGGCCGAGCGTGCTACCGCTAGCCCCTGTTCAATATAATCCTCCTCGAGCGACTAGTTACACTGTGAGGGATTATATCCTTAAATGCATCTCTTAAATTTCAGTAATTGAAATTGCAGTTATAAAATTTATCGAATTAACCTCTAATCTGTTTCTGAGAACCTAGTTTGACGGTAGCTGAGCGCACAATTCGCTAGTCGCTAATGGATACAACCTAACACAAAGTGAAAGGTTATACCCCTGAAACAAATCTCAGTCACAGGGTTGAAATCAATTTGAAAATAAATTTTATTTTTCATATCCATTTTTGTTTGTGTGTTCAACAATTCGGTAACTCAGCAATGAAAAATTATTGAAGCTAGATAATAGGCTCGACTGAAGCACAAATTTCCTGCTAAATTCAGGTACTTACAAACTCTGATAATCGTCAAAGTTGGATTTGTACGTTTTTGTAAAAAAAAAAATTTTAATAAATTTAATTTATTCAAAAAAAACTTTCATAAACGTGTCATTCTATTTAACATTAGAAATAAATAATAAAATTTAAATTTATTCTTAATTCATACGTGAGAATTCGTCATGCATTTTAATTACTTGTGGTGTTTTGTATGACCTGTCATATTTTGTCGCACTTTTAATATTGGTATCACTTGTCTTATATGCTATCACTCAGTGTTCGCAGAACGTGGACGTTAACGGCCCCCACCATGGAACCTACCAGCTCATGGCTTCTTCCTCGCTCCACTGCCATAGGTTGGTTGAATGAGGAAGACACAATGAGCTCGAAGCATCTATGGTAGGGGCCGTTTACGTACACGTTCTGCGAACACTGCTATTACTATAAAAGAAGGAATATTCGCACAATTATTTCATGAAATCTCTTAATATTATATAAAAAAAATATCAATTTCATTTTTCATAAAATTTCAATAAATTATTATACTTTAATATTATAATTTTATTTTAATTCAATTTCATTCAATTCCAATTCTGTTACGAGCGTATCAAGGCGGCGGAATAAACACTATAAACACTATAAACTACAAATATTATAAACAAACTTTGATAGCTGCAAGTTACCATAGCCAGTGCAGACGATATTTCTGAAAAGGATCTGAACCATTGTTTTTTCTAACTATGAAAAATATTTAAGGTGTCAGAGTCCAGAATTAGTAATCAACGAAATCGATTTAATTATTTTATATCGATATTTGATTTATTGGTGTCATGAAATATGATCCAAAAATTTCAACTATGTCAGAAATATCCATTTCATCACAAACCTCACTTGGCAACAGGTAATAACAAGTAGGCTACCAAGTAGTTAGGCAATCGGTAATTGCAAAATTACCGGTAAGCATGAATTCCTTCCAAAAGGATTAAGAAATTAGAAAAAAACCCAAGAAGGCGGTAACGTATACTTTGTATCGTTCTAAATTATTTTTTCCGTTTTAACTCATGTAAAAATGTTCACATCGGTTTGGTTGTTTTATTTTCCTTAAAAATAAATTCTCTCTTTTTATGTATATGAATTTTAGCAGCTTGATTCAAACTTATTTGAAGCACCTTTCCCCTTTTCTTTCGTTCAAAATTAAAAGTGATAATTGTTTTTTTTTTACTTTTTATGCATTTTATTTAAATTAATAATAGCCGTACGTAAGAAATTCAATTCAATTTCAATTCAAATAATTTTATTTTAATTTGATTTAATTCGATTTTTCAAATCAATTTTATTTTACTTTGAATTAATTTTCATTGCTGGTTTATAAGTTCCCGGCCGATGCACCAAAAAATAATAAAGGGGTATGTATAGCTTGGTTACTCACCCTTTATTATTATATTTATTTTGTTTTTCCTCGTTTAGAACGGTAAAGAAATCCAGAGGATTTCTAAACTGAAACTGGGTGAGGGAAGCCAACAACAAATAATCACTCAATAAATTGCAATTATCAACTTTTTATTATAAATCCTTTTAAATTTGTGTACAATTATTGAATGAGATAGAGATAGAGAGTGAGCGAGAGAGAGATTTCGAAAGATTCCTTTCGGGGTGAAAGTTAAAGCACTTACTCGTTGTTGAATCCATTCAGGAACCACTGATAATCCAAAATATTGAGAACTGGCGACTGGTACACTCCGATACTTGACGAGAACTTGGGGAGTGTTATAAAATTTGTCTCAACTGAACAATGGGACGTGAAGAAAAAATACTGAGGACGGGTCGAAGAATACTGACTGATGACGAAAGTTTGAAGAAAACTGAATTACTGGAGATACTTGTTGGAAGCCGAGTGCCGGGCGAAGATTGAAGAAGGCACTGACTTTTCCCAATTAGCAGCTAGTTTTATAGACCCTCATCTCAGGCAAAATCCCCTCTATTAGTTGATATTATGAGTCACGAAGAACGCGTTGACGCGTTTTCTAAGAATTGTTTTGTTAAATGCTGGTTCTGATTTCGGTGCATGCCAAACTTGTCGATCCGGTGGTCAGAATTGCCATATTAGGAAAAGATCTAGAGCAGTACTCCTCCTCTTTGGTTTCTCCGATTTTCCTTCTTTCCCTGGCGACAGACCCCCCGCTCAATCTTCTACCTGTGCCTACAGGTCTGGGAGGTTTGTTGACACAACACGGTTAGACGGAGTTCCTCTTCCAAAAATGACTAATACCCTTACTATGTTCATCATGGTTTCTCACTCCTCTCTTCCCCTTTACAACTTGTTTATGTTACGCATCTAATGCTTCCGCATATTTTACAATTGCAGATTCATTCATCAATATAAAAAATATTATTATTATTTATGTAATAGAGATAGTCACAGGACGTGACAGTATTTTTTTGAATTCATTTCCTGTACTTTGTTCATTTGGTAATCAGGACATCACGTTTGATCTGTTTCGAGCGCTAAGGCATATATTGCATCAAGGCCTTCAATTAATGAGAGTTATGCGAATATGACGAGTGATTTCTCTCTGGCTTGATGAGGTGTGTTTGAACTTTGGTTTTGCACCTTTGGAATTTTGATTTTATCATTCATTTTTAAATTCTTGTATTTATTATTATGTGTGTTCGATTTATTATAACATAATTTTTCTATCAATAATAATAATTATCATTTATTATATGCGTCACTTAATTGAATCACGATAGAGATCGATAGCGTGAAGCCGTCAAAAGAATTTATTGTCAATGACTTTTCGGCCAATTAGTTACTTTGAACATATTTTCCTCTTTTATATTATAATTAAAAACAAACATCTGATTTCTGTGTTCATTGAAACAATTGATGCTTTGAAATGATGTAAAAAAAAATTGTACATGTTGATTCACTGAGGGAGCAAAATGTTCATATAAAACATGTGTAGTAGCCAGTATAACCGTAAAAAGTTTTGTTATAGTCTCTGACAATCAATTGAATGTCCATGCAAACTAATATGAAATTGATCTATGTCCACAAGAAGTTGAATCAATCTTGAATCTTGTACTGCTTTTTTTGATTTTTATATGTGAATCCATTTCAGAGAGTGGGTTCCGCACATGGTGAAGAACTTTCATTTGTATTTGGTGCACCAATTGCTGATGACATAGGACTTTTCGCTAGGAATTACAGTAGAGCCGAAGTTGCTTTATCGGAGAGCATTGTTCAATACTTTGCAAACTTTATCAAGACTGGGTAGGTATCAAAATTATAGAAGGTATTTTATTAATATGGATTTCTAATGACAAGCTGCTTGTGTAAAGTACACACTTTTTTATATTCTTGACCTGCAGCATCCAATAATAACAATTATAAAGATATCATACCTATGGTAAAATTAAAAAATGAATTCAAAGAGAATGAGTGTAATTCTGTAAACAATAAGAATTTCACAACTCTCGACTTTATTTTTACATTTATCTTCCAAAAAATAGTAAAGAATCTGCACCATCTTACAATGTTTGACTGGCTTACTCCAATAATATTACTTTTTGTGCAAAAGAACCGCTTCCAAAAAAGTTTTCGAATGTGAGCGAAGGAAGATTGATGAAACAAGGCGCTTCTTCCCTCTTGTTATTTTATACATGTTATATGTTAATTTCCGTAAATAAAGACTTATTTGAATTATGTAGTTGATAATAATTACAAAAATTCATTAAATACATATTGTATGTCTGATCGGAGAACGTGGATACGTGTAGCTAGCAACCACCACCGTTCAGCGGCCATCACCTTAAAAACTATTTGACTCCAAATTTTGAGTTTAAAATTCACAATGAGAAAAGTAAGACAGTTTTGCTGAAGATCTGGGAGCCTGCAGTTATCCTACAATATGAGAAAAACCGCATTGATATATCTGAATTGTTAGAGTATGCATGTGAATATGCCAACGTAAGTAGGACTGTTGGATTCGGCTTCACGGTTCGTGAAAGGCGAGGGGACTCAGGAGAATGAAGCACTCTCGTATTCGACAGATAATCGGATTTTTAATTTCTTAGTATGCGAGGAAGTTTTTGATTATTCAAGTAATCGCAAACTTCCAGTGAGAAAGTTGTCAAGAATAGTTTAAAATAGTTTTTGGGAAAGTTTGAAGTCAATAAGATAATAAGTTCACGAGTTTATTCATTCACGATTATACAACTTATCATAATTACTGTCAAAATCCTTGCAAAAACTGTTGGACACACCGAATATTACATTAAAAATAGTTTTTCTACAATTTTGTCTTGAATCTTAATATTGTACTTTTAACAATGAATTTTATAAAAAAAAATTTGGTCTGCCAATGGGCTCACCTTTATCAGTCACTGTTACAAACGTTGTCATGGAAGAATTAGGAAAAAAATTTTTTTTAAACTACCTTATGATATTGTATTTTATTACAGATATGTAGATGATACTTTAATATGTCTACCAGAAAAGAAAGTGGAAGAAATATTATGCAGATTTAATTCCGCCGATAAAGAACCTAAATTTAATTTAGAAAAAGCTGTAAATAATAATATTAACTTCCTAGATTTAAATATTCAAATTATTAACAATAAAATCAATACTAATCGGTACACATAAATAACTAATTGGTTTGACATAAATAACTTAAACTGCGTACGATCTAATTTGTTAAAGAATGGATATCTTTTAGAACTTTTAAATGAAAACATTTTTGAACGTTACAAAAAATTAATTTACAATCAGCAAAAAACAAATGAAATTTATGACATAGATAATCAAGAAAATAGAAAACTCATAACTTTTCGATTCATCCAAAACTTTCAAGAACAATTGTGTAGAATTTTTAAAAAATTCAAACTTTCCTATTTTACTACGCTTTTACACTACACACACCATAAGCGCTATGAATGGACCTTTACAGCATCAACGCTACTACAGCCAAACAATGTAACATATATCTAAAAGAATTTTACACATTACATGCTATCGGCCGATACACGGCTTCCCTATGAGAGAAGCTATTGCGTATCCGCCTTAACTCCCACCCCTCTCTCTCTCCCCTCCCCCCCCCCCTCTCTCGCAATGTCTGATTTGGTGGACCATTGCCCTGATAGTGATCTCCTCAATGAGATTCTCCGCAAAGAGATCTAGATACAATTTCAAGGCTTAATTGCGGAACCTGCAAGAAAAAATTAACTTTTTGGTAGAGTATCTTTCACGGGTAAACCATTCTTTAGACACCCCTCAGAGTTTCGTGTCTAGGTCTACACAAAATGCCAGAGTCCTGCAGTTCGGTGACCTGAAGACACATTAGCATTAGCCTACATAACCTCAAGGAGAGGTTACAAAGATGTTCCTGTTCAGAAATTATCTTCTTCTCGAACGACTCAATCTTCAGCAGGACCAACGCTACCTTCTAGATCTAAATTCGAGTTTCGTCGGAACAATACAAACACCAGAAGCTCATCCCAAAAACAACAATTTATTTCGAAACTCTCCGGCTCCTTTCGCAAGAAACCAGCTGATACATGACCATATACCCTTAACTGTCTTTTCAGGTGGTCAACTTTCTCGGTTTCAAGAGAGATGAAGAGACATGGAGGCACCGCCAAACATTCTGAAACTTATCTCCGGCGTCCGAATCCCCCTAGTCGCAAGACCCAACCTCATTGTCAACTGTAAACACTCCAGGTTTGCCACGGTTTGGTCCCCTCAGATGTCTCAGGAGATAGAACTTCTAAAGGAACAGAAAGTCGTGGAGCGCCGACCACATTCAGGCCCCAGCTTCATTTCGAGAATGTTCCCCGTACAGAAGAGCAGCGGAGGTCTCAGACCAATTTTCGACTTACGAGGTCTCAACAGACATGTCAGGGTAGGCAAGTTTGGACTCATTTCTCATTTAAAGGTTCAAGATTTCCTTCAGGACAGAGACTGGATGACACACATCGACATGTCCCAAGCCTTCCTCCAAGTGCTGATAGCCGGGTCTCATCGATGCCTCCGTCGTTTCGTCTACAACAAAGAGCTTCTTCAATTGCAATTGGGTTGCAGAAATTGTTCTATCACCAGGTATGAGGGTGGTCGTATATTTGGACGACTTTCTCCTCGTCTCTCAAGACAGGAGCAAATTATTGGCGCAGATCCTCAATGCAGTGAAACTTTTGGAGTTTCTAAATTGGAGGATCAATCGAGAAAATTGCGTTCTAAACCCTTGACAGAAGATCAAATTCCTGAATATCCTTTGAAATATCAAGGACAATCTCATGAGCCTTCCTTACAAAAAAGGTCAGAAAATTACGGACCTATCCATGAGATTTAACTCAAAGGGTCGCTACTCCCTGAAGGAACTTCAGTGCCTACTAGGCCAACTAAATTTTGCCAACTTCGTCATCCGCATAGAGCGACTTCATTGTTGGCATATTCAAAGATTTTTAACCAATTTCAGACAACGCAGACTACGGCAGAAGCTAACAATAACTCGTCAGGCATTATTTGAACTGACGTGGTGGCAATCAGCCACGTCTTCTTCCACTCTTCTACACAAGTAAGATTATGGCCTCAGTATTTTGGGCTGCTCATGGAGTTTTGTTCATCGACTACCTTGAAAAAGGTAAGATGATCAATAGCGAACGTTACATTGGCCAATCAATGCGTTTGAAGAACGAAATCGGTGAGAAACGGCTCCAAATGAAGAAGAAAAAAGTGCTCTTTCACCAAGACAATGCGCCGTGTCACAAGTCGCTCGCTACCATGGCGAAATTGAATGAATTGAGCTTTGAATTGCTTCCGCACCCACCATATTCACTGGATCTGGCACCCAGTGACTACTACCTGTTTGCAAACCTCAAAAAAATGCTCGAAGGAAAGAGATTCTACTCCAACGAGGAACTCATCACCGAAACGAACGCTTATTTTGAGGCCAAAGATAAATCGTTCTACAAGAAAGGTATTGAAATGTTAGAGAAGAGCTGGACTGATTGTGTTGCTTTTGAAGGAGACTTTGTTGATAAATAAAGTCGAGTTTTGCCAAAAAAATCTGTTTTTCCTAGTTAGTCCCGGGACTTATTGATCCACGTGTTGTCTCGAGACTGCAGTGGTCAACACGCCTTATTCACAGACGCATTCAGTCAGCCTTGGCACTGCAAACTTTTTGGATGTCCGACCTATCCAACAGGAGCAAGGTATAGCCATTAACAATTCAAAACTTGGAGACTGCTCTCATCGACACAACCACGAACCACACTCCTCTGCAGGTGCAACGTCTCACACTCCAGGTGTGGAGAATTGGGTGTGGCAGGACTTAGTCAGAGACTGGTCCCCTCAGGAGCAAGAGCTGCTCCGAAGTAGCTGGAGATCTTCTATCCTCGAAACCTACAGGGCTCCAATCCGAAGATGGCTTCGCTGGTCCGAGAAAATGAAGTGAAGGTCAACCTCAGATCTCCGAGAGGCCAGGACATTGCCAGATTCCTAGCAGATTTATCAATAACAAAGGGCCTGTCTTACAACATTATCCTCCTTCACAGATCTGCCATCTCCACCTTTTGCGCTGGTGGACCTCCCTTAGACTCATCTACTGATTTTTTAGTTCGCAGACTCTCAAAGCGATGTTGATCACTAGGCCTCGAGATATCAAATCCCCTATCTGGGACGCACGGATTGTTTTCAACTGGCTCTATAAAACTACAGTTAACTTATCTTTCTCTGAGACTTCCCCAGATGGACAGCAGCCTTACTCCTCTTAGCTTCTGGTCGTCGAATTCACAATCTTACACTCTTAAAGATCTCAAAAGACTACTTAGAGATTCTAGGAAATGAAATAATCATGTGCCCAACCTTTGGGTCTCAGGCCGACTGATGATCTTTCAGGCAATGTGGTTGGAAAATTTTCAAGCACCCGAATATTTGGTTATGCCCAATAACATGGGTGAGAACAATGCTTGAAAGATCCAAGAAGAGAAGAAGAGAGCCCAAGGTCAATACCTCCCGTTGAGGACCTTTGGATCGTGGTAACTGGAAATGTTCAGGAACTTCCAGAAAGCACTATTACCGTGATGTTTCAGGTAAATTCCAGATCTATCCTAGTCTATCTTTTCCTAAATTTACTCCCATTTAAAAGATGGTGTATATCAGTTTCAAAAGTTATGGGTCTCGACAAAACTAGATGTTTAAAGGTGTTTATTTAGTTGAGATCAGACTTAATATTTTTGTTCATACATAATTAAGGCCTAAGAGATTTATCAGCTCTTTCATCACATAGCTTTGAGTTCACCAGTAGATAACAAACACGTCGCTCATGGGAATGCCGTGTATCGTCCGATAGCATATAATGCTGGCGTTTTGAATTACAACAAAACGCCTATTATATTCGGGGGCCGATACACGGCATCCCACTAAAGTGTCTTACTGTATGAGAGCCACTATGAAGTTAGACGGCGTTACCGCCCTTACTCGTGAAAATTTAAGATAGAGAGAGAGACTGAAAATCTAGAAAGAGATAGGAAGATTAAGGGGGATACGCAACAGCTTCTCTCATAGGGATGCCGTGTATCAGCCCCCGCACATAATACGCGTTTTGTTGTAATTCAAAACGCCAGTATTAAATGAGAAAATGTGAATTAATCTTTGAAGAATTGCTTGTCTCAATTTGCTCATGTTAACCTCAAATTGAGCTGACAAGCAATTTTATGTTTTTAACTTAATGTATATTTGAAAAAAAATTTATGCTACAAACATTTTATTGATTTGACGAGAATTTTAAATATAATAGTATATTACGTGCCTAGGTGCAAAATGAGGGTTATTGCGTGACGAGTGACAATGCTCGCAGGAGATCGAAGCCGAGGCGCGATCAGTCCTGCGAGCATTGTCGCGAGTCTCGTAATTTCCCGAATTGTGTGCATTGGCACGTATTCTATTTTATGTGACTTCGGTGCGGATACGAGTTTTTATGCGTACACTCGAATCTAATCTAGTATTGTTCCAGCCATTTTGATTTTATCGATCTTGTGTAGTAGTAGCCTGTTGTAATAGAGCATGCGCAGTTCAAATGTACAAGGCTTTGTCAGTAGGGTGCTAACGCTGTACGAAGAAGAAGAAGAATAAGAAGAAGATCCTGCTCCGCTGTAAGACTATATGCGCAGGCGCAGTTCAATTTTTACATTAAATTCCTCTATAACGGAATAAACAACATTCCGTTACTCTCAGCTGTAACGGAAAAACGAGTTTCCGCGCTGGAGGCACATAAAACTTTTTATTTAACATGGGATTTTAAAACATTTCAAATACAAGGATTACTATTAGATCTACTGCTTTCATGTTGTCTGATGTAAGGACGTAATGGTTAAAAATTTATCCGCGTCTAGATAAGGACCAAAAATTTGGTCGAAACGTCGACGATTTGTCAATAAACATCTATACAACACCGGAAAGGCCACTTATATCTTTATAAAATAGAAATACCGGTGACACCAAATATATAAAATAAAGAATTCCGTGCGTTTTTGTTGACGTGACGGGCCCATGTATTTTCATTTCTGCAACGTTTTCTGCCTTTATCAAAACGATGTCTTTTGTTCGTCTTTCTAAGCTAACACGAATTAAGGTGAGAAATGTTAATGATACTAGAGCGTCAGCGCATCGTTCGAACCACGCAGAGCCCGGAGCGCTTAGTTTAACAATTGAAATACTTGCGAACTTATTATTTATGAACTTCAAACTTTCACAAAAACTGTTTTGAACTGTCTTTGACAACTTTCTCACTAGAGCTGACTGAACGGTGATAGCCGCTAGTCACATGTACCCACTGTGCATTAGCTGCGCACGGCGCACAGAGTAAGCTCAGGGTTGTAGATTATTTTAATTATGTTCTAGCCTCTCAATTGTTCTAAAAATTTGATACGTTATACAAAATAAATAAAAACTTTTTGGTAAAAAATGGTGTCGGTACATGAAGCAAAAATTTTTTGCAAAAATTATTTCATTAATCTTTTCTGAATTTACACTTTTGAAATTCATAACCTCCCAAACTTTCAAGTGAATTATTTCTCAGATATACATTTTTGGGAAATGTATTATAACATCAATGCTACCTTATTGTAAAAATCTTGGCAAGATCCGAGCAGAGGCAGCTCATACATGATTATCTTGCTATGACTTTTGTTAAATTTCATTCTAACTGCTCCAACTATGGAAAAATCTAATATAATATATACAATAATAGGAGATATGGACGACACTTGTCTCTTTTTATTGACCTCTCATTTAACGGGTAGAAAAGTCAGTTTTAATACATAAGTATCGTTTCATATTGTAAACCATAAAAATTTTAATCTTTGTATTGTTGAACTATCTTGCAAAAAGGTCCCAGGTGGTGAAATACACACTCAAAAAGCCACCGAAGGGAGGCGCTAAGACTCTTCGATAGGGTAAAAATAACGCGGACTGACGAAAGTGGAAACAGTGGTATAGAATCCGTCGAGAATATAAAATGGTGCTACAGAATTTTGAATAATCTAGCTGGGACTACAAAGAGGACTGGAATCTTTGCTATTCTCTGTGCCAAAGACAATGAAGGCATGCTAAGCCTTAGAATATACATTCGAGTTCTGGAGAGCAACTCGGGTGGTTATCATTCTCAAATTGGAGTGAGCAGGGTATGCTACAGCCAAAGAATTCCGTCCTATCAGTCTAACGTCTTGCATTATGAAACGATAGAAAAACTGGTGGACAGGTATATCAGAGATGAGATTTTAATGAATAATCCTTTACACAGTAGACAGAACGCCTTTACGGCCGGCTGTTCGGTGGAATCAACCCTCCATGTAGCCATCGCAAATGTTAAAGGGGAAATTTATAAAGAGTATTAAGGCTATGCAATAGGGCCCTTTCTTGGTACAGAAGGGGCATTTTCAAGTACATGCTATTAGGTGATTTGCGAGATAGCCCTAAACCATGGTGTGCCGGGCTTAAATCTCAACTGGTTCCGCAGTATGCTATGTGGCAGGGGACTCTTTAGTAGTCTTGCGGGGAGTGACCTGAAGGTACAACTTATCTATGTATATCACAAGGACCCAATTACTTTACACAGCTCGGTTAAATCAGGCAAAAAGCCTTCTTCAATTCAGAAGACCCAAAGCTAGGTTGCTGATCCAATTGCTGTCCAGACACAGACTACTAAACTACCATCGTTACAAGATGGGGTTGTATCCCACCACGGAATGCAGATTGTGTGTTAGAGATGGCGTAACATAGATGCATAACTAGGATTGAATGTAGTTTATCAAAGCATAAATTTGCTAGTTTCCAGATCGGCCTGTCTGTTGTGTAAATTTCAGAGGGCGAAAGGAGCTGGCAAGGCAAGCCCCATAATATCTACCTATAGAAAGATACATGAATATTGCAATTGTGATAAAAAAATAGCTCGCAATAAATGTCAGTAATTATGCTATTTCCATTGAACTTTGAATGAAACTTCGGAGTTTTCACTTTTTGCAATTACATTTTTTCACACCACTGATCGTACCAATTTTTTAGAACTGATCAAATTTAAATACGTCATGGCCTATTTTTTCAGGAAAAAAAAGGAACCAAGCGTGGATCGCAGTTTCAAACACGGATTAGTATTGTCCTTTATGAATATCGAAACTATATCAAATTTTAAATGATAAATGTTCAGATTGATACACGATGGGCCGTTTGCAATGAGTGCAAAAAATATTTTTGATATGTATATAAGAAAAAATACTGACCCATATTTGGGCCGGGCCCACTGCAAACGCTATCCGGTCTCTGCCAAGCACAGGATAAGGAGGGGGCACAAGAACCCTTCATTAAAGTAAGATTTGGAAATCTCCTAACTTCCAGCCTCGCCAGGACAGGCTTCTTCTGCTCCTTTTTCGAACCCATAAACTTCCAGAATAGGCCTTGATCAGGGCTGGAGCGGGAGGGACGTCAGGATCGCAGTGCTGGACGATAAAACCAAAATAACACCTAAACAACGACTCAATGGCAAAATACATATGGCGAACAGAGATATCTGAGCCGGATTTCTTATAATGCTCAATTGAAACCCGAAAGTTTTCTTTAGAATAGAAATCATAGCGGTGTGAACCAGCACCCAGCGCTCCTGACTGGGTAGCGCTCAGGCAAAGCCAGGCTAGATCTAATAATGTCAAACCCTCGCAAGGGACCCTACTTCACCCCCACTCGGCTGACCACGTAGCATGGACAAGTCGCACCAAGCATCGACGGATGGAAGCTCCGCTCCTATGATCCACTCTCGCTAACAGCCAGCACCCAGCATCATGAACTTTAGACTAGACCCAGGCCGTGCAAACATAATGCATAAATGGTAATGATTAGCAACTAGCTCCGCGTACAACTGTGCACATGAACTAAGCTACGTGGACACCTCATCCATTAGAAGTTGACCGGCCCTAAGTAGACTCTTCTTGGGGACTCCACGAAGTCAGACCGAACGACTTTCTTCTCGATTGACGGGTACCCCCATAAGTAAAACGCGAGGGCACAAGACGCGACGTCAAGTGCTCCTGTTAGCAAATCACGATAATCTGTTCAATCGCGTTACAGAAAGCGAGCACATACACACATTCTACTTGAAGACTGTTCGACTTATTTTACTATTATAAAATCATGGCTACTTCCGCAACTATGATCTTATAGTAGTTGAGTCTTCTTATATTCTTCCCTTGTGTCCTGACCCTAAGAGACGGTAGTTTGCATGAATTTATTTATACTTTTGTATGTTCTGTGAACTATACACAGTCTGGCTATCTGTCTACTTGAGTCATACAGTAAGAAATTTTATTGTTCCAGTGATCCAAACACTATGGAATATCGTGGAAAAAGTGATACTATCTTGCCTGTTAGTAGAGAGAAAAATCGTTTTCGTAGCCTGAACTGGGAACAGTATGATCCTGTGCATCAGAAGTACTTGGAAATTGGTAATATTCTTCTCATATCACCTTATTTTGTATACCTTACTTATACTATTGTTTTGTATAAACATTCCTAGATTTTACTTTTATTATTTGATTTCATAAGTTTTCTTATTATCAAACTTAGCTCTTCTTTTCTTCTAAAGAATATATTTTCAAAGTTTGGCACGAATTGCCGCAATTTCTTGTAAAATATTTCGTATTTGAATTTGAATTTCTGTTTTCTCTTGCTGCTTTTCAAGTTTGTCTGTAACAATAGAGTATATATAAAAGTTTTTCAGAGAAGAAAAATCAAATTTCACAGCTCAAGAGTACGCTATCAGACATTTAAGTAAATGCGTCTGAGAAAACCAGTCTCTTAACTTGAAATTTCAAATAGAACCCAGATATAGTAAAGACCCTATACAATTCTATCCGGGTTCTATAGAATTTGTTAAACCACGAATTTATCCTAGTATATCCTGGACTTCTACATAAAGTTAATTAATATATTTGATTAGTATACTGGCCAAAGAGGGTCTCAGATGAGACGCTCAGAAAGGTATCCGGGTCTTGTGCGATCCTAGCTGAAATTTGTCGAGGAGGCTACAAAATATATGTCTGGGTCTCATTCAACATCATCCGAAAATAATGAGACGATAAAAAATATGTATTCGGGTCTGAATCCAATCGTAGGCGGAACTTATACTGAACGCTCAAAAATATCTTTGCATCTTATCTGGTCTTAACGAGGTTTATTCCGTACATTTAAGAATGAGCACTGATTTTATACGATATTATTCAGAATATACATGGGATGCTAGGAAGTCTACACAGGTCTTTTTCGGAATCAACGGTAGTTTGATACGGACATAAAAAAATGAAATAATATCTTTTTGGTAACAAGTGTTCAAACAATTTTTTCCAAAATAATGTTTTTCAACATCAGATTGTGTTAATCGATTGTGCGTAACAAATAAGCTGAGAAGAGTGTTACATATTTTCAATAATTGAGTTAGCTTTTGCTATGAGTCTTTCTGATTATCACATTCGAAGAGTTTATAGTAGATTACGTGCTAAGCGGAAAGAGGAAGCAGTGATCCCAGAACGTGGGACCTGGCGGCCCCCACCACGCTCCCATGTAGGAGCACACACAATCAAGCGCGCCGTGTCGGTGTGTCCCCACTTCCTCGCTTCGATTTCACTCTTTCGTCTATCGAGTCAAGATCGAGCATTATGTTTCTGTCGACTTCGTGTCAAAGTGGCGCGAAGCAGACGACAAATTTAAAATCACCAAATATATTATTTAAAATATTACCTTTCTTTCTTTGATATTTTAAAAAACATTCACCTAAAATGATTATCTAAACATTTTTTTTTATATTTTAGGATGATATATATTGGAGATTAAGAAATAAAATATTAAAATACTCAAGTAATACATAAATTATATCTAATTATACACTCGAAATAATACAGTAGAGTTTCTTCCCTGGGATAAGGCAACAGTGAAAAAAATTTCATTCAAATAAAATACTCTGAAAACTTTTTGAAATACGTAATATTATTAACATATAAATTTCATTATAAAACTGTAAATAAAAAGTTTCTATATTCAAAAAAACCAAAATTACATCTAAATTTGCATACGAAATTACACTTTACGATTTCTCTTATATAAAATACAAATATAAAATATTTATTTCGAATAAAATAGTTTAAAATAAATTTTATGTGCCTCAGGCACGGAAACTTGTTTTTCCGTTACAGCTGAGAGTAACGAAATATTGTGTATTCCGTCACAGAGGAATACAATGAAAAAATTGAGCTGCGCATGCGTATATAGTCTTACAGCGGAACACAATCTTTTGCTTATTCTTCTTCTTCTCACTTCTTCGTACAGTGTCAGCAACTTACTGGCAAAGCCTTGTACATTTGAACTGCGCATGCGTCTATTAAAATCCATTACTAGTACACAAGATCGATAAAATCAAAATGGCCGGGACTAGTCGTGACATATCAAGTGTAATGACTAGCGCCGCAAACAACTACAATACTAGATTAGATTCGCACAGACGCATAAAAACTCGTATCGGCACCAAAGTCACATAAAATAGAATACGTGCCAATGCACACAATTCGGGAAATTGCGAGACTCGCGACAATGCTCGCAGGACTGATCGCGCCTCGACTTCGTCTCGGCTTTGTCTCGGCTTTGTCTCGGCTTTGTCTCGGCTTTGACTCGGCTTTGTCTCTGCTTCGTCTCGACTTTGCCTCAGCTACGTCTCGGCTACATATCGACTACGAATCGAACATTGTCGCCCGTCACGAAATAACCCTCATTGTGCGCCTAGGCACGTAATATACTATTATAGTACGTGAATCAACTATATCGATTAAAAAATTAAGTGGAAAATATTTTTTTTGAAAAAAATAAGAAATTAAGGTTAAAAATCTACATTCCTAATTACATGGTGATAGTAGATAAAAATTCTATACGATGTTGTTGTTAATAATTGGCTTTAGGGTCCAGAAATGATAACTCGGGAAGTCACATACTTTCAAACATTTCGACTCTAATCAGAGTCCTCATCAGTGATCTTTACTTCTAAAATTTTAAATAGTGAACAAAATATTGCACATGTCACGTCCCGCGACGTATTTCTTCTTCTTCTTGTTTGTGGCAGCTTGCAATTCTGCAACCGCGACGTATTTGAATGTATATATTACACACAGGCTGGATTGAGTAAAGAAATCTATGAGAAAATCGATAAAGGGGAATGGGGAGTAGGGAAAGTAGGGAGCAGTATAGGGCCCATTCTCCTCTAAGAAGATATGGCTACGTCACGATTTTCGCTGACCGTCATTTGTATGAAAAAATATAAAAGAGGCCCACACCAAGAGTAAGCAGTCAGTAATTTATTCGGCTAGTTCGACACTTAAATTTTCCTTCGGATTTATTACCGGTCTCGCGACAATAGTCCAGTGCGGCATTTCAATTTAACTTCGAAAATCTCTGAGTTTGAGATTAATAAAATTCGACTGGGACAATTTAAAATCCAAGTTCGGGAGTCGTAAAAGTCATCGTGGACTTGTATAGATCTTTGTAAAGATCTTCGAACAGTGTCATAAATTTGTATCACCGCCCTTTACGGAATATACCTGTGCGGCCTATAACTCCGTCTCTCTCACACACTTCGACTTTTTCATAATCATTGTGTCTTTCATTGACTTATCCTCATCCCTAAGCGAGGATCATTCGATCCTAACTTAAAACGAGGAATCTTCGATCAAAGCAATTATTTACGTACTTGTGACGTAACACACATGAGCCATATTTTGGAATAAACTTTGGTAATGTAAAAAATGTAGAATATCGTGAGAAAATTTACATAAAATTGTACAGAAAGCATCGGTAAATTATCTAAGAACTTCCTTAGGAATAACAATAAAATTCTAGCACATAACTCTAATGTAAATCAACTAAAAAACTAGTATATATTTGTGTCTAAATGCTACTGAAGATATAGATGCAAGTACATATGTAGTATACAATTACAAAGGATAATTTATGTAAATTTTCACACGATATTTTACATTTTTTTACATTTTTTACATTATGTATAATAATATTACGTAGTTCAAAAAGTTTTCAGAGTATTTTATTTGAATGAAATTTTTTTCACTGTTGCCTTATACCAGAGAAGAAACTCTACTGTATAATTTTTAGTGTATAATTAGGTATAATTTATGTATTACTTAAGTATTTTAATATTTTATTTTTTAAACTCCAATATCATATTTTATCATTCCTTAATATATAATATTCTCAATATAATTTTCTAATTGAACTATTTTATTTGCATAGCTGAAAAATATTGAAATTGATATTTTGTTTTGAAACTTTGAAATTTTATTGAGTTTAAAATTCAATAGTAAATCATTTTTTGTCTTTAAATAATCCTATAATTCAAAATAAAATGTTTAGATATTCATTTTAGGTGAATGTTTTTTAAAATATCAAAGAAAGAAAGGTAATATATTGAATGATATATTTGGTGATTTTAAATTTATCATCTGCTTCGCGCCACTTTGACACGAAGTCGACAGAAACATAATTTTCGATCTTGACCAAAGATATTGTTACGTCACAAATACGTAAATACTTACTTTGATCGAAGATTCCTCGTTTTAAGTTAGGATCGAATGATCCTCGCTTAGGGATGAGGATAAGTCAATGAAAGACACAATGATTATGAAAATAATACAAAATGCATTTATTTTACTGGTTAAAATTTCCAGATATACATTCGTTAAGACAATTCTTATATAATGTAGGCACTGGCTGGTTTTACGTAGGTGAGAAAGAGACAAAGAATAAAGATAGAGAGAGAGAGGTTCGGTACCTTTATGATTCGTAAGTTGTGTTGAGGTTTAATCCACACGGCGGTGAGTTGTAAGTACGGGATCCCCACAGGTGTATTCCAAGTGTGTGAGAGAGACGGAGTTATGGGCCGCACAGGTATATTCCGTAAAGGGCGGTGATTCAAATTTACGACACTGTTCGAAGATCCTTACAAGATCTATTCAAGTCTACGATGACTTTTACGACTCCCGAACTTTGATTTTAAATTGTCCCGGTCGAATTTTATTAATCTCAAACTCAGAGATTTTCGAAGTTAAATTGAAATGCTGCACTGGACTATTGTCGCGAGACCGGTTATAAATCCGAAGGAAAATTTAAGTGTCGAACTAGACGAAGAATTTACTGACTGCTTTCTCTTGGTGTGGGCCTTTTTTATATTTTTTCACACAAATTGAAGGTCAGCGAAAATCGTGACGTAGTCATATCTTCTTAGAGGAGAAGGGGCCCTATACTGCTCCCTACTTCCCCTACTCCCTATTCCCCTTTATCGATTTTCTCATAGATTTCTTAACTCAATCCAGCCTGTGTGTATTATATACATTCAAATATGTCGCGGGACGTGACACCTCCCCCCTCAGTTCGAGCGCGGGGAGTTAACGATCCGCGATCGAAACTTCGGTAGAAGAATACATTTTTAATCCAAGATGCTTACTCAATCAAGTACATATTTTCAATTTAATTTGCCAATTTATAACATAAAAATTTTGTTTATACATAATTATAGGAATTGACATTTTCAATTATTGTTGCGAATTAAAAATTTATAACAAGTTTTACATAAATGCATAGTAATAACGGAGGATACAAGTTTGGAAGTATTATAATCATTGATTACATATGTTATAGTGGTGATTAGGTAATTTAACAATTTTTTCTTTGATTGATAATAACTATTTAAACTTACAACATGATGATTGTTGATAAAAAGAAGATTAAAAATTGTAAAATTTCATCGATTAGATATAAAATAGTAAAGAGCAATTTACAAGTATTACGATGGTTGATGTATACATTAGTAAAAAGAGAAATTGACATATATAATATTAATAATACAGATTAAAAATAATATTTAGATCGTTGATAACAGACTCAATATTTGTAGAAACTGTTCTTCCAATAGGATGGGAATCAAGAAAAGTTCCCTTGATGGAAGAAAAAACAAAATTGAAATTATATTTATGATGGCACCGATTAAGAAGTGCTTATTTATTCTTGTCAGAAAAAGTCTTTTTTTTCATCCAAAAAAGAAGAAAAATACAAATATTTCTATATTTTTCTTTAAGTGATAAAATATAATGTTGACTCGAATGAAAACTAGCATTTGTCTTTCTAAAAAGGTTATTAGTTTTTTTTTTTTGAAAGGTTGGTGAACAAAAATAAAATTGATTAAATTAAATGCAAAGAAATTACACATAAGAATTTTAATGAAATATAATTTCTTTGTGATGATATTGGATTATTAGTTTCTGCTGAACAGAAGAGAAAAGTTAAACATTTTTGATTAATTTGATAGATACTTGCTAGTTTGAGAAGTTTAATTTACTCTGAAAAAAAAAGACACGAAATATATTGAAATTTTTTGATTGGTATTTGAAGGTACAGTGAGCTTCTCGAATCTCTGAAATAGAAAAAATAAGATTAGAATAAAATTTCAAAAGATCTTTTGTTTAAAACATTTCCTGGTTTAGTTATTCTAAACGCTTTGGTTGTATGCAAAGTTTATATTATTTTAGGTTTGGATTCAAATTCAGTTAATCAATTTTGTATATTCATGTGCGATCTTTTTATTCGATTGATGTGAACTACTGTCGGTTTTCCTTTTACGTTGATTTTTACATTTCCTTTTCCTAGTACATCTAAAATTTCGTGAGGTCCTGTGTATTGATTATCCAGCTTTTTAATTTTTCCTCCTTTTAATAAAAATACGTTGTCTCCAATTTTTACTTCTAAAGAATTTATTTTTTTATCATAATATATTTTCGATTTTTCTTTTGCTGAAATAAGATTCTCTCTTGCTTGGGTTCGCATTTCGTGTAGTTGAGTTACGAAATTAATTAAATAATCATTATACGTTTGTAATTTTTCTTGTTGTGATAAAGGTTCGCTGGAAGGTTTACGAGCTAATTTACCAAAAACCAATTCATAGGGTGTGCATTTTGTGCCTTCATGTACACTAGTATTATACGAGAACATTGCTAGTTCAAGCCAATCATCCCATTCTGAATTTTTTGCAACAAATTGTTTGAGATATTCTCCTAAAACATGATGTGAACGTTCTAATGACCCGTTTGATTGAGGGTGAAAAGCTGTGGTACGAAATTGTTTAATTCTAAAACGTTTTGCCAATCTTTTTAATAAATTACTTAAAAAATCTCTGCCTTGGTCAGTAAGTACTCCTTTTGGTGATCCAAATATGCAAATAAATTTTTTCACAAAAGCATCTGCTATTGTACTAGCTTGGTGATTAGGAAGAGGTATTGCTAAAGAATATTTGGTAAAATTGTCTTGTATCGTTAGAATATATAAGTTACCAGATTTTGTTTCAGGTAGTGGACCAACAATGTCCATTGATATTTTTTCAAAAGCAGTAGTGGGTGTGTCTGTGATTACCATAGGATTTTTTGTTTTGACTCTGATTAATTTTTTCAGTTGACATTGTAAACAGCCTTGAATATATTTTTGAATGTCTACTTTCATATTTTCCCAAAAAAATTTTTGGCGAATTCGACTATAAGTTTTTGTGACTCCTTTATGGCTCTCCTAATGCTGAAGAATGAGCTTCTTCAATTAAATGAGTTCGTTGTTCTTTTGTTGGATATTGCGTTATTCCATTGCAAACTATAATTTTTGTAGTTGAATTTGAAAAAATTGAGTCAAAAATTGATTTCACTTCTTCCCAAAGTATATGATTAATTCTGGAAGTTTTAGAAATACTAATTGACCGTAACTTCAGATTTTGAGATAATTCATGTAATGAGTATATTGATAATTTTATATTATTTAATGTTTCGGATAAATTGTCTTTAGTTTCTTCTGCAATTGGAAGTGCAAAATGGTAGTAGTTTCCTTTTTTAATCTCTTTTGCTATCCCTTTTTGTAAATTTTTAAATTTTGGTAAAATTTGACGTTTTTCTAAAGTTTTTGATCCGTTGTCGCGAGGAGTTCCATTTGTTGTAACAAAATATACATAATTATCTTTTCGCATAGTTAATTGATCGCGACATTCAACTAAATTTTTCCTTGTTATAATTTTTTCTGTTTGAGAGTTTATAGGAGGAGGTTCTGGGGGTGGGCGATTATAATTATCATGACCTTTATCGATTTTTTCACAATTTATTTGAGATCTTCGGTTTAATCTCAAATTTTCTTCAAAATAAGGCTCTTCAAATTCTTCTTCCAATTTTTCTTCTTGGTTTTCTTCAAACTTCTCTTCAAAATTTTCCTCAAGATTGTCTTCAAAATTTTCTTCAAAATTCTGTTCGAAATTCTTTTCGAAATTGTCTTCAAGATCATCTTAAAAATTATCTTCCAAATTTTCTTCATAATTTTCTCCATCATTTTCTTCGTGTGAGGTTTCAATGTCGTTGATTTCATCTTCTGAGGTTGAAAAATAATTCTCACTTTCTTCGCTTTCAAATTCATTAATATTTTTTCGCTTCTTGGCATTCTTCTTCATTTTGTTTTTTGCTTGAGCTTGTTTCAAATAATCTAAATAATCAGGATCAGAGTCGGAATCTGATTCTACTTGTGTTCGGTTTCCTTTTTGCATATTTATTTCTGGTAAATCATCTTCATATATTTGTTTTCTTGGTCTACCTCTCTTTCTTTTTGTTTGAGAGGGAATATTTTCCAAATTTGGAAGTAGATTTTTCCTTGGCCTACCTCGAGGTTTTTTCACAAGAGGTTTAGAAGAAAAATTTTTGTCTAATTTTTCTTGGATTTCATTTCGATTCAAATTTTTTGCTTTTTCTTGTTGTATTCTCTTTTGAGCTCTTGTGGTAATAGTTTTCCATGATAAATTTTCGTATTTTTTGGAAAACATTGGACTTAATAAACATAATGTCATAAAATTAAGTTTTGAAGCCATATTTTTGAATAAATTTGTGTATTTTAAAATGTTTTCACCAATTTCACTAAATGATTCTTTACTAAGGAATTCTTGTAAAAATTCTGGAAATTTTGAGTTAATATTCAATATTTGGGCTTCTGAAATTTCGCTAAAATGATCTGCGTCATCCGGTACGATTCCTGGATTCAAGTTTCTTCGTTTTAAAGGTCTTAACTCATTTTTAGAGTTTTCTTGTTTATTTCTTGTAAAAGTTTTCTTGAGAAACGTTTTTTCTTGAGAAGTCATAAAGGTATCATTGTCATCAACTTGTAAATATTTTGCTTTCTCCTTGTTATCATCAATAGGGTTTCTTGAGAGAGCGTCTGCATTTACATTCCTTTTTCCTGCTTTGTAAATTACATCAAAATCATATTCTGCGAGTTTTAATCTCCAACGTGAAACTCGTGAACACGGGTCTTTAGAATTTTGAAACCAAACTAGAGGTTTGTGATCAGTCACTAAGGTAAATTTTCTTCCATACAAATAAGGACGAAAATGAGTTACGCAAAATATTATAGCAAGGGCTTCTTTTTCATATGTATCATATTTTTTCTCAGTATCACTTAGTCTACGTGAAGCTATGCTATTGGTTTATCTTTACCTATTTTACCTTGTGATAAAATACCTCCTATTGCAAATCCTGAGGCATCTGTTGTGAGTATAAAGGGTTGAGAAAAATCAGGTCGTTGTAAAAGTGGTTCTTCACATAACTTTACTTTTAAAATATCGAAAGCTGCTTGTTGTTTTTCTGTCCAATTAAAAGGTATATCTTTTTTTAGAAGTTGATTTAAAGGACTTGCAATTTTTGAAAATCCATCAATAAATCGTCTATAATATCCTGCTAAGCCTAAAAATTGTTTAACATTTTTCTGTGTTTTTGGGACTGGAAAGTTTTTTACAGCTATTATCTTTTTTGGATCTGGACGTACTCCATTTTTATCAATTATATGACCTAAATATCCTACTTCAGGTCGTAAAAATTCGCATTTGTCAGGTCGTAAATGAAGATTTGCTTTTCTAAGTCTTTCTGCTAAATTGTTAAATTTAATTTCGTGCTCTTCTAGAGTATTTGCATATATAACTATGTCATCAAGATATACAAAAAGTTCCGTTCCGATTAATCCAGTTAATGTTAAATCCATTAATCTCTGAAATGTGGCTGGTGCAGTTTTTAAACCGAAAGGCATTCTATCGAATTCGTAATTACCGTGAGGTGTGGAAAATGCGGTTTTATGAGAGTCTTTTGGGTCCATTTTTATATGGTGAAAACCGGTAGCTAAATCAAACACTGAAAAATATTTTGCTGACCCTAGAGAATCAAGTATATCGTTTATATTAGGTAGAGGATACGAATCGCCAATTGTTTTTTCATTTAATTTACGAAAATCAAGAACCATTCTCCATTTTATTTTTCCTTGGGAGTCAGGTTTTTTAGGAACTATCCACACTGGAGTGTTATATGGTGATTGTGAGGGCTTGATTATTTTATTTTTTAATAATTCATCGACTTGTCTTGTAATTTCTTCCTTGTGAACTGGGGGAAATCTATATTGTCTTGAAAAAATTGGAGCGTCATCTACAGTAGGAATTGAATGTTGTAATACATTAGTAGCTTCAAGTGGTTCTCCTGGGATTTGAAATCTGTCTGCATTATTTTTAATTAATTTTTCTACATGTTCATATTCATCTTGATTTAAGTGGTCTAATCAAAGAAGTTTTTTAATACATTCTACTCTGTCTTCGTCTGTTACATTATAAAATTTGCATGAGTCAATTAGAGAATTGTCAGTTTTTAAAAAGTTATTTAATATTTTACTTGATAAATCTTCGTCATTTGTTTGTTTGAAATTAATTAAATTTTTAATTTGTTTACAACATTCTTGTTCTTCAAAGTCTTCTAAATTAACTAATGGGACTGATAATGTAATTGGGATTTCATTTGTGTTTGCAAATTTTAAATAAGCCTTTCCTCTGTGATTTTTTACAACTGCGTCAGCTACGTAGACGCCATCTTGGATATGTAATCGAGGTACATACCCTTCACTCTTTTCTGTATTTTTTATATTAACATAAAATGTTGTAACTGTTCGAGCTGGAATAGTAAATGTATTGGCAGATTTAAAAGGGTAACAGTGGTTCTCAATTTCTAAGCATTTTGAAGTATAGTTTATATTCACACTATTATCTTGAAAAAATTCTGATCCTAATACTCCATCTTCTTCTACTGGGACTTCATTCGGAATAATGTTAAATATTGTTGGGTAACCAAAAATGTTTATTTTTACTTGTCCTAATGTGTAAAGTGGTAAATCATTAATTCCTGTAAGTTTTAATACGTTTTGGCTATTTATTGGTACTTCAGGGTTGAGAACCTTTTGTTTAATTAAATTTCGAGCAGCACCAGTATCAATCATCATGTGTGTTGGATTTTTTAGACCTTCCGTTGATATTATAATTGATGGAATTGAAGTGGACTTTGAAATATTTATTGTTGTTGTTGTATGATCGTTAGAAGTGGATGCCAGTGGTTCTCGATTTATGCTTTCCTCAGTGCACCCGTGCTGGGGAGAGCTTTGGAGTTTTCCTGATTAGCTGTTTGTGATTGGTTATTTGTTCGTATCTTGCAGTCTCGTACTAAATGACCGGGTTGTTTACAGTAATTGCAAATTATTTCAGTATAATTTGAATTTTGTTGAGTGTTATTATTTTGTAAAAATCTATTTTCATATGGTTTATTTCGATTTTGAAACTGTCCTGAGTTAAAGTTTTTATACTGTCCTGGATTCAATTGTCTATTAGTATTATTAACATTATTGTTATTATTGTAAAAATTTCTAGGAAAATTATTATTATTGTTGTATCTTTGTTGTAAAAAATTATTATTGTTTCTATAATTGTTATTTCTATTTTGTAAAAAATGATTGCTGTTATTATTAAAATTATAATTTTTATTTCTCAAAAAATTGTTATTTGGAAAATTATTGTAATTGTTTCTTGCAAAATTATTATTATTATTACCTCTTTCACCATTGAAATTAATATATCTTCGTTGGTTAGGATTCAACAAATTTTTTTGTTTATTCTTAAGAACTGCATCTTGAGCTTTACTTAAATGAAAACATTTTTCAGTTGTGTGACCTGATTTTTTACAAATTAAACAAATAGTTTTATTTTCAAGTGCTACGTTGAATCGGGTGGTTTTATTACTTTTATTATCATTAGTTGATTCTTCGGTTTTTAAATAATCCGTATTTCTATTTCTTCGCAGTGCAGAAGATGCAGCCAGTCTTCGTTCTATGTCTATTGTATCATTAACTACTTCCTTAAATGTGTCCTTTTCTTCTACACGAATTTCTAACTCAGGACGCAAACCTCGTATAAAACATTGAATTACATCTCTTTCTAAATTTTGTTTGAAAGCATTATCTACCTGACCGTCATTATTAAGTCTGTGAGCATCTTCTATTCTATCAGCAATTTCCTTAATTCTAGCAGCATAGGAAAGGACATTTTCTCTTTCCCACATAAATGTATTTCCTAATTCTCCCTGCAATTGATATACGCTTTTCTCAGGGCCATATACTCTTTTCAATTTTTCTATTAATTCCTCTATTGTTGCATACGTTGACCCAAAAATACATTTTCGTGCCTCACCAGACAATTTACCTCTCAATAGACGTGCAAGATTTTCTTGGGCAGCAGGTGTCGGCAGCATTGCCTTTGCTTCCATGCAACCCTCAATAAAATGGGACAATGGGAGGTTACTTCCGTCGAACAAAGGGACCACCTCTAGCGCGTCGCGTAAGGATACCTGCTGGCTGTTAGGTATGGCTACGGCCATCTCTTCGTTGTTTACTATTACGGGATTATCCTGATTTATGACTTCTGTATCGCTTTTGTCGTCGTCACTATTGTTGTTACTAATTAGAGAGTCGCGTGCCAATGAGGTTTTCAATTTTTCTTTCAAAGTTCTTTTTTCTATTGTTATTACCGTTGAGCTTAGCAAGTTAGATCCGTCAAAATAAGATAACTCGTTTGTTAAAGTTTGATCTTGATTACTAGATCCTGTCACAATGCTCAAATCTGGACAGAAACTTGAATGAAATCCGCTAGTTTTACTAGAATTTTCACTTGATATGGTTTGATCATTAATTAGAGTCTTGTCGAAACGTGAATCGTCTAGCTGAAGAGTGTTATCTAATTCTTGTTCAGCAGAAAAAGTGTTTGAAATATCCTTGTATTTATTATAATCGACTAAATTTTCTTTGATTTTACCTGATCTTTTTAGTTTCAAGGAATCTATTTGATTCTGATCGACAATTTTTGCGAGTTGATTGTCTTGTTTTGCTTTACTACGCGTAATAACTTTTTGGGCGGATTCTACAGGGGTATTTGAATTTGACATTGAGTCATTATAAATTTACAGTTTCTTTTTGTTGAGCGTTATCTTAGATTATTTATTGTTAATTATCGATTGTTTATAACAATTTAAAAAAACTACATGTAAAATTTTGTTTGTAAATAAAGTGAAATTAGTAAAAATATAATTTTAATTTATAAAAATTCAAAAAAGCTTATAATAATAATTTCAAAATATAATTTAATTATTTTTATTTGTTTATAACAATAATTAATATTTTTACTCTTTTATTCGGAAATAAGATAATAAAATAAAAATATAATTCTATAAAATATTCAAATAAATAAATAATCGCTCAATTTTCGTAAAATTATAATGTTAATTAATACATTTCTTAAAATTATAACAATATATATATAAATATATATTGTACCAACCACGTGTGTCTTATAAATTATAATGATCTATTTTATTAATTTATTGAATTATAAATTGTTTTTTTTAAATAAATAAAATTGTTCATAACAAGGATCAGATAAGATTCGAGTTATGCACAATTTATTTTTCTCTAGACTGGACAAGTTAGGCTCAAGCTCAGATCCTTGGACAATCTTTGCAAATAAAAATATTCTGTTCCTTAACAGAGTTAAAATTAAAGTTATAAACAATACAATCACAAGCACTTCGAACTTTGCCCTACCCAATGATCGTGATCAATGGTGACCGTTCAACGTACCCAAAAGGGACTTATACTCTCGTGTGCTGTTTTTTTTGTTTGTTTTAACTTAAATCAAAACTTAGTTAACAAATTAGAATAATTTTTTAAATAAGATAAGTTACTTAATCACTTAGGTTAGCCTCAAGGTCAGATCCCTGCGTGATTTTTCAAACTTATTTTATTTTATACAATTTATATAAATTATAAAATTTCAAAGAAATGATTTGATTATTAAATCATTAAGTCTAGCCTCAAGGTCAAATCCCTTTGTGATCTAACAAATCTATTTTATTGAAATTTCAAGTTACAAGTTGAAATAATATTTCATAATCATTTATTTATTCACTAGAAATAATCAATGTGTTAATTTTCAATTGACTTGTGTTTCCCGGGCCGATGCACCAGAAAAAAAGGAAGTATGTTACGTCACAAATACGTAAATACTTACTTTGATCGAAGATTCCTCGTTTTAAGTTAGGATCGAATGATCCTCGCTTAGGGATGAGGATAAGTCAATGAAAGACACAATGATTATGAAAATAATACAAATTGAATTTATTTTATTGGTTAAAATTTCCAGATATACATTCGTTAAGACAATTCTTATATAATGTAGGCACAGGCTGGTTGGTACGTAGGTGAGAAAGAGACAAAGAATAAAGATAGAGAGAGAGAGGTTCGGTTCCTTTATGATTCGTAAGTTGTGTTGAGGTTTAATCCACACGGCGGTGAGTTGTAAGTACCTGATCCCCACAGGTGTATTCCAAGTGTGTGAGAGAGACGGAGTTATAGGCCGCACAGGTATATTCCGTAAAGGGCGGTGATTCAAATTTACGACACTGTTCGAAGATCCTTACAAGATCTATTCAAGTCTACGATGACTTTTACGACTCCCGAACTTTGATTTTAAATTGTCCCGGTCGAATTTTATTAATCTCAAACTCAGAGATTTTCGAAGTTAAATTGAAATTCTGCACTGGACTATTGTCGCGAGACCGGTTATAAATCCGAAGGAAAATTTAAGTGTCGAACTAGACGAAGAATTTACTGACTGCTTTCTGTTGGTGTGGGCCTCTTTTATATTTTTTCATACAAATTGACGGTCAGCGAAAATCGTGACGTAGTCATATCTTCTTAGAGGAGAAGGGGCCTTATACTGCTCCCTACTTCCCCTACTCCCTATTCCCCTTTATCGATTTTCTCATAGATTTCTTAACTCAATCCAGCCTGTGTGTATTATATACATTCAAATATGTCGCGGGACGTGACAATATGGCAAGATATCATGTTGAACATTTGGGCGTATAATATGATGAGTTTGATTTTGAATTTTTTATTGATTTCAATATCAGAAGTTTATTGATATTGATTAAACATTAATTAATTATAATAGTAGATTATAATTATTAATTATTATATATAATTATATTATAATTAAATATAATTTAATAGTAAATTATTAGATTTTAATTAATAAATGAATAAATTTAATAATGAAGCATTAAATTTTAATGAATAAATAAATTATAATTAATCATTTTAATAAATGAATATAAATAATAATATTCAAATATTTTTGATGTTTTTAGTTGGCTTTAGGGTCCAGAAAAAAATGATATAAAAAATAAAAAGGAAGAAACTTAAAAAATGTGCACGCGTGACCGATGAACATTGTGGTGAGGAATGATAGAAAAGAATTACGACTGTGAAACTATGAAATTGGTCTAAATGACGAAATTTGCCAAAAAGTGAAACTGTACAAACCAAATATTTTTATAAAAGTACTAGGGGGAGATCATTGAAGAATTGCACGTGTGACGGATAAACATTACGGTAAAAATGATATAAATGAATTATACATATGAAACTATAAAACTGGTTTAAATAACTAACTTTGTAAAAAAAATGAAGACTGTACAAAAAAAATTTTTTTCCATAAAAATTCGAAGGGAAAAAACGCACATGTCACCGATGAACATTGTGGTAAAAATGATATGAAAGAATTGCAAGTGAAAAACTTTTAAAATTGGTCTAAATAACTTTTTATTATCCGTGTTGTGGGGTGATGGGTGGTGATAGTGGTGTGGTGGGTGTGGTGTGCTGGTCATGGGTACTGGGCGTGGTGGCGTCGGTTTCAGTGGAGAGATCTCGGGTAGCAGCTTCCACACTGAAGAGTTCAGCAGCTCCTCGTGAGCGGTATCTTCGCGCTGGCGTGGCTGGCGCTTTTCGTGGCGTGGACAGGGATTCTGGCTTCCCCTGTCTCTACACTGCCGGAACTGTGGCGAACTTCGGCACTGGGAAGACCCAGCGACTGCCCGAGGGTGGTTGTCGCCGCTGTAGGTAGCCTGGGTCTCGTGGATCCTTCCTAGCAGGCGCCTGAAGGTAGGCAACGCTGCTCTCCGGCCTTCCAGTAGGCCAGCGGTCGTTGGTAGCCTCGCAGCTGTAGCTCGTCCCCAGCGTGGCGGCAGCAGTGCTAGTTCATTAGCCTGGGTGGTGGGGGTAAGCAGGCTGTGCTGCTACTATGAGCGCGACTCGGCGTGTCTTCCTCTCACGCTTCCTACTGCTGCTGACTCCGCTGAGGATCTTCCAGGGAGAATACCTGAGTGTTCGCAGAACGTGGACGTAAACGGCCCCTACCATGGACCCTACCAGCTCATGGCTTCTTCTTCGCTCCACTGCTATAGGTTGGTTGAATGAGGAAGACACAATGAGCTGGAAGTATCTATGGTGGGGGCCGTTTACGTCCACGTTCTGCGAACACTGGAAGACCTAGACAGATCTTCTGGCGAGGACTCACCAGGATGGAACAGTAGTGTCAGCAAAAACTCCCCGACTTTCCAAGTGCATTTTTCCTTGCTTGGACGTCTCTCGCACTTTCTAATTTTTTTCTAAATTTTTTTTACATAGGATGTCTCATTGCTAGGCCCTGATAGTGGGAGAGCGTAAGGGTTCTCTAGCCACTCTGTATAAGTGCAAAAGAGAGTACCGAGAGAGTCCAGTGGAGTGAGAGAGAACGCGTACACAGTGTGTGGCTCTCCTCACTGTGCTGGTACTTGGCGCGAGTGCGAGAGAGCGTACCGAGGTGTGGGACAGAAGAAGACGGATGATCTATTGTTCCACTCTCGCCTGAGACATGGAAGGACATGCTGTCGCCAGATGACGGTCAAGTAAGCGACGTTTTTGGGAATAAGATTTTTCGCTGTTCGAATAAAATATTATATTTTATAAAATCTCATCCTCTTCTATCGCAGAGCGTATAACAAACTAAATTTGTAAAAAAATGTACAAAAAATATTATTATCACTAAAGGGTCGATACAAGTCCTAATCATTAATATAAATAATATTCAAACATATCTCCACATTGGACTCTCTTTCTACAAAGCTGAATTTCGGAATTATAAAAAAAAAATAATAACAACGATGGTCTAATTTATATTTTGACTCTAATTTACAATCTGAATCAATTTGGTCAGCAAATAAGTACTCGTAATAATGTTTCTTCAAATTGAATTGAATTTATTGTTCATTATTCACATTTTGTCATATTATGTACATAGAAGTATATCCGAAACAACGTACCTTTTTTACATGGTAAATAAATTATATATTTGAAAACGAAAGGCTTGAATATAAAACAACCTTAAAAACATTTTTTTCAACCAAAATATTTCAAAAAAATTCTTTACGTAACATTTTTTGCACGGCAAATTGAATATGTACCCAATGGGCACATGATATTAGAAACGTTTATGTAACATTCTACAAACGTTCTGGGAACATCCCAATGTCAAATGTCCGAAAGACGTTCATAGAACGTTTTTGGAACGTCTTTCGGACATTGGACATTGGGATGTTCCCAGAACGTTTGTAGAATTTTTAAAAATAGGAAACGGTCATGTTGTAGAGAATCTTTTTCCTAAAAAAATGAACCGTGATTCATTATAATCGCATAATTTTTAAAAATTTGGCTCAAAGCAATAAGAAAATAAGTTTGGGAAAAATAAAATTTATTATTAAAATTATTTTTTTGTGTTTCAAATTTTGTTCATGAAAAATAATCTTTTCTCTTCCAAATTAGCCCTGTTACGTACGAATAATTGAATTCAATATAAATAAAAATATTAAATCCAAATGCACGTTCGCTTGAGGCTCCAAACTGCCAAATTTCAATTTAGAAAAATATAAATTAATTAAATCAAAATTTGTTTAATTATTGGGACTGTGCTTTTGCTCTCCCCTCTGACTGAGGCTATACCCTGCTTTTAAGAAAACCCCTTTTTATTTTTTGGGAAAGGAAGCTTGAATGCAAGAAAATTTCCAATCCTATAATTTTAATGTACGTATAAAAAAGGATATACAAATACATATATATAAATTAGAACGATACCTTACAAATAGTTTTCTTAACTAGACTAGACTGGGCAATGGTTTTCTGTTGGTTATTGCAAAGAAACTTGAGTCTTATTTGTGCACTGTATACACAAATAATGTTTTGCCACTTTTGTTAATCTGGACTTCTAAGTTAGTCCGCCGAAGGTTGAAATATATTTAAATATATTCAAAAGAAAAATTTGCTTCCGTCTAGATAAAGACTTTTGTTTTTTTCGTCCGCCCGACACGATTCCAAACATAATTAAATACTCGTTAGATAGAAACTTTTACGATTTTAAGCAACTGTCGATCTAGACCGCAGACGGGCACGATAAAAGAAAAGTATTTTATGTGCCACCGGCGCGCAAACTCGTTTTTTCGCTACAGTTGACAGTAGTGCAATGAAGTACATTGCGCTACAAAGGAATGCAATGTAAAAATTGAACTGCGCATGCGCCCATAGCCATGAAACGAAGCTCAATCCTTCTTCTTCTTCGTACAGCGTCAGCATCTTACTGGCAAAGCTTTGTACATTTGAACTGCGCATGCGTCTACTAAAATCCATTACTACTACACAAGATCGATAAAATCAAAATGGCCGGGACTAGTCGTGACATATCAAGTGTAATGACTAGCGCCGCAAACAACTAAAATACTAGATTAAATTCGAGTGTACGCATAAAAATTCGTATCCGCACCAAAGTCACATAAAATAGAATACGTGCCAATGCACAAAATTCGGGAAATTGTGAGACTCGCGACAATGCTCGCAGCACTGATCGCGCCTCAGCTTCATCTCGGCTTTGTCTCGGCTTTGCCTCGAGCGATACAAGGTAGCAAAGATGTGGCCTTGGCCCGCCTATGAGTCGTGAATTAATACAGCATAGAAATACTTCCGTGCTATATTAATTCGGGAGTACAAAAATAAGGGACAAATTCTATTACTTTCATTCGCGCGTAACAGCCCTTCAATAATAATACTGCTATTCTTGAAAGCAAAATTATCTATTTTTGTCTGAGTTCTAATTTTCGTGAACGAACTACCTTAATGCAATTACTTTAATATTTAGACAAAATTTCAAGTATTTATCTTTTTAACTTTTCTCCCGAAAAATTCGAGAAAATGGTATAGCTTTTTGACCCAAAAAGATAGAAACCCCCCTTAAATTGTAACATGAATAAAATTTAGGGCAATAAATGAGCTCGATCAGTCTGAGGATTTATGTAGATAGGCATCCTAAAATATTAAAAAGTGGATAGAAATTATGGAATTTCCACATTTAAAAGAAGTCCCTAAAAAATTATGCTTTAGCGATAAGTACAAGATCTCGAATCTGTAAATTACCTAATCATATAATTGAATTTGTATGAAATTGCAAAAGATTATTTATGTTTTCGAAATGTGTTTCGGTTCTAATCGGAGCCTTCATCAGATATTTATTTACCAAATAAAAAATGCATAATAAAAAGTTGTTAACTTAAGATTTCTTTGTTGGAAAGTTTGAAAAAAACAACATAGTTTCACGTCCGAGTCAATAAAAAACTTGACATTTTTCGAAAGAAGAGGTTGAAACAATTCAACAATTTTTCAAAATATTTCTTTGGTATAAAATAATTGAAAATAATTTTAAATTAATAGGTTGAGTTCGAAATTTTTCCACTGAGACTTGGGCTCAAATCCTAGCGCAGTCGAAAGTGTCTTGTTTTCCACAGAAAAAATTCAAATTCTTTAAATTGGACATAATGTTTCAGAATATAATTATTTGGTTTCATATAGATGAAAGGACAATAATAATTTTAGGCAGCTTTTTACAAGTTTTTTTTTCTTAAAAGCTGATTTTACAAAATTTCCATCAAAGAAATCCAAAGTTAATAACTTTTTATCATGCATTCTTTATTTTAAAAATAAATCTCTGATGAGGGCTTCGATCAGAACCAAATTTCAATAACTACGTAAATCTAAGTTTTTATTTACTTTGGAACCTAGAGCCAAGTATCAACAACAACACATATCTTCAATTAAAATACTTTTAAAAATTCACTTTTAAAATATTTTGGACCTTAATTATTAATTTAATATGATTTAAAAGTTCGACACTTATTGAGAAATTATTTTCTATTCGTGATTGTAATTCTTAATTAATCATTATGCCATAACTTTTGTTTACATTATGTTGTCAAGCTGTCAACTTTGACATTCCTAACCTTAAAAGTGTTTGAAGAGAATTTTTGGCTCTGCTTTACCCAAACGTTATCGACATTTCTTTGCTGGGTTTGATTTGGCTAGGTAGTACGATGAGGGCAGCACTTCGATATGGCGGAAAAAGTGGTTAGCTATATATATCGTTGCCCCACTCTGACGCCCTGCACTGCATCTAGGTTTATAATATCTTTGCCTTGGCTCAACAGACGAAAGCGTGAAATCGAAGCGAGGAAGTGGGGACACACCGACACGGTGCACTTGATTGTGTATGCTCCAATTTGGGTGCGTGGTGGGGGCCGCCAGCTCCCACGTTCTGGGATCACTGAGAGGAAGCGATTTCCGCACAGTGGGTCCACTCATATAGGAGAAAAGGGGAACGAATTATAATGTTTGCTATCAACAAGTGGTGGCGCTATTGTCGCTACCGATGTTATTTTTAAACTGTGTTAACCATAGCAAACATATCATTGCCAGTTGAAATAATACAGCCGATGCTCATTGTACTCAACTACTGTTCGAAGCACCTCAAGCGTCGGTGATATATTTATAAATTTCAGGTTAAGCCACTGACGCATTGTTATGCCCTGTCGTCGAAAACGTTTTACTCAACTCCTTACTATTTCCTATGTAACACTTATTGATATTCACTTTGGGTGAATTAGGTATTTATCAAATTCATTTTACCCGACTAGAATTTAATAAATGTTCAAATGTCCTTAAGTCCCAAGTTTAATCGACAGATTTGGATATTTCACCAGAAAAAAAATGTTGTAGTACCTGTACAATGATATCTGTGTTGATGTTTCCGATTTACTTGAAATTTTAAGGATTGATGGACTGACATAAATAATAAATAAATCCAAAATTTGAGATTATTTCATGCATTATTTGAAAAGTTATGGGATGAACGAAAAAAAAAATATTTCTGTTCTTTTTAAATTATTTAAAAACTGAAACTAGGAAAAATTCTGAAAAAAATTACACAAACGTATCATTAGATGGCCGATGTAGTAGTATTTTTTGGAAAAAATTTTACTCCATATTTAATAATAAAAAAATGTTTTTTTTAAACAAATTGATTTTTTGAAAAAACGCCATCTTTGAAAAATCTGAAAAAATTCACAGTGATAGCCCCAAGTATTACGCAAATTTTAGGTATATAATTAAGCTGCGCATTCAAAAATTGGGCGAAATATGAATTTTTTTGTAAAGTGATGCGCGTGGAATCACGATCTTGGATCGAATCATAAATAACTACCACACTATAAATAATAGCACACAAATGAGGTTGCGGTGCCTGCCTGGTTGCGATACCGGAAGACGGTTGCGCTGGAATATTTTACCTGCGTCACCGACATTAACATAGAGTTTCGTAATCGCAATCGATCGGCCGGTGTTGGTGCTTGCGCAATCCTACCATTGTATTGTACAGTGTTCAGTGCGTGAAATGTCACATTTAATTCTTGATATACATAAGTCAGAGTCAGAAGCCTACCAAGCACATTACGCCCGACCCCTGACTTATGACTGCCACAGACAGTCATGGGCATGATTATCTGCTCGAGGCCAATAATTTAAATAATTTTTATAACTTTTGTGACTGGTAAAAGTACCACCTCACAATATACATACTTTCAAATAGTACCAGGAATTGATCATTCGGAAAGACCGCTTAAAGAGAGTGTCAAAAACCTTTTTGATGCTAAGTTGGTCCCATTGTCCTCTATACTGACGTGAGTTCGAGCGCGATCTGGCATATAGTTTGTTCACAGTGCTCAATTTTGTCAGTTTATCTCAAGTTTGTTTGCAATTTTTCCAATGGATAAGAATATCAATCAAAGAATTTGACTTAAATTTTGTATTGCAAATGGAATCACGTGTTCCGAATCGCTGATAATGTTACAGAAGGCTTACGTTGAATCGACTTTATCAAGAACACGTGCATATGAGTGGTACAGTGCATTCAAAAGCGGTCAAGATGTGGTGGAAGACTTGCCTTGCTCTGGTTGGACATCAACGTCTTCAACTAAAGTTAACATCCCTAGAGTGAAGGAAATGGTGACTGAAAATCGTCATTAAAGTTTAAGAGGGATAGCCGCAGAACTTTCTATGTTTTACGAATCAATTCATAACATTTCAAACGATTGTTTGGTCGTAAAACGCGTTGCTGCTCGACTAGTTTCGAAAGACCATCTCACAAGGCTATCATTGTAAACGAATTCCTGGACAAAAACTCAACGAATATCATCGAACAACCACTGCATTCACCTGATATGGCTCCGATCAACTTTTTTCTCTTTACAAAATTGAAATTACCACTTCCGGGCACCCGTTTACAGTCTATAGAAGATATAAAAGAGGATTCGCGGCGAGAACTGAAGTCAATTCCGGAAAATGCGTTTAAAAATTGTTTTGATTCAGTTTACAATATGAATAATATTAATAACAGTTCAAAGAATTTTGAAACCTTTCTGTGGAAAAAAGGCGCTTTCGACTGCGCTAGGATTCGAGCCCAGGTCTTTCGAATGACGGTGGACTACTCTGACCACTGAACTACACAGGCGTCCGAAATCTCCTTCTCCACAGGAAGACCTCCTCATATCGCTTAGGGGATCTGCCTTACGGCTGTAAATGATTTCAAATTTTAGAGAATTTAAAAATCTTTCTGTGGAAACAAAGATGCTTTCGACTGCGCTGGGATTCAAGCCCAGATCTATCGATTGCCGGTCGACTGTTCTACCAAAGCGTCTATTTTCGACAGAAAGATTTCAAAATTCTTTAAAATTTAAATTTATTTGCATTATTTGCGACATAAGAGTTTGAAATTGTCTACGAGGACACCTGTCAACAACGTATCCTATCTGGATCCTGTCTGGATACGCGACTAGTGCTAATGTGCATGTCAATAATGCATTTCTGGTATTCTTTAGTAAATGAGGAATATCAAATAGCACAGTCACTGGCTCATTATTTACAAGAAAGTAAAACTGATCCTTCGTTTGCACAGCACTTTTGTTAGTGGTACCTTGATCACAAACTGTAGAAATCACGTTTAATCCAATGCTCTACAGCTGAGAAATTAATTGAATTATTAGTTTTTTTAAATTTTGAGTAGAAATTGTACCGGCTGTGAAGTAATAGGCTAAAACTTGTTTCCACGGACGTGAAACACCTCTTACCATAAAAACGAGTGCATGATTTGCTCTGCGAATGGAACGACCTAAATAGCCTATATCTTCATATCCAATAAGTTTTTGCTTCTTTTCTTCATAATATAATCCCGAATGGAGACTAACCTCATCAAAAAGTAATGAACAATATCTATCTCGTTTAGTCATATTCCTTACATTACGTTTTAAATTTTCTATGACGCTTTCATTAATACCAGTATCGAAAGGTATTTCAGAAAAAAGCCTTTTAGTAAACGAATGCTTGATAGTATGAAAAATGAACTCAAGTAAGTGTACATTTTTGGGCTACGTTTGTACCATGAGAGGAAAAAGGCCTTGTCATCAACCGTCCATTTTATCTGAGTTGGTTTTTTGTTATTACTTCTTAATTGAAAATGTATAAAGTTCTTAGTTACATCATTAAGATCTCTCTCAATTACATGAAAAAAATCTTTTTTGTATAAATACTATAATGTCTTAATTTCTCCCTCTTTAAATTCCAATTTAGTTTTCAGCTTTGACAGTCTATTTGCGACATTCAAATGAATTTTATACATTTTCTCTTTTGTAGGGGAAAGATCTCTTTGATGTAAGCCTATTTGAGAAAGAAATCCATGGTTAGATTTTCTGTTTTTGGTAGGATTCTGATTGGAATCAGTACCTTTATTCGATGCATCCACCTCAAGCAACTGGTCTCCGTCTCCTTGTGCATTACAAGTTAATAATTCTCCCAAATGAAGAAGATTTTCATTCGAAATTGGAGGTAATTCCTCACCGATAGAAATTGAATTATTATCTGGAAGGTTAGAATTTGGAGGTAATTCCTCATTAATAGATATGGAATTATTATCTCGAAGGTAAGAATTTGACAATTGTTCCTTAAGGTCATTATTTGCCGAGAAATTTTTTTCTTCAGAAAAATGAGAACCCCCACTTTTATTAGATGAAATATTCGATGATTGCTGACAGCAATCAGGTTTAGAATTAGAATTTTTAATGTCACGTAAAGCAAAAGTATGATTATGAAGACCGGTGCTCGAATATTCTGCATCAAATGTAGGTTCACAAGGCTCTGTGCTTTTCTCATCTCCTGCTTTCTTCGAAGCAGATGGTACTGCGTTAAATGTGACTCTGTGCTTAAGATGGTTAACATAATCACTTTCGACAAAATGATCATCGCAGACGTAAAAATGTGAACATTTAATGGAACTCTCTATCTGACAGGAAATTTTCCATGCTCTATGATTTTTATTATCACGTGGAAACCTATGAATGCGTGGATTTTTCATATTTTCATCAATTGGAGTGTAGCATTTCTTTTCGCAACTGGGAAATTTGCATGACCGCGTTACTTTTCGATTCAGAGGAGACATTATGGAAACTAAGGGCAGCGATTGGTCTATATTCCGTAATTAAAACATTATACTTATATATTAAAAACTTATTACATCCTAACATTAGTAGTCATACTTGTAGGTACTTTGGTATAAGTTACAGCTTGATTATTTTTATAATATCACAGCATTAGAAGTCATACCTGTAGGTACTCTGGTTTTCGTTACATCTTAATTATGCTTATGATATCACAGCATTAGCATTCATACTTGCGAGTAACTTGATGCAAGCAAATCGGTTTTGCTGATTTCATCTATCAGTTTTTGCGCTCGGATATTGAACGATATCGTTTAACTGAGCATAATAATATCCAAGAAGTCCAGAAGATCCGTAGTCGTAAGAAGGAAGTTTGCAGACTCTTGGCATCGTTTCTATCAGGGTTTTTGTAAATTGAAGAACACTTCCTTGAATCAGGGATTTGAGGATTTTCAGTACAGTTCCACCATGACCACTGTAATACTGTCACGTCCTGTGACCATCTCTATTACATAAATAATTATAATACTTTTTATATTAATCAACGAATCCACAATTGTAAAATATGCGGAAGCACTAGATGCGTAACGTAAACAAGTTGTAAAGGGTTTAGAGAGGTGAGAATTAGTGAATGAACATAGTAAAGGTATTAGCTATTTTTGGAAGAGGAACTCCGTCTCACCGTGATATGTCAACAAACCTCCCAGACCGGTAGGCACAGGTAGAAGATTAAGCGGGGGGTCTGCCGCTACGGAAAGAAGGAAAATCGGAGAAACCAAAGAGTAGGAGTACTGCTCTAGATCTTTTCCTAATATGGCAATTCTGACCACCGGAAACGACAAGTTTGGCACGCACCGAACTCAAAACCAGCATTTAACAAAATAATTCTTGGAAAACACGTGAACGCATTGTTGGTGACTCGTAATAGAGGGGATTTTCGCCCCAGATGAGGGCCTATAAAACTAGCTGCTAATTGGCAAAAGTTAGTGTCTCTTCAACCATCGCCCGGCACTCGGCAGTGTCTCTTCAACCATCGCCCGGCACACGGCCGTGTCTTTTCAACCATCGCCCGGCACTCGGCAGTATCTTCTTCAATCTTCGTCCAGCACTCGTTTTCATCAAGTGTCATCCACCTGTCTTCAGTATAAATTCTCCAACCCCGATTGAGTATCATCGTTCCTCAATCAATTGTTCAGGTAATAAAATTTATACTCCCCAAGACTCATTGAATAAAGTGGATCATTGTAAAATATTTGTGTACTTATTTGTTGTCGGCTTCCCTCACCCAGTTTTGGTTAAGAAATCCTCTGGATTTCTTCACCTTTCTAAACGAGGAAAACAAATCAAATATAATAATAAAGGATAAGTGACCAAGACCTCACAATACCCTGATACCCAAGGAATTTGCACATCGTCTGGAAATGATAGGGACCCACGAATCCGGAATATTCACTAACTGCATCCTGGGGCACATTTCGAACCTTAAAAAAGCATTTACATAATATAATTCAAATAATAATAAATATTTTAAAACAATTTCAGACTTCAAACTACTATAAGACAATAGAAAAGTGACAAGAACATATTCAAAAAGTTGAAGTACTTAAAATCTTTTGAATAAAAGGAGTGAAAAGGAAAAGTAATTTTTTTTTAAACTGGAGAAAATACTGCAAATATTGAAGATTACAAAACTTCCCTAGCGAACCGGGTGAACGCTATAGGTTTATGCTGTAGCGTAAACCTAGCGCAAGCGTAGCGTAAAGTAGCATTATAACTTATGAATGAGGCAAAATAAATAATTAAAATGTTTTTATACTTATACTACGTCAAAAACAACGATTAAAGGTAATAAATAAATAGCAATAATTGTAGTTATTAAGGCGTAAAATTTTGAAAATGTAATGTCTGTTCTTGAAACTCGCCTTTAGCAGAGGTGTCACGTCCTGTGACCATCTGTATTACATAAATAATAATAATACTTTTTATATTAATCAATGAATCTACAATTGAAGAGTGGACATTCAAAAGGGCGTAACCCACAATTTTTCAAAAATCGTTTTTTTGGCGAAACAAATTCTTGAGGTTAATGCCAATACAATAGCGCAAACGATTTTTTTTTTCCAATCGGAACTATTTTTATTTTCGATTTGGAAATCAAAAATCTGTATCTCGAGGTGTCGAAATGGGAACGTTTTTGTGCCGTCGTGTAAAATTTCAGAAATGTAGGTTACGCCCTTTTGAATGTCCACTCTTCAATTGTAAAGCACGCGGGAGCATTAGGTGCGTAATGTAAACAAGTTGTAAAGGGAAAGAGAGGAGTGAGAAACCATGAATGAACATAGTAAAGGTATTAGCTATTTCTGGAAGAGGAACTCCATCTCACCGTGTTATGTCAACAAACCTCCCAGACCTGTAGGCACAGGTAGAAGATTAAGCGGGGGTCTGCCGCTACGGAAAGTAGGAAAATCGGAGAAACCAAAGAGTAGGAGTACTGCTCTAGATCTTTTCCTAATATGGCAATTCTGACCACCGGAAAAGACAAGTTTAGCATGCATCGAACAAAAAACCAGCATTTAAAAAACAATTCTGGGAAAACGCGTGAACGCATTGTTCGTGACTCATAATAGAGGGGATTTCGCCCCAGATGAGGGCCTATAAAACTAGCTGCTAATTGGCAAAAGTTAGTGTCTCTTCAACCATCGCCCGGCACTCGTTTTCATCAAGTATCATCAGTCAGTATTCTTCAACCCCGATTGAGTATCATCATTCCTCAGTCAATTGTTCAGTTAAGATAATTTATAATACTCCCTAAGTTTCTCGTCAAGTATCGGAGTATACCAGTCGTGAGTTCCCGACATTTTGGATTATCAGTGGTTCCTGAGAGGATTCTACAACAAGTAAGTCCTTTTAATCATCAACGCAGAAAGAATTTATATTTAGAAATCTCAATCTCTCTCTCTTCCTCTCTCTCTCACATTTATAATTGAATTTGAAAAGAAGTTTATTGAATAAAGTTGATAATTGTAAAATATTTGAGTATTTATTTGTTGTTGGCTTCCCTCACCGAGTTTCGGTTTAGAAATCCTCTGGATTTCTTTATCGTTCTAAACGAGGAAAACAAATTAAATATAATAATAAAGGGTAAGTAACCAAGACGTCACATACTCCTTTATTATTTTTGGTGCATCGGCCGTGAAACACAAAAAGCTGACAACAGCAAAAAGAGAGAATTTATAAATTGATTGATTAATAAAAAATTTTTTTTAGAATAATTAATTCTTCTGGAAAATTTCAAATATACATATATACCTAATAAAAAGAGAGAGATTATATTCATACGCATAAATTCGTTCTTATATTATATGCAAAATACGACTTATATTTTGAGTGAAAAAGTGTTGTGTTAAAAAATTTAAATTAAAATTTGTTGGTATACTTCGCTTGTTCGCAAGCTCTGCCATCGTCAATCAAATTAAACGGTACCCTGAACAAACCTTGCATGCATTCTTTGTAGCAAGATTGTGCAAGTGAAGGGTTTTAAAAAATATTAAATGAAGAAAATAAATTTAAATTTTTTACTTTTTTCCAAAATTTTAAATAAAATTTTTTTTTCGCAAATTTATTTCTTATTTTCGAATTTCTGCAAGTACAAAAGATTATTCAGGGCTTGTGCTTGAGTCATCCTTGTCTAATCCAGTACTTCAAAAATTCATCACTTGGTAACTATGATTAAATTAAAGTTTTAAAACAGAAAAGAAATTAAGCAGACGAAAGCATAAGTCCTCTTTGGATTCGTCGAACGGTCACCATCATTTGGGTGAGGCAAACCTCGAAGTGTTCGTATTTTACTGTTTTAACTTTTATTTTTCCTTTGTTAACAAAAAACTGACCCAGCGGAGTGGAAGCGTTCCTTTTTTCACAGAAAATTTCTTAATAATTATGATTAAAAATTCCATCTAGTCTTGCGAGACGTTACATTAATTCTGAATCATAGGTTGATAAGGTCGATATAGCAGAGTTCCGTTATCACATACAGTGATACACTCTTCTAATGATCGACATAATCGACTGAAATGATTTAGAAAGATCAGAAAATAGTTCCCGGTTTATCCGTAGCCATGATTGGCGTTAACAAGTTTCTGTGAGAAAAGTTGTGGAACCTCCGTAGCTCAGATGACAGAGCATTCGACCGGCAATCGAAAGGACCTGGGCTCGATACCCAGCGGAGTGGATTTCGTGATTTCTGTGAGTCGTATAATTACCCAAGATTCAGTGCTTGAGTCTAGCTTGGCTAATTTTTTCACCACAAAAAGATCGAATAATTGAAACCACAAAGTAGGATATTAAAATAAAAATTTATTTTCATTGATTTTTATGTCTGTGACTGAAATTTGTTTTGGGATATAGCTTTTCACTTTTTTGGGAAGTTATATTAAACAAAGACTAGCGAATTGCGCGCTCAGCTATCCCCAAACTAGAGTTTCAGAAGTAGATTAAGAATTAATTTAATAAATTTTGTATCCGAAATTTCGATTACTGTAATCTAAAATTTGTTTAAGGATATAGCTTTTCACTTTCGTGGGAAGTTATATTAGAAAACGAACAGCGAATTGCGCGCTCAGCTATCCTTAAATTAGAGTTTTTGAATACCAGAATTGGAATTTTTCCTATAAAAAAAACTGCACAAGTACACTATACACCAAATTTATGTAACAAAATATTTGTTTAGAAATCAGAATTAAACAAATTTTTTTCAATCAAACAACTAAAATAAATTTTATAATAAAATACATATATCTGTAAATTTGTTTTAAAAAAATATAGATATACAAAACCAAATATACATAGGTCATATTTTGTACAATACTGTATTTTACATGTCTTCACCCCCAGTTAAACATACCCTAAAACGCTCGCGAGCAGGAAAACATATAGATGAGTTGAACTACCAACTTGCGAAATAAGAGAAATAAAAAACGACGTTGAATTTTCAGAGTTATTTGAACAATTGCTAGAGAAAAGAAGCAAATATATAAAAAATAAGATTTCGCGTAAATTAGAAAAGAACCAAGATCGAGGAATCGAATCCGCACCAGAAAACTTTGAATCAAAAAATCCCGAACCTGAATTAATATTAACAGAAAATAAAATTTCTGATTATCTATCCCCAATTATCGAAACTTTAAGTATTTGCTCTGACTCGGAACCTGAAGAAAATTCAAATAACTTTGTTTCCAATGAAGATCAAATATCAACTATCGAAATTATAACCATATCTTCAGATTCAGAATCAGAAACAGAGACAGGAGAACCCATTATCATATCTAATAAATACTTTTTGCCTAGAATAATAAATATTTGCACTTTAGAAAAAAATAAGGTTAAGTTAATTAAAGATTTATAAGAAAAGGAAAATTATTTTTATTGGGAAACAAATTATAATATTGATAATAAATAAAATTAAATAAGTCATTTTTTTATGTAAAACAAAATATGCAAAACATCAATGTCGGTTCCACCCTAAGATGCCAGTAAAAAGGGTACTATAAGTCGTAGCCAAGCAAAGAAAAATCCAACTTTAGCGGAAGAAATTAGAAAAACTTCGCAAGGTCTGCTTAAACCAAAACGGAAATCCCGAGAAGATACAGATAAATTCTTGCAATATTCAGAAAAATCGAGTGCTTTAGATCAAACTGATCTGTTAGACATCAGCGTTGAAAGTATTTCTGATCCCGATACCATTGCTCAAAATAAATCAATAATTGAAACAAAAAACCCAGAGTCCATTTTTTGATAAGTTAAAAACTTTCATCAGACCAAATAATAGCATCATTATTACAGGAGATAAATATAACGATACACCACAAATTAACCAGTCATTTGACGATACCGCAGGAGATATAACACTAAGAGAAGAATCGATATTTGAAAGCATCGCAGCAAATTCTACTTTGTATGATAAAACTTTATGCCCAGATCAATTTGGTGAAATTTCAAACGATAAAATTTTTTACCCTACCTCAGTAAAGATACAAATCAATAGATCCATTTGCAACGAAGTCGCAACTAAATAGGACTCCAGAATCCTTGAACCAAACAACAATATTTAACAACCCAAATTTAGAATTGCAGCAAATCCGAGAAAAATTACCAAATCAAATCAATCAAAGTACGCTTGCTGATTCTGCAAATACCGAACAAGCTCTTATTTCACCAAAATTTCCATACCGGTTATCAACCTCTAGGAAATCTGATAAAAAAGTTTCAATAAATAATTTACCAAGTAATTTGCCGAATAATTTACCAACACAACCTACCGAAATGAATTTACCGATAAACCAACAAGTATCTCTACGAGATGCTTTAGAGATTGTTCCATATTTTGACGGATCAAATAAAGTACCATTAACAATTTTTATCGAAGCTTGTAAAGAAGCCAAAGAAATGGTCCCTAATGCAGAAGCAAATTTGGTAAAATTGTTAAGAAGTAAACTTATAGGAGAAGCAAGAAGATATATCATCGGGAATTATTACAATAATTTAGAAGACGTCATTTCAAATTTAAAAGCCATTTTTTCCCTTTCAAAAACTGTATACCAACTACAAGGAGATTTAGGTAGAATATATATGTGGGAAAATGAAAGTGCTTTATCTTATGCAACACGCATACAGGAAATTACAGCAGAAATCCTCAAAGGTCATGACAACAACTTGGAACTTGGAAAGAGACGCAATCGATTGTTTTCTCCAAGGTTTAAGACCAGAATTAGAAATACGAATAGGAAAAGCCAATAAATTTGACAAAATAGTAGAAAGAGCAATACGAGAAGAAAAAAATTTAACAGCCAGAAAAGAACTGCGAAGAGGAAACAGACAACATTCATCATTTCAAGAAGCTGAAAAATCAACACATAATAACCGAGAATTTGAAAAAACAAATAAAATTATCTTAGCGCGAGAAGAACCAATTAAATGTCAAATCTGTCAGAAAATAGGTCACACAGCAGCAACCTGTCTCCAATATATTTAACAAATAACAAATAAAAACGTACAAGGGAATTAGTCAAGAAATAACTTAAATAGAGAAAATAATCAGTACGAGGGAAATAGGCAGGGTCAGGGAAATCAGTGGACACCCTCACACAGATATCAGATGAAAAACCCAAATCAACAAAGAGGTAAAAACGATTATAGAGACATAAATATTTTCTCAAACCACCCAAATTTTTCCCAAGGAAATAGATTCAACCAAAACGCAAACTATATTCGGAATAATCAAAATATGTATCGCAATCCTACTCAAAATAACCAAAGTCAAAATTTTAACCAAAATTCGAATTTTAACAGAATTTTTAACAGAAAATCCTCTAGATTTCTTTATCGTTCTAAACGAGGAAAACAAATTAAATATAATAATAAAGGGTAAGTAACCAAGACGTCACAGAGGTTAAGGACAGACATTGTATTTCTAAAATTTTAAGCGTTATAATAACTAAAATTATCGCTATATCTTTATTAACTTTTATTGTTATTTTTAACGTAAATTAAAAATAAAAACATGGTAATTTTTTTTTGCCTCATTCATAAGTTATAATGCAACTTTACGCTAGGGTTACGTTTAAATTATTAAATTGGAAATGAATAAATTAAATTTAAATTCCTCATACGTTTTTGAGGCTCCTTTGATAAACAGTAATTGTTAAAAAGTCATGGACCACATGGCGTACAGTTACTGGATTTTAAACCAGCTGGATGTTAGACTGGCTGGACAAGCTGGATCCTGTGGCACATTTCAAACCTTAGAAAAGAATTTAGAAAATATAATTCAAATAATAATAAATTTAAGTATTCCAAATCTTTCGAATAGAAGCAGTAAAAACGTAAAATACTTTTTCAAAATGGAAAAAATACTGTAAATATTGGAGAATACAAAATTTTTGTTTTAAAGTGACTTTAAGTAGCTTTTAAATGAAAAAAGTAGCAAAAAGTGGCTCCTTCTAAAAAAAAGTTCCAAGAAAGTACATAAATATGTCAGTTCAGCGGTTTACCTTTAACAATCCATCCAATTTCCACAAAATCTTGCAACAACGGTCCTTCTCTCCACACTGAGATGATTCACATAACCCCAAAATACCTGGCGTCTGTTTGGAAACATTTGAAAAATGCGTGACGTCACACATGACGTCATGCTGAATCCTGATTGGCCTCTCTAACTTCCACTTTTGCGCTGCACGCATTTCTCCCCTTCCACTGGCCCGCTTCACCCCCATGGTTGATTCGTTCATAATTATTCAGTTATAATCGGATGGTTAAAATACGAATCTCATATTGCTGTATCTATGCCAGCAATAAGGTAAGGTTAAATCAATCATAAATATCGTTGTAAAAGCCACGCCTTTCTATCAGTGTAACTGTTTTTTTCGTTTCAAGAGGATTCCCGTTTGGTTTTTTTCCCCAAAATTTTCAAATTCGGTATTTTTATCTCAATGTTCCGTATTATGTAAATTTATAGTTATTAAACAAAATTCTAGAAATTATATGCCTTGATTCTATCAATTTCCATGTGATTAAAGAAGAATATTTAGAATTCTTGTCTTAAATTTATCTTTATTGGCACTATTTCTTGACTTTTGCCTTATCTCAGTAATTAATTTTTTTTTTCAACTCAGGAATTTATTTGTTGAATTTTTCGTCTAGTTTGTTAGTTAAATTTTCCTTCGAAATTGTCACTGGCTCGGGACAATAGTGCACTGCGATTTCTTCAATCTCAATTCCAAGTATCTTCTAATATGAGATCGTAAATTTCGACCGAGACAATTTAAAATCCAAGTATGGAAGTTGTAAAAGTTGTCGTGGACTCGTTATAGATCTTTGTAAAGATTTGTGGACTGTTTAATAAATAAGTTACGTATATCCTGCTCTTTCTCACACCTTGTGGGAGCAATCATTTCATCGCAGTTGCATCTGTGGGGATCCTTGACACTACGCAACCACCCTGTGGGGATTAACCCTTAATCAAACTCAGAAATTTATAAAGGTCCCAAACTTCTCTCTTTTTCTGTCTCTTTCTTACTCATCTACCAATTAGCCTGTGTCCTCATTCGTCAGTCAATTGTAATCAATTTAACCTTTATAATCAAGTCTAATTATCGAAATAAATTCAATTTACATTATTTTGATAACCATTATGTCTTTCACTGACTTATCCTCATCCCTAAGCGAGGATCATTCTACCCTAACTTAAAACGAAGAACCTTCGAATCAAGTAAGTATTAACATACGTAGTTGAGTCGTAACATACTTTCTTTTTTTCTGGTGCATCGGCCGGGAAAGACAAGTCAATTGAAAATTAACACAGAGGTTAATAACAATAAATAATTAAAAACCGTCCTCTATTCCTCTATTTTAGAAAAAAAATAATCAATGAATTTTAATGAAATTTAATTTGAAAATGAGTGGTACGTTTTCATTACGGCACTTGGAAAATGTTAGAACACTTCATTCTTATACTCTCCCAGCACAACTCAGCACGACGTTTTGTTTTTCAAAATTCCGAGTCGATGATGGACTATGTTTCAAAAATGAGTTTTCATTTGAAAATAATTAATCATATTAGAAAATATTATAGGTGTTTATTCTTTTACTCGTCTAGCACAGCTCAGCACAACTTTCCTCTTTCGGAAATTCGAATTTTTGGAAAGTATATGTTTAAACAAATTTCAAAATCTACAAAAATGTATTTATTCTCAAAAAGATGCGTCTGAGAGAAAATTGTTAAGAAAAAGATTTAATGTGTTCGCCGAGCACAACTCAGCACAACCCTCGTCTTTTCGAAATTTCAATTTTTGGAAATTATATATTTAAACTAATTTTGAAATTGACAAAAATGTATTTATTTTGAAAAAGATGCGTCTGAGAGAAAATTTTTGAGAAAAAGATTTATCGTGCTCGCCTTGCACAGCTCAGCACAACATTTGTTTGTTTGAAATTTCAATTTTTGGAAAACATATGTTTGAACAAATTTCGATTTTGACAAAAATGTATTTATTTTGAAAAAGATGCGTCTGAGAACTTTTGTTTTTTCACAATTTCAATTTTCGGAAATCATGTTTAAACAAATTTTGGATGTGATAAAAATGTATTTATTTTCAAAAAGATGCGTCTGAGAGAAAATTGTTGAGGAAGAGATTTATTGTGCTCACCTAGCACAACTCAGCACAACTTTTGTTTTTTCAAAAAAAAGGGCGGTGCTGGTAAAAAATCGTTTTTTCAATATTTTGGCCCCAATTTTCATTTTTTTTCAAAATCGTTTCCGGCACAATGCAATGCATCTTTTTCTCATTTGAAATTTTTTTATTCGACAAATAGTTTTCGAGATGAAAACTCAAAAACGTCGATTTTGCATAGATCAAAAATCAATGTTTTTTAAAATATAACTCGTGATTACTCGCTCAATTCACAATGAAAATGGCGATGCTAACTTCCTGGTTATGGAACCGTCTTCGCTTTTTCCGGCGCAGATTCGCCAGATCCAGGCGACATTTTCGACTGATTTTTTATTTGTGTCGTATGATAATGAATCCATGTTTCAGCAACAGTTAGATAACCTCGCACAAATTCCTTTGAATTACGTTGAAACATGCACAAACATTGCTCAGACGTAACCACACGAGCCCGCTTGTGATCAGCTGTACGATGTGGTGGATTTTATCGATGATTTTTGAAAATTCACCTCTTTTGGACGGCCAGGATGCTCAGCATCACTTGTGCTAATACGGCCTCAACGAAATTCAGTGAAGCACTTATGAACCATGACATGGGATGAAGGAGACTCCTTATAATATTTTGCGAGCTTTTCTTCAGTTTATTTGATTGATTTTCCTCGTAGAAAATAATGTTTTATAAGCACGTGAAACTCGCTTTTTTTCATGGTATACTAGGTGAAAATTTAGAAACAAGTAGCGGATTTCATTTAATTTTTTGCCCCGATATAAGTATTGCGACAGGATCTAATAGTCAAGATCAAACATCTACAAACGTATTATCTTATTTCCATATTAACGAATCTAATTTGCTAAGCTCAACAATAATAGCAACGGAGAATAAAACTTTGATGAAGAAATTAAAAACCTCATTGGCACGCGACTCTATAATTAATAACAGCGGCAGCGACAACGAAAAAAGCGACACAGAAGTAATAAATCAAGATAATCCTGAAATAATAAATGAAGAAGAAATGACCATAGTTATACCCAACAGTCAGTAGGTATACGTGACTGTATACTGTGACGGTATATATCACGTGACGTGCTAGAGGTGGACCCTTTGTTCGATGGGAGTAACGTCGCATTGTCACAGTTTCTTGCAGGTTGCATGAGAGCGAAGGCAATGCTGCCGACACCTGCTGTCCAGAAAAACGTCTATTCACGGCACTTTTGCAGTTAATAGGTTGCCACCGTATACGCACTACCGTTTACCATCCCGCTTCTAACGGTATGATTGAGCGGTGGCATCACTCGCTTAAAGCAGCTATTATGTGCCATTCCGACCACGAATGGTCACGATCATTATTGACGGTACTGCTTGGTCTCAGATCTAATGTTTTGGACGTTGGCGCGTCTCCTGAGGATTTCTCGCCTGACCCGCAAGTTTTTCTTGAAGAATTTCGGGAGCACATGTGTCGCATCAAACCAATCCAGGCTGCGCATAAATATAAACGAAAAGCCTCTGTTTTCAAAGATTTAAACAATTCTACACATTTATTTCTTCGTAACCCCGTTAAAAAAGCATTAGAACGCCCTTATACGGGCCCACATAAGATTTTAAACAAAACTTCAGATAGAGTTTTTGAAATAGAAGTTAATGGCGTGCCTCGTCATGTCTCTATCGAAAATATTAAACCAGCATTTTTAATGCCCGATGACATCGATCAGCTCTCTCAATCAGACAAATCACCAATTGTATTGCGAACATATCCACGTAAAAAAGTATCATTCTTGTAGGTGGCTTGGGCATGTTGCTCGCATATTGAATGACGTCAGATGACAACCAAGTCAAGTAAAACGTCTGGAGATTAACTTAGTATCTTCTTTTCTCATCTTCAATTTTAGGATAACTATTCTCACGCTCAATTGCATTGTTAAACTTTTGCGTGCATCGCGTATGCGATAATATCAGTATGTTCTACCGTCGCCTGATTTGAAAATTAATTTTAATGATGTTGCAGTCCCAACTGTAATCATCGTCCTTGCGACTATTTATATTGGTACGACGGGTAGTTTTAGGTTAGGCCTGCCTTTATACTAATTTTGTCTTTAGCAATAGAATTCGCAAATCAAAATCGTCTGATTTAGTTGGAATATTTCGACTTTTTGCAATGTAAATTTCATCTGTTTTTTTCTTATACTGTTATCACTGGGAGTTTTAAACTTCAATTTCGACTTGCTTCGTTTTATATTTTATGACCGCTCTCACTCAGGGGGGAGTACTGTAGGGAATGAACCAATGTAATTGGACTCAGCGAGTCGCCCATCTTGTGCACATCTAGTCTATGCCGCAGCGGCGGCCATGCTTGTTAGTCAGTCGACGACCAGTCGTTCCTACGATAAGACGTTAATACGTCACTTGTGACGTTTGTTAAAGTAATAAATACCTTTCTTATTGTTAATAGTGTCTTAACTATTATTACCACAAATGTCGACCGGGGACAGTAGACTCCGATCCTAATATATATATTCATCTAACCAAAGCTCTACACAGGTAAGCTCCTTGCAGAGCTGAAAGGTCTCTTGCCTTTCCTCCGCCAATAAATCTACTGGCGGAACGCTCGAAAGGACCTTCACAGCACTCATCGAGACAGTTCTATATGCTGGAACTATTCTCAGCGCGACAGATCTTTGCGCCGAGAACAGCCTTCTCTGGATAACATGGTTTTGCAGGGCATTAGCCCAGACTGGAGCTACATAAAGCAGCTTCGAATGGACCACGCTCGTCACCAGTCTACTTTTCACTTCCCTGGATCGATCAACGTTTGGCACAAGCCGAGCCAAGTTTGCTCCACATTGGGTGGCTTTGGTAGCTGCGATCTTTAGGTGTTGGCCAAAGCAATGCCTACGATCCAGCTATCCCACCTCCATCCTACCTCTGCTATCCTACCAACGCTTTGCCCGCCGCAGACTTTCATTGATCCTCAGCTCCAGGATTCTGGTGTTGTTAGCGGTGCAAACGACAAGTGCGTCATCCGCGAAGTCGATGATGCTCGTTCCAGGAGGTAGGTCCATGCGCAGAAAACCGTCATACATGACGTTCCAAATGAGTGGATACACCCGCGAGTTAGTATTTATTGGACTGGAGTTTTAAAGTTATTTGGCCTTATTTTTCATTATTAAGGAAAGAAATACTTTACACACAGTTTCATTCGAAATCGACTCATGAATGGAAACCCACTCGATGTAACCATTATTCCCCAAATTGAAAAATATGTAGTGCCACAGACATGTTCAACGAAAACAATAGAATAGTGGAAACAAATTTAGAAAGTATTCGATGTACGGAACAATCCGTTGATATGTCGATACTAATTATGTAATATATATAAAGGATTCCGATTCTTGGAATGCGAAAACATTTTGATAATCTGCATGAAAGATGAAGATTTAAAAAATAATATATTCTCTTTAATGTCATCAAAACATGACTTGGTAACACTAAGAACAAAAAATTACAACATGTATGTACGCATATGACAATAGGCAGATAAAGAAAAGGTAGAATGCAGCTTTTTTCGCAAATAAAGATATATGACATAATGCAGAAGTGCATTAGGATCAAACAAGACGTTAAAAGACACCTTAGGATAAATAGGATGACTCCGTTGTGAGGACAGCAAACATTCCCCATCTTTAGATATGAGCTAACTCACTAGCCGATAAAAATGAATGTGATGCAAACCTTTCTTAAAACTTTTAAAACTGGATAGGTTAGAGAAAGAGATGAGAAATCGAATAAAAAAAAATAAAAAAATGAACATAAAACACTGCTCATATGTGCAAACTACATAGGTGATGTACGTAAAGGAATGAGATTCATAAAATTTGATAACATTATAATGATTTGAACGAACTTCAGGAATTTTGAGAAAAACATTTTCTTTTTAATGTTATGGTGACATGTTTTCCAGTAAATGTGCACAAAAAGCCTTGTTGGTGTCTTTTTATTTACTGAAACAAACTTCAATTGATTTAAACAGCACATCATTTTAAAACATGGACAAAACTTGTCTTTGTAACACTGAAAACAAAAAGTTACAACATGTTTTCATGCATATCAGACTAAGAAGATGAAGACGTAATAGAATCAACTTTTTTTTGTAAATTGAAATACATGACATAATGCAGAAGTGCATTACAGTAAGACAAGATGTCAAAAGACACCTCAGGATGAATAGGTACAGTCCGTTGTGAAAAAAGAGGAAATTCCATATCTTCAGATGTGGGCTGACTCACTAGACGGTCGAAATGACTGTGATGTAACCCTTTTTTTCAAACTTTTAAAACTGGATTGTTTAGAGAATGATATAAGGAATCGATTAAACCCTGTTAGATAGCTCACGTTCAATAAGAAATTACTTTTTTAAACAAAAACAATAGAGAAAATTTGTCTCTTTTTAAAAGCTCTAACACGCCTTTCTAAACATTCCAAATTAATTAAATCTTAGCCCACGTAATAGAGGGAATTCTCAACTTTCTATTGCATATATAAAATTTCGCTGTTTTCCTGAGTGCATAAATTCGTCTCACTTTCAAGAAATTCAAATTTCCAAGCTCAAACTTGAGACGAATTGTCACACATTATTTTTCTGCCGACTCGAAGTCGATCCTCGGCAGCAGGTAGGAGACCGAGACAATAGAGGCAACAAAAGCAACCTCTAAAAATGGAGGGTCTTTCACTATAGTCTAAAATAAAAATTAATCTTATGCAATCCTTGCAATCGATCAGATTTTTATCATTTTCAAATTATCAAAAAATTAACAAGAAAGACTGCTCATATGTGAATAAAACGTATGTGGTATACGTAAAGGAATCAGATTTCTTAAATTTGATAACTTAATAATGATTTGAACGAACTTTAGGGATTTTGCGAATAATGTTTCTTCTGTAATGTTACGTGACATGTTTTCCGGTAAATGTTACAAAAAATCTTGTTTGTCTCTTTTCGAACGAACTTTAGTAATTTTGGAATTAACATGTTCTCTTTAATGTTATCGTGACATGTTTTCCGGTAAATGTGTTCAAATAATCTTGTTTGTCTCTTTTTATTGATTTAAACAAGCTTTAATTGATTCAAACAAGCACATCATTTTCAATCATGGAAAAAATGTGTCTTTGTAACATTGAAAAAAAAAAGTTACATCATGTTTGCATGCATATGAGAGTAAGGAGATGAAGAAGTTATAGAATCAACCTTCTTTCGTAAATTAAAATACATGACATAATGCAGAAGTGCATTACGATAAGATAAGATGTCAAAATATACCTCAGGATGAATAGGTACAGTCCGTTGTGAAAAAAGCTAAAATTTCATATTCTCAGATATGGATGTCCCGGAAGTTAAAAACGCAAACATAATATTTTAAAAAATAAAAGTTTTGCTGAGTTTTTCTAGGCGAATACAGCAATAACCCCATATAGCATTTTCTAATCAGATTAATATTTTCCAAATGAAAAGTCATTTTCGAAATACACAATTCATCACCGACCCGGGATTTCACAAAAATGGGAATTTTTAAAAACAAAAAGTTTTGCTGTGTTGTGCTGGGCGAGTACAACAATAAATCCCAAGAACATTTTCTAATCAGAATAATATTTTTCTAATTAAAACTCATTTTTAAAACATAGTCCATCACTGATCCGGGATTTCCTAAAAATAGGAATTTTGAAAAACAGAAAGTTGTGCTGAGTTGTGCTAGGCGAGTACAACAATAAACCCTCATAACTTTTTTCAATCAGATTAATATTTTTCAAATGAGAACTCATTTCTCAGAGTTCCAAGAGTTATGTTTACAGTTCTGGATTCATCTCAAATATTTCTAAAAATAAGTCCAAATACATTTTATACTGAAATTAAAATTCATATATCTGTGGTACATCAAAGTATTCGAATAATTTTTGCAAATCTCATTTTCAACAGTTCTAAATGTAATTCTACAGATAAGTCTGAACACATTTTGTTCTAAAATCGAAGTTCAAGAAACTATGACACTTCAAAGTTTTCAAAAATCTGGGTTTTGAGAGTTTCAAGAGTTCTTTTTAGAGTTCTCTATTCCAGAAATCTTTAATGAACTTCTCATTAGAAGTTTTTTCAATTCTAAAGTTTCCTCGATACTTTTTCTCAGCAAACTAAAAAAAAACATGTTTACCGACCGGGCTCAATTTGCCATTTAATATTGTATTATTAGACAAAAAGGGAATTTCAGGTTTTTGATGACATTGACGACATCACTAGACCTAGGGTGACTATAATTGATATTCGAAAAGTAGGACAAAAAGGTTTGAAAAATGAGGACAAAGTAGGACAGAAAAAGTTGAAAAAGAGGACAAAGTAGTATAGAAAAGTTTGAAAAAACGGACAAAGTAGGATCTTTTCTGTCCTACTTTGTCCGTCAAGCTAGGTCCATGAAGCTAGCACTTCCACAATCGAAGTTCCCCAATTTTTTTATATTTGAATTATGGGCCCAAAAATCGATATGGACATTTTTGAATAGTCCACAAAAAGCCCAAAATTCTGGTACCCTTTAATTTCTGAAGGGCTTTTTTTTTAAAAAGAGGGTTGTTTTTTTGGAAAATTGGTTTTAGGTGATTTCCAGAGCCCAAAAAAACCCAAAATTTTGGTGTAGTTTATTTTTAAATTATTTGAATTTTTGTATAGTGGCGGTGCTAATTGGATCAAGCTTGAATCAAGTTAGCACCTCCACACGAAATTTGATTTTTCGGAAAAAGTATTGGATCCCAAAAATCGGCAATGAGGTCCAATAAAAGCCTAAAATTCTGATTTAAAAAAATTGGGGAAATTCGATTGTGGAGGTGCTAGCTTGATGGACCTACAGAAAAGTTTGCAAATGAGGACAAGATAGGACAGAAAAGTGACTAGTCTATTACTATTCACAAAAGATATAAAATATATGTTTCCTCTGTTTTACGTGATATACAAATAAGAAATGCGGTAAGTAAAAAAACTTCCCGGTTAAGCTTGTGTAGAAATAAGTTTGTCACGAGGCCGCAGAGTTAGAGATTATGCAGCTTGTAAATTTTAAGGTTATTTAAGATTTTTTACGAATTTTGGTAATTTCATAGATTTTTTTTATCCGTCATAAAATTTGTATGAAATTTTATGGAGGAATTACACCTTTCTAAATCTCTTTAAATATTTAAGATGCTTGAAATATTAGTAAAATATTTTTAAGTGTTTTAATTTGTCATGAAGTATTCTAAAATTTTTAACATATTGCAGCTCCCTTGGCATAATTCGGACTATATAAAGGCTGAAAATTACACGTATCCAACGTTCCTTTTTTATCCATATTCCTACAAAACAACGCAAGGCAAGGTTACAATAATTTATTTTAAGAAGTGCTATTGAATAAAAAGCTACATATAAGTATGGCAAATGAGGTTGAAAATTCAAGATTAAAATGAGTTCAATTTTGCAAGTAACTTTTCTTTTCCTTCTTGCAATGTTCGCTTGTCTTTTATGCAGTAACTCTTTCAGGCACATAGAACTGTATAATAAGCATCAAAAGAATCAATATTTCAATGCAAACTTACAAATCCAGTGCCTGTATCCGGGGTGTAAAAGAATGTATTATAAACAAATCTTACTTTCTGCATGCAAGGAACGCACGTTTTTGAAAATATTTGTAATAAATTCGTACAGTCATTCCAAATTATTGCTCATAAAAGATTAATTATAACATACTCAGTTTTTATAATTTTATACTCTATTACTTTCCGAAAATGTTTGATTCAAATTCAACACTTCAGATTACTTTTTTATTAAAATTACAGACACTTTATGGGCATTTCACAAGTTGTGTTCTCATATGTGACATACACTCATATGCTGTGTTTCACGAAAAAACTCTATGATGTTAAATCTCATGTGTTCTTTAAATAAAAGATCGATTTTGAATTAAGAGTACGCCGCACCTACGGTTTATTGCCCCTATTGTCATGACCAGCTACCTGCTTTTGGGTTCGACTACGAACTGGCTGACCGAAGTTGTTGGGCCAAATCGTCTCATATCTGAGACGCAGAAATTCCAATTTTTTGAAAGTGAGATGAGTTTATGCACTCAGGAAAACAGCGAAATCTCAACCCCTATGCATTTCTGGTTCTTTTTTATAAATGCAATAGAAAGTTGAGAATTCCCTCTATTATCTGGGCTAAGATTTAATTAATTTGGAATGTTTAGAAAGGCAAGTTAGAGCTTTTTAAAAAGAGACAAATTTTCTCTATTGTTTTTGTTTAAAAAAGTAATTTCTTATTGAACGTGAGCTATCTAACAGGGTTTAATCGATTCCTTATATCATTCTCTAAACAATCCAGTTCTAAAAGTTTGAAAAAAAGAAATCATCACAGTCATTTCGACCGTCTAGTGAGTCAGCCCACATCTGAAGATATGAAATTTCCTCTTTTTTCACAACGGACTGTACCTATTCATCCTGAGGTGTCTTTTGACATCTTGTCTTACTGTAATGCACTTCTGCATTATGTCATGTATTTCAATTTACAAAAAAAAGTTGATTCTATTACGTCTTCATCTTCTTAGTCTGATATGCATGAAAACATGTTGTAACTTTTTGTTTTCAGTGTTACAAAGAATGAAGAAGAAATGACCATAGTTATACCCAACAGTCAGTAGGTATACGTGACTGTATACTGTGACGGTATATATCACGTGACGTGCTAGAGGTGGACCCTTTGTTCGATGGGAGTAACGTCGCATTGTCACAGTTTCTTGCAGGTTGCATGAGAGCGAAGGCAATGCTGCCGACACCTGCTGTCCAGAAAAACGTCTATTCACGGCACTTTTGCAGTTAATAGGTTGCCACCGTATACGCACTACCGTTTACCATCCCGCTTCTAACGGTATGATTGAGCGGTGGCATCACTCGCTTAAAGCAGCTATTATGTGCCATTCCGACCACGAATGGTCACGATCATTATTGACGGTACTGCTTGGTCTCAGATCTAATGTTTTGGACGTTGGCGCGTCTCCTGAGGATTTCTCGCCTGACCCGCAAGTTTTTCTTGAAGAATTTCGGGAGCACATGTGTCGCATCAAACCAATCCAGGCTGCGCATAAATATAAACGAAAAGCCTCTGTTTTCAAAGATTTAAACAATTCTACACATTTATTTCTTCGTAACCCCGTTAAAAAAGCATTAGAACGCCCTTATACGGGCCCACATAAGATTTTAAACAAAACTTCAGATAGAGTTTTTGAAATAGAAGTTAATGGCGTGCCTCGTCATGTCTCTATCGAAAATATTAAACCAGCATTTTTAATGCCCGATGACATCGATCAGCTCTCTCAATCAGACAAATCACCAATTGTATTGCGAACATATCCACGTAAAAAAGTATCATTCTTGTAGGTGGCTTGGGCATGTTGCTCGCATATTGAATGACGTCAGATGACAACCAAGTCAAGTAAAACGTCTGGAGATTAACTTAGTATCTTCTTTTCTCATCTTCAATTTTAGGATAACTATTCTCACGCTCAATTGCATTGTTAAACTTTTGCGTGCATCGCGTATGCGATAATATCAGTATGTTCTACCGTCGCCTGATTTGAAAATTAATTTTAATGATGTTGCAGTCCCAACTGTAATCATCGTCCTTGCGACTATTTATATTGGTACGACGGGTAGTTTTAGGTTAGGCCTGCCTTTATACTAATTTTGTCTTTAGCAATAGAATTCGCAAATCAAAATCGTCTGATTTAGTTGGAATATTTCGACTTTTTGCAATGTAAATTTCATCTGTTTTTTTCTTATACTGTTATCACTGGGAGTTTTAAACTTCAATTTCGACTTGCTTCGTTTTATATTTTATGACCGCTCTCACTCAGGGGGAGTACTGTAGGGAATGAACCAATGTAATTGGACTCAGCGAGTCGCCCATCTTGTGCACATCTAGTCTATGCCGCAGCGGCGGCCATGCTTGTTAGTCAGTCGACGACCAGTCGTTCCTACGATAAGACGTTAATACGTCACTTGTGACGTTTGTTAAAGTAATAAATACCTTTCTTATTGTTAATAGTGTCTTAACTATTATTACCACAAATGTCGACCGGGGACAGTAGACTCCGATCCTAATATATATATTCATCTAACCAAAGCTCTACACAGGTAAGCTCCTTGCAGAGCTGAAAGGTCTCTTGCCTTTCCTCCGCCAATAAATCTACTGGCGGAACGCTCGAAAGGACCTTCACAGCACTCATCGAGACAGTTCTATATGCTGGAACTATTCTCAGCGCGACAGATCTTTGCGCCGAGAACAGCCTTCTCTGGATAACATGGTTTTGCAGGGCATTAGCCCAGACTGGAGCTACATAAAGCAGCTTCGAATGGACCACGCTCGTCACCAGTCTACTTTTCACTTCCCTGGATCGATCAACGTTTGGCACAAGCCGAGCCAAGTTTGCTCCACATTGGGTGGCTTTGGTAGCTGCGATCTTTAGGTGTTGGCCAAAGCAATGCCTACGATCCAGCTATCCCACCTCCATCCTACCTCTGCTATCCTACCAACGCTTTGCCCGCCGCAGACTTTCATTGATCCTCAGCTCCAGGATTCTGGTGTTGTTAGCGGTGCAAACGACAAGTGCGTCATCCGCGAAGTCGATGATGCTCGTTCCAGGAGGTAGGTCCATGCGCAGAAAACCGTCATACATGACGTTCCAAATGAGTGGATACACCCGCGAGTTAGTATTTATTGGACTGGAGTTTTAAAGTTATTTGGCCTTATTTTTCATTATTAAGGAAAGAAATACTTTACACACAGTTTCATTCGAAATCGACTCATGAATGGAAACCCACTCGATGTAACCATTATTCCCCAAATTGAAAAATATGTAGTGCCACAGACATGTTCAACGAAAACAATAGAATAGTGGAAACAAATTTAGAAAGTATTCGATGTACGGAACAATCCGTTGATATGTCGATACTAATTATGTAATATATATAAAGGATTCCGATTCTTGGAATGCGAAAACATTTTGATAATCTGCATGAAAGATGAAGATTTAAAAAATAATATATTCTCTTTAATGTCATCAAAACATGACTTGGTAACACTAAGAACAAAAAATTACAACATGTATGTACGCATATGACAATAGGCAGATAAAGAAAAGGTAGAATGCAGCTTTTTTCGCAAATAAAGATATATGACATAATGCAGAAGTGCATTAGGATCAAACAAGACGTTAAAAGACACCTTAGGATAAATAGGATGACTCCGTTGTGAGGACAGCAAACATTCCCCATCTTTAGATATGAGCTAACTCACTAGCCGATAAAAATGAATGTGATGCAAACCTTTCTTAAAACTTTTAAAACTGGATAGGTTAGAGAAAGAGATGAGAAATCGAATAAAAAAATAAAAAAATGAACATAAAACACTGCTCATATGTGCAAACTACATAGGTGATGTACGTAAAGGAATGAGATTCATAAAATTTGATAACATTATAATGATTTGAACGAACTTCAGGAATTTTGAGAAAAACATTTTCTTTTTAATGTTATGGTGACATGTTTTCCAGTAAATGTGCACAAAAAGCCTTGTTGGTGTCTTTTTATTTACTGAAACAAACTTCAATTGATTTAAACAGCACATCATTTTAAAACATGGACAAAACTTGTCTTTGTAACACTGAAAACAAAAAGTTACAACATGTTTTCATGCATATCAGACTAAGAAGATGAAGACGTAATAGAATCAACTTTTTTTTGTAAATTGAAATACATGACATAATGCAGAAGTGCATTACAGTAAGACAAGATGTCAAAAGACACCTCAGGATGAATAGGTACAGTCCGTTGTGAAAAAAGAGGAAATTCCATATCTTCAGATGTGGGCTGACTCACTAGACGGTCGAAATGACTGTGATGTAACCCTTTTTTTCAAACTTTTAAAACTGGATTGTTTAGAGAATGATATAAGGAATCGATTAAACCCTGTTAGATAGCTCACGTTCAATAAGAAATTACTTTTTTAAACAAAAACAATAGAGAAAATTTGTCTCTTTTTAAAAGCTCTAACACGCCTTTCTAAACATTCCAAATTAATTAAATCTTAGCCCACGTAATAGAGGGAATTCTCAACTTTCTATTGCATATATAAAATTTCGCTGTTTTCCTGAGTGCATAAATTCGTCTCACTTTCAAGAAATTCAAATTTCCAAGCTCAAACTTGAGACGAATTGTCACACATTATTTTTCTGCCGACTCGAAGTCGATCCTCGGCAGCAGGTAGGAGACCGAGACAATAGAGGCAACAAAAGCAACCTCTAAAAATGGAGGGTCTTTCACTATAGTCTAAAATAAAAATTAATCTTATGCAATCCTTGCAATCGATCAGATTTTTATCATTTTCAAATTATCAAAAAATTAACAAGAAAGACTGCTCATATGTGAATAAAACGTATGTGGTATACGTAAAGGAATCAGATTTCTTAAATTTGATAACTTAATAATGATTTGAACGAACTTTAGGGATTTTGCGAATAATGTTTCTTCTGTAATGTTACGTGACATGTTTTCCGGTAAATGTTACAAAAAATCTTGTTTGTCTCTTTTCGAACGAACTTTAGTAATTTTGGAATTAACATGTTCTCTTTAATGTTATCGTGACATGTTTTCCGGTAAATGTGTTCAAATAATCTTGTTTGTCTCTTTTTATTGATTTAAACAAGCTTTAATTGATTCAAACAAGCACATCATTTTCAATCATGGAAAAAATGTGTCTTTGTAACATTGAAAAAAAAAAGTTACATCATGTTTGCATGCATATGAGAGTAAGGAGATGAAGAAGTTATAGAATCAACCTTCTTTCGTAAATTAAAATACATGACATAATGCAGAAGTGCATTACGATAAGATAAGATGTCAAAATATACCTCAGGATGAATAGGTACAGTCCGTTGTGAAAAAAGCTAAAATTTCATATTCTCAGATATGGATGTCCCGGAAGTTAAAAACGCAAACATAATATTTTAAAAAATAAAAGTTTTGCTGAGTTTTTCTAGGCGAATACAGCAATAACCCCATATAGCATTTTCTAATCAGATTAATATTTTCCAAATGAAAAGTCATTTTCGAAATACACAATTCATCACCGACCCGGGATTTCACAAAAATGGGAATTTTTAAAAACAAAAAGTTTTGCTGTGTTGTGCTGGGCGAGTACAACAATAAATCCCAAGAACATTTTCTAATCAGAATAATATTTTTCTAATTAAAACTCATTTTTAAAACATAGTCCATCACTGATCCGGGATTTCCTAAAAATAGGAATTTTGAAAAACAGAAAGTTGTGCTGAGTTGTGCTAGGCGAGTACAACAATAAACCCTCATAACTTTTTTCAATCAGATTAATATTTTTCAAATGAGAACTCATTTCTCAGAGTTCCAAGAGTTATGTTTACAGTTCTGGATTCATCTCAAATATTTCTAAAAATAAGTCCAAATACATTTTATACTGAAATTAAAATTCATATATCTGTGGTACATCAAAGTATTCGAATAATTTTTGCAAATCTCATTTTCAACAGTTCTAAATGTAATTCTACAGATAAGTCTGAACACATTTTGTTCTAAAATCGAAGTTCAAGAAACTATGACACTTCAAAGTTTTCAAAAATCTGGGTTTTGAGAGTTTCAAGAGTTCTTTTTAGAGTTCTCTATTCCAGAAATCTTTAATGAACTTCTCATTAGAAGTTTTTTCAATTCTAAAGTTTCCTCGATACTTTTTCTCAGCAAACTAAAAAAAAACATGTTTACCGACCGGGCTCAATTTGCCATTTAATATTGTATTATTAGACAAAAAGGGAATTTCAGGTTTTTGATGACATTGACGACATCACTAGACCTAGGGTGACTATAATTGATATTCGAAAAGTAGGACAAAAAGGTTTGAAAAATGAGGACAAAGTAGGACAGAAAAAGTTGAAAAAGAGGACAAAGTAGTATAGAAAAGTTTGAAAAAACGGACAAAGTAGGATCTTTTCTGTCCTACTTTGTCCGTCAAGCTAGGTCCATGAAGCTAGCACTTCCACAATCGAAGTTCCCCAATTTTTTTATATTTGAATTATGGGCCCAAAAATCGATATGGACATTTTTGAATAGTCCACAAAAAGCCCAAAATTCTGGTACCCTTTAATTTCTGAAGGGCTTTTTTTTTAAAAAGAGGGTTGTTTTTTTGGAAAATTGGTTTTAGGTGATTTCCAGAGCCCAAAAAAACCCAAAATTTTGGTGTAGTTTATTTTTAAATTATTTGAATTTTTGTATAGTGGCGGTGCTAATTGGATCAAGCTTGAATCAAGTTAGCACCTCCACACGAAATTTGATTTTTCGGAAAAAGTATTGGATCCCAAAAATCGGCAATGAGGTCCAATAAAAGCCTAAAATTCTGATTTAAAAAAATTGGGGAAATTCGATTGTGGAGGTGCTAGCTTGATGGACCTACAGAAAAGTTTGCAAATGAGGACAAGATAGGACAGAAAAGTGACTAGTCTATTACTATTCACAAAAGATATAAAATATATGTTTCCTCTGTTTTACGTGATATACAAATAAGAAATGCGGTAAGTAAAAAACTTCCCGGTTAAGCTTGTGTAGAAATAAGTTTGTCACGAGGCCGCAGAGTTAGAGATTATGCAGCTTGTAAATTTTAAGGTTATTTAAGATTTTTTACGAATTTTGGTAATTTCATAGATTTTTTTTATCCGTCATAAAATTTGTATGAAATTTTATGGAGGAATTACACCTTTCTAAATCTCTTTAAATATTTAAGATGCTTGAAATATTAGTAAAATATTTTTAAGTGTTTTAATTTGTCATGAAGTATTCTAAAATTTTTAACATATTGCAGCTCCCTTGGCATAATTCGGACTATATAAAGGCTGAAAATTACACGTATCCAACGTTCCTTTTTTATCCATATTCCTACAAAACAACGCAAGGCAAGGTTACAATAATTTATTTTAAGAAGTGCTATTGAATAAAAAGCTACATATAAGTATGGCAAATGAGGTTGAAAATTCAAGATTAAAATGAGTTCAATTTTGCAAGTAACTTTTCTTTTCCTTCTTGCAATGTTCGCTTGTCTTTTATGCAGTAACTCTTTCAGGCACATAGAACTGTATAATAAGCATCAAAAGAATCAATATTTCAATGCAAACTTACAAATCCAGTGCCTGTATCCGGGGTGTAAAAGAATGTATTATAAACAAATCTTACTTTCTGCATGCAAGGAACGCACGTTTTTGAAAATATTTGTAATAAATTCGTACAGTCATTCCAAATTATTGCTCATAAAAGATTAATTATAACATACTCAGTTTTTATAATTTTATACTCTATTACTTTCCGAAAATGTTTGATTCAAATTCAACACTTCAGATTACTTTTTTATTAAAATTACAGACACTTTATGGGCATTTCACAAGTTGTGTTCTCATATGTGACATACACTCATATGCTGTGTTTCACGAAAAAACTCTATGATGTTAAATCTCATGTGTTCTTTAAATAAAAGATCGATTTTGAATTAAGAGTACGCCGCACCTACGGTTTATTGCCCCTATTGTCATGACCAGCTACCTGCTTTTGGGTTCGACTACGAACTGGCTGACCGAAGTTGTTGGGCCAAATCGTCTCATATCTGAGACGCAGAAATTCCAATTTCTTGAAAGTGAGACGAATTTATGCACTCAGGAAAACAGCGAAATCTCAACCCCTATACATTTCTGGTTCTTTTTTATATATGCAATAGAAAGTTGAGAATTCCCTCTATTACGTGGGCTAAGATTTAATTAATTTAGAATGTTTAGAAAGGTGTGTTAGAACTTTTAAAAAGAGACAAATTTTCTCTATTGTTTTTGTTTAAAAAAGTAATTTCTTATTGAACGTGAGCTATCTAACAGGGTTTAATCGATTCCTTATATCATTCTCTAAACAATCCAGTTCTAAAAGTTTGAAAAAAAGAAATCATCACAGTCATTTCGACCGTCTAGTGAGTCAGCCCACATCTGAAGATATGAAATTTCCTCTTTTTTCACAACGGACTGTACCTATTCATCCTGAGGTGTCTTTTGACATCTTGTCTTACTGTAATGCACTTCTGCATTATGTCATGTATTTCAATTTACAAAAAAAAGTTGATTCTATTACGTCTTCATCTTCTTAGTCTGATATGCATGAAAACATGTTGTAACTTTTTGTTTTCAGTGTTACAAAGACAAGTTTTGTCCATGTTTTAAAATTATGTGCTGTTTAAATCAATTGAAGTTTGTTTCAGTAAATAAAAAGACACCAACAAGGTTTTTTGTGCACATTCACTGGAAAACATGTCACCATAACATTAAAGAGAAAATGTTTTTCTCAAAATTCCTGAAGTTCGTTCAAATCATTATCATCTGTTTGTTCTCTAGTAACTTTAAGCTTAAAAAGTTACTTTTTTTGAGAAGTAACTTTATTACAACTTGTTACGTTCACAAAAAGTACGTAACTCACCCAGAAACGCATATAAGTGAAGTATGATGTAAAATCATACTTTCTGCATGCAAGGAACTGACGTTTTTTATAATATTTGTGACAAATTTGTGCAGTCGTTCTTAATCATTGCTCATAGAAGAATAATCAAAAGATACTGAGTATTCATAACTTTTTATTCTATTACATTTCCAAAACAGTATGTTCGATTCGAATTCAATACTTCAAATCACTTTTTTATCAAAATTACAGCCACTTTATGGGCATTCCACAAATTGCATTCTCATATGTGACATTTCACTCATATGATGTCTTTCGCGAAAAAAACTCTATGATGTTAAATCTCATGTGTTCTTTATTCTATGATCAATTTTGAATTAAGAGTACGCCGCACGTACGGTTTATTGCCTCTATTGCCATGACCAACTACCTGCTTTTGGGTTCGACTTCGAGCTGGCTGACCGAAATTGTTGGGCCAAATCGTCTCATATCTGAGACGCAGAAATTCCAATTTCTTGAAAGTGAGACGTATTTATGCACACAGGAATACAGCTAAATCTCAACCCCTATGCATTTCTGGTTATTTTTTATATATGCAATAGAAAGTTGAGAATTTCCTCTATTACCTGGGCTAAGATTTAATTAATTTATAATGTTTAGAAAGGTGTGTTAGAACTTTTAAAAAGAGACAAATTTTCTCTATTGTTTTTGTTTAAAAAAGTAACTTCTTATTGAACGCGAGCTATCTAACAGGGTTTAATCGATTCATTATATCATTTTCTAAAGAATCCAATTTTAAAAGTTTGAAAAAAAGGGTTACATCACAGTCATTTCGACCGTCTAGTGAGTCAGCCCATATCTGAAGATATGAAATTTCCTCTTTTTTCACAACGGACTGTACCTATTCATCCTGAGGTGTCTTTTGACATCTTATCTTATCGTAATGCACTTCTGCATTATGTCATGTATTTCAATTTACAAAAAAAAATTGATTCTATCACTTCTTCATCTTCTTAGTCTGATATGCATGAAAACATGTTGTAACTTTTTGTTTTCAGTGTTTCAAAGACAAGTTTTTTCCATGTTTTAAAATGATGTGCTGTTTAAATCAATTGAAGTTTGTTTCAGTAAATAAAAAGACACCAACAAGGTTTTTTGTGCACATTTACTGGAAAACATGTCACCATAACATTAAAGAGAAAATGTTTTTCTCAAAATTCCTGAAGTTCGTTCAAATCATTATCATGTTATCAAATTTTATAAATCTCATTCCTTTACGTACATCACCTATGTAGTATGCACATATGAGCAGTGTTTTATGTTCATTTTTTTTTATTCGATTTCTCATCTCTTTCTCTAACCTATCCAGTTTTAAAGGTTTTAAGAAAGGTTTGCATTACATTCATTTTTATCGTCTAGTGAGTTAGCACATATCTAAAGATGGGAAATGTTTGCTTTCCTCACAACGGATTCATCCTATTTATTCTAAGGTGTCGTTTAACGACTTGTTTGATCCTAATGCACTTCTGCATTATGTCATATATCTTTGTTTACGAAAAAAGCTGCATTCTGTCTTTTCTTTATCTGCCTATTGTCATATGCGTACATACATGTTGTAATTTTTTGTTCTTAGTCTTACCAAGTCATGTTTTGATGACATTAAAGAGAATATATTATTTTTAAAATCTTCATCTTTCATGCAGAATATCAAAATGTTTTCACATTCCAAGAATCGGAATCCTTTATATATATTACATAATTAGTATCGACATATCAACGGATTGTTCCGTGCATCTAATTCTTTCTAAATTCTTTCCAACATTCTATTGTTTTCGATGAACATGTCTGTGACACTACATATTTTTCAATTTGGGGAATAAGGGTTACATCGAGTGGGTTTCCATTCATGAATCGATTCCGAATGAAACTGTGTGTAAAGTATTTCTTCCCTTAATAATGAAAAATAAGGTCAAATAACGTTAAAACTCCAGTCCAATAAATACTAACCGCGACTCTCTACGACTTGCCGAGACTCGCTGGTACTCGTCATCTCCAATTATAAGCTATCGGGAGAATTTGCGCTGATCTGTCGATACTTGATGCATATTCTCGTGCGCAGACATTGATATACACGTATGTACACGCAATACTAGAGTTATCTACTCGCTCCGACTCGCTTGTATTTCATAACGCTATTCGGCTCTTGCTACGAAATACTCGCGTGTGAAAACCCATTCAGGATATATCATCTTTACTCCACCCATTTACTTCAATGTTCATATAAAAACGTTGTAAATCTGTGTTTTCATCATTACAGTGTCATATTTTTAGTTGCGTGGTTAAGGCAATTTCTCTATCAGGCCACGTGAGTAAATCATATATAAACTTTTTCATGTTGAATCACGTTTTTCTATGGTCATCTACTGCATTTCTTGAATTTTTAGAAAAATATTTTGTAAAAATAAATTAGAGAAAAATTCTTTTGTAAGATTCAGTTTTTTATAACTTTTGATTTGAATACCATAAGTATTTATACCATAAGTATTTATCAGCATTTTTTAATACTCGTGAATATCCACTCTTTGCGGACATTACATAAGTAGCGCTCACATATGAGCAGAGTTTTTAATGATAATTTTGTGTCAACCTAAATGTCTTAAAATGCTGATCAGTGACAAGGGTTTCCTTTAGGTAAATTTTATTCCAAACTTCGGTATAAGAGTCCCTCGGTTTATAGAGGTAATGTTTATTGCTTCTATTGTCTTCCTTCGTTACCTGATCTAGGGATAAATTTCCGTCTCATAGAAGAATTTTCTACCTAATAGTTCGTCTCACAATTCGTCACAAGTTTGGGTTTGAGACGTCTCAAAATTCAATATCATGTAAAAATCCTGGTCGAGGTTTCCAAGATAATATTTTATTTATTGTTATATTTCGATATCATAATTACTAATAACAATAATATTACCAATAAGAAGAATTTCATAATGTAGATGAACTTAATATCTGTGATAATAATGATAATAACAATCATGTACGAGTATACATGAAAACGGTGATAAAAATTGTAATAATTTTAATAATAATAGAACAATATAATAGTACCCATGGATACGCGACACCTTCCTTCCCTAAATTGTATCGTGGAGGTGAAAGAATAGAACTGTAACGATCGAATTGTCAGGAAAGGAAAAGTAGGTTGACTATACAAGTTCGAATTTCCTTCTGTAATATTTTAATGGAATTATCAAAGGTATCACGTTTTAATATCTTTTTATAAGATTGATTTATCTAATAGAGAGCACTCACACATCAAATATAGTTTTCACTTCCAATAAGTCATTCAGTATTTTTTATTACCGTTATAAGGTGGCAGATATTACAATTATCATAGAGAATACAAAGGAGTTGTGGTGTCGTTACATTGTTACGTATGGGTGGTAGGCTTAATTGAATAAACAAGTAAATACTCGGAATAAAATATTATTTATTTATAAGAGTAGGCGGAGGCTTACAAACTGTGGAACATTTTCATGCTCCTTCTTATTTTTAAGTGGGTTCGCTTTCTACTACTTATTGACTTTCATCTTGCTACCAAAATAAAAATATAAATTGTCAGAATGTTAGGTGAATCAAAGAGATTTACTATGTTTCGAAGGAACTCAATCGAAAGGTTTTGCTTCCGGATTCTCCTGACTACTATCAAGAAAATATTGCTGACCTAGACCCTCAGATTCAGCTGGGCTTCGAATTAGTTGATTTCGTGACTAAAATTAGTCACTCGAGTCCTTTTTATTTCACCGGCGGCACGTGGTTATAAACTTGCACACGAGCACTAACCAGTAATATTCTCTGCTTCTTTGTTCTTATTAATTTTATAAAAATTAAAAGATGGATAGCTTTTAACGGAAAAGAAACAAGTTATTTTAAATTGTTTTCTTCACACACTTTTAATATTTTATTACCTTAATATAGCTTCTCGAAAAATATCTTCTCGTCGTTTCGATATCCGATGATAGGATTATTTTACGGAAATTTTGATTTTCAATCCCATGCTGTGAACGCACAGTTAGTTCTTGCGGCTAACCGACCAATAACGCACTCAAAATATTCTTGCAGCGCGAAGCGTGGTGGTAAAAATTTAGTTATATCATTTTTTAGCGCGAACACCCCGTCAACGCCTTTAGATTTAAAAATTGTCAACGTCCGCACAAAAGTATACTTCACTGACTTTGTCGCTTCGTAACAAGTTTATTCCGAACCGGGGACAAGCAAAAGCAGAGAACCGTGTTCTGCTCTCTAGTGTTCTTACCCGGAGTAAGAAGCTCGGCAAACTGCGATTTGGATTTCAATTTCAATTTAATTTACCTCGTAAACTTGTATCGTTGTCACTCAGGTTGGGAATAGTGATGACTCAGAATTATTTGTTTGGCGTGATTACTGTGAAGAGGAATTTTCGCTGAGGAAGGATTTGGAAATATTGAAGGCCTAAATATCTGGTAGTTTTAAAATTCTTGATGTCTATTGCCAAGTGAGATTTTGCAATATTTTAGAATGTTTTATAATCTGACAACCTTTTGATTTTTCATAGTTTCAGAAAAACATTGGTTCGGATTTTTTTAGTAATGTATCACTCACTGGCCGACACCCAAGCTTTAGGTATAACTAATAATAGGAATGGTGATTTAATGGATTCAGGTGGTTCCAGAAATACTTTTGTATGCATAACATCGATACCAGCGGTCAAGGAATTTAGCGCGCGGTCTTTAACATGCGTAGAAGTCGTCAAAGTCAGTGCGAACGGGCAAGCGTAAGGTGGTCATGACGTCGCCGCAAGGGTTATACCCGCGCTCACAGCCACTAAGGTCCAGCTTACGAGCGTGCGTGCATTTTCATTTTCCTTTTTTTTCTTTCTCCGCTATTTTCCCCACCTGTCTGCGTTCATTATTCTCTCGCATTCTCTTCTCTATCGTTCTTTACACAAATTTTGAGTTTTCACGTTTACCTTAATCTTCATTCATTTCATTTACATTATTTAAATTAACTCCTTCATTTTCATTTTTTGCCACAAGATAAGTTAATTTTATTATATCTTTATATACATATTTGTAGGTAACAATATCTCTTGTGATACGCATAATTGTCAAGTACATACTCGTATATGCACATACATTCAAACATTTATGCGCACGTGTAAAACTGTTATAAATAATTTTTGTGCCCGTCATTATTACATTATATTATATATAATAAATATGAGGCACACATACGTACATGTTTTACGAATAATATATTTATACACAGGGTGAGGCAAATAAAGTGTTACAGAGCGATAGTACATTTTGATCATATCCAAAAATGTTCCTGACGAAAGTTTCAGTGTTCGAGATGGCCGTCATACTCGACCACCCTATTTTTTTATCAGTGGAGGCGCTGAAACTATGTCCAGGTCAACTGTACTTTTTTAAATGGAACCATGCATTTTTTTCGATGACATTATTACCGATTTTAATACGAAGTTAGCAACCTACAACACAAGGTCATTCTAGTCACGCAAAGTACGAAAATTGTCGAAAAATCTAAACATATCGGAATAATTGTTGAGGATGATGGCCTTTCTGGTATTTTTGTAAAAAGATGTTATTTATATTATTTTATTTATATACTAAACGAATTTTCTAAATATCGGAATAATCACTTTCAAAGGATCCACTAACCTTGGTTTGGGTCTACCCACAGAAGATGCGAAAATGAACGATTTTCAAAAATATTTTGATATGTTGATGGTGCTGTGGGAATGCCGTGAACATAACAGAAACGCCCAAGATTTATATGCGGCCCGTTATCCAGATAGGCAACAAAAATCACACATGGCTTTTAAGCGATTAGCTGACCGTTTCTGTGGCTTCGGTACAGTGAAACAAGCACGAGTCGAACGTCGACCAATTGTTAATGAAAATAATGCGTCTGCTATTTTAGCTTTTGCTGCACTAAATCCACATGCGAGCAGCAGGCAAATGGAAATAAAGAGCAGATCAACATTAACACAAGTTCCATCCGTATCGTATGACATTACATCAGGATTTGTACGGCAATGATTTCTTAAAACACTGTTTTTTGAGTCATGTGCTTTTTTGTGATGAAGCTAACTTCGCAAATATGGGAAATGTGAATAGGCAAAATATGGATTATTGGGCAAATGAGAATCCTCGATGGATGAGAACTGTACCACTTTAACATCCGTAGTCCGTTAATTGTTGGTGCGGCATTTTCGGCGATCACGTCATTGGTCCATATTTTTTTGAAGGTCACTTGGCTGGAAAAGTTTACGCAAACTTTCTGCAAAACGTACTGCCTCAATTAATGGAAGACGTGCACTTGCGTGTTCGCATGAACATGTGGACGCAACACGACGGTGCACTACCCCATTATGCTCTGTGCTGAAGACAAGTGATGAATGAGATTTTTGACGAAAAGTGGATAGGATGAGGCGGCCCTGTAGCTTGGACACCTCGTTCGTCAGATCTAACATCACCAGATTACTTTTTATGGGGTTTTGTCAATGAACGCGTAATGGCGGTAGCACCTACCACGCATGAAGACATGAAAGAAAGAATACGCCGAGCATGTACCGAAATTACACCACAAATGTTGGCTGAAGTTAGATAGTCTTTTCATCAGCGAATTAACATGTGCTTACAAGTCGAGGGTCATCACTTCGAGCATCTTCTATAGGTAGACCCAAAACCAAGGTTAGTGCATCTTTTGAAAGTGATTATCCCAATATGTTTCCATTTTTCGACTACTTTCATACTTTGCATGACCAGAATGACCTTGTGTTGTAGATCGCTGAATTCGTCTTAAAATCAGTAATAATGTCATAGAAAAAAATACATTGTTCCACTTAAAAAAGTACAGTTGACCTGGACATAGCTTCAGCGCCTCCACTGATAAAAAAATAGGGTGGTCGAGTATGGCGGCCTCCTCGAACACTGAAACTTTCATCAGAAACATTTTTGGATATGATCAATAGTTTGAGTACTATCGCTCTGTAACACTATATATGCCTCACTCTGTATATAGTTAATATACGACACAAATATAATATAAATAACTCATCTACTATTACTATTATTACGAATAACCTTCCTCTCTTGAATAGAGATATTGTTTAAATTTTTAATTTCCCAATATATTTAGATCCTTGAACCGACCCATTACCTGCCTCTTCTGAGCATGCAAAAGCGCTCAGTTTACAAAAACCATAAATGAACTATCTATCGTTTATTCGAGCCCTACGTAAAAATATTTCGCATGGCCGATTATAAAATATTTTTCTGAAATTATAATTTATTATAATTTTTAATATTTTATCTACAGTTCGCTCGTAACATACATATAGTTCATTGAATTTGTATAATATTTAGTTACTTTCGAAACTTTATAAATTAATAACAAAACTATTGTATTTAATAAAGACGCAGCCTTTGTTTCAAATTTCTTTAATTTTTTGTTTTGTTTCATATTGTTTGTAATTGGAAGCCTGATCATTACAGCTAAAATAAGAGGAAGAGTATGTAATTATTTCACAATAGGCTACAAAGGTGCCACGTCCTGTGACCTTTATCTTACTAATATTAATCTACACTTATAAATGTTGATATTGAAAACCATGTATAAACTTGAATGTATCATTGAAAATTAAAGTATGTAACCAAATTTTTCAAGAAATAATTTGAATCGACTGGAAAAAAACTACAGAGAGGGCTAATCAAAAGTATTGTAAAAGAAAGCAAAGAAGTAAACACGGAAGTTAGTATTCAGAATCGCCACTCAACAAATCCATATCTTCACCCTCACCCCAACTGGAGATACACAATAGAAGATGCACGCGGGATGTCTCCGCACCCTGACTTTACGAGAGTCATTTAGAAGCAACAAGTAGACTCCAGGAATGCGGAAAGTATTGATCCAAAAGACACAACCCATTGTCCAAAATTCCGACGCAGACTCAGCAAAGGAAAAAAAAACTAGGCGCATACTCCAAAAGGTGGTGTCTAATATTTAACACTGTGTGGAAGGAACCGTACAAATAAAGCTATAAAAATGCAGGAAAAGAAATTGAATTTGGGGACCACCAAGGAGAAAATACCAAAATTGGTCATAAACCGGAATGGAAATTCGAGACATATGCGTGGCAATATCACGCGCAACTGTGTGACATCCTGAGTTGACCCACGTGGATTAATTCTCACGCGTGCGTGCGTCATGCCCCGCACTAAGCAGACACTTCGTTTTCTGTAAATGCGAGGTGAGAGAATGGTCAGAGAACAGTCAGAGAACCGTCAGAGTATTTTCTGAACGTTCTCTCAAGACAAGTTCCATCGATACGACGGATATCAACATTTCGTCGTTTGTAATTTTTTCTCGCAGGTTCATGTAGCTCTTTAACCAACTCCAGCTTTTTTGTGTTCATTTTCGGGTGAATGTTCCTGGGCATCTAATTGAGTAATGAACTCTGGATTTCGAAGCACTAATTTATGAGTTGATTTATTATCAGCCTGCATTTTCCTCGATTTTCTATTGACAGGTAATTCCAGAGCATCAGTCATCATGTTCTTCAATGCTTGAAGTAATTTCATTTGTCAAAATATGGAAGTATGTATAAATCGTTGGTTAGAAAATAATTTACATTGTATAACTTGGAATTCGGGAGATGTACCTCATAGCTTGTTAAAAGTAATTCTGAAAAATATTCTGAAGAATGCAACAAAAATATATGTAAAAGGATTAGAAATAAAGAACTAGTTAAGACGTTTTGTCAGGTCATTGACCTTTACATGAAGTTGTAGTTAATTAGTAAAGTGCGGACAACATCTTTTACTGTTGACGTCTCGTTGAACCCGTCATTATTTAAAAAGGAGATCGCATTGATGACTTTCAAGGGGAATTCTTTGATTAAATACTCATGATATCGAATCTGTAATTTGTCTTCTGCCTCAAGTATTTCTGCCTCAAATTGTTTCGTGAAATTTCTTGGTTCCAAAAAAGAAAAAAGATTTGCAACTTCGTTCATTCCCCTGAATCTTTCAACTAACTGTGTTACGGCGTGGGGAAGAACGCGCTCCCAGTCAGCACACGGTGTAACCATTGAAATCATCTCCTCGAACATAATTTTCTGTATTTATATTTTATGTGAATTATTTATTTATATTAATATTTCTATCTTATATTATTTGATTAACGCCGACATATCGCTGATAATGTCTCGTGACGTATGATTAAAGTAGATTGTCGAAGTCCGATTCGAGGGACTCCGTAATTGAACCTGGAAAGGAGTAAACTTGAGGAAGCCAGTCGATATCAGGATCTAACATCATAATGATCCTTTTGTTGAACCCACGCGATACTTTATTGCCTAAATAAGAGTCGCTAAATGTGATATTATATAATACAAATAAGGAGCTAGTAATTGTGATTGCCCTTATTCCAGATAAATGAATTATCTCAAAATAATTCCATGGAGCTTGGAAAGTGAAGATCGTTTTGCAAATGATGGATCTATATCGTGGGTTTCAACATACAACAAAACGTCTTTGAGAACCTGCAACGAATCCTATTAATCTCAGAACGTATCTTGGATGTTGCCTACGCTATGGTTATCATCATAAGAAAAATATCATTAAAATGATACCAGGATCAGCATCTTGACAATTTCAAGTCATTATTGGATTATTCCCATTCGACCTCGATATTGGACTCTTCCTTTTATTTTATAACATGTAAGTTTGATAATCTATATTGTTAGAATGATGGATTTGTTGGTACTAATGATCTATATCTGAATATTTGTTGAAATCATCGTCATCGGCCCTTGATTGGGATTTTATAAATTGTGAAGGCTTATGCTAAGTAATATGACTGCTATTTTGTTTTAAGACTGTTTAATCACGCGTGATTTCTTTTTTTTATCATAAGTGTGTGCGTAATGAAATTTTTATAATAGGTCACTTGAATTTATAAACTCTAACGTCCGGAATTATAAGTTGTCTAAATATTATAAAAATAACGTCAATGTCATTATTAGATAATAAAGTTATTAATCATTGATTGACTAAAGCTTGAATTCTTCACAGGGTTATCCTTCTAACGAAAACAAGGTCATAAAGTGTATATATTTAAACGAATATTTATATTAAATAATAACAAAGTGTTATATTTTGGCGCCCGAACAGGGACTCGATAAGCCAGTTTATTTATTATTAAATTATAATATATGTGATGAATTTCAAGGTTTCGTGAATCAAAATTTATGTGAATGTCTATAATAATCGATACTCCAAAACAAACTAGGTCTAAAGGTGTCACTTTGCTATCCGGTTTAACTTAAAATAAAAAGAAATATCCACGTAAAAATTCTTTTGATAAATATCACGCAAAAAGAATATTATCACTAGAAATGTCTGACGAAGAAGCGAGCATAGATGAACTAGGTATAACACAAATGCGTGACGAAATTAGAAGACTACGACGATTAAATGATCACCAGAATGATCAACTTGTACAACTGCAAGAACAAACAGCGCATAATCACAATGTAAATCCGGAAGAGAATAGAGGGAATGTCGAGAATCGCATCGTTCAATCATTGGTAGATAATCTTCGTGCTCTAAATAGTGAGGCAAAACCTCCTAAATTTGATGACACGCGTAATCCGAATGAATTTCTGGGACGTTTGGAAAAATATTATAACCTTAAAAATATACCAGATAATGGTCGTTTAAATGTTCTAGATAGTGCATTGGATGGAAGATCAAAAGCCTGGTTTGAGACTCAACGATGCGCATTGCTCAATTTTGATGATTTCAAAGAGAAATTTTTAGCAGAATTCTATTCTGTTCCAATTCGTGTGAAAACAAAATCAGCCTGGCTTGGTAAGCGGTTTGAATCCAATTACGGTAATTTACAATCATATTTTTTAAATCTAATTAATAAAGCTCAATATTTTATTCCAAGAATGGAACCGTACGAGATACATTATACCATTATTCAGCAAATGCCTATTCGTATCCGCGAGGTTTTGTCAACGGTTGATTTTTCTAATTTTGATAGGATTTCACAAGCACTGCCTCAGTTGGAATTGACTTTTTCGGACAAAGTAAATATACAAAAACGTCAGGCAGGCAGCAGCCCCCGTTCGCACAGCAATTCTGAGGGTATAAAGAATAAAATAAAACTTAGAACTTTACAAAATGTTGAAAAAAATTGCAGTTCATGCAGTGGTTGCAGTGGAGTGAATGCAAGGGCTGGTGCGTTCAATTCTTAAATAGATTCTCATTCTTCCGATTCATCCATAGTAAAATTCCCAAGTGAACAAGTTGATCAAAGTCGCACTCTATCCTTTCCTAACTTGAACATTTCACCACCATCTCATTATGAACGATCACACCATGTAAACTCAATTAACTGTAGAGGTAATTTAACCTTATATTAGGCGCGATGTTTTCAATGGAAACGTCGCGCCCATACTCGTATGAGTTTGATGATCTTTCTGATGGGATGGAAGCTGAAACTTCTAAAGAAACGGAGAAGATTTATCCTAAGATTCCCACTTGTCCTCGAATAATAATTTCGTTTTTCGGAGTTCCAACCCCAGCATTAATAGATACTGGTAGTCAAATAACTGCAATTTCTGAAATTTTTTATGAATATTTATTGCAACATGGTGATATAACTGAATTGCCTGTTTCCAATGTGGTTCTAGCGACCGCTACTGGTAAGGAATCCACTATTATAAAGAAGCAAATTTTGTATGAAATTTCAATTGGTGATTTCAAATGTATATCTTGTTTCTTGGTAATACCCCGATTATCAAACCCAGTAATTATCGGCAACGATTGGTTATTGGGAAATAAGGTTATTATCAATTATGAATGTAATGCCGTCACGGTGTCTGGCGTCTCAATACCGAGTTCGCTCCTTCGGTTCAGTGGAGTACCTTCTGAGAGACTGTTAGTGTCTCAAGGAAAGGATGCTCTGGCTTATATACAGACTATAGATTCATTTTAAAAATGTCGTAGGGAAAATACTTTTTTATATAAACAGGGGGATTGTGAAATTATCGATGATGATTTAGTATTTGATTCACATGAATTCCAAATAAATATGATGTCTTGGCATAATCTGGATAATGATAATATAATGACTGACGTGACTTCGCTTGTCACTATGATTGATAATCGGACCACAGATGATCCGAACTCATTTCTCGCGGAAGATATTGATTTTCGGTGTACTTTTCTTTGGGGTGACTTGTTTTCGAATAATTTACATAATCATTGCTTTGAACCGTTTGGTGGATTTCTGACAGATCTAAACAACTTCTCGAATCGTATAGACAGTAAAAAAATAGAAAAATCTCCACATACTGAAATCATCTGTGGAAATTTGATGTTTGAAAATGATTTTGATCGTGATAATTATGAAGAAGTCAAATTTATGACTGAATTAGATTCTGTTTATGAAAATTGTAAATTGAACGCGTGTGAAGTAGCTAGTTTCTTGGAAGATATACGGTCGATTGCGTCTACATTTACGGGCGCTGATGATGAGGAGAGACGAGCGTTTGTCCGTATAATGTCAAATTTTCATAAACTTTTTCGTAAGAAGAGCGAAAGTGCTAATACCCTAGAGTATGTAATTCGAGTCAAAGAACATAAATGTATTGTCAGGAAAACATATCCTGTACCACACGCGTATCGAGAATTGGTAAACAGGGCCATTAATGAGATATTGTTAGCAGGAATAATTGAACGTTCTGACAGCCCATATTGTACTCCTCTTAGAATAGTTGTAAAGGATGATAAAACCGTTCGCGTGTGTTTGGATGCTAGGTATGTTAATGAAATTATCGAATCTGATCATGAATCGCCGCCTTTACTCAGTGAATTGATGCAGAAATTCTGTGGGGTACGCAAAATGACCATAACTGACCTTGCAACTGGATATTGGCAAATACCCTTACATCAGAGTTGTCAAAAGTACACGGCATTCTTACATGACTCTAAAATGTACCACTTTTGCCGAATTCCATTTGGATTAAAAACAGCTGGCTCTGCGTTTATGAGAGCATTAAACTATGCAGTGGGCAATCAATTCACGGATATTCTCATGATTTATATCTATGATTTTCTCATAACTACCACTGGTTCCGTTTATGATCACTTTTTGGGCATTCAATCAATTTTACGTTGAAACTGGAAAAATCCATTTTTTGTCTATCAAAAATTAACTTCCTGGGCTATGAATTATCGATTGATGGGGTTAGGCCAATTCCTGAGCGACTGGAGTTTATAAGAAATTTTCCCCGGCCTGAAAATCGGCTACAACTTCAACAATTTATAGGAATCTGCACCTATTATAGGCAATTTACTTTACGTCACTCTAATCTTTTAGATCCATTCAGGAATCTACTTAAAGCAAAGAATCCATGGAATTGCACAGGGTGTCATGATGAGGCATTTGAGACTATGAAGTCGGCCTTTGCTAATTGCGTAAAACTAAGCCACATATTACCCGGTGTGAAATATCGGCTCCAAACGGATGCTTCCAATCTGGGGATTAGAGGGATTTTGTATCAATGCGATCAGGAGGGAAATCAGTATATTATATCTTTAGTCAGTAGATGTTTAAATATGGCGGAACAGAATTACGCCACGACCGAAAGGGAATTGTTGGCCATTGTTTATTCCGTGACTAAATTTCGTACTTATTTAATAGGCACACGATTTGAAATTATTACGGATCACAAGGGTCTTACCTTTTTAAATAGTACTGTCCATCTTAATGCCCGGTTAATTCGATGGAGTATTATTCTTCAACATTATGATTTTGAAATATCATATTGTGCTGGAAAGGATAATATTGTCGCGGATTTTTTTAGCAGAAATCCAAGGGGAAAATTTGAGGATATTCAGAATCAAAACAGTTTAACAATGGATGTGTTAAAACACGAGTTGGAAGGGTCAGAAATAGAAAGTGATGCTATTGATTTAGGATTAGATCTGCAGCAATCTTTGAAAAATTTAGCCATTCTTCAAAGGCAAGACATCCAAATAAATTTAGTTATACAAAAATTAGAAAATAATAAAATCGTCGCTTTTTATATATTGGAAAAGGAAATACTTTTTCGGCACGATCGATATTCGGATGTGTGGCAAGTGGTGATACCTGAATGCCTAACAAATCAGTTAGTTGACTGTATTCATTCAAAATTGGGACACCCCGGTGTATATAAAACCACTATGTACTTACGTCAGTTTTACCACTGGAAAAGTATGAATAAAGAAATCAAGAAGTTCGTACTTTCTTGTGATTTATGCCAGAGAGTAAAGAGTCCAAACACAAAGATGGAATGTCCATATAATCTGATTCGGTCTAGAGAACCTGGTGATCTAGTAACCGTGGATTTTTATGGTCCATTGCCAAGGTCGTGTGGGGGAGGTGGAGTACATCTTTGTTGTTTTGGATGCCTTTTCAAAATATGTAAAATTATATTCCATAAAAAAGGCTAATACGGAAACGGTGTTGAGAAAAATGTTTAATTCCTATATTCCTGAGATGGGAAAGCCTCGTCGAGTTTTGGCGGACCATGGTACCCAATTCATGTCCCCGGTTTGGACTGATACACTGCAAGGGTCGGATATCAAGGCGATATTCTCCTCAATCCGACATCCGCAGAGCAATCCTACCGAACGTGTCATGAGGGAATTGGGGCGTTTATTTCGTACCCTATGCTCCGATAAACATACGAAGTGGGCTCTTTGCGTTTCAGACATCGAGTATTTCTTAAATATCACTACCCATTTTAGTACCGGTTTTACTCCACTGGAATTGCACTTTGGCTGTAAACCGACTGATCAGATTAAAAGTTTAATTTGTTATCCGAAGGTTGATGATATATCACAGGATGCTAAAATTATATTGGCTCGTGAGAAAATTAATAAAAGCTTTGAAAAACGACGCCGTGCTCAAAAGACGTACTCTCGAATTGTATTGCGAACGGGTGATCATGTTTTGCTTCGGATACCGAAACAGTCGAATAAACTGGATTAGGTAACGCATAAATGTTTTCATCTTTTTTTTGGTCCCTATCAAATAATAGAAGATTTGGTTAATAACTCTTATGAGCTGGCTGATATTCATAAAGCTGATAAAATCGTGGGGATATATAATCAGTCGAATTTAAAGAAATATATCGGCCATCCCATGGCCTGATTTTGTTAATCATTTCTCTGTGGGAATTACCTTTATTCTCTCAGGGAGCTTAACCAATGCTGATGAACATATTTATGGGCGATGTCTATGATGATTTGGTAGTATTTATCATTTTTTAAATGTTTTATCTCTGTGTAATAATCAATTTATGTAAGATGTGTGTTTAATACCTTCATATTATTCATGTATCAAACAAGAGGGATATTGTAACCATTGAAATCATCTTCTCGAACATAATTTTCTGTATTTATATTTTATGTGAATTATTTATTTATATTAATATTTCTATCTTATATTATTTGATTAACGCCGACATATCGCTGATAATGTCTCGTGACGTATGATTGACGTAGATTGTCGAAGTCCGATTCGAGGGAATCCGTAATTGAACCTGGAAAGGAGTAAACTTGAGGAAGCCAGTCGATATCAGGATCTAACATCATGATGATCCTTTTGTTGAACCCACGCGATACTGTATTGCCTAAATAAGAGTCGCTAAATGTGATATTATATAATACAAATAAGGAGCTTGTAATTGTGATTGCCCTTATTCCAGATAAATGAATTATCTCAAAATAATTCCATGGAGCTTGGAAAGTGAAGATCGTTTTGCAAATGATGGATCTATATCGTGGGTTTCAACATACAACAAAACGTCTTTGAGAACCTGCAACGAATCCTATTAATCTCAGAACGTATCTTGGATGTTGCCTACGCTATGGTTATCATCATAAGAAAAATATCATTAAAATGATACCAGGATCAGCATCTTGACAATTTCAAGTCATTATTGGATTATTCCCATTCGACCTCGATATTGGACTCTTCCTTTTATTTTATAACATGTAAGTTTGATAATCTATATTGTTAGAATGATGGATTTGTTGGTACTAATGATCTATATCTGAATATTTGTTGAAATCATCGTCATCGGCCCTTGATTGGGATTTTATAAATTGTGAAGGCTTATGCTAAGTAATATGACTGCTATTTTGTTTTAAGACTGTTTAATCACGCGTGATTTCTTTTTTTTATCATAAGTGTGTGCGTAATGAAATTTTTATAATAGGTCACTTGAATTTATAAACTCTAACGTCCGGAATTATAAGTTGTCTAAATATTATAAAAATAACGTCAATGTCATTATTAGATAATAAAGTTATTAATCATTGATTGACTAAAGCTTGAATTCTTCACAGGGTTATCCTTCTAACGAAAACAAGGTCATAAAGTGTATATATTTAAACGAATATTTATATTAAATAATAACAAAGTGTTATGACTGTATGCCTTCTCACGTTAGCGCGTACAAGTTTTCAAACGCCTCCACTGGATGCAATTCGCGACTTTTTTAAATAAAAGAAACATGGTGAGAATCGCGGAAACATTCTCGTTTTTCCGATACAAATCTCGAGATTTAAAATATTACTAAAATCGAAGTTCTAAGAGTCAAAATGTTTCAGTATATTCACAATGTCTGAGGTGTGATTAAAGACATTGATTTTAAAAAGTTCTTCACTATTATCAAAACGATAGTTTTCGGTTATTTCGTCAAAATGCTTCTTACGTTTTGGTTTCCGCTTTTCTACAAAGACTGGTTGAACACCCCATTTTCGAGATATTTATGTAGCTTCTTCCTAACACTTTTCATACTCAAGTCTGTACTCTCACAAATGTTTCTTTTTAATGTTTAAGACCTTAAGTGCTCGACTTAAATCTATATTTTCTGCTCGAAGTAATTTTTATGCAACATTCACTTCATTTAGTATCTTGCATAGCATTGTGCACATCATTATAAATTCAAACTTCTCCATAATTACGAAGAAATAAGCGAGTTAACTTGAAAACTTAAATTCTCGAAAGGAAAAACAATATTTATTTTCCTTTCGAGACGTTTTTCGTAACGTTGGGAATTTGATATTACAGTTTTTACTCAATTATGACGTTTTACTTTATAGGATTTTAACGATTTGACTGTGACATGGTTTGACTTGACATTATAGTATTATCTTTAGATTCTTTCAAACACTTATATGAGCTGATTCCTTGGAAATAAGTAAATGATCTGCGCTGACTGTTGAAATAATAATAATACATACACAAGATACTTGAAACACAAATAAAATTGAATTTTTAGCAATTATTCGAGTGAAACGTAATAAAAATCATTCGAATACTCAATAGACCAATTTTTTTCCCTATCAGGGGTAGGGTAAGATGCCCCAAGATGATCAGATCTTTCTTTCTACCACGGGCGATAGACAAAAAGGTTCGATCGTTTGAAACGATAAGTCGCTCTGTGTCGTTTCAAAACGATCAGACTTCTCCGTCTACCTCATGCGATAAAGAAGCATATTTGATCGCTTCATAGTCTATGATAGTTTCAAAACGATCGAACCTTTATGTCTATCGCCCATGATAGAAAGGGAGTTCCGATCATCTTGGGGCACCGGAGTTCTACTCCAGTTTTTTTTGTGTTTATACATTAGCATTCTGAATATATATATATATATATATATATATTGTAACGTGGTAGATTACGTTGCATTTGTCTACCTCGACCAACAACGACAGGATCGATCGAAAACCACCTTCCTTATAAAACTTTATAATGTTAAGGGAAGTCTGAGAGCTGCTTGTAAAATTCTTTTATTTTTAATTGTTTTCCTGGCCGTTTTCTTTTTTTTGTTTGTCCCATTGATAACACCAGCTTGGAAGGCGCCGCCAAGAATATCGCTGTGTTACCATCGCACGTGAGAGGGGTTCCCAGGCAAGCCATAGAGGGCATCACCTGGCAGGAATGGCATCTAAAACCAAGCACGTGCCGCAGCCTATAAATTCCAATGCCGTCACGACGATACTCTTATGATTACTATATATAGCGCATATTTAGTTGGGATCGCCATATCATATGTACAAAATTGTCACATATTTGTATTGCCTGTTTGTAACTGAAGTGTTGTGCAGTACAAACTCTACGTAGTTTGAAAGCACCCCTATACGCTTTAAGCCATGGGGCAAGCTGACCGATAGACGCTTCAGCTTATTGGTTGCCTGGCACCGTCGTCCTCACAAGACGAGTCACCCGCGCAAACCTGAGCTTCAGGAGCGTGCGCCAGCCTTTTCAGCTGATGTAATAAAACTGCTCGACACTTTCGGCGCGTAGCTTGTTCCTGTGGTTGATCGGCAGAGGTTAGCCGTCCACTTACACAATTTTCTTTTGGTTTTTATTTCATCCCATGGACGCTAAGAATTTTAACTTGGACGCCATTTGGCGCCAGATTGCTGCCAGGAGCCGGGTAAGTCTCTAAGACTACATTCCGGGCCATTGTAATTAGTTCGCGGTTAACCCATTAACGCCCAAAATCACAGACTTTTTAACTCATATTTGGCCCTTCTTGCCAAAGCGAAAAAGGTAATATATCATGACCAAACCTTGTATACATAATGTTTTTGGGTCTTCTCTTTCGATTTATGAAGTCAAAATTTGAAATTTTTTTTTATTCATTTTTTAAAAAATGGATAAAGCATATTGATCTATTTCAAACTATGGACAAAGGTGAAAAAAATATTTTTGTTTATGAAAAATATTTTTTGGTCCAGCTCCCTATGTTTTTTCTTTTCCAAAAATCGCGGAAAACTATAGAAATTTGGAAAAATACGCGTTTTTTCATGACATTTCTAAGATAATTGGATAATACACGGAATTTTATTGATTAAACTGTCAAAGTTTGATTGATTAATTATGTAAAGACCTCTTCTAGTATATGTAATGACCTGATTAGTGTCAGATTCAATATGGCGCTTGGAGAACTTGGGAAATACCGAGTTTTTTCAAGATTATCGTTGATGAAAATTCCTGAACCTTTATTAAATTCAATTTTCCTATGTTTCTTGGCACATTATATGAAAATCCGGTGACAGTGTTAGAAAATTCAAAATGGCGGATCCAATATGGCGGTCCGAATATTGATGATGTAATAATACGCTAATGAAAAACATATTTTCGTATATTATGTGAAATATGTGATCAAAAATGTCTTTAGACATTTTTTGATTGAAATCGCTAATTCAGCGGAAAAAAATTAGTAAAGTTCTGAATTTATATTTCACGATCTGCATATTCTCCAACGCTTGACGTATATGGCTAAATGAAGTTATTCGACTTCTACTTGGCTTAGTTTCCATAAGGTAATGATCAAAAGTGATCATTTGATCTACTTAACGAATTCAATCTCATACAGAATTTTCACGCTTCAAAATTCTACTACTGGTATGACTGATGTGACAATAAAAAGTATATAATTTTTTAACCAAATGAATTGATATTTATTACGATCAAAATAAGAATTTTTTTTATTTTCTAAAATAGATCATATTGATTTAATCCACTTCTTCACTTTAAAATAGATCATATTGATTTAATCTACTCATTTACTAAATCCATCATCCAACTTCATTTAGCCACATATATCAAGCGTTGGAGAATATGCAGATCGTGAAATATAAATTCAGAACTTTACAAATTTTTTCCGCTGAATCAGCGATTTCAATCAAAAAATGTCTAGAGACATTTTTGATCACATGTTTTACATAAAATACGAAAATATTTTTTTCATTAGCATATTGTCACATCTTCAATATTCGGACCGCCATATTGGATCTGCCATTTTGAATTTTCTAACACCGTCACCGGATTTTCATATAATGTGCCAAGAAACATAGGAAAATTGAATTTAATAAAGGTTCAGGAATTTTCATCAACGATAATCTTGAAAAAACTCGGTATTTCCCAAGTTCTTCAAGCGCCATATTGAATCCGACACTAGTCAGGTCATTACATATACTAGAAGAGATCTGTAAATAATTAATCAATCAAACTTTGACAGTTTAATCAATAAAATTCCGTGTATTATCCAATTATCTTAGAAATGTCATGAAAAAACGCGTATTTTTCCAAATTTCCATAGTTTTCCGCCATTTTGGAAAAGATAAAAAATTAGGGAGCTTGGCCAAAAAATATTCTTCATAAATTTCAACTATTTTGTTGACCTTTGTCCATAGTTTGAAATAGATCAATATGCTTTATCCATTTTTAAAAAAATGAATAAAAAAAAAAATTTCAAATTTTCGGTACTTTTTAAAATAAAATCCGCCATATTGGTTTTCCAGTGCACGATAATGTAATTTGGACTTCATAAATCGAAAGAGGAGACCCAAAAACATTATGTATACAAGGTTTGATCATGATATATTCCCTTTTTCGCTTTGTCGACAAGGGCCAAAAATGAGTTAAAAAGTCTGTGATTTTGGGCGTTAATGAGTTAATTTCTTCGCCCTTTCGTCTTTAATGACATCAGAGACTCTCAGGCTTTCTTTGAACCACTTCGTCTCTTTTTTAATTAAGGCGAAGCACACCGTACTAAATTTTGAATTTTTTTGTCTGCTATTTTGTTCATATCGAGCCAGGGCTCCGCCCGTAATTCTTTTTAATAAGCCTGTATGTCTAATCTGGTACTACAAAAATTCATTACTTCTCAAGTAGGATTAAATTCAAGTTTTAAACCGAAAAAAATTTAAGCACCAAGAGAGTATAAGTCCTTTATGGATTCATCAAACGGTCACCATCACTTGGGTCAATCAAAATTGGAAGTGCTTACATTTCACTGTTTTTAACTTTCATTTTTCCCTGTTTACAAAAAACTGAATCTCAACATTTTGACGATTATCAGAATTTTGTAATTACAGGAATTAAGCAGGAAGTTGTGCTTGAGTCAGGCCCAACTAATTTTGTATTGCAAAAATTCTATTTTCGACTATCGTGATTTCTGTGAATGTCATATTTATCCAAGATTCTGTGCTTGAGTCTAGCTTTGCTAATTTTTCATCACTGAAACATCGAATTGTTGAAAACACAAACAGGACATCAAAATACAATTTATTCTTATTGGTTTCGATCCTTGTGACTAAGATTTTCTTAAGGATATAGCCTTTCACTTCCGTGTGAGGTTATATTAAACAGCAATAAGCGCATTGCGCGCTCATCTATCCTTGAATTAGAGTCTTACGACATGATTAAAAATTGATTTAATAAATTTTATACTTAAATTTCAATTACTGTAAGCCAAAATTTGTTTAAGGATATAACTTTACACTTTCGTGTGAGGTTATATTAAAAAGCAATAAGCGAATTGCGCGCTCAGCTATCCTTTAATTAGAGTTTTGATAATCAGAATTGGAGTTGATTTACATCCACACGAAAAACACAAATAATTCATATAAAAATAATAGTAAAACCACGTATATGCACCAGTATTTGACAGTATTTGATTTTTCAAAAAAAGAGGAAGAAAATCATAATCTGTATATTATAATACAATAAATTTCCAAAAACTGTACCTTTAAGCGCCCCTGAGCAGGAAAAATTATGGACGAATTAAACTTACCAAGTTGCGAGACACGGGAAATAAAAAACGACACAGAATTTTCAGATTAGTTTGAACAATTATTAGTAAAAAGAAGAAAATTTATTACAAATAGATTTTCTCGAAAATTAACCGAAATCAAAAATACAAAAACCGAAACTCTGGAAAAGGTTATGGAATCAAACATTTTTTCTGAATTAATATTAACCGAAAATAAAATTCCACAAAATCCATCCCCAATTATCGAAATTTTGAATATAAAGTATCCTCTGACTCAGAGCCTGAAGCGAACTTGAGTGATTTTATCCCTGATAAGGTAAACCTCTCATATATCGAAATTTTCACTATATCATCAGATTCAAGATCTGAAATAGAAACGGAGGAACCCATTCTTGCGTACAATACTCGTAAAAATTGTTTGCAAAAAATAACAGTAATTCGTAGTTTAAGGAAAAATAAACTTAAATTGGTCAAAGATTTCTAGGGAATTTTGTTTCCATTAAAGACAATAATAAATCATGTTTTAAGAAAAAATAATATGAGAAATATCAATGTCGATTCCGCTACGAGATACCAGTGAAAAATGCACTATAACTCGTAGTCAAGCAAGAAATAATCCAATTTTAGCGAAAGAAATTGAAGAAACTTCGCAAGGCCCACTTAAACCAAAACGGAGAACTCGAGAAATCACTGATAAAAATTCGCAATATTCAGAAACGTCAAGCAATTTAAATGAAACTGATCTTTCAGATATGCCCAGATAACAATCGCGTGCAGCACGATGCCCGCACGCCATGCGGATCACGTGTGTTAACGAGAATGCAGCAATCTCGCTCGCACTCGTCCATAGGCGTGATGGGCATATCAGTGCGACGCACATGCGTCGCAGTACGCGATCGCTCATGTGGGCACGCAAGCTGATCAAATGGGACGGACAGAAAGTTGAGATATATTAAATTTAATGATCGTTTATTACGTAAATTATTTAGTAGTATTTTCACAAAGCGAAATTTCGAATTCCATACAACAAATTCTTGAATATATCAATCACCTACAAATCTGTTTTATTTTTTTCATTAGAATTTTCTTAACATCAAAAAATGATCAATTTTTTGCAAAATTCGATTTAAGTGATTAATTTTACTTATCCACTAATAAGATTTTGTAAATTAAAAAAATTTTGATGCCATAAATTTTAAGATATTTATAAAACGGTAAGAGATACACAAAAACGAATATAATTCTGAGGTTGTACTAAAAGTAGAGGTCCACAGACTACTTAAAAAGTTTTAAATTAAAAAATTTTTTGTTTAAAAAACTTTGTTTTCTGGGTAAGTACAGGAAGTATTTCTGATACCGAAAACAACACTGTAAATAAATCTATTATTAAACAAAACAATCCAAAGAGTCCATTTTTCGATAAATTAAATACTTTGATCAAACCAAATAATAGTATAATCATCGCAGGAGATAAGTATAACGATACACCACAAACTTACCAATCATTTGACGATAGCGCAGCAGATATAAAACTCAGAGAAAAATCAATATTTGAAAGTGTGACAGCAAACGCTACCTTGTACGATAGAACTTTATGCCCAAATCAAACTGGTGATATTTCAAGTAATAAAATTTTTACCCCACCTCAAAAAGGATACGAATCAATAGATCCATTTGCGACCAAGTCACAACTAAATAGGACTCCAGAAACTTTTAACAAAACAGCGATACTAAACTATCAAAATTTAGAATCGGAACAAGTTCAAGAAAATCTACCAGAAGAAATAAATGAAACTACGCTTAACAACTCTACAAGTATTGAACAGGCTCTTAATTCTCTAAAATTTTCACATCCATATTCAACCTCCAGAAAATCCGGCAAAGAAGTTTCAGCAAATAATTTACCAAGTCAAACAGAAATCAATAATTAACCAAGTAATTTTCCGAATAATACTCTGCCAACAAACTCTACCGAAATGATGAATTTACCAACAAACCAACAAGTATCTCTACGAGATGCTTTAGAGATTGTTCCATACTTTGACGGATCAAGTATAGTACTATTAACTATTTTTATCGAAGCTTGCAAGGAAGCCAAAGAAATGGTCCTGAATGCAGAAAGAAATTAGTAAAATTATTGAGAAGCAAAGTTACAGGTGAAGCGAGAATTTGTAACACGTGGATCAATAAGTCCCGGGACTGACACATAGATGGCGTTGCCAACAAAAGTTCTGTATGATTTTTCATGAGTACCAACCTTCAGAAGATACCTGTCAAAATTTCATGACATTCTAATGTTTGGTCCACGAGTTACAGTGATTTAAGTGACGCTAGTCTTGATATTCTCTAAACAATGGATTGGAAACAATTTGGTGTGTTGATTTACCATTGCTTTTTGATGAAACAAAACACAGTGCAAGCTCAGTAATGGCTTGAAAAGTGCTACGGGGACTCTGTTCCATCAAAAACAACCATTTGTCGGTGGTTTGCTGCGTTTTAACGTGGTCGTACAGACACTGAAGATGCTGAACGCTCCAGCCGGCCAAATGAGGTAATTACACCGGAAACCATAAAAAAAGTCCACCAAATCGGTTTCGAAAACCATAAATTAAAATTGGGTGAGATAGCTGACACCTTAAGGATATCATACAGCAGTGTATACGCTATTTTGCATGAAGATTTGTCTATTAGGAAGCTGTTGTCAAAGTGGGTGCCGCGTTTGCTCACGGTGGATCAAAAACGACAACGTGTCGTTGATTCCGAGCGCTGTTTGGAGTTGTTTTGCCAAAATATACCGAATTTTTTGCGTCCGTATGTGACAATGGACGAAACCTGGATCCATCGCTACACTCTGGAGTCAAAGCGGTCGTCAGCCGAGTGGACTGTAGTCGGTGAGAAACGTCCAAATCGGCCAAAAACGGAAATGTGGGCCAGTAAGTTTATGGCCTCAGTATTTTGGGATGCTCATGGAGTTTTGTTTATGGACTACCTTGAAAAAGGTAAGACGATCAATAGCGAGCGTTACGTTGGCCAATTGATGCGTTTGAAGAACAAAATCGGTGAGAAACGGCTCCAAATGAAGAAGAAGAAAGTGCTCTTTCACCAAGACAATGCGCCGTGTCACAAGTCGCTCGCTACCATGGCGAAATTGAATGGATTGAGCTTCGAATTGCTTCCGAACCTACCATATTCACCGGATCTGGCCCCCAGCGACTACTACCTGTTTGCAGACCTCAAAAAAAAAGTCCAAGGAAAAAGATTCTACTCCAACGAGGAAGTCATCACCGAAACGAACGCTTATTTCGAGGCCAAAGATAAATCGTTCTACAAGAAAGGTATTGAAATGTTAGAGAAGCACTGGGCTGATTGTGTTGCTTTTGATGGAGACTATGTTGATGAATAAAGTCGAGTTTTGCCAAAAAAATGTGTTTTTCCTAGTTAGTCCCGGGAATTATTGATCCACGTGTTATTATTGGAAATTATTCTAATAATTTAGAAGATTTCATTTCGAAACTTAAAACAATTTCTGCCCCTTCAAAAAATGTATACCAATTGCAGGGAGATTTAGGTAGAATATATATGTGGGAATATGAAAGTGTTTTATCCTATGCAACAAGGATACAGAAAATTGCAGCAGAAATCCTCGAATGCCATATACAAAATAATAATGATAAAGGAGCTGCTGAATTTAAAAGAAATCTGGAAAGAGATGTGATCGATTGTTCCTCCGAGGTTTAAAACCAGATTTAGAAATACGAGTAGGAAGAGCTGATAAATTTGACGAAATAGTAGAAAGAGCAATACAAGAGGAATCAATAAAATGCCAAATTTGCCAAAAACCAGTTCATACAGCAACAGCCTGTTTTCGAATTCTTCAACAATTAACAAATGGAAATATACAATATACAAGGGAGACCCTCACAAAGATACCAAATGCAACCTCTAAGCTAACAACGAAGTAGAAATGGTTGTACGAATATAAGTAGTTTCCCATCCCACCCTAATTTTTACCAGGAAAATAGATCTAACCAAAATCAACACTTCAATCTAAATGATAATCAGTATATGTACCATAATTTTTATCAAACTTATATAAGTCGAAATTTTAATCAAAAACCGAATTATAACAGGAATTTCAATCAAAATCCTTACTTCAACCATAGACCAAATCATAATTACAACCAAAATACAAACCAAAATCCAAATTTTAATCAGATCCCAAATCCAAATAAAAATTTTGAAGTTATTTGCTATTTATGCAATACACCAGAACACACATCTCGGAATTGTTGTAAACAAATAAATATTAATCAACAATTACCACAACAACAACAATTTCAAGAACAACAACTTAATATACAGGAAAACTCCAATGCCCTTACCGGAACGGTTGGAAAAAGAAGGGCTTAAATGAACAATTGAATGCTCCTTATTTGATAAAAGATAACCCCATACACATGATGATAGACACAGGAGCCAGATCAAATTTAATCAAGCAACAGGTATTCAAAACAAGTGTGAAAATAAATAAATTTGAATGCCTAAAACTAACAGGTATAAATGATGTAACGTGGTAAATTACGTTAACTTTTTTTATCTCGACCGGCAACGACAGGATCGAGCCCAAGCCACCTTTTAATTAAAACTCAAAACTGTCAGGGATAGTCTGAGAGCTGCTCACAAAATTCTTTTATTTTTTATTGTCTTTCTGGCCGTTTTCATTTTTATTTGTTTCATTGAAAAACACCAGCTTGAAAGGCGCCGGCAAGGAGATCGCTGTGTTACCATCGCACGCAGAGGGGTTCACAGGCAAGCCACAGAGGGCATCACCCAGCAGGCATGGCATCTGAAACGACCACGTGCTGCAGCCCATGGTTTCCAACACCATCGCACCATTATTATTATAATTAATATAGAGAGGGCATGACGGGTTGGAACAATTAGAAATTGTATTATACATTTTAAACTAGCCTTGTCTATTTGTAACTGCTGTGTTGTGCAGTGCAAACTCAACGTAGTTTAAACGCACCCCTCTACGTTTTAAGCCAATGGGGCAAGCTGACCGATAGACGCTTCATCTCATTGGTTGCTTGGCGCCGTCGTCCTCACAAGACGAGTCGCCCGCGCAAACCTGAGCTTCACGCGCGTGCGCTAGCCTTTCCAGCTGATGTAATAAAACTGCGCGACACCTTTGGCGCGTAGCTTTATTCTGTCGTTGCGATCCGAGTGGCAAACAGCCAAAGAGGAAAAATTATTCTTTTATCTCCTAATGGACGCCACCGGAGATTTTGACTTGGACGCAATTAGGCGCGAGATCGCGGCCAGATCCTCGGTAAGTCTTTGAGACTCTATTCCGGGCTGTATTGAAATTATTATTTTCATGAACCGTGGCTCTCAGGCTCTCTCAGAGCTCTGCCTTTTTTTGTACCACTAGCCATGTTGGCCAATGATATTTTAATCACTCGCTTTAATGAGTCTTTGAGTTTGTATCGAGCCTGGGCCTTGCCCGATAACTGAATAAACTGTAGTTTAGTTTTATTTGCTTAATTTATTTTATTATTTTATTTGCACAAGAGCTTCTATGTTTAGGTTAAGATTCCTTTCCTTAACCTCCAAACCTTTACCTGATCCGGACTCCCGAATCCACAACCACCCTAGCCGGAACCCTTGCTTGACTTCGCTTTTTTTTGCATGCTAAGTTCTTATTTTCAGGGTCATCATTTTATAAATATGGCGTCGAGAGACGCCAGGCGCTCATTATTTTAGCCGCCTAAGTAACGCAGGTGACACCGAGGGTAATCCCGAATCCTCGGGTCCGCTTTTTTAAGCGCATTTTATTTTTGACGTTTCAGCGGAGGTCACCCGTTATAATGAATACCTTGTATTTACACTCGGTCAGATAACGATCAATATTTTCGGCTACTTGACCACCCTTAACATAATACCTAATGAAGTACCTATCGAACATGATGGTATCTTAGGTTTAGAATTTTTTAGAAACAATAACGCAAAAATTAATTACGCAGAAAAGCAATTTGAAATAAATGATGAAATTTATCCATTTGAAATGCAAGAAACTGTATTGATACCAGCAAGAAGAATTTCAGATTTTTATGTAAGAATAAAAAACAGTGAACAAAAAAAGGGATTTATTCCAAAGTCACATCTATGAAATGGAGTCTATTCAGGAAATGCAATTGTTTCTAATAACAACAATAAAGCGTGCATGCAAATATTTAATACGAATATACAACCTCAAAGGTTAACCATACCAACTGTTGAATTAATTGATTTTGATGAGGTATCAATACATGAAGAAAAGAAAACTCAAACGAAAACAAATTTAGAAGACAGAAAAGAATTCAATTTTTCACAACAAATTTTCAACGATTTTATTAGTCAGATTCCAAAAGTACAAGATTGTTATCAATCTTTTAATATTTCAGATAAAAATCGGAAAAACTCCATTAAAGAATTATTAAGATTGGATCATTCAAATAGAGAAGAAAGACAACATGTTGAAAGTCTAATTACAAAATAGTTAGATCGATTTTACACACCAGGAGAACTCTCAGGAGCAACAACTGTCTTACAACATACCATTCTAACAACAGATGATCAACCTACATTTTCAAAAACAATATAGATTTCCCTCAGTACATAAAGAAGAGATTTCACGTCAAGTAAATGAACCGATCGATAATAAAATGATCAAACCTTCATAATCAGCTGGTCTCGACATTTGATTATATTGCGGTTTGTTCTCATGTTTACTGCCAGCCGGTCCTTTTTAGCAGGCGGAGGTTCTGGTGGTGACCGGTTTTCTAAGTCGTTTGTACTATTTCCTGGTTGGGAATATACATCGCCCTTAAAGTATCTTTGATTTTCTCCTCCAGAATTTTCTGAAAGGATATTGTCGTCTTGTATGAAATTTCCGTCCACTAAAATATCGGAGTCTTTGGAAGAAGAATCTAAATCTGCTTTTTCATTTATTAAGGGGTTTTTGATGAATTCATAGTCTGAATCAATTACATTCTTATCTTCGTTAAGATTCTCATTTTTATCTGTCTTCTGTTTCTTTTTCTGTAATTTATTTTTACTTTTGTAAAAAAGTCATTAATGTACCTTTCCTTGATTTTCCGCTGTTTCTTACAGATGTAGGTACTAATATGCTTTTATTTTCAAAAATTTTTTTTTTACTTTCCTTTTCGGAGGTTCACCGTCGCTTTCTTCGTCTCTTTCATCATTTGAGTCTGTAACATCTTTATATCTTAGTTGATTATTCATTTTTTGATTCTGTTTTCATGTTTGATTTCGAGTCTGTACTGTATACATTTTCGACTCGAGTCTTGTATTTTGTTTTCGATCTATGTGTGATAACATATGGGGCAAAATTCGTCAAGTGTACCCGCCTAAAAACTTTTTGTCCCCGATTTCCTTGAAAGTCCGCGAAATTATTGTTCTAGTGAACCTCTTTTAATTCCCCTAAGAGAACGTCTCTAGTACGGCGTGTTGTCAGTATACAGGGGCTTATTTAATTGTTCTTTGTACAATTTTTTCTTAAAACTGTTATTTTTGGCTGGTACGAAATTAAAAATAAAAATTAATTTGTAATTCGGGGTGATTTTTTAGTGTGAGTCCCCTTGCCTCTCACGTTGAAAATTGAGTCAAATAATTTGCTTATTACAGTGTATGTGCACTTCTCTTTCTTCTTTGCCGCACAGTGTTTTTCGGGAAAGCATCACATTCTAATTATGACGAATATTTTCTCAACATGAGAGTTAATTCAGCAGAGGGAACGAAAGAGTGATATTTTTGTGTACCAGGCACTGTGTTTGCTGATGCAAATCTGCTCTTACCAGGGGTGTAAGTTGAAATTTTCAGGTTTTTTCAATAAAGAAAACACTTAATTCTCAAGGGAATCTCAAAGATTTTTTATTCAAAGTATTGACCATTGGATTCTACACATTTTGCCCATCTTTCAGGCAAATCATGGACACAATTCCAAAAAAACTTTTCCTCTTTCAAGGCAAACCATTCGACGAGCCATTCTTCGACTTCTTCAAAATTGGCGAAGCGCTGCTCTATGAGTGAGTGTCCCATCGATGCGAAAAGGTGATAGTCGGATGGAGCGAGGTCTGGAGAGTACGGCGGGTGTGATAATATTTCCCAATTCAATGCTTTTAGTGTGTTCTTCACCACTTCAGCGGTATGAGACGGTGCGTTGTCATGTTGTAGGATAACTTTGCCATGTCTTCGGGCCCATTCCGGCCGTTTGTGATCAACGCATGATTCAAATTGATAATTTGTTGTCGGTAACGATCCATATTCACCGTCCCACCAGGTTTTAATAACTCGAAGTACACCACACCACACTCGTCCCACCAAACACAGCGCATTGTCTTACGGCCAAAGCAATTTGGACCTGGAGTCGATGGTCCGACCTCACCAGGTGAAAGCCATGATTTTTTCCGCTTCGGGTTCTCGAAATAAATCCATTTTTCGTCCCCCGTGACAATTCGATGCAGAAAAGATTTCCTTTCGAGCCGTTGAAGCAGCATTTCACGAATGGTTTTTCGATTTTCCATTTGTCTATCGTTCAGTTGGTGTGGTACACATTTTCCATACTTTTGGATTTTTCCCATGGCTTTTAAACGTTGGCAAATTATTCCTCGGGTCACATTTAGTGTTTGTGCCAATTGCTGTTGCGATTAGGTTGGGTC